>CM062820.1:654685450-656076335 GCA_031772625.1 Pinus tabuliformis | reverse complement strand
ATCGCTTCTACAGGATAGAGGTATAATTTAGACTATGGTTTTGTGAATTCATTGCATGCTCTGTCTATAAGACCGAATTCCCTTTATATTTACCACCTGTGGTCAAAACCACCGTGCTCATCATGCCTGGTGGGTTTATCAGACGAGAGCCCACTGATTCAACCACATTGAGGAGAAATCCGACAGTGGTTGAGCTCTTCACTAGAGCACAATGGATGCCTTTTTGTGATAAGCTACAGGGCTACGATGATGAAGTAGCTGAGGAATTCTTGCAGGCTCTGCAGCCTAAGTCCCAGACACTGGCCACAGTAACCTTCAGAGGTCTAAGCCTCAAACTCACCCCAGAGCATATAAGTCGAATCACAGAACTGCCAATGGGTCTGTCGTGGGATAAAGAAGAGCGGAAGCAGAGCCAGCAAGCAAAGAAGGTGTTCTTCCCACCTGAGGAAGATTTCTCTTTAAAAACTCTGGGATAAAAACGGGTGAGGAGGACCAGCCTGTCACCACCATGGAACGAAGTCAGTTTGCACATTATGAAATATTTACTTGTGAAGGCCGGTTCAGTATCGTGTATGCATATCACTTCCGGCTCCTCACTGAGTTAAGACACGGAATTGACCTTCCTGTAGAGCAAAAACTAAGCATCCCTTATTATCTCCTGCAGTCCCTAATGGAGTGTGCTACAAAGCTAAGACAGGGCATCCCTGATCAGATAGCCCATCATGGGTTAATAAAATTGCTTGTGGAGGATGCACTGCACTCATATAAAGTTCCCCTCTCCAGGGAGTCATTTAGGAATCTAACACGAGATGGGGACATTAAAATGTTGATCGAAGATAGTGGCTCCTCCAGCACTGAAGACGAGGAAGCGGTGGCTGAGGAAAAGAAGGCTGAAGAAAAAGCTGACTCCCCCATCCTGTCAGCACAAGAAAGAAGGTCAAAAAGCAGAAGAGACAAAGTTGGGGCAGGCCATGTCAGCCCAATTACCTCTTCAGCACTCACAAGCAAACAAAAGGATCAAACCCCTACAGCAAAGCAAGTAAAAGTAAAGACACCCACCACTACAGGAAAGGAGAAGCAAGCTTCTACAGGAGGCACGAAGATCAGTGAGAAGCAGGCTTCTACAGGAAGCCCAAAAGCAAAAACCAAGGCTTCTACAGGAAGCCCGATAACAGCTTCTACAGGAAGCACAAAAGTGCAAAAACAGGCTTCTACAGGAAGCCATGCAAAACCAAAATCTGAGAAGCAGAAGGTGGATGTTTTAGCCAGAGGCAGCGGCTGTATTAGCTGGCCTCAGTATGCCACCTAAGCCAAAAGGAAAGAGGAAGAGGGACCCTCCTCTCTACTTCAAAGCACAGAGAAGTGTTCGGATAAAAACAGGGAAGCCACAGCAGCAGTCCAGCAGCCCACTTGTCATTGAGGACACCCCTGCTTCGCCCAAAGAAAAATCCCCCTCAAAGGTCACAGTTACCTATGAAAAGGGAAGCCCGAAGAAGAGCACATGGCAAGACCGAGTGGACCTGTTGGACGAGAAAACCAGGCTACAGGAAGCTGAAAACGTCCTACAGGATACCTTGGCTCGACTACAGGAAACCGAACAAAGAGAAGAAGGAGGACCCTCATCACCAAGGGTGGAGGAGGCAGAACTACCTGAAGAAACAGCAAGAGAACATATACCCAAACCTAGCCCTTCGCCCAATCTGAATTCATATTATACCTTCTTGGAGGCGGGCAAGGTCATCCCACAAAAATTTACTGTACCCCTATTCTTTGAATTAGAGAAAGAAAGAGTCCGCTCCCATACATGGATGCAAATTGCCAAATCAAAGGGGGTGGGGGACATAGGCCCTCTACAAGATCAGCTCAGGGAGGTCAGGAGCGAGTTCACCATGGCCAAACATGTGGCTAGTTGCCAGCAGGCACTTCTACAGAAAGAAAACCAGAAGTTAAGGTTGCAGCTACAAGAACTCAAGGCAGGGGCAGAAACATCCTCCAAGGGCATCACAAGTGAACAAGAAGGCAAGAAGGAGCTGACCACCAATCTTGAAGGGCCAAAGACACTTCTACAGGAAGACGAACAACAGATAAGAATTGAAGTGCAAGCCTTAAAGGAACAGCTGCAACAAAAGGAAACACAATTGGCGTGCATGGCCAGTTGGGCCATGGAGGCCCTGCAGTGCAGACATCCTGCAAAGTCTTATGGGTTGTACTTAAAGGATCAGTGGCTACAGTTCTAGATAAACACACTAGCACAAAGAGGTATTGAGAAAATCCATAACCCACAGCAATTTGCTGAAATATGCAATACTAGCTCAGCAGAGGACAAAGCCAAGCTAGCAGAATTCTACATCCACAATCTAGTTTTGCCCAATGAAGTCTCTTGGGATCCCAATATCGCCTTGGGCGATCTGCAGTTGATGGCTTTTGCTTCGTGGCTGAATCATGAGGATCAGAGAGCCACTGAAGAAAAATCGGTCATGAGCCGAGAAGTGAGTGAGCCACTGTACATTCGGGCAGAACCAGAGGATCCGGTTGCCCTCATCTCAGCCCGCCAACAGTTATCTAATGATCCCACAGCTTCCTTGAAATTTATGGACCAGCAAGCCCAAGCAATAGCCCACTTTGAAGACATGGACAGATTATTGGGAGAAACTGCTGCCCAGGCTTGTGCACGTAGGTGGCATGCCTTGGCACATAGTTTGAAGATCCAAGAATACCATACCCCGACCAGAATGAGGGAAGCATTGGCAAGAGTGGACCTTTACAAGAAATCCGTGCAAAGACTTCAGGCCAACTGGATTGGCCTTAAACTCAGCCCTCCATTGCTGCTAGGATTGGTTGAAGGAAGTACAGGAAGGGATGACCAGGCACAATGGGAAAAAGTGGAAAACACAGCAGGGTTTCATATCGACCAAGAAGACATCACCACAGAAGCTTGGGATGTAAGGGGAGCAGTGAAAGCCATGAAGGATGAGGATCTTGACTAAGTTGCTCAAGGATGAGCAAATGGTTCAGCTCGGGGGTGATGATGAGCCCCAATTTTGGTACAATTTGGGCTCATTTTGGCCTATTCTACTTGCTCAAACCATTCATTTTTTACTGCTTATGCATGCATTTCTTAGTTTATTCATGTTGTTTGTAGGAAGAAGGGTAGGCACTCTATCTACGTGACTAATGCATTGTGATTCCAGGTTTTGGCATTAAAAGGGAGCAAAAGACAACGAAAAGGAGACAAGGAGACAATGAGGTCGCACTGCTGACTTTTAGGAGAGGATGTCCACGGTCTTGGGGACATTCCTCGTGATTCCCACCAAGAACTCCGAGCTCCAATCCATCTCCCCTCCGAGCTTAGAAGCAGCCAGCTGTTCTACAGGAACAGCAGTTATAAACTGCTCTACAGGAACAACAGTTATGACCGTCCTACAGGATCAGCAGTTAAACTCTAGTTGGACAGCCGAGCTCCTAAAATCAAGGACACTTGTTGGATCATCGTTTTTGTATAAGTGTAGAGGCCTTAGCCTTGGATAGGTTGTTGAAACTCTCGTATTGCTATTGTAATTTTGGAGCACAGTTCAGTTTTCGTTCCTTTTTGTAAGCCAATTTGGCATGACATCAGATTATGAATAAAGAAGGCAGTTTGTGATCTAGTTCTGAGTTTCTTAAGGAGACTATAGCTCTCAGGTTAGGGCCCAACCTGAGAGCCATAGATCCCCTCTGCTGTAGTGTTGTTTCCATTTCATTTCATTTCAGCACTTTGAGCTTTTCATTTGCACATGCAATTCGAATTACAGGTTGTTAAGTTGGTCTTTTTCATGAGTTAGATAGGATTTGCTTATGGTGAGTTTGTTTACAGTTGTTTAGTGTAGCAGAGGATAGATATAGTCCATTGGAGCTCCAACAAAAAGGGTTGTTAAGGCTCACTGCCATCTCATTTGGGATTGGGGTGCAGTCCATGACTAACCACCAAAAACACGCATTTCTTTATTTCATGATTGCTGCAAACACAGTCACGTTATGTTAGATGCTTCCTTGTCATTCACACCTGCACCACACTCCTTTACCACAGCTTCATGCACATTCTCCTTCGAGTTTTGGATTGCTGTTCATTGAATTTACAAGCACAGGTAGTTTAGGTTAATGCATTTTCGGTTTGGTAACAGTCACAAGCATTTGTTTCACTTGCACTGCCCTCTCTCGTCCATTACTTCATTCTCCCATCTTGATCACGCATGCAACACATCTCCTCGACCTTTACCCCGCTCTGTTATCTCCCAAAGTCTTCCACTCCTCACGTAACTTCATTTCCTAGCCTTTCATTGACCTAGCCCTCTATCTTCCAACCTACTCCCTACATTCACTCCCTATCCTATTCCTCCACTTCTACAGCCATCACCAGCCTCATTCCTACCTTACACATCTCCCCCAACATTTCATCATCACTCCTCCATCACGCCAAACACTCACGGTAGGTCATCCTGTAGCCGTTTGTAGACATCCTGTAGAAACCAGAGTATCCTGTAGGATCCCCTGCAGACTTCCTGTAGGAGGCCACTCACTCGGTTGCTGAGCTTTGAATGCGAGGAACCTCTGTGGATGGATGCTAAGGATCCCTAGGGACCTCTCCTAGCCTTCCCAACCTGTCCCACGTTCTCCTTCCTTCTCCATTCCATCTGCACAACCAAACCCTAATTAGCACACAATCACAATCATTCCACACACTTAAAGGAAAAATACAAAAACATGTCTTTTATGATGCAAGCAGCTTAGATCCATGCATTTTCACTTATTAGAGGTAACAGCAGCATTGGTAGAAGTTTCCTTCACATTATTTGCATTATAGAGGTTAGACTAGTTAAATTAGGGTTTCCTAGGTTTACATGCTTTGATTTGCTTTGAGTTCGTTTTTGTCAAGTAGATTAGTCTCCTTTGAGCTAGCTTTCGTCCATCATTGATAAAGTTTCTTCTGTGAGCCTATAGAAGTTGGCTTGAGCCCTAGCGGACTTGTGCCAGCTGACCAAGTGACAGCTGTGACAAGAGCTAGTACTTGTGCATACAGCACCGTCGCTTCCAAGTTTGTACGAACTACCGGTTGATAAAATGAGAGACAGGAAGCCCCAGGAGTTGTAGCATTATTGCTACAATACTGGAGCTCACCACATGTCATGAAATCGATGCCCCATGCCCCCCAGTAAAGGTGCGGGTGGTCTTCTGGTTTTGCTATCAAAAATTTGACAAGCATGGCAACTTCTGACTGCGGTTATGCAATCTTTGAACATGGTTGGCCAGAAGTATCCTGCTCGTAAGATTTTTTGTGCTGTTGCATATCCAGATTGATGCCCCCCACACGCTCCTGAATGACACTCATTCAGGGATTTTTCGGCCTCCTCATGGGTGAGGCACCTCCTCAGAACTGTATCGATACCACGACGGTAAAGCGTATCACCGACGATCATGTAGTCTTTTGCTTGGTATCGTATACGTTTTTGTTCAGAGTGTGAGGTGTTAGGCCTGAAATTTTGGGTTTGGAGATAAAATTATTATATCTCCATACCACTCATTGCTTGTAGATATCAGAAACAAATTTTCATCCACGATTGATTCTTCGGATGTTTCATCGTTGGACGACGATGGGAGATCGCACAATAATTCTACGAAAACTAGAGCTTTCTTTGATTTGGATTTTACAAATTCCAGATCAAACTCTTGAAGGATCGCTATCCATTTTGAATATTTGCCCCCCAGCAACTGTCGCGACAATATATAAGTCATGGGGTTGCAATCTGACAGAATGGTAGTTTTCCGAAAGAGGACATAATGTCGAAACCTTTGCATCGCTTGAACAGCTGCAAGCGCTAGTTTTTCAACATAAGAATATTTGCTTTCTGTATCATTTAAGTTTCTACTTAAATAATATATAGGATGTTCAATTTGTCGACTTCTTGAACTAAAACCATTGCGATGGTTGTATCTGCTGCAGCTAGATACAGGTTAAAATCTCTTTGATAATCGGGGGCGTACATTAATGATGCTTTTATTAAGGAATCCTTTAAAGCATCAAAGGAAGCTTGCGCAACCTGATCCCAAACGAAGGGTACCTCCTTTTTCAAAAGACGTGTATAACCTTTAGCAAGTTCTGCGTAATTTGGAATGAACCTCCTCAGAAAGTTTTCTTTCCCTTGGAGTTTCTGAATCTGAAGCAAATTCGAAGGTGGAGGCAAATTGATGATTGCCTGGACCTTGCAAGGGTTGAGACGAATCCCATCCTTGGAGACTACAAAGCCAAGTAAACGACCAGAACTGACGCAAAATACACATTTGTGCGGATTGAGTCTTATCTTGTAGTGTCGGCAACGTAGAAATATCGCTCTTAAATGCTGCGGATGATCAGTCTGCTTTTGCGAATGAGCCAGAAGGTCGTCGAGGTATGGTTGAACGATGTTCTTGATGTCATGGAAGGCATAATTCATTGCCCTCTGAAACGTCGCCCGCGTGCGTTCTTAAACCAAAGGGTAATTTTCGATATGCGAATGTGCCCCACGGACAAATGAATGCAGTCTTTGACTGGTCCTGTGGGCGGATATTTATTTGATTATACCCAAAAAATCCATCCATGAATGAAAAGATTTCACATCCGGCGCATTCATCAATTATCTGGTCGATGAAGGGTGTAGGGTAGTTGTCTTTTGGACAAGCTTTGTTTACATCTCTATAATCGACACACACTCTAATTGTCCCTTGTTTCTTCATAACAGGGACAATATTCGATACCCAATCGGTTAGAGGAACCGGGTAGATGAAACCAGCATGGAGAAGTTTTTCAACTTCTGCCTTAATGGCAGCGGCTTTCTTGGGGTGCACCTGCCTGAGCCGCTGTCTTACCGGTTTGACATCTGGATACATCTTAATTTCGTGTTCAACGATACTTGAGTCAATGCCTGGCATTTCATCATATGACCAAGCAAAGACATCTCTGAACTCGCGAAAAAGAGCGTTATATATTTCCAGTTCTGAAGGAGAACAACCTTTGCCGACATAAATATTCTCTACAACATTTGTTTTAGTCGAGATATTTATGGCTATAGTCTCTTCAATATTGGATAAGTTTCGCTCGGAATCCACCGTATTTACAGTATTTGATAGGAATTCAAAGACTGAAGGGTGATAAAGGTCATCTTGAGTATCTTCTTCATAATCTCGAAGAAGGGAACGATGGTGGCAATCATTCCATGGTGCCCCCTCAATCAACATTGATTGTAGAATTCCTTCGTCGGTTCCATGCACTCTCGACCAAGGATCTAAAGGGGTACCATATTCTCTAGACCTATCTACCCAAACGCTTGATGAGCGTTGATTTGGGTTCGCCTCCCATGCCCGAAACATTGATTGCTACAATATTTCTATTGGGCTTGGGGGAAAAACCATTGCATGATCCATGTTGATATCGTCATCTGAGATCTTCGTGGAAGATATCATATTGCAGGTACCTATTGACGCTACTTCCGCCAAATCAATTGGAGGTGGAAGAGCGAAAGTTCCCATTAGTATAGGATCTTTCAGTAGGCCTACTCCGATATTCTGAAGCGAATGGGGGCTTCCATGGATCATGGGAATGCTTCCTATAACTTGTGAACCATTGGGGAGGAAGTTTTGTTGGTCGACGATCGTAATCCCCCCTTGAAAGGGGAATGCGATCTTTCTAAAATAGGTCGACACAACAACTGCCATGGCATAGATCCATGGTCTTCCTAGTAGGATGTTGTAATCAAGATTCCCATCGATGACTTCAACATCTATTTCTACTGTTTTTCCCTCTAGTTCAACCTTCAAGTTATTTAGGATACCATATGGGGTATATGTCCTTCCGTCGAATGCTTTTAATGTCGTCGAAGATCGCGACAAGGTTGGAGATCCTAAAGTTTTCCAGCAACTCATCGACATAATACATGTAGATGCTCCCTCATCAATAATTGTTCGGTGAACAATTTTGTTGAGGGCTTTCACTTGGATAAGGAAAGCTAGTTGTGCTGGTAACTGAGGATCGTATCCTTTGTGGTCGAAGGATACAAGATTGGAATCCTTAGGATCAACCCCACCAATGGTTGATAACAAAGCCTGCCTTTGGGATGGGCAATTCTGTAATACTTCAAGAGTCGACATAGCGGATGGCTATTGGGCCAAATCTTCCACTATGTTATAATGCTGCGCTGCTCTGGCGCGAGGATTAAATGTTGACTTGTGTACTACTCCCTTTGGCGGTTTTATTGTTAATTCAGGAATGATGGGTGGTACAACTTCTGTCGAAGTTGTTGTCGAACTGCTTGGTTGATCTTTACCTTTGTCGTTCGACAGCTGCGGATTCCCGTAATCTTTGTTCCTTGTCGAAATCAAAGCATCATTTTGTTGCTTGGAAATCGACAACATTAGCACTTGCGACGAGGAAGCATTTCCACTATCAACCAGATTTTGTCCTGGATTTGGAAACGGATCAGTTAACACAACTGAGGTTTGCGAACTTTTAAAGAATCTTTTAAGCTCAGCTTTGTATGGACAATCTCCTGTCCGATGATCCTCATCACATATTTGACATGGATATTTTAGTTTCCTATTTCTAGGAGGGTTTGAAGAAGTTTTTTCAGGAGATGACTCACCCTGTTTCTTCTTCTTCCCTTTGTTTTGTTTCTTCTTGCTTCCTTCCTGGTTGTTTGGTTTCTTTGCCCTTATCTGCTGATACAACATTTACTTCCGAAGCAAGAATTTCATCTTTTGCCTTTTGATCTGAAATCTTACGGGCTTTCTTTGACGAAGCCTTTGTCGATTTCGCGTTTGTCGTGCCAATCACGCCATCGCCGGCATGAGAGTCATTGTTCGATTTAGGAGGAGGAGGAATTGAGAATTCTGGTCTAGGGGCGTCAGGTATTTTGTCGTAGAGCGTGCCAGACTGAGTATAGACCAAGTCTAGATATTGCGCACGAGCAATAACTTGCTCTTCCGTTACGACTCCTCCTTTCGCCACATCTTCCGTTATGGCAGGAAGTAACGACTTGATAAACCACTCAGCTAATAGCTGATCGGGAACGTACATTTTTACCATCCTACGACGACGTCGCCACTGATGTATATGATCGGATATGTGAGTGGCCGTTGTCTGTTTGAAGTTGGTTAAGATTTCCGTTCCCGTTTCATACCTTATCGATAATTGAAAATGGGTTAAGAAAGTCGTGGCTAAGGTGCTGAAATTGTTGAACGAAGCTCTAGGTAATTCAATATACCATTTTGCCACTGGACCCGTTTACGTCCTCTGAAAAAGGTGAAGCCTTATCGAATCATCGTTTAGGGTGTTTGATGAACACCACAGATGAAATGTCATCACGTGATTCGATGGGTCTCACCTGGATTTCCATTAAATTTAGGAATGTTCGATGGAAGTTTGTGAGGAATCGTTGGCCACCAAGGGGCGTAAGCAATTGGATCGTTTGTTAACCGGTTTAATCAGGTAACTCTAAGGTTGCCACGCAATGGTAACTGTTGATTCAGGTTAGGTGAAGTACACCGGGGTACGATGGAATTGCTGTTGGCCTTTGTGCATATAATGTAATGATGATGGTATGGTAACTGATACGATTGGTGGACTTGACCACTGTAAAGTGGTTGATTTTGACCATTTTGAATGTACGGTTGTCCACTGTTCGCAAAGATCTACTGCTCAGAACCTTGGTACACTTGTTGGAATTGTGGTTGTTGGTATTGCACCAGCCACGGTTGTGAAGCCATGTTCTGTTGTGCTATACTAACCGTCGGACCAAGATGTGGGGTAATTGTACCCGTTTGGACCTGTGTCGCCCCACCAGTTGGCGATTGTGGTTGAGTCACAGGGTCAAGGGGCTGTTGCATTACAACCTGAGAAATCTGAGGTTGACATACAATAGGCATCGTTTGAACTTGTGACACTATTACAATAGCTGGTGTTGTCGGGATGTTCGACATAGGTACACATTGTTGCATAGAATACACAACTCTTGGTTGTTGGGGTAGCATAGGTACCCAACCACTTGTCGTAACTCCAGTATAACCTGAATACTGTTGAGAACTCCCGTATGGATATCCCCCCGAGGGGGTAATGAAAGGGCATACTGCCCCCCATACGGTGGTAATCCGGAACTCAAGGGGATTGATTGCCCTTGGGGACTGGATGGCCCAAATTGACCTCCAAATGGATCAATTTGTCAAGTTTCAACATAAGAGTTGCCGGATATTATTCCGGAGGAACAAACAAGAACGGACCACACTGTCGAAATAGTCCCTGGATGGACTCCTTCTAGCGTTGTGAGCTAGTCGGGACAGATGGTACGCCGACAAACATTGTCGGAGTGACGGCAGGGAGTTCTGCTGTCGCTGTGTCATTCGACACAGTCCTAGATGTTGACGGTTGTTCAGACATTTTGAGTCTATCCAATAAATTGCCTAGCGATTCTACAGGAACTTCCACTGGTGGTAGACTAACTTCTGATGTCGAAGGAAATAGAGTGACCCCAACTCCAAAATGTGTTGGAGTACTTGCTTGCGGATCTTCTACAATTTCCTCTATTGCAATCAAACTAGGTGGAAGGGGAAGACCGTCAGGTCCGTAAAATATTTCTGGTGCCGAAGAAGGGGTTGAATCAACAGCGACAGATGTTTGAGGAACAAGACTCTCTGAACCGGTTACAGATGGAACTGGTTCAGTAACACAAGTGTTTGCTCTCAGACTAGGATCAGTATCACTGTCCCTCTGTGGCTATTGAACTTCTTCTGTAGAAGCAGGGTTTCCAGAAATGTTTGGAGTAACCGGAATCTCAGATGTTGTTGGAACACTTGTTCTAACTTTGATGGGAGATTTTGAACCGGTTAAACGAGTTCGCTTTGTCCGTACTGTTTTCGATTCCAGAGACAAAGACGGTTGACTCGTAAGCCTCCGCGAACGACGGGGTTTCAATTGACTTTCTTCCACGATTGCGGATTACTCGATCAACCAAAATACAAAAAGGGGAAAATGTGTTTCCGAATTAAATGAATTTTTTAGACGCTTTAGACACAACTTGCTTTTTCATTTTTAAAGAGTCGAGAAAAAGCTAAAGATGACTCTAGTCTCCTTCAATGTTTTAACGAGCCCGCCCGAAGTGACAAATGCTCAGATGGAATTTTTCCGTTATAGAGTTTGAAAAAGGCCAAAAGGAACTGCTCTGGAGTTCTAGGTAGAGGGTGTGCCAAACTTTTCGCAAAACCGCAGAATACTTTTTAAGGTACGGGCGGTCAATCTTCCTGAATGCTGTGTTCAGTGCATTGCGATCAGTAGGGCGGCTGACACGGCTTCCTAAGGATAAAGGTTTTATGCCTATAGGGGTCTCCCAATATATACTCGACGGTATGTGGGAGCACAATCCGTACTGGCGCTATCGTCCCTCAGGAGGAATCACCCACCATCAGCGAGATCGACAGTCACCAGGCTTTACGACGCCGGAACATGTCTCTAGCCTAGACCTCTATGTTGTGCGTTAAGTTACAAAGCGTTGTTAAGGTCATTCAATTTATTTTAGGTTGATCTTTCTTAGAATTTTTCCTTTTTGGATCACCACGAGATGTATGATACAATTCCTAAATGCAGTCTAAAGATGATAAGCAAGCTTTTATATCTTTTCAACAATGAAAATCCTAGCTACAAAGGGAAAAGGAAGACACAAACTTTTCTCAAAGAGCATAGAGCACACTGTAATGCACTTTTCCTAAATCAACATGCAAACTATCAAAATACAAATGCACAAATGCATGTATTTCTTTTCGCTTTCTTAATATTGATGCCTAAAAAGAAAGTTGTTGTACAAATTTGAATTCGATTTCAAGTGAAAACATAAACAAGTTCCTTTTTCAAAATCAAAAAGATGATTACGACACTTTATGATTTACTTGTTTCGACACTAGAAATGCATAAATTCAAACCAAACGACAAAAGTAAAAGCTCAATCAACTAAGAACAGCAAACAAACTCACTCCTAAGATCAAAACAACACTTACGACAGGTCTAGATCTAAGGGCGACAGTATGACTAGTTTACTTTTGTAATGGGAAACTGCAAATGATGTAACAAATACACAAAGAACAAATACAGTTTCTTTATAGAACTGAGGTGGAATTGAAGCAAAGAAAAGGGGTTTCAGATAGGTACACTGACTGATAACAGGCTGCAAAAAACAGAGATAAAACTGAGCAAAAGGAAGCAGGGAACCACAGCTGCACAAGGCAAAGACTGATCAACGCACTCCCAACACAGAGGTTTTGACATTCAGCGCAGGTATCCTTCACGAGACCTGCATTGAAATGCAGAACCTCTTCACAGAGTCTACGCTGAAGCAGAAACGAGAGTTGTTTCTGGGTTCTGGGTTATGGTTTGCAGTTAAATCTACAGTTTTTGCCGGATCAAAGCTATCAATTAGGTACAATTAGGAGGATGATTTATAGGAGGACTAAGATCTATCACAAAGGGCTGTTAGAGCACTTGTGGATCAATTTGTTCAGATCATAAAAACAGGCCCAGTGAGTGGACTAGAGTGGCAGATCTCTACTTTGCATTTGAGAATGGCAAATGCATTTCGATTCGGCACTCCTGAGTTTATGAGAAGAACAAGAATAGAAACACAAATAAACCAACAAGATACGTTCCCCAGCGGAGTCGCCAATTTGTTGTTGGGAAAAGTATCCAATTCGGAATGCCCCTATCCCACTCTAAGAGGTGATAGTGCCTTAGCAACAAACAAGGAAACTTATTCGAGTATTCTTCTTTATGGAATGTAAATGAGGAAGGAGGATCTAACTAACCTGTGTCTTTCGCAAGTTTGTTGATCCAGTCGCTCCTCCCTTCAGTAGCTCCCAGCTCCCAGCTCTCTCACCGGCCCAGCTTCACAGAATTCGTGCAAGATCACAAGAGAGGGAAACTACAAGAAAATACAGATATACATTCATAAAAAGCTCAAGATCAGATTAAGCTAAACATGTAAGCATAACAGAACATCATTGGTATACAACATGTAGGAGAAACTCAAATAGTTTATTGATAGAGTAATAAAGTCCAAGAGGAGATACAACCAAGTGAGGCCCGATCTAGCATCTACCTCCCAGCAAAAGAATCCCTTCCTCTCCTCCAACAAAGCATAAATCACCCAATGTACTAATCTCAATCTCAAACCAACAACAATTCTCTGCAAATACCAAATTCCAACCTCCTGAACCTCTAGGTGAGAGATCCATATATAGATGTAAGCAGAGAGGATGAGTCAGCTTATGTTTTGACTTGTGGCTTCTCTCTGTCAATTCTTTCTTCCACTTGGAGGTTGAGAACCTCTTACTCATCACTTGGTCGAATTCATTGAGGCAAGTGTCATTGAGGAAGATTCTGGAAGCTTCCAGGGTCTTTCCACCTCGTTGAATGAACTTGCCATTTGTCATCTCCCGCTCAACGCACCCTGGTAGTGCTTCTACCTGCGTTGCAGTGCAACTGGCCAGTGTAACCTCTGCATTTCAACGCAGGCAGCTAGTGGAGCTACTGAATTGATCCTAATTTGACCATTTCTGAGTGATTTTTGGTGGAGAACTTCTGGGAGAAGCTGTCATTGGTTGACCTTGTTCCTTTAGGAGCTGTAACAACATCTTTAGGGACTTTGGATCCCTTGAATTATGGACATTTCATTCTTATAGCTGTAAGGCACAAAAATGTCTATAACAGTTGCCCCCTAAAGTATGAGGCCGTTTATCGGGTGAAATGCTTTATTAGGAGGATCCGAAGTTCTTCCAATGCTGGGAGGAGACCTGTAATAAGATACAATACAATACATTATTTTTCATACTGCTTTCATGATCTATCTGAGGCGGGCATTCCCATGCTCAGCTTTATAAATTCATTTTTATGTACATAGGACAGACAATTGTCTGATGATAGACTGATGATCCTGCTGAAATCATCATCCTTTGGTAGGATGATTGTCTGTGCTGCAATGCTGTACATGTCAATGTCTTTATTTTTTCCTGAATATATATCGCAGCCCGGATGGATGAAACTAGATCTGGGGTCTTCAATCTCGTCCGATCTTCACTCTAAGTACAAGTCGATCCATGTGAGAAATGTTCTGAAGTCGAACATGGAAAGACATCGCTTGATTACCAGTCAATGAGGTAAACTGTTAACAAGCGCGAGAGGAATCACCGATATTGATAATGACCCTCAAGGTACTGCAGTACAATCCATGTGGTGTGAATAAAGGACTTGGCGTCGAACACCACGCAAAATCTTTCGGTCAAAGGTCATTGATGTATACCTGTCATCGGAAGCAAGAAACTTGCCATTGAGGCATGCAAGCTTCAAAGTACTGAAAGGGTTGTTCCTAGATCAACTTCTTGGATAATGAGCTGATGTTGACAAGAAGCGATCCGTCAAAGGAGGGCCTTAATGTATCCCACATCAGTGACACAGAACGGAGCAAATGATTTTGATGGAGGTGAAAACGATCTGATGATATATGGTTCAGGGTGGCGGTCATGAAAGGATGAAGGATAATGTATGGTAGTGGATGGGACACGGTTGACTTCTCTGGATGACATCTCTTGAACATATCGGCGACACTTGTGTGATGGATTGGTAGCATTTACCCCAAAGATGGATGGTATGGCGAGACCATGGCGATGTGACCGGTGAATGAAACAACCCAACCCGACTCAGGCACGGAGTGGAAGTGTCATGTTCAAGAGCGACTTGCTACCAATAAAGTTCTTTGAGTTTCTTCCCAATTTTTCCCCAGTCATTTCTGACCAGTACCTCTTTATTTTTGTCAAGCTTGAGGAGGATAACATATGCTTGTTCTATAATTTGCCCTTCGGGCAAACCCATCGCTATGTTTTAATGAGCCTAGCGATAGTGAAACTCGTTCTCGTCTAAAGACAAGTTTGTCGCTATTAATGTTTTTTAACGAGTTTAACGACAAAGATAACTCGGTCCCTTTTCATTTTTAGAGAGTCTAAAAAGGTACGTAAAGATAACTCCAAAGTTCCTTTTTCGTCATCTAATCCCTTAAGTCCGAAAAAGTATAAAACAATACAGACGGGATGGTTTTTCGATAGTTTTAACGAGCCGAACAACACAAGCGCTCGATCTTTTTGTGCAATAATCCCTCAGGTCCAAAAAGATTAAAATCTAGAGGAGGGATAGCACTTCCGGTCGCTTTAACGAGCTGGAAGGCCAAACTCGGCAATCTTTTCATATTTTACGAGTCAGATGAAAAGAGCTTAAAGAAGACTCGTCTTTTGAGGAACGAGTGATAAAACGGGTAGCAGCTGATTCCAGGTAAGGGTTGGAATTTTCCAATCACGGCAGTGTCACAAGGATGGCTAAGTGAAATCACTCTTCGCAGTTGTTCCTCAAAATGGGTAAACAATCAAATGGAGGTGAATGATCGGCCAATGGAAAAGTGGAGGTGATGGTGCAAACACGACCAAGGCTTTAATGGCTGATAAACTTACGTTTGCAGTGGTTATTTACCGGGTAGTTCATTTTTTAACGAGCTTAAACGCGGATTGAAACACTTGCTCGATCTTATGTTTATTTTTTAACGAGCATGAACTATGTGCTAAAACTGCTCGATACATGGTCTAGTTTTGATTTTTACTACCATAAATAGCTTTGTTCTTTTCAAAGATAGTACTGTACCCTCAATTGCTGCATCAAACTAGTTAGAAATGAATAACATTTGCTTGAAAATGAGATTAAAACACTAATATTTCACTTTGAACTATGTAAAAATCTATTAAAAAGTGTTTTTACCTTTCATTTTACCATTTCATTTGAACTTGGTTTGTTGGAGCTTTGGAGGTGCCTCTTCCCCCTTGATTTTCATCAGCTTATTTTGGGAGATTCTGTGGACGATTCTCAGCACCGTCTGGACCAGGTAGGAGCTAAACCTGAGCTCTTTCTTTCATGGTTTCCTTTCTGCATTCTGTGCTTGTTTTCCTGTTTTTCTGAGCCCCTGGGGTTTGATGGGGTCGCTCTGCCATCAGCGCACCTTGGGTACTCAAAACCTACGTTGAATGTCAAGCATTATGAAGGCAGTTTGACCTTCAATGCAGGTGGAACACTGTTCAGGGTGCATTGGGCGCAGAAAAGGATTTTATTGCACAGTTTTTGATGAAAATTTTTGCCTGTTTCTCATCAAAACCAGGATCTAACTCATCTCATGTTTGTTTTTCAGAGATATTGGAGCAAAATGACCCTTACATGGTGAGAACGAGAACATGAAGAAGAGGACATGATTGCCCTACATGATCCTGTCACGGTGAACGCGCTGCGGAACTGTGGCCTGCTGAAGTTCTTCCGCATCTCTAGCATGAGGCAGCAGATTTCCTTACTGCAGTATTTGCTCGATGCTTGGGATCCTATCAACCAAGTATTCCAGATTAGGGGCAAATCTATCCCCTTGACCACAGTAGACATTTACTTCTTGACTGGGTTGTCAAGGCGGGGTGCCCCCATTTCTTTGTCAGGTTCGGCCCGAGGGAGTGACTCCGTGAGAGATTATGTCCGCGAGTATTGCAGGGAAGGATCTCAGCCGAGTAAAGACAGCAAGATCGTTATCCGTGAGGTTGCTGACAGGTCTCTCAGGTCCATTCTATATACTATTGGTAGGATGGCCGATAGTGCATCTCTTCACGTCGCCAACAGATCTTATGTGCAGCATGCCTTGGAGTGCCTCAACCCGAAAATATTCACTGGTGTGATGCAGTACTTCTTCAGATGAAAAGTCAGTTGACCAAGGTAAAGGACGGGAAGTTGAAGAACTTTGGGTTTGGTTCCATTTTGACCGCCTTTGCTTTGGAGAAGATACCACTGATGCAGCCACAGTACATTGCACTCGACTTGCCTTCTCCTACTGAACCACGCATGCAGAGATGGGTTGATCACATGTCTAGGCATGCCGGTCAATCTCAGATTTCTTTCTCTGATACCTTCTTCAGGTGGTTCGAGCGTCAGGAGATGGTCTATTCCGAGTATCCATATGTTGGCATGGACCTCCGGGGTGATCCGGATTTGGTACTACTGCGGACGGCGAGCAGTGGGGCGCTATTGGTAAAATCTTCGACCATATCACTGTTTACTGCTTTTATTTATAATGTCCTTATGCTTTATTCTATCAAGAATTTTAATCAAACTCATGTGTGCATGCAAATGTTGGTCCTGTTCGCCCAGCAATTCGCCCGAGAGCGCCAGCCACTGCCCCAGCAGGGGAGACTGCCGGGAGGGTTATTCTTCGCGACCTTGATGTGGCCGAGACCCTCACAGCTGTGCAGGAGCAGGTTGAGAGCCTTACTCTCGGCATTCCAGATGTGAGGATTGACGAGCTACCTCTACAGTTGCAGCGGCATACTACTGGTGTGCCTAGACGATGGAATCGTCTCTTACGCATGATCGCACAGGCCGTGACGTGCTATCATGAGCATCACTAGACTAGGGTGCCCCCTAGCATTTTTGAGTTTTTGGGTCATGTGATCAATTTTTGTCTTGGTTACAGAACATTATATGTAAACCATAAACAGCTTATGTATATATTTTGATTTTCGGGGTTTTATTCTGGTTGAGTTATATGATCCATATGTACAAAATTGATGATGTGTTTATTTTTATAAATGTCGCAAATGTCTATCTAACACATAGTTTGCTAATGAGTCGGTTAATGTGTTCAAGTTTCTGGAAATATGTTGGTATTGAATTAAATCAAACTGTCTTTCCAAAATCTTAACCCTTAGGAACATGCGATAAATAGCTGGGTTGCGGACGGAATATATACCATTGAGTTGTAGTATTACGAGTTGTGAGTCTAGCCTGACGATTAGTCGGTGTATACCATCGGTGATGGCATCAGAGAGCAGTTCTATCAACACGCTATATTCAGCGATGTTATTTGTTGATTGACCAATACATACACCTCTGAAACTTACTAACTCGCCGCTTGGATAAAAAATGGCCCAGGCTACGGAGGACAGGTTCCGCGAACTACGACTCGCTCCGTCGGCATATCCCACACATGTCTCCAAAAGGTTCGACATCTGCAATAAATGTAAAAAGGTGGATTACTCGACCAAAACAACCACTTTAGCGAAAACAAAATACAACAAAAGCATATTGGTTACCATTTAAGCATAGTAACGCTTGAGGTACAACCCATTACGAGGTTGCCAGTGGAATTCCGTCATAATCCATCAACTCGTAGGCTCCTTTTGCTAACACTCGTTTAACAATATAGGGGCCCATCCATAAAGAATTAAATTTACCTGCTCCCAATTTATCGGATTCTTGGTCGTAAAGCAAGACCAAGTCACCTTCTGAGAAGACACGGGGTTTGACATTTTTGTCGAACTGTGCCTTGACTCATTTCTTATGGGCTTCGTTAGCCAAAGCGGCATCACGACGGGTTTCATCCAATTGGATTAACTCCAAGAAACGGGCCTCTTCTTCAGAAGTTCCGGAGAGGAGATCGATTGCGAGTTTAAGAGACGAGATTTCACACTGGATTGGTAAGACTGCTTCCAGGCCATATACCAGTTGGAATGGTGTGAACCCAGTCGCATTCCTTACCGATGTTCGGTAAGCCCATAAGGCTGAGTACAGGATTAGATGCCACCTTCTTTTGTGAACTCTGATCATCCTTTGCAACATACGCTTCAGGACTTTGTTGATCGCTTCAACTTGTCCGTTGGCTTGCAGATAATATGGGGTAGAGCTGTCGTGAGATAGCCCTAGCTTGGCAGCTAATTCAATCATCATGTGATTGCGAAAATGCGATCCATGATCTGTAACTATAGCCTGTGGTACGCCGAACCTGGCGACTACATGATTGAAAAAGAAAAGGGCAGTTGTTTCACCAGTGTTATCTAATGTAGGCATCGCCTCGGCCCATTTGGTAAAATAGTCAACAGCGACTATAATATACCCATGGCCCCCGTCGAGGTGGGGTTACATGTCATGAAATCGATGCCCCATTTGGCGAAAGGCCCAACAACAACTATCGGCTGTAAAGGTGCGGGTGGTCTTCTGGTTTTGCTATCAAAAATTTGACAAGCATGGCAACTTCTGACTGCGGTTATGCAATCTTTGAACATGGTTGGCCAGAAGTATCCTGCTCGTAAGATTTTTTGTGCTGTTGCATATCCAGATTGATGCCCCCCACATGCTCCTGAATGAAACTCATTCAGGGCTTTTTCGGCCTCCTCATGGGTGAGGCACCTCCTCAGAACTATATCGATACCACGACGGTAAAGCGTATCACCAACGATCATGTAGTCTTTTGCTTTGTATCGTATACGTTTTTGTTCACAGTGTGAGGTGTTAGGCCTGAAATTTTGGGTTTGGAGATAAATTATTATATCTCCATACCACTCATTGCTTGTAGATATCAGAAACAAATTTTCATCCACGATTGATTCTTCGGATGTTTCATCGTTGGACGACAATGGGAGATCGCACAATAATTCTGCGAAAACTAGAGCTTTCTTTGATTTGGATTTTACAAATTCCAGATCAAACTCTTGAAGGATCGCTATCCATTTTGAATATTTGCCCCCCAGCAACTGTCGCGACAATATATAAGTCATGGGGTTGCAATCTGACAGAATGGTAGTTTTCCGAAAGAGGACATAATGTCGAAACCTTTGCATCGCTTGAACAGCTGCAAGCGCTAGTTTTTCAACATAAGAATATTTGCTTTCTGTATCATTTAAGTTTCTACTTAAATAATATATAGGATGTTCAATTCCGTCGACTTCTTGAACTAAAACCATTGCGATGGTTGTATCTGCTGCAGCCAGATACAGGTTAAAATCTCTTTGATAATCGGGGGCGTACATTAATGATGCTTTTATTAAGGAATCCTTTAAAGCATCAAAGGAAGCTTGCGCAACCTGATCCCAAACGAAGGGCACCTCCTTTTTCAAAAGACGTGTATAACCTTTAGCAAGTTCTACGTAATTTGGAATGAACCTCCTCAGAAAGTTTGCTTTCCCTTGGAGTTTCTGAATCTGAAGCAAATTCAAAGGTGGAGGCAAATTGATGATTGCCTGGACCTTGCAAGGGTTGAGACGAATCCCATCCTTGGAGACTACAAAGCCAAGTAAACGACCATAACTGACGCAAAATACACATTTGTGCGGATTGAGTCTTATCTTGTAGTGTCGGCAACGTAGAAATATCGCTCTTAAATGCTGCGGATGATCAGTCCGCTTTCGCGAATGAGCCGGAAGGTCGTCGAGGTATGGTTGAACGATGTTCTTGATATCATGGAAGGCATAATTCATTGCCCTCTGAAACGTCGCCCCTGCGTTCTTTAAACCAAAGGGTAATTTTTGATATGCGAATGTGCCCCACGGACAAATGAATGCAGTCTTTGACTGGTCCTGTGGGCGAATATTTATTTGATTATACCTGGAAAATCCATCCATGAATGAAAAGATTTCACATCCGGCGCATTCATCAATTATCTGGTCGATGAAGGGTGTAGGGTAGTTGTCTTTTGGACAAGCTTTGTTTACATCTCTATAATCGACACACACTCTAATTGTCCCTTGTTTCTTCATAACAGGGACAATATTCGATACCCATTCGGTTAGAGGAACTGGGTAGATGAAACCAGCATGGAGAAGTTTTTCACTTCTGCCTTAATGGCAACGGCTTTCTTGGGGTGCACCTGCCTGAGCCGCTGTCTTACCGGTTTGACATCTGGATACATCTTAATTTCGTGTTCAACGATACTTGAGTCAATGCCTGGCATTTCATCATATGACCAAGCAAAGACATCTCTGAACTCGTGAAAAAGAGCGTTATATATTTCCAGTTCTGAAGGAGAACAACCTTTGCCGACATAAATATTCTCTACAACATTTGTTTTAGTCGAGATATTTATGGCTATAGTCTCTTCAATATTGGATAAGTTTCGCTCGGAATCCACCGTATTTACAGTATTTGATAGGAATTCAAAGACTGAAGGGTGATAAAGGTCATCTTGAGTATCTTCTTCATAATCTCGAAGAAGGGAACGATGGTGGCAATCATTCCATGGTGCCCCCTCAATCAACATTGATTGTAGAATTCCTTCATCGGTTCCATGCACTCTTGACCAAGGATCTAAAGGGGTACCATATTCTCTGGACCTATCTACCCAAATGCTTGATGAGCGTTGATTTGGGTTCGCCTCCCATGCCCGAAACATTGATTGCTACAATATTTCTATTGGGCTTGGGAAAAACCATTGCATGATCTATGTTGATATCGTCATCTGAGATCTTCGTGGAAGATATCATATTGCAGGTACCTATTGACGCTACTTCCGCCAAATCAATTGGAGGTGGAAGAGCGAAAGTTCCCATTAGTATAGGATCTTTCAGTAGGCCTACTCCGATATTCTGAAGCGAATGGGGGCTTCCATGGATCATGGGAATGCTTCCTATAACTTGTGAACCATTGGGGAGGAAGTTTTGTTGGTCGACGATCGTAATCCCCCCTTGAAAGGGGAATGCGATCTTTCTAAAATAGGTCGACACAACAACTACCATGGCATAGATCCATGGTCTTCCTAGTAGGATGTTGTAATCAAGATTCCCATCGATGACTTCAACATCTATTTCTACTGTTTTCCCTCTAGTTCAACCTTCAAGTTATTTAGGATACCATATGGGGTATATGTCCTTCCGTCGAATGCTTTTAATGTCGTCGAAGATCGCGACAAGTTTGGAGATCCTAAAGTTTTCCAGCAACTCATCGACATAGCTCCCTCATCAATAATTGTTCGGTGAACAATTTTGTTGAGGGCTTTCACTTGGAGAAGGAAAGCTAGTTGTGCTGGTAACTGAGGATCGTATCCTTTGTGGTCGAAGGATACAAGATTGGAATCCATAGGATCAACCCCACCAATGGCTGATAACAAAGCCTGCCTTTGGGATGGGCAATTCTGTAATACTTCAAGAGTCGACATAGCAGATATGGCGATTGGGCCAAATCTTCCACTATGTTATAATGCTGCGCTGCTCTGGCGTGAGGATTAAATGTTGACTTGTGTACTACTCCCTTTGGCGGTTTTATTGTTAATTCAGGAATGATGGGTGGTACAACTTCTGTCGAAGTTGTTGTCGAACTGCTTGGTTGATCTTTACCTTTGTCGTTCGACAGCTGCGGATTCCCGTAATCTTTGTTCCTTGTCGAAATCAAAGCATCATTTTGTTGCTTGGAAATCGACAACATTAGCACTTGCGACGGGGAAGCATTTCCACTATCAACCAGATTTTGTCCTGGATTTGGAAACGGATCAGTTAACACAACTGAGGTTTGCGAACTTTTAAAGAATCTTTTAAGCTCAGCTTTGTATGGACAATCTCCTGTCCGATGATCCTCATCACATATTTGACATGGATATTTTAGTTTCCTATTTCCAGGAGGGTTTGAAGAAGTTTTTTCAGGAGATGACTCACCCTGTTTCTTCTTCTTCCCTTTGTTTTGTTTCTTCTTGCTTCCTGGTTGTTTGGTTTCTTTGCCCTTATCTGCTGATACAACATTTACTTCCGAAGCAAGAATTTCGTCTTTTGCCTTTTGATCTGAAATCTTACGGGCTTTCTTTGACGAAGCCTTTGTCGATTTCGCGTTTGTCGTGCCAATCACGCCATCGCTGGCATGAGAGTCATTGTTCGATTTAGGAGGAGGAGGAATTGAGAATTCCGGTCTAGGGGCGTCAGGTATTTTGTCGTAGAGCATGCCAGACTGAGTATAGACCAAGTCTAGATATTGCGCACGAGCAATAACTTGCTCTTCCGTTACGACTCCTCCTTTCGCCACATCTTCCGTTATGGCAGGAAGTAATGACTTGATAAACCACTCAGCTAATAGCTGATCGGGAACGTACGTTTTTACCATCCTACGACGACGTCGCCACTCATGTATATGATCAGATATGTGAGTGGCCGTTGTCTGTTTGAAGTTGGTTAAGATTTCCGTTCCCGTTTCATACCTTATCGGTAATTGAAAATGGGTTAAGAAAGTCGTGGCTAAGGTGCTGAAATTGTCGAACGAAGCTCTAGGTAATTCAATATACCATTTTGCCGCTGGACCCGTTAACGTCCTCTAAAAAAGGCGAAGCCTTATCGAATCATCGTTTAGGGTGTTTGATGAACACCACAGATGAAATGTCATCACGTGATTCGATGGGTCTTCACCTGGATTTCCATTAAATTTAGGAATGTTCGATGTAAGTTTGTGAGGAATCGCTGGCCACCAAGGGGTGTAAGCAATTGGATCGTTTGTTAACCGGTGTAAATCGGGTAACTCTAAAGTTGCCACGAATGGTAACTGTTGATTCAGGTTAGGTGAAGCATACCCGGGGTACGATGGAATTGCCTGAGCAGTTGGCCTTTGCATACCAGCATAATGTAATTGATGCTGGTATGACTGATACGGTTGGTGGACTTGACCACTGTAAAGTGGTTGATTTTGACCGTTTTGAATGTACGGTTGTCCACTGTTCGCAAAGATCTGCTGCTCAAACCTTGGTACACTTGTTGGAATTGTGGTTGTTGGTATTGCACCAGCCACGGTTGTGAAGCCATGTTCTATTGTGCTATACTCACCGTCGGACCAAGATGTGGGGTAATTGTACCCGTTTGGACCTGTGTCGCCCCACCAGTTGGCGATTGTGGTTGAGTCACAGGGTCAAGGGGCTGTTGCATTACAACCTGAGAAATCTGAGGTTGACATACAACAGGCATCGTTTGAACTTGTGACACTATTACAATAGCTGGTGTTGTCGGGATGTTCGACATAGGTACACATTGTTGCATAGAATACACAACTCTTGGTTGTTGGGGTAGCATAGGTACCCAACCACTTGTCATAACTCCAGTATAACCTGAATACTGTTGAGAACTCCCGTATGGATATCCCCCCGGAGGGGGTAATGAAAGTGCATACTGCCCCCCATACCTTGGTAATCCGGAACTCAAGGGGATTGATTGCCCTTGGGGACTGGATGGCCCAAATTGACCTCCAAATGGATCAATTTGTTGAGTTTCAACATAAGAGTTGTAGGATATTATTCCGGAGGAACAAACAGGAACGGACCACACTGTCGAAATAGTCCCTGGATGGACTCCTTCTAGCGGTTGTGAGCTAGTCGGGACAGATGGTACGCCGACAAACATTGTCGGAGTGACGGCAGGGAGTTCTGTTGTCGCTGTGTCATTCGACACAGTCCTAGATGTTGACGGTTGTTCAGACATTTTGAGTCTATCCAATAAATTGCCTAGCGATTCTACAGGAACTTCCACTGGTGGTAGACTAACTTCTGATGTCGAAGGAAATAGAGTGACCCCGACTCCAAAATGTGTTGGAGTACTTGCTTGCGGATCTTCTACAATTTCCTCTATTGCAATCAAACCAGGTGGAAGGGGAAGACCGTCAGGTCCGTAAAATATTTCTGGTGCCGAAGAAGGGGTTGAATCAACAGCGACAGATGCTTGAGGAACAAGACTCTCTGAACCGGTTACAGATGGAATTGGTTCAGTAACACAAGTGTTTGCTCTCAGACTAGGATCAGTATCACTGTCCCTCTGTGGCTGTTGAACTTCTTCTGTAGAAGCAGGGTTTCCAGAAATGTTTGGAGTAACCAGAATCTCAGATGTTGTTGGAACACTTGTTCTAACTTTGATGGGAGATTTGAACCGGTTAAACGAGTTCGCTTTGTCCGTACTGTTTTCGATTCCAGAGACAAAGATGGTTGACTCGTAAGCCTCCGCGAACGACGGGGTTTCAATTGACTTTCTTCCACGATTGCGGATTACTCGATCAACCAAAATACAAAAAGGGAAAATGTGTTTCCGAATTAAATGAATTTTTAGATGCTTTAGACACAACTTGCTTTTTCAGTTTTAAAGAGTCGAGAAAAAGCTAAAGATGACTCTAGTCTCCTTCGATGTTTTAACGAGCCCGAAGTGACAAATGCTCGGATGGACTTTTTCCGTTATAGAGTTTGAAAAAGGCCAAAAGGAACTGCTCTGGAGTTCTAGGTAGAGGGTGTGCCAAACTTTTCACAAAACCGCAGAATACTTTTTAAGGTACGGGCGGTCAATCTTCCTGAATGCTGTGTTCAGTGCATTGCGATCAGTAGGCAGCTGACACGGCTTCCTAAGGATAAAGGTTTTATGCCTATAGGGGTCTCCCAATATATACTCGACGGTATGTGGGAGCACAATCCGTACTGGCGCTATCGTCCCTCAGGAGGAATCACCCACCATCAGCGAGATCGACAGTCACCAGGCTTTACGACGCCGGAACACGTCTCTAGCCTAGACCTCTATGTTGTGCGTTAAGTTACGAAGCGTTGTTAAGTTCATTCAATTTATTTTAGCTTGATCTTTCTTAGAAGTTTTCCTTTTTGGATCACCACGAGATGTATGATACAATTCCTAAATGCAGTCTAAAGATGATAAGCAAGCTTTTATATATTTTCAACAATGAAAATCCTAGCTACAAAGGGAAAAGGAAGACACAAACTTTTCTCAAAGAGCATAGAGCACACTGTAATGCACTTTTCCTAAATCAACATGCAAACTATCAAAATGCAAATGCACAAATGCATGTATTTCTTTTCGCTTTCTTAATATTGATGCCTAAAAAGAAAGTTGTTGTACAAATTTGAATTCGATTTCAAGTGAAAACATAAACAAGTTCCTTTTTCAAAATCAAAAAGATGATTACGACACTTTATGATTTACTTGTTTCGACACTAGAAATGCATAAATTCAAACCAAACGACAAAAGTAAAAGCTCAATCAACTAAGAACAGCAAACAAACTCACTCCTAAGATCAAAACGACACTTACGACAGGTCTAGATCTAAGGGCGAGAGTATGACTAGTTTACTTTTGTAATGGGAAACTGCAAATGATGTAACAAATACACAAAGAACAAATACAATTTCTTTATACAACTGAGGTGGAATTGAAGCAAAGAAAGGGGTTTCAGATAGGTACACTGACTGAACAGGCTGCAAAAAACAGAGATAAAACTGAGCAAAAGGAAGCAGAGAATCACATCTGCACAAGGCAAAGACTGATCAATGCACTCCCAACACAGAGGTTTTGACATTCAGCACATGTATCCTTCATGGGACCTGCATTGAAATGCAGAACCTCTTCACAGAGTCTGCGCTAAAGCAGAAATGAGAGTTGTTTCTGGGTTCTGGGTTACGGTTTGCAGTTAAATCTACAGTTTTTGGCCGGATCAAAGCTATCAATTAGGTACAATTAGGAGGATGATTTATAGGAGGACTAAGATCTATCACAAAGGGCTGTTAGAGAACTTGTGGATCAATTTGTTCAGATCATAAAAACAGGCCCAGTGAGTGGACTAGAGTGGCAGATCTCTACTTTGCATTTGAGAATGGCAAATGCATTTCGATTCGGCACTCCTGAGTTTATGAGAAGAACAAGAATAGAAACACAAATAAACCAACAAGATACGTTCCCCAGCAGAGTCGCCAATTTGTTGTTGGGAAAAGTATCCAATTCGGAATGCCCCTATCCCACTCTAAGAGGTGATAGTGCCTTAGCAACAAACAAGGAAACTTATTCGAGTATTCTTCTTTATGGAATGTAAATGAGGAAGGAGGATCTAACTAACTTGTGTCTTTCGCAAGTTTGCTGATCCAATCGCTCCTCCCTTCAGTAGCTCCCAGCTCCCAGCTCTCTCACCGGCCCAGCTTCACAGAATTCGTGCAAGATCACAAGAGAGGGAAACTACAAGAAAATACAGATATACATTCATAAAAAGCTCAAGAGCAGATTAAGCTAAACATGTAAGCATAACAAAACATCATTGGTATACAGCATGTAGGAGAAACTCAAATAGTTTATTGATAGAGTAATAAAGTCCAAGAGGAGATACAACCAAGTGAGGCCCGATCCAGCATCTACCTCCTAGCAAAAGAATCCCTTCCTCTCCTCCAACAAAGCATAAATCACCCAATGTACTAATCTCAATCTCAAACCAACAGCAATTCTCTGCAAATACCAAATTCCAACCTCCTGAACCTCTGGGTGAGAGATCCATATATAGATGTAAGCAGAGAGGATGAGTCAGCTTATGTTTTGACTTGTGGCTTCTCTTTGTCAGTTCTTGCTTCCACTTGGAGGTTGAGAACCTCTTACTCATCACTTGGTCGAATTCATTGAGGAAAGTGTCATTGAGGAAGATTCGGAAGCTTCCAGGGTCTTTCCACTTGGGTCTTTATGATGATTTTCTTATGTGTTCTCTATGCTTCGGATATTGTTTTTTTGATTTTTTTTTTTTGGAATGAACTTGCCATTTGTCATCTACTCAAGCTGGTAGTGCTTCTACTTGCGTTGCAGTGCAACTGGCCAGTGTAACCTCTGCATTTCAACGCAGGCAGCTAGTGGAGCTACTGAATTGATCCTGATTTGACCATTTCTGAGTGATTTTTGTGGAGAACTTCTGGGAGAAGCTGTCATGGTTGACCTTGTTCCTTTAGAGCTGTAACAACATCTTTAGGGACTTTGGATCCCTTGAATTATGGACATTTCATTCTTATAGCTATAAGGCACAAAAATGTCTATAACAGACCCTGTTACATCGACTCTGCCATTTTGTGATTGATTACCTAAAGGTTCATGACTCCATTCCCAATGGAATTTCCAACATCTTTCAACCAAACCTTTGAAAAAACCCATCTTAAACTCAAATATCTAGCCTAAAATCCGAAGCAAAAATCTAAATCATATAGAGAGATCCCTCTCTAAAGCTATAAGGGATAGATCCCAACTTTAAAAGTGGTTTTTTCGTTACCTTTGTAGTTTTGTTCCTCAACCTAGGAAAATTACGGAGTGATAACACAACCAAATAATCAATCTATTAGTCAAAGGATGAATAGGCCCATGTACAACAATTCATTCTCTCCTTTGAACAATTTGATTCAATTTTATTTCTGTTTGAATTTTGGCCTTAGAGCAACTGATTAGAGACTTAAAAATAAAATTCCTAATCCAAAAATCAAGAAAAAAAAAGTCAACAACCTATGGTTTGGAACAGAAAATAAATAACAAATAACTATAATATGGTTTTATATGCTCAAAATGTAGGAAGCGATTAGTATGTTGAAAATAGCTATTCATGCACATGTTAGGAGATAAAAGTATTTTTTTGTCGTGGAAATTTTTCAATAAAGGTAATGTAACTTTTCGGAATAATGCACCTAGTAAGATAGTTGGTAAAGGAGTTTTTATCCTAGCTAATGGAAGAGGTAAAGCCAAGAATGTGATGTTTGTTGATGGGTTGAAACATAATTTACTCAATCTGTCTCAGATGTGTGACTAAGGCTATGATGTGTTGCTCAAAGCTATAAATTGTTAAATTAAGTCTACATGGACATAAGAAATAATAATTGAATTTGTAAGAATAGACAATAATGTCTATGTTATAAAAGAGAAGACATAGAGGTTTTTTTTGTCAAATATTAATCAGAGTTGGTTGTGGCACCAAAGGCTAGGACATCTAAACATTAATTAGATTGTCAAATTGGGAAAGAAGAATGTTGTTAGATATTTTCTAAATCTTTCAAAGGTAGAGAACATGATTTGCAAGCCCTGTCAGACTGGGAAGGAAATTCGAGTACAATTCAAGTCTAAGGAGAACTCATCAACTAGGCCATTGAAATTAACACATATGGACCTATGTTTTCATTTAAGAACTTAGTCACCTTCATGTAAATTCTATTTAATGCTTATCATTGATGATTTCAGTAGAATGATATGGGTAACATTTCTTAGATAAAAATCATAGGCCTTTAACACTTTGAGAAGTTTAAGAACCTTAAGGCCATGGTTGAAAATGGGATAGACTATAAAATAAAGTGAATAAGGTTTGATAATGGAGGTGAGATTACTTCAAAGGAGCTTAATGATTTTTTCAACCAACATAGCATCAAAAGGAAATTTACCATAGTAGAGACTCCACAACATAATGGTGTAGTAGAGAGAGTCAAGAGATCAGTTCAGTAGTTAGCTAGATCCTTGATGGGAGACAAAAATATTCAGCATAAGGCCATTCACACAATAGTTGTGGTTTTAATAAAATCACACTTTAGACCAAACAATGTTAAAAATCCATATCATCTTTGATATGGAAGACCTATTACAGTCAGGGATTTCAAAGGGTTTGGAAGCAAGTGTTATATCAAGAAGAACGATGCAAATCTTGGTAAGTTTGATCTAAGAGCTAATGAAGGTATGTTTCTTAAATACTCTCAGAATAGAAATGGTTATAGATGCTATAATAAAAATATAATGAGAATAATTGATTGCATTGATGTTAAAGTTGATGAGCACGTTAAGATTGAAGACAAACAACCAATAAATATCAGCTCCAATAATCCAGTAAAAAATGATGGGAAGGATGATGAACCATTTTCAGATAAAGACATTGAAAAACCAAAGTCCACAATCCAAAGATCCTAAAAGTATTTTGAAAAACACCACCCAGTTGACCATATTATTGGTGACTTCAATACATTTGTAGACTAGAAGAAGATTATTAAATCCCCCTACTCAAGAGCATGTAGATATTTTATCTATGATGGAACCAAATAATTTTTCTTACAACCAAGATGATAGTTGGTTAAAGGACATGAATGAAGAGCTTGATCATATTGAGAAACAATAGACATGGGAGCTTGTTCTAGGACCAATAAACAAAAATATTATTGTCACAAAGTGGGTCTAAAAGAACAAATTTAATGAACATGGTGAAGTGGTAAGAAAAAAAGAAAGGTTAGTTTGCAAAGGCGATGCATAAATAGAAGTTTTATATTTTGATGAGACCTTTGCACCTGTTTCTTGATTAGAGGCAATTCACATGTTCTTGGATTTTTCTAGTTTCAATAAATTTAAGATATACTAGATGGATGTCAAATATGCCTTTTAAAATGGAGAATTGCATAAAGAAGTTTATATTGAGAATATTGATGGGTTTTGGTTGTTAGATAAACCTCATTATGTTTACAAGTTGAAAAAGGCCTTGTATGGTCTTAAGAAAGCACCAAGTGCTTGGTATTCCAGGTTGGATAGTTATTTTCTCAAGTTTGGTTTTAAAAGAGGTGAAACTAATAGTAACTTGTATGTGAAATCTAATGATGGAAACATTTTAGTGGTTGTTGTCTATGTTGATGATATTACTTTTTTCATTGATTAAGATCAATTAACATGCCAATTTGCAAGTGATATGACAGTTGAATTTGAGATGTATATGCTTGGAGAACTTTCTTATTTCCTTAGTTTGTAGATTGCACAATATTCAAAAGGATTTTCTATCTCCAAAAGCAGATATCTCAAGGAATTTTTGAAGAAATTTCGCATGGAGGAATGTTCTTTGGAAAGAACTCTAATGGTTATAGATTGAAAACTCAACAACACTAATGAATCAGTAGAGGTAGATTAGCCTTTATATAATTATATTATTGCTAGCCTCTTATATTTGAAAATATCAAGACCAAACATCATGCATGTAGTTGGTATTGTTCGAATATTTCAAGTATCCCCTAGACATAGCCATCTCCCAACAATAAATAGGATTCTCAAATATCTAAGAGAAACCATGGACTATGGACTTTGGTACCCCAGAGGTAAAGATTTTTCACCAATTGTTTTTGGTGGTGTTGATTGGGAAGGTGATGTAGATGAAAAAAGGAGAACTAATGGTGATGATTTATTTCTTGGTTCATGTCTTATTTCATGGTTCAGTAAGAAGCAAGCCTCAATTTCTCTCTCTACTACAAAATCTTATTACATAGAAAAAACTTCTTAGTGCACTCAACTCTTATGGATGAAGAATACTTTAAAATACATACAAGTGTTATACGATCAACCTATCCCTATCATCTTTGATAATACAAGTGTAATCAACATGTAAAAGAACTCTATTTCCATTCAAATACAAATCATATTCCAATTAAGTACCACTTCCTCAGAGAACAAGTTGCAAATTAGATTGTCAAGTTGGAGAATGTACCTACAAAAGAGTAGGTAGCCTATATATTCACCAAACCTATCTTAAGAGATCAATTTGATTACTTAAGGAAAATATTGGGAGTAGTTACTCTTACCTCCCTCTCCTAGATCTTCCTCAAGATGAAGAAAGGTAGTGAACAAGTACTAAACATATCAAAAGGAAGCTGCTAGGTCCACAGGATCAACATGACAGGGGGGTATAAGTTGCATGGGGAGCATATTATTTTATTTATCATTTATGCCAAAGGGAGAGTAGTACACAAATGGAGATAATTAAGAGAATTACACTTTGATTTTATGCTTTTGCTTGTGGTGATTCCATCGATTACAATGGTAGAGAATTTTAGACATAAGTTGTCATTGATGACAAAGGAAAATATACTTGCAAGAAAAACAATCAAAGAATAGATACATAAGATCAAATTTAAATATGGTATATCATCTCAAGTCCACTAAGAATCTTATTATATGGATAGAGGGAGAAAATAACTTTCCAACGGTATATGAATGTCTACAAATTTCGTTCTCGACCAAAATTTATTGCCAATCAACGTTAAGCGGGCCAAAAGGGGTCAAAGGTTGTAGAGGTAAAGTTGGTGATGGTTTTAATGGGTGCTAAGTTTAGAAAGGATTTCCTAAGTTAGTAGAGCACCTGGAGGAGGATAGGTGTTGGATTGTATGGGCCTGACCCAGGTTCAGAGGTGATTTAGCAAAACAAATCTTGATACTATTGGCCCTTTCGGCAATAGTCCACTGAGCGCGGACTGAGGTCTCACCCGAAGTAGTATGGGAGGGTGCTAGAACCAGGTTTCCGCACCCTGGGGATGTCTGATGACCTTTTGGCTACCGTGGTTTGAACTTCCATGCATGTTGCTACGCACATCTATTAGTCCCTCGCAACCTCTGATGCTACCTTCGCATAACCCTACTTAGGGCGTGATCCGTAGTATACCCAAGTTCCTTACTATTTAACTTGTTATTACCCAATTACTTAACTTATTTGTGTAAGAATAGTGATAATTAACAGTATATCAAACAATCATATAAGTGCACATGATAGAACATAATACAAAAGCAGATACATAGAAATTGGAATCAGCTTCCCTTTATTATTCTTCGTTCAAGGTTATAGACTCGACACTGCCCTGCGCACTCAGCTGCAGGGATCCGCGCACTCAGTTGTGGACTCTACTAGGCCTCTGCGTACTCAACTACAGAGCCTCTTCCTACTCCTACAACCCAATACACTTACAGTCTTACTCTCTGCTCTATTTCCAATTCATTCCTATGCTCTCTTTACAACTTAGAGCCTCACACTATTTATAAAATCCCATGGTATGTGGACCATGGGTAGGCCGACATGACATTACATTCCATTACAAAATTTAGGGTAGAAAACCCTATGACAACCTATACTTCGTGCTTCATGCTCATAATTCGCGGAGTCTTACAATACATTTGACCAAAACCTAGGCTTTGAGGCCCAAAACATGTTGTGGGGGGATCCAATTCCCAATAGGCCCCAACACAAACAACGTGACTCATCACCAAGTCACTCAGTTGGCACGACGATCTTGGCACAAAGCCCCTCCAACTGGTCCCGCACTGCTCGAAGGTCCACAATGCACTGTTCTACAGTTTCTGGACCTACTGCATTTGCTCTTCCGATGCTTCTTTGTGAGGATCAAATATGTACCTTAGCATGTAGAGCCCCTGCATCTATGCGATCTTGCCCTCGATATCTACTGTAATGGTGAAGGCCTCATCAATCCATGGCTAGACGTGTGCTTTGAGAAGTGCCTCTTTCTGTCTTGCGGCATCCACTTGCTCTTTCAATGCCCTTGCTTTTTGCATCTTTGTGATCCATTGAGTGAGGACGATCGTCTGCGTAGTTCCCCTTACATTGTCATACTGCTCTTGAAGCTCACGCGCCTCTATTTCTAGGTGCTATATGTTGGGGTCCTCTTGCAAGGATGTGAGGAATCCAAAGGATTGGTCCAACATACCAGTATAGTCCTACACTGCCCGTCCAATTTCTTCCAACCTTGTTTGGATAGCACTAACGCACTACTCTCTAACTTCCAAGGGAGTAGAAGGCTGCGCCTTCAGCCGTAGCTCAAAAATCTGGAGATTTAGCTCCAACTGCACTCACGTTATTTCCTCATGCGCGTTTCAGACTCCACTTGCCAAAAAGTGGGTCCTCATTTCTGTTGGTAGGTCCGCAGTGAAGGACAACTCTAGGACACGCCGGCACACTTCATCCACTGCCTATACTAACTGCTGGTTTTGTGACAATAATTTTTCACACTGTAGGCTGAGTTGTTTGATGTTTATTGTTTGCTCACTAATCACCTAAATTGTGTAGCCCTCCCTAGCGTAGAGCTCTACTATTATTCCATCCTGCAGTCGGTATAGTGTGTCTCGCAGAAGGGCAGCCAAATTAATGCCAAGTCCCTTGATCCTACCAACCGCAGCTCTGTTGATCTCATTCTCTACTTTTAGCACCACTTCCGGTAGCACTATGGTATTAGCCATCCTTGTGCGAAGAATCTGCTTTGTTGCTGATGTGTCTATTGCGACGTAGGTGGCTATGGTTCCTTTCTATGGGGGCCGCACCTGTAGTTTCTTTAGTTGCATTCTTAGGGCCCCCAACATAGTCTGCTGCTCCGACATGACTTCTTGGAATGCTTCCTTGGTGACCTTGCGAACCGTGTTGCTGATGTCGTAGAGGTCACCTTCCGTTAACATGATGGGGTTGATGGCCAATTTGGAGGCCTTGATCTTTTTTCGTGGACCTGATCTCTCTGTGATGCACGACCTTTTGAGTTGGGTGGAAGTTGTACCTAGGTCCGCACCTTCTTCTACAAGGTCTGTTTCCTCTGCCTCCTATCCTGTAGACAATTCCTAGCCCTCCTCTTCCTGCATTGTTGTGGCCCTTGTTGTCTATGCTACTGCTACTACCTCAGTGGCCTTTGCCTACTCTGCAGCTGCCTATGCTTCCTCACAGATTGCCCTTACCTCTACTACTACTTTTTCATTGCGCCTCTTCTTGGCCAACTACATGATGTGCAGCTTGGCTTCATCCTTTCTTTTCTGTGTTGTTGTCTTATCTAACTCTCCCAAATCTGGGGCGTGACATTCGAGAGGCCATGATTCTGACACTATAAAAATTGCATCATCAGTGGTAATGAAGGGGATCTTGGTCCACTGCTACACTAGATCCTTTCTCTCCTTGACGTAAATATTGTGCATGTCTGCCTTGAAGTCTACAAAGATCTGCAGACTGTTGTGCACTGTGGGGGATAGGCGCGGCCTCCTATTAATCCACATCCAGATGCTCGCCTCCATGAGCACCCATAAGATCTTCATATCACGAATCCACTTCGTGTCCTTGGTAGCCTAGAGTGATGCGTACTTTGCGGCCTCTGGTAGGTCACACTCAATGCTTGGGAACTGATTTTCCTCTGGCAGTTCTCCTACTACCAAGAAAATTGACAAGAGAAACCATGTGTAGTGGAATATCTTACCCTGCTCTTGGGCTTCCTTGCAGTTGATCAAGAATTCCTCGCAAAGGAACTCGGCCTAGTTGAATTGGACCCCTTCTACACATTGTTTGGCCAATGCAACTACCAGTGCTGGTACTTCATTGCTGCGGCATTTTCTCATTACCTTCCTAGCCAAGAGTTGGGTAGCTACGCACACCCCTTTATCCTTGATACTGCTGATGGCGTAACCCATTTTTTCTTCTCGAGCTTATATTTCTTATTCATGTCTTCCACGAGAACTAAATCACCACTTTTTCCTGCTATTGTTGTGGGGTCCTTTCCCTTACAGGGAAGCCGAGAAATTTTGTGGGTGAGATCTGCCTTGATGGGAATAGGCTCCTCCCGCCATAAGTACCCATTATGCACCAGGCAAAGTAGCTTCCTGATGACGAAAATGGTGATGGGTGCACGGTGAAAGTGTGGTATCCATAGCAGATGAAGCAATCCAACCTTCTCCACACCGTGCAACCATTTTCGCGGCTCCAATGTTATGACTGGCCCCTCCATGCTCTACTTCATGAGGCTCTTCGTCTCTAAGTGTGGGAACTTCTCGTTGTCCATGAGGTCCCAATATTCAAACTTCATTGTGGGCATGTGGCCCAGGTGTGAGCCCTAAAACACAATTCCATCAAGGAGGAGCGAGGTTTGGAGTGCGCTCTTTGTGGCATCTAGATCCTTTGGTATCTTGGTTTTCCCTTTTTGTTGAGGGACATACTCGGGAAATTTCGCTGTAGAGCACACCAGCTGTATATCCTCTTCCATGTCCTATGCTTCCTCTACCTCATAGATGAGAGCTTGTAGGTCCTCCTCCTCATCATCTGTCTCAATGGTGATAGCCTTGCCCTTTTCTTCCATTGAGATCTTACTGAACCATAGATTCCTTGGGGACTTGCGGACTTGTCCCGCTGCCTGCTTATCATTCTTGGGTCTCGGCGTCTGAGGTGATTTTGAAATTTATGGTGTGACCTCAGTGCCTTCTGGAACATCATGTACTGTTGGGTTCTGCGCGGCCTCATCGGTGGTTCCTTTTGCAAAGCCCAAACCTCTCCTAGTAGCCACCATCTTGTTTGAATTGTATGTGGTCGTTCACGAACTTAGGGACTCCAATATCATTTGGCGCTCAATACTCTATGCTCTAATCAACTACTCAAATCTCAAGTGAGAAATTTTTGTCTCATGGCTAGCCCCTGGATTTTTATAGTGCCTTTTGAATTCAAATTTGACCGTTCCCCCCAATTCCAGGCCATCAATTCTTTCTTGGCGGTAGATTGTCCCAAATTTTGCCCTTAATTGTGTCTTAAATTCCCACCGCCCACTCCATTTGGCCTCAAAACGGACATCCTATCATGAATAGTAACACCAATGGTCACTTCCTAGCCTACCCGCGCAGCTCTCGGTGCATGGGTGCGAACCTTGTGACAGATTGATTCTGCGTGCACCCCCTTATCCTGCAGCTCCCAAATAGACTCTTTTATAGTCTTGCGCTCTCTTTCAACTACTTGGAGCGCTGAGACTATGCTTCCTACGGCTATTCAGGTGGCCACACCACCTGTATGAGACTTCAACTTGCCTTCCAGTATAGTCCATGGAAAATCCCCAATTTCCCTCGTGACAACTGGCACCACGTGTTCTATCAGATGTAGTGTGATCCCCTAGTTATTGCGTTTGGTGAGATGCAGTTGTAGCCATGGAAACAGAGTCATAAATTCTAGGCGACAATCTTCTAATTCATTGGTATGTTCATCCACACCTTGCCTTGTCATCCTGGGTTTATCGATGAGACATGCTTGCTTGATCTCATTTTCCAGCCTCTTGACCTCTGCATCCATCAAAATGCTTTTCTTCCTCAGTCGTACTTGGCCTTTTTTGAGTTCATGAAGTCTAAGGTTCCCTCGCCGAATGGCTTCCCAAAGCCTTATGTGTTCGACCTCGCGTAACTGGGTGATCTCTTCGTCCTGGGCTGTGTGCACTATCACATATGTGGGCTCTATTACGTGTGGATTCCTCTTTGCATTCTCTTCAGAACTTATGGTCCCTACTTTTTTCTGCCTCTTTGGAATCATTTCTGTTGTCATGGTTTTTCACATGGTCCTATAGGCCCATCGAACCACTGGTACATGCAGGTCCCAATCAGTGCATCTCGCTTGGTGAACCATGTTCAGTACTTTGTACACCCTATCGAATGCCTCTCCATGGATAATTGGTAGCGCGCATCGCCTTTCCTGCTACTGTGGTTTGTTCTATTTCTCTATTCTGGGAGTGGTGTGTGCTTGTGTGGGCTATATAGCATATGTCCGTACCCATTGGGAAACGTGGGTGCACAAGTTGTTCTGCCCCTGCTGACTGGCTCATATTTTGAGCTGGGGTTTTCCAAAGCATAAGTGCATCATCCTTTTGCATCCGTGCAAGTCCTAAAAACTTCCTTGATGCGTACCCCACCATCATGCGAGCATTGCACGCAGTGCCCACTTTAGAGCATCGAACCGCTGATGTTCCAGTACTGTGCTTTCAAATTTGTTCAGGAATTTAGCCACCGCTATCAACCCATCATATGTAGGAATATCCCTTGCCTCTGTTGCCACATAGCATAGTGATCTGACCATCATGTTGCAACTAAGCATTGTTACTTCGTGCAGCTGATTCTGCCATTGCTCTACCTCTTTGTCTGAATCCAAAGTGCAGGAGCTTTTGCGCTCCCATGAAATCCTTCCATCTGCAGTCGGATTCACCCAATCCTCTTCTCACACTGTTATCTTGTAAATACAATCAAGATTGTCATCACTATCACCGTTGCATACTAGTTCAGTGTGTCGTGCTCCTTCGGTTGGATTTAGCGGTACTACTATGTGGAGTGTCTTTTTTCAAAGATAATTTTGTGCTTCTTCAGATTTATGACTTTGTTCATATCGGTGGCCCATTCTATTCCTAGTAGCATAGGATAGGTATTACTGTCATCGACAATCTCTATCACTTCAAAATCTGCCTGCATGCTCGCACCTTCAATATCTACTATCGCCCCTTGCAATCTTTCCATGGGTAAGATCTTCTGTTGGTTCGTCATTCGTAACAGAATAGGAGACCACTGTAGCGCAGGTCTACCCATGCATTTCCATGTTTGTTTTGGCAGTACATTTGGGTCTGATCCAAGATCCAGGATTACCTAATCCATTTCATACTCATCGATTTGCACAGTCAACCTCATTTCCCTTCTTGTGCATAATGCATGCTTTCCAAGTTTCCAAACCATGCATGGTTCTCATAACCCCACGCACCTAGTGATAAGTTCCTGTAGTCCTTTTACTACTTTGTTGTTGCGTAGCAATTTCATGCATGTCTCTAGAAGGGTAGTGAGCATTGAAGGATCCATCCCTGGTTCTAGTTGATCCTTACTACCTGAAGTGGAGGCCTTCGTGAAGCTCTTCTTAGCTTCCATGAATGTCTCCTTCGCACGTTCTAAATCAAATTCAGGTTCCTTTGTAGGAGCCTTGCTAACCCACACAATTTATTATGACTGTTTCCATTTATCATCACTAGTAGTCATGCCACTCCTAAGCATCATGTTTACATTCAGGTCTTCTTTGCACAGCTCAGGCCTCATCATCTGCAAATTCTGAGTCGAAGGGGGCTAAAGTACCCCTTTTTCACACAGTCTTGCTATCAATGTAGGGCAGTCTTCTGCCTCATGATCAAACTGAGTACAGTACAAACTTGATGTCCTTGTTAGGTTTGTACAATCGTGGGCATAGTGCCCTGACCCTCCGCAATTGTAACAAAATAGTTGTCCGCGACCCCTTCCTGGTCCCATTCCACCTCAACCTCGACCACGGCCCTGAAATCCAGTGCACGCCATTCTTGAATTTGGGTCGAGGGCTCACGTTTCGGTCTGCACCTTGTAGGCAAGAGTCTAATCCATCATTAGTTCGTAGCTTCTACAAGTGCATTCATCATGCGCTATCGACCTGCAAAAATTACAAAAACAATTGTTGGGACGTTTGCATATACTTCTACAATAGATGACAATTATCCGTAGTGTTCTTTCCTCCTATTTGACAAATTGCGCATCATAATGCAGGCACCATGCTTGGTCCTGCCTGTGCCTCAAGTCTTAACAGCATCGGTCCTCCTCCTGTCAAGTAATTCACAAACACTAGACAATGGTCCTTGTCATGCCCCTAGCCTTTGCATTTTATGCACCATACCTCCTCATGCGCCTTTTGCCGGGGTGTCCTGTCTTGTTTCAAGCTTTGCATCTCCAGACATAGGTTTTACAGTTGTGCATGGATTTTTTGGACTCCCAGACCAAGGTCTTGTATAGGGGTCTCATGCAATCTCATCGCCATCCCCAAAGCTTCGACCTAGGTGGAAAGTTTTTGCTGTGACAGCGCTGTCCTTAAGTGCGGTGTTAGTGACACTACAAACCATGCGCGGTGTTGTTCATCTGTCAACTTCATGTTGGCTTCATGAATCATACCCTTTAGTCTTTCGTCCAGATCCTAGGGGGTCTCGCCCGGGAGCATCGTGATCTCCTTAAACCCGATGATTGATTATGTTTCCAACTTTGGCCTACTAAATTCCCTATTCAATGCAGTCTAGATTTCTACGATTCCTCTATTTGGATGATCATTAGAATGCTTGATGTATCATGTTAATGCGCGATCCTGCAACGCACTTACCAGTGTAGAGTTCTTGATATTATCATCCATGACACCTTGTGCTTCCCATACTACCCTTACGAACCAGAATTGGTCCAAATCTTCATTCCCTACTCCTCTAAATACTGGTAGTTTGGTCACACTCCCCATACTGAACTATGATGGTGGCAGAGGTGGGGTGGGTGGAGATGGAGGTGAGGAGGGTGAGATGGGTGGCAGTGTAGGTGGAGGTGGTAAGCATGGAATTCACTGCCTTATCAGACTGACCATACTTCTCGAAGAAACTTTTGCAAGATCCTCCTCGCTTTCCCGTGAAGGGGAAATTAAGGGACTAGTTTCCAATTCTTTACTACTTCCGCTTCTATGGACCTTCCCACTTCGCGTAGCCCCAAAAATTAATTTATTTGCATAACCTGCTTTTCACACAATACATCTTAATCCAAGTGTTCAAAGATTTGATATACTTACCTCATGGTCCCTTGAGGAAACGTCGCTCTGCCTCACTGTAGTTTATGGTCGTATCTACTGTGAACTCAGTGATAAATCCTCCTATAATTCGGTCGAGCCAATGGTCCACAATTCATGCAATCTTATCTCCTAATGCTTCTAGTGTGTGCACTAATTCTGGAGTCCACACGATTGGCTTCTCGAGCCTACACCTTCCTTGACTGTCTGCTAGCTTTGTGATCCACTTATACAACTTAGAAGGAAAGGATGGAAAGAAAATTTCATGGATTTCCATATACAAGTAGCGCTCCAAACATTGTTCCTTAGATGCTCGTGGATTTCTGTTTTCCTGCACCGCGAACTCATGAATATTCTTGTCCAACCACCCTTCAATTTCTTTCTTTGTTAGATTCCAGTGGCACGACATCAGACATTCCTTATGCAGATCTAGGTCTTGGCAACAGAACCATTTGTTGGCTTGTATGGGCCTAACCTAAGTTGAGAGGTGATTTAGCCAGACAAATCCTGGTAGTACTGGCCCTTTCTTCAACATTCCTTGGAGCGCGGACTGAGGTCTCACCCGAAGTAGTATGGGAGGGTGCTAGAACTAGGTTTCCACACCCTGGGGATGTCTGATGAGCTTTTGGAAATCCACGTTTGACCTTGCATGCACGTCGCTATGCACATCTATTAGTCCCTCACAACTTGTGATGCTGCCTTTGTGCAGCCCTACTCGGGGCGTGATCCATATTATACCCAAGTTCCTTAATAGTTAACATGTTATTACCCAATTACTTAACTTATTTATGTAAGATTAGTGATAATTAACAGTATATCCAGCAAAAATATAAGTGCACACAATAGACAAAACAATATAAATGCATAGAAAGTAATACAAAAGCAGATACACAGAAATTGGAATCAACCTCTCTTTATTATTCTTCGTTCAAGGATACAGACTTGACACCGCCCTGTGCACTTAGCTCCAAGGGTCCGTGCACTCAGCAGTGGACTCTACTAGGCCTCTAGACACTCAGCTGTAGAGCCTCTTCCTACTACTACGACCCAATACACTTAGACTCTTACTCTCTGCTCTATTTCCAATTCGTTCCTCCACTCTCTTTACAACTTGGAGCCTCGCTCTATTAATACAATCCCATGGTCTGCGGACCATGGGCAGGCTGACATGACATTAAATTACATTACATTACAAAACTTAGGGAAGGCAACCCTATGAATCAACCTATACTTCGTGCTCCGTGCCTACAATTCGTGGAGTCTTACAATACATTTGACCAAAACCTAGGCTTTGAGCCTCAAAACATGTTGTGGGGGGATCCGATGCCCAACAATAGGAATTAAACCTTGGGCTTGTACAAATGTGGATCATGTGCCACACATCCCCACCAACTCATCGTGAAACATGAATGGGACCATGCCCACTTGAGGGTTAACCATGGAGCTATGTCTACATTGGGAGGTATTTCCAAATCATCAATAAATCGATTGAAAATCCTCATTAAAAGTGGGACCCCCTGCCCATTTACCATGAAACCATATAAGGGGGATTCATGAAAAATCATTGCAGTAAATAGTGATGCAATAGGGTTGGAACTACATAAATGTGGCCGAAAATGTAGCAGGATGAATGAGTAGTTATTGGTGAGTGTTGGGAACAAGTTCCCGCAAGAGTAGTTTTGGGGCTAAAAGCCCATGTTTTGTGATAATTCTGTAATAAAGTTGTAAAGTCTCCACATTTTGTGGTCACAGAGCACGAAGGTGTCAAAAATCATAAAGGGTTGTCCGCCCTTATTTTGTAAAGTGTCAAGTCGGTTGTAAAGATCTACCCATGGTCTGTGGACCATGGGATTGTATAAAAAGGAGCTAAGTAAGTAAGCTCTAAGTAGTAAGTAGTAAAAAGTGAAGCATTGGAGTTTTGGTAGAGAAGTCTAAGTGTTTTAGGTCCTAGCATAGGTAGAGGCTCTATAGCTGAGTGCGCATAGGCCTAGGGTGGAAGTCAACAGCTAAGTGCGTGGGCCCCTACATCTGTGTGCGTAGGGCAAAGAGGGTTTGTATTAAACCAAAAGATATCAATAAAGAGAAGCATTATGCAATTATTGTGTATTTATTTCTTGTTAATGCATCTAATTATACCGCATTCCGGGTTTAATTTACAATGTTTATATGATGCAAGAATATATGTAATTGCATTGGTTAATTGAACACAAGTAAGGATATCAGTTTACATAGTGCTAACTGTGAGCGATTAGTAAGATAAGTAAACACTTGAGATAACTTGGGAAACTTTACAATACATTTTCACAGATGCCAAAAGTACCTGGACCATGGATTGAGGCTACGCGAAGGTCAATCGTACAACTTCATGGGGGTACTAAAGGGCGGAATAAAGGGTAGACTAATATATCCCTAAGGCTTAATAACCTGCATGAAAGTAAGGGCTGAAATTATAAACCGACATCACGACCATCTCAGGGTGCAGAGACTTGGTTCCAGCATCCCCCCATACTACTTCAGGTGAGACTTTGTCCACACTCCATGGTTTGATGCCAAAAGGGCCAGTAGTGTAGGGATTTGTTTGGCTAAGTAACGCTGACCCTGGTTCAGGCCCAATAAATCCAACAAATGGTTCCGTTGTCGGGACCAAAATATGCATGAGATATGTGTGATGTCGTATCATTAGAATCCAACTAAGAAAGAAGTTGAATACTGGTTGGAAAGGGAGGTCCATGAATTCATGGCGCAAGAGAATAGAAACCCATAGCTAACGAAGGGGCAATGGCTAGACAAGTACCTATATATAGAAATACACGGGTTCTTTTTCTGTTCCTTTCCAATTGAGTTATATGACTGGATTGCAAAGCTAGCAGATAACCAAGGAAGGTGGAGGCTTAATGATCCTATTGTCTAGACCCCGGAGTTAGTATAGATACTGGAAGCGTCTAAGGATAAGATCGCCCATGTTGTTGATCATTGGCTCGATCATATCATAGGGGGATTTGTGACTGAATTCGCGGTCATTACCTCAGTCAGTTACAACTAGGTGGAGTAGTGATTTTTCAAAGGTCTACGAGGTAAGTACTTGAAGTCTTTAAATACTTGGATTAAGATGTTATTGTGTAAGAAATGGCTTATGCATCTACCTTGATGTTTGGAGCTATGAGAAGTGGAAATACTTACAAGAACAAGGAAAGAAAGGGTCCTAAATATAGCCCACCAATTTCACCTCTGTAGAGTGACGAAGAGGGAGTAGTGCAGGATTCTCCATGTAGTGCAGTTCAGTTAATAAAATGATGGTTCCTGCAACTACCACTTCCACCCACACCACCTCCACCTTCACCACCATCACCCCCTGTGACTTCTCCCACATCACCTCCACCTCCACCACAATTCAACATGGCAAATTCAGTGAAACTGCCTTTGTTTAAGCACTTGGGAAATGAGGACACGGACCAGTTTTGGTTTGTCATAAAAGTTGTATGGGAAGATTAGGGCATCACAAACGATCACATGAAGAAGGAAACATTGGTTAGTGCTTTGTAAGATCACGTGCTAACTTGGTACATCAAGTACTCTAACGATAACCCAAACTCTGGGTTGGAAGAGATCCAGACGACACTGAATAAAGATTTTAGTAGGCCTAAATCCTAAGCACAGTCGATTGTGGGGTTCGAGGAAATCATGATGAAACTAGGTGAGATGCTTTGGGAATTGGATCAAAGATTGAAGTGTAAAATCCACGAAGATAATATGAACTTAACAGAGTGATAACACCACAAGTAGTTTGTGGCTTCGCTCCTACCTCACCTAAGGGTTGCACTGTCACAACAAAATATTACGATTTAGGCAAAGGACTTGGAGATTGCAATAAGACTGCATGAGACACCGATGCAAGATCTGAATCTGGGGCTTTAATAGATCCACGCATAGTTGTAAAATATCTGCCTCGAAATGCAAGGTTTGAGGCAGGAAAAAATAGTTTGACCTGAGGCGCATGAAGAGATATGGTGCATGAAATGTAAAGGTCAAGGGCATGACAAAGACCACTACCCCGTCTTTGCAAAATATATTGTAGGAGGAGGATCGATGCCTTTAAGGCCGCAAGCCCAAGCAGGACCAAGTGCGGGGCCTGCATTGTGGTGCACTTTATGTCAGGCAGTAGGGAAACATACGAATGATAATTATCATTTGCTACAGAAGTTTGTACAAACATCACAACAACTATTCTACAACTTCTGTAGATCGGTAGGGCATGATGAGCGCAACTGCTGAAGTTATGAATTAATGATGGATGGAACACCCACCTATAGAGTTCAGGTAGAAATGTGACCCCATGAATAGAGCGTTGGGATGCCGCGAACAAGCTTTCAAGGGCACGGATGAGGCCGAGGCAGAGGAGGACCTGGCAGAGGTCGGGGACAACTGATCTGTTACAATTGCGGAGGACCAGGACACTATGCCCGTGAATGCACTAACCGAACACGTCCATCGTGAAAATATTGTACTCTATTTGATCATGAGACAGAGGACTGTCCTACACTGATTTCGAGGATACACGACAAAGGGGTGCTACCACTACAACCAACTCAAAACCTGAAGATGACGAGGGTTGAGCCTCGCGAGGAGGATCCGAATGTGAATATAGTGCTACGAAGTGGAATTACGATAGGTGAGGATAAGGGGAAATAGCTTGAAGATAGCGCATGGGTTCGCAAAGCTTCAATGAAGGAGGTTGAATTTGATTTGGAGCGCGCAAGTGAAACGCTCATAGAAGTAAAGAAGAGCTTCACTAAAGCCTCTACCTCAGGGAGCTAGGATAAGACTATTCAGGAAATGGACCCTTCTATGCTTATGACCTCTTTAGAGACATGCATGAAGTTGTTGTGTGATAGCAAGGCCATGAAGGGGTTACAGGAACTTATAAATAGATGTGCCAGAAACGCTCCAGGTGAACCACGTGTGGTACGGAATATTGGTAAGCATAAGGCAAGGATTGAGTGTGAGATGAGACTCACTGCGCAGATAGGATAATATGAAATGGATCAGGTTATTCTGGATCTGGGTTAGACGCAAACATTTTGTCGAAGAAGACTTGGGAGTGGATGGGGATACCCACGCTACAGTGGTCTCCAATTCAGTTAAGGATTTCCAATCAATAGAAGATCATCCCCATGGGACGACTATAGGGAGTAACTATAGATATTGAAGGCGCAAGCGCATTGTTTGATTTTGAAGTAATAGAAATTATGGATGATAACAACCCCTACCATACACTCCTTGGCATTGATTGGGCTACTGACATGAATGGGGTAATCAACCTAAAGAACCAAAATATGATATTTGAAAAGGAATCACTTTATGTAATAGTACCCCTAGATCCTGCTAAAGGATCGTGCTATATGGAACCAGTCTGCAGTTACGAAAGCGATGACGATTTGGACTGCATATATAAAATAACAACACGAGACCAAGATTGGTTGAATCCAACAACGGATGGAAGAATTACATGGAATCATGAGAGTTCCTACAACTTAGACTCATACGAAGAATTAGAGCGCTGGCAGAATTGGCTACATGAAGTAACCACGTTGAGCTATAACATGATGACCCGATAACTACATTGTGTGTTGTTAGAGGTAAGAAATCTACCCACTTATGATGGCTTGAATGACATGGATGTGTTTTTTGATGCATTTGAGAGGGAAGTACCAGAGAAGTAGTGCTTCCAGGCTTTGGACTAGGCACTACATGCTATGCCCGCAAGATGGTGGGGTACGCACAAGGGTAGTTTTGATGATTGGCACAAGTGTAGGAGGATGATGAGAACACACTTTGGGAATTTGAAGGTACGAGTGACAAATAAGTATGACAGGAAGTATGATCCATGCGCACACTTGGCAAGATGGGCTAAGGCCTATGGAGCGAAGCCCCAACCTGAATGGGTGCACTTGTTCTGTTAGACCTTGGATGTCATCCCTATGAATTGGTACTTGAAGACAGAGCTCCGCCATGGCACAGGTGAATTGGATATTCTGCATGAAGGGTTCATAATAACATTCATCTTCAAAGACAGGTTTGATTGTATTGACGAAGCGCTACAAGAAGTTAAAGCAAAAATATTTAGGATACTGCAGGATCCTTTGGATCTGATTCAACCTAATTGGACTACTCTTTTGAACCATGGACTACTAAGGAAGAAGTTGAGGACCCATAAGAGATTAATATCCCTAAACTTGAGGGTCACCACGAGGTCGAGGGACTGTAGATCGAGAATCCTGATATAATCGTGCCATTGAAAACGAAATAGGTAAATATTGGTACGGAGGTGGAGCTGAAATTCGTGAAGATTGGATATTACTAGGATGACTCAATGGTAGATAAGGTCACCGAATTGCTTCACGAATACCAGGATTTGTTCCCTACCAAGTTTACGGAGTTAAAAGGGATAATAAGGTACCTAGGCGTTATGAAGATCATGCTAAAATTCGACGCGAAACCATTTAAGAAAAGACCTTATCATCTCAATCCAAATTATAAGGAGAAGGTCCACTTAGAGTTAGATAAGATGCTTGTGGTAGGCATAATTGAGCTCGTAGAAGAGTCTGATTGGGTAAGCCCAATGGTGGTACAAGAAAAGAAGCAGAAGGATGAAATAAGGATATGCGTAGATCTTAGGAAGTTGAATGATGCTTGCGTACATGATCCTTTCCCGTCTCTATTCATTGATGAGGTATTGGATAATGTAGGTGGCCAAGAAGTGTACTCCTTCACTGATGGGTTCTCTGGGTACCATCACATCAAAATCACTCCTGAACATAGAAGCAACATGACCTTCACGACTGAATGGGTATGTTTTTAGTACACTATAATTCCTTTTGGATTGAAGAATGTGCCTACGATTTTTTTGCACATAGTTATGGATGAATTCAAAGACTTCATTTGTAAGTTTTTGGAGGTGTACTTTGATGAATGGACTGTGTTTGGGTTGGTAAAATGCCATGTGGCTAGTTTGCGCTTAATTCTAGATACTTGTCGAAGGTACCATATTGCGCTCAATATGAAGAAATGTCTATTTTGTGTTCCTTTTGGGACCTTATTGGGTCATGTGGTGTTGGTTTGTTGGGGCCTAACCTAGGTTCAGAGTTAATTAGCCAAACAAATCCTTGTACTACTAGCCCTTTCGCAATAGTCCACAGAGCGCAGACTAAGGTCTCACCCGAAGCTGTATGGGGGGATGCTGGAACCAGGTTATCACACCATTGAGATGTGTAAGGGGTTGATTTAGTCCAACTGTGAATAATTTCGTGTAGGTTACTTCATGCCCTGCCCTAGCATGTGAGGCCTTCGGTACCTAGTTATATTCGCCTTTGCATAGCCCTAACCAGGGGTTGTGGGGCTTTCGTGCTACTATGGTAGTGATCTGCACCATTTCCCCAAGTCACACCGTGGATCTTACTTATCTTCTTATAGAAATTACTTATCTTCTCATAAACATATACCTTCTATTAGATTTACTTATTCAGCACATTCATATAAGTTCGCGGGGTAAATAAACAAACAACTTACAATTCATACCCAATATATTTCAATGCATAAAATAAGAAAAGATACACAGAAATATGGTAAAACTTCTCTTTATTAATGCTTCCAATGGTTATAGACTCGACCTACCCTGCACACTCAGCTGCAGGGGTATGCGCACTTAGCTGTGGACTACTGGGCCTCTATGCACTCAGCTACAGATTCTTCTCCTACTCTACGACCCAAAGACATGAATCTACACCTTGACTCAATACTTCATGGATTGATTTTCATCCATTCCTTCTATGATGTCTCTTTACACTTAGAGCCTCGCTCTATTTATACAATCCCATGGTCCACAAACCATGGGTAGACCTCTCAAACTCACATTACATTTACAAAAATGAGGGCGGACAACCCTCTGACTCATTTATCATCTTCATGCTCCGCTCCCACAAATCGTAGAGTCTTAACATCAAGCTTAGTCAAAACTTGGGCTTTAAGCCGGAAAACTTGCCTTGGGGGGATCCCACACCCAATAGGCCCCCAACAAAATCATCATGATTCACCCTCGAGTCACTCTGTTGGTGTGAATATCTCCACGTAGAGACCTCCCAAATCTACTCGGATGGTTGCAAGGTCAGCAGTGCACTGAGCAGTTTCCTGTTGAATCTCTTGTACTCATTGTTCTGAGACCACAGTGTCGGAACTGCTTCCCTAGATCTGTTCCTGCATCCCCTGCATCTGCGTGAGCTTTCCTTCAATTGTTTCTCTAATGACGAAGGCGTCATCGATCCAAGGCTAAACATGTGCCTTCAAAAATGCTTCTCTATGTCACGCTGCGTCTACTTTCTCCATAAGCACTTTCGCCTATTACATTCACGCGAGCCTCTGTGTGAGGGCCACTATCTATGTGGTCCCTTTGATGTTCTCATACTACTATTGTAGCTCAACCAGATCTGTTTCAAAGTGTTGTATGTTGGGTTCATCTTGCAGATTGGTGAGGATCTTGAATGATTCTTCCAACATGCTGGTGCAGTCCTTCACTGCACTCCTGATCTCCTCTGTCCCCAATGTAATAGCACTGGCGTACTGTTCCCTTACCTCTACAGGAGTTGAAGGTTGTGCCTTCAACCGCAGCTCTACTATCTAAAGGTTTAGCTCTAGCTGAACCTTAGCCATTTCTTCTCGTGCCTCATGCACCTGTGCTGCTAATCTTTGGATGTGTGCCTCCGCTGGGGCTTCTACTGGGATGGCCAGCTCAGGGACCATCTGGCAGGCTTCTTCAAGTACCTACACCATCTGCCTATTCTGAGACAGGACCTCGTCGTGCTGCAAGCTTAACTGCTCCATGTTGATCTTTTACTCACTCAGCACTTGCAATACATGGCTCTCCCTAGCCTGCAGTTCTGTAGTAATCCCATCCTACAAAACATAGAGCGTCTCCTACGGGAGTGCAACCATGTTGATCCCTATACCTTTCAATGTAATGATCATAGGCCTGTTGACCTCATTTTCTGTAACCAGTGCCCCTTTTGGCAGCACTATTTTTTTGGTCGTACGAGCGTGCAACATTTCCTCGACGACGACTATCCCTATTGCGAGGCTAGTTGACAGAGTACCAGCCTAAGGAGTGTGCACCTGCAACTCCTGAATCTATGCTCGGAGGCTCCCCAACACAATCTCATTCTCCTCTACAAATTTTTGGAGGGCCTCTGTGGTGACGTTGTGCACTGTCTCCCCTATATTGTGCAAATCCACCTTAGTAAAGGTGATCGGGTTGATAGAAAACTTCGATGCTTTTACCTTCTTGTGCAACCCCATCTACTCGCTCGGGCGCTGACACTTTAATAATGTCGACGTTGTTTGTGGGTCTGCACCACCCTCCTCTACCTCTATTTCCATCTCTTGCTCCTACTCCGGCGAAGGTGACTTTTGGCCCTTTCGTGCCTTCTCTGTTTCCTTCTGTGTTATTGCTACGGCCTTTTGCTATTATGTTGTTGTCTTCACAGTGTCCCATGCCTCCTATGCCTTTGCTGCTACTACTACTTTCCTTCTCTATTATGCCAACTATGCCACGTGTAGTTTGGCCTCCTCCTTCTTCTTTGTTACAAATTTTTCTAGCGCAGACATGTCCAGAGCATGCCACTCCGGTGGCCACATCTCTAGTATGTCGAAGATCACATCATCTATGGCGACATATGGTAGCCCATTCCACTTCTTTGTAGGGTCCTTACATGCCCTGAGGTAGATGTGATGAAAGTCTTCTTTAAACTCTGCAAAACTTTGCAAGCTGTTGTAGGCAGTGGGTGATAACCGCAACTTGCAGTTAATTCCCATTATAATGTTCATCTCCATGAACACCCAGAATATTTTACTATCGCAGATACAGTTCGCGTCTTTAGTGGCCCACATTGAAGTGTACTTTGTGGCCTCTGGGAGATCCCTTGCAAATGTGGGGAACTGGCTACGTTTTGGAAATTCCCCAGCCACCAACACTATGGACAACAGAAGCCATGCATAGTGGAAGGTTTTCCCTTGTTCCTATGGCTCATGAAAATTTTCCAGGAACTCGCAAAAAAATTTGAACTACTGGATCCCTTCTACACACTGTTCAACAAGTGCAACCACCAGTGCAGGCACCTCATCTGTGTGGCACTTCTGCATGAGCTTACCTGCCAGTATCTGGGTTGCAACTTTGACTTCTTTTCTGTTGATGCTGGAGATTGCGTAGCCCCCTTTTTTCTTCTCCAGCTTGTATTTGTTTTTCATGGCCTCCATGATGGGAAAATCACTGCTCTTACCCTCTGAAATATCTACGGGGTCCTCTCCTTTACACGGGAGTCATGTAATTCGACGGATTAGGTGGTCCATGATGGGGAAGGCCTCCTCTAGCCACAAACACCCACCATGTACCAGGAAGAGTAGCTACCTAATGACGAATATAGTCACTGGGGCACGATGGTAATGCGACACCTAGAGCAGGTTCAACAACCTTGCCTTTTCAACTCTGCATAACCACTTGCGCGGCTCCAATTCTATAACTACCACTGTGGTGTTTTGCTTCGTCTTCATGAGCTGTGTGATCACCAAGTGAGGGGATTTCGCGTCGTCGACAAGATCCCAATCTTCAAACTTCAAATTCGGCACCCGTCCCAGGTTCATTCCTTCAAAAATGATATCGTTCGTGAGGAGCAAAGTCTGCAGAGAGCTCTTGCTCTCATCGAGGTCCTTGGGCACCTTTGCCTTCCCCTTCCCTAGGGGGCCATATGCGGGAAGCTTTGTTAGAGGGTGCACAGCCTCAGTTTCTTCCTCCATGACCTCATCCAAATCTTCTTCAATTATGAGATCCTCAAGGTCTTCTTCCTCCTCATTGGTTTCCAGCTTAATCGTTTTCCATTTTTCCTCCATTATTAATCTGGTGCACAGCAGGTTTCAAGGGGACACACACACTAGAACCATTGGTTGTTTATCTTTCTTCGGTCTCGGCGTGTGTGGTGATTTAGGGATTTTCGTAACAATCTCGATGCCCTCAAGGGCATCTTCTATAGTCATGACCTACATGGCTTCTTCGACAGTCATCTCAATGATTTCCTTGGCTTCTTCAGAAGTTGCCATATTGTTCGTCTAGAAAGCTCTCAATCGTTCACTCAGGTGCTCAACCAATGCTCTACATAGGACAAGCAAGTCTCGGTTCAAAACGCTCAGGGCACATGGCAACAAAATTCGCAAATGACCAAGTGTTTTTTGATAGAATCCCTTTGTAATTTATAGCACCTTTTGAATTTGAATTCAACTGTTACCCCCAAATCTAGTCCATTAATGCTCCCTTGGTGGCAAATTTTCCCAAATCTTGGCCATAAAGCTTGTCTTAAATGCCTACTTCCCACTCCATTTGGTCTCAAGTCAAGCATCACATCATGAATAGTGACTACAACGGTCACTTTCTAGCTAACCTGTGCAACAGCACAGCTCCCCTTGGCATGGTCGTGGACCTTTTGACACTTTTCTCCTGTGCGCAACCCTGACATCGCGCAGCTCCCAAGAAGAGTAGTTTATAGTCCCACACCTCCTTTGAACTACATGGAGCGCTAAGACTATACTTGCCACAACTAATTAGGTGGCCGCACCACCTTTATAGGGTTCCAACCAGTCATCCATCACTTTTCTTGGAACAAATCCCCCTTTTGTTTTTACTGTCTGCAACATGCACGTCACCATCTGCATCACGCCATAATGGGTGATCCCTTTAGTAATATATGGTCCAATCCAAGGCATCAAGCTGATCAACTCCCGATGGTAGTACCCAAATTTGTCACCGTAGTCGTGTAGACCCTATTTTATCACCCTAATTTTCTTATCAAGAAAATCCTTATTTATTTCTTCCTCAAGCTTCTTGACTTCTATTTTTACCAGAGTTCTTTTCTCCCATAATTGCACTCTTTCTTCAATGAGTTCTTTGAGCTAAAGAGCACCCTGTTGGATTTCTTCTTTAGGTCCCAAGCATGCATCTTCGTTCAACTGCGCTATCGCTTCTTCCAAATCTCCGCGAGCCATCATATCTACCAGCGCTACTATGCACGGACTAGGCATATTATACTCTATTGGGATTACAAAGTTTGCTCCATAGTCCAGCCTCGAAGGCTTCTGTCTCGTTAGTTTCTTTCACGTTGTCCTATAATCCCACAGAACCATTGGTACGTGTAGGTCCCAATCATTCCACTGCGCATCATATACCTTGTTCAGTGCTTCGTACACTTCGTTAAAGGCTTCTGCGTGGATAAACTTCTGCACACTTGTTCTTTCCACACTTTGTCGTCCCAACTAGAGGGGTCATTCACGCAATTGTTACAAGGTAATTTTTCACCGACCCCACATTCCAGACACTGTCAATCCATGTTATTGACATCTGCCTTGTGTCATGTTGCAAATTATGTGTCAATGTATTCCTTGTCATCTCAGGAAGAATATCTCAGTTTACTTCTCGTGGAGCAAACCCTTGTTTACTTATGTTTTTGTCTCATCGTGGGATACCGGTTGATCCACCCACAAAGATGGCCAAGATTCTACTAGCCCTAGTGACGTCTTCGCTCTGTCTCTTTGTTACACTCATGACGAGCTACTTTTGGCAAGTTTTTTAAAACAACTCGTCGAAGCTTCGAAGTGTAACAACTTCATGGGCGGTCCTAGGGTTGCTTGTTTGATCAGATGAGCTCACATCTCTCTTTTGGATGGTTGTTCCACCTTTTGTGCAACCTCTCAAAGGGATAAGCTCTTTCTCCCGTCTTTTATGGAAGCTCCTCCTCCTATAAATACTTCATCCATGACTGAGATCAGCTAGCTTCATAGTTCAAGAATTCAATAGTAAGGGTAGAGAGTTTTTTCTAGAGTGTGGAAGTAGCCTCTCATGTAACTTAGTTTGGGATGGTTTTGAGTGGAGTTAACTTTGTTGTAATAGTATTCTAGCATTAGCCTTTTTGGTAGGAGAGATTTTTATTCATCTTTTGGGAGACAATATATGAGTGAATGCTTGCAGAGACATGCTGACAGGACCCTTCCAGGAGACTTGCAACGTCAAGGCTTGGTTGTAATTTCTACTTTGATTTACATTAATACAAACAACTTATTTCTTATATCGTATGTCGAAATGTGTAATGATAGATTGAAGCTCATTGACCTTATAAGTAGATAGTTTTTGTCGTACTCTATTATGTCCGTGGTTATGTTCTGTATGTTATTTTCAGGTCCAAGTGATTAGAAGAACGAAAGTTGGAGCGACACAACAGGAACTTCATCGAATGACGGTTTGAAGGTAAGCCTTCATGGCATCAACTTTCTAAAGAAATTTGCTTTGGTATTGTCTTTGTTGTGACTAGACCCACTCTAGGGCTAGAGGGGTTCCCTCTGTCCGCAGAGGGAACTTGCCTGTGTCATAAGTTGGCGACCATACTGGGGACCGATTTGTCTTTTGTCTCTTGATTTGAGTTTGTTTTATTTGTTTATCATCTCCTTTACATTTGGGATGGAATTTTCATGTTTTGGGTTGTTTTGACTACTCCTGGTAGTCTTCCCTCTATCATGAGTGATATGTCTGGCCTCCCCTCAGCTAGTTTTTGAAAATTTTCCTTTGTTTTAGGGTAGTCACAGTTTATTTTGTGATAGTCATGAAGATATTCACACCTGCGCTATCTGCATAGTTGTGTCTTCTACTATTTGGCACGATTAAGTTGCCTCACTGTTGCGAAGAGCTTTGAAATCGACTCGGCACTGTTAATTGGCACCTTTCAGTGATGATGTTGCAAGGTTGTTCATTAGGGAGGTGCGAAATTTTATTTTCAGGGCATGTTGTCAGTCTTATGCTCATGACGATTCCTATAGGTTTCAATTTTGAGGTTTTTCTTACTGATTAGCCAATGTGTCCTATCCTTTTGAGCTTCTCTTCTGCTTTCTACTTTATGCCAAATTGTTAATTGCTAGAATATCTGATCCTAGGTTTGATTCACTTGAAACTTTCCCTTTCGAACTGTGTGACCTGTTTGCCTTAGGGTTTCTTGAAACATTAGTTTTTCTTGCGTTACTTGTTCGTTTGATCTTTGGGCAATGTTTGGCACAATCCCTTGCTTATTTTGAGGCCTGTCTCTATTAATTGTTTTTTCATCTTCCTAATTGGTATGTGACATTTGGTTACCAAAGATTTCAAGTCTTGTTCATTTGGTTTCCTTTCTTCACTTGGCATAGATCACATTGCTTCTCGGTCAGTGAGAAAAGCTTTCCAGTTTTTCAAAATGAAACATCTTCTTGGTTTTGAGTCTTTGACTCGTTTTAGAGTAAAATGTTTCTCTTCATTCATTGAGTGATTTCATTCTAAACATTTTAAAACTAGTATGGTTTCGAGTTTTTCATTTGGTTTCTTGCTATTCATTTGAAAAAATCAAAATATTGCATTAATCTAGTGTCAGGAAATATGAAAAATATTTTTCGTTAGTAAGTTATTGCCATTTATAAATTGAAAAGCGAAGGATGTGTTTCTCATTTTCTTGATTAGGTTTCTTGCATTTCTCTTTCCTCTTAGTTGGTTTTCTTGCATTTTCTTTCTTTTTGCTTTGGTTGCTTCAAAATGAACCTCTCACTTTGCTTTAGTTAGTCAGTCATTGAAAAGAAATGGTTTCTTCACTTATCTAGTTGCATTCTAGTAGCTTTTTAAGATACATTTAGTAGGGCCTTGAAACTGAAGTTTAATTCAAGATTAACGACTAAAATTCATTGAATCAATCTAAAAACACATTGGAACTTAATGCTTATATCTAGAGGTCTAGGCTAGATATGTGTTCCGACGTCGTTAAACCTAGTCACTATTGTTTTCAGTAAGTTTGGGTGATTCCTCCTTTAGTGATTCGATAAGTACTAGTATGGACATGTGCTTCCTATACCATCATCTATATGATGGGAGAACCCACTAGGTTGTAATCATCTTATCCATAGGAAACATGGTCGACCCCCTTATAGACATGATACACCGAACACAACATTCAGGGAGATAGCTTGCACATACTTCTTGGTTCGCTGGGTGGTATTCTGCATTTCACGTTCGCCTCGTAAACCATTTTGCCTAGAATTCCAGAGTAGTCACTTTCCTTCCTTTTTGAATCTTTAAAAGTAAAAGGATCATTTGAGCACTTGTCCTTTCAGGCTCATTAAAATTCGAAGGAGACTAGAGTCATCTTTTGTCCCTTTTCGCAACTCTATAAACATGAAAAGGCAAAGTTTTGTTCTAGTGTCATAAAATTTATTTGCCCACGATGACATCCTACCTGTTAGTTTTGGCCACATCATGAGTAATATCTTTGAAAAGAATTTACAGCCCTCCTAATCACATCTTCTCTCCTAGTCTTTTTGAGTTTAGACCATCCCGGCAGACTCATTTTTTTCGTCGTCGTTACCAAGTGACGGAGTGCCTTTTTCCCCCATCCTATCTGAGGTAGTTAGTGGCTCTCTTGCTATTGTTCCAAGTGTCTAGCCTCTTTCCTCTCGAGCTCCGAGCGGGGATCCTTTTGATATCAATTGGAATCCTCCCAATGTTTGGGATTTTTTAGACGAGGATCCTTTGTGTACTCCCCTTGGTGCTTTGATTCCTATGGCCTCTTCTGACATGGATGAATTGAGTCTTGTAAGTAGTCAAGAGAGCCTTTTGTTGACTAGAAAATATTAGTTTCCTCTGGAGGGTTTCCCTTTTCACACCTCTCTGAATGATTCATTACTACTTCGCTATCGCACTCTAGCCAACATACTTGGTTCTACATCTCTGCATCAGAGCTCTGTATGGTCTCTTACAACGGTCCTGACTTTAGGACCCTTAATATCTACTCAGTCAGCTTTGAATTCCATCCCTCGGATGTAGGTCACATCGGTTACATATGTTCCATTAATACCCACAGTTTGGGTGGCATCTTCAGCTCCTCCTGTTAGTGCGGTTACCACATCCTCGATGGTCATTGTTGTCACTGGGATATCTTCCAGACCCGCTAGTGGTGGTCCTTCACTTCTATCATCTAGAGTCAGTCAATTTCATTCCAGGGGGATTTTTGTCTGATCAATATCTATTTTTTCTTCAAAATCCGACTTATAATCCTCTAGGTTCTCAGCAGATGTCCGTTCCACATAACCCTCTACACTATTTTGATCACCGTGGAGCCCAAATGTATTATATTGGACCTCTTTCTCAGACGGCTCTAGTTGATAGTCAAAATCCACCTTCTGTTTCCTGGAATCACACTACTTACCATGGCTCACAAGGATAACTCATTAAGGGACAACCTTATGCCTCGGTAGGGCAGACTTATAGTCAGCAAGGGCAACCTTTGGGCTCACAAGGACAACCCTTTCAGGGGAAACCTTTAGCCTAGATAGGTTCATCTTTGGTGTATTCAAGACAACCTCCTTTATCTCAAGGACCACCTTCTGGTCAAGTAGGTCAGCCTCAGTTGTAGCAAGGCCAACATGTTCCCTAGCAAGGACAACCTATTGCAAAGTGGTACATTGAGCTCACTCATGGGAGTTTCCAGGATTTTAACTCTCTTGCGATGGCATTCCTTATGCATTTTCAGTTACCAATTCACTATGAAATGGAAACACATCTTCTTACATCTCTAAAGAAGGACGCAACCACTCACATCTTTGATCATATTCATCGATGGAGAGGGCGTCGATGTTTGATCAAATTCTAGATACTTGATCAGCTATTGACTGATTTGTTCACTACCTCTTTTGTAGGTCAAATAGCCAGAGACATTGCTATGGAGGCATGCATTACTGAAGTGCAAGCCATCACGCATGCTCAATATATTTATTTGGTATATTCCCAATCTAGCATGCTTTATGATGTCTTGACTGATGCTCCACGACCTGGAGCTTCTAAAACTCTGCCAACACCTTCTGTCGATGGTTTTATTGGTTCTCTTGCTCAATCTTCTCGAAAGTCTTCCATGACTTTTGTGAAGCAGAAATCCATTACTCCTACTAAAAATTCTTCTTAGTCCCCATCCAATATTGGGAAAACCTCAATAGTTAACGTTGTCTAGTCCACCATGGAATAGAAAACTTTGAAGGGTAAGAAGAAAGGGAAAGGTAAAAATAAGCCTGACACGCCAAAGCAAGAACCTCCTAAAACTCCTACCGATGATGGTTCTAAACGCAAACCTAAGTTTCCTTATCTTATTTGTGATGAGGATCATGTTATAGGACAAAATTACCTCCTCATAAACTCATAGGTGAAGGAAAGAATGACTGAAGCAAAGACCACAATTCCAGGCCTTGATTCCACACTAACGCTCTCTGCACACTGCTAACCTGCTTTATAAACCTTGTTACCAAGCATAGAGGAGCATTATTCACCCTGCTAACTCAAGTTGTTAGACCAGGGGGAGTGTTAATGAAACTAAGGGAAGTTCAATGGGTCAAGCCAATGAATCTGCTCACAAATATCTAGATATTTATCCCTAAATTTTCTCAAGAAAAGCAAGGAAACTCGAAAAATCAAGATATTTGGAGAAATTCCAATCTGAGAATGAAGGAAAATGGGGAAAATCTTGAAAACAAGGCAGGTTCATGGCTTTTTCCCTAATGAACTCTAGGAGTAGCTTGGCAGCCCTAATTCGATTGCTACATAAGTAGTGAGAGGGCCATTGTGAAAGGGGTCAGAGAATTTGGAAGGATATCCCATTAAGCTGTTGTGAAATTGTCATACACTTGAAGAAGTGAACTGAAGGGGAGAGAGAGAGAGGAAGAAGGGGCAAAGGAAGGCTGATACAATGGATGGTTGTAATCACTCTGACATTATAAATATAGAACTACAGTGTGTTACCTACTCCATAGTGTTGGTAATGTTGTTCATTTATTTGTTCATTCTGATCCTTGTCGAGATGAGTAATTAAGTTATACACTAATATATGTTTATTGTGCATTCTTACATTAGTTTTCAAGAGCGTATGTTGTGATTGGTTTACCTTGTCCTTTGTACAGGAATTGTCTTGGAGCCAGCCTTGAAGGAGTTCTTCTTGCCGCATAGAGATCTTCAAACAAATCTAGAAGGAACTAAAGGTGATCCTCTTTCCATATCTTGTCAATTTATGTTTGATAGATGAACATGTGTGTAACTTGGTAGCTTTTGCAGATAATCTTGTAGTTTGTCAAAGGTCTTGGGAAGGCCTTTGAGGGTAGTTTTCATCCTACGATACAGCGTGAATTTTACCCCATAGCAGAATTGGCGACTCCGCTGGGGACTATACATCTAGTTCTCTGTCTACCTAGACTCCTCTCAGTTATTCCCTTTCTTCTAAGAGCTTCCTACTTCTTCAAATCCTTTTCTGATCCACCAACTATCTTGTTACATCCTACTAGTTTGCATTCTCCTTAGAAACTGATCCTAAAGGCAATTTGTTTGAGCTATTTCCCTCACTAACATAGGTTTCCAGGCTAAATAGAGCTTTATAAAGTACTGTGCCTGTGTACAAGGAGCATGATTGGCCCAACTAACTCTCTGTTTACACTGAAATAGAGTGTTAGTCTCCCATTTCCATGGCTTCCAGAAGAGTTTTTGGACCAAAAGGGGGGGGAACTTTTCTCAGGGGCTAAAGTAAGATCTGAAACTATATTATGTTAACAAATTTGGTGTCCTGAAAATTCATTTTTAAGAAAATGTTTTAGTTTTTCTCTCTTAAAATACATTTTTTTTTAAAGACAGACTGATAAATTGTATTCATCCTTCTCTCGAAATAGTTGTAAGCTGCTTCATTTTGGTTTTTAGTAGTTGTTAGGAAATATTGGGAAAAGAATCTTTTGGTTATGCAAGTGTTGAATGGCTTTAGATGCACAGACGAATCCATGAATATGTGAAAAGATGAATCTGCAGAATAAGACTTGTTTACATAAGACATTGAATTTTTTTTCAGAGCATAGTTCTACATGGTTTATTGAGTCGAGAGTCTCACCATATTCATACGTCAACACCCCTACCGAAGCCAAATAATAAAGTACACTAAATTTTACATTAAAATCAATCAGTTACTCTTTTGAGCAAACCAACATTAGCTAGATTAGGACCCTGGGATAAGCATGTGAGTGAATTGCCCAAGGTTGAAAACTAAAACTAGTGTCGTTAACGCGTGAAAAATCCTTCTACAGTCATATTACCAAGACCACTCCACTAACAAAAGAGCAAAATATGAGACAACATCGGACTGTAATTGAAGGTAGTCCACCTTCTCTTACAAATCCTTTGGGCATTCTGTGTATTGGGGGTCGCTTCAGGGATTTTAGAATTGAGTCGGGGACTCAGGTTTCCTGCCCACATAGCATGTTGTCTACGACTATGTCCCCCATGTTAATGTCTATGATTTGAGCTATCTCTAGTGGCCAAAACTTCCAGGTACTTACACAAGGTGACTGGGATGGGCTGCCCTAGTACCTAAAATGGACGAATCTACTTTGTCTTCAGTTTTTGGGAGGGTGCTCGTCTTCACGAGAGTACTTGGCCCCTTAGTCTGAGGTTCAGGTGAAGCTCTAAAGTAACCATAACTATACAATTTCCCATCCTTCTCTATTATTCATTGAGAGACTGAGTTTTGTCTCCAGTAATCGGTGCTTATCAGATGAGGTAATTTCCCTCTGTTTGCTGATTGATATATTTAGTGTATTGTTTATTTTTAGGTACTTGAGTGCTAGCATTTTCGAGACTTTAAAGAATATCACATTAAAATTTATTTGATAAAACTTAACAATCATCATGGCTACATCTGCCCCTCGTCGTCACTCTAGACGATTGTTAGGACTTCCTCCACTCATTGTGGAAGATCCGCCGAGTTCCACTAACTCGAATTCCTCATCTTCAAGGAATCAGTCTCCTAAATTTCACGCAGGATATTTGTGGATGACTGATGATTCTAGTTTGCTGGAGGATTTCTTCATGAAAGGATTCCTTCCTCACTTTAAAACTCCACTCACAAATCCGTCGGATCCTATCGTGGTTCTTGTGGTACCCATACTTCCTTCTTCAGTAGGTGGAACTTTCCCATCTATCTAGTAGACGACTCAAGGGTTGTGGAATTTTAGAGACACTATTGGTCCTCTACCACTTCCCCAGTCAATGGTCATCACAACACTGGTAATGTGGAATCCTGCTATCCCGTTTGTCCCAGGTACAGAAACTCACATAACACCCTCTTTAAGTGGAACCCCGCAGATGCCAGGTTCCACTCCTATAGTGCCACAATGCATACCTTTAACTAGTGCAACATATAGTGCTCCATATAATACTCAATGTGGCACTATGGGCACGGTTCCAATTTACCAACAACAAGGTTGGCTGCTAATGTATAGTTCCAACTCCCAGATTTAGATATATGGGGGGGTTCCCAATATGCACATGCGGGTGGGGAATGTCATAGTTCCCCTTCCGTTCTTAGGCATGCATGGACAGTCGTTGATTGACATGATTGTTCCCTCTGTCAATCAAAGCCATATGGTTAGTTTTGTGTTGGTTGGGAATCCCTTGATTGACATGATTGTTCCCTCTGTCAATCAAAGCCATATGGTTAGTTTTGTGTTGGTTGGGAATCCACAAGGGATTCCCAACCAATCCATGGGGGAACCCTACTCATAGACTCAAATGAGTCAAGGGGGCACTGCTTATACTGGGTGAAATTTCATACCCCTGTTACACAGTAATTTGTCACTGTCTTCACTCCAGTCTTCCTACTGTGTCATGTGTCCAAAGTCAAACATGCTCATATTAGACAAATGCTCTCTGATGTTGTCAACTGACCCACTTTTCCAAAGGTTTCTACCTCATCGCGTCTGTTGGTTTAATAAACACGTTGAAGGGCGCTCCAAAACAACCCGGAAGCACTGCCATCGTGGAAGTACACCTGATCCCCACGATGGTCCGATTTTATGTACCAGCGCGACTGTCACTTGTAATCTTCAGTGATGACCTGACTAGCTACGTTGTTCAATAGTGATGTTAGCGCAGAAGAACAGTTATGTGCCCACGATGATCCATATTGGGCAAATTTGTTCCAACAGTCGACCTTCTAGATGACTCCAAACCTAGTTGTTGGCCTAGTTTATGTCACCCTCCTTTCTCTGGCGTGGTTGTTCTGTCATTTGTGCTACCTTCCTTGGAGATAAGCTCACTCTTCCACCTTTCATGGAGACTCCTTCTCCTATTTAAACTCTCACCATTGCTATGTGTTGCTAGTTCTTAGTTTTGGGAATGGTTGTTGATAGTGGGCTAGTGGAGCAGTGCTATTAGTGTTTGTGAGTTTGCTAGATAGCTGGTGTGGGTGTGACAAGTGTGGGATTGTTAATAGCTTGAGGAAGTTTGTGAAGTGCCCTTAATCTTGTGTAAAACTTGTGAGTGAGAGAGACTTGTATGTTGGGAGATCCATCTTCAAAGTGTGAATGCTTGAGGAACATGCTGGCCGGATCCCTCTGAGTAGGCTTGTGACATCAAGACTTTGGTTGTAAGCCTACTCTTATATAATTATTAATGAAATCAATGATGTTTTCCTATGTCTTGTATGTAATGTACTCGATAGCTCATGACTTCTTGACTTTGTGAGTAAATAGATCATTGTTGTTCCAGTTACATGCTTTTTTGTATTTTCTTTGCATTGTTTCAGGTTGATTACTCATTAGGAGAAGGAAGCGGAATCTGGAGCAGCGCAACGAAACTCCATCGACCACCGGTTGAGGTAGGCCGCCAACTATGACTGTAGTCATTTGGAAGGCCGACTATTGGAACAAATTCGCCCAATCTGGATCATCTAGTTGGAGGCCTACCTCAACCGATGGTCGATGGAGTTTTGTTGTGCTACTCTAGCTTCCACTTCCTTCTCCTAATGAGTAATCAACCTAAAACAATGCAAAGGAACTACAACAAAGCACATAACCAGAACAACAATGATCTATTTACTCACAAAGTCAAGAAGTCATGAGCTATCGAGTACATTACATACAAGACATAGGAAAACATCATTGATTGCATTAATAATGATATAAGAGTAAGCTTACAACCAAAGTCTTGACGTCACAAACCTTCTCAGAGGGATCCAACTAGCATGTTCCTCAAGCATTCACTCTTTGAAGATGGATCTCCCAACATACAAGTCTCTCTCATTCACAAGTTTTACACAAGATTAAGGGCACTTCACAACCTTCCTCAAGCTATCAACAATCCCACACTTGTCACACCCACACCAGCTATCTATCAAACTCACAAACACTAACGACACTACTCCACTAGCCAACTATCAGCAACCATTCCCAAAACTAAGAACTAGCAGCACATAGCAATGGTGAGAGTTTAAATAGGAGAAGGAGTATCCATGAAAGGTGGAAGAGTGAGCTTATCTCCAAGGAAGGTAGCACAAATGACGGAACAACCACGCCAGAGAAAGGAGGGTGACATAAAATAGGCCAAAAACTAGGTCTGGAGTCATCTGGAAGGCCGACTGTTGGAACAAATTCGCCCAATTTGGATCCTCGTGGGCACATAACTATTCTTCCGTGCTAACATCGCTATTGAACAACGTAGATAGTCAAGTCATCACTGAAGATTACAAGTGACAGTCACACTGGCACATAAAATCAGACCATCATGGGGATTAGGGGTACTTCTGCAATGGCAGCACTTCTAGGCTATTTTGGAGCACCCTTCAACATGTTTATTAAGCCAACAGACACGATGAGGTAGAAACCTTTGGAAAAGTGGGTCATTTGGCAACATCAGAGATGATTTTTCTAACATGATCATGTATGACTTTGGACACATGACATAGGTGGAAGACTGGAGTGAAGATAGTGACAAATTACTGTGTAACAGATGCCCCCTAAAGTATGAAGCCCGAGAGAGAGGGAGGGGTGAAATGCTTTACGAAACTGACTAAGCTAGAACACCACCTGGAAGAACCTACACGCAAGTACAACTGATATCTCTGATAATGAAGTACATGTAGTCTAGGCATGGGCGCAGCCATCCAAAAGACATATGAAATAGGTTTGTGGTATGGATGCAGCCATCCAGCTAATGAGACCTGATAATGATAAAGGTATGGTCGAAGCAATCCATGAAGACTCAGGTATGTTCACAGCCATCCATGAATGAGTCATGTAATCATAAACCAATCCACGCAGCCCGAACATGTGTAATCTAAGTTCGGGGTCTTGAACCCATCTAATCATAGTACAAATTCTAGCACGCGAATAGATGTGCTGAGGTCGAGCATGATAGAAAGTCGTTTGATTACCATCCAATGATGAAAACCCATTAACAAGCACGAGAGAAACCACCAATAATGCCAATGGCTCTCAAGGTACTGTCTAGCACAATCCATGAAGTGTGAAAAAGAAGTTGAAGTCAAACACTTGTGGAATCACCCAATCAATGACCAATGATGAGAGTCGACCATCAGGTGCGAAGAACTTGCCATTGAGGCATGCAAGCTCTAAGGTACCAAAGGGGATCTCTAGATCAATCTCCTGGATAGTGAGCTGATGTCGACAGGAGACAACCCGTCGCAGGAGGGCCATAATGTTTTCCCCATCAATGACATGAGATAAGGAACAAGTGGTAGATGGCGAAACAGAGTATCAGAGGAGAAGGCAAGGGTGTAAACTGCAGAAGGATTATACTCTTGAACATGTCAGCGACATGACTCCGGAGGGTGGCAGCATTCAGATACCAAGGGATCAGAGGCACAATGGAGATGGCATGAATTAGATGGAATGAGGCTAAATGAAAACCCAAACCTGCAGAAGGCCAAATGATAATGTATGGATGTCCCAACATGAAAAGAAGCAAAAGTGTCAATGTTCAAGAGTGACTAGCTGCCATAGACAATCAATTATAAGCCTGCTGTTGAGTCCAACTTAGTAATAGTTTAACGAGCCCTAGGAAGGAGAAGCTCGTCTATCGTCATGGTGAAAAGTCCAATGTCATCAAGGTTTAACGAGTTCGAAATAGGTGAAACTCGAAGTCTTTTTCATGTTTAGAGAGTTTGAAAAAGACACGGAAAAGAAAAATCCAGGGGGGTCCTTTTTCATAAATTTGTGTCTCTCGAGCCCGAAAAAGTATAAAACGATACTCGAAAGAACCGCCCAACCATTACGATCGAGGAGTACTTTTCGTAACTAGTGACTTCGACCCGAAAAAGTAGAAAAGCGGTCAGAATCACATCGTTTCAGAACCAATAATGAGCTTGAAATGGCAAAGGCCCGACAATCTTTTCGTTTTTACACAGTCAGAAAAGAGCTTAAAGGCGACCGCCTCTTATTGCTTTTAACGAGTCAAGAGGAACAACTCGGCTATCTTTTCATTTTTCGAGTTCGAAAAGAGCTGAAAGTAGACCTCCATTTTTATTTTCTTTAATGAGTCAAAAAGGGAAAAATACTTGGCAATCTTTTCATCTTTTACGAGTCAGAAAAGAGCTTAAAGGAGACTTGTCCTAGAGGAATGAGTGGTATAAAGGGTAGCAACTGCTTCCGACAATGGTGGAACTGCTCAAAACATGTAATGGTCAAGAGGCTGGCTAATAAAATCACTCATCGCTGCGGTTCTTTAGGAAAGGAAACACAACCAAGTGAAAGCATATAATTGGCCAAAGAGATGGTGGCGATGGAATGAAACAACCAGGGCTCATCTAGTAGAATTTAGTGAATAAAAACGACAATCACGAGATGTAAATTGGGTATGGGTTCATTTCTACACAAGCTTGAACCATGGAGAACTCTGCTTGGATTCGGTTTCATGTTTACACAAGCTTGAAATGAAAAACTATGCTTGTTATAAGTTCGCATGCCCCCAGCATAATGACACAAATCGAGGTACATGCCCCCAAGCTTCATTGCATTCAACAAGGTGGATGGAATGAAGGTTCACGTTCGAGATCTTGGAAAGAGTCGACTTGGATTTTATGAGATCTTAATCAAACACTCGATTTGGATAGGGAGTGGTTGCATTTTTTAATGAGGTTGACACAATGAAAAAGAACTATCCTCATAACCCTTGTTTCATTTTTTAACGAGGTTGACATAAGATCAAGAACTTTCCTCAAGACTCCTTGTTTCATTTTTAAATGAGGTTGACGCAGGAACAAACTATCCTCATGATACCTTGTTTCATTTTTTAACGAGGTTGACATAAGATCAAAACTATCCTCGGACCCCTATTCATGGGCCACACGAGAACATGGCTCCCAAGAGGTCTTCGTGGGATGGAAGAGACGCACTGTGGGAGGAATACATGTCATGATGCACCAATGACAAATTGGGTTCCAATGCCCCCAGTACATGATGTACGAGACCATCTGCATGATCAACAGTAGATGCGGAGACAGAATGGGTAGCCACATAATTTACCTGTGGCAAAGAAGGCACTGCTTGCGAGCAAGAACCGAGAGGGGATGACAGTTGCACAGGAGGCACCGGGGGACTGAAGAATGATAATTGATTGATGGTCACCACTCTTCCGTTGTGTGGAAAACAAACCACATGGAAAAGTGAAGAGACGAGGGCCCCCATGGCATAAACATAGTCACGGACAAGGAGAAGACTGAAATCTAAAGCACCTTGGACAACCATAACGTCTATATAGACGGTTTTTCCCCCCAAAGTAACAGGAAGCTTCGGGAGGATCCCTAACAGTTGACTGGTTCCTCCGTCAAACACTAATAGATGTTGTGCAACCGGCACAAGATGTGGGGAGCCCAAAGCTTGCCAAGTAGTGGAAGGCAGAAGATTGACAGATGCACCCTCATCCAAGACAGTACCAGGTACTACCTTATCATAGGCATGTATTGTAATCTGGAAAGGCACATGGGATGGAAGGTGGAATGTAGTCAAATGAATCCAGTCAGAGGAAACGACTGAACTACTTGGTGGGGGAATCATATGATTGCCCCCCTGCTCTACAGGAACCGAAGAAGGACTCTCGTGATTAGTAGGGATAGGATGGTCGTGCTCAGACTCAGGAGAATCTGATGAGAAGAGAAGAACATGAGCATGACACTCTTCCGAAACAAAGTGATCAATAGGTGGTGAACCTAAGTCGACACTCTCTCCGACCAATGGTTGATCTGGATTAGGCGTAGCACAGCCAGGCTCGGAAGGAGGAGACAAACAAGAGAAGAATCTAAGTCAATCTCTTTGTCAATCAGGAGAGGGTCTAAAGAGAGCCTCTGATAACCAACAGGAATTTGTGGTGAAGAAGCTGTAAGACTTTCCAAAATGGCAGAAGCTTTATCCATGAGTGAACAAAGGTGAAGGGGATGGCTGCCTTCACATAGCCTACAGGGGAATCGAATGTTCCCTTTATTCTTATCTTTGCCAGTTGATAGGGTAGCATCACCATGAGCTTCAAAGGATGATGAGGGACAAGCTAGATCGTGAGACCATACTTCTAAGATCCTAGGAATTCCAGGACAATCACGAAGAAGATGGTCACCCTTACACAATTTACAAGGATACTTAACCTTCCGTGGAGAAGCAGAAGGTGGTTCGACCTGAGATGTACTCGGAGCAGTAACTGCACAGGTGGCCTTGCATTTATCAGACTTCTTCTTCTTCTTCTTCTTCGTCTTCTTCTTCTTTCTTCTTCTTATTCTCCTAGTTACTAGATGTGAAACTTTCACTAGGCAGAGGAGGAGAGGAGGAGGAAGAAATAGGGGAAGAAGGCATAGGCTCAACCTTGGAATCAACATGTCGTGATTTGGAAGAAGGAGATGGTGGAACAGGAATCATGACACTCAGGACCACCGAGGTTGAAAACAACCAAACAGGTAAACCGATGGTTAACCTAGGCAAGGACAGAGTTGCCATATACAGAGCACCGGCATTTCCAAAAGGAGGAAATGGACCAGGGTTCCCATCTGGTGGAAGACCTTGGTCAGTAGACTCAGGGATTGTGGCCATTGAGAATAAGCCTGAAAAAGACTCTTATCACAACCAATAACTCGAACTATAACCAGGAATATTTCGTGGGCAAATAAAATTTATGACATAGGAACAAAACATGATCTTTTCATATTTCAAGAGTCGAGAAAAGGACAAAAAGGTGACTCTATCTATTTCGAGGTTTAATAAGCCTGAAAGGAAAAGTGCTCAGATGGACCTTTTCTTTTAGGGAGTCAGAAAAGGAATGAAAGTGACTACTCTGGAGAACTAGGCAAAAGGTTTACTAGACAAATCCGTAAAACTGCATATACACCTTGGCAGTCATATGAAAACGAAGGACTTTACGTACGGCAGTCAATCTTCCTAAATGTTGTGTTTGGTGTGTTACGGTTTGTAAGATGGCAGACACAGCTTCCTAAAGATAAAGGATGATAACCTAGTGGGGTCTCCCAACATATACTCGATGGTACATGGGAGCACAAATCCGTACTAGACCACTATTGAGTCACAGAAGGAGGGATCACCCAACCTTGAGTGGAAACAAAAGTGACTAAGTTTAACGACGCCAGAGCACGTCTCTAGCCTAGACCTCTAAAGAGTGTGCATTATGTTCCAATGCGTTGTTAGGTTTATTCAGTTCATTTTAAAGTTGATCTTGGATTATGTTTCAGTTTCCAGGCCCTACCGTATGTATATCAGAAACCTAGGATGCAGCTAGAATGACTAAAACATCTTTCATTTTGATGAAGACCTACTTACAGAAAGGTAGAGAGTTCATTCCCAAACCAAGACAAGTGAATGAAAACACTAGGAAACACAATGCATCAATACACTAATCTCACGATGCATCGATACTACTAATGAAAGATTTAAAATTTTCTTTCCAATTTCTCAAACATGAAAATTCGTAATGAAAATGTACTTTCACTTTCGTATGCTAAATGAATTCAAACTTAAGATAGATTTTTCGGCGAAAATCACATGAGAAACCATTTGTCGACGCATTTCGAACCAACCAGTGTGGTTCATCGTCAGGACAAGTTGAAAAACAAATCTAGCTTAGCCTGTTTAAATAGCTAGAGCAGAGACACCAACGGTTACCTGGACTTAAGGAGTAAGGTCAAATTTAGTTATAATAGGTATAAAATAAAATTATAATAAATAAATCAAAAATAAATAAATATATATAAATTTACATATAAATATATAAATTTAGTTATAAATTTAGGGAACCGAAGGAACGGATTCCAGGTGTTCATCTTCCTTACGTTCAAGGGACCACGGATAAGGTTGCAAGGATTCTCAGGATGCATAGTGTCCCCGTGACCTTTAGGCCCCTTAGCACCATTCGTTCGTCCCTCAGATCAGTCAAGGATCCTATTGACCCCAAAGATATGAAAGGGGTTTATATGATCCCCTGCTCATGTGGGACCCCTTATATTGGTGAAACCTGTCGCTCCATTAATCAGAGGATCAGTGAGCACGCTGCTGACCTTAAACATATGAGAGCTAAGTCTTCCGCTTTAGCTGAACATGTGGAAAAAACCAATCATCATGTTTGCATTGAGGAAGCTAGTGTTATCGCTAAGGTTTCGCATTTCCATCATCGGAAATTCAGGGAAGCTATTGAGATTGAAAAGAGACCCAACAATCTCAATAGAGATGATGGCTGGAAAATCAGTAGGTGCTGGGTCCCAGCGCTTTCTTCTTAGTCATTTTTCTTGTCTCCTATTATTATTTATATTTTTATTTTAGTATTATTTACTTACTATTATTTATTAAACGATTACTATTAAATATACAAATAAGAAACTATTAAACAATTACTTTTTATTATACAGTTACTATTATTACTAAATTCTATTATCTAGTGATCGTTTGTCTTGTCTCTTATTTTATTTTTATTATTATTTATTTATTTTATTTATTTATTTTTAATAACTTGATTCTATTATTTATTTAATAACTTAATTATTATATTTTTAATTATTATTTATTTACTTATTTATTTTTTATAACTTAATTCTATTATAATATTATTATTATTATTATTATGTATTCTTTTATTATTATGGTTATTATTTTTATTTATTTATTATTCCCATCATTCTTTCATATCAATAACCCATTTATATGTTTAAACTATTAATATCAATTTTAATTATTCTTACTAGTTTTTAATACCTATAACTAACTATAATTATTTGATTTTATTTTCTAATTTCCTCTTTTTATTTATTTATTGGATTTTTAATTTATTGATTTATTTATTAATTCTAACTAATTAACCCACTAATTTGTTTACAATTTATATATTTCAACCGTTGCGTAACCACTGATACCATTTTTATTTATATAAACTAAATAAATAGTTTATTTATATATTTACTATTATATTTATTAATTTATATTTTTTTCATGTATTTATTTATATATTGATTTATTTAATAAATGAATAAATAATTTATTATTTGTAATTCTTCATTTATATATTTATATTTTATTTAATAAATAAATAATTTATTATTAATTTATAATTCTTTATTTATTTATTTATCTTTCACCTAATATAACTAAATTTATATATATATATTTATTTACCCCACTAATAATACCATTTATTTGTATTTTTTCATTAAAAAAATAATTTATTTACATATTTACTATTATATTTATTAATTTATATTTTTTCATTTATTTATATATTTATAAATAATTTATTATTATTCTTCATTGATATATTTATTTAATAAATAAATATTTTATTATTATTTTATAATTCTTCATATATTTATCTTACACCTAATATAACTAAATTTCTATATTTATATGTAAATTTATATATATTTATTTATTTTTGATTTATTTATTATAATTTTATTTTATACCTATTATAACTAAATTTGACCTTACTCCTTAAGTCCAGGTAACCGTTGGTGTCTCTGCTCTAGCTATTTAAACAGGCTAAGCTGGATCTATTTTTCAACTTGTCCTGACGATGAACCACACTGGTTGGTTCGAAACGCGTCGACAAATGGTTTCTCATGTGATTTTCGCCGAAAAATCTATCTTAAACTTGTTATGGATCACAGAAGCATCAACTCTACAATTGAATTCAAACTGTTAATTTTTTTTTTTTTGTGAATTCAAAGAGACAAACAAGCAAGTGTGAACTGATCGATCCAAACAATTGTGATCTATGCTTGGTAGTGAAGAAATCGGAACAACATAAAAAATTGGTTCAATAATCGACACTAAAAATCAACAAGAAACAAGCAGTGAAAAAGCCTCAAGCCAATCAATAAGACGGTTGTGGATGAACCTTGAACAAACAAGTAACCCAAGCAAATGGTTTCCCGATGAAACTTCTAAAGGGTTACGTCACATGGTCTAAAAACACAAGACTCACTCAATGAGAGACAAGCATTTAAAAAAAGCTAACGAGAGACAAGAAACAACAGGGGATAACAAAGATTGATGAATTCAAGAGGTAAAGTCATAAAAATAACTTTACAGGAATCATTGCAAATGTTACACTGACAACTAGAGATGTCATCGCTAAATGAGATACCATCGCTAGTGATGGACAGATAACTAGAGATGTCATCGCTAAATGAGATACCATCGCCAGTGATGGACAAACAACTAGAGATGTCAACGCAGGTTTTACATTGACAATCTGAGATGATCGTGGAAATACACCTATTTTCCACAATGATGATATTTCAAGAGTCATCGTGGGAATTAAGCTAGCCACCCAAGATCATCGTGGGTAAAAAGCTACAAAGTGGCGATGACATCGTGACTGCTAAGATTTTTTCCGCGATGATGTTCAAAAATAATGACAAATGAATAGAAACTCCCGAACCAAAATTAGTCAACCCTTCAATCAAATAGAGGTATTTCCCAAATCAACCCAAGAAACTCAAAAGACTGATAATTAATCCTCAAACTTCAAAAGAGACCAAACCAAAAATCAAAACAAGAGCAAACAAAGGAAGAACAAAGGCCAAGCTCCCTAGCGGAGTCACCAATTTGTGACTAGACCCACTCTAGGGCTAGAGGGGTTGCCTCTATCTGCAAAGGGAACACTTTCCTACATCACACCCCAGTATCAAAATCCTCATGGAAATCCACTCTACAACACCATACCACAAAGCAACTGCTACACCACGCAACCCATGTACACTATGGGGAACCAAACGATGGGAGGAGCATAAAGCTCCTCAGGTCATCCGTCATCACCATGGTCCAAGTCAGGAGCACCCAACTCTCTGCCTTTTTTGGAAACCTTGGATATTCCTGACTTATACAAATTGACAAATGACCCCATCTACCACAACTTACAATGGCCGTTGATCCTGCATAAAATACCAACGAACATTACAAAGTTCGACAGAAAACAAGGGGAGGATCTGGGCACCCATACTACCACCTACCATCTCTGGTGTGTTTCAAACTCTATAATGGATGATAGTGTCCAGTTACGTCATTCTCCCCACACCCTCACTAGAGATGTTGCGAAATGGTATATTGAGTTACCACAGGCATTAGTAAATACCTTTGATGCTTTAGCGAGGGAGTTCCTAAAGCACTTTCAATTACCTATCCGCTATGAGACTGGGACAGAGCTCCTTACTACATTTTGTCAAGATACCGCAACCCACATCTCCGATCATATTGATTAATGGAGACGTAGGCAGAGGTTGGTCAAAGTTCCCATCCCTGATTTTCTCTTAACGGACTGGTTCTGTATGTCCTTACTCCCACAAATTGCTAGAGATGTCGCTCTAGGTGGTGCAGTCATAGAAGACCAATCCATACGTCGTGCCCAACACTTAGATTTGATTTATTCACATTCTAGCACTCTTCATGACATCATCCCCAATGCTCTTGGTATCCCCAATGCTTCCACCACTCAGCACCCTAGACCGCACGCCGACGAGATTGTCGGTGCAACCTCTGGGGTCGCCGTAAAACAACTCGGTGGTTTCATTGCCAAGCTGGCAGTGGACCCCTCTACCAAAGCGACTACTCTTCCTGCTACTGCGATAAACTCTATGTTGTCTACACAAAAATCTGGTGGCAAGAACAAGAAGAATAAGAACAAGACTACTCCTTCTGAAGAGAAGTCATCCAAGCAGCCCAACCTAAAACAAAAGGTCGTTGCGCCTACTGATGAGGAAAAGGATAAAGGCACCAGATATCCATGAAAACTATGTCTTGAAGACCATGTAACCTGGCATTGTCCGTGTCTTCAAGAATGCACAGATTACCTTGCCAAAAGGGATTCTAGTAAGGCACCTGCTATCCTTAGAAATCCTTTTCCTACTCAACAATAGAAAAATCTCATTGCCAACCAACTGCAACCCACACCAGGGGGCAGCGACGGTTCACAACATCCTTCAGTTGGTGAAGGAAGTTCTATTGTTTACACATTTGAAACAGTAGAACTCGCCACAAGAGCCAAATTTTATGGAGCTCCTATTGCTCCAGCAGTAGAACCATCCTCAGGTCAAAACCCACCACCACCCAATGATTTGCATATTGAAAGGCTGGTTAAGGACTTTGTAATTCGACCCCCCGAGGGGTCACTTCGACACAAAATGCATAATACATCTATACATGCCGCCCAACACTACAATATCGTAGAGGATTTGGCGCAAGCACCGTCGGCTATTTCGGCATTCGAGGTATTACAAACATGCCCTAGCCAATGGAAAGCTTTGCTCTCAACTATCGGAGGTATTAACCCTACGGATTCCATGCTTGCTATTTTCTACATGGACAAGTGTAAACCTCCCCTTTCCCACCAACTTGCATTTCAAGTGCATATCACTTTGAAAGGTAAAGATAGACATCGAACTGTCATCGACGAAGGTGCTTCAACCTACGTCATTTCAGCTTCATGTTGGCTCACCCTGGGTTCCCCAACCCTATCCCCACCGTAGAACTCCCTTAAAGCTTTCGACGGCCACACCTTTATCCCAAAAGGATACCTAGCAAGTTTTCCCATCACATTGTATGGGAAAATAGTAACGGTGGACGTAGAAGTCATGGATAAGAAACTCGACTATAATATGTTGCTGGGTCGCAGTTGGACATATGCCATGATGGTCGTCGTATCCACTGTCTTTCGTATCATCCTATTTCCATTGAATGGAAAGGTCATTACAGTGGATCAGTTGTCTTTCTGCACCCCTGATTATTCACCATTACCAAGTGGCTTCGTACCCTTAGTAGGAGGTGGAACTGACAATTATGTCAGTATTGGTACCAGTATATTGAAGGCTTCTTCCCTTATGGGTTTTTTTCCTCTTCAACCACACTAGGTTTCATAATCAGTCAACATGATTTCATCAATTCCTCATGAACTGACTGATCCCTGGATCCTAACGGCTCCTTTAGACCTTGACAAATTCGGAGAACATATGCCGCTATCACCAACTGAATCGGCCTACCAAGCCATTCATTCTGTATCCACATCTCTGGTCATGTTGGCTATCGCCGACGGTACCACCGCCCTTCCCATAACCACTCCTCCTTTAGATCTGTTCAATCAACTCATACCTATGGACGAAGCCATTCAAGAAATTATGAGTTTTGGAGAGCAACATTGGGAGGATTGGCACCATCATGTCTCGATATCTGATTTGAACATGATGCCTCTTAAAATCATGTCCTCTGACTTACCAGAAATTGTTTCCTCACCATAAGTGATCATCCAAACTTTATATGTGGAAGGAAACATGGGCGACACTTCCAGGTCATTTCCCATAGATATTTCAGTCACAAGAAGCATCATGGATAACACCCAGATGTGAGCGGATTGCAGCCCTGAGGAAATTACAAGCTCCACCTACCTACATGAGGAATTCCATGATGAATTTGTTTGGTTTCAAGAGGAAATGCTGGACTTTAATCCATCATTTGTCATGCATGAGATCCAACTTTACGACGAGGCAAAACGAAATGGGTGGCCAATCCCTTCCCTAGAAATAGCCGTTCAACCCATGCCTGGACCTACTACCGAAGTAGAACACCTACTATACCTTAAAAAGATGGATAAAACCCGTTGAGATGCCGATTTGGCACTCGCAGCTCACAAGGAGTAGGTACAATCCCAATTTGCAAAATAGGTTAGGTTTTGTTCTTTCCAAGAGGGCAACCTCGTATCGCTTTATCATCCAAAAGATAACCTCTTGGAGGCATGCACGCTTCGACCCATTTGGCTAGGTCCCTATGTCATAATGAAAGTCCTCTCCATGAGGGCATATGAACTATAGGACTGGGATAGAATCCCAATCAAGGAGCCCACATATGGGCTTTATCTGAAAAAGTATTGTGCCTAGTATTGCATTGGGCATGTGCGTTGTAATTTTATGTATTCATAAGTTTTGCTTACCTTTTTTGATGTTATTGGATTGTTTTGCTATTTAGTGGAGTACTTGTCTCATGCATTCTTCTCACAATGCAGATGTTGTCATTGCCCTTAGCATAAGTAGTATATTCAGATGGTGCTAGTCATCACACATGACACATTGCATCAGCTGCTTGGGTCATCTACACACCTGAGTCGGAACTATTTTTCTACGAGGAGGTCTTTCTTGGTACTGCCACCAACAATATTGTCGAGTACATGTCCGTCATTTTGCTTCTCATGGAAGCATCATCAAGGGGCATCTCTAATCTGGTGGTCAGGTTAGACTCCAAGCTAGTCGTTATGCAATTAACAAACCATTATCACGTAGGTTGCCTGTGGGAAAAAATACATTGAAGAATAAATGGGTTTACAGGCTGAACGAAGAAGATGGAGGAAAACAAAGGTACAAAGTTAGACTTGTGGTGAAGGGGTTTGCACAGAAGAAAGGTATTGATTTTGATGAAATATTTTCTCCTGTTGTTAAAATGACTTCAATCAGAACTATTTTAAGTCTAGTAGCAGTTGAAGATTTGCATCTTGAGTAATTAGATGTAAAGACAACCTTTCTCCATAGGGATTTGGAGGAAGAGATATATATACATCATCCACAAGGATATGAGGTAAAAGGGAAGGAGAAACTAGTGTGCAGGTTGAAGAAGAGCTTGTATGGCTTAAAACAAGCTCCAAGGTAGTGGTATCTAAAATTTGACAAGTTTATGTCTGAACAAGGTTACACTAGATGTCACTCTGATCATTGTGTTTATCTGAGAAAGCAAAATGATGGCAGCTATATTATATTGTTATTGTATGTAGATGACATGCTTGTTGGAGGGTCTAACATGCAGGAAATAAATGTGCTCAAAAGAAAATTGGCAAATTCATTTGCAATGAAGGATTTGGTAGCTGCAAAACAAATCCTTGGTATGAGAATAACTAGAGACAGGACAAATCACAAATTAACATTGTCTCAGAATGAGTACATATAAAAGGTGTTGAAAAGATTTAATATGCACAACGCAAAACCAGTTAGTACACCTTTTTCTAGCCATTTCAAACTTAGTTGGGAAATGTGCCCAAAGACCTAAGAAGACATGGATTATATGTCTAAAGTTCCATATGCATCAGCAGTTGGAAGCTTAATGTATGCAATGGTCTGCACAAGGCCTGATATTGCACATGCAGTGGGAGTTGTAAGTAGGTACATGAACAATCTAGGAAAGGAACATTGGATGGCAGTGAAATGGATTCTCAGATATTTGAAAGGTACCACAAATCAAGCATTATGCTTTGTTGGTTCAAACATTTCTCTACAGGGATATGTTGATGTAGATATGGCAGGTGACAGAGATAACAAGAGGAGCACTAAAGGATATATATTTACTGTAGGTGGAACAGTTGTCAGTTGGGTTTCAAAAATCCAAAGTGTTTTTGCACATTCAACAACAGAAGCAGAGTATGTTGCTGCTAAAAAGGCTAGTAAATAAATCATTTAGTTACAAAGGTTTATGGGTGAATTGAGTAAGGAGCATGATATGGGCATGTTATACAGTGATAGCCAAAGTACCATTCATCTTGCAAAGAACTCAGCATTTCATTCCACGACTAAACACATACAGCTCAAGTACCATTTCATACGATCAGTGTTGGAAGATGGAGAGTTGAAGCTGGAAAAGATACACACTAGCCAGAATCCCGAAAATATGCTAACAAAAGTTGTAACCAGGGAGAAACTAAGAATATGCTCAATTTCAATTAGTCTTCAAGGATGATGATGAAGATGAGAAATAGCCAGGTCCAAGAGGAGTGATTTTCTAGCAAATGAAGTAGCGGTGGAGTTTCTACAATCATTCTCCAAGTGGGAGATTGTTGGGGGGGGTCAATCCCCCCTGGCTGGGGGGTCCGGGGGCTAGTGGTCCCCCGGTAGGGGTTTCGGGGGCAGCACCCCAAAAGCTAAAAATAGATGTTAAATTTCCTTGTAAAAGTATAGTAATTTCTAGTCAATCTGGGTCGTTCATTAGGGGGATGATCTAACGGTAGAAATTATGTTTAGTTTAGGGTTTTTTGCCCTAGAAGGAAACCCATCTATTTGTATGAGGGCATTGTATTGAGGCTATGTAATAGATGTGTATTCTCCGAGTGAGAAATAGAGAGGTGTGACTGTGAGAGAAAACAGAGGATATTACAGCGGATCTGTTGTAGGTTGTGTCTCTTCATTTTGTTGGATAATAGAAAGGAAGGATTGGCTATTCGGGGTGGACGTAGCCCAAACTGGGTGAACCACGTATATCTGTGTCTCTATGGTTTTATGTGTTTTATGTGTTTATAGTTATGCAATATTCTATGTGTTCCATTGCTTTGTAATATATAATTTTCTAACAAGATTCCTCAAAAAATAAAATCATTCTTTTTTAGTTTAATGTCGACTGATGTAGGACACGTCATTGCCTACCTTTCGACAGGTTTCTTCCTATCGACTTCAACACTCTATCTAGGAAGATAACTGAGAAACACATTTAGTGCCTTGGTACTTGTAGACATTAGTGGCAGGTTACCTTATGGTTGATCAGGGGTTTCATTATCAGCTCCTCGTTAAGCGATTCTACAGGTGTTTGATGACAAAGAAATCTTTCACACTCGCTAGTTTGCACTATGCATCTTGGAGACCATCACCATTATCAGTGGCCTTCCTTGCATCTATTAATGTCTCCATTATTGACTGGTAATCAGATGATTTCATGCATGTTCAACATCAACATATCTTATCACATGTACCGATCTATGTTGTTCGGTGAAGCGGAAATCAAGACCTTGGGTAGAGGCTTGCATCATTCAGCCTTATTTCGAATCCTAGGCTGCGGATATTGCTCTTTGGAGACAACTATTTCAGGATGATCTGTTATGACACTAGATACGCTCTATGCTTATCGGCGGCTAGCACTGTTATATCTCAGAAGAGAAAATTACCCTGACATAGCTACTGAGCATGGGAATTCTCGACTCAGGACATGATTTTAGCAATTTATATATATGTATATGTGTTGTATCAGGTTTTCCTTGCTGCCTAAAACTTCTCTCTCTCTATCTACAAAATTTTGACAGAAAATTACAGTTTTAGTAAATTATTTTGGCCATCGTCTCTGCCTCTGATCTCATACTTTAGGGGGCATCTGTTATAGGACAAAATGACCTTCTCATCAACTCAGAGGTGAAAGACAGCATGACTGAAGCAAAGACCACAATTGCAGGCCTTGATTCCACACTAACGCTCTCTGCACACTGCTAACCTGCTTTATAAAGCTTGTTACCAAGCATAGAGGAGCATTAGTCACCCTGCTAACTCAAGTTGTTAGACCAGGGGGAGCATTAGTGAAACTAAGGGAAGTTCAATGGGTCAAGCCAATGAATCTTCTCACAAATATCTAGATATTTATCCCTAAATTTGCTCAATAAAAGCAAGGAAACTCCAAAATTCAAGATATTTGGAGAATTTCCACTCTGAGAATGAAGGAAAATGGGAAAAATCTTGAAAACAAGGTAGGTTCATGGATTTTTCCCTAATGAACTCTAGGAGGATCTTGACTACCCTAATTTGATTGCTACATAAGTAGTGAGAGGGCCATTGTGAAAGGGGTTAGAGCATTTGGAAGGATAGCCCATTAAGCTGTTGTGAAATTGTCATACACTTGAAAAAGTGAGTTGAAGGAGAGAGAGAGAGGAAGAAGGGGCAAAGGAAGGTTGATACAACGGATGGTTGTAATCACTCTTCCATTATAAATATACAACTGCAGTTGTTTTCCCTACTCCATAGTGTCGATAATGTTGTTTATTTATTTGTTCAATCTGATGCTTATCAAGATGAATAGTTAAGTTATACACTAATATATGTTTATTGTGCATTCTTACATTAGTTTTCAAGAGCATATGTTGTGATTGGTTTACCTTGTCCTTTGTGCAGGAATTGTCCTGGAGCCAGCCTTGAAGGAGTTCTTCTTGCCGCATAGAGATCTCCAAACAAATCTAGAAGGAACTAAAGGTGATCCTCTTTCCATACCTTGTCAAATTATGATTGATAGATGAATATGCGTGTAACTTGGTAGCTTTTGCAGATAATCTTGCAGTTTGTCAAAGGTCCCGAGAAGGCATTTGAGGGTAGTTTTCATCCTACAATACACTATGCATTTTACTCCATAGCAAATCACTTCACTAAAGACTGTCCTCGATGGTTTGAGGTAAGTCATTTGCTTAAGGGTACTTTAGGGATTCCCTTTGTGCTTAAAGAACCTTTGCCCTCCCATCAAACTCAAATGGTGGACCAGCCTCAATCCTCTTCCTCATCTGGTTTCTAGGTCTTCACGACCAGGACTATTCCTATTCACATATCTACTCGAGCGAAAGAGTATGCTCCATAGACCGAGAAAGAACCTGAAGTCCCTTCTAGTGTTCCCCCGTCCAATTCTGGACTTCTTCATATTGAAAGGCGTATCAATGACTTTGTCATTCGACCACCTGCTAAAGGAATTCTCCGGAAATCTTCCTATAATCCCAATGCTCATGTTGCATAGCACTATAGCATTATTGAAGATTTAGCCCAAGCTCCTTCGATGATGTCTGCTTTGGAGGTTCTCCAGAGTTATCCTTCCCAATGGAAGTCATTACTATCTGCTATTGATGGAATTGATCTAGCTGATTCCGAGTTGATTACTTTTGATCTTGAAAATCATGTTTCAAGTTTGCCTCACCAGATCACTTTTCTCATCCAGGTTGTTATTAACTTAAAGACTATTCATCATACTATTATTAATGAAGGAGCATCAACTTGAATTATGTCTGTTTCTTGTTGGAAAGCCATTGGTTCTTCCACTTTGAGTCAATGTTTGAATACCCTGGAAGCATTTGATGGAAGAGATTCCCATCCATTTCGTATTCTCCCACGCTTTCCCATCACCTTCGAAGGTAAGATGGTCAACGTCGAAGTAGAGGTTGTCAACGCCAATTTGACTTACAAGCTTCTACTGGGTCGAAGTTGGAACTATGCTATGCATGTCATTGCTTCATCGCTATTCTGCATACTCTATTTTCCTCACCAGAGGAAAATTGTTACGGTTGATTAGTTGTACATCTTGGCTTCTTCTTCCACAAAAGGAAATTTTCCCTATGTGCAGCATACTGGTGTTCCTTATGAGAGTGTGGGTGCTATGCTCTTTAAAGCTCTTGCCCTCATGGATTTCTTTCCGCTCCCACCTCCTAATGTTGCCTTCGTTAATATGCTCTCTATTAATCTTGATCCTTGGATGACTCCTCCCCTTGATCATGTAGATTCTTGGGGTGATGTTATGCCTTTGAGCCCTGCTGAACTTAACTATGTTGAAATTGTTTCGGCTTCTGCTCATTCTTCTAAATCTACTCCTTTGAGTAGGTCTCTTAACACATACATGCAATCCCATTGACTTAGAGATATTGCTTCTCCTGACCCTTTGCAAGAAACTTTTCCTTCTGATGAGGCTATTCTTCAAACTTTGTCTTTTAAGGATCCTCCTTGGGTCAATAGTCATCATCATTCCTCGTTTCTTCCTGGATTTTGGGCAATGACTGCATGTCTAGATAATTTTTCTTCCCATGTTCCTTCTCAACTACTTCAGATACCCATCTTAACTCATGAGGTCTTTTATGAAGGGAATATGGGAAATATCATGCAAACCATGCCTATTAACATCTTTAATAGACTAGGGGTTGTTGAAAATATTCACATTGGAGTAACTTGTTCTCCTGAGGAGATCAAGATTTACACTAGTCTCTTCTGAGAGTTTCACGACATGTTTGCCTGGTCATATGAAGAAATTCTCGGTATAGATCCAAGTATTGTGGCGCATGAGATCCCTACTTATCATAATTCAAAACCAGTTTGTCAATATTTACGTCCTGTGCACCCAAAAAAGGTGGATACCATTAAAGGAGAGGTTGAAAAAATTCTCAAGGCTGGGTTAATTTATCCTATTCCATTGACACATTAGGTATCTAACATTGTCCTTGTGACTAAAAAGCAGGGCACTATTCAAGTTTGTGTTGATTATCATGATATCAATCATGCATGTCTGAAAGATAACTACCCCACTCCCTTTATTAACCAGCTTATTAATGACTGTGCTCAGAGTGCAATATTCTCTTTTATGGATGGCTTATCTGGCTACAACCAGATCAATATCTTACCTATCGATCAACACAAGACTGCCTTTATCAATCCATGGGGTACTTTTGCTTATAAAAAGGTTCCTTTTGGTTTGAAGAATGCTGGAGTGACTTTCCAACGAGCAATGTCCTATGCATTTCATGCTATTAGAGAAATTGTTCAGCTTTATCTGGATGATCTTCTGACTCATTCAACTAACTGTGCAGACCATCCAAACCACCTCCATCAGATTTTTCTTCACTGTAGACATTATAATATTCATCTCAATCCGCAAAAATGTGTCTTCTATGTCGATTCCGATAGACTCCTTTGGTTTGTCGTTTCTGAGCAGGGTATTTGTCTCGATCCACTCAAGGTCGAAGCTATTTTGAATCTCCTGCCTCCTACTACTTTGCTTCACTTGTAGAGTTTGCAAGGGAAGGCTAATTTCTTGCGTCGTTTTATCCCTAACTATGCCAAGGTCACTAAAGGTTATACATGTCTTGTTAAGTGTGACATTCCATTAATTTGGGATGACGTTTCCCAAAATCCATTTGAGCAACTCAAAACCCTTCTTGTTTCTGCTCCTTTGTTGCTTCCACCTAACTATCACCATGATTATTCACTTTATCTATTTGCCGCTGATAGTACCATTGACATGGTTTTGGTTCAAGACGATGATGATGGTTCCAAGCATGTCATATATTATCTCATTCACAACCTTCTTGACACTGGGACTCGTTATGCTTATGTCGAGAAGTTGGCCTTAGCAGCCGTTCAAGTTGTTCAACATTTTTGTCACTACATTTTGTTGTGTACCACGACTGTGATTTCTAATTGCAACCCGATGACATATATTCTGTCATGCCAATTAATGGGGGAAAAATACTCCAACTGGATCATTATCCTCCAAGAGTTTGATTTGGAGTTCACTATTGCCAAGTCTAAGAAGTCACTAGTTTTCGCTGAGTTTCTTTCCTCCTTACCATTTTCTTCCGCTCCCTCTTGGATAGAGGACTGCATTCTAGACGATACACTTTTCCTGAGTAGTACCCTCGATCCCTGGTATGGTGACATCATCATTTACCTCCAGACATCTTCATTTCGCTTTGACTTGTCTAAGGATGCTCGGTGACATATTCACCATCATTATCATCCATATCGTATTATTGGAGACATGTTATATTGTGTCGGTGCTGATTCTATTCTCTGCCACTGTTTAACCCTTGATGAAGCTAAGTCATAAATCATTGTCACTCTGGCGCCTATGTTGGTCATATGTCTGGCTATGCCACCGCTCAGAATATTCTTCGTGCTAGTTATTTTTGGCCATCCATTTTCAAAGATTGCATTCTTGCCATCCATTCATGTCATGCATGTCAAATGTACCAGCGTAAGATGTGTGTGCCACCTTCTCTTTTGCACCCTGTCATTACCATTGGCCCCTTTTCAAAGTGGGGCATTGATTTTATGACCTGTAACCCTTGCTCGTTCGGGGGTTATTGCTATAGACATATTTGGGCACTGCAACCCCAATCATATATTTCCATAAACAAAGGGTTTCTACGTCCCTAAAAGTTTTGTTTCATACCCTAAAGGAGCAAGGTCAGTTGATTACATCAACTCCCAGAAGTTCTCCATGAAAAACTACTCAAAACTGGTCAAAGTAAGACCATATAGACTGCCCAGTGCTAAGGGTACAATGCATCTCACCTGCCACATGCAAAAAGTGTGATTCATACTAGAAAGCCCTTCTGTAGGGTGTGATGAGTGAGAGTAGACAAATGGCACAAGCAATTTGATAGGTGGAGACCCTGAGAATCTTCTAGAAGCTGCTCATTTGACACATGCCTCTCTAAATTCGCCCAAGGGTGAGTAAGAGATCATGAAATCTCCACGTGGAACGAAGAACTATCAGAGAGATGACACTAATCAAAATCCCAGAAGCTGACTCACCCCCCTGCAAACATCTATATGTGGATCCCTCATCCCAGAGATCCAAAGGCTGGAATTTTGTAATTTGCAAGGAAGTGTTGTTGGTTTCCCTTTGAAGAAATTGTTGGGTGATATTGCTTTGTATGAGGTGAAGAGGGCTTTCATGCTGCGAGGATGGTGCTGGGTTAGACCAAGTGGTTGTAGTCCTCTCTTCTACTATTTCTATCAATAAAGATATTTGAGTTTTCCTCCATATTCTTGTGTATCTCTGAATATTGTGTTGATATATGCATTTTTATGGTCAATATATATTTGATCCTATATTGTTTACAGTGATAGATCTCTATGATTTGATGGTATTATGTTGCTTTGACTCTACAGGTGCTCTTTCAAGCAGGACAAGTAAGGAACGAGTGGCGAGATTCTGTCAAAGGGGAAAGGAAACAAGAAAGGAACCAAGCGAAAGACTGAGGTTGGTACTCTCTGCTTCTTTCTCATCTATCTCTCATAAAGGAAAACACAAGTGACTTTAGTTTGTTTGTTTCTAAGATAGCTACCCATCTTAGTGGGACTAGCAGCTCTGAATAGACACTAGTTTTCCTGATAACAAAATGGTGACTCCGTTGGGGAGGGAATAGTTTGATTCATTGTCTCTATTTGTTTGCTTCATAAACTATAGATGGAGCCTAAAGTTAAGCCAGCTAGCCTTCAAACTTCATTTGCTATGCAAGTGCAAAGTAGATCAATGCTCCTTTGGTCAATCTTCGGGTTTCTTTATGAACTGATCAACTGACTTGCAAACATCCTAAGTGCCCTATAGGTAGCTCATGTAACCTCATTAGATCACCCCCTATACCTTTTATTTATTGACTATCATTATCTCAGCCTAAATCCCTGAACTAAGCTGCAAATTGTGACAAAAAACCAAGTTAAAGTCTCGTCCCTGGACCATCACACTATCTCTTTTTGGCAGGCTAGATGCATCGCACCTCCCATGTGCAGTAGGTGGGATGTATCCCTGTTTCCCTATGTTACAGGTGCAATCATCAAGTAAGACTGTTTCTGCCTCTAGATTTTGGTTTTTTCTTCACTGTCTTCAACTTTATTCAGGAGTTTTGCTATCTATGATCAATATACCACTGTTGAAATCCCCTTCCTTTCCATTATTCAGCTTCCAGTATACAAAGAATTGTGAATGTTTTTTGTGTATTTTTTGCCATTTACAATTCTCCTTTACAAAATAGTAACTTAACTGAACTGTCATCTTTTGATTTGAAAGTGTTGCAAGTGTCATTTTCAGTCAAAGAAAATAATCCTTCTCTTTTTGATAGTCGATTACACTGTTAGTCTTGTATTTGATCTGAATTAATAGTATTTCAGGTGTTAAAAGTAGTTTTCAATTCAAAATCGCAAAGTGTTGTCTTGTCTTCCTTTCATTTTTTGAGAAGAAAATCGTTAGTATAGTCGCTTTGAAAGAAGAAATAATTCAGATTTGTATTTAGCATTTTTTTTGTCATTCACACATTAAGAAAGCGGAAAACAAATACATGCATGTGCATTTTCATTGAGACTACTTATTTATTTTGATTTAGGACAGTACATCTAGTGTGTGCTCTCTGCTCTGTGCTGAAAGGATTTTGCTTCTCTTTCCTTAGTAGCTAGGGTTTTAATTGCAAAAATAAGAGTAAACGACTATTTATCATCTTAGATTACATATTTAGGAGTTGTATATCCACATCACACGGTGAACCTTAAGGGAAAACTTCTTAAGAAAGATCAACTGTAAAATAAATTCAATGAACATAAAAACGCTTTGGAACCTAACGCACAACATCTAGAAGTCTAGGCTAGAGAAGTATTTCGGCATCATAAAGCCTGGTAACTGTCGCTTTCATTGTAGGTTGGGTGATTCCTCCTCTTTGAGACGACAAGTGCCAGTATGGACTTGTGCTCCCACATACCGTCGAATATATATTGGGATACCACAATAGGCTATATCCTTTATGCTTAGGAAGTCATGTCTGCCGCCCTATCGATCACAATGCACTGAACACAACATTCGGGAAAATTGACTACTGTACCATAAAAAGTATTCTGTAGTTTTGCGATTGGTTTGGTAATCCCTCTATCTAGATTTCTGGAGTAGTCTCTTTCGTTCCTTTTAAGACTCCTTAAAGGAAAATGTCCATCTCAGCACTTGTCACTTCAAGCTCATTAAAAATCGAAGGTGACTAGAGTCATCTTTAGATTTTTCTCGACTCTTAAAAATTGAAAAATCAAGTTGTGTCAAAGCATCTAAAATTCATTTAATTCGGAATAACATTTTCGCCTCTTATTTTGAGTTAATAAAATAATCTGCAATCATGGAGGAAATTCAATCAAAACCCCGTCGTTCGCAGAGAATGACAAGTCAACCATCTTTGACTCCAGAAACAAAACCATTCTGGGCCAAGCGGACTCGTTTAACTGGGTCAAAGTCTCCTGGTTCGTTTGAAACTTGTGTTTCAACATCCTCTGAGACTCCAGTTACTCCAACCATTTTTGGTATCCCTGCCTCTACAGAAGTAGTTCCGCAGTTACAAGAGGACATTAGAACTGATCCTAGTGTAACAGTAAACACTTCTATTCCTGAACCAGCTCCATATAGGGTTGATTCGGAAGGTGTTACCCCTCCAGTATCTTTCGCTGTAGAATCTATACCTTCTTCGGCACTAGAAATATTTTACGGACCTGACGGTCTACCTCTTCCACCTGGATTGATTGCTATAGAAGAGATTACGGAGGATCTTCCATCCAGTACTGCATCGCATTTTCGATCTAGGATCCACCTATATCTTTCTAATTCAGAAGTTAGTACCCCTTCATCACAAGTTCTTGTAGAATCACTAGGAAGTCTTTTGGATAGACTCGTTATGTCTGGACAACCATCGACATCTAGGACTGTGTCATCTGATACAGTGGTTGCAGAACCTCCTGCTGTCACTCCGACGATGTTCACTGGTATACCATCTGTCCCAACTAGCTCTCAATTGTTAGAGGGAATCCACCCAAGGACTGTTTCGACAGTATGGTCTGTTCCTGTTTGTTCATACGAAATAATATCTGGAATTTCTTATGTTGAGTCTCAGCAAATTGATCCTTCGCAACAGTATCAATTTGGGCAGTCCGGTCTCCAAAGGCTAATCTTTCCTTTGAGTACTGGATTACTGTCGTATGGGGGGCAATATGCCATTTCATTGTTCCTTCTGGGAGAACAACGATATGAGAGTTCACAACCGAATTCGGGTCAAATTGGAATCACATCTAGTGGTTGGGTGCCAATACTGCCTCAACAACCAAGAGTTGTATACTCAATGCAACCGAGTCTACTTGTGTCAAATATCCCCACTACACCAGCTATTATGACAGTGTCGCAAGTACAAGCGTTGCATGTTGTATGCCAGCCTCAAGTTTCTTAGGTCATAATACAACAGCCTCTTGTCTCCACGATGCAACCACAATCGCTGATTGGTGGCTCCTTAAGTGGAGCGACTCAGGCTCAAACGGGTACTATTACCCCTCATCTTGGTCAAATATGTAGTATTGGGCAACAGCAAATGGTTTCACAACCGTGGTTGGTGCAACATCAACAACCAAAATTCCAGCAAGCTTACCAAGGACCTGAGCAACAAAACTTTACTAGTAATGGGCAGTCGTATATTCAAAATGGTTATCATCAATCATCTCAAAATGGTTATGCCTAGCAACCTTATCAATGTTATCAACATCAAATACATTATGCTAGTATGCAAAGATCCACTTCTCAGGCGATCCCATCTTATCCTGGGTATGCTTCCCCGAACCTGAATCAAAAATTTCCCTTCATGGTGACTTTAGAGTTACTACATCTAAATCGGCTAACAAACGATCCAATTGCTTATGCCCCTTGGTGTCGGCGATTCCTCATAAACTTCCATCAGATATTCCTAAATTCAATGGAAATCCGGGTGAAGATCCATTGAATCATGTGATGAACTTTCATTTATGGTGTTCCTCCAACACTCTAAATGATGATTCGATTAGGCTTCGCCTTTTTCAGCGAATGTTAACTGGTTCGGCAGCAAAATGGTACATCGAATTGCCTAGAGCTTCATTTGATAACTGCGGAGCCCTTTCCACCACCTTTCTAACCCATTTTCAGTTACCAATAAGGTACGAAATAGGAACAGAGCTTCTTACCAATTTCAAGCAGATGACGGCCACTCACATATCTGATCATATTCATGAGTGGCGATGTCGTCGTAGAATGGTAAAAACATATGTTCTTGATCAGCTACTTGCTAAATGGTTTATTAAGTCATTGTTACCTTCTATTATAGAAGATGTGGCAAAGGGAGGAGTCATCCCTGAAGAGCAAGTCATTTCTCGTGCGTAATATCTAGACTTGATTTATACTCAGTCTAGCACACTCTACGACAAAATCCTTGATGCTCCTAGACCAGAGTTTTTTGTTCCTCCTCCTACTAAATCAAACAAAGACTCTCATGCCGATGATGGCGTGATAGGCAGAACCAGTGCAAAAACCCCAAAGGCTGCATCTAAGAAGGCCCGTACGGTTTCTGGTCAAAATGCAAATGACGAACTTCTTGCCTCAAAAGTTAATGCCATGTCAACTAACAAAGGCAAAGAACCAAAGCAGCAAGGGGGCAAGAAGAAAGGGAAAAGAAAAAAGAAGAAACATGACAATTCGTCTCCTAAAAAATCTTCTGCAAACCCTTATAAGCAAAAGAAACCTAATCAGCCATGCCTCATATGCAATGAGGACCATTAGATGAGAGATTGTCCATATAAAGCTGAAGTTAAGAAAATCTTTAAGAATTCAAGAACTTCAGTAGTATTAACTAACCCATTTCTAAGCCCAGGAACCAATCTAGTTGCTAGCGACAGTGCTTCCCCATCCCAAGTGCTTATGTTTTCCATTTCAAAACAAAAAAATGATGGTTTGATATCGACAAGGAATAAATATTACAGGAATCCACAACTGTTGAACAACAAGGCTACTGATCAACCTAGTAGTTCGACAACAACTTCGACCGAAGTTGTGCCACCCATCATTCCTAAGCTAACGATAAAGCCGCCGAAGGGAGTAGTACACAAATCGACATTTAATCCTCATGCCAGAGTGGCACAGAATTATAATATAGTAGATGACTTGGCCCAATCGCCATCCGCTATGTCGACACTTCAAGTACTGCAAAATTTCCCCTCCCAAAAGCAAGCTCTATTATCAGCAATAGGTGGGATTGACCCAGCGAATTCCAATCTTGTGGCCTTTAATCGTAAAGGATATGAACCTCAATTACCAGCTCAACTCGCTTTCCTCATTCAAGTGAAAGCCCTCAACAAAACTGTTCATTGAACAATTATTAATGAGGGGGCATCTACATGTATTATGTCAATGAGTTGCTGGAAAACTTTAGGATCACCACCCTTGTCGCGATCGTCAATGACGTTAAAAGCATTCGATGGATGAACATACACTCCATACAGGATTTTGAGTAACTTACAAGTTGAACTAGGGGGAAAAACAATAGAAATTGACGTCGAAGTTATCGATGGAAACCTCGATTACAATATCCTACTGGGAAGGCCCTGGATTTATGCTATGGTTGCAGTTGTGTCAACATACATTAGAAAGATTTAATTTCCTTTTCAAGGAGGAATTACAATCATTGATCAACAAACCTTCCTCCCCAATAGTTCACAAATTACGGGAAGAATCCCAATGATCCATGGAAACTCTCGATCGCTTCAAACTATCGAAGTAGTCCTACTGAAAGACCCTACTTTAATGGGTACTTTGCCCTACCACCTCCGAGTAATCTGGCGGAAGTGGCCACGTTGGAAACTTGCAATATGATATCTTCTATATCTAAAAGATTCAAAAGATTCCCGAACATTTTGTCAGCATGGATCATCGCCATTTTAGAAATATTGTAGCAATCAATTTTCTTGGCCTGGGGGGCAAACCAAAATCAATGCTCATCGAGTTTTTGGATAGATAGGTCTAAGGAATATGGTACCTCTTCAGATCCTTGGTCGCATGTACATTCTACAGATGAAGGAATCATTTAGTTAGTGATGATAGGAGAGGCACCATGGGAAGATTACCACCATCGTTCCCATCTTCCGGATCAACACGAAGATTATTCCAGCAACCTTAATCATCCTTCAGTTTTTGATTTTCTATCAAATACTGTAAATATGGTGGATTATCAGGATAGTTCTTTTACTCTGTCAACCTCATTAAAAATTGAAACAACTCCCTTTCCAAATCGAGTCTTTGATTACGATCTCGTAAAATCCAAGTCGAGTCTTTCAAAGATATCGAAGGTAAACCTTCATTCCAACCACCTCGTTGAATGCAATGAAGCTTGGGGGGAATGCATCTCGATTTGCGTCACTATGCTGGGGGCATGTGAACTTATAACAAGCATAGTTTCTCATTTCAAGCTTGTGTAAACATGAAACCGAATCTGAGCATATGTTGTCGCATGGTTCAAGCTCATTAAAAAATGAACCAAGCCACGAGCAGTGTTACCGCAGGGTTCAAGCTCGTTAAAAAAAAAATAAACCGGCCATGAGCAATTTTACGCGAAGTTCAAGCTCGTTAAGAAATAAACCTAGCAACGATCAGTTTTACACGAAGTTCAAGCTCGTTCAAAAATAAACCTATTAATGAGCATATTTTCCACCAAAGTTTAAGCTCATTAAAAAATGAACCCACCTTTCGTAAATAACTAGTGTGATCGCATTATTATCAGCTTTTGAGCCTTGGTCGTGTTCTTACCATCACCTCCACTCTTTTTTTAGCCGGTCATATGCCTCTGTTTGATTTTTTACCCCTTTTGAGGAACAACTGCGAAGAGTGATCCTATTAGCCACCTTCTTTACATTTCCATGATTGAAAAGTTCCAAACATTACCTGGAACCAGCTGCTATCCAAGAACATCACTCATTCCTCAAAAAACAAGTCTCCTTTAAGCTATTTTCATCTGACTCGTAAAATATGAAAAGATTTCCGAGCAATTGGTCTCTCCAGCTTGTTAAAGTAATTGGAAGTGCCATCCCTCCTCTAGATTTTAATCTTTTTGGACCTGAGGGATTATTACACAAATAGATCGAGCATTTTTCTTGTTCAGCTTGTTAAAACTATCAAAAAGTCATCCCTTTCGCATTGTTTTATACTTTTTCAGACTTAAGGGATTATATTACAAAAAAGGAATATTGGAGTTTCCTTTCCGTCTATTTTTAGACTCTCTAAAATTGAAAAGAACCAAGTTATCCTTGTTGTTAAGCTCATTAAAACAACAGTGACAAACTTGTCCATTCAGACAAGAGCAAGTCTCACTGTCGCTAGGCTCGTTAAAACATAGTGACGGGTTTCCCTGAACGGAAATTTATAAAACAAGCATATGTTATCCTCCTCAAGCTTGATAAAAATAAAGAGGTACTGGTCAGAAATGACTGGGAAAAATTGGGAAGAAAACTTGAAGAAACTTTATTGGTAGCAAGTCGCTCTTGAACATGACACTTTCACTCCATCACCATGATTGAGTCGGGTTGGGTTATTCCATTCACCGGTCATATCACCATTGGTCCACCGTACCATCCACTCTTGGGGTTAACACTAGAAATCCATTTCAGTGTCACCGATATTTTCAAGAGAAGTCGCTCAGAGAATTCACCTACCCAGCTTGTGTCTCATCTGCTACAATACCTTCACGCTTCATTCTTTCATCACCACCACCCTGAACCTTGTATCATCAGATCGTTTTCACCTCTACAAAATCATTTGCTCCATTCCATGTCATAGATGTGGGATTCATTAATGCCCTCCTGTGACGGGTCACTTCTTGTCGACATCAACTCATTATCTAAGAAGTCAACCTAAGAACAACCCTTTCAGTACTTTGAAGCTTGCATGCCTCAATGGAAACTTTCTCACTTCTGGCGACAGGTTTACATTAATGGCCTTCAACTGAAAGATTTTGCGTGGTGTTTGACATCAACTCATGTATTCACACCACGTGAAATGTACTGCAGTACCTTGAGGGTCATCATCATCATCGATGATTCCTCTCATGTCTGTTAACAACTTAATCATTGGCTAGTAATCAGGCGATGTATTTCCATGTTTGACCTCAGAACATATTTTCACATGGACCGACTTGTACTTTTGGGCGAAGATTGAACGAGTTTTGAAGACCCCAGATCTAGTTTCATCCATCGGGGCTGCGATATATTTAGGAAAATAAAGACATCAAATGTACATCATTGCTGAACAGATAATCATCCAAACTAAGGGATGATGGCTCTACCAGAATCATCAATTTGCCACACAGATGGTTGTCTGTCCTATGTACATGAAAATGAATTTAAGCTAAGCATGGGAATGCCGGCCTTAGATAGATCATGAAAATCTTATGAAGATAATGCATTGTATTGTATCTTATTACAGGTCACCATCTAGTTTGAAAAACCTCGGATCCTCATAATAAAGCATTTCACCCGACATCAAAAGAATTACGACCTCATGCTCTAGGGGGAAACTATTATAGACATATTTGGGCACTATAACCCCAATCATATATGTCAATAAACCAAGGGATTCTAAGTCCCTAAAAGTGTTGTTTCATACCCTAAAGGAGAAAGGTCAGCTGATTACATCATCTCCCAGAAGTTCTCCATGAAAAACTACTCAGAACTGGTCAAAGCAGGACCATACAAATTGCCCAGTGCTAAGGCTGCGATGCATCTCACCTACCACATGCAAAAAGTGTGATGCATATTAGAAATCCCTTCTGTAGGGTGCGATGGGCGAGAGCACACAAATGGCACAAGCAGTTTGCTAGGTGGAGACCCTGGGAATCTTCTAGAAGCTGCTCATTTGACACTTGCCTCTATGAATTCGCCCAAGGATGAGTAAGAGATCATGAAATCTCCAAGTGGAACCAAGAACTATCAGAGAGATGACACTAATCAAAATCCCAGAAGCTGACTCACCCCCCTGCAAACATCTATATATGGATCCCTCATCCCAGATATCCAAAGGCTAGAATTTTGTAATTTGCATGGAAGTGTTGTTGATTTCTCTTTGAATACATTTTTGGGTCATCTTGCTTTGTATGAGGTGAAGAGGGCTTTCATGCTGGGAGGATGGCACTGTGAAGACCAAGTGGTTGTAATCCTCTCTTCTAGTACTTCTATCAATAAAAATATTTGAGCTTTCCTCCATATTCTTGTGTATCTCTGAATATTGTGTTGATATATGCATTTTATGGTAAATATATATCTGATCCTATATTGTTACAGTGATAGATCTCTATGCTTTGATGGTATTATGCTGCTTTGACTCTATAGGTGCTCTTTGAAGCGGGACAAGTAAGGAAGGAGTGGCGAGATTTTGTCAAAGGGGAAAGGAAACAAGCAAGGAGCCAAGCGGAAGACTGAGGTTGGTACTCTTTGCTTCTTTCTCATCTATCTCTTGTAAAGGAAAACACAAGTGACTTTAGTTTGTTTGTTTCTAAGATAGCTACCCATCTTAGTGGGACTAGTAGCTCTGAATAGACACTAGTCTTCCCGATAAAAGGTATGGGTATGTCATCGTTTTTGTTGAGTACTTTACGAAATGGGTTGAAGCGATGCCTACATTGGCTAACGACGATAAGACAGTTTCTCAATTTCTATTCAATCATGTGATTTCTAGGTTTGGAGTCCCTCAAGCCATCCTCACAGATCATGTCTCTCATTTTCGTAGTTACATGATGGCTAAGTTGACATTCCAATTGGGCTTGCGTCACGATAGTTTGATGCCATATTACCCTCAGTCCAATGGCCAAGTCGAAGCAGTAAACAAAGTTTTGGTTACCATGCTTCAGCATACCATTGGAATGCATAAGTCCAATTGGAATTTTATGTTGTTTTCATCTCTATGGCCCTATCGAACTTCGGTTAAGGATGCTACATATTTTACACCATTTCAGCTAGTTTATGGTCTAGAGGCTACCCTTCTGACTCAAATTAGCTATCGAATTACTGCCGAATACCACTCCGGTGGAAGAGTGTCTTCTTTACTTAGAACGAATTGATGAGACTTGTCGACTTACTTCATTGGTCATTGAAGCATAGAAGAAGCAACTGAAAGCTCACTTTGATTAGACAGTCAACTCGTGTTCCTTCGTTGAAGGGGATTTAGTCCTGTTGTATGATCAAGCTCATGATAAACTGGGGGCAAGCAAATTCAAACCCATGTGGCATGGTCCCTACATTGTAGAATGTTTTTTGCAAAAAGGTTCCTATGAGCTGATTGATTATGAAGGCAATCCTTTAGATAAGCCCTGAAATGGGATTTATCTCAAGAAGTATTATGCATGAGTCTTTCGTGCATTTCTATGTACATAAGTGTGTTTTCATATTTGTACATGATTATCTTGGTGTGTAAGCATTTTCTCGCTTATTGTTTCCTTTTACTTCATATGCATATGTCTGTCACACCTTATGTCGGTTTTGATGATGGTTCTTGTTGGCTTGCTAGGGCCTGACCTAAGTACAGAAGTGATTTAGCCAAAAAAATCCTGAAACTACCAGCCCTTTAGGTAACAGTGCGCGATGCGCACACTGAGGTCTCACCCGAGGTAGTATGGGAGGGTGTTGGAACTAGGTTTCCTCATGCTAGGGATGTCTTGATGAAGTCTAGGAAGTTCGTGAACTAAACCTGTGTGCTTTTGCTACTCTGTGAAGTCATCCATCCTTCGCAACTAGTTTAACTGCTTCTGCATAGCTCTGCAAAGAGCGCAAAGAGGTGTTGTCTAGATCCTTTATCCTTCTATGCTATTATTATAGATCTTAACTTAATTATGTGGGGCCAATATTCTCATTAATCATTCAACATTCATAACAAGTGTGCACGATCATAAAACTGTAAAGAGATGCATAAATATATGTTACAGGGAAAAGTGTCTATATAGAACTGCTCTATCCCACTAAGGTGTGACAGCTGCCTTAGAAACAAACAGAGAAAAGCTACTTTTGTTTTTCCTTTATGAATTATAGATAGAGAGGAACAGAAAGACCAACCTCTGTCTTGCGCTAATCTCCTGATTTGATTCCCCTCTTCTTTGATAGTCTTTAGTTACCTGCTCCCTTGCACACCCAGCTTCACAAAGTACCTGTAAGATCACAGAAGCATAGCACTATACAAAGACATGGATATATAATCATAAACAATCTAGGATCAGATGTAAATTGACCATACAAATGTAACAAGCATCAATGACACAAGAGCATGGAGGAAAACTTGAATAGCTTTTATTGATAAAACAAGAAAGAGCCAAGAGGAGTTACAACCAATTGTTCTGACCCAGCATCAACCTCCCAGCAAAGAAGCCCCTCTTCACCTCAAACAAAGCTTAGATCACCCAACAATCTAATGTTTGTCTCAAGAAACCAACAACAATTCCTTACAACATGCAAAATTCCAACCTCTGGATCTCTGGGATGAGGGATCCATATATAGATGTCTGTAATGGAGATGAGTCATCTCATGGTTTGATTAGTGTCTTCCCTATGATAGTTCTTGCTTCCACTTGGAGATTGATGGTCTCTTACTCATCCTTGGTCGAATTCAGTGAGGCAAGTGTCACAGGAGAAGATTCTGGAAGCTTCCATTGCCTCTCCACCTCGCGGAATGACACTGCCATTTGTCATTACTCGCCCATCGCACCCCACAGAAGGGATATTTGAAATGCAACGCACCCTCATAGTGTATTTAGGTGAGATGCAATGCACTTGGCCAGTGGAGCAGTTGAAATGATCCTGTTTTGACCAATTTTGAGCAGTTTTTCATGGAGAACTTCTGGGAGAAGCTGTAATCTGTTGACCTTGTTCCTTTAGGGGTTAGAAAAACACTTTTAGGGACTTAGGAGCCCTTGGTTTATGGACATTTCATGCTTGGGGTTGTAGGGCCCAAAAATGTCTATAACAGTTGCCCCCAAAGCATGAGTTCGTTAATCTTTTGGTGTCGGGTGAAATGCTTTATTATGAGGATCCGAAGTTTTTTCAATGCTGGGAGGAGACCTGTAATAAGATACAATACAATACATTATCTTCATGATATTTTCATGATCTAGCTGAGGCGGGCATTCCAATGCTCAGCTTTATAAATTCATTTTCATGTACATAGGACAGACAATTGTCTGAGTGTAGACTGATGATTCTGATAGAGCCATCATCCTTTTGATTGGATAATTATCTGTGCAGCAATGATGTACATTTGATGTCTTTATTTCCCTGAACATATATCGCAACCCAGATGGATGAAACTAGATCCGTGGTCTTCAATCTCGTTCGATCTTCACTCGAAGTACAAGTCGATCCATGTGAAAGTTGTTCTGGAGTTGAACATGGAAAGACATCGCCTGATTACCAGCCAATGATGTAAGATGTTAACAGGCGTGAGAGGAATCACCGATAATGATAATGACCCTCAAGGTACTGCAGTAAAATTCACGTGGTGTGAATAAAGGACTTGGCGTCGAACACCACGCAAAATCTTTTGGTCGAAGGCCATTGATGTAAACCTGTCGCCGGAAGTGAGAAACTTGCCATTGAGGCATGCAAGCTTCAAAGTACTGAATGGGGTGTTCCTAGATCAACTTCTTGGATAACGAGCTGATGTCGACAAGAAGTGATCCATCACAAGAGGGCCTTAATGAATCCCACATCAATGACACGGAATGGAGCAAATGATTTTAATGTAGGTGAAAACGATCTGGTGATATAAGGTTCAGGGTGGCAGTCATGAAAGAATGGAGTATAAATGTATGGTAGTGGGTGAGACACCGGTGAATTCTCTAAATGACTTCTCTTGAACATATCGGTGACACTAATGTGATGGATTGGTAGCATTAACCCCAAATGTGGATAGTATGATGGGACCATGGTGATGTGACCGGTGAATGAAACAACCCAACCCGACTCGGACACGGAGTGGAAGTGTCATGTTCAAGAGCGACTTGCTACCAACAAAGTTTCTTCAAGTTTTCTTCCCAATTTTCCCCAGTCATTGCTGACCAGTACCTCTTTATTTTTGTCAAGCTTGAGGAGGATAACATATGCTTGTTCTATAATTTGCCCTTCGGGCAAACCCATCGCTATGTTTTAACGAGCCTAGCGATAGTGAAACTCATTCTCGTCTATAGACAAGTTTGTCGCTATTAAAATTTTAACGAGTTTAACGACAAAGATAACTCGGTCCTTTTCAATTTTAAAGAGTCTGAAAAGGAACGTAAAGGTAACTCCAAAATTCCTTTTTCGTCATCTAATCCCTTAAGTCCAAAAAAGTATAAAACAATACAAAAGGGATGAATTTTCGATACTTTTAACGAGCCGAACAAAACAAGCGATTGATCTTTTTGTGTAATAATCCCTCAGGTCCAAAAAGATTAAAATTTAGAGGAGGGATAGCACTTCCTGTCCCTTTAACGAGCTGGAGAGGCCAATGGCTCGGTAATCTTTTCATATTTTATGAGTCAGTTGAAAAGAGCTTAAAGGAGACTTGTCTTTTGAGGAACGAGTGATAAAATGGATAGCAACTGATTCTAGGTAAGGTTTGGAATTTTCCAATCACGGCAGTGTTACAAGGATAGCTAGTGAAATCACTCTTCGTAGCTGTTCCTCAAAATGTGTAAACAATCAAATGGGGGTGAATGATCGGCCAATGCAAAAGTGGAGGTGATGGTGCAAACATGACCAAGGCTTTAATGGCTGAAGTACTACATTCACGATGGTTATTTACCGGGATACTTCATTTTTTAACGAGCTTAAACGCGGGGGGAAACATTTGCTCATGGCTTATGTTTATTTTTTAACGAGCTTGAACTATGTGCTAAAACTGCTTGATGCGGGTTTATTTTTTAACAAGCTTGAACCTTGCGGTAGCATTGCTCGATCAATCCAGTCATGTGATAAGAATGTCTCATATAAAAACGACAACTTTTATATTTTTGCCCCACATCCTTTCTTTATGCAAGTTAGGAAACGACCAATCCTACGAGTTTAAAGGGTTAGAGGACCTACAAATTTAAAAAATAAATAGTCATTCTTTGCTTGCACTCTAAAAGGTTTGCATGCCCCCAGGTATAAAACAGAGTTTCAAGGTTACCCCTTCTTTAGTCTGTTAAAACATTTGTTTTACCGAGAGAGGCCTACCTCTTACAGGTTACCCAAAGATTGTTCTATTCATAGCGCAAACAAAACACTTCTTCGGCGATGTTTACCGAAATAGACAAAGGTGAGTGAAGGAGGGTACTCCACTCACAAAACTTTGACAAGAGAATCTTGTTCTAGAATAACCCCCTCTTCCAATCACGGACGGGAGTATAGACTAGTCATATTTTCTCGCGGAAACCTACCCTATACCCAAAGTCTTCTTGCCGAAGCAGACCAGGGTGCATGCCCCCTGGGTTTCAGTCATGTCCCCCAAATCACTCGCACTCATTGGGTGGACGGACTGGAGATTGAGACATTTCTTGCGTGAAAATACTATTTAGGGATGGTATATGACTATTTGCTATGCGTGATCCAGGGAATGAAAGCTGGTCCACGAGCTTGACCACTCTTCCTTCGTGCGGAAAACACATTACTCTAAAGAGTGAGGAGACAATTGCTCCCATGCAATAAATATAGTCTCGTCCAAGGAGTAGATTGTAATCCAGGGGTCCTTGAACTACCATTATGTTCATGTGAACTGTTTTCCCTCTCAATGTTATGGGCACATTGGGAAGGATCCCTAACGGTTGACTGGTTCCTTTGTCAAAACCTATTAGATTTCTCATCTCAGGCAAAATCGATGTCGAACCAAGCGCTTTCCAAGCAGTTGAGGAAAGGATACTCGCATAAGCCCCTTCATCTATGATGGTACTGGCCATAACCATTCTATATATTTGAACAATGATTCGGAATGGTATACTAGCTGGTAAACGAGGTCTGCCTAGTTGATTCCAGTCGAAGGAGACAACTAGGTTGCTTGGAGGTGGGACCGAATAGACGGCCGGGTACGACTCTGACGAACTTCCTTCCTGCAGTAAAGGAACGGGTAAATTGTCCCCATGTTCATTGGACTCTGTGCTTATGAAAGGAATTTGGACAGTGTCATCCTTGTTCTCTTCAGTGACTGTATCATCAGAAGATGGAACCTCTGAAGGCAAGACCAAGTCAACTGCCGCCTCGACCTTTTGACTTTCGTCTGGTATGGGTTCAGATGGTTTATCTTCAATGATAGATGCTTCAACCGACCACTTAAGCGGGCCAGCCGGATTTTCAACCGGTGATGGACTCGGCAAGAGTTTTTTATATCCAGGAGGAAGTCGTAACAGTGAAACCGGACGATCGTCCAAAACTCTTTTAGCTTCGTCTAAGAAGGGACAACGGTGGATGGCATGATCACCTTCGCACAATTTACAAGGAAATCTATATTTTCCTTTTTGTCCTGGGGCTTCACTTTCACTAGTTGACGGTGTGTTTTCAACATGACCATTAGAGGTTGACGACACCGGGTTGTGCAAACGAGGAGACCAGTCCCTTAAGATCCGAGGGATGCAAGGACAATCTCTATGATAGTGGTCTCCTTTGCAAATGACACATGGCAATTTAGGCCTGGTCGGTACAGTGTGTGGATTTTCGCTAGACGACACTCGTTTGCCCCCATTCGCTTTTGGCTCCTTCTTCTTCTTCTCTTTCTTCTTCTTTTCCTTCTTCTCCTTAGATACTTGAATTTTGGCTTCACCAGCCCTATCAAGCGAAGAGGAAGGAGGAGAGGAAGAATTATAGGAAGTAGAAGGTTGGTGGGTAACTCTGGACTCGTCTAGTTGCTGATTTGATTGTTCGGGAATTGTGGTGTTCTAAACGACAGAGGTTGAGAAGAGCCATACAGGCAAACCAATTGTCAGTCCTGGAAGCGACAATGTGGCCATATGGGGTGCACCAACATCTCCCCAAGAGGAGAAGGGACTACGATTTCCTCCAAGGGGAATTCCTTGGTTGGTGGACTCCATTTTCTCAACCCAAGATCAACATAGGAAAGGGGTAATGAGTATTCTGTTTAAAATAAATTTTAGACGCTTTGACACAACTTGTTTTTTCAATTTTTAAGATTCGAGAAAAACAAAAGATGACTCTAGTCTCCTTCGATTTTTAATGATCTTGAAGTGACAAGTGCTCAGATGGACCTTTTCTGTTAAGGAGTCTGAAAAGGAACGAAAGAGACTGCTCTAGAAATCTAGGTAGAGGGATTACCAAACCAATTGCAAAACTGCAGAATACTTTTTACGGTACAACATTCAATCTTCCCGAATGCTGTGTTCAGTGCATTGTGATCGATAGGGCGTCAGACACGGCTTCCTATGGATAAAGGATTAAGCCTATTGGGGTCTCCCAAAATATACTCAACGGTACGTGGGAGCACAAGTCCGTACTGGCACTTATCATCTCAAAGTGGAGGACTCACCCAACCATCAGTGAGAACAACAGTTACCAGGCTTTACGACGTCGGAATACGTCTCTAGCCTAGACTTCTAAATGTTGTGCGTTAAGTTCCAAAGCGTTTTTAGATTCATTGAATTTATTTTAAGTTGATCTTGTTTATGAAGTTTGCCTTTCAATTTCACTGCGAGATGTAGATGTAATTCCTAAAATGCAATCTAAGATGATAAATAAAATTTTTATCTTCTTTGTGCAATGAAAATCCTAGCTACTAAGGAAAAGAAAGACAGAATCTTTTCACAAAGAGCAAAGAGCACACTCTAAATGCAATTTCCTAAATCAAGCCAATCAGACTGTTTATATGCAAATGCACATGCATGTATTTGTTTTCGATTTTCTTAGTATATGAATGCTAAAAAGAAAGTTGATGCACAAATCTGAATTTCTTTTCAAGCGACAAATATCAACAAGTTTCTTTTCGAAATCAAAAAATGGAGACGATCACAACACCTTACGATTTTGAAATGAATACTTGTTCTTGACACTAGAAAATTACAAATTCAGACCAAAAGCAATAGTAACAGGATAATCGACCATCAACAACAATCAAACTCTTTCCTTCGATTGAAATCGACACTTGTGATAGTTTCAAATCAAAGGACGACAGTACAATTATGCTACTTTTGCAAAGGAGAACTGAAAATGACTCAACAAACACACAAAAACATTTACAGTTCTTTTGTACAAAGGAGGCAGAATAACAGCAAGGAAAAGGGGTTTCAAACAGACATATACTGATCATAGGCAACAAAATTCAGGAATAGAACTGGAAAGAATGAATCACAGAAACCAAAACTGCACAAGGCCTAGTCTGATCAGCGAACCTGTAACACAGAGAATTTGAAATGCAGTGCAGCTTGTCCACTCGGGAAGTGCACTGAAGTTCAGATTCTGTGAACAGTACCCACGCTGGGCCAAAAACGAGACTCTGTTTGGGTTCCAGGTCACAGTTTGCAGTTCAGTTCTTGGGTTTTGGCCGAGCAAAAAGCAATCAGTAATGCAACAATCAGGGGTAGATCTAAGGAGGATCTAAGAGCTATCACAAGGGCAATCAGATAGTTTGTGAATCAGTTGTTTAACTCATAAACAGATCCAGTAGATGGATTGAAATAGTAGTTATCTACTTTGAATTTGTTATGGCAAATGCAGTTCGAATGCTACTTGTAAGTTTATGAAACAAACAACAAAGAATGATAAACAAACAAACTAATTATCTCCCCAACGAAGTCGCCATTTTGTTACAGGGAAAAGTGTCTATATAGAACTGCTCTATCCCACTAAGGTGTGACAGCTACCTTAGAAACAAACAGAGAAAAGCTACTTTTGTTTTTCCTTTATGAATTATAGATAGAGAGGAACAGAAAGACCAACCTCTGTCTTGCGCTAATCTCCTGATTTGATTCCCCTCTTCTTTGATAGTCTTTAGCTACCTGCTCCCTTGCACGCCCAGCTTCACAAAGTACCTGTAAGATCATAGAAGCATAGCACTATACAAAGACATGGATCTATAATCATAAACAATCTAGGATCAGATGTAAATTGACCATACAAATGTAACAAGCATCAATGACACAAGAGCATGGAGGAAAACTTGAATAGCTTTTATTGATAAAACAAGAAAGAGCCAAGAGGAGTTACAACCAGTTGTTCTGACCCAGCATCAACCCTCCAGCAAAGAAGCCCCTCTTCACCTCAAACAAAGCTTAGATCACCCAACAATCTAATGTTTGTCTCAAGAAACCAACAACAATTCCTTACAACATGCAAAATTCCAGCCTCTGGATCTCTGGGATGAGGGATCCATATATAGATGTCTGTAATGGAGATGAGTCAGCTCATGGTTTGATTAGTGTCTTCCCTCTAATAGTTCTTGCTTCCACTTGGAGATTGATGGTCTCTTACTCATCCTTGGTCGAATTCAGTGAGGCAAGTGTCGTAGGAGAAGATTCTGGAAGCTTCCATTGCCTCTCCACCTTGCGGAATGACACTGCCATTTGTCATTTCTCACCCATCACACCCCACATAAGGGATATTTGAAATGCAACGCACCCTCACAGTGTATTTAGGTGAGATGCAATGCACTTGGCCAGTGGAGCAGCTGAAATGATCCTGTTTTGACCAATTTTGAGCAGTTTTTCATGGAGAACTTCTGGGAGAAGTTGTATATCTATTGACCTTGTTCCTTTCGAGGTTAGAACAACACTTTTAGGGACTTAGGAGCCCTTGGTTTATGGACATTTCATGCTTGGGGTTGTAGGGCCCAAAAATGTCTATAACAATATAAGAGAAGCAATGACACACAATATTATAGAATCAACTTATCATTTATTAATTCTCTGTCCAAGTAAAATCCCAACTCTGCCCTGCACACTCAGCTGCAGGGGTCCATGCACATAGCTGTGGACTCTACTAGGCCTCTGTGCACTCAGATGTAGAGCCTCTACCTACCACTGCAACCCAATACTCAGACTTACAAACTCAGAGCTAATTGATCATCCCAAAAGAACATCTTATTTCTCCAAAACCTAAGACTGACTTAACACTTAGAGCGTCACTCTATTTATACAATCCCATGGTCCGCGAACCATGGGTTGTCCAACATACCATACATTAAATTACATTATTTTAGGGTAGACAACCCTAGACACTCACGCTCCACACTAGCATTTCGCGGGGTCTTTACATTGTACTTGACCAAAATTTTGGCTTCAAACCCCAAAAACATACTATGGGGGTTCAACTACCCAATAGGCCCCCAACAAAATCATCGCGACTCATCCTGAGTCACTCTGCTGGAATAGAGATCTTCACGTGAAGTCTAGCCAGTTGTGCCTGTGTTGCGAAGATCCGTAGCACACTGCTCTATCGTCCGCTAGATCCGTTCTGCTTGCTCAGCCGAATGCTCATTGTTAGGGTCAAATCCCTGTCTCAAGTCACGCATCACTTTCATTTGTGTGATTTTTCCTTGGATGTTGGTTGTGATGAGGAAGGCCTCATCAATCCAAGGTTGGATGCGTGCTTTAAGTACTGCCTCTTTTTGGCGTGTTGTGTCCACTTACTCCTTCAATGCCTTTGCCTGTTGTAACCTCATGAGCCGCTGATTTAGGACCATTCTCTACGCTGTCTCGTGCACACTATCATATTGCATTTGAAGCTCCTATGCCTCTGTTTCCAACCACTGTATAGTGGAGTCCTCCTATAAGGTTGTGAGGACCCCAAAGGATTCTTCCAACAATGTGGTGCAGCTCTGCACTGCCTGTTCAATTCCTTCCAACCCTTTTTGGATATCGTCAGCGCCCTGATCTTGAACTTCTTGGGGCGTGGAGGGATATTCCTTTAATTGTAGTTCAACAATTTGTAGGTTGAGGTCCAGCTGGATCCTTGTAGATTCCTCTTTCACCTCGTAGAGTCCACTAGCCAATTTGTGGATCTGCATTCCTACTGGAAGATCTGTCGCAATTTCTAGTTCTCAGACGCGGCGACATGCTTATTCTATGATCTGCTCCAACTACTGGTTCTGAGCCACAACTTCATCATGTTGTAGGCTAAGTTATTCAATGTTGATTTGTTGTTCACTTAGCTTTTGCACTGCACGTCCCTCCCTAGCACAGAGTTTTGTCATCACTTCGTCATGTAGCTGGTTTAAAATATCCCACAGAAGGGTAGCCAAGTTCAGGCCGAGTCCTTTGATCCGTCCTACCATGGCTCTATCCTCCATGTTGTCCGCTATCAGTGCTCCTTCCGGAAGCGCAACGGTGTTGGCCATTTTGGCCCACAACAAGTGCTATATTGCCGATGCTCCCGTGGCACCATAGACGGCTACCGTTCCTTCTTGTGGGAGTCACACTTGAAGTCCCTGCAATTGTACCCTAAGTGCACCCAACAAATTCTGCTGCTCCGTCATTACTTCTTGGAGCGCCTCCTTGGTGACCTCGCAAACTATGTCACCAATGTCATATAGATCACCCTCTGTTAGTGTAATAGGCTCCCCATCCAATTTGGAAGTATTGGTCTTCTTTCGTGCCCTATTCGTTCCATCCCGCACAACCGTTTCAATTGTGTAGAGATGGTACTTGGGTCCCCACCTTCTGGCGTATCATCTATCCCATGTCCTATGATCAGGTCTGGTCCTCTTTCCTCCTGTGTCGTGGTGGCCGCAATTACACCTATTTTTTAGTGGCCTTGGTCTATTCTACGACGGCCTTTGCTACCTCGTGGGAAGCCCTTACCTCCTCGGCTAATTGCTCATTTTGCTTCTGTTGTGTGAGCAACTTGGTGACATCCTTCTATCTTTGCATCGCTGCCTCATCGCATGCTACTAGAACTGGGGCGCACCATTCAGGTGGCCATGAGTCGAGCACTATGAAAACAATATCATCAATTGCAATAAATGGGAGTTTGGTCCAGTTCTGCTCCAGTCCTTTTGTGCCTTGATATACACATTGTGCATATCCACCTTAAATTCTGCAAAGCTCTGCAGGTTTTGGTATACCGTGGGGGATAGGCATGGCTGTTTGTGGATCCACATCCATACACTCGCCTCCATGAGTATCCAGAAGATCTTGATCTCGCGGATGCGCATGGCGTGCCTTATCGCCTAGAGTGACGTGTATTTCGCTACCTCTGGCAAGTCTTGGTCAAGGGGAGGAAACTGACTGTCCTCTGGCAATTCCCCTGCAACCAACAAGATGGATAAGAGAAACCACACATAGTGGAAGGTCTTACCCTGCTCCTGAGCCTCTTTGCACCCAGTTGAACTATACCCCCTCGACACATTGTTCAACCAATGCGATGACCATTATTGGTACCTCATTACCGCGACTTTTTCTCATCACTTTACCTGCCAACAGCTTAGTGGCTACACACACCCCTCTGTCTTGAATGCTAGTAATCACATAGCCTCTCTGCTTCTTCTCTAACAGGCATTTCTTCTTCATGGCTTCTGCTAACACCAAGTCTCCACTTTGGCTAGCTATTTCTGTAGGGTCCCTTCCCGTACAAGGAAGGTTTGAAATCCTATGAATCAGCTCCACTGTAATGGGAATCGGCCCCTCCAGCCACAAGTACCCCTCATGCACTCGAAAAAGCAGTTGCCTGATGACGAATATCATGATTGGTGCCTGGTGAAAATGTAGAATCCATAGTAGGTGGAGTAGCCCGGCCTCCTCCACCCCAGGTAGCCATTTCTATGGCTACGGTGCTATAACTACCCCCTCCTTGCTTTGTTTCATAAGTTGGCTAGTCTCCAAATGTGGGAACTTTTCACTGTCCGTGAGGTCCCAATATTCAAATTTCATCGTGGGTATGTGGCCTAGGACTGAACCCTCAAATAGAATTCCATCTAGGAGGAGTGGGGTTTCGAGTGCATTCTTAATTGTATCCATGTCCTTGGGTACTTTTGCTTTCCCTTTCTATGGGGGGACATATTTGGGCAGTTTTGATGTAGTGCGCACTGGTTGAATGTCTTCCTCCACTTCTTTATCTAGTTCAATCTCTTCTACAAAGGCCTGAAGATCCTCCTCCTCATCATCTCTGTCAATATTAGCCGTCTTGCCCTTATCTTCCATATTCAGTTTACTGAACTGTAGATTTCACGGAGACATGTTGACTGGTCCTACTACTTGTGGATCCTTTTTGGGCCTAGCCATCTGGGGTGATTTAGGGATTTCCAATGCATCCCCTACTGGTGGTGTAGAGCTTTACGTAGGTCCCTTGGTTGTTGACATCATTCTGATTAGGGAATCTTGTGTCTCCTTCGGCAATGTTTCAAACCATGGACTTGCTCTCACAGCCTCCAAATTCATTAGGTTCATACCTAATTGATAGCGCAACAACTGAATTCTCAAAATGCCAAGGGTTATTCGATGGAGAGCCACCTGTGATTTATAGGCTGTTTTTAATTCAAATTCAACTGTTCCCCCCATATTTGGCTCATTAATGTGAGATTGGCAGCAGATAGTCCCAAATCTAGTTCTAACTTTGTGTCTTAAATGCCCACCGTCTACTCCTCGTTGCCTTAAATTGGACATCATGTCATGAATAGTGATACCAACGGTTACTTCCCAGCCTACTTGCACGACAGTGCAATCCCTTGTGTACATACGCGACTCGTGTGTCATACTGATCCTGCACGCAACTTTTGTGTCGCATAGCTCCCATATAGACTCTTTATAGTCCCACGCTCTCTTCAACTGCTTGGAGCGCTGAGACTGTGCTTCCTATGGATAGTTAGGTGGTCACACCACTAGTGTGAGGCTTCTAGTCACCTTCCAACCTGGTCTACGGGCCTTCTTTAGTTACCCTTGTGCCATTCAACACCTCACATTCTTCCTTATTCGGTGTGCTTCCCTAGTTACTTTGTTTGACAAGTTGCAGTTGCAACCATGGTAGTATAGCCAGAAATTCTCGGCGACAATCTTCTAGTGAGATGGTAGGGTTGCCCATATGTTGTCCTGTCCTTCTGTTGATGCGAAATGCTTGCGCGATCTTGGTTTCCAGTTTCCTAATACCCACATCCATTAACATGCTTTTCTACTTCAGTCGTACCCAATCTTCTTCGAGTTCACGAAGCTCAAGGTTCCCTCGTTGAATGGCTTCTTGAATCTGCATATGTTCATCCTTGCAAGGCTGTATAATCTCTTCGCTCTAGTCCTTGCGCACTGTCCCAACTATGGGAGTTATTGCATGAGGATTCTTTTCCAATGATATGGCCTCGACTCTGCTCATCGTCTTTGGAATCATTCCCACACTCAGGTTCTTATGCATGGCCCTATAGGCCCATCGGACCACTGGTATGCGTAGGTCCCAATCAGTTAGTTCCGCCTGGTAAACTATGTTCATGATTTCACATAGTTTTTTGAATGCCCCAATGCGAGATATTTGTGGTGTGCGTCACTTTTCTTGCTACCACGTCTAGTTTTGATTTTTGATCCTTAGTCTCGGATGTGCTTGCATAGCACACGTCTACACCCATCGACATAGGTGGGCGAGCAAGATGCTTTGTCCTGGCTATCTGGCTCTCGTTCAATGCTAGGGACTTCCAAACCATAAGCGCATTCGTCTTCTACATTAGCGCTAGTTTACAATGGTCTTCTGATGTGTACTCGACTATCGTGCGGGTGTTGTGCGCAATGCCCATTCTAGTGCACCGTACCGATTTTGTTCTGGTACTGCACTTTCAAATTTGTGTAAGAACTCATCCACTGCTATTACCCCATCATATGTTGGCAGTTCCCTTGCTTTTGTCATCACGCACCACATTGATCTAATCACCATGTTGCAATTTAGCGTTGTCACTTCATGTAACCTGTTCTGCCAGTGTTCTACTTCTTCATCTTAATATGAAGTAGAGGAACCGTCGCGATCTGCAGGAACCATTGTGCTCCCATGAGATTCTCCCATCTACAATCGGGTTCACCCGATCCTAGTCTTGCATCGTTGTCTGGTAAATACAATCTAGATCATTTTCACTTTCATCATCGCGCACTAGTTCAGTGTAGTGTGCTCCTTCAGCTGGGTCTAGCGGAACTACTACGCGTAGGGAAATTTTCTCAAATATCATCTTCCACTTCTTTAGGTTAATGATTCCATTCATATTAGTGGCCCAGTCTATTCCTAGCAACACGAGATAAGGATTGTTGTCATCGACAATCTCTATTACCTCAAAGTTCGTCTGTGTGCTTGCGCCTTCAATATCAACTGTTACCCCTGGCAACCTCCCCATGGTCAAAATCTTCTGTTTGTTCACCATTCATAATTGAATAGGAGACCACTATAACACGGGCCTATCCATACATTCCCATGTCTTCTTTGGTAACAAATTCATGTTTGAACCTAGGTCTAGGATTACCTGATCCATTTCATATTCACCAATCTACGTCGTTAGTCTCATTTCCCTCTCGGTGCGCAATGTATGCTTCCCCAATTTCTGGACTACATGCGATTCCCCTGACCCTACGCACCTGGTGATCAACTCTTGTAGTCCCTTAACTACCTTATTGTTGCACAGTAGTTTCATGCATGTCTCTATAAAGGTAGTAAGCATAGAAGGATCCATCCCTGGCTTTGGTTGAGTACCTGAAGTAGAGGCTTCCGCGAAGCTCTTCTTAGCTTCAATGGACATCTCCTTTGTGTGTTCTAATTCAAACTCAGATTCCTTTGTCGAAGCCTTACGAACCCATGTATCTTCCTCAGGCTCCTTCCCCTTATCCTCTCCTATGGTCGCACCACTTCTAAGCACCATGTTCATTGGGTCTTCTTTGTGCAGTTCAGATCTCATCATTTGGATATTTTGAATCGGAGGAGGCTGGAGTACCCCTTTCTCATGCATCTATACGATCATTGTAGGAAAATCTACCATTTCATGATCAAACTCAGAACAATATGTGTTAGCACTCCAGAAAAATCTCCTAGGTTGCAGCTCGGAGATGCCTGGTAACATCTAATCTTCAATATTGTTCTCAGAACTATTGGAATGGATGATGGTTTGGATCAAGTTAGATGACCATTTCAGCTCTATTCCCACTCAAGGAATGCATGAACACTCTCAACAACACAAGGCTTTAAACCACTAATGCTCAATAGTTTATAGATTTAATGGATAGATGGAGAATACTAAATATATCAACATATTGCATATATAAACATAAATGAATGACTAGCTACAAGCATCAAAATAGAATACTAAATGTATTGGAAGATGCATATATGACCATATATGAATGGTTAGCTACTGGCAGCAAAGAAGCTTGCAATTCTAAGTTATCAAAGTAGAGATAAGATGACAATTATCTGGCCTTAGACACAAAGGAAACATGAACAAAACTTGTTTAAGTGCAAGCATAGAACAAAAAAGAGAATGGATGTTGAACATATGATGGCAAAAAGAAGCTTGTATTACTAGAATAAAGATGAAGATCTTGAAGGAACAAAGTCACCCATCTATATGTGCATAGGCTCTGCCCCTTGGTATAGCACCGATGCGATACAGTGATGCGATCTAATAGCAATCATTGATCGCTCATTCCCTGAGCCTTATGTGTATGTATGTATGTATGTATGTATATATATATATATATATATATATATATATATATATATATATATATATATATATATATATATATATATATATATATATATATATATATAACATAGCTCCCCGCTGATGCGACTCACCGATCCAATCATCGGCGATCGCTGATTGACGGTGTCATGTGCCTACTTTAAGCCTGTCACCTCTGCCCAGCCGATATGCGATTTTCCGCCCAGATCTTGGCCGTTGATCGGCCAGATCTAACGGTGGCTGTGCAATGCCTAGTTTAAGCCTATGGTAATGCTTTTTCCATGTTTTTAGAGTGTTTTGAGCCTCGCGATAGTGCATTTCTGCCCTTCCAAGGGCTCTCCTCTTGTGCCGATTTTGATCATTATATGATCTTTGAGCAAAAATTGAAAATGTCAAGTGCATTAATGGATCCATTGGCATGCTTCTAAGCAAATTTGGAGATTTTTAGGACATATATGGATCCAATTTTGGGACTTTTGTTAGCAAATCTAACATTGGCTCCTTCTAGGGATGAAATCCTCCCTGTGAGGTTTCAAGGACCTCAGATCAATGCCTTTCCTATAAAACAAAATTAAATCTTCCTTCTAGTGTTCCATTGGGTATGGAATCTATTTTGTAATGAAAATAAAAACTAGAAAAACATATTTACAATGACAAGGCTTGAAAGCCTTAAACGAAATAAAGTTTCAAGAACTACCCATTTACTGGGCTACCAAGAGTGTCTCCTCCTTCTAGACTGTGTAGAATGAATGTATTGTTCTACTAAATTTGAGCGATGATAAAAGGACCTATCCATAAGGAGTCAAATTTGCCATGATTACCTTTCTTTTCCTTAAATACATCCCATTTAAGCACCTAATCACCAACTTGGAATTTGTCCACTTTTGCTTTCCTTTCAAAAGTTTCTTTGATTGCCTTCTAATGAGCCTTTGATTTCTCAAATAGCTGCTCTCTTATCTGATGTAGTTCAACCACGTCATTCATTCTTCTTACCATATCATTCTCTTCATCTTATTCTTCCTGCAAGAACTTAGCCACAGGGAGAATGAGCTGGATGGGGAAAACAGCGTCAGCACCATAAACCAGTTTGAATGGAGAATTCCCTATGGAATTTTTTATGGTAACTCTGTCAGCCCATAGTGCAAATTTCAACTTGGAATCCCAGCTCCTTTTGTTGTCCTCTAACAACTTTTTGATTACCTGTACCAGACTTTTGTTAGATGATTCTGCTAGGCCATTACCTTGAGGATAATATTAGGTAGAATGCACCACCTGAATGCCCATGGATTCAGTCACATCCATCAATTATTTTTCCTTGAAAGTTGTTGCATTATCAGTGACTAGTATGGTTGGGCAACCAAATCTAGTGAAAATATTCTCATTCAAGAATTTTATGACAACCTGATGATTGGCATTCTTAGTCGGTATAGCCTCAATCCACTTGGTGAAATAATCGGTGGCTACTAAAATCCATTTATGTTAGCCACTAGAATGTGAGTTGGTTTCACCTATAAAGTCTAAGCCCCACTACTGGAAGGGACCATTGACATGTACCAGCTTCAGGGATAGAGATTTTAGTTGTTGTCTTCCTATAAACCTCTGACACTTGTCACAAGCTTTTAGAAAATAAAACACATTAGAGAATAGAGTAGGCCAGTAATATCCAACCCTCAATATTTTGTGAGCTGTTGTTTTCCAATAATGATGCCCCCCACAGATGCTAGAATGGAATTGGTGTACGACTTCCACAGATTTTTCTTTCTCTAGATACGTCAAGAGGATTTCTGATGGGTCTTTCCAATAAAGCAGATTCTTATCAATGCAGAATTTTGATGATCTAAGTTTAATGGCACAAGCTTGATTTGAGCTAAGCCCTGGAGGGACTTCTAGCTTCTACAAAAAATGAACTATGTTGTAATACCATTCACATGTAGCAAGATTTTCAACCAAAGACTAATTCTGCTTTTTCTCTTCTGTTGTTCCCTTTATTTGTTCATTATCCGAATTTATACCTATGCAATTGATACCTAACAAGCTGAAATTCTCTTCAGTCATAAGCTTAGCCAAGCCCTGGCCTTTGAAAAGCTTAGTGGGATTCACCTCTATGTCAAATTCTATGAATTTTGCAATCCATTTTTCCCTCCTTCCATCAATATCTGGCTGAGTTAAGATATCTTTTATTGAGGCTGAAGGTACATATACAATTACTTTGGAATGTAGAATATAAATTTTGAATGCTTTCAAATATTTAATGAGAGCATAAGTTCTTTTTTCAATAAGGTCATACCTTAATTCAGCATCCCTTAGAGTTTTGCTGAAAAAGGCCACGGGGTGCTCTATGCCTTCATCATTTTTCTACAACAGAACTGCTGCAATTGTATCATAAGAGGCAAAAGAGAAGATGCAAAACCCCTTAGTGTAATCTGGGTTGATTAGAGTGGGAGCTTCCATGATAGCTTGCTTGATGGCTTCAAAAGAGCTTCTTGAAGCAGCTGTCCATTTTATTTCTGATCCTTTCTTCAGCATGGAAGTGATATTCTTTACTAGCTCTGCAAAGTTTGGAATGAACCTCCTTACAAAATTAATCTTACCTAGGAAGGATTGGATGTCCTTTTTCGACCTTGGGATGGACAATGGCTGAATGGCTTGTACCCTTGCTGGATCAATCTTCACAACTTCAGTAGAAGCAATATGTCCCAAAAGTTTGCCTTCTTCTAGAGCAAACTGTGACTTCTTTGGGTTCACTGAGATTCCAAATTGTCTGCACTTTAGGAAGACCTTCTTTAAATGTTGTAAATGATCTTTGTGGCTGTTGGAAAATACTGTTATGTCATCAGGATAAATGAGGACAAACTTGTCCTTCTATCCCACAAAGGCTATGTCCATGGCCCTATGAAAAGTAGCCCCAGCATTCATCAGTCCAAAAGCATCTTTAAGTACATGAAAGTGCCCCAAGGAGTAGTGAAGGTAGTCTTTTCTTGATATTCAGGGTGTACAGCTATCTGATTGTAACATGAAAATCCATCTAAGAAAGACATGACTCTAGCCCCTAAAACTCTTTGCAACAAGTGTTCCATCTTGGGCAGGGGATAGTTATATTTTTTAGAGCACTTGTTCAGATTTATGAAGTCGACACAAAGCCTAATTTCTCCATTTTTCTTTCTTACCACCACAAGGCTGGCTATCCACTTTGAATACCTTAGGGGAAATATGGTTTTGGCATCCAACAGCTTCTTGATTTCTTTCTCAATCAAAGGCAATAAGAGAGGGCTAATAGGTCTTAATTTTTGCCTAAAAGGGATGGTGTTCTTTTCCAGTGGGATCTTATGTTGAATGATATCCGTGTCATAGGTTTTAAGATCACTGTATTCCCAGGCAAAAATGTTAGCAAATTTCTTCATGAGGGTGAAATACTCAGAATTTTGGGCAGAGGACAAATGCATGGATAGATTGATGTTTTTGGGATGGGTTGGGCTACCTATATTATGTACAAATAGCAAACTCATTCTTTGTTTTGGCCGCATTAGAGGGCACATTATTATGATCGAAGAGCCTCTCTAGAGGAACCAATCCCTTTGGTATGTGATTACTGGGCAGTTGGACGATGCTTTCTCGGCCAATCTCACTTTTTAGCTTAGGCTGGCCACATTCTCCCATGGCTTCATTTTCCTGATCGACGTGTGTTTCAGAGAATTCCTCAACAACTTGCAAAAACCTATTAATTTCCTCATCATCTTCAAAAACCCACCAATATTTGACATTGTCAGGCATAGACAGTTTGTATTTGACCTGAACTTTATATGTCAATTTAGGGGGCAAAGGAGGAATAAATATGCTAGCAGAGACAACAAGGGAGTCGACAAGCTGGTTCTCCATTCTTGGAATATAAGAGATGCTGAAATTAGTAAAAGAATCCTTGAGCCTCCATACCTCATCTATGTATGCTTTCAGCCTCGAATGCTTAGCTTCGAAAGTTTTATTTACCTGTTGAGTAATGAGATCTCCGTCCCCAAACACTTTCAGGCCTTTGATACCCATTTCTTTAGCAGTGCTCATGCCTAGAATCAGAACTTCGTACTCTGCGATGTTGTTTGTGACCTAAAAGGTTAATTTGAAAGACAAATGAATGTATTCCTGCGTTGGGACACGAGGACTACACCTGCCCCAGTGGCTTCTTTAGAGCAAGCCCCATAAAAAAACATATCCCAAATCTGTGGGTTTTATTCCTCTTCAATCTGGAAAACTGGTCTCTTGAGTTGCGTGGAGGCCAACTGAGACTCTTCAATATGAAGAATACAAGCTCCAAAATTAGTGTTGATAGCATATATGGGATGATTGGTGGGATTCTTTTCATCGTTGATTATATAAGCCAATTGAGCCTCTCTGTATAATCTATTGCTCTCTCCTCCAAAAACCAGAATAGTAGCACAAGACAGGTCTGTCGTGGCGGAAAAAGTCGTTTGTGCGGGCACAACTGACCTCCCTAGGAGTCTAAACTCTCTAGCGACAAACAAGACAAAATGGAGTGATCTTTCTCTAAATATACCTTTTAAAACATGAAAACTACAAGTGTTTAGGCTTACCTTATTCCAAAACGCTGTTGTTGTAGTCCGTCCTTGCCGATCCGGATGAGCTCCTCCTTCACATCAATTCCTGCAACCACAAACAACCAAACAATTACCAAGCACTTGCATTTCATATAATAAAACATATATTCAACATGCAGACCAAGGAACACATGAAATAACTCATTAACACAAGCTATTGAGAAAAATAAACCAGTTTGTATTAATAACGAAACAAAGAAACTCTTACAACCTGGCCTTGGTGTTGTGCAAGTTCCTCCCAGGGTCCATCAAGGATTTTCCTCTACTTTGACAAAGCTCACCCACTTCCAAGTAGAATCAAGCAAAGACAATCTCTCCTCACAAGGTTCTAAATGGGAGTCCTAATTCCTGCAGCATTTACCCAAAGAAAATGTATGGCTTCAACCTCCCCTCCCTCTGGCTCAATGCCTTTATTTATAGTGCTGTAAAGAGGTTATTCAGGTCCACCATCAATGGGATAATCCCCCTCTTTGGGTGGGATAGCTCCCTTATTGATGGGATAAGTTCCCCCTTAATAGAGATACATGAACCAACTGGAGGCGCATCCATTTCATCAAACCGACCTCTAGAAAGTTCTAGAAGTAACCACAAGTAACTTTTTTAAGATGAAACTTGCGCATTTTGCCTTTTACAGAAGGACGCACCTGTCCTTTGACATACAGAGCGTCCAAAGACGCAGACTTTGTGAACATTGTGAGCGTCCCCGCAGGTAAGGCTTGAGAGAACCTGCGACCCCAGAGATAAACACATTTTTTACAAGACTTTCTCTCTTCTTTGAGTTTGAGATGGATAACAGAGGCATAAGACTTGCCTAAGAGGGTAGCATGACTGTTGATTGAGCCATACTAACTGTAAATAGTCATGGTGACATTTTTTAGTGTAACAGATTGCCCCCTAAAGTGCGAAGCCTGGAATAGATTAGGGTTTTGTAATTCTAGGAAGGGTGAAGCGCTTTATCATTTCAAGGATTGTCTTGTGGATGACCTGGTTGGAACCTGCAATTTTCAACACAAAATACATGTATAAGATTATATCATCACTGAGGTAGGCATTCCCATACTCAGATTCAAAACTTTAACTAATGGACTAACTACTCTGATACAGGAATGATCTTGCAGTACATCATTTTTATAGACTTTTGTAGACACAGTATGGACGCAGCCATCTGTTTATGATTAGTCTACATAGATAATGAATACAAAACTCCTCGCAGCCTGGATGGTAAAAACTAGATCCGGGGTCTTCACTTCTACTTCCCGAATTGGTACGATTCTAGCCATGTGATTAAATGATTCGATGTCGAACATGTTAGAAACCACTTGATTACCAGTCGATGATGTAAACTGTTAACAAGCGTGAGAGAGACCACCAGTAATGTCAATGGTTCTCAAAGTACCAAGCACAACCCGTGAAATGTGAATAGATGTTTTGATGTCGAACACTTCACGGAATCCTTTGATCGAAAGTCAATGATGTAAACTGACGTCAAAGGCGAGAAACCTGCCATTGATGCATGCAGACTTCAAGGTACTGTCGATTCCTAAGTCATCTTTCTAGATAATGTGTCGATGTCGATAGAAAGCGACCCGTTGCAGGCAAGCCCGCAACACAAAATCATTGTTCAAGTTGAAGAAATGTTGCTGTAAGGACTGACTCAAGGATGGTCAAATGGATGACAAGTATTTTGCAGGTGAAAGTTTTGCTTGCAGACCTCTTGAACACATAACGACACGACAGATGGCTTGGTAATGAATAACTCAAAGTTAATCCCCGGAACCCGGTTAAAGACTTTCAAAGTGGTTTGATCAACTGTGAGGTAAAAGATTTCCCAACCCAGGTGAATGAGACAGTGTCGTGTTCAAGAGCGGTGATAAAGTTTCTTTCGAGACAAAAGGTAACAAACAGGTTCATTCTTCTCTCTTTTCCCCCACCATTTCTGGCAAGTACCTCTTTATTTTTAACAAGCTTGAGGAGGATAACATATGCTTGATTATAAGCTCATCCTTCGGACGAGTCCAACCTAGTTTAAATTCGAACCCTAGGAAGGAGTGGTTCGTTCCTGTTTGTAATTGAACAGGTCCTCTACTGTAAAAGTTTAACGAGCCCAGTATAGGAGAAACTCGACGTTTTTCAATTTTAGAGAGTCTGAAAAAACTAAAGGAGACTCCACGTTGAACTTTTTCGTACATTTGTGTCCCTCAAGCCCGAAAAAGTATAAAATAATACCTGGGGGAACCGCTTGATCTTGCGATCAAGGAGTACTTTCATAATAGTGTCGTTGACCTGAAAAGTAAAAAGCGATCAAGGACACGTCGTTTTATTTCCTTATCGAGTTTGAAACGACAAAAACCCGGCAATCTTTTCCTGATTTTGCGGTCAGAAAAGAGCTAAAAGGGGACCGTCTTTTAATTCCGTTTTAACGAGTGTAAAAGAAACGCTCGGCGATCTTTTCATGTTTTAGGAGTCAGAAAAGGGCTTAAAAGATGACTCTGATATTTTTGTTTGTGAAAAATTACAATTTCCCTCGAGATCCCTTTGTCCTGCACAAAAGCAACACATTACTCATACCTGTTTAAAATAGGCAAAAATACATCGAGAAATACCTTTTCATGGTAAAAAATGAACTAATTCATCCAAAAAACCTATAAAAAGACCTTTTACCATGTCATTTTTACCGTTTCACTGTTGAGGTTGAAAAAGGAGCTTTTGACAAGAAAATTTCCCGTGGTCGCTGCAGAAAATCCGACCGTCGGAATCGAACGCCGTCTTATCCAGGTATTTTACACATCCTACTCTGCATTTCTATCCGTTTAGAATCAATTTTTAGGTCTTAGTTTCATTTTTTGGGGGGGTTTTGGTTTTGGAATGCGCCTCTCGGCGGACGCGGGTGCCCTTCGGATGACCCGCGTCCCCCGACTTTTTCTCATACGGGAAAATGGTCGGAAGACGCAGCCCACCTTCAGGCCAACCGCGTCCGGGCGCCCTGTGCTACAAAGCCGGGGTGCGTCTTCCGAGAAGTGCGCATTTCAAAACCCCAACTCCCTCAAAAAAACTACCAAAAATTCCCAAATCAATTTCTAATTGCTATTTTTGATGTGCAGGGTATTAAACATGTTAGATTGGAGAGAACGAGAGCATGTAGAGGATGATGAAGTTGCAATAAATCATCAACCTTCCTGGATGCCCTAAGAGCATGCAGGTTATACAAATACTGGACCATACCGGGCATGAGGGGCCAGGTAAGATTCTTGGAATGGCTGGTTGAGCGATGGAACGTTCAAGAACAATGCTTTTACATAGGAGGGCACCAGCTCGAGATAGAGCCCTCGGATGTATACTTTCTCACTGGCTTGCCGAACAGAGGCGAGCAACTTAGTCTTGCGGGGACTAGGCCGGGTGGCCAATCCCTTGATAGTCTCCGCGACGAGTGGTGCACACCTGGGGCTCACCATTCAAAAGGCATAGAGATAAAACACATCACTCTGCGTGAACTCAAAGTCATAGCGTTCACGGTTACCAGAATTTGCGGCGCGGCCGCTTTACACATTGCTTCCGGATCCCAAATGCGGATGGCAATTGACTGTTACCAAGGCACCATTTTCAACTGGTGTGAAGCTGTGTCGGCTCATATGAAGAGCCAACTGACCAAGGCAAAGAACGGACGACTAAAGACTTTTGGATATGGGCCTCTAGTCGTGAGCTTTGCCTTGGAGAGAGTTCCAATGCTGATCCCTCAGCAACTCACTGTTGATATCTTGGGTCCTCGGGAGCCAAAGCTGATATGATGGGTTGCGGTGATGGCCCGGCATCCTGACGAGGGCGCGGCGGTGGTTCGATTCTCAGATAGTTACTTTCACTGGTTAGAGGACCAGGTTTTTTCGATACAGGACTTTCCGTATGCCGGAGTGGATTTTAGAGGTGATCCGGACATGGTTCTTCCACCGGGAGAACAATGGGATGACAGAGGTACTTTATTTTTCACAAGTTTTCTAATTATGTATTTTTTTATTTTTCATATATATCGTCTCAAAACTAACAGTAAAATTTTCAAAATGCAGATGTTGGTCCACAGCGTCCAGCCAACCTCCGGCCTTTTGATAGACTACATCCAGCTGCACCGGTACCGGCCCCACAGGACGCGGCTACAGAAGTACTAGCCGAGTTGGAGCATGATCTAGAGCGTCTCATGGCAGATATACCTGAGACTACTATGGACGACATTCCTACCAGACTTCAGCGCTTCGTAGTCGCGGTCCCTGGACCGTTTAGGAGATTTTTGCGTAAGGTAGCCCGTGCAGTGGTGTCATACAGAGAGCACCACCAGTGATTGACTAGTCACTTTTGTAGTCACATGTGACATTTTGACTTTTTGTACTTATCATTTTTGCCGATCATAAGGTGTTTTTCAACCTATGATCGAAGACGATGTATATTTTTTTTGACACACTCCTATCTATATATATATCACTATTACCGGCTTATCTTGTTTAACATATGTGATGAAATGTTTTTTTAAATTTACTTGCATGATTATCGTAAATGTCTGTCCAACATTCGAGAAGCAATTGCATCTGCTAATGTATTTAAAGACCTTGGAATATGCTGATATTCAATGTAATCAAATTCACGTTCCAAGAGACGCACTCTCAAAAACAACCTTAATAACACAGGATTTCTAATGGCATAAACTCTATTAAGCTGTAATACAACAAGTTCAGAATCTAACCTCACTATCAAACGTCGAATTTCAAATGAAATAGATTCGGATAATAATTCAACCACTGCACTGTATTCTGCAATGTTATTCGTTGTTTGACCGAGGCTTACCCCATGCATAGAAACTAACTCGTCAGAGGGCGAATAGATAACCCAAGCTGCGGAAGAGATATTCCGTGTACTACGACAAGCACCATCAGCAAATCCAATGTATGTTTGGAGAGGCGTCGACATCTGCAATATCAAGAGTAAAACCAAGATAAGCCAGAATAACGACGAAAAAACACACTCTCTAAGCTAAGCACACTGACTAAACTAACAAATACGCTAGCTAGAAAGAAAATCTAACCTATCTAAAGATTTCTCCATCCACCATTTAAGCATAATACCTCTTTAAGTAAAGTCCATTTCTGGGTTTACCCAAAGAGTCCTCATCAAAATCAACCAGCTCATAAGCCCCTTTTGCTAGCTTTCGCTTTACAATGTAGGGTCCATGCCACATGGGAACGAATTTTCCAGCACCTAGCTTATCGTTAGCTTGATCATATAATAGCACTAGGTCTCCTTCCGAAAAACTTCGAGGTGTTACATTTCTATCATACTGAGCTTTCATTCGTTTCGCGTGAGTCTCGATTGCCAATGTAGCGTCACGTCGAGTCTCATCTAATTTAGCCAAGTACAATAAACGTTTCTCCTCTTCGGAAGTAGCTGGAAGTAATTCGACAGCCATTTGAAGTGATGGGATTTCGCATTCAATGGGTAACACAGCTTCCAAGCCATAAACTAGCTGGAAAGGAGTGAACCCTGTTGAATTTTTCACTGAGGTCCGGTATGCCCATAGCGCTGAAAATAACATGTTGTGCCAATTCGACCGATGAACACCAATGGTTCGTCGGATCATGATAACCAGAACTTTGTTGATAGACTCAACCAAACCGTTGGCTTGCGGATAATAAGGAGTAGAGCTATCGTGGCGCAAACCAAGCTGGCTTGTAAGCTCAGTCATCATGATGTTTCGAAAATGGCTCCCATGGTCAGTGATGATTGCTTGTGGGACACCAAACCTAGTTATGATATGATTGAATACGAAAACTGCAGCTGTTTTGCCGCTTGCGTCGAATGTAGGCATCGCCTCGGCCCACTTAGTAAAATAATCAACCGCAAGGATGATATACGCATGCCCCCCGGCCGAGTGAGGGTTACAAGTAATAAAGTCGATACCCCATTTGGCGAATGGACCAGCGGCAATTATAGGGTGGAGAGGAGCAGGTGGAGCACGCATCTTGCGATCAAACACTTGACAGTTGTGGCATTTCCTGACGGCAATGATACAATCCTTAAACATAGACGGCCAGAAATAGCCAGCGCGCAACACCTTCTGAGCTGTGGCATACCCAGACATATGACCGCCACATGCTCCAGAGTGACAATCATTCAAAACTCTCTCAGCCTCTTCGTGAGTTAAACAACGTCGAAAAACTAAGTCTGCCCCCCGGCGATAGAGTGTATCTCCAATAATTCTGTATGGCTGGGATTGAAACCGAATTTTTCGACGTTCCGCTTTGGAAGCTTCAGGCCGAAAGGTTTGGGTTTGGAGATAGATGATTATATCCCCGTACCACGGATCTACAGTACTGATAAGAAACAAAGATTCGTCCGCAATGGACTCTTCTGCCACAGTCTCTGTGTCAGCACTAGGGAAATCACACATCAATTCCGCGAAAACTAAGGATTTCTTAGACTTGGACTTCTCGAACTCCAAGTCGAACTCTTGCAGGATAACGATCCATTTAGAGTACTTGCCCCCTAGCAATTGTTTTGTCAAGATATAAATCATAGGGTTGCAATCCGAAATAACTGTAGTTTTACGGAGAAGAATGTAGTGACGAAAACGCTGGACAGCTTGAACGGCTGCCAGGGCCAATTTCTCCACATGCGAATATTTTAGCTCAGTGGGATTCAAGGTCCTACTAAGATAATATATCACATGCTCCGCTCCGAATTCATCTTCTTGAACTAACACCATTCCAATGGTGGAATGCGAAGCTGCGAGGTATAAGAAGTAGTCTTGGTTGTAGTTGGGAGGATGCAACAACGGTGCATGGGTCAACGCGTGTTTAAGTGCATCAAAAGATTGTTGGGCAATCTCGTCCCAAAAGAATTGTGCGTTCTGTTTCAACAACCGTGTAAAACCTTTAGTGACCTCGGCGTAGTTTGGGATGAATCGGCGTAAAAAGTTCGCTTTCCCTTGCAAACTTTGGAGTTGGCGCAAACTCGAAGGAGGAGGCAATTTGATGATAGCCTCGACTTTCGAGGGATCGACGCGAATGCCGGCTTTTGAAACAACAAATCCCAGCAATCGACCTGTTTCTATACAGAAAATACACTTGTGGGGATTCAACCGAATTCGATAATGCCTACACCTCATAAAGATTGCTCGTAGATGGACAAGGTGATCAGCTCGATGTAAAGAATGAGCAGGCAAATCATCGAGATAGGGTTGCACAATGTGCTTGATGTCGTGAAATGCATAAGACATCGCCCGTTGAAAAGTAGCCCCGGCATTCTTAAGCCCAAAAGGTAATTTGCAATAAGCAAATGTCCCCCATGGACAAATGAATGCCGTTTTTGGTTGGTCGGCAGGTAGGATATTGATTTGATTATAGCCCGAAAAACCATCCATAAAGGAAAACATTTCACTTCCGGCACAATCATCAATAATTTGATCGATATAAGGCGTAGGATAGTTGTCTTTTGGACAAGCTCGATTTATATCCCTATAGTCGATACAGATTCTTATTGTTCCTTGTTTCTTGTTGACTGGAACAATATTCGATACCCAATCCGTTAACGGGATCGGATAAATGAAACCTGCTTTCAACAGCTTTTCGACTTCTGCTTTAATCGCAGCCGCTTTTCGAGGGTGAATCTGACGCAACCGTTGCCGGACGGGTTTAGCATCCGGGTAGGTCTTTATTTCATGAACAACAATGGCTGGATCGATTCCCGGCATTTCCTCGTAAGACCAGGCAAACACATCGCGGAATTCTTGGAATAGGGCCTTGTAAATTTGGATTTCTTCTTCAGTACATGCGGCACCTATATGAATGTTCTCCTCAATTCCGGGCTTCACTGAAATATCAATGGGAATAGTACGAGAAATATTCCCTAAGTTCAGCTCTGAATCAGAATGTTTCGTTGGATCCTGAGCGTCTTTGACATATTCAGCGGTAAAGATAGATGAAAAATCATTTTCAAATGCATCATCCTTAGGTAAAAACGAAGATCTGTGATGGAGATCCTCCCATGGTAGATCATCTACACTTAGGATTTCGCGAAGTTGTTCGTCAGATGACACGACTTCGGGAAACGCTATCCGTTCTAAGGTTGAGGTGAAAAGTGATTCTTCACTGACCACATTCATTTGGTCGATTTCGGTTGAATGCGAGTCGGTAAAAGACATGACAGCTTCATAAGCAATTTCATATGGACTCAAAGGCATAGCATCACCGAATGAGTCTATCTCAGAGTCAGATGGGACAATCCAAGGATCGTCATAAACAATATTTTCTGATGTAATCATATGAATTGTCGCAAATGAAGGGTCTACGTTGAGTGGAGGGAGAGGAAAAGTTCCCAGTAAACCGGAATCCTTAACTAAACCGACACCAACGTCCCTATAAGGGATTGTCGTCTTACCGACATGCTGGATACTCTCTGAAGAGGCTGGGTCGGATGAAAATTATGTCAGCTGATCAATAGTCACGATCTTACCGTTATGTGGAAACTTGATTATTCTGAAGACCGATGAAACAACCGCTGTCATAGCATATGACCAACTTCGACCCAAAAGAAGGTTGTAGTCTAGAGGGGCATCAACCACTTCCACATCCAGACTAACGGTTTTACCTTCTACCCCTATAGGCAATTCTTGTAGAATACCAAACGGACGGAACCCACGGCCGTCAAAGGCCTTAAGGATGGTGGGGGATTGGTTCAACGAAGGAGAACCAAGGGATCTCCAACATTGAATCGACATAATACACGTAGAAGCTCCCTCATCAATCACAGTCCGATGAATAGGTCTGTTTTTGACTATCACTGGAATTTGGAAAGCCATTTGATGGGGGAGACGCGGTGTACTATTTTCTAGATCGAAGATCATTAGATTTGGATCCTGAACATCAACAGCTCCGATAGCCGACAAAAGCAATTTTCGTTGTGCTGGGCATGATTGCAGCACTTCTAACGCCGACATTGCTGAGGGTGAAACAGCTAAGTCCTCAACAATGTTGTAATTCTGGGCTGCTCTCGCATGTGGATTGAAAGCAGACCTTCGAAGTACACCCTTGGCGGGCGGCTTAATCACTAAGTCTGGGTTAGGTTTTTCGATCTGTAGTGGATCGGAACCAGGAGCTGAGGTTGATGGGTTAGAGTGAGAAGATTCTGCTTCTTTACCATCAACAGGATTCTTACTACCATAATCTTGCGATCGAGTCGCAATCCTCACATGAGACATCATCAAAATGGGTTCTTCACTGGCATTCGAAGAAGAACCTATCATCTTATTCTCCTGCTCCGGAAATGGATTTTTTAACACAGCAGGAGTGGGAGCACCTTTGACTATTTTCACAACCTCGGCCCGATGAGGGCAATCTCTCGTAAAATGATCCTCTTCACAAATAAGACAAGGATATCGAGGTTTGCGCTTTTCGTCATTGGTTTCCGACTTTTCTGTTTTCTCCTTCGGAGCCTTGTCTGCTTTAGCCTTCTTCTTTCCTTTCTTCTTTCCACCGTTTTTTGATTTGGCCGTAGATGTTTCTACAGCGTGAATATCGGCGGTAAGTTCAGGAGGAGAAGACTCTCCTGTCGGAGAATCAGGCAAAGTGATAATTGGAGTATTCGAAGCCTTGGAAGACTTCTTCTTGCTCTTCGTAGTCACGATACCAATCATACCATCAGCGGCATGAGATCCCGAAGGAGCAGCAGCGATTTGATTCGACTTTGGAAGATCCGGAATCTTCTCGTGTAATGTACCCGACTGAGTGTAAACTAAGTCAAGGTATTGTGCCTGAGCAATGACTTGCTCCTCAGTAACTACTCCGGCCTTAGCTACATCTTCAGTAATCTTTGGTAATAATGATTTGACAAACCATTCAGCTAAGATTTGGTCCGGGATAAAAACTTTCACTAACCTCCTACGACGTCTCCACTCATGAATGTGATCAGAAATATACGTGGACGTCGATTGTTTTAGTGAAGTTAATAACTCCGTGCCGTTAGTCATGGTGACATTTTTTAGTGTAACAAGGTCATTTTGTAATGATCCACCTAACCTCTTGATCCAACCTCTGGAAAGTAACATACCGAACTTGGGGGGTACATCTTCCACCACAATATCCATCATCATGCATTTCATAGGATGCTGAGATAAAGTGATGGCTAGGTCCTTGATTAATCCTAGACATTTCACTTTTCTAGAATAAAAAGAGAACATGTCATGATAAGGCTTTGTGATGTCAAGACCCAACTCATCCATGACAGCCTTGGCATTAGATTATGGCTAACCCCAGTGTCCAAAAGGTAGTTGTGAAGGATTTTTTCATGAATATTGATTGAGACATAGAATGATGGGGAGATGTCTTCACAATTTTCAATCATTGGGCTAAGAATGACAGCTAGCTTGTCATCTTGTAGGTTTACATGGTTTGTGGAGGTTTGGATGGCTTTAGGCTCAATGGACTCAAGGATGGATCTTCTGAAGGACTCATTATTCACTAGTTCAATCAGAGGCATAGGAATTCTTAGCTTCTAAATTTTAGATTGAAAACTGAAAGGGGAAGGAGACTTGTCTAGGCCTCTTACCTCATGAGCTGGAGCATTGAGGATGATGGGATCAACAACTGGTTGTTCTTTCTTTTTAGCTTGTTGTAATATATGGATAGTAGCTTTTAGAACAAGGGCTTCTTTGGCATTATTTATCTTTGACCTCAAATTGTATCTTTGCTGATCTACAGTTTGTAGAATAGCTTTACCATCCCATTCTTGGCTGATCTTGTCATTGCATAATGACTTTTCATAGGCAGCTGAGGTAAAAAAGGAAGTGTTGCCTTTGTCCTACAGACAGTGGATCTCATCCTCTTCTTCACATCACTCCTCTTCCATGACTGCATTTTGGAAAGTAGCCCTCACCCTTTGGTCTTCATTAGCATCTTTGTTTCTTTGCAAAATATGCAACTAGTCATTAGTTCTTCTATATGGATTTGGATTTGGATTTCTAGGAGAAAAGGTATTAGGAGCTCTCCCTTTCCTTGGGTGCTGCTCAACCTTTAATTTGGAGATTTCAAAAGCTAAGGAATCTATCAACTTAGTCCTTTTATTGATCTTGGGATCTGAGGATGATGAAGACTCGCTCCTCTGTCTTCTCCTATCAGTATTACCTTTTAGCTTTTCTATAGCCATGATGTTTGATTCCACTTCCAAGGTTGCATCCTGCATATCAGCCAAAGTAGCACATTGTCTCTCCCTCAATAGTAGGTAGAAGTCAGAATCAAAAGCACCTGCATAGGTGAGTCTAGCAAAGGTAGTGGTGGGTTTTACTTCAACTAGTATCTTGTTGTACATGCAGTTAAACTTTTTATTAAAATCCAACAACAACTCACTATTTTCTCTCTTTAAGTTTCCAAACTCGGTGTGGTAGTAGAGTAGATCCTTCTCATCCCCCCAATGCTTTAGGAATGCATCATCTAAAGCCTAAATATCTTCTATAGATCTTGGGCTTAGTTCTCTGAACCATTTTCTAGTCTCTCCATCTAGGCTTTGGACAAAGACTCTCATCCAGACATCATCTTCAGTAATGTCCAGGTTATCAGCATAGCTATAGAATGACTCAAGATGTTCTTCAGCAGTAACACCTTCAATCCTAGTGAAATTAGGCATATACTTCTGATATTATCCAGTGGGCATGGCATTCAAAGGAGTAGGCAGTATGAGAGGCCTATACCTAGCAACTATGATTCTATCCATTTTGGTAGGTGCTTGTGGACCTACTATAGCTATGGTGGCTATATGGGTACTAGAGGTCTGAATAGGAGGTGACAAATAGCCTCAAATTGAGATACCCTTTGCAATAACAAAACGCTCCCGGATTGACTTGTAATGTGAGATAACTAGAGGTGAAAAAGGCCCTTGTTACAGCTCTACATTTTGGCGCCGTTGCCGGGGAAAGGGTATAGCCATTTGTCTTTTAAACAGGGTAGTGTGCGAATCTGCTAGGGGAGAGTTGGATTTTAAAAACGGAAGGTAAGAACCTGCGTACGGAGCATGTAAAAGCCCTGCTCCACCGTCCGCTTTCCTAGCAGAATTGATTGGTTAAATAGGATTTAGCAGTTTAATTGGAGTGCATGACTAAGCAGAAAAAGCCAGAGAAAGATCAAAAGCCTCCACCCAAAGCCAAGGGGCCGGTGACCCTTGGACGAACGACCTTCATAGACGAAATCTATAAGAAAGCCGACTCTCAGCCATCGGTAGGTTATAAGAAAATCAACTCCAAACAGCCTACTAGTTCCCTTCAGGCCTCGGGATCACCATCTGAAGCCTTTGCTGAAGTGCACAGTCAAACAGAGGAGCAGGACTTTCAAGAAATTGAAAATTTGACTCCTGGACTATTGCACGAAGGGAATCTTAGTAACCTTTGCGAAGGAGGAGGAGAAACAGGGGAAATCGGGGAACCTAGATCTCCTATTGAACCAAACCAGCCTTTAAATAGCCCGGATAAAGGAAGCGCTGTAAAAATCCTCGTTGAAGGAATTCATTCACCTCAGACAGTTGGGACCATCATCATCCCTGATAAAGGAAGTGTTGTCAAAACAATTCCTGTTAAGACTACCCCTTCTCAACCAAGGAACACTCTCTTAGAAATTCCTCAAGATTACTGGCATATATTCGATCCCATGGCGCAGAATCAGCCAAACGCCCAGACCTCCACATTGCAATATCCTATAGTAGATTCTGCAGCAAATGCGCCCATGAAAGCTATCCCTCTCCAGCATATCCCCACATTTCATGGCCTTACATCAGAAGATCCGGATGCATTCTTGTTCGAATTTGATGTATTATGTAGAGGATACGATTACACCACCGATCCCCAGAAACTAAAATTGTTCCCCTCCACATTAAAAGGGGCTACGTTAAGATGGTTTATGGGCTTAGGTGGTGGGGTTATTAACAATTGGGATCAAATGAAAGAAGCCTTTTTAAAGAAATATCAGGATTACTGTAGGTCAAGAGAACTAAAAGACGAAATCTTTCAAATGTCAGCCAGACCAAACGAAACTCTAGAAGAATATGTGGAACGTTTTCAATATAACTTGCAAAGATCTCCCTATGCATCGTTACCTCTGCCTGATAACGTGTTGAAAACCGCATTAATTAGAGGTATGAAAGAAAATGGATTGAAACGTTGAATATTATGGGGAAAGGAGACATTTATCAGGAAAATTTTGCTGATATCATTGATCTGTGTATCAGGAGCTCAAGAGGCAGCACGAGGATAAAACCAGCAGAATATGATCGCTTTACCAAAGATAACAGAACATCAACAGAGGGAGTAACGCGTGTGGAACTTGGAAATTTGCTAGAAAATTTTAAAACTGATATCCTGGGGACATTAACTACACAGCTTGATATTGTGCAGGCTAAACAGAAGCAAGCAGAGGCAGAACAAAATCTAGCGATTTTCTGCCCTCGATGCAGGAAGAAACATAGCCACAAAGAATGCCCGCTGGATACAGTCCAAATATGTGCTATCTGTACCAAGGACCACCTGACTGAAAGCTGCCCCTCACTTCCTGGTTTGAAGGCAGTATACAAAGAAGCAGAAGAGGAGCTAGAATCAGCATATTTTATTAACCAGCGTCGTCAATGGCAGCCTAGGCAACCTGGTATGTTTTCCAATCCCTCCTCTTCTTTTCAACCTCCGCAGTTCAATGCTCAGCAACAGAATATGTGGCAAAACCAGTCTCAGCCCCCATTTTCGAATTGGTCACCTCAAATGTTTCCTACTCCGAATCCTTGGATGACCCAATTTGGTTGGCCAAACTTCCCTTATCCCCCGCCATATTGGCAAAATAATTCATATCCTCCGCAGTGGACCCCTTCTACTTCGCAAGGTTCACCTTGGCAGATAAGCTGGCCAAGATCGACATATCAGCCAGCAGGATCAATTCCACTCCCTCAACCAACTCTGCCAGCCTTACAACAAAATCCCCAACCTAATCTGAGACCGCAGCTCCCAGCCCAACCCAACCCTAATCCAAATAATAGACCAGTTCAATCTCTTCAAATTATAGAATCCTCAGAGATTGAATCTGATCTGCGGGAGTGCAACGATCTTCAGTTAAGATCTGGGCGAATAATAGAAACTGAGGGACATAGAACAACTCACATTGAAGATCAGTTACCTATAGAACAGCCATCACAACAGGAAGATGTAAATAAAGACCAGGCTCATCAGCAAGTAATTACATCTCCTCCACCTTTCCCAGAACGATTGGCCATTCCACGACCAACACAATATCCAGACTTTGATATTCTGGGAGAACTACAAAACTTGTATATAAGAATTCCATTCCTTCAAGCTATACAGGATATCCCCATATATGCGAAAACCATAAAAGACTTGTGTAGCAGAAAATCAAAAAGAAATCTAACCTCTAACCCAAGAGTCCAGGTAGTCGGCACCTTATCCGACCTCCTATCAGGAAAAGAAACACCAGTTAAATACGAGGACCCTGGAAACCCAATTGTCACTGTTCAAATCTATGGGCAGACCTTGACCAACGTCTTAGTTGATCTAGGGGCTGCAATTAACATCCTGACAACATCGACTTGCCAGAAACTCGGAATTACATCGGTAGAACCTACTTCCACTTTGTTAGAACTAGCTGACCGATCAGTAATTAGACCAGAAGGCACCTTGTATGATGTCATGGTTTCAGTGGATTCCTGGGAATACCCGACCGATTTCCTGATAATTAATCCGAAAACCCGACTAGATGGACATCCGCTAATTCTAGGTAGACCGTGGCTTGCTACTGCTGACGCTTACATTGGTTGCCGGCAGGGAAACATGACCATAACCAGAGGGCCGGATATCAAAAATCTAATCTTGTACCCTCCAGCGCAGCCAAGCATCACGATGATGAGAACCAACCTGCGCCCTGCCTCATATATCACTGACAATATTAGACCCCCATTAACAGTCCAGGAAGCGCTAGATTTCAAAGATCAAACGGAAGACGATGCTATCAATAAATTCATTAATCAAACAGAATCCACATCGTATACACAATGTTTTATGATAAAAGCGGCATTTGATAACGAATTAGAGGAGGATCCTCTAAAAGATGAACATGACCAAATTATACCTGTGACTTCTGTCGCTAATAGCAAAGTAGTACAAATTGAACCGGGGAAAACTTTAAACATTAACGCCAATCTGACACCAGATCAAGAGACAAAACTCATCCAGCTGTTACGAAAGTATCAGGAGGCATTTGCATGGGACTATCCCGATATGAAAGGGATTGATCCCCAGCTATGCACACATCATATTTATATCGAAAAAGATGCAAGACCTGTTCGACAACCGCAAAGAAGACTCAACCCCCATTTAAAAGATGTTGTAAAAGCTAAGCTTCAGAAACTTTTAGATGTTGATTTTATTTATCCTATTTCTGACAGCAAATGGGTCTCTCCACTTGTGGTAGTACCTAAAAAGAACGGGAAATGGAGGATGTGTGTGGATTATAGAGAATTAAACAAAGCCACACAAAAAGATCACTTCCCTCTTCCATTCATAGATCAGGTACTGGACACCTTAGCAGGCAAGAAATTATTTTCTTTCTTGGATGGCTTCAGCGGATACAATCAGATTCAGATTGCCCCTGAAGACCAGGATAAGACTACCTTTACTTGTCCCTGGGGAACGTTTGCTTATCGAGTCTTACCTTTTGGTTTATGTAATGCTCCAGCCACATTCCAAAGGGCTGTTCTTAGCATCTTTGCAGATTTAATCAATGATGGATTGGAAGTCTACATGGATGACTTCACGCCATATGGAGATGACTTTGATCCAGCTCTAGATACTCTCGAAAAAGTCCTACAACGCTGCATCGCTACCAGACTTTGCTTGAGTCACGAAAAGTGTTACATGATGATGAACGAAGGACTCATTCTAGGACACTATATTTCAGCAGCTGGTATTCAGGTAGACCCGGCTAAAATTCAAATACTTTTGCTTATTCTGACCCCCACTAATCAAACAGAGGTACGCAGTTTTCTTGGTTTTTCCGGGTATTATAGACGATTCATACAACATTATTCACATATTGCCGCACCTTTACATGCATTAACTGGAAATGTTGCCTTCTTATGGGCAGAGAAATGTGATCGAGCCTTCAAAGAATTAAAGAAGTTGGTATCTACAGCTCCAGTTCTTCGAGGACCTAATTGGAATCTACCATTCCAAATTTCAACTGACGCCTCAGACACAGCAATCGGTGCAGTTTTGGGCCAAGAAGAGGATAAAAGACCATACGCCATCTACTACATCAGCAAAAATTTGGCTCCGGCTGAATTAAATTACACTGTCACCGAAAAAGAATTTTTAGCTGTGATACACGCTGTTAATAAATTTAGACACTATATTACAGGCTATCCCGTTATTTTGTATACAGACCATTCTGCTATTAAATATTTAGCAAATAAGCCTGTTACAAATGGAAGAATAACCAGGTGGTTGATCCTGTTGCAGGAGTTTGATATTACAATCAGAGATCGACCAGGGAAGGAGAACCCTGTAGCGGATTTCCTCTCACGAATACCAAAATCAGTTGAAGCAGCAGCGGTCGAGGACCAATTTCCAGACGAACACTTATTCGCTGTCGCTGTTCAGACTCCCTGGTACGCTGATGTTGCTAACTATCTTGCAGTAGGTAAGCTTCCAAAACATTTAACCCCCAATGAACGGAAGCAGATTGTCCAGAGAAGCAATCGATTTTCGTGGGTTGGGGGCTATTTGTTTCACACAGGAGCAGATATGGAAATCAGAAGATGTATTCGAGAGGACGAAATCTTTGATATCTTGAAAGCCTGCCATGACGGGCCATGTGGAGGACATTTTGCTGATCGAAGAACAACACATAAAGTATTACAAATGGGATATTACTGGCCTACAATTTTCAAGGATGCGAAAAAATTTGTCCAGGCTTGTGATAGCTGTCAGCGTGCAGGACGACCTGGTCCAGCCGATGAAATGCCTTTGCGGCCTCAATTAGTGATCGAACCTTTCGAACGCTGGGCTCTGGACTTCGTCGGACCCATCAGCCTGCCATCAAACCAAAGAACCTACATTTTGGTGGAAACTGAATATGTTACCAAATGGGTTGAAGCGGAGGCATTGCCTAGAGCCACAGAAAATTCAGTAATACAGTTCTTGTTCCATTTGTTTGTACGTTACGATCTTCCGAGGGAAGTAATTACAGACGGAGGACCACAATTTGTGGGGCATCAATTAGCTGCAACACTCAATAACTATCATGTCCAGCATAAAATTACTACCCCATACCATCCTCAGGCAAATGGGCAAGTGGAGAGCAGCAATAAGGTAATAGAGTCTATTTTGACAAAAACTGTTGCCTCACATCGGCATGATTGGTCCGCCCGACTACCTGAGGCACTGTGGGCTTATCGAACCACATGGAGAAGCACCACCGGCTATTCACCATATCACTTAGTGTATGGAAAGCAGCCCATTTTTCCTATAGAATTCGAGATCCAAATGCTGCGAACGGCCCAGAAGTCGGATTGGATTTAAGTGAAGCACAGAAAAATCGATTACAGCAAATTAATGAATTAGATGAAGTAAGGCTCTCTGCATTACAGAATACAGCACTCATTCAACAGCAGCGAGCCAAATGGCATGATGCGCTTATCAAAAACAAGATATTTCATGAAGGAGACTGGGCTCTGTTATATGATTCTAGATTTCAGGATTTCCCGAGGAAGCTTCAGACTCGTTGGTTGGGACCATACGAGATTCAAAAAGTCCATGATAATGGGACCCTTACTCTGATCACAATCGATGGGTCTGGATATACATTTAAGGTAAACGGCCACCGAGTTCGTCTGTATCGCAAACCGCTCACTCGGGAATCTTTTTGTCAGCAGCTACGCCAGGATACTAACATTGAGATTATGGGCGAGGAAGCAAAAACTTCCTCACCTATAGATCAGTGAGAAATTCATTTTTTTATTACCACATCTTGTATATAATATTGTAAATTTTGTATATATATGTGTGCGTGCTGTTCCTTTTCAAAAGGAACAACACTTGTGTGTTTTTGCTGTTCCTTTTTAAAAGGAACAACACTTGAGTGTTTTTGCTGTTCCTTTTCAAAAGGAACAGCAATTGTGTGTTTTTGCTGTTCCTTTTTAAAAGGAACAGCACTTGAGTATTTTTGCTGTTCCTTTTCAAAAGGAACAACAATTGTGTGTTTTTGCTGTTCCTTTTCAAAAGGAACAGCAATTGTGTGTTTTTGCTGTTCCTTTTCAAAAGGAACAACACTTGAGTGTTTTTGCTGTTCCTTTTCAAAAGGAACAACACTTGAGTGTTTTTGCTGTTCCTTTTCAAAAGGAACAACACTTGAGTGTTTTTGCTGTTCCTTTTCAAAAGGAATAGCACTTGTGTGTTTTTGCTGTTCCTTTTCAAAAGGAACAGCACTTGAATGTTTGGGTTTTTGCTGTTCCTTTTCAAAAGGAACAGCACTTGTGCGTTTTTTGGCTGTTCCTTTTTCAAAGGAAACAGCATTTGTGTTCTTTTACTGCCTTTTTTTAAGGCAATGCATCAGATGAACTCCTCCTCACCCTCCCTTTCAAAAAGAGTAGTATGTTGTTGGCCCTTTCATATAAAGGATGTGTTGTCCATCCTCTTTCCGAGGCCATAAGTAGCAGCTATACATTTATGCAATAAATATAAAAGTCAGGATATATCGAGATCAGCATATCATAAATCGCCATCTTTAACAGCCCTAGTATTGATGCAACAACAAAGGAAGGATTCACACACTCATCATTTTTGCTGTCATAGTCTCACCTCCTCTGCCTTATTGGAAAATTTTATCATGTTGAGTTCCTACGATGTTCTCTATTATTACCTGGAAATAAGAACAGAAGATTTATATCTTCCTATTGGGATGACAAGACTTCTTCCGCCATTCCCACTCTTAAGGAGGGCTGAACCACCCTTATGTGTAATTATACAAGAGCAAAGTCTGTTTTAAAAAAAAAAAAAAAAAACGGCAAAAGCAAAATAAAAAGAAATTATTTGTCAAATGCAGGATAGGGGGTTTCATTAAAGAACCAGCCTACTATGATCATAAGATTGGAAGCGAAGTGGCATTCCCATCATGGCCACCACACCAGGGATATGGTCCAACGGGTTCACTACAAACCTTGGAACAGGGGGTCTCATTACGAGCCGGCCTGCCCACGTTTCGCGCCTCTCTGGTGAATGGCATCATGGTTATCTGGTTACCAAGCCAGCATGATGGCCTACATCTTGACAAAGAATTGCTCTTCAAAAATACACAAAGGACCATGGTTCCAGGGTGAAATAAACAACTCTGCCAAGGTTATGAACACCTGTCGGCAGCAGAGCTCTGTTAATGGTATCAGAGTCGTAATATATACACCAATTTGGATCATATCAAATACTTCTTTCTATCCTTGTAATAATTATATCTTACACTTTGATGGATACGTCGCATGAATATCTATCACCACCAATCATGGCAAAGGTATTGACTATGACTACCTCAGACCTTATATGAGTGCCAGATGTCCTATCCTCCTGTTTTGCATCACATCACGCAGGCTTATGCAAAACGCGATCTACCTTTCGCCTCGATCTCGGTATTTCTTTGTCTAATCTGAATCATGGCAAAATTCTATATGCTGTTCCTTTATGACTTGGTGACGGGATGGCGGCTCCTCCTCCATTTGACGGCTGGGACAGCCTATCATATTGCGAGGGGGGAGGTGACCTCATTACTCCGCCGGCCACATGTTAGAACACCATTTGGAGATGATATGGTACGAAGGTACGATATGGGTTAACGGCATGACAATGCTATTTTTGCAATAAGTTGTTATTTACAATCAATTTTCATGCATGCTCTGTGTTTTTTTCCTGCTGCGATTACGTTCTTTGCGACAGGTAATTGCTGTTCCATCTAGGAGCCCGAAACAGAACCATGGGAGGCAAGGCTATCAGAAGCGAGCCTAGTGAGCTAGTAGTCTCCAAAGCTGCTCGAGAAATCCTAGAAAGGGCGGGGTGGCTAACTTATTTTAGTCGCCTGCGTGAATCAAATGAAACTGTGGCCATGGAATTCCTGCAGAATTTGCAGGAAGAACACTCCGTAGTGGGTGGGAAGCAGATAATGGTCACAGAGGAAATAATCGCGGAAGTAACAGGATTACCAGCCTCAGGACCAATATGGACGACAAAGAAAGAGAGGTTGCAGAAGATCATAGAGATTTTCCAAGACGAAGGAAAGAATCTAACAGTGAAGGGAAAAGGAGTGCTGTCGGCAACGCTATGAGAACCCAGGGCGTCATGGAACTGTTAGGACCCATGCATGAGGATTTGATCCGAAATAGCGTGGAATTCTTTCTGGCTATTAAGGATTCTGCCCTAGATGCTGCCAAATTCCGCTATCGGATTTCTACCCCAAGCATCCAGCTCAGGGAGCCATTCAAATACGAGAATTTTGAGCTGGCTGTTGAACGGTTGAGCCTTTATGGCCAGCGCATTTTGCAAGCTGGGCCGTCTTGGTTAGGATACCGGTTCCGTAGCCCAATTATTTAGCACCCTGCACCTGGGTATCAGGCCTTGTATAATATGCCTGCGGATCAATTGAATCACTTCTTTGATAATCTGGTTGCTCACCATGGTTGCAGACCTCCTCACGAGATACCCTCTCCCGCCTATTCTCTTACCGCTCTCCATGTTAATTATAACGTTTTCATGAGGCCATGAAACAGAGTAAGCCGGGGGGTGTGTAGAGCATTGGAAAGGTATGTTTTAACGAATAACTTAGTGGTGTTTCAAGCAATAGTTGTAACCTTTTCTTTGTTATAAAATAGGAAAATGTAATGAGAGTGAGCACGAATGACCCAATCACTAATAGTTATCTTCTCTATGCAGGAAAAGACAAAAGTAGGAAGGCACGGTGCAAAACGAGAGTTCCATGAGGAGATAACGGCTGTCCCTCCAAAACTAAATAAAATCCAGACCAGGGCGAGTAAATCAAGGAAGATCAATCCGGGACGAGATGAAGGACTGTTAGTTCGGAAGGCTAGGCAGAGAAAAGAGAGGAGTTAACAGTTTAACAGATCCCTCAGGATCTTTGATCCTGAGGGATCGTTACTTTCAATTATTTTGTTGTATAGTTAACTCCGCCATTACTTGTATAAAAAGGGGCAGCATCGAAGACTTAAGGGACTTGGGATTATCTTGTATCTTTACTTTCTGTTTACAGACTTCACAGTCAGTTAAACTCAGACTATTGAGTCTCTTTGAGACTTAGTTTTTCTGTACTATCATTGATGCGTTAATATAATATATTTGGTATTACTTTCTCTCTGCATCTGAAGTAAGCTACGGCGGTGTGCCATTGGAAGCTAAGGGCCCGGCTCCAACGGACACTGGCTGATTGTATCATTACAGCTTGGTTTTGTGTGGTTTGTTTATTGCTCTTAATAATCTGATATACTTACATGCTGTTCCATACTCGTTCATCAGTAGTTTTCCTTTTGTAAATCTTTGTAACAAGTTTACATCATATTTCCAGGATTGTTCACATAACATTGCTCTGAGTTGTTCACTTCTGTTACAGAATTTATAAGTGGAATGTTTTAGCTACATATGGTTGGAGTGACGATCATAAGAAGATGGAATTAACGTTGTGTGCGGACCACTGGTGATCATTTCAGATTATGTATACATATGATTGACGTTTCCTGTTTATGGTGATTTGTTGTTAAGCTGTCTACTTTTGTATATGATTGACGTTTCCTGTTTATGATGGTTTGCTATTCCATTTGATTAAGCCGTCTACTTGTACAAAAGATTGCTCTTTCTTTGTATATAAGTTGGTGCCAAGAATTGAGAGTGTTGAACTCGCGAGACTTAGTTTCTTTACTGCCATTCCTTTTACTGCCGTTCCATTTCTGAATTGCCGTTCCTTTTTACTTGCATTCATTGGTTTGGTGTGGGAGGAGGATCAAGGCTGTCGTGAGACACAACAGACGCTATTATGCTCCCAGATCCATGATCCATACTCTAATTCCTTTTCCTTTATCAGTTTCTAGAGGGATGGGTTACTATTTCTGTACCCTTGACTGGTAAGGTTGTTGTGTGTGATTTCTTTCTGCAAAAGTAATTTAGCTATAGCTTAGCATCCGTTTACTCTTGTATTTCTTAGACCTATACTACTAAGCATTACTCTGAAAAATATCCTCAAATTGAGATACCCTTTGCAATAACAAAACGCTCCCGGATTGACTTGTAATGTGAGATAACTAGAGGTGAAAAAGGCCCTTGTTACAGCTCTATAGTCATTGGGTTGGGATATCCACTTCATCATTTGGCCTTCCAAGGTTTTGGGTTGCCATTTCTGCCTCATTCCATCTGGTCCATGTTGTCTCCATCAGACCTCCGATCCCTTGGTACCAAAATGCTGCCGCATTCCGGAGTCATGTCGTCGATATGTTCAAGAGTATAATCCTTCCGCAATTCACACCCTTACCTCCTCCTTTGATGCCCTGTTTCACCATCTACCACTTGTTCCTTATCACATGTCGTTGATGGGGGAAACATTATGGCCCTCCTGCGACAGATCACCTCCTGTCGACACCAGCTCATTATCCAAGAGGTTGCTCTAGAGATCCCTTTCGGTACCTTAGGAGCTTTCATGCTTCAATGGCAAGTTATTTGCACTTGATGATGGACTTTCATCATTGGTCTTTGATTGGGTGATTCCATGAGTTTTTGACTTTAGATCACTTTTCACACTTAGTGGATTGTATTGGCAATACCTTGAGAACCATTGGCATTATTGGTGGTCTCTCTCACACTTGTTAATGGTTTCCATCATTGACCAGTAATCAAGCAATTTTCTATCATGCTCGACTTCAACACATCTGTTCACATGCTAGAACTTATACTATGATCAGGTTAAGGTTTCAAGACCCTGGACTAAGATTACATATGTTCGGGCTACGTCGATTGGTTCATGATTACATACATGACCCTTTGATTGGATGGCTGTGACCATACCTGAGTCTTCATGGATGGCTATGACCATACCTTTATCACTATATATGGTCTTATCAACTGGGTGGCTGCATCCATACCACAGACTAAGTTTCATATGTCTTTTGTATGGCTGCACCCATGCCTAGACTACATGTATTTCACTATCTGAGATATCAGTTGTACTTGTGCCTGCAGGTTCTTCAAGGTTTCGTAAAGCATTTCACCCCTCCCACTCTCTCAGGCCTCATGCTTTAGGGGCATCTGTTACACATTAATTTGTCACTGTCCTCATCTCAGTCCCTCTACTATGTCATGTATCAAATAAACATGCCCATATCTTCCCACTTATGCAAAAAGATTAAATAGTGCTCTATGATACTGAAGATTGACCCTTTTTCCCTAAGTTTCTGCATCATCGCTAGTAAGCCATTAAAATGTGCAACGATCCCTTTTAATAAACATTTTTGTCATGACAACGTCACAGGTGTACACATGTTTCCCACGATGGTCGGATTTTAGGGCTCGGTGCGAGACTCCAAGATATTTATCACGATGGTTGGTCTAAATGCATTGCTTCCTTGCGATGTCGTCACTGAAGCTTAGTTCATGACCTACGATGATCCATATTTGGCGAGTTTATTCAAACAGTCGGCCTTTTGGATGTTTCTAGAGCTAATTTTTGGGTCAGTTTGGGTCTCCTTTCCTCCTCTGGGATGATGGTTCCGCCTCTTGTGCAACCTCCCTTGCAGATAAGCTCCCTCTCCCTCATGTTATGGAGACTCCTTCTCCTATAAAACAACTCACCATTGCTATGACCTAATAGTTCTTCAATGCTGGAATTAGTGTTTGCTAGTTCTTTTGAGTTTGGTTTGAAACTAAGTAGATAGCTTTGGTGATGGGGCCAGCCCACGTGGTCCTGCCTCAGGTTGGCTGGGGTGTAAACAATCGGCGGTGAACGCAATTATGTCACGGGTCTGTTGGTTGATTGTGTGGTTTAATTCGGGATCAGCGCCGTATGGATTTGTTTTAAATGATCATGGTACTTGAGCTCCCTGTCCACTTAACACCTGTCCTCTTCGGTATCCCGCGAGCCCGTAAGGGTTTAGGGTTCTCGACCCTTCGCGCCCTCTTCACTTTTTGTTGTTTCACTTAGCGCTACTCTTGTTTTTTCTCTGCGGGCTTTGTGGTTGGCAGTCGAAACTTCTGGTTGCGTTCTTCTTGTTGTCTGGTTGTTCGTTCCATTGTTCCGGCTCCTGGTTGCCTTCTCACTCTATTAGCTGCTATATACCCGTCTCGGCCCTATTCATTCGGCGTTCGATGTTCACTCTGGTAAGTTTGGACTCTCGGCTTGTATGGCAAATATGGTTATGGTTTGAGCTTCCGTCGCTTAATCCCTTAGAGGGTTTCTGTCACTGCACATATGCTGTTGGTGTTCTGTGTATGATTCGGCTTTCTGTTTCCTCTGTTGATAATGGTTACCGTATGCTTTCGGCACTGGTTCGCTCCTCTTCACGGCCCTTGGTGGTTCGATGGCGGCATCCTCAGTTGGAAACTTCGCACGCGGACACGGTAAGTCCTGAGTTCTATGCTGGATTCTCTTGTAAACTCCTTCTCCTATTACTAATGTTATGGCTCCTTCGTGAGCAGGAATTCTCTTGGGTTGGCCGGAGATTTTGGTCCCGTGAACAGGTAAGCTCTATTCTGGTCTTGTCGGCTCTCTCTTTTGCAGAGGTTTTCCTTGTCTTTCTGTTATTGAGCTGTAGCGCCGCCAGACTAATCTTGCCTGCGCATGTCCTTACAGGTGGGGCTGTTCACGGTTGCCGTGGTCACGTTCCTGACAATTCGCAAACACGGGTAGTTCTTTCATTCTGGTGTTTGATAGCCGGTCTTAGGGTGTTTCGACTTCAAATGTTGGATTTGTTTGCTGGCTTAGACTGTCTACACATATGTCGGCCCTGCGTTGGTTTCTATATGGGTTTGTAATGTTGTTTCTCTGTGTGAGTTGGTTCTTGTTCTTGGTAGGTCAGTGGCTTGTCTGTGATTTCTATATTGACTCTTTAATACAGACAGTATGTAAATGAAACTTGTATCGAGGAATTATAAATATATACGCTTGTGCGAATGTGCGGTTTATTCATATGAAATTGTTAATTTGGGAAACGACAAAGCTTGTGTCGTGTTTTCACATACCTGTGATTTCTGGTTGTATGAATTCTATTACAGTTTTGTTCCTCGAGTTCGTTACTTTGCCTCAGAGCACGGCACCTGTGGCACACTTACTCAACAGTCTTGCATGTTAATTCTATTTGCACGAATGCACAGTATCTGGACATGAAATATGCATATACACAGAATGTTTCTTCTTATTACTTCTACTCTGTTTTGCTTACACGAAGTCGAACCCCCAACAATGGTTCGTTTCATCCTTTTTGTAATAATGTCTACAAAGAGCAGTTTCCTTTTGGTAACTGTTGTCAGTTATGTCGTTAGTCTGAACAGTTGTTCCTTATACGGTTCCTATGGTTAATTGATACATTCTGTGTTCTTTGTATTTTTCAACCGCAACATGGTTGTTGGAAAAGCACGGAAATGCTACCTAATCATTACTGTCTCTAATTAAAATTGAAACTATAACAGTATTGTTTTCCCTTGTTTTCTTTTGACATTTTAAAGAGTACATTAAAATAGATAATAATAATAATAAAAAAAAACAAAGACATACCTACTGTCCATCCGTCGAACTGTGTCCTTTGTCCTTTTCGAAAACCACTGCCCTATTACCGGATGCTCCTGCATCAGGCTCCCAAGGTAAAAGAAATTCATGGCTCCGTTCCATGAGTTCCTCCACCGAATAGCCAGCCTTTTGTATCTGCGCCGTGTCGAGCCATGAGCTATCCTCCATTGGATGGCCCTTCCACTTGACAAGGTAACGCAGATATTCCTTCCTGTGTGTCTTCTTGGCTATTTGGGTGCTGAAAATTCCTTCAATCTCATGGGCTTGAGCTGAAGGCAGTTGTTTCTTCCAAGAACCGTCTCCAAATTGGGTGTCCCGTTCTGGCTGTACCTCACTATTTTCCTCCGCCTGGGCATGATATGGGAACAGGTTTGCCACGTTGAATATAGTTGAGATGCCTATGTCAGGTGGCAGCTGGGTCTCATAAGCGTTGGCTGAAAACTTCCGTAGGATCTTGCATGGACCAATTTTCTTATATTTCAACTTGTTATATGTGCCCTTAGGAAACCGTTCCCGGCGCAGGTGCGCAAGGACCTCGTCTCCAACATCAAAATGCACCTCTCGTCGCTTTATGTCTGCTTGCTGTTTGTATTTCTGTGTGCTGTCCTGCAATCTCAATTTGACTTTTTCATGAAGCTCGCTCATTGCTTCAGCAAAATCTTCCCCATCCGCGCTTCTCCGCTCTAGCTTTCCCAAATCTCGCAGTTCATGTATTCCCCGAGGATGCATGCCATACAAAATCTGGAATGGGCTAAATTCGGTGCTACGATTGGGCGAATCGTTATAGGCGAATTCTGCCTGGGCAAGAGCTCGATCCCAAAATCGTGAATTTTCGCCAGTCAAACTTCGTAATAAATTTCCTAAGCTCCTGTTCACCACCTCCGTTTGTCCATCAGTCTGCGGATGATACGCAGAGCTGAAATTCAATTGCGTGCCCAACGTTTTCCATAGGGTGCACCAAAAATGTCCTGTGAACTTTACATCCCTGTCTGAAACAATAGTTCTAGGTAGGCCATGTAATCTAACAAATTCTGTGAAAAACAGGTGTGCCACATTTGTGGCATCACTAGTTTTTCGGCAAGGTATGAAATGAGCCATCTTTGAGAATCTATCTACCACCACCATCACTGAATCATATCCCCACTGCGTTCTAGGCAGTCCTAGGACAAAGTCAATGCTGACTGAATCCCACGGCCTGCTTGGAACAGGTAGTGGTGTGTAAAGTCCAGTATTTTGGCTGTGTCCTTTCGACAGTTGACAGACTTTACACCTGGTTACATATCTCTGCACATCTCTGCTCATTTTAGGCCAATAATAAAAATGCCCGAGCTGCTCCAAAGTTTTGTTGATGCCAAAATGTCCCGCTAGTCCACCACTATGTTTTTCTCTTACTAGATTTTCCCTCATCGAACAGTCCGGAATACATAGCTGCCCACCTCGAAACAATAATCCTTCCTGTAAATTATAATCTAGCCATGGGCTTGTGTTCCTCAATACGGGATTTTGGCAAGCTTCAAAAGCTTCCTTGAAATCCGTGTCCATCTGGTACAAATCCTTCAGATATTCGAATCCCATCACCTGTATGCTACTTTCCTGTAAGAGCAAGGCTCTTCGGCTTAAAGCATCCGCCACTTTGTTGGCTTGCCCACTTATGTGTTTTAGCACAAAAGTAAAACTCTGTAAGTATTCTACCCACTTGGCATGCTTATGGTTTAACTTGTGCTGCTGCATTACATATTGTAATGCTGAATTATCAGAAAACAAGACGAACTCATTGCCCAGTAGGTAGTGTCTCCAATGTTTTAAAGCTTGGACCACTGCATAGAATTCCTTGTCATATGAGGAATACTTCTGCCGACTCTCATTTAGTTTTTCACTAAAAAACTCCACTGGTCTGTCCTCTTGACTAAGCACAGTGCCAATAGCTGCCCCGCTTGCATCACAACGAACCTGAAAAGGTTTACTAAAATCGGGCAGCCTCAAGATCCGCCTCTCCGTTATCTTCCGTTTCAAAAGTTGAAAGTTGTTTTCTGCTGCCTTGGTCCAACAAAAAGGTTGGCTGGCCTTTTTGATGGTCTCTAACATTGGTGCGCAGATTTCACTGAAATTTTTAATAAATTTTCGATAAAAACTTGCTAGACCGTTAAAACTATGTACCTCAAACAAACTCTTTGGTGACGGCCAACTTATGATTGCTGCAATCTTTTCTGGGTCCATCTTCAATTCGTTCTCTGCAACTACAAATCCCAGATAGACCAGCTCTTTCTGTAGGAAAGTGCATTTCTTCAAATTTATTAGCAGCTTGTTCTGCTGCAACTTCTCGAACACCTTTCGAATATGCTGAAGATGCTCTCTTTTCGTTCTACTAAAAATTAGAATGTCGTCAAGATACACTATCACGAACTTACCAATAAATTATTTTAACATCTCGTTCATCAACCTCATAAAAGTACTAGGAGCATTACTCAACCCAAATGGCATGACCAGCCATTCATACGGCCCTTCATTGGTCTTGAAGGCTGTTTTCCATTCATCTCCTTCCCTAATTCTGATCTGATGATAACCACTCTTCAGATCGATCTTTGTAAAATAAGCTGCTCCACTAAGACAATCCATCATGTCGTCCATCCTGGGTAAGGGAAATCTATATCATATTGTAATTTTATTTATAGCCCGGGAATCTGTCCACATCCACCATTCTCCACCCTTCTTAGGTGCAAGTACTGTTGGTACTGCGCAAGGGCTCAAACTTTCCCTGATAAGTACCTTATCCAGCAACTCCTGCACTTGTTTGCATACTTCTTCATTGTCCTTTGGACTCATCCTGTACGCTGCCTTGTTTGGCAAGCTTGCTCCTGGTATAAAATCAATGTGATGGCTGATACTCCTTTTGGGAGGCAATTTATCAGGTAACTCATCAACCACAATATCTTGGAATTCTTCCAACAGCTCCTGAATTTCTTTAGGTAGTTCTGATTTTTCTATGTTCAGCAACATCAGCTTCATCCTCCTCACAACTGCATAATTGACCTCATTTTCCTCAACCTGTTTCACAAACTGTTTCCCTCCAATTAATAATGCCTTTGTTCCGCTCGGTTCCACTGCATCCTCCTCTTTGATGGGTACAAGCGTGTGTTTGATCCCATCCTTTGTAAATTTATAGTAATTTGTCTTCCCATCGTGTGTCACTTTCCGATCATATTGCCACGGTCTTCCCAGCAGTATATGGCACACGTCCATTGGCATAATATCACAGACCACCGTGTCGTGGTATTTGCCAATGCGAAATTCAACTTCACACTGTTCATCTACTAATAGCTGGTGGCCTTTCTGCAGCCACGACACCCTGTATGGTGTAGGGTGTTTGAGTCGCTTCAGTCCCAGCTTTTCCACCATTTTGGTGGCAACCAAATTGTCTATACTTCCACTGTCTATTATCAATTTACAGCACTTTCCATGCGATTTACAAACTGTACGGAACAATGCTTTTTGCTGGGTCTGTTCAGCCACCTCCTTGGCTGGTTTCAACAGTACTTTATTTAAAATCAAAGCTTCCCCTGTTTCTGCCATGTTTTCTACTTCCCGGGGTTGTGCTTCAGCTTCCTCAGGCTGCGCAACAAGTGTTCCCCTCTGGCCAGTCTGTTCCATCTCCGGGCATTCGAAGGATCTGTGCCCCCACTTATGGCACCTGTAGCACTGGACATTAGTCCCTCTTCCGCGGCCATTTCCTCGCCCTCGCTGATATGACCGACCTCCTCTGGTGCTTTCCCCCTTCTCTGCTGCCCCTGAAGCTCTGGAACTGCTGCCTTCTTCGCTGTTTGCGGTAGTTCTCCCTCTGCCATAGGACTGTCCTCGTCCTCTGCCATTTCCTCTCCCTCTCCTGTTGTTCTGTTTTCTGTTGATCTTCTCTTCAGCCTTTACAGCACTCTGGAAGGCTTCTTCAATATTTCGGGGAGAGAGAATACTGATTTCGTCCAATATTTCCATCCTCAAACCATTCACATACCTCGTTGTTTTTTCTGGAGTATCGTCCGTATAACCAACACGTAAATTTACTCGATAAAACTCTTCTGTGTATTCTTTGACAGTCATACCCTTCTGCCATAAATTCTGTACTCGTCGGTAAAGTTCAACCTGGTAGTCTTTCGGCAGAAATCTACCCTTCAGTTTTGCCACCATCCTTGGCCATTTTCGTATCGGCAGTTTGTTCATTCGTTTTCTGTCCGCTTGGATGCTATCCCACCATAAGAGAGCGTGCCCTTTTAATTTAGTTGCAGCGAATCTAACTCTTTTATCCTCATTGACTTCCTCATTTTCAAAATACTTATCTAATTCGCTGATCAAGTCCAGCAGGACATCTGCGGACAGACTGCCATCATAGTTGGAAATCTCCATTTTGGGTTTGCTGCTGGCTAATAAAACTGATCGCAGTAGCCTCAACTCCGGGGCTTCTTCATCTGACCCGTCTGTAGCAGTTACTGCTTCCTCCTCACTGTCATCCCCAAGTTCCGGGTCTCTTCGCCTGCCCGCCTCCACTGCTTCCAAACAAGCTGTAAGAACTCTGATCTGTTCTCTCAATCCTTCATCTGCTCCTCGCGTACACCTCTCCCACGTCCATGTCTTGGCGCTTCCATTTTCCTCAAAACGTTGCTTTGATACCACTTGATGGGGCCAGCCCACGTGGTCCCGCCTCAGGTTGGCTGGGTTGTAAACAATCGACGGTGAACGCAATTATGTCACGGGTCTGTTGGTTGATTGTGTGGTTTAATTCGGGATCAGCGCCGTATGGATTTGTTTTAAATGATCATGGTACTTGAGCTCCCCGTCCGCTTAACACCTGTCCTCCTCAGTATCCCACGAGCCCGTAAGGGTTTAGGGTTCTCGACCCTTCGCGCCCTCTTCACTTGTTGTTGTTTCACTTAGCGTTACTCTTGTTTTTGCTCTACAGGCTCTGTGGTTGGCAGTCGAAACTTCTGGTTGCGTTCTTCCTATTGTCTGGTTGTTCGTTCCATTGTTCCGGCTCCTGGTTGCCTTCTCACTCTATTAGCTTCTATATACTCTATTAGCTGTTCACTCTGGTAAGTTTGGACTCTCGGCTTGTATGGCAAATATGGTTATGGTTTGAGCTTCCGTCGCTTAATCCCTTAGAGGGTTTCTGTCACTGCACATATGCTGTTGGTGTTCTGTGTATGATTCGGCTTTCTGTTTCCTCTGTTGATAATGGTTACCATATGCTTCTGGCACTGGTTCGCTCCTTTTCACGGCCCTTGGTGGTTCGATGGCGGCATCCTCAGTTGGAAACTTTGCACGTGGACACGGTAAGTCCCGAGTTCTATGTTGGATTCTCTTGTAAACTCCTTCTCCTATTACTAATGTTATGGCTCCTTCGTGAGCAGGAATTCTCTTGGGTTGGCCGGAGATTTTGGTCCCGTGAACAGGTAAGCTCTATTCTAGTCTCGTCGGCTCTCTCTTTCGCAGAGGTTTTCCTTGTCTTTCTGTTATTGAGCTGTAGCACCGCTGGACTAATCTTTCCTGCGCATGTCCTTGCAGGTGGGGCTGTTCATGGTTGCCGTGGTCACGTTCCTGACAATTCGCAAACACAGGTAGTTCTTTCCTTCTGGTGTTTGATAGCCGGTCTTAGGGTGTTTCGACTTCAAATGTTGGATTTGTTTGCTGGCTTAGACTGTCTACACATATGTCGGCCCTGCGTTGGTTTCTGTATGGGTTTGTAATGCTGTTTCTCTGTGCGAGTTGGTTCTTGTTCTTGGTAGGTCAGTGGCTTGTCTGTGATTTCTATATTGACTCTTTAATACAGACAGTATGTAAATGAAACTTGTATCGAGGAATTATAAATATATACGCTTGTGCGAATGTGCGGTTTATTCATATGAAATTGTTAATTTGGGAAACGACAAAGCTTGTGTCGTGTTTTCACATACCTGTGATTTCTGGTTGTATGAATTCTATTACAGTTTTTTTCCTCGAGTTCGTTACTCTGCCTCAGAGCACGGCACCTGTGGCACACTTACTCAACAGTCTTGCATGTTAATTCTATTTGCACGAATGCACAATATCTGGACATGAAATATGCATATACACAGAACGTTTCTTCTTATTACTTCTGCTCTGTTTTGCTTACATGAAGTCGAACCCCCAACAATGGTTCGTTTCATCCTTTTTGTAATAATGTCTACAAAGAGCAGTTTCCTTTTGGTAACTGTTGTCAGTTATGTCGTTAGTCTGAACAGTTGTTCCTTATATGGTTCCTACAGTTAATTGATACATTCTGTGTTCTTTGTATTTTTCAACCGCAACATGGTTGTTTGAAAAGCACGGAAATGCTACCTAATCATTACTGTCTCTAATTAAAATTGAAACTATAACAGTATTGTTTTCCCTTGTTTTCTTTTGACATTTTAAAGAGTACATTAAAATAGATAATAATAATAATAAAAAAAAACAAAGACAGACCTACTGTCCATCCGTCAAACCGTGTCCTCTGTCCTTTTCGGAAACCACTGCCCTGTTACCGGATGCTCCTACATCATTTGGTGTGAGTGTGGCAAGTGTGGAATTGCTAATAGTTTGGTAAGAGGTTGTGGAGTGCCTTATCCTTGCATTAGAGCTTGTGAGTGAGAGAGAGATATCATCTATTTGAGAGACCCATTCTTGAGAGTGAATGCTTGAAGAAACATATTGGCTGGACCCTCCAAGAAGGCTTGCGACGTCAAGACTTGGTTGTAAGCTTTGCTCTTGTTTCATTTTTAATACAAGTAGTGACGATTTTCTATATCTTGTGTATAATCTACTTGATATCTTGTGACTCCTTGAATTTACAAGTAAATAGATCATTATTGTTCTCGGTTATGTGCTCTATTGTTTTCTTGTTGTGTTTCAGGTTAATTACTCATTGAAGAGAAAGAAACAGAAGCTGGAGCAGTGCAACAGAAACTTCATCAACCACTGGTTTGAAGTAGGCCTCCAATGATGACTATTTAAGGGAATCAATTGTTGTTTTGTCTTTGCTGTGACTAGACCCACTCTAGGGCTAGAGGGGTTGCCTCTGTCCGCAGAGGGAACACTTTCCTTTATCACAGTGTGGCACACTATGGCTCCATGACTGCTTTGTCATGGATTCTTCCCTTGCTCTGTGGTGAAATGGCTCTTTGGGCCTAAGAAATCTCTTTAAAATATTGATAGTGACTGCTTTCTGTTCTGAATAGAAAGCACAACAATTATGAGAATTCCCGCCCCTTACTATTCATTTTGGACTTCAAAAGTCCTAAAATATGATTTAGTTATTCATTGGCTTCGTCCTTATCGCCATAGCAAGTCACATTCGTCCTGGCCTATGTATTTTGTAAATACATAAAAACTGTGAAAAACATTGAAAAATGGCTTTCCCCGGACTTGAAATATTCTGATATGTCATTTTAGAACCCATCGGGTTTGGGGTTTTATCGCTATCGGTGGTGCCAGGCTCCCTTTTTAATTTTCGTTATATAATGAAAATATACCAAATACATTGAAAACTGCTTGGGCGCGGACTTGAAATTTTATAAGAAATCATTTGTAGCGCCATCAGGTCTGGGTATTGGGTCGCCCGTCTGTATGTGCATAGGCCATGCCCCTTGGTATAGTGTCAATGCGATACAGCGATGCGATCCGATCGCAATCAATGATCGCTCATTCTCTGTGCCTTATATATATGTATATATATGTATATATATGTATGTGTATATATATATATATATATATATATATATATATATATATATATATATATATATATATATATATATATATATATATATATAACAAAGCTCCCTGCCGATCCGATCATCAGCGATCACTAATCAGTGGTGTCATGCGCTTCTTTAAGCCTATCACCTCTGCTCGACTGATATGTGATTTGCTGCCTAGATCTTGGCCGTTGATCGGCCAGATCTAACGATGGCTGTGCAATGCCCAGTTTAAGCCTACGGTAATGCTTTTTCCATGTTTTTAGAGTGTTTTGAGCCTCCTGATAGTGCATTTCTGCCCTTCCAAGGGCTTTCCTCTTGCACCAATTTTGATCATTAGATGATATTTGAGCCAAAATTGAAAATGTCAAGTGCATTAATGGATCCATTAGCATGCTTCTAAGCAAATTTGGAGATTTTTAGACATATATGGATCAAATTTTGGGCATTTTGTCAGTGAAGCTAACAGTATGAATATGATACTCTCGTTGGGTTGGTACAATCGCGGGCGTAGTGCCCTAGTTCTCTGCAATTGTAACAAATTAACTGTATGCAGCCCCTTCCTGGTCCCATTCCTCCTCGTCCTAGTCCTCGCCCCTGAAATCCACGATGCGCCATCCTCACGGCTGGGTTGAGGCCTTGCGTTTCTGTTTGCATTCTATAGGCTGGTGTTAGATCCATCATTAACTTGTAGCTACAACAAGTATGCTCGTCGTGGCCCACCGATCTATAGAAATTACAAAACAATTGTTGGGGTGTTGGTGTATACTTATGCAACAAATGACAGTTATCCATCGTGTGTTTTCCTCCAATCTAACAGATCATGCACCATAGCACAGGTGTCGCACTCAGTCCTACCTATGCCTCCAGTTTCAATGGCTTTGGTCCCCCTCCTGCCAAGTAATTCACAAATACCGGATAATGATCCTTGTGTCACCTTGGCCTTTTCATTTTATGCACCACACTTCCTTCTGCGCCTCTGGCCATGGTGCCCTATCCTGCTTAAATCTCTACATTTCCAGGCAGAGATTCTATAGCTGTGCGTGGATTTGTTGAACTCCCAACCCTGAATCTTGTATCTTTGTTTCATGCAACCTCATCGCCATTTCCAACACTTCGGCCTAGGTTGAAAGCTTCTGTTGTTACAGCGCCATCCTCAGGGGTGGTATCAAAGACGCCACAAACCATGTGTAGTGTTGTGCATCCATTAGCATCAGATTAGCCTCGCGGATCATACTCTTCAGCTGTTGATCCATATCCCAGGGGGTCTCACCTAGAAGCATCGCAAACTCTTTAAATCCGATGGTTGACTATGTCTCTGATTTTGGTCGGCTAAATTCTCTGTTCAGTACATTCCGGATCTCTGATATTCCTACATTTGGGTGATCATTAGAGTGCTTGATATACCATGTCAACATGCAATCCTATAGTGCACTCACCAATGTAGCCTTCTTAATGTTGTCATCTGTGACCCCTTGTGCTTCCCACACTGCTCTTATCACAAAACAGAACTGGTTCGGATCCTCATGCCCTACTCCTCTGAATACAGGTAGCTTTATCGCGCTTACCATGCTGAACTCTGGGGTTAGTGGGGGTGGAATGGGTGGAGATGGAGGTGAAGGAGGTGACACGGGTGGTGGCATGGGTGGAGGTGGTAACTGCAAAATGCACTAGCTTATCAAACTAACTGCACTTCTCGGAGAGAATCGAGCGAGCTCTTCCTTGCTCTCACGTGAAGGTGAAATCAAGGGACTGTTTCCTACTTCCCCTCTACCTTTGTAGATCTTTCAGCTCCGCGTCACTCCAAACATTAATGTATTTTCATAACCCGCTTTTCACATAATAACATCTTAATCTAGGTATTCAAAGATTTAATGTACTTACCTCGTGGTCCCTTGAGAAAATTTCATTATGCTTCGTTGTAGCTCACAAATTCAGTGATAAATCTCCCTATTATCCGGTCGATCCAATGGTCCACAGCTCGCATGATATTATCTTCTGATGCCTCTAATCTGCGCACTAATTCCAGAGTCCACACTATTGGTTGGTCGAGCTTACACCTTCCTTGGTTGTCGACTAACCTCATGATCCACTCATATAGTTCAGAAGGAAAGGACGCGAAGAAGATCTTGTGGATTTATGTATACATGTAGTGATCCAGCCACCTTTTCTCGGATGCTTGCGGAGTCTTGTTTTCCTGTGTCACGAACTCATGAAGCTTCTTGTCCAGCCACTCTTTAATTTCCTTCTTTGTTGGGTTCTAGTGGCATGACATCAGACATCCCTTAGGTAGATCCCAATCCTGGCAATAGAACCATTTGTTGGCTTGTTCGGGCTTGACCCAAGTTTAGAAGTGATTTAGCCAAACAAATCCCAAAACTACTAGGCCTTTCGGCAATAGTCTATGGTGCACATACTGAGGTCTCACCCAAGGTTGTATGGGAGGGTGCTGGAACCAGGTTTCCAAACCCTAGGGATGTCTTGATGAAGTTTAGGATGTTCGTGAAACGAACCTGCACGCTTGTGCTACTCTGCGCAACCGTCTGTCCTTCACAACTGGTGCAATTGCTTCCGTGCAACTCTACAAAGAGCATGAAGAGGTGTTGTCTAGATCCTTTATCCTCACTATGCTATTATTATAGATCTTAACTTAATTTTGTGGGGCCAATATTCTCATTAATCATTCAACATTCATAACAAGTGCGCGCGATCATAAAATTGTAAAGAGATGCATAAATATAATAGAAGCAATGACACACAATATTTCATAATCAACTTATCTTTTATTAATTCTCTATCCAAGTCAATCCCAACTCTACCTTGTGCACTCAGCTACAGGGGTCCGCGCACACAGCTGCAGAGTCTACTAGGCCTCTGTGCACTCAGCTGTAGAGCCTCTACCTACCACTACGACCTAATACTCGAACTTACAGACTCAAAGCTAATTCATCATCCCAAAAGAACATTTTATTTCTCCAAAAACTAAGACTAACTTTACACTTAGAGCGTCGCTCTATTTATACAATCCCAAGGTCCGCAAACCATGGGTAGGCCGACATACCATACATTAAATTACATTATTTTAGGGTGGAAAACCCTAGACTCTCGCACTTTGCGCCCGCATTTCGTGGGGTCTTTACATTGCACTTGACCAAAATTCGGGCTTTGAGCCCCAAAAACATACTATGGCGGGATCCGCTACCCAACAGTTCTTGTTGCAGTACTTAGAATCTTTCCTCTACCGCATATGTTATAGACATTTTTGTGCCTTACTGTTACACTAAAAAATGTCACCATGACTATTTACAGTTAGTATGGCTCTATCAACAGTCATGCTATCCTCTTAGGCAAGTCTTATACCTCTGCTCTCCATGTCAAACTCCAAAAAAGAGAGAAAGTCTTTATAAATGTATTTATCTCTGGGTACGCAGGTTCTCTCAACCTTACCTGCGGGGACGCACCCAATGTTCACAAAAGCTGCGTCTTTGGATGCTCTGTAAGTAAAGGTGAAGGTGCGTCCCCCTGTAAAGGTTAAAATGTGCAAGTTTCATCTTTAAAAAGTTACTTGTGGTCATTTCTAGAGCATTCTAGAAGGTTGTTCGACGTGTATTGAGCGCCTCCAGATGGTTCATGCACCCCTACCAAAGAGGAACTTATCCCATCAATAAGGGAGCTATCCCATCCAAAGAGGGGATTATCCCATTGATGGTGGACCTGATTAACCTCCTCTTGAGCACTATAAATACAGGCATTGGGTCAGAAGGAGGGGAGGTTGGAAGCTATACATTTCTAAGGGTAAATGCTGCAGGAATTAGGACTCCCATTTAGAAGCTTGTGAGGAGAGATTGCCATCTTTGCTTGTTCTATTTGGAAGTGGGTGAGCTTTGTCAAAGTAAAGGAGAACTCTTGATGGACCCTGGGAGGGACTTGCACAACACCAAGGCTCAGGTTGTATTTGTTCCTTTTGTTACCTATTAATGCAAATGAGTCCATTCTTCTCAATAACTTGTTATTTATGAGTTGTTTCATGTACTCCTTGGTCTATGTGTTAAATATGTTTTATTCTATGAGATTATCAAGTGCTATTTAATCGTTTGATTGTTAGTGTATGCAGGTTTCAAAGTGAAGGAGGAGCTCATCCGGATCGGCGGAGCTGGACTGCTACAATAGCGTTGGATTACAGGTAGGATCTAAACACTTGATTTCCCATATAGTAAATGCATGTTTAGAGAAGGATTGCTCTTGTTTGTCTTGTTTGTCACTAGAGAGTCTTAGGCTCCTAGGGAGGTTGATTTGTGTCCGCACTATCGACTCTTTCCGCCTGACACTTACAGCATTAAGCATGAAATTTCCATAATCCAAGGGATCCAAAGTCCCTAAAAGTGTTGTTCCTGCCCCTAAAGGAACAAGGTCAACCAATGACAGCTTCTCCCAGAAGTTTTCCACCAAAACTACTCAGAAACAGTCAATTCAGCATCAATTCAGATGCTCTACTAGCTGCCTGCGTTGCAATGCACCCTAGTACACTAGCTAGGTGCGTTGAAACGCACCTAAATGCACTACCAGGGTGCGCTGAGCGAGAAATTCCAAATGGCAGTTTCATTCCGCGAGGTGTACAGACACTGGAAGCTTCCAGAATCTTCCTCAATGACACTTGCCTCAATGAATTCGACCAGTGATGAGTAAGAGGCTCTCAGCCTCTAAGTGGAAGCAAGAACTGACAGAGAGAAGCTACAAGTCAAAACATAAGCTGACTCATCCTCTCTGCTTACATCTATATATGGATCCCTCATCCCAGAGATCCAGGAGGTTGGAATTTTGTACTTTGCAGAGAATTGTTGTTGGTTTGAGATTGAGATTAGTACATCGGGTGATTTATGCTTTGTTGGAAGAGAGGAAGGGATTCCTTTGCTGGGAGGTAGATGCTGGATCGGGACTCACTTCGTTGTATCTCCTCTTGGACTTTCTTATCATATCGATAAAACTATTTGAGTTTCTCCTATATGCTTGTATATCAATGATGCTTTGTTATATTCGCATATTTAGTTTATATCTGATCCTAAACTAGTTATGAATGTAAATCTATGTCTTTTGTGTAGTTTTCCTCTCTTGTGATCTTGCAAGAACTTGGTGAAGCTGGACCAGTGAAGGAGCAAGCAGCGGGAAGCGAACAAAGGAGAGAGTGATTGGACCGACAAACTAGCGGAAGACACTGGTTAGTTACATCCTTCTTCTCCATTTACATTTCATAAAGAAGAATACGAAGATAGTTTTCCTTGTTTGTTGCTAAGGCACTATCACACCTTAGAGTGGGATAGGGGCATTCCGAATGGATACTTTTCCCAACAACAAAATGGCGACTCCGCTGGGGATCGTATCTAGTTAGTTTGTTTGTGTTTCTTTTGATTGTTTGTTTCATAAACACAAGAAGTAGCAATCGAAAAGCATTTGCCATTATCAAATGCAAAGTAGCTGCTACTTCAATCCTTTCACTAGGATTTGTTTATGATCTGAACATTTGACTCACAAATGATCTGACAGCCCTTTGTGATAGCTCTTAGTCCTCCTTTAAATCATCCCTCTAATTTTACCTAATTGATAGCTTTTATCCGGCCAAAAACTGTAGATTAAACTGCAAACTGTGACCCAGAACCCAGAGACATTTCTCGTTTCTGCTTCAGCGCAGGCTCTGTGAAGAGGTTTTGCATTTCAACGCAGGTCCCGAGAGGGCTACCTGTGCTGCAATTCAGTTTCTCTGTGCTGAGGGTGCGCTGATCAGCTTTGGCCTTGTGCAGCTGTGGTTCCCTGCTTCCTTTTGCTCAGTGTTATCTCTGTTTTTTGCAGCCTGTTATCAGTGTGTGTACCTATATGAAACCCCTTTTCTTTGCCTCAATTCCGCCTCAGTTGTATCAAAGAAACTATATTTGTTTTTGTGTATTTGTTACATCATTTGCAGTTTCCCATTACAAAAGTAAACTAGTCATACTGTCGCCCTTAGATCTAGACCTGTCATAAGTGTCCTTTTGATCTTAGGAGTGAGTTTGTTTGTTGTTCACAGTTGATTAAGCTTTTACTTTTGTCTTTTGGTTTGAATTTATGAATTTCTAGTGTCGAAACAAGTATTTACTTCAAAATCATAAAGTGTCGTAATCGTCTTTTTGATTTCGAAAGAAGCTTGTTTGTGTTTTTTCACTTGAAATCGAATTCAAATTTGTACAACAGCTTTCTTTTTAGGCATCAATATTAAGAAAGTGAAAACAAATACATGCATATGTGCATTTGCATTTTGACAGTTTGTATGGATTGATTTAGGGAAAAGTGCATTTACAGTGTGCTCTATGCTCTTTGAGAAAAGATTGTGTCTTTCTTTTCCCCTTGTAGCTAGGATTTTCATTGTTGAAAAGATATAAAAGCTTGCTTATCATCTTTAGACTGCATTTAGGAATTGTATCATACATCTCGTGGTGATCCAAAAAGGCAAACTTCTAAGAAATATCAACCTAAAATAAATTGAATGAACTTAACAACGCTTTGTAACTTAACGCACAACATAGAGGTCTAGGCTAGAGACGTGTTCCGGCGTCGTAAAACCTGGTCACTGGTCGCCTCACTGATGGTTGGGTGATTCCTCCTGAGAGACGATAAGTGCCAGTACGGATTGTGCTCCCACGTACCGTCGAGTATATATTGGGAGACCCCTATAGGCATAAAACCTTTATCCATAGGAAGCTGTGTCGGCCGCCCTACTGATCGCAATGCAATGAACACAGCATTCGAGAAGATTGACCGCCCGTACCTTAAAAAGTATTCTGCGGTTTTGCGAAAAGTTTGGCACACCCTCTACCTAGAACTCCAGAGCAGTCCCTTTCGTTCCTTTTCAGACTCCTTAATGGAAAAGGTCCATCTGAGCACTTGTCACTTCAGGCTCATTAAAAATCGAAGGAGACTAGAGTCATCTTTTTCTTTTTCTCGACTCTTTAAAATTGAAAAAGCAAGTTGTGTCTAAGCGTTGTTAAAATTTATTTTAAACGGAATAATCATCCTCTTTCCTGCGTTGATCTTTAGGTTGAGAAAATGGAGCCTACCAACCAAGGAATTCCCCTTGGCGGAAATCCTAGTCCCTTCTCCTCTTGGGGAGATGTTGGTGCGCCCCATATGGCCACATTGTCGCTTCCAGGACTGACAATTGGCTTGCTGGTCTGGCTCTTCTCGACCAATGTCGTTCAGAACACCACTATTCCTGAACAGTCGAATCAGCAGTTAGACGAGTCCAGAATTTCCCACCAACCTTCTACTTCCTCTCATTCTTCCTCTCTTCCTTCCTCTTCGCGTGACGGGGCTAGTAAAGCTAAAAACCAAGTTCCTAAGGAGAAAAAGGAAAAGAAGAAGAAAGAGAAAAAGAAGAAGGAGCCAAAGGCAAATAAGGGAAAACAAGTGTCGTCTAATGAAAATCCACACACAGCACTGACCAGGCCTAAATTGCCATGTGTCATCTGTAAGGGAGACCACTTTCACAGAGATTGTCCTTGCATCCCTCGGATACTAAGGGACTGGTCTCCTCATTTGCACAATCCGGTGTCGTCAACCTCTGATAGCCATGTTGAAAGTACACCGTCAACTAGTGAAAGTGAAGTTCCAGGACAAAAAGGGAGAGCTAGACCTCCCTATAGATTGTGCGAAGGCGACCATGCCCTCCACCGTTGTCCCTTCTTAGACGAGGCTAAAAGAGTCTTGGAAGATCGTCCGGTTTCACCGTTACGACTTCCTCCTGGATATAAAAAACTCTTGCCGAGTCCTTCGTTAGTTGAGAATCCAGCTGGCCCGCTCAAGTGGTCAGCTGAAGCGTCTATCATTGAGGATAAACCAACTGAATCCATACCAGACGAAAGTCAAAAGGTCGAGGCAGCAGTTGACCCGGTCTTGCCTTTAGAGGTTTTATCTTTGAATGATACAGTCACTGAAGAGGATAAGGATGACACCATCCAAATTCTCTTCATCAACACAGACTCCGACGAACACGGGGGCAATCCACCCATTCCTTTATCGCAGGAAGGAAGTTCATCAGAGTCATACCCGGCCGTCTATTCGGTCCCACCACCAAGCAACCTAGTTGTGTCCTTCGACTGGAACCAACTAGGCAGACCCCGTTTGCCAGTAAGCATACCATTCAGAATTATCGTCCAAATATACAGAATGGTCATGGATGGCACCATCATTGACGAGGGGGCATCTGTGAGTATCCTTTCCTCTATTGCTTGGAAAGCGCTTGGTTCACCATCGCTATTGCCTGAAATGAGAAATCTGATAGGCTTTGATAAAGGAACCAGTCGACCTTTAGGGATCCTCCCCAATGTGCCCATAACATTGAAAGGGAAGACCGTTCAAATGAACGTGATGGTCGTTCAAGGACCCTTGGATTATAACCTACTCCTTGGACGAGACTATATATATTGCATGGGAGCCATCGTCTCCTCACTCTTTAGAGTAATGTGTTTTCCGCACGAAGGAAGAGTGGTCAAGCTCGTGGACCAGCTTTCATTTCCCAGATCACGCATCACAAATAGTCATATACCATCCCTAAATGGTCTCTTCATGCAAGAAATGTCTCAACCCACGGTCCGTCCTCCCGATGAGCGCGAGTGATTCGGAAGGATATGACTGGAACCCAGGGGGCATGCGTCCTGGTCTGCTTCGGCAGGAACTCTTTGGGTATATGGTAGGTTTCCGCGGGAGAATATGACTAGTCCGTACCCCGTCCGTGATTGGAAGAGGGGTTGTTCTAGAATAAGATTCTTTTGTCAAAGTTATGTGAGTTGGCGGGCATCATCGCTCACCTTTGTTTATCTCGGTAGACATCGCCGAAGAGGTGTTTTGTTTGAAAGATTAATGGAACAATCTTTGGGTGACCTGAAAGAGGTAGGCCTTTCCTGGTAGAACAAATGTTTTATCTGCAAATTGAGGGGTAACCTTGAAATCGTACTTTATACCTGGGGGCATGCAAACCTTTTGGAGTGCAAGCAAAGAGCGGTTATTTATCTGTTTTTTGGATTAGTCGTTTCCTAACTTGCATAAAGAAAGGATTCCGGAGCAAAGCTTTGTAAGGCGCAAGCTCCATAAAAAATGGAATCTTAAATGAGACATTCTTATCATATGACTGGATTAATCGAGCAATTTTAACACATAGTTCATGCTCGTTAAAAAGTAAACATAAGATCGAGCAGTTTTAGCACATAGTTCATGCTCGTTAAAAAATAAACATAAGATCGAGCAAGTGTTTCAACCCGCGTTTAAGCTCGTTAAAAAATGAACTATCCTCCGGTAAATAACCATCGTGAATGTAATATTATCAGCCATTAAAGCCTTGGTCATGTTTGCACCGTCACCTCCACTTTTCCATTGGCCGATCATTCACCTCCATTTGATTGTTTACCCATTTTGAGGAACAGCTGCGAAGAGTGATTTCACTAGCCATCCTTGTGACACTGCCGTGATTGGAAAATTCCAACCCTTACCTGGAATCAGCTGCTACCCTTTTTTATCACTCGTTCCTCAAAAGACGAGTCTTCTTTAAGCTCTTTTCATCTGACTCGTAAAATATGAAAAGATTGCCGAGTTTTGGCCTTCCAGCTTGTTAAAGCGACCGGAAGTGCTATCCCTCCTCTAGATTTTAATCCTTTTGGACCTGAGGGATTATTGCACAAAAAGATCGAGCGCTTGCTTTGTTCGGCTCGTTAAAACTATCGAAAATTCATCCCTTCTGTATTGTTTTATACTTTTTCGGACTTAAGGGATTAGATGACGAAAAAGGACTTCCGGAGTTATCTTTACGTACCTTTTCAGACTCTCTAAAAATGAAAAGGACTGAGTTATCTTTGTCGTTAGACTCGTTAAAAAGATTAATAGCGATAAACTTGTCTTTAGACGAGAACGAGTTTCACTATCGCTAGGCTCGTTAAAACATAGCGATGGTTTTGCCCGAAGGGCAAATTATAGAACAAGCATATGTTATCCTCCTCAAGCTTGACAAAAATAAAGAGGTACTGGTCAGTAATGACTGGGGAAAAATTGGGAAGAAACTCAAAGAACCTTTATTGGTAGCAAGTCGCTCTTGAACATGACACTTCCGCTCCGTGCCTGAGTCGGGTTGGGTTGTTTCATTCACCGGTCACATCACCATGGTTTCACCATACCATCCACCTTTGGGGTAAATGCTACCAATCCATCATACAAGTGTCGCCGATATGTTCAAGAGAAGTCATCCAGAGAAGTCAACCGTGTCCCATCCACTACCATACATTATACTTCATTCTTTCATGACCGCCACCCTGAACCATATATCATCAGATCGTTTTCACCTCCATCAATATCATTTGCTCCGTTCCGTGTCACTGATGTGGGATACATCAAGGCCCTCCTTTGACGGATCGCTTCTTGTCGACATTAGCTCATTATCCAAGAAGTTGATCTAGGAACACCCCCTTCAGTACTTTGAAGCTTGCATGCCTCAATGGCAAGTTTCTCACTTCCGGCGACAGGTATACATCAATGACCTTCGACCGAAAGATTTTGCGTGGTGTTCGACGCCAAGTCCTTTATTCACACCACGTGAATTGTACTGCAGTACCTTGAGGGTCATTATCATTATCGATGATTCCTCTCGCGCTTGTTAAAAGTTTACATCATTGATTGGTAATCAAGCGATGTCTTTCCATGTTCGACTTCAAAACATTTCTCACATGGATCGACTTGTACTTAGAGTGAAGATCGGACGAGATTGAAGACCCCGGATCTAGTTTCATCCATCCGGGCTGCGATATATATTCAGGAAAAATAAAGACATTGACATGTACAGCATTGCAGCACAGATAATCATCCTACCAAAAGGATGATGATTTCATCAAAATCATCAGTCTACCATCAGACGATTGTCTGTTCTATGTACAGAAAAATGAATTTATAAAGCTGAGCATGGGAATGCCGCCTCAGCTAGATCATGAAAATAGTATGAAAAATAATGTATTGTATTGTATCTTATTACAGGTCTCCCCCCAGCTTTGAAAGAACTTCGAATCCTCCTAATAAAGCATTTCACCTGATAAATGGCCTCATACTTTAGGGGGCAACTGTTATAGACATTTTTGTGCGTTACAGCATTGAGCATGAAATGTCCATAATCCAAGGGATCCAAAGTCCCTAAAAGTGTTGTTCCTGCCCCTAAAGGAACAAGGTCAACCAATGACAACTTCTCCCAGAAGTTCTCCACCAAAAACTACTCAGAAACAGTCAATTTAGGATCAATTCAGATGCTCTACTAGCTGCCTGCGTTGCAATGCACCCCAGTACACTAGCTAGGTGCGTTACAACGCACCTAAATGCACTACCAGGGTGCGCTGAGCGAGAAATGCCAAATGGCAGTGTCATTCCGCGAGGTGTACAGACACTGGAAGCTTCCAGAATCTTCCTCAATGACACTTGCCTCAATGAATTCGACCAGTGATGAGTAAGAGGCTCTCAGCCTCCAAGTGGAAGCAAGAACTGACAGAGAGAAGCCACAAGTCAAAACATAAGATGACTCATCCTCTCTGCTTACATCTATATATGGATCCCTCATCCCAGAGATCCAGGAGGCTGGAATTTTGTACTTTGCAGAGAATTGCTGTTGGTTTGAGATTGAGATTAGTACATCGGGTGATTTATGCTTTGTTGGAGGAGAGGGAGGGATTCCTTTGCTGGGAGGTAGATGCTGGATCAGGACTCACTTGGTTGTATCTCCTCTTGGACTTTCTTATCATATCAATAAAACTATTTGAGTTTCTCCTATATGCTTGTATATCAATGATGCTTTGTTATATTCGCATATTTAGTTTATATCTGATCCTAAACTAGTTATGAATGTAAATCTATGTCTTTTGTGTAGTTTTCCTCTCTTGTGATCTTGCAGGAACTTGGTGAAGCTGGACCAGTGAAGGAGCAAGCAGTGGGAAGCGAACAAAGGAGAGAGCGATTGGATCGACAAACTAGCGGAAGACACCGGTTAGTTACATCCTTCTTCTCCATTTACATTTCATAAAGAAGAATACGAAGATAGTTTTCCTTGTTTGTTGCTAAGGCACTATCACACCTTAGAGTGGGATAGGGGCATTCCGAATGGATACTTTTCCCAACAACAGCATGGGTTATCTATGATCCTCGCGGTGAGTTGGTAGATCTTCAAGGTGTTTGTCTAGGATGCACTACGAACAATGTCGCAGAATATAGTGTAGTTATTGAGTTATTAACTGAGGCTGTTGCCCTCAATATTCGCACTTTGATCGTAAATCTAGATTCAGAGTTTGCTATTCTCTAGCTCAATGGGCGTTATTTTGTCAGAAACCCTCACATTTTAAGGTTGTATTTACATGTTCGTTTACCGGAAAGGAATTTCGATTTCATTACATATCAACATATTCCTAGAAGATTAAATACATTAACAGACACATTGGAAAATAACGTATTAGATAGACATTTGTGACATTTATAAAAGTAAACATTGATACATAATAAGTTCATAAAACAAAACATAGGTATGTATATATATATATATATATTGTGCATTACACACCATAGTGCTAAAACAATATGTGTTCAGGTTACATCATGAGACAACATGTCTCTCAAAATTACACAAAATAAACCTAGGGGTCTAATCTACGTGATGCTCCCTATAGCACACCACTACTCGGATGACATGTCTGAGCAATTGGTGGATCTTGTTCAACACCCCTACACTATGTCGGTGGTACCATCGAGGGACATCCCTGAATCCTGCATAGTCCGAGATCCCCTTCGTCAAGCCCTCCAGGTCTTAGGTAATCTCGTCCTCTACATCTCCGCCAGGAGGAGGTAGCTCAAACTCCCTCTCGACTCTGCAAGCAATGGGAGACAAACATGCAGGTCTTTCCAGTCCTATGCCTGCAAGATTGAACCATAATCAAGACATATATATAAAAAATATTAAAATTTATAAAACTCTTTCAAAATCAAAAAATGAGTTTGTTACCTCTATCATCCCAGTGTTCCCCAGGTGGGAGTACTAGGTCTGGGTTACCCTTGAAGTTTGTCCCAGCATATGGGCAATCCTCTGCAACAATGAGCTGATGATCTAGCCACTTGAAGAACTCTAGCCTCAATGACATCTATCGGTCACCGCCTCCTCGAGGCATCAGAGTGGCCCAACAAGTGATCTGTGGTTCTTGTGGTGGTGGCCTTGCCATGGCCACCTCCTATCTCTAGAAGATGGGGAGCCATTCCAAGATGAATGGTACAAGGATTGAGTCATATCCAAACTATTTGGTATCTCCTCGCCGACATTTTGTCAACTGCCATTTGAGGTTGTTTGCTACTGCCTCAGCCCAGTTGAACATAGTGGGGTTTAGGCAATCAACGACCAGCCATAGTTGCATTATGGTGGCCTCATGTGGGGCCTGCAAACTAGCTGCTCTAGTGATGGTGGAAAGAAGGACTCTTAGGGACAAGTTAGCCACTGTGGCAATCTTCAGTTTGCCTCCCTTATCTAGTTTTTGGGCTTCCAGACACATTCTCGTAATGAGCATGTCCAATGTTTCCCCTGTGATCTGGGTACCTGTCATTCGGGCTTTTCCCCCCTCCATGATAACCCTATCGACAAGAAATAGATGTCGTTGGCATCGATTTCTAGCTCCTGCCTTCGAATGTTTAATTTCCCCTCATTTGAATCCCATGCTCCAACAAGATATTGGAGTAGGTCCAGTTGTGCTCTCAGACAGGGCACCATAAAAAATTTCAGAAGCCTGCAGTTCCATAGGACATCCAAGCAATTTGGATCCCCCATGGCCAATTCGTCATCATTACTATGTTCTCGCTCTTTCCACTCAATCATCATGATTTTATCCCTACAAACACACACATTGTAATTATAAGTAATCCATTTGTGTTTAAAATATCATTAAACTGCTTAATTTTTCAGAAATTTTCGTTATCAGCACTAAGCCAAAATCCACAATTTTGAAAATTAGGGCTCTTCACGACTGTTTGGAGTATAGTTGTGAAGAGCTCAATTTTTCTTTGTTGAAGATTCTGGCTCATCACGGTCCCAAGCTGGCAACCTGCGATGACCACCTCAAACATCCTCATTCCAAAATCTTCTTGAATGACGACTAAAACTACTGAAAGTAAGCTACATTCTATCTAAAAATGCAAGAAAAATAGTAGTGCCTACTTGGACCAAATGAATTTTCCAACAAGCTTCTGAAACTCCTCTAGTCGATCATTGAAATCGCCAATGCACAAGGGTAAATTTTTCACTCCAAGGTAAAAAGGTAAAAAGTTAATTGATTTTTACCTCATGGCCCCTTTTATAAGTTTTTTTTCAAAATTAGGGTTTGTAAATTAGCATTTTTGATCTCTTTTTGAGTATTTCAGGCATATTTACATCAAAAACAGATCTTACACTTGCTTTTGTGCAGCAACAGGTTCCAAAGTACTCTGGAGATGATTTACGAGTTGTGTTTTTTACTTTTTCGAACTCGGTAAAAACACCAGATCCCGTTTGGAGTCATCTTTAAGCTCATTTCTGACTCGCGAAACCTGAAAAATCATCGAGCTCTTGTCACTTTGAACTCAGCTCTGAAGTGGAATCTACCCAGTATAAGTTTACCCCTTTTACAAACTAGGATAGATTACTTACCAAAAAGGTATACGTTGATCTATCATGGTCAATAGGTTCCCTTGGGTATTGTTTTCTACCTTTTCAGATTCGAGGGACAAATTTACAAAAAGGGACCTTTGGAGTTTTCTTTTCTATGTCTTTTTCAAACTCTTTAAATATGAAAAAGACTCTGAGTTTTACCTATGTCGGACTCATTAAAACCTAATGACATTGGACTTGTCATCATGATGAGACTGAGTTTCTTCTCCTAGGGCTTGTTAAAACTTACTAGATTAGATTTGTCCAAAGGATAAACTTACATTACAAGCATATGATATCCCCTTCAACCTTGTGTTTAAAAATAATTGGGGTACTCGTTAGAAATGGTGGGGGGAAATTTGGAAGTATGTTGTTGATTATTACAATAGCTTGTCGCTCTTGAACATCGACATTCTTTTTGCCTCATGTCCGGTTGGGATATCCTCACTTTATTGTTGGCCTTCTGGTTTTGGGTTATCCATTTTGCCTTATTCCATCTGATCCTTGTTGCATCTTCATGACCTTTGATCCTTTGGTACAAAAATGCTGCCAGAATCTGGAGTCGTGTCGCTGATATGTCCAAGAGTTTAATCCTTCTACAGTTTGTATCCTTACACACCTTCCTCAAATTCTCTGTTTCATCCACATTCAGCTTGTATCCTTACGGTAGCATACTCTTTTCTAGTACCTTGGAGCTTGCATGCCTTAATGGCAAGTTCTTCGCATTCGACGACAAATTTTCATCATTGGCCTTCAATCGAGCGATTTTACGGGTGTTCAACTTCAGATCATTCTTCACACTTCATGAATTGTACTAGCAATACCTTGAGAACCATTGACATTAATGGTGGTCTCTCTCGTGCTTGTTAACGGTTTACATCATTGACTGGTACTCAAGCAATTTTCTAGTATGCTCAGCTTCAACACATCTATTCACATATTAGCATTTGTACCATGATCGGATTGGGATTCAAGACCCTGGGCTCAGATTACATGATTACAGGTTGCGTGGATTTGTTTGTGATTGAATACATGACTCTCTTGATTGAATGGCTATGACCGTACCCGAGTCTTTCATATGGTCCTTTTGATTGGATGGTTGCGTCCATACCACAGGTCATTTATGTTTTCCTTATGAATGGTTGCACCCATGCCTTATGTCCATGTATCTTCTTTCACTATGTACTCATGTATTAGAGATATTAGTTTTACATGCATTGCAGGTTCTCCACCATGGTGTTCTGTTTTTATTATGGATTCGTAAAGAATTTCACCCCTCCCACTCTCTTGGCTTTCATGCTTTAGGGGGCATTTGTTACACAGTAATTTGTCACCGACCCCACATTCTGGACATTGTCAGTCCATGTTATTGACATCTCCCTTGTGTCGTGTTGAAAATTATGTGTCAATGTCTTCCTTGTCATCTCAAGAAGAATATCTCAGTTTACTTCTCCTTGAGCAGACCCTTGTTTACTTATGTTTTTGGGCCGTTGCAGGACAACACTTGTTCCACCCACGAAGATGGATAAGATTACACTAGCCCTAGTGAAGTCTTTGCTCTGTCTCCGTGTTGTACTTGCAACAAGCTACTTTTGGCAAGCTTTTTAAAACAACTCTTCGAATCTTTGAAGTGTAACAACTTCATGGGTAGTCCTAGGGTTGGTTTTTGGATCAGATGAGCTCACATTTCGCTTTTGGGATGGTTGTTCGACCTTTTTTGCAACCTCTCAAAGGGATAAGCTCTTTCTCCCATATTTTATGGAAGCTCCTCCTCCTATAAATACTTCCTCCATGACTAAGATCAGCTAGCTTAAGAGTTCAAGAATTCAATAGCAAGATTAGAGATTGTTTGCTAGAGTGTGGAAGTAGCCTCTCATGTAACTTAGTTTGGGATGATTTTGAGTGGAGTTAACTTGGTTGTAAGAGTATTCTAGCATTAGACTTTTTCGTAGGAGAGAGGGTTGTTCATCTTTTGGGAGATGGTATACGAGTGAATGCTTGTGGAGACATGCTCACAGGACCTTTCCAGGAGACTTATAATGTCAAGGCTTGGTTGTAAGTTCTACTTTGATTTACATTAATACAAATCAACAATTTATTTCTTATACCGTATGTTGAAATGCGTAATGATAGCTTGAAGCTCCTTGACTCTTTAAGTACATAGTTTTTGTCATACTCTATTATGTTCGTGGTTGTGTTCTGTATGTTATTTTTAGGGACAAGTGATTAGAAGAACAAAAGCTGGAGAAACACAACAGGAACTTCATCGAATGACGGTTTGAAGTTAAGCCTTCATGGCATCAACTTTCTAAAGAAATTTGCTTTGGTATTGTCTTTGCTATGACTAGACCCACTCTAGGGCTAGATGGGTTGCCCCTGTTTACAGAGGGAACTTGCCTATGTCACAGTAATTACCTCGCCCACACATGATTATTAACCATGTCCCCTAACACGAAGACCGTCTACATCCGTGCAAGTTGTACCCACCTAGACAGGTGTGCACACAGACCGTTCCATCCAACATTCTTATCTGTTAATCACATCTAAGGCTTCCCAAAATACATGTGCATCATTCTCCTACATTCACACAAGTCCTCAAAGCTTCCTTGGTGTGTGCCCCACCACCTTGCGAGCATAGTGCACAGTACCCATTTCAAAGCCTCGAAATGTTGTTGTTCTGACACCTCTCTTTCAAATTTGTTCAAGAAAGCATCTACCTCACTTAACCCATCATAAGTAGGTAGATCCCTTACCTCTGTTGAAATGCAGTGCAACGATCATGTCATCATGTTACAGTTCAGTGTGGTTACCTTGTGTAACTGGTTCTGACATTGCTCTATTTCCTCGTCTAAATCTGATGTATAGGAGCTTTCGTGATCCCATGAGATTCATACATCTGCAGTGGGATTTACCCAGTCTTGCTCTCGCGCGGTTATCTTGTAGATGTAGTCCAAGTCATTGTCACTCTCACAGTCTCACACCGGCTCCGTGTAGTGCGATCCCTTAGCAGGGTCCAAAGGTATGACTATGCAGAGAGACTTTTTCTCAAAAATCATTTTGTGATTCTTCAGGTTTATTACTCCATTCATGTCCATGGCCTCATTGATTCATAATAGTGTGGGGTAGGGATTGTTGTCATCAACAATCTCTATGACTTCAAAGTCTGCTAGCACACTGGCCCCTTCAATATCCATGGTGATTCCCTGTAATCTTCCCATGGGTATGATCTTTTGCTGGTTCGCCATTCGCAGCTGGACAGGAGACCATTTTAGCATAGGCCTTCCCATGCACTCCCATGTTTTATTTAGCAGAACATTCGCGTCCGATCCTAAGTCTAGGATTACTTGGTCCATCTCATATTCTTCAATCTCTACGGTCGACCTCATTTCTCTTCCCGTCCTTATCGCATGCTTTCCAATCTTTCGGACTACGCACAATTCTCCTAGCGTGGTCCCAGCACATCTATTAACGAGTTCTTCCAATCCCTTTCCAGCCTTACTGTCATGCAGTAGCTTCATGCATGTTTCTAGGAACGTCGTGAGCATCGATGGTTCCATTTCTAGCTCCGTTCTATCATTTCTTCCTTGAGTTGAGCCATCAATGAGGCTCTTCCTAGCTTCCATGAAGGTTTCCTTAGCGTGCTCCAAATCAAACTTTGGTTCTTTCGTTGGAGCCTTGCGAACCCAAGTACTATCTTTAGGCTGCTTGCCTTTACCATCTCCTGTCATAATTCCACTTCAGAGCACAATTTTCACGTTGGGGTCTTCTTCGCACTGCTCAGACCTCATCATCTACAGGTTCTGAGTTGGGGGAGGTTGTAGCACTCCCTTGTCGCACAGCCTAGCTATCAGTGTGGGATAATCCTCTGTCTCATGATCAAACAATGTACAATAGAGACATGATGGACGCGTTGAATTCATTTAATCACATGCATAGTTTCCTACCCCCCGCAATTGTAACAAATAAGTTGTCCATGACCTCTTCCAGGTCCTCCTCCACCTCGGCCTCGTCCACACCCGTCAAATCCAATTCACGCCATTCCTGCATTCTGGTGATCCAAGGATCTTTTGCTTATAGATGTATCAAAAGAATCACATGTAGAAATTGCAGCGTTACATAAAAATTTAATGTGCACATGAGAGAAGAAGAATAATAAACACATAAAGCATGAGAAGAATACAACAAGACTTGATAACAGAGTATGTACAACTTGGACTACATCCCCAAGCCCTGCTTGATCAATGGGGAGGCCTTCATTCATTAAATGGTATGAAAAGAAGAGAATACAATCATTAGTTACATAAAAATGAGTCTTATACCTCCATTCTGAAAAATGGTTGAGAAAATGAGAACTCAGATGGAGAAATGGATAGAAACCAATGCATATGTGGCATTGAGAGGGGCTAAAAACATATAAGATTTGTCCAATTCAGAAAAAATGCACTTTCGCTCTTTCCTGCAAGATCTGCCTTGAACTTCATGCCAAAAATCCTCTCCTCCTGCACTTATGCGTGCATTGGGTTTTATAATATTTCTTTTGCTTACAGGCGCACTTAAATCATACATTTTTTTTGTTTATAATAGAAGTCATTGTCTCGAAAGGATCGACTGGCCGATCATCCGACCTTTCTATGCAACAAACACCTTTAAAATGGCCTTTTTCCACTTACACAGATAATACACAAAACATTGGAAAAACCTAACCAAAATCCTTTTACCCAGACTTCAAATTATGTGAAATCAGGCTTATAAACCCATTGGGTCTAGCCATTTATCGCAAATCACTATGGCACTTGTTCACTGGCCCTTGTCGCGGGGATCACCAATTGCCGATCACCAATCTATCAATCCATCAATCGTCGATATGTCAATCTGACGATCGCTAATATAACCGATTAAATCTAGACCATTGATATGTTCCTTGATCAGACGGTTGAGATCGCATCGCATCTTGCTATCGCATTATGTAACGACCTAGGGGTCTTCCCTTTGGTTATGTCAATGCCGATGCCGATTGCCGATGCTAGTGTTGAGGGACAAAGTCCCCTAGGGTCTTGGGTCAATACCCTAGTAGAGTGGGGGTTATATACAAAGAAAAACAAGCATTCCATACAACCATGATGCTAATATAAACAAACTATACGAAAAGAGGTGCACCTGGGGGTCCTTCATTTGGGTAGATCCAGCTAGGGTCCAAACCCTCTTTGAGTTCCTTTCAATCCTTTAACCTGCAAAACAATCAATTCAAGAAATCCTAGCAGTATATGGACCAAGCATCATAAGGAAATCAACTTCGTAGCATATTGAAAGTTAGTTATACAATTGAAACAACCATTCATATGTAAATCATAACATTAATATCATAAGCATGAAGAAGATTCATATCAGGAACAAGATAAGTGTTTCTTTATTATAGATAACTAAACTACAGTAAGGAATGATTTCACCTGAGTCTTCCTTTTGCAGGCTCCAAGCAAAACCATCCTTCAGATTCATCCAATCTCAAGCCTTCAACAAGCTCCTTCCATAACTCACTCAAGGATATCTCAACTAATGGAAAGACATCATAACTCAAGGAAACAAGGGTTTCTTGTAATGGGGGAAGTGTTGAAAGTAGAAGGATATTCAGACCTAATCAGGGATAATCTTAGTAGAGTGATTTTTCTCTCTCTTCTCTCCACCCTTAGGCCTTCCCATTGAAGCCTTTTTATACTTCTCCCAAAGTAGTTTTTTAGTTGGGAATCCATTGGGAACAGTTGGGCCACGGGCACTAATAGGTAATCAACAGGTAAAACCCATGATCTTCGCCTGAAATTAAGGAGATTTCATTTTTTTAAGTGTTTTAAGACATATACATTGGTTGGCTATACACAGACCCACGTACACATGCGTTTAGCTCAGGGTAGTGTCGCATATAGGGAGTAAAACATTGTTTTTTAAGTATTTGGACCACGTCTGGAAGGAGGGGTTGCCTTAGGCCATGAGTGCAGCATCGCAAACATCAACAATGAGATTTGGAGCTATAACAGATGTCCCCTTATATATGAGGTCAAAAGGGGTACATGATCGCCAAAATGTATTATGTAAGTGCATGGAAAGGAAACCTGTCAAAAACTGAGAAGGACTTCACCAGAGTTTACCTTGCCAAGCCACAAAAGGAGATCAGAAAGAAACACTATCTGAGGCGGGCATACCCATGCTCAAAGAAAGTTAAGCATGTCTGCATATCAAGTATAAGTGGATCCACTAAGTATACAAGTATAAAATACTGGAAAATACATAATGGATCATCTGATCACGATCAAACAAGTACATGTCTGAATATCACATATAAGAATGTCAATGATGCTGAAGGATGAAGCGGATCACTGATATCAAAGACTGATCCAAAAAGTACCAAATTAACAGATGGAGTAAGATGTTACTACACTGCAAACTCAGGTGCCAACATATAGAATGTCACCATGACTTACTGCAACATATAAGGTGGAGTGGTATCAACTAGTAGCAACAGGAGCAATTATCAAGTGAACCAATGAATGCTAATGCAAGCTAAGGTCTTGACCAACCACTGTGGTAAATTTCTACACTATGGGAATAAATGATATGAAGTTGACCATGTGAGAAATCGTTTGATTACCAATCATTGATGTATACCATTAACAAACGCGAGACTACTCACCAATAATGATAATGAGTTTCAAGGTAACCAGTACAATCTAACAAGTGTGAATAGATGAGCTGGAGTTGAACACCTGTAATAACATATCAATCAGGAGACAATGATGGTTTCCCACTATCGATAGTGAAGTATGTACCACTAATGACTGCAAACCCCAAGGTACTGCCAAATGGACTCTAGATCTTTGCCCCAGAGCAATGAATCGTAGTCAATAGGGAAATATCTGCTAGAAGGAAGGCATAAGGCATCCTTCATCAATCTAGCACGAGTGTAACCCATAGGCCAATAATGTGGAAGGAATTAGATGAAAAAAGATGTAGTAACCCGACCGAAGCACGTTTCCAGCGTACACAAGATGTGGCTAGCGCACAACAGAAACCCTCTGAACCAATCAATAATGAAAGCTAACACAGAGGTGAGGTATCCACCAATAGGGTCAAACGGAAACCAAGGTATTGCACGAATCCCAATGTGTGATAGTGTACGCTGATGTCGAATACAAGGGAAGCCACTCAGTCAAAGACCCATGATACTGATCGATGCTGAGCACAAGGTGACCTATGAATAATGGAAATAGGGCCAGGGTGTGGCTCTAGGCCTGTCCTTAGAGCAAGATGTCGTTGTCGATAAGGACAAGACTCGCTAGCAAGAAGTCAATGGAGACCTTCTCAAACCAGCACGAGTAAAGGACCAATATAACTGATGTGATGATAGACAAGACACTAACAACCAGGGATGGCCAACTGAAAAATGAGTCAAGAGACACCGCAGAGAGGTCGACTCAGGCTAACTTCCCTTGAACAAAAGCACGACTCAATGTGACTATGTGGCAGCATATGATGACTCTGTATAAGTTCCTCATGCAGGAGGCATGAACGAACCCTCCATATGATTGGAAGAGATAACCAATCAAGGGAGAACTAACTCAATAATAAGGTTAAGGCGTACCTAAGTCAAACTAAATCCCACTCAAATGGAGGAGACTTTGTTATGAGTGCTTTGTTCAAGGGCGACATGACTGACTCTAGCTGCCAACAATAAGTTAAAATATTGTCCTATTCCCGCTTTTTTTGGAATATATAATTTTTTTTATTTTTTTCTTTAAGCTGGAAAAATAATAAAAGAATGCTATAGTACAGTGGAAAGAACGAGTGTCAGTCAAAACAGATGATCTAGTTCCTGGGATTGGAACAATCCTATGCTCAATGTAGGGAGGTGAAAACTGGTCAAAGACACTCAAAGGTGTGTTCCTTCCATGGGTCAAGGTGTGTCAAGTTGCAGAAGTCAAGGGAATGCAAATTTGATTTTGCAATCATCATGGTCGAAAGTTGGCTTAAACATGAGTCCATGCGAAGCCGGCTCAAGGCCAAAATATGCAAATGGTCAAAATGCAATGTAGTAGTACAACTCAACACAAAGGAGCCTCTACGGTATAAGGCCAGAACAAAGTGAAGGAAAAAAGAGGAATGAGTCTTCATCGCATAAGTCATGGTGGAACTACAGAGGACTCTCTAGCCTACTCAGATCGAAGCAACATGGGCAACAAATGTCAGTGAGGTGCTAACTACGATGCCCATGAAAAGGATGGCTCTACCATCGTGTCATGATTTAAAAATCGGTGAGTGAAGATGGTTTACGAACCATAACATGATGGGATCGACCCTATGGCAAGTGTATCAACAAATGGAGGCTAGCATGCATAATGCAATGAAAAAAATGGCTTCCCTGACCTATATTCTAGTGAAAGATGATAACTACCATGACAGGTCAGTAGTCATGGAACCGTCTTGAAACTATCGAAAAAGCGTCCAAAATGTCCTGAAAATCAAACCATTCTCGACGTTCCAAGATCCGAAGTTAAAAGTTACATGAGACAAAACAAAATTAAGTTTTGAAAAAAATTTGCATTTCAAAGCTTATAAAATAGTTTTTTGACTCGCCATTATCACTGAGAGCAAAAGAGTGAAGCAAAAGAATAAAGCATTGCCATTTGCCAAATTCGATCATTCAAATCTTCCCAAAATCACCAGGTAACCCTTAAACTTATCTTGCATTCAATTTTGATTGGTTTTAGAATTTTTAATTCAAGTTTCACTATTCAATTATTGTCAAAAAAATTGTCACAGAGTATACATGGTTTGGATATATGAAACCCGCATATAAGCAGGCCCTACACGCGATTGTGTATGAAATGGACCCGCGTATACGCCATGAAAACTTCAAAATAAAAATCTAATGGTCTAAATTTGTTTTTCCTTCAGGATTCTAGTCACGTGGAGAGAAAGAGAGCATGCCTTAGTGGATGATGAGGTTACGAATGATCCTAATGCCTTGGATGCCTTAAGAGGATGTGGTTTGCTAAATTTATTTAAAATGCCAAACATGAAAGCAAACACTCGCCTGCTCAAAATTATCATTCACGACTAGAGCATCGAGGATGAATCTTTTATGATTGATCAAATGCCACTCAAGATAGAGGTTGAGGATATTTATTTCATCACGGGCCTTTCCCGAAGGGGAGAGGTAGTACATTCCACAGGCAGATCACAAGGCAATCTCTCTATCGAGGATTGCGTGCATATATATTGCCCGGGTCATCTAGAAAAGGTTGGAAGTCAAATTCCAATCACGCATGTGGAGAGTTTATCATTGAGGATAATCCTGTTCACCATAGCGAGAGAACGGATCAACTTCCTTACACCAGGCTTCACGGCTAGCCATGAGCTTGGCAGTAGACTGTCTCACTGCCATCTTTGATTGGTGTACTCATCTTCTCACCAACCTGAAGAGCCAGATTACTTCTATCAAGAAGGGGCAGACCAAAATATTTGGGTATGGAACTATTTTGTGCTCTTTGTTCTTTGAGAGGGTCCCAACACTCCGTCCTAGAGTACTAGTTTCGATCAGCACCCCACGAGATCCACGAATGGGCAGGTGGGTTGACTTGATGAAACGACTAGGAGGTGGGGACATTCCACGGACTGCTTTTGACGATGACTTCTTCTCCTGATGGGAGCAGTAGATCATTGCTGTAGACGACCACCCTTATGGTGGGTTGGACTTCCGAGGAGATCCTAATCTAGCTTTACCACCGATTGCAGCATAGGGAAATATAGGTGACAAATGTCTTTGATTTTATGATTTTTTTATGATTTTTCAAATATAATAATGAATTTTGAAAAAATATTTTTGATAGGATTAAAATGACTAATATGATGATCATGTTCCAAATATTGGGCCTGTATGACCAGATGGATTCCCACGGCATGGACATCACGATCGAAGTGTTGAAGAGGCAGCTGCGAACACAGAGCGACTTCTACACACAATTCAATGGCACTTGGTGAGACTAACTCACTGAGTACCGATGGAGGCTATAGAGGATCTCCCTATAGACATGCAGTGTCATGTGGTTGGCATGCCATGAGACTGGGTTTGCACTCTTAGGCATGTGGCCAAAGCAGTAGTTGCATACTTAGCCACTTATCCTGACCCAAGGCATTAGATGTACTTGACATGATTATGGGCATTTGAGTCCCAATTTTTGTATATTATTTTGGACACACTTATGTAAACTCGAGATATTTTGTGATATCTATATATACAGTTTCGACTTTTTGATGCTTTATTTTATTGTGATGAATGAATGATGTGCCATTCTAATGCTTGATTAGCGATAGGATCAGCTAACCAATTATGAGATCATGGAATGTGAAAATTATTAATGTAAGTAAATGATCTTTGCAACAACCTCACCTTAAATACTAGAAATATAAACATGGATGCCTTACTCGATAAATATTATTCAGTTGTGACAATATCAATTGTGAATCAAGATAGACTACCAACGAATCGATTTCATAAGAAATTGCTTCGGATAGTAAATTAATGACGGCAGTATACTCAGCCATATTATTTGAAGCGAGATCAATGCATACTCCTCTTGACATTGTCAACTAACCAGTTGGATAGTAGATTACCCAAGCTGCAAAAGCAAGTTTCCGAGTGTGCCGACTAGCACCATCGGCGAATCCAAAATAGATCAAGTCATCCATCAACACCTGCCACAGCAAACCAAAAATTGTTGATATCAAAAAAAATCCCAATGAGATATGTACAAATATACAAAATGTACAAAGAAGCCATTGCCTAGCTGCTACTTAAGCAAAGTACTTCTTGAGGTAGAGCTTGTTTCGGGGCTCTTCCAACTTGTTTTCTTCAAAATTGATTAACTCATATGCCCCTTTTTTAAAACTTGTTTAATTATAAAGGGATTGTACCACATAGGCTTGAACTTGCCTGCCCCCAAGGCGTCCTTATGTTAAAATTGGCAACTAGGGCCAAACTTCATGTGGGTCATATTATTCATGGTTGATAATATTTTTATTAGATTCCTCTCATCAATAGGTGTAGGATTGATATAAAGATCATCCGATTCTGATAAGTATTCATGGAGATATGAATTTATTTTGATTATGGAATTATTATCAAGCTGACCTACAACTCATGTAGTTTCAGAAGCCCAATAGTCGCATCTATTCAAACACCAACGTTGTGTATAAATACAAGAGGACTTTTCCTCATTTTCACTCACTCATCTCATCACATCTCTCTCTCTCTACTGCTCAAAAAAGAGTCTCTTCTCTACTGTGTAGAAAAGGGTCTCTCTCTCACACATGTGAAGCTGGAAGCTGCTGAAACTGAAGTTGTAACTGCAGAAGTAAAGTTTGACCTACGTGGACTAGAATGTCTCCTCATCTGAACCATGTTGTAGATTCATCTGAACCTCCTCTAAAAGCCGCAACTTTTGGTGGTGGAATCAAGTCAATCCGATGGATAGTTTGCAAGATATCAACTGCCCTAGTTTGATGATGAAGCCGCTAATGCTAATGCTACTAATCTAGGGTTTGCTACTACTGATATAAATTAGATTTACTGTACTATTTCTCTTTGCTAAATTATTGAAGATAAAAGAAGATTTGATCAAAGGGTTTCCCTACACATTGTGGGGTTTTTCCCTGGCTAGCCGCCACATCTTGTGTCTCTTGTTTTGGCTTGTTTTCTGTCGATCGTTTAATGTTATATCTACACTTTAATTCATGTACATGTGATTGCTAATCTGTGGAATATAATAAAAACAAAGAAGTCAACTATTATAATCATAGAACATACCATAACTTAACATGGTATCAGAGTTGAGGTGAAGAGAAAGCCCGAGCAAGAGCAAGAGAAATCATTGAAGAGAATATTGGCAAGGCTATCCTAAAAGAACTATGGGGTCCTCAACACTCTTTCCTACCCAAGACAAGCTCCATGAGAAAGCTGACTATCACGGATGGAAGATGTCTATCGATCTAACCCCAGAAGATCAAGGAGTGTTGGACCATGTAAGAGGCAATATTGTTGAGCCTCCATCAAATGCATCCGCTGATGCCTAGAACAAATGGAAAAACGAAAAATTCAAAACAAAGAAGATCATCCAGAACTCTATTGACAAGCACTTGGTGGCCTACATCTCTGAATTGGACACCTCCAAGGAAATCTACGATAGAGTGGTGAGTATATTTAAAGTTAATGATACAAATCAAGTTTTGTTTCTTAGAAATAAGCTGAGGGAAATCAAGAACGGTAAAGATGAGAGTATGAAAGAATACTTCTTAAGAATCACCGAGATCAAGAATGATCTACTATCTATTAGGGAGACTATTACTGATAGGGAAATGCACTCACGACTCCTGGAGGATTACCATCCGAATGGTACGTGTTTAGGACTACTCTTCTGAACAATCATGTAATCCGTGGTTTCAAGGAATTAATGGCTAGATATATTCTAGAAGAAACATGGGTGGAAGAGCAAGAAATGCCCTTGCCTAAAGATCCTCCTGCTGCCTTTTCTTCTCATGCTAAGAAAAGAAATAATTCCGAGTCGAAATCGAAAAGAAAGGCTGGACCTAAGGGTGGAAGAAAAGGACGATGTTACATTTGCAATAAAGTGGGTCACTATGTGTTATAGACATATTTGGGCACTGCAACCCCAAACTCATATGTCCATAAACTAAGGGCTCTTTAGTCCCTAAAAGTGTTGTTTCATACCCTAGAGGATCATGGTCAACTGATTACATCATTTCCCAAAAGTTCCACCTAAAAAACTACTCATAACAGGCCAAAACTAGACCATACTGACTGCTCCATGGACAAGGTGTAATGCATACTGGCTACCTCACTAGCTAGGTGCAATGCATACTGAAATGGCCTATTGTGGGGTATGATGAGCGAGAATAGACAAATGGCAAAGACAGTTTGCTAAGTGGATGATCATGGAATCTTCCAGAAACTTTTCCTGTGACACTTACCTCTCTGAATTCGCCCAGGGATGAGTAAGAGATCAATGAGATCTCCAAGTGGAACCAAGAACTATCAGTGGAACGACACTAATAAAAAACCCAGAGTTGACTCACACCCTTTCAAGACATTTATAAATGGATCCCTCATCTGAGAGATCTAGAGGCTGGAATTTTGTATTTTGTAAGGAATTGCTGTTGGTTTATCTGTGAGAAGAGACATTGCATTGTTGGGTGATTTGCTTGTTCATGAGGTGAAGAGGGCTTCTACACTAGGAGGATGATGCTCGATCAAACAGCTGGGTTGTAATCCTCTCTTTCACTACTATTAACAAATTTCTTTGAGTTTTCCTCCATATAACCGTGTGTTTATGAATCTTATTGTTTATGAATGCAACTGTATGGTCAATTTGTTTCTGATTCCACATTGTTTATGATGTTTTAGATGGAGATGCTTTGATGGTTTTCTGTTACTTTGACTCTACAGGTACTCTTTGAAGCAGGAAAAGTAGGAGAGGAGTGGAAAATTCTATCAAGGAAAGGAGAAATCAAGCTAAGATCAAAGCAGAAGATCCAGGTTGGTCCTCTTTTCTTCCCTCTAATCTATCACACTTAAAGGAACTCTCAAAAGGCTTTCATTGTTTGTTTCTAAGATAGCTACCCATCTTAGTGGGACTAGTAGTTCAAATTGACACTAGTTTTCCCTGAAACAAAATGGTGACTCCACTGTGGAACGAATAGTTTGTTTTGTTTGTTTATTGTTCACTTTATAAACTATATATGGAGCCCGAAGTTAGCTAGCTAGCCTTAGAAATGCCTTTGCTATGCAATTGCGAAGTAGATGAATGTTGCTTCAGTCAATCTCCAAGTTGGTTTATGAACTAAACATCTGAATTACAAAGCATTCTAAGTGCCCTTGTGGTAGCTCAGAACCTCATAAGATCTTACCTGTATGCTTTGCTTTTACTGTCCATCATTACTCAGCCTAAATCACTGAACTTAGCTGCAAATTTTGAGCAAAAACCAAGCTCAGCTTTGCTCCCTGGCCCATCACATTGTCTCTAACTGTGCAACCTAGATGCATCGCACCTCCCATGTGTTGCAGGTGAGATGCATCCTTGTTTCCCTGTGTTGTAGGTGTGATGATTGAGTGATATTGTTTTTCTCTCTGAGAGTTGGTTTTTTCTCCTTGTTTTTAGCTCTATTCAGTAGTTTTGTTGTTCATGATCAGTATTTTCTTGCTGAAACCTTCTTCCTTCACATATTTTAGCCTCCATCAGTTAGGAATTGTAAATGTTTTTATGTATTTGTGAATCATTTACAGTCTTTGTCGAAAGTAGCTTAATCGAACTGTCTTTTTTGATGCAAGTGTCGTAATTGTCATTTTGAATCAAAAGAAGAGTTTCGTAAAGTCTTCCTCTTCTGGATAGTTGATTTTACTTTTGTTATTATGCCTGATTTGAGTTATTAGTATTTGAAGTGTCGAAAATAGTTTTCAATTCGAAATCAGAAAGTGTCGTCTTAGTCTTCCTTTCGTTTTGAAAAGAAATTGTTAGAAATGTCGCTTTGAAAGAGAATAGTTCAGATCTGTACATAGCTTTCCTTTTTTGGCATTCACACATTAAGAAAGTAGAAAACAAATACATGCATGTGCATTTGCATTTTGACTGCATGCAAAATTTGATTTAGGAAAGTGCATTTACTGTGTGCTCTATGCTCTCTGCTGAAAGAAAAATCATTATCTTCTTTCCTCTGTAGCTAGGATTTTCATTGCTAAAAGAACATAAACGACTATTTATTATTTTAGATTGCATATTTAGGAATTTTACATCTACATCACATGGTGAACCTTGAAAGACAAACTTCTAATCAAGATCAACTCTAAAATAAATCTCAATGAACATAAAAACACTTTGGAACCTAACACAACACATCCAGAAGTCTAGGATAGAGACGTGTTCTGGCATTGTAAAACCTGGTAACTATCGTTTTCATTGAAGGTTGGGTGATTCCTCCTCTTTGATATGACAAGTGCCAGTACGGAATTGTGCTCCCCATACCGTCGAGTATATATTGGGAGACCACAATAGGCTGATATCCTTCATCCTTAGGAAGCCGTGTCTGTCGCCCTATCAATCGCAATGCACTGAACACGGCATTCGGGAAGATTGACTGTCGTGCATAAATCCTTGGTAATCCCTCTGTCTAGATTTCCAAAATAGTCACTTTCTTTCCCTTTCAACTCCTTAAAGGAAAAGGTCCATCTAAACACTTGTCACTTCAGGCTCATTAAAAATCGAAGGCGACTAGAGTCACCTTTAGCTTTTTCTCGACTCTTAAAAATTGAAAAAGCAAGTTGTGTCAAAGTGTCTTAAAATTCATTTAAATCTTAATAAATTTATCCTCTTTAATTTTGAGTTAATCAAGTAATCCGCAATCGTGGAAGAAAGTCAATCAAAACCCCATCATTCGCAGAGACTAGTGAGTCAACCATCTTTGAACCTAGAAACAAAACCATCCCGGGCAAAACGGTCTCATTTAACTGAGTCCAATTCACCTGATTTATTTGAAACTTCTGTTTCAACATCGTCAGAGACTACAGTTACTCCAATTATCTCTGGTACATCTGCCTTTATAGAAAAAAATTTGCAGTTACAAGAGGACATTAGATTTGATCCTAGTGTAATGGTAGACACCTCTATTCCTGAAGCAGCTCCACCTAGGACTGATCTGGAAACTGAAGTTCACTTGCCTGAACATCTGGAAGTTGAGTTACAGAATTCAGAAGATGTCACCCCTCCAATATCGGTTACTGCAGAAGCTACACTTTCTTCGGCTCCAGAAATATTTTACGGACTTGATGATCTTCCTCTTACCTGGATTGATTGCCATAGAAGAGATAGTAGAGGATCTTCCACCCAATACTCCAATGCATTTTGGAACTGGGATCCACTTATATCCTTCTACTACAGAAGTTATTTCTTTTAATCATCCTTCATCGCAAGTTCCTGTCGAATCGCTAGGAAATCTTTTCGATAGATTAAATATGTCTGAGCAACCATCAACATCTAGGATTGTGTCAACTGACACAGCTACAATGGAACGTCTCGCTGATGTTCCTATAATGTTTGCTGGTATACCATCTGTCCTGACTAGTTATCAACAACAAGCCGGAGTCCACTCAGGACTATTTAGATGACATGGTCTACTCCTATTTCTTCATCCGGAATCTCATCTGGTATTAATTATGTTGAAACTCAACAAGTTGATCCAATATGTCTTCAAAGGCAATTCTACCCTTTAAGCACTGGATTGCCACCATATGGGGGGAAGTATGCCTTTTCATTGTTCCCTCCTGGAGAACAACCATATGGGAGTTTACAACAAAATTCAGGTCAAACTGGAATTACATCCAGCGGTTGGGTACCAGTACTGCCTCAACAACCAAGGGTTGTATATTCAATGCATCCAGTCCATCTTGTGTCAAATATTCCCACTACACCTGCTATTGTGACTATATCGCAAGTACAAGCACTACTTTTTGTATGTCAACCTCAAGTCTCTCAGGTTGCAGTACAATAGCCTCTCGTCTCTGCGATTCAATCACAACCTCATGTTAGTGTCTCCTTACCAGGAATGACTCAGGCTCAAATAGGTACTATCACTCCACATCTTGGTCAATCATCCAGTATTGGACAACAAAAATTTTCCAACACCCGCAATTCCAGCAATCATACCAAGGACCTGAGCAACAAGGCTTTGTAAGTAATGGGTAACCACATTTCCAAAATAGTTATCAACAACCATACTATAATGGTTATGCCCATCAACCTTATCAAAGTTACCAGCATCAGATACATTATGCTGGTATGCAAAGACCTACTACTCAGGTGATTCCATCTTATCCTGGGTATGCTTCGCCTAACCTGAATCAACAGTTTCCCTTTGTAGCAACCTTAGAATTACCAGATCTAAACCGACTAACGAATGATCCAATTTCTTATTCCCGTTGATGGCTAGCGATTCCTCATAAAATTCCCTCTGATATTCCTAAATTCAATGGAAATCCAGGTGAAGATCCATCGAATCATGTAATGACATTCCATTTGTGGTGCTCATCCAACACCATGAATGATGATTCGATTAGGCTTCGCCTTTTCAACGAGCACTAACTGGTACAACAACAAAATGGTATATCGAATTGCCTAGAGCTTCGTTTGATAACTTCAACAACCTTGCCACTACCTTTTTAACCCATTTTCAGTTACCCATAAGGTATGAAATAGGGACATAACTCCTTACCAACTTTAAACAGACGATAGCCACTCACATATCTGATCATATTCATCAGTGGTGGCGTCGTCGAAGAATGGTAAAGAAGTATGTTCTTGATCAACTTTTAGCCGAGTGGTTTATAAAGTCATTATTACCCTCTATTACAGAGGATGTGGCTAAGGGAGGATTTGTAACTGAAGAGCAAGTCATTGCCCGTGCACAATATTTGGACTTGATCTATACTCAGTCTAGCACGCTCTATGATAAAATTCCTGACACTCCTAGACCAGAATTTTCCATTCCTCCCCCTCCCAAATCAAACAAGGACTCTCATGCTGGTGATGGTGTGATAGGTACAACAAGCACGAAAACTGAAAAGGCTACATCTAAAAAAGCCCATACGGTTTCTAGTCAAAAAGCAGATGAAGAACCTCTTGCCTCGGAGGTTAATGTCGTGTCAATTGACAAGGGAAAAAATCATAAGCAACCAGGGGGCAAGAAGAAAGGGACAAACAAAAAGAAGAAACAGGAAGATTCGACTCCTGAGAAATCTTCTAGAAACCGTACTGGAAAGAAGAAACCTAATCAGCCATGTTTCATATTCGATGAGGACCATTACACGAGAGATTTTCCACATCGAGCTGAAGTCACAAAGTTTTTCAAAAAGACTTCAAATACCTCAGTGGTATTGACTAATTCGTTTCCAAATCTAGAAACTAATCTGGTTTCTAGTGATCGTGCTTCCCCATCCCAAGTGCTTATGTTATCCATCTTAAAATAGCAAAATGACGCTTTGATATCAACAAGGAATAAAGATTATGGAAATCCATAGTCATCAAACAACAAGGCTACAGATCAACCCAGTAGTTCGACAACAACTTCGCCAAAAGTTGTTCCACCAATCATTCCTGAATTAACAATAAAACCACCTAAGGGAGTAGTACATAAATCGACATTTAATCCTCGTGCTCGAGTAGTATAGAATTATAATATAGTGGAAGATCTGGCCCAATCGCCATCTGATATGTCAACATTTGAAGTACTACAGAATTTGCCCTCCCAAAAACATGCTTTTTTATCAACGATAGGTGGGATTGATCCAGTAGATTCCAATCTAGTGGCCTTTAATCATAAAGGATATGAACCTTATTTACCACCACAACTCGCTTTCCTCATACAGGTAAAAGCCCTCAACAAAATTGTTCATCGAATAATCATTGATGAGGGAGCATCTACCTATATTATGTCAATGAGTTGTTGGAAAACTTTAGGCTCTCCACCCTTGTCACAATCATCAACGACATTAAAAGTGTTCGATGGAAGAACATACATGCCTATGGGATATTGAGTAACTTGAAAATCGAACTGGAGGGAAAGACAGTAGAAATTGAAGTCGAGGTCATTGATGGAAACCTTAACTACAATATCCTACTAGGTAGGCCCTGGATTTATGCTATGGCTGCTGTTGTGTCAACATATTTTAGAAAGATTGCATTCCCCTTTCAAGGCAGAATTACAATCATTGACCAACTAACCTTCCTCCCCAATAGTTCTCAAGTTACTGGAAGCATTCCATTGATCCATGGAAGCTCTCAATCGCTTCAAAATATCATAGTAGGTCTCCTAAAAGATCCTTCCTTAATGGGTACTTTTGCCCTTCCACCTCCAAGTAATCTGCAAGAAGTGGCCACAGTGGAAACCTATCACATGATATATTATACATCATCAAAGATTAAGAAGAATTCCAAACATTTTTTTAGCATGGATCATCGCTAGGTTTTTCCCCCAAGCCCTATATAATTGCTGTAGTAATCAATATTCTGGGCATGGGCAACAAACCCAAATCAACGCTCGACAAGTGTTTGGATAGATAGGTCTCTAGAGTATGGTACCTCTTCTGATACTTGGTCTCATATACATTCTACAGATGAAGGAATCATTTAGTCAATGATGATAGGAGAGGCACCATGGGAAGATCACTACCATCGTTCCCAACCTCAAGATAACAACGAGGATTATTCTAACGATCTTAATCATCCTTTAGTTTTTGATTTTCTATTGAATACTATAAATATGGTGGATTCAGAGCGAAATCTATCCAATATTGAAGAAACTATTGCCATTAATATCTGGACCAAACCAAATGTTGTAGAGAATATACATGTTGGCAAATCTTGTTCTCCTTCAGAACTGAAAATATACTGTGCTCTCTTTCGTGAATTCAGAGATGTCTTTGCTTGGTCCTATGAATAAATGCCACGCATTGACCCGAGCATCGTTGAACATGAAATCAAGATGTATCCAGATGTAAAACTAGTACGACAACGGCTTCGACCAGTTCACCCAAAGAAAGTCATTGCCATTAAGGTAGAAGTTGAAAAACTTTTACATGTTGGTTTCATTTACCCTATTCCTCTCACTGATTGGGTATCGAATATTGTTCCTGTGATGAAAAAGCAAGGAACTATTAGAGTGTACATCAATTACAGGGATGTAAATCAAGCTTGTCCAAAGGAAAACTACCCTACACCCTTCATCGACCAGATAATTGATGAATGTGCCGGATGGAAAGTTTTTTCATTTATGGATGGATTTTCTGGATACAATCAAATCAATATCCACCCACAAGACCAGTCAAAGACTGCATTTATATGTCCATGGGGCACATTCACGTACCGCAAACTACCTTTCCATTTTAAGAATGTAGGGGAAACATTTCAGAGGGCAATGAACCATGCCTTCCACGACATCAAACACATCGTTCAACTATATCTTGACGATTTACCGGCTCATTCACAAAAGCGGACTGATCATCCACAGAATTTCAGAGCTATATTTCTACGTTACTGATACTACAAGATACAAATCAATCCAAACAAGTGTGTATTTTGTGTTGGTTCTAGTCAGTTACTTGGTTTCGTAGTTTCTAAGGATTGAATTCGACTCAACCCATGTAAGGTTCAGGCAATCATTGACATGCTTCCACCTTCAAATTTGCTTCAGATTCAGCATCTCTAAGGGAAAGCAAACTTTTTGAGGTTCATTCCAAATTACACCGAATTTGCTAAAGGTTATACATGTATTTTGAAAAAATAAGTACCCTTCAACGAGGATTAGGTTGTGCAAGCTTCCTTTGATGCTTTGAAAAGTTCCCTGGTAAAAGCATCATTAATGTATGCTCCTGACTATCAAAAAGACTTTAACCTGTATCTCGCTACTACAGATACAACCATCGCGTTGGTTTTAGTACAAGAAGATAATGTAATAGAAAATCCTATGTATTATTTAAGCCGCAACTTAAATGATACAGAAAGCAAGTACTCCTATGTTGAAAAGTTGGCTTTAGCAGCTGTTCAAGTAGTACAGAGATTTCAACACTATATACTCTTTCATAAAACTACCATCTTGTCAAATTGTAACCCTATGACCTACATCGTGTCGCGTCAATTGCTAGGGGGCAAGTATTCAAAATGGATAGCCATTTTGCAAGATTTTGATATGGAATTCACCAAATCCAAATCAAATAAATCTCTAGTCTTCTCGGAGTTACTTTGTGACCTCCCATCATCGTCCAACGATTTAACATCTAAAGCATCAATCATGGATGAAACTTTGTTTCTGATATCATCAAGCGACCTGTGGTATGAATATATACTAATCTATATTCAAACCAAAACCTTTAGGCCTAACACCTCTCGCTCGGAACAACGATGTACTCGATACCAAGCAAAATACTACATGATCGTCGAGGATACACTTTACCGTCATGGTGTTGATACAGTTCTGCGAAGGTGCCTCACACATGAGGAGGCTGAAAAAGTCCTCAATGACTGTCATTCAGGTGCATGTGGGGGGCATCTATCTAGTTACGCTACTGCACAGAAAATCTTATGAGCTAGTTACTTCTGGCCTACTATCTTCAAAGATCCCATAATAGCAGTCAGAAGTTGCCATGCTTGTCAAATTTTTGATTGCAAAACCAGATTACCACTTGCACCACTGCATCCAGTAGTTTGTATTGGGACATTTGCCAAATGGGGCATAGATCTCATGACATGTAACCCCACCTCGGCCGGGGGGCATGGGTATATCATAGTCGCTATCAACTATTTTACATAATGGGCTGAGGCGATGCCTACATTAAACAATAGTGGTGAAATGGATGCTCTTTTCTTTTTCAATCATGTAGTCTCTAGGTTCAGTGTTCCACAGGCTATAGTCACAGATCATGGATCACATTTTCGCAATCACATGATGGTTGAATTGACTGCCAAGTTAGGACTGTCCCATGATAGTTCAACTCCATATTATCCGTAGGCTAATGGACAGGTTGAAGCGATTGGAGTCCACAACAGGATTGGAATTTAATCCTGTACTCAGCTCTATGGGCATATAGGACCTCAGTGAGAAATGCGACCGGATTTATGCCTTTTCAGTTGGTGTATGGCTTGGAAGCTGTCTTACCAATTCAGTGTGAGATTTCATCTCTAATGCTTGCAATCGATATACTTCCTGAAAATTCAGAGGAAGAGGCTCATTTCTTGGAACTAATCCACTTGGATGAAACTCGTTGTGACGCTGTGCTAGCTAATGAAGCACATAAGAAACGTGTTAAAGTGAAATTTGACAAAAATATCAAGCCTTGTGTATTCTTAGAAGGTGACCTGATCTTACTCTACGATCAGGACTACGATAAATTGGGAGTAGGTAAGTTCCAATCATTATTGATGGGCCCCTACATTGTTAAACGGGTATTAGAAAAGGGAGCCTACAAGCTGGTAGATTATGATGGAATTCCACTGTAGCAACCCCAAAACAGGTTGTATCTTAAGTGATACTATGCTTGATCAAGTGTAGTAATCTCTTTATAGATATGCTTTTGTTTCATTTTTGTTTTCGTAAAGAGTTGTCATTTTTGTTAAGTAATCCGCTTTGTATTTATTGTAGATGTCAGAATTTTTGGAAACATTTGTTGGGTACGCCGACGAAGCTAGTCGTAGAATGCGGAACCTATCTTCTACAGCCTGGGCCATCTTTGATCCAAGTGGCGAGTTAGTGAGTTTTAGAGGGATATGTATTGGTTAATCAACGAACAACATCCCTGAGTACAATGCATTGATAGAGCTTCTCTCTGATGCCATTTCACATGGCATACGCCAACTTGTTGCCAGGCTAGATTCGAAACTCATTATTCTACAGCTTAATGGCATCTATTCAGTTCAAAACCTAGCTATCTATCATATGTTCCTAAGGGTCAGGATTTTGGAAAGGCAATATGATTCCATTCAATATCAACACATTTCCAGAAACTTAAACACATTAACTGATTCATTAGTGAATTATGTGTTAGACACACATTTGCAGAATTTGTAGAGAAAAGCATTTCATATCAACATTTGAAACTGCATCACATAACTTAACCAAAATAAACATCGAAAATAAAAAATATATAACTGTTTATAGTTTCACATAATGTTTTGTGTACAAGGTAAAATCGGTCATGTGACCAAGAAACTCAAAAGTAAATGCAGAAAAGCATCCTATACTAATGATGCTGGTGATAACATGTCACCACATGTGCGATCATATGCAAGAGCCTAGTCCATCGACTTGGAACGCCATTAGTGTGGTGTTGTAGCCTCAAAGGTAAATCGTCAGTCCCCATGTTATCGGGAAATCTAGTGTCTATGCAGAGCTGCTAGTCCCACTAAGGCTGGTAGCTACCTTAGAAACAAACAAACTAAAACTACTTTCATTTTCCTTTATGAGAAGGATAAGAGGGGAATAAGGACACCAACCTCTGTCTTGCACTTGCTTCCTCGTTTGATTCCTCTCCCTTCTGATAGATCTTTGCCACTTGCTTCCTCATCTACCCAGCTTCAAAGAGCACCTGTAGAATCAAAGTAGCATAACACTATCCAAGAACATGGATCTATTATCATAAACAATATAGGAAAAGATATATATTGACCACACAAATGCATATAACATCAATCATACAAGAATGTGGAGGAAAACTTGAATAGCTTTATTGATAATCAAGAAAGAGGAAAGAGGATTACAACCAATTGTTCTAACCCCGAATCATCCTCTCAGCAAGAAAGCCCTTCTTCACCTCATGAAAAGCTTAGATCACCCAACACTATGATATTGCACCAAGAAACCAGCAGCACTTCCTTACAAGATACAAAATTCCAGCCTCTAGATCTCTGGGATGAGGGATCCATATATAGATGTTTGCAAGGGGGGTGAGTTAGCTTTTGAGATCTGATTAGTGTCCTCTCTCTGATAGTCCTTGATTCCACTTGGATATTGATGATCTCTTACTCATCCTTGGGCGAGTGCAGAGAGGCAAGTGTCACAGGAGAAGTTTCTAGAAGATTCCATGATCCTCCACCTTGCAGATTGACCCTGCCATTTGTCCACTCTCACCCATCGCACCCCATAGAAGGGCTTTTCAAGATGAATCGCACCTCCTGTGTGTATTTAGGTGGGATGCAACATACTTTGACCATGGAGCAGGTGAGATGGTCCAGTTTTGACTAGTTCTGAGCAGTTTTTCATGGAGAACTTCTGGGAGAAGATGTAATCAGTTGACCTTGTTCTTTTATAGGTTGGAACAACACTTTTAGGGACTTAAGAGCCCTTGGTTTATGGACATTTATGATTGGGGTTGCAGTGCCAAAAAATGTCTATAACAATTGCCCACTAAAGCATGAGGTCGTTGATCTGTTGATGTTGGGTGAAATGCTTTATCATGAGGATTTGAAGTTCTTTCAAGCTGGAAGGCGACCTGTAATAAGATACAATACAATACATTATCTTCATAATATTTTCATGATCTAGCTGAGGCGGGCATTCCCATGCTCAGCTTTATAAATTCATTTTTCATGTACATAAGACAGACAATCGTCTGAGTGTAGACTGATGATTCTGGTAGAGCCATCATCCCTTAGGTTGGATGATTATCTGTGTAGTAATGATGTACATTTGATGTCTTTATTTTCCTAAATATATATCGCAGCTCGGATGGATGAAACTAGATCCGAGGTCTTCAATCTCATTCGATCTTCACTCAAAGTACAAGTCGATCCATGTGAGAGATGTTCTGGATTGAACATGGAAAGATATCACCTGATTACCAGCCAATGATGTAAGCCATTAACAAGTGCGAGAGGAATCGCCGATAATGATGATGACCCTCAAGGTACTACAGTACAATTCATGTGGTGTGAATGGGGGACTTGGCATCGAACACCACGCAAAATCTTTCGGTCGAAGGCCATTGATGTAAACCTGTCGCCGGAAGTGAGAAACTTGCCATTGAGGCATGCAAGCTTCAAAGTACTGAAAGGGTTGTTCCTAGATCGACTTCTTGGATAATGAGCTGATGTCAACAAGAAGTGATCCATCATAGGAGGGCCTTAGTGAATCCCACATCAATGACATAGAATGGAGCAAATGATTTTAATGGAGGTGAAAATGATCTGGTGATATAAGGTTCAGGGTGGCAGTCATGAAAGAATAGAGCGTAAATGTATTGCAGTGGGTGAGACACAGGTGAATTCTATGAGCGACTTCTCTTGAACATATCGGCGACACTGACATGATGGATTGGTAGCATTAACCCCAAATATGGATGGTTTGATGGAATCATGGTGATGTGACTAGTGGATGGAACAACCCAACCCGACTCGGATGCGGAGTGAAAGTGTCATGTTCAAGAGCGACTTGCTACCGATAAATTTTCTTCAAGTTTTCTTCCCAATTTTCCCCAGTCATTGCTGACTAGTGCCTCTTTATTTTTTTCAAGATTGAGGACGATAACATATGCTTATTCTATAATTTTCCCTTCAGGCAAACCCATCGCTATGTTTTAACGAGCCTAGCGATAGTGAAACTCATTCTTGTCTGTATGGACAAGTTTGTCGCTATTCGGTTTTAACGAGTTTAACGACAAGGATAACTTGGTCCTTTTCAATTTTAGAGAGTCTGAAAAAGGGACGTAAAGAAAACTCCAATAATCCTTTTTCGTCATATAATCCCTTGAGTCTGAAAAAGTATAAAACAATACAAAAGGGATGAATTTTCAGTACTTTTAATGAGCCGAACAAAACAAGCGCTAGGTCTTTTTGTGTAATGATCTCTCAAGTCCAAAAAGATTAAAATCTGAAGGAGGGATAGCACTTCCAGTCCCTTTAACGAGCTAGAGAGGCCAATGGCTCGGCAATCTTTTCATATTTTATGAGTCAGTTGAAAAGAGCTTAAAGGAGACTCGTTTTTTGAGGAACAAGTGATAAATTCAGGTAGCAGCTGATTCCAGGTAAGGTTTGGAATTTTCCAATCACAGCAGTGTCACAAGGATGGCTAACAGGATCACTCTTCGCAGCTGTTCCTCAAAAAGGGTAAACAATCAAATGGGGGTGAATGATCGGCCAATACAGAGTGGAGGTGATGATGATAACACAACCAAGGCTTCAAAGGCTGATGATAATACATTCACGATGGGTATTTACCGGAAATTGGTTCATTTTTTAATGAGCTTAAACTCTGGGGGAACATTTGCTCATTGCTTATGTTTATTTTTTAACGAGCTTGAATTCCGCGTTAAAACTGCTCGATAAAATGGTCATTGATTTTCTTGATTTTACCATTGACAACTTCATTCTTTCAAAGGTTGTATTGCCTGCTCAATTGCTTCATCAAACTAGTTAGAAATGAACAATATATATTTGAAAAATGAGTTAAAACACTAATATTTTACTTGAATTATGTGAAATGTAATTTAAAAGTGTTTTTTACCTCTCATTTTACCATTTCATTTGAACTTTGGTTTGTTGGAGCTTTGGAGGTGCTTTCCCCCTTGATTTTCACTAGCTGATTCCGGGAGATTCTGTGGATGATTCTCGGCGCCGTCTGGACCAGGTAGGAGCTAAACCTGAGCTCTTTAATTTCATCCTTTCCTTTTTGCATTTAGAGCATGTTTTCTGGTTTTTCTAAGCCTTTGGGGTTCGAAAAACTCGCCCTGGCTCCATCGCACCTCTTCTACATCGAAAGGTGTGATGCATGCTGGCTTGGCCATTGGCTAGTCAGCATGCATCCCACCTAGAACACTGCTGGGGGTGCGATGGGCGCAAAGAGGGCCATTTATCCACAGTTTTTTATGGAAATTTTTGCCTTTTTTTCACCAAATCATGATCTTGACTCTTCTCTTGTTTGTTTCAGAGATTCACTGGAGAAAAATGTCTGTTACATGGCGAGAACGTGAGCATGAAGAAGAGGACATGCTTTCTTTACATGATCTGGTGACGGTAAATGCACTGCGGAACTGTGGCAATATTTTCTCGATGCATGGGATCCTATCACCTAGGTGTTACACAACAATTTGTCACCTTCCCTGCTGCCCCTCTCCCATGTTTTGGAGGACTCATTCCGGGACCTATGAGAAGTGACATGGCCTACAAACACTTTCATTACATTCCTCTGAACATGAGCTTTATTTGCCCTGAAGACATCTCCTGCTGAAAAACCCTAAAAATGGCCCTTTTTCCATTGGCGCGGTTCCATAGTGTATCCCTCGCACCAATGGGGGAAATCCTATAAAAAGGGGGCGTGCCAGTTGGCGCTCTATCATAGAGTCTCACCCACGCCAACCATGATCAGTGGTGTTTCTAACAAACAAATGGTAGAAGTTTCATCCTAACAAATTCCTGGACTGAATCTATCTTGAGTTGGGTGGTTTGGCTATGGATTTCCATAGAGAGGAAGTGGTTTTCCACCTCTCATGGAAGCTTCCTTGATGATATGGCCAATCCCATGATTATTGTGGATGATCCCAACTCCCCTTCCTCCATATATAAAAGCTTGTCCATTTTCCTTGGCAAGCTAGTTCTAGAGTTTTTGGAGTTGGATAGTTAGAGAGTTGGATAGTTTTAGTTTCCAGGGATTTAGAATTCCAAATTCCCAAGAGCTTCATGCTGCAAGAGCCTTCTTGATTCCCTTCATGTAAAATCCAAGCGAGGAGATTATTTTCCAAGATACAAAGAGAGGGGCTTGTCCTTATTCCCGACAGGCTTTGCGAGACATGTGCTGTTGACTCGCCAAAGGAGAATCCAACGTCCGAACTTTGGTTGTATTCTTCTTTGATTGATTATTAATGAACGACTATTGGTGATGGTTCCACTCTTGTTATTATTTGTGATGTTGATGAGTTATGTCCTTTCTGACTGACATATAGTTGCATATGTTGGATTTTATGCTTGTTTTTGTGTCGTTCTTTGCATGTGTAGGTGTTTATTCACGGAGATCGTGAGGATTGTGATCTATTGGAGCAAAGGAATGGGAGCACCACCTATTCTACAAGACTAGTGTTGGAATCCAAGTAGGCCTTCATCACTGGTCTATTAATTTGCAATTAGGAACTTACGCTGTAGCATTGTATGATTGTTGCTAGACTCAGTCTGGGCTAGTAGGGATCGCCTCTGTTCGCAGAGGGGATTTACCTCCTCAACAATTTGGCGACTCCGTTGGGGAGCTTGTCTTTCTTTTTGGTTGCTTCTTGGTTTTTACCTGCTTGGTTAGCCTTCTGGGTTGAGTTCTTTTGCTGTTTCTCACCTCTTGGTTTACCTGGTTATTGTTGGCCTAGCTTTGGATCGCTGATTTTTTATTTTTGCATAGCAAACTTTACTGGCGTGCTTTTATAGCATAACAGTCACACCAATTGGCACTAGTTGCTCATAAACAACCAACGCCAATCATTAAAAGGTGCTAGTTGCAGCCTTACAGTCACGCCAGGCCTGGGAATTTTTGAAGTTTGCTTATTTTTGAGCCTCCTAAGCTTGGTTTTTGTTCTGGGTACCTTTTCTTTACTGCTTGAGTGTGTTGGAGTCTTGTTTGACTGGCTTTAACCTTTACCCTATGGGTGTTTGCCATTTTCTATCGATCTCACGTTTCTAGCCCTAGGGCATCTAGTGGCTTTGTGTGTCGAGCCTTCCTTAGGAGTTTTGATCTTCTATTGGTCCAATCGACTTTTTGATCCCTCCCTTGCACTTGTTTAATCGTTGTTAATCGTTTCATTGCATTGTTTGAGTGACATACCTCTTTTTCACTTGAACTCCGCTTTGTTTCGTTTTGGGCCTAGATTACACGGCTCATTTGTGTTTTTGGGACTTTTCTCATTTTTGAAAGACTGCTTTGGCATTTAGGGATCTAATTGTGTTTGCATTAAGTGAAATTTGTGTTTTTACTCTTTTATTATCACTTCTCAAAGTTTGTTTAGTGCATATTGCCATCAATTTTTAAAGAAAAAGACAAATCTCTTTTGCTCATGATTAGTTAATGTGAATTAGAGCTTTTCGTTGTTATTAGTGATTAGTGACTTTGAAGAAAATTTTATTAATTTCCATTAGCTGCATTAGAGATATTGTTGATTGTTCTATGGTCATTTTGTTTGTGTGAAAGCTCTCGACTCTCTCATAGCTAGCATTCATCGAATGAAATGATATATTGTGGCATATAGTTTGCATTTAGGAAATTTTGAGACATTACATACGATAAGGCCTGAAAACTGAAACATAATCCAAGATCAACTTTAAAATGAACTAAATGAATCTAACAACGCATTGGAACATAACGCACACATTTAGAGGTCTAGGCTAAAGACGTGCTCCGGCGTCGTTAAACCTAGTCACTTTTGTTTCACTCAAGGTTGGGTGATTCCTCCTTCCGTGACTCAATAGTGGTCTAGCACGGATTTGAGCTCCCACGTACCGTCCAGTATATGGGGAGACCCCACTAGGCTATCATCCTTTTTCCATAGGAAGCCGTGTCTGCCACCTTACAAGCCATAACGCATCAAACACAGCATTCAGGAAGATTGACTGTCGTACAGAAAGTCCTTGGTTTTCATATGATTGCCAAGGTGTATATGCAGTTTTACGGATTGTCTGGTAAACCTTTTGCCTAGTTCTCCAGAGTAGTCACTTTCATTCCTTTTCGGACTCCCTAAAATAAAAGGTCCATCTAAGCACTTGTCACTTCAGGCTCATTTAACATTCAAGGCGACTAGAGTCATCTTTTTGTCCTTTTCTCAACTCTTTAAAGATGAAAAGGTCAAGTTATGTCCTTGTGTCTTAAAATTTATTCGACTACGTTCACATCTACCCTGTTAGATCTTGTTTGCATTAGCTTGAGTAGGGTTCTTTCTCGTTTTCGATGGCAACCTTCCCCGAGTCTACCGGCCAAGGTTTTCCGCCAAATGGAAACCCTAGTCCATTTCCTTCTTTTGGAAATGCAGGTGCTCCGTATATGGCAACTTTGTCCTTTCCTGGGTTAACCATCGGGTTGCCTATTTGGTTGTTCTCGACCTTTGTGGTCTCTAATGTCTCAACTATTGTTCAATCAGTTCCTCCACCCGAACAACATCATGTTGATTCCAAGGTGGACCTCTCCCCTTCTTCGCCCGTTTCTACGTCCTCGTCTTCTACCTCGCCTGGTGAAAGTCTGGATTCAAGTAACCAGGTGGCTAAGAAGAAGAAGAAGAAGAAGACGAAGAAGAAGAAGTCTCATAAGTGAGAGGCTGAAAGTGCACTTACTTCTCTAGATCCATCCCAGGTCGAAACACCTTCTACCCCCCCGCGGAAGGTTAAGTTTCCTTGTAAGTTGTGCAAGGGTGACCATCTTCTTCGTGATTGTCCTGGTATTCCCAGGATCCTTGAAGTATGGTCTCATGATCCGGCTCATCCCTAATCATCCTCTAAAGCTCATGACGATGCCACCCTATCAACGTGTAGTGGTAAGAAGAAAGGGAAGATTCGAATCCCCTATAGACTATGTGAAGGCAACCATCCCCTTCACCTTTGTCCGCTCATGGATAAAGCTTCCACTGTCTTGGAAAGTATTACAGCTTCTTCACCCCAACTTCCTATTGGTTATCAAAAGCTCTCTTCTGACCCCCTCCCTGTGGAAAATGAGGTTGACTTAGATTCTTCTCTTGTCCGTGCTCCTCTTCCCGAACCTGGCTGTGCCGAGCCTACTCCAGACCAACCATTGGTCAGAGATAGTATCGACTTGGTTTCACCACCTATTGATTACTTTGTTCTGGAGGAGCATCATGATTCTACTGCTCATGTTCTTCTCATCTCATCAGATTCTCCTGAGTCTCAGAATGACCCTCCTATCCTCGCTGATCAAGGGGGTCCTCCTTTGACTCCTGTAGAACAGGGGTTAATCATACAATTCCCCCACCAAGTAGTTCAATCGTTTCCTTCAACTAGAATCATTTGACTACATTCTTCCTTCCACCCCATGTGCCTTTCCAGATTATAGTACATGCCTATGGTAAGGTAGTACCTAGCACTTTCTTGGATGAGGGTGCGTCAGTTAGTCTCATGCCTTTCACTACTTGGCAAGCTTTGGGCTCCCCATAGCTTGTGCCAGTCGCACAGAATTTGTTGGCATTTGACGGAGGAACCAGTCAACCGTTAGGGATCCTCCCAAAGTTCCCTGTTACTTTGGGAGGCAAAACCTTCTATATAGACGTACTGGTTACCCAAGGTGCTTTAGATTTTAGTCTTCTCCTTGGCTGTGACTATGTTTATGCCATGGGGGCCCTTGTCTCTTCACTTTTCCGTGTGGTTTGCTTTCCACATGACGGAAGAATCATGACTATCGATCAATTATCGTTCTTTAGTCCCCCGACGCCTCCTGTGCAGCTCACACCCCCTCCTGGTTTTTATCCACCGATTGTGTCTGCCCCATCGCAGGTCAACTACGTGGCTACTTATCCCGTGCCTGTATCCAGTGATGGTTCCGTCATGCATAGTGTCCTGGGGGCATTGGGTCCTGACTTCCAAGACGTTTTCCTTCCACCAGGAGTGACACTCTTGGAAGCAATGACTTCCTGTTCATTATGATGAAGTTCGGTCGGAGCATAGTTCTTTTCCTATGTCAAGCTCCTTAAAAAAATGAAACTAGGTCTGGTCGAAGCACAGTTCCTTGTCTTGTGTCAAGCGCGTTCAAAAATGAAACAAGGGTTATGAGGATCGTTTTTTCATTATGTCAACCTCATTAAAAAATGAAACAACTCCCTTTCCAAATCGAGTCTTTGATTAAGATCTTGTAAAATCCAAGTCAAGTCTTTCCAAGATCTCGAAAGTGAACCTTCATTCCATCCACCTCATTGAATGCAATGAAGCTTGGGGGGCATGTACCTCAATTTGCGTCATTATGCTGGGGGCATGCGAACTTATAACAAGCATAGTTTTCCGTTTCAAGCTTGTGTAAACATGAAACCGAATCCTAGAAGAGTTCTCCATGGTTCAAGCTTGTGTAAAAATGAACCCATACCTAATTTACATCTCATGATTGTCGTTGTTACCCGCTAAATTTTGCTAGATGAGCCTTGGTTCTTTCATTCCATCGCCGCCATCTCTTTGGCCGATCATATGCTTTCACTTGGTTGTTTTTCCTTTCCTGAGGGACCACAGCGATGAGTGGTTTTATTAGCCAGCCTCTTAACCATTACATGTTTTGAGCAGTTCCACCATTGCTGGAACCCGTTGCTACCTTTTATACCACTCCTTCCTCTAGGACGAGTCTCCTTTAAGCTCTTTTCTGACTCGTAAAAGATGAAAAGATTGCCGAGTATTTTTCCCTTTTTGACTCGTTAAAGAAAATAAAAATGGAGGTCTACTTTCAGCTCTTTTCTGATCGTTTAAAGATGAAAAGATGGCTGAGTTTTCCTCTTAACTCGTTAAAAGAAACAAGAGGCGGTCACCTTTAAGCTCCTTTTTCGACTGTTTAAACACAAAAATATTTCCGGGTTTTTGTCGCTTCAGGCTCATTATTGGTTACGAAACGATGTGCTTCCAACCACTTTTCTACTTTTTTGGGTCAAAGTCACTACTTACAAAAAGTACTCATCGATCATAATGGTCGGGCGGTTCTTTTAAGTTTTGTTTTATACTTTTTCAGGCTCGAGAGACACAACTTTACGAAAAAGGAAACCCCCAGAGTTTACTTTTCTGCTGTATTTTCAAACTCTCTAAACATGAAAAGATGCCGAGTTCTTCCTCTGTTAGACTCATTAAAACTTGATGACATTGGATTCTGTCGAAATGACGCTTACAAGCATATGCTATCCCCATTAAGCTTGTTGATAAAAATAACTGGGGTACTCGCCAGAACTGGTGGGGAAAATGGAACCGCAATCGTTGTCATGTCGGCAGTATGTCGCTCTTGAATATGGCACTTGTCTGCATTCGTGTTTGGGTGGGGACATCTCATCTTGTTTTCACTTGCCTCCGTGTGTTTGGGTGATCCTATTTGACCTCTCATCTGCTCATTTCCTTGTCACCATGACCTCTGATCATTTGATGTCAAATACTTCCAAGTCCACTGTCGTGCCGCCGATATGTTCAAGAGAAGTTGACCTCTACGAAATACCAACCTCCCTCTGATAACTCACATAATCCTGATTCACAACAACCTTATCGTCCTCTGTCTCGTGTCGATGATGTGGGAAACACCATGGCCCACCTTCGATCAAGGTCACTTCCTGTCGACTTCAACTCATTATCCAGGAAGTTGATCTAAAGACTCCCTTCTGGTGCCTTGGAGCCTGCATGCCTCAATGGCAGGTTCTTCGTGTTCGATGTGAGGTTTTCATCATTGGCCTCTAATCGAATGATTCTACGGGTGTTCGACACTGGCTCACTGATTCGCACACCGTAGATTGTACCTATAGTACCTTGAGGGCCATTATCATTATTGGTGGTACCTCTCGCATCTGTTAACAGCTTTCACCATTGGCTGGTAATTAGATGATCTTCCTGCATGTTTGACGTCGACTCCTATATTCGCATGCTTGAACTTGTACTTTGTTCGGGTCGAGATGGAGCGCAAGACCCTGGATTTTGTCTGTTGAGATCGAGGCTGCGATTTTACGGATCATTATGATTATTACATGACTCATTTATTGGATGGCTGTGACCATGCTCGAGTCTACTTATCGATCCTCATTGGATGGCTGCGCCCATACCTTGGATCTAGATTATTGTGTACTCTGCTATGGATGGTTGCGCCCATACCACATATATCATGTATTTGAGATATCAGTTGTACTTCTCCATGCAGGTTTTTCGGCGGCAGTGTTTTTGATCGGACATGTTCTCGTAAAGCATTTCACCCCTCTCTCTCTCTCTCGTGCCTCATGCTTTAGGGGGCATCTGTTACACAGCAATTTGTCACCATCCCTGCTACCCCTCTCCCGCATTTTGGAGCACTCGTTCCGGGACCCATGAGAAGTGACATGGCCTACAAACACTTGCATTACATTCCTATGAACATGAGCTTTATTTGCCTTGAAGACATCTCCTGCTGAAAACCCCTAAAAGTGGCCCTTTTTCCATTGGCGTGGTTCCATAGTGTATCCCTTGCGCCAATGGGGGAAATCCTCCAAAGAGGGCGTGCCAGTTGGCGCTCTGTTATAGAGTCTCACCCGCGCCAACCATGATCAGTGGTGTTTTTAACAAACAAACAGTGGAAGTTTCATCCTAACAAATTCCTGGATTGAATCTATCTTGAGTTGGGTGGTTTGGCTACGGATTTCCATAGAGAGGAAGTGGTTTTCCACCTCTCATGGAAGCTTCCTTGATGATATGGCCAATCCCATGATTATTGTGGATGATACCAACTCCCCTTCCTCCATCTATAAAAGCTTGCCCATTTTCCTTGGCAAGCTAGTTCTAGAGTTTTTGAAGTTGGATAGTTTTAGTTTCCAGGGATTCAAAATTCCAAATTCCCAAGAGCTTCATGCTGCAAGAGCCTTCTTGATTCCCTTAAGGCCAAATCTAAGCAAGGAGACTATTGTCCAAGATCCAAAGAGGGAGAGGCTTGTCCTTATTCCTGAAAGGCTTTGCGAGACATGTGCTGCTGAACCACCAAAGGAGAATCCAGCGTCAGAACTTTGGTTGTATTCTTCTTTGATTGATTATTAATGAACAACTATTGGTTATGGTTCCACTCTTGTTATTATTTGTGATGATGATGAGTTATGTCCTTTCTGACTGACATATAGTTGCATATGTTGGATTTTATGCTTGTGTTTGTGTTGTTCTTTGCATGTGGAGGTGTCTATTCAAGGAGATCGTGAGGATTGTGATCTGTCGAAGCAAAGGAATGGGAGCACCACATCTTCTACAAGCACTAGCGTTGGAATCCAGGTAGGCCTTCATCACTGGTCTATTAATTTACAATTAGGAACTTGCACTTTAGCGTTGTATGATTGTTGCTAGACCCGGTCTGGGCTAGTAGGGATTACCTCTGTTCGCAGAGGGGATTTACCTCCTCAACACCAGGTGTTCCAGATTAGGGGAAAATCTATCCCCTTGACTGTCATGGACATCTATTTTTTGATCAGCTTATCGAGGCGGGGTGCCCCTATTTCATTATCAGGTTCGACCCATGGGGGTGAATCTGTGAGAGATTACATTCGCAGGTATTGTAGAGAGGGATCTCAGCCAAGTAAGGACGGCAAGATCATTATCTGAGATGTTACTGACAGGTCCCTGAGGACCATTCTGTTCACTTTTGCTAGACTGGCTGGTAGTGCGGCACTTCACGTGGCCAACAGGTCTTATATGCAGTATGCCTTGGAGTGCCTTGAACCAACGGTGTTCAAATGATGTGATGCAGTACTCTCTATGATGAAAGAACAACTGACCAAGGTGAAAAATGGAAGATTGAAGAACTTTGGATATGGTTCTATCTTGATAGCTTTCGCCTTGGAAAAGATCCCGCTGATGCAGCCATAGTAAGTTTCACTTGGTTTACCTCCACCAACTGAGCCACGGATGCAGAGATGGGTCGACCTTATGGCCAGACATGCTGGTCAGTCCCAGATTTCCTTCTCTGATACCTTTTTCGAGTGGTTCAACAGTTAGGAGATGGTTTTTTCTGAGTATCCATATGCTGGTATGGATTTCCAGGGTGATCCGAATTTGGTACTGCCTGCTGGCGAGCAGTGGGGTGTCATCAGTAAATTCTCTGACCATATCTTTGTTTATCATTTCTCTTTATAATGTTCTTGTGATTTCTTCTATCAAGACTAATCAAAACTCATGTGCTCATGCAGATGTTGGACTCGTTCGACCAGTAGTATGCCTGAGAGTGCTAGTTGCCGCTCCAGCAGGAGAGGGTGCAGGAAGGGCTATCCTTCGCGACCTTGATGCGGTCGAGACTCTTTCAGCATTGTAGGATCAGGTCGAGGGCCTTACTCTTGGTATTCTGGACGTGAGGAGTGATGAGCTGCCCCTGAGGTTGCAATGACATACTATTGGTGTGCCGAGTCGGTGGACTAGGCTTTTACGCATGATTGCACAGGCGGTGACTTGCTATCACCAGCATCATTCGACTAGGGTGCCCCCTAGCCTTTTGAGTTTTGGGTCATTTGATAAATTTTGTCTTGGTTACAGAACATTATGTGTAAACCATAAACAGTTATATATATATTTTTGATTTTTGGAGTTTTATTTTGGTTAAGTTACATGATCCTGATGCAAATATTGATGAAATGCTTCTTTTTATAAATGTTGCAAATGTATATCTAACACATAATTTGCCAATGAGTTTGTTAATGTGTTTAAGTGTATGGAAATATGTTGATATTGAATAAAATCAAATTGTCTTTCCAAAATCTTGACCCTTAGGAACATACGATAGATAGCTGGATTTCGGATGGAGTAGATACCAGTGAGTTGTAGCGTGACGAGCTATTAGTCTAGCCTGACGTCAAGTCGGCTTATGCCATGTGTGATGGCATCAAAGAGAAGTTCTATCAACGCGCTATATTCAGTGATGTTATTTGTTGACCGACCAATACATACCCCTCTGAAACTTACTAACTCGCCACTTGGATCAAAAATGGCCCAGGCTATAGAAGATAGATTTCGCGAACTACGACTCGCTCCGTCGGCATATCCAACGAAAGATTCAAACAGGTTTGACATCTGTGACAAATGTAAAAAGTGGATTACTTGACCAAAACAATTACTCTTAGCAAAAACAAAAATGTAACAAAAGCATATGGGTTACCACACTACATCATGTGTAGTAACGCTTAAGGTACAACCCGTTGCAGGGTTGTGCCAGTGGAATCCCATTGTAATCCATTAACTCATAGGCTCCTTTTTCTAATACACACTTAACAATATAGGGGCCGATCCATAAAGACTTGAACTTACCTGCTCCCAATTTATTGGATTCCTGGTCATAAAGCAAGACCAAGTCACCTTCTGAGAAGACACGGGGTTTGACATTCTTGTCAAACTGCGCCTTGACTCGTTTCTTATGGTCTTCATTAGCCAAAGCGGCATCACGATGGGTTTCATCCAATTGGATTAGTTCCAAGAAACGAGCCTCCTCTTATGAAGTTCCGAGGAGAAGGTCGACTGCGAGTTTGAGGGACGAGATTTCACACTGAACTGGTAAGATTGCTTCTAGACCATACACTAGTTGAAAAGGTGTGAACCTGGTTGCATTCCTTACCAATGTTTGGTATGCCCACAAGGCTGAGTACAGGATTAGGTGACAACTCCTTTTGTGGACTCCAATCATCCTTTTCAGCATCCGCTTCAGGACTTTGTTGATTGCTTCAACTTGTCCATTGGCCTGTGGGTAATATGGAGTAGAGCTATCATGGGACAACCCTAATTTGGTAGCCAATTCGACCATCATGTGATTGCGAAAATGCGATCCATGATCTGTGAATATAGCCTGTGGAACACCGAATCTGGCGACTACATGATTAAAAAAGAAAAGGGCAGCGGTTTCACCACTGTTATCTAATGTAGGCATCGCCTCAACCCATTTGGTAAAATAGTCCACCACGACTATGATATACCCATGCCCCCCGGTCGAGGTGGGGTTACATGTCATGAAATCAATGCCCCATTTGGCGAATGGCCCAACAACAACTATCAGTTGCAGAGGTGCAGGTGGTTTTCTGGTTTTTCAATCGAAAATTTGACATGCATGGCAACTTCTGACTGTGGTTATGCAATCTTTGAACAATGTTGGCCAGAAGTATCCTGCTTGTAAGATTTTTTGTGTTGTAGCATAACCAGATTGATGCCCCCCACACACGCCTGAATGGCAATCATTCAAGACTTTTTCGGCCTCCTCGTGGGTGAGGCACCTCCTCAGAACTGTATCGACACCACAATAGTAAAGTGTATCACCAACGATCATGTAGTCTTTTGATTGGTATCGAATACGTTTTTGTTCTGAGAGAGAGGTATTAGACCTATATTTTTTGGTTTGGAGATAGATGATTATATCTCCATACCACGGATTGCTTGAATATATCAGAAACAAAGATTCATCCACGATGGTTTCTTCAGATGTTTCATCGTTGGACGAAGATGGGAGATCGCATAGTAATTCCGCGAAAACCAGGGATTTCTTTGATTTGGATTTTACGAATTCCAGGTCAAACTCTTGGAGAATTGCTATCCATTTTGAATATTTGCCCCCTAGAAACTGTCGTGACAATATATAAGTCATGGGGTTGCAATCTGACAAAATGGTAGTTTTTCGAAAGAGGACATAGTGTCGAAATCTCTGTATTGCTTGAACAGCTGCGAGAGCCAGCTTTTCAACATAGGAATACTTGCTTTCTGTATCATTTAAGTTCCTACTCAAATAATATATAGGATGTTCAATTCCGTTGTCTTCTTGAACTAAAACCATTGCGATGGTTGTATCCGCTGCAGTCAGATATAGGTTAAAGTCTTTTTGATAATCAGGAGCATACATTAATGATGCTTTCATTAGGGATTCCTTTAGAGCATCAAAGGGTACCTGATCCCAGACGAAGGGTACCTCCTTTTTCAATAGACGTGTATAACCTTTAGCAAGTTCGGCATAATTTGGAATGAACCTCCTCAGAAAGTTTGCTTTCCCTTGGAGTTTTTGAATCTGAAGCAAATTTGAAGGTGGAGGCAAATTTATGATTGCCTGAACCTTACATGGGTCGAGACGAATCCCATCTTTTGAGACTACAAAGCCAAGCAAATGACTAGAACTGACACAAAACACACATTTGTGTGGATTGAGCCGTATCTTGTAGTGTCGGCAATGTATAAATATCGCTCTCAAATGCTGCGGATGATCAGTCCGCTTTCGTGAATGAGCCGGAAGGTCGTCGAGATATGGTTGAACGATGTTTTTGATGTCATGGAAGGCCTAATTCATTGCCCTCTCAAATGTTGCCCCTGCGTTATTTAAACAAAAGGGTAATTTGCGATATGCAAATGTGCCCCACGGACAAATAAATGCAGTCTTTGACTGGTCCTGTGGGCATATATTTATTTGATTATACCCGGAGAATCCATCCATAAATGAAAAGATTTCACATCTGGCGCATTCATCAATTATATGGTCAATAAATGGTGTAGGGTAGTTGTCTTTCAGACAAGCTTGATTTACATCCCTATAATTGACGCACACTCTAATCATTCCTTGTTTTTTCATCACAAGAACAATGTTCGATACCCAATCGGTTAGAGGAACCGGGTAAATAAAACCAGCATGGAGAAGTTTCTCAACTTCTACCTTGATAGCAGCGGATTTATTGGGGTGCACCTGTCATAGCCGTTGTCGTATCGATTTGACATCTGGATACATCCTGATTTCATGTTCAACTATACTCGAGTTAATGCCTGGCATTTCATCGTATGACCAAGCAAAGACATCTCTGAATTCGCGAAAAAGAGCGTTATATATTTCCAGTTCTGAAGGATAACAACATTTGCCAACATAAATATTTTCTACAACATCCATTTTGGTCGAGATATTTATGGCAATAGCCTCTTCAATATTGGACAATTTTCTCTCGGAATCCACCGTGTTTATAGTATTTGATAGGAAATCAAAAACTGAAGGATGATGGAGGTCATCGGGAGTATCTTCTTGACAATCCGGAAGATGGGTACGATGGTGGTAATCTTCCCATGGCACCCCTTCAATTATCATTGTCTGAACAATTCCTTCGTCAGTGTAATGCACTTGCGACCAAGGATCTGAAGGGGTGCCATATTCCTTAGACCTATCTATCCAAACGCTTGATGAGCGTTGATTTAGGTCTTCCACCCATGCCGAAAACATTGATTGCTACAATATTTCTATTGGGCTTGGAGGAAATACTTGCGGATGATCCATGTTAATATCATTTTCTAAGAGCTTTTGAATCGAAGATATCATATTGCAGGTTCCTACCATCACCACTTCCACCAGATTGATTGGAGGCGAGAGGGCAAAAGTCCCCATTAATATAGGGTCGTTTAGTAGGCCTACTCCGATATTTTGAAGCGAATGGGGGCTTCCATGGATCATCGGAATGCTTCCCGTAACTTGGGAACTATTGGGGAGAAAAGTTTGTTGGTCAACAATTGTAATTCCTCCTTGAAAAGGAAATGCAATCTTCCTAAAGTAGGTCGACACAACCGCAGCCATAGCATATATCCATGGTCTTCCCAGTAGGATATTGTAATCGAGGTTTCCGTCGATTACTTCGACATCTATTTCTACTGTTTTCCCCCCTAGTTCAACTTGCAAGTTACTTAGAATACCATATGGGGTATATGTTTGTCCATCAAATGCTTTTAATGTCATCGAAGATCGTGACAAGGTTGGAGATCCTAAAGTTTTCCAGCAACTCATCGACATAATACATGTAGATGCCCCCTCATCAATAACTGTTCGATGAACAATTTTGTTGAGGGCTTTCACTTGAATGAGGAAAGCTAGTTGAGCTGGTAACTGAGGATCATATCCTTTGTGATTAAAGGACAGAAGATTAGAATCCTTTGGGTCTATCCCACCTATAGTTGATAATAAAGCCTGCTTTTGGGATGGGCAATTTTGTAGTACTTCAAGTGTCGACATAGCGAATGGCAATTGGGCCAGATCTTCCACTACGTTATAATGTTGTGCTGCTCTGGCACGAAGATTAAATGTCAGTTTGTGTACTACTCCCTTTGGCGGTTTTATTGTTAGCTCTAGAATGATGGGCGGCGCAACTTCTGTCGAAGTTGTTGTCGAACTACTAGGTTGATCTTTATCCTTATTGTTCGACAGCTGTGGATTCCCATAATCTTTATTCCTTGTCGATATCAAAGCATCATTTTGTTGTTTCTAAACCGACAACATCAGCACTTGGGATGGGGAAGCATTTTCACTAGAAACCACATTTGTTCCTAGATTTGGAAATGGATCAGTCAATACCACCGAGGTTTTTGAATTCTTGAAGAATCTTTTAAGCTCAGTTTTATGTGGACAATCTCTTGTCCAATGATCCTCATCACATATTAAGCATGGATTTTTTGGTTTCCTATCTCCAGGAGGGTTTGCAGAAGAATTTTCAGGTGATGATTCTTCTTGTTTCTTCTTCTTCCCTTTGTTTTTCCTCTTGCCTCCTGGTTGCTTGGTTTCTTTTCCTTTTTCAGTCGAGACGACATTTACTTCCGAGGCAAGAAGTTCTTCTTTTGCATTTTGATTGGAAATCTTACGAGCCTTTATAGATGTAGCCTTTTTCAATTTCGTGTCTGTCGTACCAATCACGCCATCACTGGCATGAGAGTCATTGTTCGATTTAAGAGGAGGAGGAACTGAAAATTTTGGTCTGGGAGCGTCAGGGATTTTATTGTAGAGCGTGCCACACTAGGTATAAATCAAGTCTAAATATTGCGTACGAGCAATAACTTGCTCTTCAGTGACGACTCCTCCTTTTGCCACATCTTCTGTAATGGAAGGTAATAATTACTTAATAAACCATTTAGCTAAAAGATGATCAGGAACATACGTTTTTACCATCCTACGATGACGTCGCCACTCATGAATATGATCGGATATGTGAGTGGCCTTCGTTTGCTTGAAATTGGTTAGAAGTTCTGTTCCCATTTCGTACCTTATCGGTAACTGAGAATGGGTAAAAAAGGTTGTGGCTAGGGCACTGAAGTTGTCAAACGAAGATCTGGGTAACTCGATATACCACTTTGCTGCCAGACCAATTAACATCCTCTGAAAAAGTCAAAGCCTAATCGAATCATCATTTAGGGTGTTTGATGAACACCACAGATGAAAGGTCATCTCATGATTCGATGGGTCTTCACCCAGATTTCCATTAAACTTAGGAATATCTGACGGAAGTTTATGCTGAATTGCTGGTCACCAAGGGGCATAAGCAATTGGATCATTCGTTAACTGATTTAGATCTGGTAACTCCAAAGTTTCCACGAAGGGTAACTGTTGATTCAGGTTTGGCGAAGCATACCCAAGATACGATGGGATTGCCTGAGCAGTTGGTCTTTGCATACCAGCATAATGCATTTGATGCTGGTAACTTTGGTAAGGTTGATGGGCATAACCATTGTAGAGTGGTTGATTTTGACCGTGTTGAATATACGGCTGCCCACTATTTGCAAAGATTTGTTGCTCAGATCCTTGGTACACTTGTTGGAATTGCGGTTGTTGATATTGCACCAGCCATGGTTGTGCAGCCATGTGCTGTTGTCCAATACTGACCATTTGACCAAGATGAGGGGTAATTGTACCCGTTTGGGCCTGTGTCATTCCACTAGTTGGCGATTATGGTTGAGTCGCAGGGACAAGAGGTTGTTGCATTGCAACTTGAGAAACCTGAGGTTGGCATACAACAGGCAACGCTTGTACATGCGACACCGTCACAATAGCCGGCGTAGTTGGTATATTTGACATAGGTAAACATTGTTGCATCGAATATACAACTCTTGGTTGTTGCGGCAGTATTGGCACCCAACTGCTAGATGTAATTCCAGCATAACCTGAATTTTGTTGTGAACTCACATATGGTTGTCCTCCAGGAGGAGACAATGAAAGGGCATTTTGCCCCCCATACGGCGGTAATCCGGTACTCAAAGGAATTGCTTGTCATGGAGAACTGGACTGCCCAAATTGACACCCTGAAGGATCAATTTGCTGAGACTCAACATAAGAGTTCCCAGATACTATTCCGGATGAACAAACAGGAACAGGCCATACTGTCGAAATAGTCCCTGAGTGGGCCCCTTCTAACGATTGAGAGCTAGTCAGGGCAGATGGTATGCTGGCGAACATTGTTGGAGTGATGGCAGGAGGTTCTGCCGTCGCTGCGTCGGATGACACAGTCCTAGATGTCGATGGTTGTTCATACATTTCTAGTCTATCCAAAAGATTTCCTAGCAATTCTACAGGAGCTTCCGATGACGGTAGACTAATTTCTGATGTAGAAGGATATAGAGTGATCCCGACTCCAAATCGCGATGGAGTACTAGATGGAGGATCCTCCACAATCTCTTCTATAGCATTCAGAACAGGTGGAAGAGGTAGACTGTCAGGTCCGTAAAATATTTATGGTGCCGAAGAAGGTATAGAATCTGCAGCGACAAATGTTTGGGTAATAACACCTTCCGAATCAACTGTAGATGGAGCTGGTTTAGTAATACAAGTGTTTACCTTCACACTAGGATCAGTTCTACTGTCCTTTGGTGGCTGCTGAACTTCTTCTGTAAAGGCAGGGATACCAGAAATTTTTGGAGTAACCGGACTCTCCGATGGTGTTGGAACACTTGTTCTAACTTTACCAGGGGATTTGGAACCGGTTAAACGAGTTCGCTTTGTCCGTAACAGTTTCGACTCTAGAGACAAAGACGGTTGACTCGTAAGCCTCCGCGAACGACGGGGTTTCAATTGACTTTCTTCCACGATTGCAGATTACTCGATCAGCTAAAAATCAAAGCGGAAGTATGTTTCCGAATTAGATGAATTTTAGACGCTTTGACACAACTTGTTTTTTCAATTTTTAAGAGTCGAGAAAAAACAAAAGATGACTCTAGTCGCCTTCGATTTTTAATGAGCCTAAAGTGACAAGTGCTCAGATGGACCTTTTCCTTTAAGGAGTCTGAAAAGGAATGAAAGAGACTGCTCTGGAAATCTAGACAGAGGGATTACCAAACCAATCGCAAAACTGCAGAATACTTTTTACGGTACGGCAGTCAATCTTCCCAAATGTTGTGTTCAGTGCATTGCGATTGACAGGGTGGTAGACACGGCTTCCTACGGATAAAGGATAAAGCCTATTGTGGTCTCCCAATATATACTCGATGATACATGGGAGCACAAGTTTGTACTGGCACTTATCGTCTCAAAGTGGAGGAATCACCCAACCATCAATGAAAACAACAGTTACCAGGCTTTACGACGCCAGAATACATCTCTAGCCTAGACTTCTAAATGTTGTACGTTAGGTTCCAAAGCGTTTTTAGATTCATTAAATTTATTTTACAGTTGATCTTGCTTAAGAAATTTTCCTTTCAGGTTCACCGCGTGATGTAGATGTAAAATTCCTAAAATGCAATCTAAGATGATAAACAGTCGTTTAATATTATTTTTGCAATGAAAATCCTAGCTACTAAGGAAAGAGAGATGGCATTCTTTCAACATAGAGCAGAGAGCACACACTATATGCACTGTCCTAAATCAAACCAACAAACAGTCTAAATGCAAATGCACATGCATGTATTTGTTTTCAACCTTCTTAATGTGTGAATGATAAAAAGAAAGCTAAGTGCAAATCTGAATTATTTTTCAAAGCAACGTTACTAACAAGTTTCTTTTCAAGAAAAAATGAGGACAATGACGACACTTTGATATTTGGAATTGAAAACTTGCTTTTGACACTTGAAAAACTACTAATTCAAATAAAATACAAGAGTAATAGTGTAATCGACTATCAAGAACAATCGAATTCTCTTCTATGAATGAAAATGACACTTGCGACACTTTCAAATCAAGAAACGACAGTACAATTACGCTACTTCTTTGTAAAAGAGAACTGAAAATGGCTCAAAATACATAAAAACATCTACAGTTATTTGCACAATGGAGGCAGAATAATGGCAAGGAAGGGGGTTTTAACAGAGGTGTACTGACTACAAGCATCAAAACTCTTGAATAGAGCTGAAAAGAGTGAACACAAAAACCAAAATCTAGAAGCAGGAAAGGCCTTGTCTAATCAGCACACCTGTAACACAGTGAAAAAGAGATGCAGCGCACATACTACACTCGGGAAGTACGATGCATCCACGGAAGAGACAGTGCGCTGGACTAGGGACGAGACTTTAACTGGGTTCCGAGTAACAATTTGCAGCTCAGTTCAAGGATTTAGGCCGAGCAAGTGGTAATCAGTAAATCAATCACAGGGGTAGATCTAAAGAGGTTACTAGAACCACCACAAGGGAAATTAGAGAGCTTGTAAATCAATTGTTCAGTTCATAAACAAAACCTGGAGATAGACTGAAGCAGCATTGATATACTTTGCACTTGCATAGCAAATGCAGTTCGAAGGTTCGCTGGTTTGACTTCAGGCTCCATCTGTAAGTTTATAAAGCAAACAAATGTAGATAAACAAACAATCTATTCGCTCCCTAGTGGAGTCACCATTTTGTTATATGGAAATCTAGTGTCTATGCAGAGCTTCTAGTCCCACTATGGTTGGTAGCTAGCTTAGAAACAAACAAACTAAAACTACTTTCGTTTTCCTTATGAGAAATAGATAAGAGGGGAATAAGGAGACCAACCGATGTCTTGCGCTTGGTTCCTCGCTCGATTCCTCTCCCTTCTGATAGATCTTTTCCACTTGCTTCCTCATCTACCCAGCTTCAAAGAGCACCTATAGAATCAAAGCAGCATAACATTATCCAAGAACATGGATCTATTATCATAAACAATATAGGACGAGATATATATTGACCACACAAATGCATATAACATCAATCATACAAGAATGTGGAGGAAAACTTGAATAGCTTTATTGATAATCAAGAAAGAGCAAAGAGGATTACAACCAATTTTTCTGACCCAGCATCATCCTCTCAGTAAGAAAGCCCTTCTTCACCTCATGAAAAGCTTAGATCACCCAACACTATGATATTGCACCAAGAAACTAGCAGCACTTCCTTACAAGATACAAAATTCCAGCCTCTGGATCTCTGGGATGAGGGATCCATATATAGATGTTTGCAAGGGGGGTGAGTCAGCTTTTGAGATCTGATTAGTGTCCTCTCTCTGATAGTTCTTGATTCCACTTGGAGATTGATGATCTCTTACTCATCCCTGGGCGAATGCAGAGAGGCAAGTGTCACAGGAGAAGCTACTAGAATATTCCATGATCCTCCACCTTGCAGATTGACCTTGCCATTTGTCCACTCTCGCCCATCGCACCCCATAGAAGGGACTTTCAAGATGCATTGCACCTCCTGTGTGTATTTAGGTGGGATGCAGTGCACTTTGACCATGGAGCAGGTGAGATGGTCCAGTTTTGACCAGTTCTGAGCAGTTTTTCATGGAGAACTTCTGGGAGAAGATGTAATCAATTGACCTTTTTCTTTTGGAGGTTGGAACAACACTTTTAGGGACTTAAGAGCCCTTGGTTTATGGACATTTGTGATTGGGGTTGCAGTGCTCAAAAATGTCTATAACACCCCACATCCTGAATGCCAAGGGTAAGACCCTCGATCTGATCCTGCAATGCTGCCAGGGTCTCTACTATGTCTAGATCGTGAAGGACAACCCTCTCTATAGCCTCTCCTACTGGAATGCTAGCTGCTGCCCTTGGGCGTGCCGCTGGTTGCACTGGCCCAAAATCTGCACAAGTACATGGGTTCAGTTAGTCTTGATAAATCACAAAAATATTATAAAACTAATAAAAAAAGATATGGTCAAATCATATTTACCTATCACACCCCACTTCTCACCAGCCGGTAACGCCAAATCTAGGTCACCTTGGAAATCCATCCTGACATACAGATACTCTGAGAAGAACATCTCTTAACCATCGAACCACTCAAAGAAGGCATCAGAGAAAGTAATCTGTGGCTAACCGACATGTTTAGCCATGAGATCAACCCATCACTACATCTTGGGTTCCCTCGGTGCTGGAAATCCTAGTGAAATATGCTAAGGTTGCATCAGTGGGATCCTCTCTAAGGAAAAAGCAGTCAAAATGGAACCATAGCCAAAGTTCTTGGATCTTCCATTCTTTATGTTAGAGAGTTGTTATTTTATCACCAGAAGTACTGCCTCACACCAATTGAATACATTTGGTTCTAGGCATTCTAAAGCATACTCCACATAAGATTTGTTTGCCAAATAAAGAGCCACGCTACCAGCCAATCTAGAAAAGGTGAATAAAATGGTCCTTAGGGACCAATCAATGACATATTGGATATTGATCTTGCCATCTCTACTAGGCTGAGATCCATCTCTACAAAGGTGACAAATATAATCTCTCATCGATTCGCCCCCACGGGCAGATCCTGACAGTGAAAGAGGGGCACCAAACCTTGATAACCCCGTCAAAAAGTAGATATCCTTGACTATTAGTTGAATAGATTTGCCTCTAATCTGGAATACCTAGTTGGTCGGATCCCATACATCGAGAAAATACTACAACAAACTGCTTTGTTGCCTCATAGTAGATATACAGAAGAATTTGAGCAAACCATAGTTTTGCAATTCAGTAACAGTACCGTGATCATGTAAGGCAATCATGTCTTCTTCTTCATGCTCGCATTCACACCATGTGATGACCATATTGAACCAACAAATATTTGAGTCATAGACAAAAGATGAATTAGGATCCAAATTTTGGCAAAAAAACAAAAATTTCATGAAAAATTACTGTGCAAAGTTTCCCTTCTTCACCCATCGCACCCTACCTTTGGACTAGGCGAGATGCATACTGACTAGCCAGTGTATAGCTCAGTATGCATTGCACCTTTTGATATAGGGTAGGTGCGATGATGGGAGAACGATTTCTTCAAACCCCAGGGGCTCAGAAGAAAGGGAAAACTTACTCAAAATCAGAAAAAGATGGAATGAAAATGAAGAGCTCAGGGTTAGCTCCTACCTGGTCCTGACGGTGCGGAGAATAGTCCATCGGATCTCCCGAAATCAGCTGATGAAGTTTTAGGGGGAAAACCACTCCAGAGCTCCAAAATCCCAATTTGAAATGAAATGGTAAAAATGAGAGGTAAAACTACTTTTTATGTTACTATTCACATACTTCAAGTAAAATGTTAGTTTTTAATTGATTTTTCAGGCATATATATGTATACTTCTAATCAATTTGATGGAGCAATTGAGCAAGTTGAATGACCGAGAAAAGAATCTAACATGTTAAATGGTAAATTGAATATCTTTGACCAATATCAAAAGCAATATTCCTGCAAGGTTCAAGCTCGTTAAAAAATCAACCTGCACTGAGTATAGTTTTCTTCTGATTCAAGCTCATTAAAAAATGAAACCACCTTTGGTAAATAACGTTTGTGATCGCTTTGCTATCAGCCCTTCTAAACCTTGGTTGTGTTCCTACCATCACCTCCATTCATTTGGCCGACCATATGCTTCCACTTGATTGTTTACCCTTTTTAGGAATAGCTGCGATGAGTGATTTTGATTGCCACCCTCTTCACACTGCCATGTTTTGAGAAGTTCCAAACTTACCTGGAACCGCTTGCTACCCGAAAATACCACTCGTTCCTAAAAAATGAGTCCCTTTTAAACTCTTTTTAGACTTGTTAAATATAAAAATATTGTCAAGCTATTGGCCTTTCCAGCTCGTTAAAGTAAAGGGAATGCCATCCCTCTCATATATTTTAATCTTTTTGGACCTGAGGGATTATTAAACAAAAAGATCAAGCGCTTGTCTTTGTCGGCTCATTAAAATGATGGAAAAGTCATCCCTTTCATATTATTTTATACTTTTTTGGACTTAAGGGATTATGCCACGAAAAAGGACTGTTGGAGTTTCCTTTTTGTCCCTTTTTATACTCTCTAAACATGAAAAGGACCGAGTTATATTTGTCTTTAAACTCGTTAAAACAATAGCGACAAACTTGTCCACCCAGACAAGAACAAGTCTCACTGACGCTAGGCTCGCTAAACACAAAGGGATAGGTTTGCCCCAAGGGAAAATTATAGACCAAGCATATGTTATCCTCCTCAAGCTTGACAAAAATAAAGAGGTACTGGTCAACACTGATTGGGGAAAAAGGGAAGAAAACTTGAAGAACTTTATTGGTAGTGGGTTGCTCTTGAACATGACACTTTCACTCCATTACCATGATTGAGTTGGGTTGGGTTTTTTCATTCACCATCACCATTGGTCCTCCATACCATCCATGGGGTTAATGTTACCAGTCCATATCAGTGTCACCGACATGTTCAAGAGAAGTCATTCAGAGAATTCACCATCCAGCAAATGCCTCATCCACTGCAATACCTCCACCCTTCATTTTTCATGACCACCATTCTTGAACCTTATATCATCAGATCATTTTCACCTCCACAAAAACAATTTGCTCCATTTCACGTCATAGATGTGGGATACATCAAGGCCCTCCTACGACAAGTCACTTCTTTTCGACATCAACTCATTATCCAATAAGTTGACTTAGAAACAACCCTTTCAGTACTTTGAAGCTTGCATGCCTCAATGGCAAGTTTCTCACTTCCAGCGACATGTTTACATCAATGACCTTTGACCGAAAGGTTTTGCGTGGTGTTCAACATTGGCTCATATACTCACACCACATGAATTTTATTGTAGTACCTTGAGGGTCATCATCATTATCGGTGACTCCTCTCGCATCTATTAACAGCTTACATTATTGGCTGGTAATTAGGCGATGTCTTTCCATGTTTGACTTCAGAACATCTTTTCACATGGATCGACTTGTACATTGGGCGAAGATTGAATGAGTTTTGAAGACCCTGGATCTAGTTTCATCCATTCGGGCTGCAATATATTCAAGAAAATAAAGACATCAATTGTACACAAAAGCTACACAGATAGTCATCTAATCCAGGGAAGATGACTCTTCATGCGAAGAATAACCAATCTGCAATAGCAGACGATTGTCTGTCATATGTAAATGAAAATGAATTTATAAAGCTAAGCATGGGAATGCCCGCCTCAGCTAGATCATGAAAATAATATGATGATGATGTATTGTATTGTATCTTATACAAGTCACCTTCAAGTGCGAATACCTCGGATCCTCGTGATAAAGCATTTCACCCAACATCAGAAGATTTATGATGTCATGCTTTAGGGGGCAGCTGTTATAGACATATTTGGGCACTACAACCCCAAACTCATATGTCCATAAAATAAGGGCTCTTTAGTCCCTAAAAGTGTTGTTTCATACCCTAAAGGATCATGGTCAACTGATTACATCATTTCCCATAAGTTCCACCTGAAAAACTACTCAGAACTAGCCAAAACTGGACCATACTAACTGCTCCATGGACAAGGTGCAATGCATATTGGCTGCCTCACTAGCCAGGTGCGATGCATACTGAAATGGACTTTTGTGGGGTGCGATGAGTGAGAATAGACAAATGGCAGAGACAGTTTGCTAAGTGGATGATCATGGAATCTTCCAGAAACTTCTCTTGTGACACTTTCCTTTCTGAATTCGCCCAGGGATGAGTAAGAGATCAAAGAAATCTCCAAGTGGAAACAAGAACTATCAGTGGAATGACACTAATCAAAAACCCATAACTGAATCACACCCTTGCAATACATCTATAAATGGATCCCTCATCTGAGAAATCTAAAGGTTGGAATTTTGTATTTTGTAAGGAAGCGTTGTTGCTTTATCTGTGAGAAGAGACATTGCATTGTTGGGTGATTTTCTTTTTCATGAGGTGAAGAGGGCTTCTACACTGGGAGGATGACACTGTATTAGACAACTGGGTTGTAATCCTCTCTTTCACTACTATTAATAAAGTTCTTTGAGTTTTCCTCCATATAACTGTGTGTTTATGAATCTTATTATTTATGAATGCAATTGTATGGTCAATGTGTTTCTGATTCTGCATTGTTTGTGATGTTTTAGATGGAGATGTTTTGATGGCTTTTTGTTACTTTGACTCTACAGGTACTCTTTGAAGCGAGACAAGTAGGAGAGGAGTGGAAAATTCTATCGAGGAAAGGAGAAATCAAGCTAGGATCAAAGCAGAAGATCCAGGTTGGTCCTCCTTTCTTCCCTCTAATCCATCACACTTAAAGGAACTCTCAAAAGGCTTTCATTGTTTGTTTCTAAGATAGCTACCCATCTTAGTGGGACTAGCAATTCAAATCGACACTAGTTTTCCCTGAAACACTATGAAAGGGAATGCCCTGATAGAAAGGACTCTCACCATGACGATGATCAAAATCCCTCTCATGGTAATTGAAGGGATGGAAAATTCAATAGCAAAGGTAAAAGGAATGATGGAAATCAAGGAAGAGGACAACCATTCAAGAAGGCTAGAAATTCCAGGATGTATTAAATGCACCTGACCTCCGAAAGAACCTGGTGTTCATCTCAGCAATGGAAGACAAAGGCTACAAGGTAACCTTCAGTGATGGCAAGGTATGTATATGGAAAAATAATGTTAAAGATTCTTTCTTCTTTGGTTTCGAGTTGATTCTTTATATCGGGTCAGTGGAAGTCCACTAGGTGTCATGTTTTGTGACACAACTCTTCAGTCCGAACTTTGGCATTAGAGGTTTTCCCACCTTCATTACAAAGCTCTACCCAATGTAAGACAAATGGTAACAAGGATGCCCGAATTCCAAGTATAGAAAGAAGGTGTATGTCCAGGATGTGCCGAAGGAAAGCTCAAAAGGGGACCATTCCCCTCAAGTCAAATCAAGACCTCCGATATATTACAGTTGGTTCACTCAGGCATATCTGAGGCTGGCATTGAGAGGGAGACCACTACACCACATACTCCTAAGCAGAATGGTGTGGTAAAAAGGAAGAACCATACGATTGTGGAAGTTGTCTCTATGGGTAGATGATGTAACAATGCCCGATGTGGAGGAACCCATGGATCCTATTTATCCACCTGAGCCTTCCTCTTCTAGGAAGAGGCCTTCATGGCTTAGGGGGATACTTGATGATGCTGAAGGACATGCTACACCCCGAGGAACCTTTCGTGAATGTAAGAAACCTAATAGGTATTAGGGATACCTGACCATCATGAGCATGATCATACAAAATGAGCCTTCATCATTCTCAGATGCCGTCAAGCATCAAGTATGGAAGGATGCTATGACCGAAAATTATGAGTCTATTATGAAGAATGATGTCTAGGAAGTAGTTCCTAGACCCTAGGACAAGACAATTGTTACTTCCAAATGGCTTTACAAGATAAAGCTTGCAGCAGATGGATGAACGGAAAAGTATAAGGCTCGTTTTGTTGCTCGTGGTTTCTCCAAGAAGGAAGGTATAGGCTATGATGTGATATTTGCACCTATTACCAGATATATGACCATCCTCTCGATCATAGCCCTTGCGGCTTGTTATTGGGAAAACTAGTATCTATTCAGAGCTGCTAGTCCCACTAAGACGGGTAGCTATATTAGAAACAAACTAACTAAAGTCACTTGTGTTTTCCTTTATGAGAGATAGATGAGAAAGAAGCAGAAAGTACCAACCTCAGTCTTTCACTTGGCTCCTTGCTTGTTTCCTTTCCCCTTTGACAGAATTTCGTCACTCCTTCCTTACTTATCCCACTTCAAAGAGCACCTGTAGAGTCAAAGTAGCATAATACCATCAAAGCATAGAGATCTATAACCATAAAAAATATAGGATCAGATGTATATTAACCATACAAATGCATATATCAACACAAGATTCGGAGATATACAAGAATATGGAGGAAAACTCAAATAGCTTTATTGATAGAAGTAGTAGAAGAGAGGATTACAACCCATTAGTCTGACCCAGCGCCATCCTCCCAACATGAAAGCCCTTTTCACCTCATACAAAGCAAGATAACCCAACAATGTCTTCAAAGAGAAACCAACAGCACTTCCTTGCAAATTACAAAATTCCAGCCTTTGGATCTCTGGGATGAGGGATCCATATATAGATGTTTGCAAAGGGGTGAGTCAGCTTCTAGCATTTTGATTAGTGTCATCTCTCTGATAGTTCTTGGTTCCACTTGGAGATTTCATGATCCCTTACTCATCCCTGGGCGAATTCAGAGAGGCAAGTGTCAAATGAGAAGCTTCTAAAAGATTCTCAGGGTCTCCACCTAGCAAATTGCTTCTTCCATTTGTCTGCTCTCGCTCATCGCACCCTACAGAAGGGATTTCCAGTATGCATCGCACTTTTTGCATGTGGTAGGTGAGATGCATTGCACCCTTAGCACTAGGCAGTCTGTATGGTCCTGTTTTGACCCGTTCTGAGTAGTTTTTCATGGAGAACTTCTGGGAGATGATGTAATTAGCTAACCTTGCTCCTTTAGGGTATGAAACAACAATTTTAGGGACTTAGAAGCCTTTGGTTTATGGACATATGTGATTGGGGTTTCAGTGCCCAAATATGTCTATAACATGATTTCACAAGGATGGTATCTACATCATATGGATGTCAAGACCGCGTTCTTGCACGGTTCGATCAAAGAAGAGGTCTACGTCGGGAAACCTGAAGGATTTGAGATTTGTGATTGAAAATCTCATGTATGCAGGTTGAACAAGGCTCTCTATGGGCTGAATCAAGCACCCTGAGCATGGTATGAGAAGATCGATAGCTACTTGATGAAGCTGGGATTCACTAGGAGTGAAGCCGATCCTAACCTTTACTTTAAGGTTGAAGATGACAAGCCTCTCATACTGGTGTTGTATGTGGATGACCTCTTTCTAACAAGTGCAGACCCTCTCATCCACAAATGTAAGAGGGAGTTGGCTTCTAAATTTGAAATGAAGGACCAAGGACTTGAAGTGTGGTAGAAGCCAGTGGAAACTTTCCTATCTCAAGGAAAATATGTGGTAAAGATATCAGAAAGATTTGGTATGATGGGCTGCAAGCCTGTGATTACCTCGAGGATCTTAACTTTTAGAAGTTATATGGTAGTGATGTCAGACCAGATTTGGGAAATGCCTCTAAGTTTCATAAACTCATTCGCATTGATTTTCTTAGTGAACCTCTGTCCGAACATATGTTTTGCAGTTAGCATTGTGAGCTCATATTTGGTTGAGCCTCAGTGGATTGATGCCAAGAATCTTTTGAGATATTTTCATGGCACAATTACTAATGGGTTAAGATACATTGCTAGAGATGTGAGACTACTTGGATATATTGATGCTGATTGGGCAGGCAGTGTGGTGGACCGTAAGATCACTTCTGGGTGTTGTTTCACCTTGGGATCTGCTTCGATATCCTGGATGAGAAGGAAGTAGAAGTCAGTGGCTTTGAGAATTGCTGAAGCAGAATATATTGCTGCTATCATGGCCTCCTGTGAGGCAATCTGGTTGTGAAAGCTCTTCAATGAGTTGTTTGGATTTACATTGGATACCACTGTGATTCTCTGTAACAACTAGAGGTTGGATTTGATTATTGAGGAATCCCATATTCATCGATTTCTCCAGCAGATAGACATCATCTGGGATATGGTAAGTTGATGAGCAAGGAGGCTCCATCGCATTAAGATGATGTACAGGTTGATACACCTTGTCAAAGCCCCGAGGAAAGATCTAACCTGTGATTTTCCCAAGCGACTTGGAGTCGTCAACAAGCCCTTGTACAAGGGTCCGCATGTTGCATACATTGAGCTTTGGGAGCTCTGAGGGATTGCGGTTCTTACTGGAGCAACATACAACCTCAGAGTGACTCACCCTCCCCTGGTGGTGTGCACTGGAACAAGATGATTCGCTCTCTTGTGGGACAAGATGATTCGCTCTCTTGTGGAACAGGATGATTCGCTCTCCTGTGTAGCAGGATGATTAGTTCTCCTGTGAGGCCTAGATTGATGTGTTCTCCATGGCAATTGTAGCAAGATTGATGTGTTCTCCGTGGCGATTGTAGTAGGATTGATGTGTTCTCCTGTGAGGCCTGGATTGATGTGTTCTCCATGGCGATTGCAGCAGGATTTATGTGTTCTCCTATGAGGATGGGATTGATTAAGTTCTCCTATGGAGACATCCTACCCATGTAGTCTGGGACTCATGGGAAGTACCTCTCATCTAATCAATGAGCAGGGAAATGAAGTTAGGGACCATAGTAGTACCGATGGATGCATTGTTGTATCTACCGTACTCCCTACACTAGGATGACCTCCATTGATCTGGGATCAATGATACTGGTTTGGGACCAATGGTAGGAGTGGTACATTCTATGACACTAACTTTGGGTTAGTTGTTACTAGTTTGGGACCAGTGGTACACACTCTGAGACTGACTTTGAGTCAGTGGAGGATGTTACTGGTCTAGGACTAGTGGTAAGAGTTGTACTCACTACGACACTGACTTCAGGTTGGTTGAGACTAGTCTAGGACCAGTGGTACATACTCTGAGACTGACTTTGATTCAGTATGATACATCCTCGATCATTTCTTCTTCTTCATAATTCAGACAAAAGCAGAGCAGAGCATAACAGAGTAGAGTCATACAGATCAGTATAGGGTAGAACAAGACAAAGTAGAACAGGCATAATAGAGCAGAGCAGGGAAAGGGTCAGGTTATATAGGACAGTGCATTTTATGGATGAATAGTAGTGACTGACAGATAGATTGCGAATGAAGTTCTCCCTAGTTGAGAGGGAGTGTTAAAATTGGCAACTAGGGCCAAACTTCATGTGGGTCATCTTATTCATGGTTGATAATATTTTTATTAGATTCCTCTCGTTGAGAGGTGTAGGATTTATATAAAGATCATCCGATTCTAATAAGTATTCATGGAGATATGAATTTATTTTGATTATGGAATTATTATCAAGCCGACCTACAACTCATGTAGGTTCAGAAGCCCAATAGTCACATCTATTCAAACACCAACGTTGTGTATATATACAGGAGGACTTTTCCTCATTTGCACTCACTCATCTCATCACATCTCTCTTTTTGTACTGCGTAGAAAAGAGTCTCTTCTCTACTGCGCAGAAAAGGGTCTCTCTCTCACACATGCGAAGCTGGAAGCTACTGAAATTGAAGCTGCAACTGCAGAAGTAAAGTTTGACCTGTGTGGACTAGAAGATATCCTCATCTGAACTATGTTGTAGGTTCATCTAAACCTTCTTTGAAAGCCGCAAATTTTGGTGGTGGAATCAATTCAATCTGATGGACAGTTTGCAAGATATCAACTGCCCTAGTTTGATGATGAAGCCACTAATGCTGACGCTGCTAATCTAGGGTTTGCTACTGCTGATATAAATCAGATTTATTGTACTATTTCTGTCTACTGAATTATTGAAGATAAAAGAAGATTTGATCAATTGGTTTCCCCACACATTGTGGGGTTTTTCCTTGGCTAGCCGCCACATCTTGTGTCTCTTGTTTTGGCTTGTTTTCTGTTGATCGTTTAATGTTCTATATTCACTTTACTTCATGTACATGTGATTGCCAATCTGTGGAATATAATAAAAAAAGAAGTAAACTGTTATAAGCATAGAACATACCATAACTTAACACCTTATCTTGGTCATAGACCAAGACAAGGTCGCCTTCAGAAAAGACTCGAGGACAGACAAGTTTATCACATTGAGTTTTAACCCTTTTCTTATGAGCCTCATTGATTATGGCCGCATCTCGACATTGCTCATCGAGATGTTCCAAATGAAGGAGGCACTCTTTGAGACTAGAGGTCTCTGGAAGGTGCTCAATAGCTAACTTAAGAGATGGAATTTCGCATTCAACAGGAAAGATAGATTCCATCCCATAAACTAACTGAAAAGGTGTAAAACCTGTAGCAGTCTTTACAGAGGTTTGGTATGCCCAAAGAGCCCGATACAACATAAGATGCCAATTGGACCGATTTTTGTTGATCATCCTTTGTAGGATCGTCTTAAGGATTTTGTTCACTGCCTCGACCTATCCATTGGCTTGAGGATAATATGGAGACGATTGCTCCTACCGGAAACCCAATTTAAGAGCCAATTCAGACATTAGTTGGTTCTGGAAATGACTACCATGGTCAGTGACAATCTCTCTCGGGATACTGAACCTTGAGATAATCTAATTAAAAAGGAACAATGTCGTTGTTTCACTATCATTTTTATAAGTGTGCATGGCCTCAGCCCACTTCGTGAAGTAGTCTACAACCACGATAATGTACTTGTGATCCGTTGCTGAAGGTAGATTACAAGTTGTAAAATCAATACCCCACTTAGTAAAAGGACCGATAGTGACAACAGGAAAAAGAGGAGCTGGATGTGTACGCATCTTCTTAGTATAAACTTAACAGGGGTGACAGTGTTTTACTGCTTCAACACAATCTTTGAAGAGTGAAGGCCAAAAATCGCCAGCACGCAAGATACGCTGGGCTGTAGCAAGCCCTGAAAGATGACCACCACAAGATCCACTGTGGCAATCATTGAGCACTGACACTGCTTCCTCTACGTTTAAACAATGCCGAAGGATTGAATCAACCTCTTGACAATATAATGTATCACCAATGATGACGTAGTTCTTAGCCAGGTGATGTAATTTTTGGCATTCATCCTCAGAGAAAGTAGAGGGAAACCTCGAAGTCTGGAGATAGATAATGATATCTCCATACCAAGGGTCGAGTGAAGAGATGGGGAATAAATGTTCATCAGGAAAACTTTCCTCGTAAACAGTATCCTCTCCACAAGGTAGCTCAGAAATTAACTCCGCAAAAACCATAGATTTCATAGACTTGGTGGATAGGAACTTGAGATTGAATTCTTGTAAAATTACTATCCATCGATTATATTTGCCCCCAATAACTCGCCTACTGAGGACAAATTGGAATGGATTGACCACCGCTACGACAAAAGTTTTGCGTAGCAAGATACAATGGCAGAGCCGCTGGACATCATGGACAGCTGCCAAAGCCAACTTCTCAATAGGAGAATAGTGAAGTTCAGGACCTATCAAGCCTAAACTCAAATAATAAATCACATGCTCCATGAGAGCATCATCTTCCTGAACAAGAACCATACCCATGGTTGATTCAGCTGCAGCGAGATATAAAAATAAATCCCTACCATAATCCAGTGGACTCAAAAGCGGGGTAGAGACTAATGCCTTTTTCAAAGCATCAAATGACTGCTGCGCAAAGTCATCCCATACATATGGAACTCCTTTCTATAGCAAACACATAAACCCTTTAGTGATCTCGGCATAATTCGCTATAAACCTTCTTAAGAAATAAGCCTTTCCTTGAAGATTTTGAAGTTGTTGAATTGAGGACGGGCAAGGCAACTGAATTATTGCCTCTACCTTGAAGGGATCAACTCAAATCCCTTCATTAGACACAATGAACCCTAATAACTGACTAGATGTAACCACAAATATGCACTTATTGGGATTCAATTGGATCTTGTAAAATTGGCATTGCTCAAAAACCAATCGAAGGTGACTAGGATGATCAGTTATCTTTCAAGAATGAGCAGCTAGATGATCCAAGTATGCTTCGATGATATGTTTAATGTCATGGAAAGCATATGACATGGCCCACTAGAAAGTAGCTCCAGAAATTTTGAGACTAAAAGGCATATTTCTGTATGAAAAAGTACCCCAAGGACATATAAAAGTTGTCTTATGTTGATCTTCTATACGGATAGAGATCTGATTATAACTGGAAAAACTATCAATGAAGGAGAAAATCTCATTTACCTACACACTCATCAATAATCTGATCAATAAATGGCATGGGGTAATTGTCTTTGGGACAAGCTTTGTTTAGGTCCCTAAAGTCAATGCATACTTGGATTGTTCCTTGCTTTTTATCCACAGGGACGGGATTAGAAACCCAATCCGTATGAGGAACAAGGTATATGAAACACGCCTTGAGCAGCTTCTCAACTTCAGCTTTAATGGCTGCTTCTTTCCTAGGATTAACCAGCCAAAGCTTCTAACAAATCGGCTTGGCATTTTCATATGTCTTGATCTCATGTTGAACTATGGATGGATCAATGACAGGCATTTCTTCATAAGACTAAGCAAATACATCTCGAAACTCCTTAAAAAGGTTGGTGTAAATTTGAATTTCTATAGGGGAACATTCAGCTCTGATGAAGAGATTCTCGATCACGTTAGGGTTCCTAGAGATTTTTATAGATATCATTTTTGAAATCACAGACATATTACCTTCAACACGAAAGTGTGCTGGAGCCAAAGGATTTGATATCGTACAAACATCACTAGTAATCGGCTCAGAGAACCTAGATTGTACTTCCTCCAATGGAGGAAGTCCAATGGAGGAAGAAAATATGAACGATGGTGTAAATCTTTCCAAGGTCGATCTACACCCATCATTACTTCTAAGATTTCTTCTTCGGATGGTAAAACCATGTCTAAGTAGTCCATAGTGGAGGTAGAATCAAGGGACTAGGCTGGGGCCACTTCACCATCTAGCTCCTCCTCAGAGAAAGGAGTAGAATGGTTGTCTGCAAAGTTGATGATAGACTGAAATCTAAGCTCTGCTGCAGACATACGAAATGCCATTCCACCAACTTGACCTTCAGCTAATGTGGTCGTAGGTGAAGGCAAGGTCCAAGGGTCTAAAAAATAATGCGTTCGAAAGAACTTTTGTCGTGAAGACTCCTTGGATGATGAAACAACATTGATTCTAGCAATACGAGAGGGAAAATCAAATGTACCCATCAATGAAGAATACATCCCAACTCCTATATTCTCAGTAGGCGGACGAGGGTTATCCTCTAAAGGAACAGTAGAATCCAAAGTTGCTCAAGGATCAATAGGAGAATAATGCAATTGATCAACCTTGACAATTTTCCCCTCACGAGGAAAGAAAATGACACGAAATAGAGTCGAAACGCTGACATTCATTTTGTATACCCAGTTCCTTCCTAAGAGGAGATTGTAATCTAGGTTAGCATCAATGACTTCTACTTCGATATTGAGGACCTTCCCCCCAATACATATGGGAAAGGTCGGGATAAGCCCATGTGGCTTATGAGAATGCCCATCAAATGCGGTCAGGAGGGTAGGTGAAGGAATAGCCGAAGGTGATCCAATGGCCTTTCGCATGACATCGAAATGATGCACGTGGATGCTTCTTCATCAATAAAGGTACAAAAAATGTTAATTTTCTGGTATGTAGACTTTATTTGAAAAGCCATGTGATGAGGGAGTCACTTTTTGACATTAAGCATGTCGAAAGTGAGCACTAAGAGTTATTTGGATCAATTGCCCCTATCACTAAAAGCAAAGCACTTCGTTGAGCTAGACATGATTGGAGAACCTCTAAAGTGGACATAGTGCATGGACTCTAAGCTAGATCCTCAACAATGGAGTAATTCTGGGCAACCCTAGCATTAGGATTGATAGTCGTGCATTTAGCGGAACCTTTCGGTATCCATGGTATAGTCTCGACAGGGGGTCGCTCAATATGAAGGTCAGTATTTCCGGGAGTAGTTTTGTCCTTGGATGTTTTAGTTTCACCATAATCACATGACTAACTGGCCACATGGACGTTACAATCCATCATGAAAACATTTGATGATTTCTCCCCTTCCTGGTTGCCCCCTGCAGAGGTACCAGGATTTGAACTCACACCAGCAAGAATTTGCTGCCCTTGGGGAAAGGGGTTGGTTAACATATCTTGAGAGCTAGAAGTCCCTTGCTTCCCTAACAAGTGCTAAGAATCTTAAATCTTTGGGCAGAGATGAGTTAAATGGTCTCCACTGCATAGCTTGCATGGAAACTTGACTTTCTCTCTAGACTCATTTCCACCACCACCAGTATTATTGCCAGGTTTATTTGTGTCAGCCTTCACATCTTGACTCTTTTCCTTACCTCATCCTTTCTTTTTCCCATTGTAATTTTGATTTCCTTTGGGGTTGGAAGATTGGAGGACATTAACATAAGAGGGTTGAGAAGATGAAGGGTTAGACGATGTGACCTGATTGTTGGGAGCAGTTTGTAAAGACAACTACTACAATTGGCTCAACAGGTTCACCACATTTGTTTCGACGGATCCAACAATACCATCCACATGGGGACCTGGCTTCGACTTGGCTATATCAACCTTAGTCCCAAGAGCATTAGGCAAGATTTTTTGTAGAATCCCAAAATGAGAGTAAACCAATTCTAACTATTGGGCCCTAAAAATAGCTTGCTCCTCAGAATAAACTTCGAACAGAGAGACATCCTTAGAGATTTCAAGTTGTAAATATTGCAAAAACCATTCGAGACAGTATTTCGGAGAAATTTCAGCTTTAATGAGCCTCTTTCTCCATCTCCATTCCTTAATATGACCAGAAATGTGAGTTGTCGTATCCTGATGAAAATTGGCCAAAAGTTCAGTTCTGGCATCATAACAGATGGGAAACTAGAAATGGTTTAGGAAAATATTAGCCATATAGGTGAAAGATGTAATGTTTCCCCCTGGAAACTCTATATACCACTTGGCCACATTACCAGTCAAGGTGCGTTGAAAAACTCTCAACCTAACCGAGTCATCGATAAGGGATTTTGATGAGCACCACAAATGGAATGTGGTTACATGGTCACTCGGGTCTTTGCTACCCCTCCCCTTGAACTTTAGAATGCCCATAGGGAATTTGGTTGGGACCGGAGGCCAGGACGGATTGTATTTGATTGGATCGTTTGTTAATTTCATGAGATCTGGTAAATTCAACATTGCCAGAAAAGGAAGCCTAGGAGGACCTTGGGGATTCCGCCCAGACTGGGCGGAGCTCCCAAAGTTCTAAAAAGATTGGCCTGGATTTTGGAAAGCACCAGGCTGCCCAAAGTAACTAGCTGAACCAGATGAACCAAAAGGTGAACCTTGTGATCCAGCAAAACTCAGAGTTTGACCAACTCTGGTGAAAAAACCTCCATAACTAGAGAAGTTCCCTCCTAAAGGATTATAAGGAGTTGATAACCCCTTATAAGGATTCCAAGCAAAAGCTAAGGGAAGAGTAATTCGAAATGAACTAGCTGTGGAGTATGACCTATTCCCTTTTTGGCTGAAAAATGGATTCCCAGTTCCTATGCCAATAATCGCAGGGTTAGTCCAACATTGAAAGGGATTGTTGCCTTGTCTTGTAGAAGAAAAAGGCATAGATCCCATTGTTGGGTTTGAATATGGTATATTACCACCTCCAAAAGGAAAACCCTAAAATGAAGCCGAACCACCCATCATGGATGTGGCGGCACTAAATGGAATTGACAGAATACCCTGTGAATGGGTGTCAAATGGGAAGATTCCAGAATTAGATGTATTGACTTGGGAATTTCCACTCATAGAAGGAATGAAGGTAGACCCAACTAAAGATGTGCTAGAAAAAGACCCAAATAAAGATGCAGAGGGGATGGAAATAGTTCCTCCCCCTTGTACTGATGTTGGAGTCTGCATGGTTGTAGCACTTATGGCAGAAGCCATGCTTCCAGTGGTGGTCATTGAAGGTAAGTGCGTAATATGACCTGGACTTGATGGTCTATGTGTCGGAGTCCCAACATATTATAATACGTTTGGATGGCTAGAAGGTAGAGGAGAATTTGGAGCCGCTAACGACTCTGGGAGTTCTTCTACCTCTATGTTATCTTCTGATTGAAAGAGAACTCAGGAAAGAACTGGAGTGTTCCTTTCTAGTTCTGCGAAAGTACAAGCCTATTCTGAACACCAATTCCCACGAGGGGAGGATCAATCCCCGATGCGTCAGTTGCCATGGGATGAAACCCTCTGGTAGTATTACCTCTGCGCCTTCTAGGAGAAGGATCTAAACTTGGTGGTGAAAGACCACGAAGTCTTCGAGACCATCTAGGTGATCAATCAACCACTTTGAATTTTTTATTAAGATCTAATTAAAGACTCAAGAAAAATTGAAAGCTAGGCCAACTAAGATCACAGAGCACACACTAAAAAGTCCTTGAAAGATGTCACCAGTCAAACAACTTTCAATTATTTCCGCTCCGGGTGATGAGGATCGGACACCAAAATACACGAAAGTGAAGTAAGGTGCCTTCTGAAGATAGTCTGGGATAATGATGACCCAGTCCTACTAGCGAAGGTAACAGAGGAAGTTACGCTGACCTCCTAACAATAGTCTATGCCGGTGCAAGCCCCCAAGCTTCGCAAGGGTGCCCTCCAGTAGTACCGCTGAGAGTGATACAACATTGACCTTAGGTGCCATGGGATTCCCCGCAGCAGCCACCTATGTAGATCCCTAGGAGAAGCAAGTAATAGTTACCAACTCATGTCAGAAGCCAGGTGGAACAATCTTGAGGTAAGATCCGACAAGTAGGAGCTTTCCTGGTCTTCCTAACGCTATTGGATTTGCACTCACTATTCAGACTCCTATGTTTGATAGTTTAAATGGCCTTGGAGAGTTTTCTCTCCACACGCCTAGTCGAAGGCCCTAAAATATCCTAAAACTTGTTGATGTGTCTAAATTGACAATTATAAAAGAAGTTCTAGTGTATTTTAATTAGCGCTTGTTTTTAAATGGGCTATTCTTAAGTCAAGAGATAAGCAAAAATGAAACTTGTGGTGTTTTGAGTAAAAAGAAATTAATAAAAACCAAACTATATGCAAATGCACTTATTTTGTTCTTCGATGAAAGAAATTTCTACTAGGTTCTGAGGAACTTCTAAGAAAGCAATAATATTTTCTTTTCTTTTCTTTTACTCAAGCTTCACACTCACAAAAATTAACAAAACTATGGATGCCCTAAAAGATGCACAAATTTATCCTAATGCAATGAGTACATGCTAATGTAAAACTTAAGACTACTCTAAATCAAAGAATGAAAGTAACTTGTTTATCAATTAGCCACTTAAGATGTTTAGATAGAATATAAGTTGCTAATGCTCATTTTCATCCAAACACTAAAAGAAAATTTCAAGAAAAACAAAAATTCACTTTCACTCGCAAAAAAGAAACTAAATCAAAACAAGGTCAAAGAAAGCAAAAACCAAGTTTTCAAGAAGTTTTATTCAAAGACAAAAAAAAAAATGACTTTTCAAAAGTTCTCTAAATAAAACTGAAACTTTATGATCAAATAATAGGCAACAAAACACTTTGCAAGTTAACAACACAAAACGGGTGAAAATTCAACAAAAAGTGTGTTTCAATATGCTCTTAACAATCAAAAAGCAGCAAAAAGAGCTTGGTGACAATGATCGTGAGATCAAGAAAGACAATTCTCAAAATCATCACACAACAACTTTCAAAAAGAAAGAAAAGTAAATGGCCAAAAACATGTAGTTTTGACACGCAAACAAAAAGATCACCAAAACAAGATTTGCCACAAAGATTGAGACCAATCTTTCTGCCCTGGAAGACCAGAACAACCAAGATTCCCATAAAGAAATCTTGTATGCTTAAACAAAAATGATGACGCTTGCAACAAAACAAAAAAAGAGAAACACTTTCCATAATCGGAGAGAGTTTGAAGTCATGAACTTGCTGTAAAAATAAAGACTGAAACAGAAAAGTAACTGTTCAGGAAAGATTCATACCAACAGATAGATCTTCAGAAACAAAAATATTTGAAAAATCTTGAAAATTATAGGGTATACATGACTGTGTCAATACACAGTTATGTGTATACGCTATTCAGTCCAGAGAAACCTACGTATACGTGGGTTTATATGTTGAAACTTGCATACATACGCGACTGTAACCTAACCAATATCCGTATTTAAAAGATCACCAGAAAAAAACAAAAAAAAAAGTCTGAAGAAATTGATCAAACTTACAGTTCAAGTTCCTACAAGAACAGGCTACCTAGTCATAGCAAGTAAATAAATAGCTGAGCCCTGATAGGCTTGAAAAAACCCAAACTAGGAAGAAAAATACTATTGTCCCCAGCGGAGTCACCAATTCTGTTGAGGGACAAAGTCCCCTAGGGTCTTGGGTCAATACCCTAACAGAGCGGTGGTTATCTACAATGAAAAGCAAGCATTCCATACAGCCATGATGCTAATATAAACAAACTACGTGAAAAGAGGTGCACCTCGGGGTCCTTCATTTGGGTAGATCCAACCAAGGTCCAAACCCTCTTGGAGTTCCTTTCAATCCTTCAACCTGCAAAACAATCAATTCAAGAAAGCATAGTAGTATATGGACCAAGCATCATAAGGAAATCAACTTCATAGCATATTGAAAGTTAGTTATACAATTGAAAAAACCATTCATATGTAAATCATAACGTTAATATAATAAGCATGAAGAAGAATCATATCAGGAACAAGACAAGTGTTTCTTTTATTATAGATAACTAAAATACAGTAAGGAATGATTTCACCTGAGTCTTCCTTTCACAGGCTCCAAGCAGAACCGTCCTCCGCATTCGTCCAATCTCAAGCCTTCAACAAGCTCCTTCCATAACTCACTCAAGGATATCTCAACTAATGGAAAGAAATCCTAACTCAAGGAAACAAGGGTTTCCTGTAATGGGGTGCTCGAAGCACAAGGATCTTCAGACCTGATCAGGGATAATCTCAGTAGAGTGATTTTTCTCTCTTCTCTCCTCCCTTAGGCCTTCCCATTGAAGCCTTTTTATACTTCTCCCAAAGTAGTTTTTTAGTTGGGAGTTCATTGGGAACAATTGGGCCATGTGCACTAATAGGTAATCAACAGGTAAAACCTGTGATCCCCACCTGAAATTAAGGATATTTAATTTTTAAAAGTGTTTTAAGACTTATACATGGGTTGGGTATACATAGACCCACATACACATGCGTTTAGATCAGGGCAATGTCGCATATAGGGAGTAAAACACTGTTTTTTAAGTATTTGGACCAGGTCTGGAAGGAGGGATTGCCCTAGGCCATGAGTGCAGCATCACAAACATCAAGAGTGAGATTTGGAGCTATAATAGCTAGTCGCTCCTCCGATTTCCAATCGCAATCACTAATTGCATGTCTTAAGTCCCGATATTGGCCATCGCTTGCCCCCGATTGTGATTAGTCAGAGATCTCTAATCAGTGGTTTCATTGCCCTTGCCTTAAGCCTGCCTTTTGACTTCTCCGATTGCGATTTTCCTTTTAAAGGCTTTAAGTCCATTTTTTTGAGAAAATGCTTCATTTTCCAAAGGAACAACAATAGAGTCTTTTGGCGATAACTTCATCATCTAGACTCAGATTGGAGTTCCATTCGCACCATTGGAATCAGGGCGATGAGAAATTCAATCTAATGTTAAGATACTTGACTTTATACCACTTTGAATTTTGAGCTATTCCATGCCATTATATTTGAAGATCCACCTGGATCAATCCTCCCCATTGAGGAGCTTTTGGACCTCCAAAATCTTTCATTGGTCAATTGGTAGGTGAGGGAATTGTTCCCTCACCCTTTTCTTCTCCAGCCATTTTGCCTTTCTCGGGTGCATCCCCTTGAAACCAACTCGAAGGTATTCAACATCTCCTCGCCGTGAAGTCCCGGTTCTTCTGTCAAGGATGATTTCTTCAGGTAACTCATCGAGATACTCTGGTGCAAACAAAGGAAAACCTCCTACAAAGTCCATAGACACAGTTTCCCATGGATGACTTAGAGTAGGGAGTGGTGTGTAGAGCCTGAGTTTTCTATTAAAGACATTTGAAACAGAACACATCACACAACCCTTTACATAGTGAGTCACAATTTTCTTCATATGAGGCCAAAAACAAAATCTTTGTACATGACATAAAGTTTTTTCGACACCAAAGTGTCCAAACACAAGAGAGGTGTGGGCCTCTCAAATTACATGTACTTGTTCCCCTATGGGAATACACAATTAACCAAGGTGATACAACAATTTCCCCTGCAAGTGATAGTTGTCGACCTGTGAACCATGGGTTAGTTTTGCCTAAATCTCCTTAAAGTCATCATCATTAGCATATTGTTCAACATAACTCTCAAAAGACAACGAAGCATTATGAAAAATAACAAAAGAAGAAATAGGAGGGCGAGATAGCATAACGACCACTTTATTGCTAGTGCCCTTCTTATACTCTATTACCAGATGAAACTTTTGAAGAAAACCCATCCACCTAAAATGATGAGATTGTTGCAACTTGGTTTATGACTGAAGGTACTGCAAGGGCTGATAATCTGTATGGATGATGGTCTCCTTGCCGATCAGGTAGTGTTTCCACATTTTCACACTCTGCACCAAGGCATAAAGCTCCTTGTCATAAGTGGGATAGTTTATCACAGCTTGGGAGAACTTCTCAGAATGGTAACATATCGGCTTCTTTTGCCGCATTAATACATCTCCCATGGCATAACCACTAGCATTTGTTTTGATATCGAATAGCTATTGGAGATTTCGTAAAGTTAAGACTGGCACGGTGCTAATATTTTCCTTCAATGTTTCGAAGGAATTCTGTTGTCTTCCTCCCCATTGGAAGACCTGTTTCACACCTGTCAATGTGTGCAAAGGTGCTACAATAACAGAGAAATTGGCAATAAATCTCCTCCAATACTAGACTACACCTAAAAATCTACGGACCTCGGTTACACTAGAGGCTTAGGCCAATTTAAAATTACTTCAACTTTAGAAGGATCAATTTGTAACTGACCATGACCAACAATATGACCTAGGTAACCCAAACAGGTTTTCCCAAACTCACACTTTGACAACTTTACATAGAGTTTTTCTTTTTTCAATACATCAAGCACTTTCTTCACATGACACACATGCTCATTCCAACTTTTACTAAAGACGAGTATATCATCTAAATATACAAGAACAAATTCATCAATGGAAGGCCAAAAGAGATCATTCATGACCCTCATGAAAGTGGCTGGAGCATTGCAAAGTCCGAATGGCATCACCATCCATTCGAACATCCCCTGTTTTCTCTTGAATGTGGTTTTCCACACATCCTGCTTTGCAATTCAGACCTGGTGATAACCACTACGCAAATCCAATTTGGTGAAATAGATAGCATTCTTTAACTAATCTAATAAATCATCTATGCGTGGAAGAAGGTAACGATTTTTCACCGTGATCTTGTTTAGTGTGCGGTAATCCACACACATCCTCCATGTGCCGTCTTTCTTTGGGACGAAGACAATCGATGAGCCACACGGAGAAGTGCTCGACCTGATGAACCCTTGGTCCAACAATTCCTGCACCTATTTTTTTATTTCCTCCATTTAAATGGTTGACATCCTATACATGCCAATATTTGGTAAAGGAGCGTCATGCTGCAAATGGATCTCATGTTGGATTTCCCTCTTCGGAGGTAATCCCTTCGGTTCCTGAAATAGCTCATCATAATTAGAAATTAATTCACATAATTCTTTTTTATGTTCCTGGTCACAACCCTAGAAAGCATCAGCTACTTCTGCATCTTTTCCCCTTACAACCATAAGCATGCAACCTTTACTGGAATTCACCAACCTTTTCATTTGTCCTGTACTTAAAAGGTTGGCATTGATTTTATTTGGATGAGCCCTTACAATATATTCTATCCCATCTTTTTTGATTTGGCATTTGTTTTCATGACAGAAAAAGACTGCCTTTCTATCATATAGATACGGACTCCCTAACACCATACCACAGATATCCAATGGGATCACATCCAGTTCTAATTCATCCACTAGCTTGGAAGCGATTACAAATTTTACTTTACATTGCTTGGTTACATTCAATTTTTCTTTATCATGTATCCGTCCAAGTGGGTAAGATTTCGGATGTGGTTTTGTTTCTAAGCCAAGTTTCTTTACCAAGGATTTTGCAATTAAGTTTTCTTGGGATCCGGTATCAAACAGAGTTTCTACTTTAGTATGATTTATGACAACTCTGATATGAAACAATTCAATTCTCTTTCGATCATTAAGAAGGGACTCATTTACAGAACTAGTTCCTTCATGCGATTAAAAATTAACATGAGGTGTAAGAGTACCTTTTGTTCCTGTTGTTGTAATCAATGCTTCATCTCCGTAATTGGATCCATGGTCTTGCTGTGCAGTCGCCATTGTCTTCTGTTTTCCTTTTCGTCCATACTTCTTTGGTCTCTTTTCTGGGTGTTGTTTCCAATAGTGATCATCACCGTGACCTTCCTTTTTGCAGTGATTGCAATACGGCCTTTCTCCTTCTTTGGTTGCTGCTGTTTTTTTCTCCTTTCCTTTCCATTTCACTTAAGATTTTCCATTGGGAGGTTTAAACAGTGGTTTTCTGGAATGATCATCTCCTTCATTTTTGCCCCTATTCTCAATATGAATTGCCTTTACGCTAGCTGAGTCAATATTGGTTGGTTCAAACAATAATAATGAATGCCTAATGTAACTATGTAATGAGCCAATGTACTTAGTTACTACTTCAGGTGTATAAAGTGCAATACCCAAATTAAGTGCTTGCTTTCTAAACTCCTCTATAAAACTCTGAACATCCTGACCTTTGCCTTGCCTTAAATACTGCCAATTCATTAATTCTTTTTTCTTGTAACCCAAGTGATAAAACTTTTCCTTTAACACAAAAATAAAATTAGGCCATGAGGAAAAGAGATTAACAACATTCTTACTGCTTTGCAATTTGCTCTCCCACTAAATGAGAGCGGTGCTGCTCAGCCGTAGAGAGGCCAGCTAAATCTTTGCCTCATCCTCCACGATCTGCTGAATCCTGTAGTAGACCTCAATCTTCCTAATCCAATTATTAAGCTTCTCTGCATTAATTTCACCATTAAACATGGCAAGATAAAATTTGACATCTAATTTAAAGAAAGGTTTCTTAGATGCATCCCTTGAATTTCTACGATTTTGGTGGTGAGAGGAAGAATAAATTTCACTTGTGGAAGGAGGAGGGGGTTCTTCTCCACCATTTCCATGTGCTAAGCCTTGTTCTTCTGGATTTCTCTCTTTTTCTTTCTCTAGCCTTGAAAACAACTGACTGACATTCTCTACCATCGAATAGAAGGTTTTACGAAAGTTGCGCTCCTCCTCAATACGAGCCTCTTCATACATGTTTCTCCTTCGATGTGCACACCCTGCTTTGGGATCGAAAGGCTCTAGTTCCCCTTCGCTTCTTTGGAGCCTGTTTCTTGTTAGCATACAAACATGCAATTCACATCTAAAAAGACCTTCTCCGGTACCACTTGATCCAGGGATCTTTTTCTTATAGATGTATCAAAAGAATCACATGTAGAAATTGCAGCTTAACATAGAAATTTAATGTGCACATGAGCAAAGAAGAAGAAACACATAAAGCATGAGAAGAAGACAACAATATTTGATAACAGAGTTCGTCCAACTTGGACTACATTTTCGGGCCTTGCTTGATCAATGGGGAGGACTTCATTCATTAAATGGCATGAAAAGAAGAGAATACAATCATCAATTACATAAAAAGGAGTCGTATACCTCCATTCTAAAAAATGGCTGAGAAAAGGAGAACTCAGATGGAAAAATGGATAGCACCACTACATCCGTGGCATTGAGAGGGGTTGAAAAAATATAATCTTTGTCGAATTCAGAAAAAATGCACTTTCACCCTTTCCTGCAAGCTCTGCCTCGAACTACGTGCCAAAAATCCTCTCCCCATGCACTTCTGTGTGCATTGGGTTTTATAATATTTATTTTGGTTACAGGCATGCTTAAATCGAAGGTTGTTTTGTTTATAATAGAAGTCATTTTCTCGAAAGGATTGGCAGGCTAACCGTCCGACCTTTCTATGCAACACACCCCTTTAAAATGGTCTTTTTCCACTTAAACAGATAATACACAAAACATTGGAAAAAATTGACCAAAAGCCTTTTACCTGGACTTCAAATTATATGAAATCAGGCTTATAAGCCCATCAATTCTAGCCCTTTATCACAAATTTCTATCTCTCTTATTCACTAGCCCTTGTCATGGGGATCGCTGATCGCCGATCACCGATTTGCCGATCCGCCGATTGCCGATATGTCGATCTGCCGATCGTCGATATCGCCGATTAAAATTTGGGCCATTGATATGTTCCTTGATCAGACGGTCAAGATCACATAACATCTTGCTATCACATTATGTAACGGCCCAGGGGTCTTCCCTTTGGTTATGCCAACATCGATCACCAATGTTGATCGCTCCTCCGATCACCAATCGCAATCGCTAATCGCATGTCTTAAGTCCCGATATCGGCCATCGCTTGCCCCCGATTGCGATTAGTCAGAGATTGTGAATCGGGGGTTCCATTTCCCTTGCCTTAAGCCTACCTTTTGACTTCTCTGATTGTGATTTTCCTTTTAAATGCTTTAAGTCCATTTTTTAGAGAAAATGCCTCATTTTCGAAAGGAACAAAGGCATAGTCTTTTGGTGATAACTTCATCATCCAGACTCGGATTGGAGATACGTTCGCACCATTGGAATCAAGGCAACGAGCCTTAGATCTGATGTTATGATACTTGCATTTCAACTAAATTAAATTTTGAGCTCTTCCATGCCATTGTATCTGAAGATCCACCTGGATCATCTGGTCAAGGGGTCGTGTTTCAGTCTAAATTCTGTAGGTGGGAGTCCTATCCATCATTAACTCATAGCTTCTACAAGTACACTCATGATGTCCCACTAGTCTATAGAAATTACAGAATAGCTATTGCGAATTTTGCATGTACTTCTGCAACAGATGACAGTTGTTTGTAATATGCTTTCCTCCTATTTGACAAATCACACACTACAAAGCAAGCGCCGCACTAGGTCTTGCTTATGCCTCTAATCTCAATGGCATTGGCCCTCCTCCAACGAGGTAATTCACAAACACCAGGAAGTGTTCCTTGTCATGTCCTTGACCCTTTCACTTTATGAGCCATACTTCTTCGTGCATTTTCAGGCAAGATGTCTTGTCCTGTTTCAAACTCTACATCTCAAGGCATAAGTTTTTCAACTACATGTCGATCTACTAAACTCCCAGATTAGGATCCTGTATTGGGATCTCATGAAGTCTCATCATGATCCCCAAGGCCTATACCTAAGTCGTTAACCTCTGTTGTGACAGTGTGTTCCTCAAATGTGATTTTAGCGATGCTACAAACCATTCATGGTGCTGTCCATCTTTCAAAGTCATATTGGCTTCATGAATTGTGCACTTCAATCTCTGATCAAACTCCCAAGGAGTTTCACCTGGCAGGATTGTGATCTCCTTGAACCCAATGATCAACTGTGCCTCTGACTTCGGCCTGCTAAATTCTTTGTTCAAAGCAATTTGGATATCCATGATCCCCACATTCAGATTGTCATTAGAATGCTTAATATACTAGGTCAACGCGTGATCCTACAGAGCACTGACCATTGTTGTTTTATTTATGTTATTATCTCTAACTCCCTGTGCTTCCCATACGGATTTTATCACTAACCAAAGCTGGTCTAGATCTTCATTTCCTACTCCCTTGAACACTGGAAATTTTATTGCGATTGCCATATTACTCATGGTGGTGGCGAAGGTGGTACGGGCAAAGATTGGGGTGAAGGCAGTGAAACTGGTGGTGGTGTGGGTGGCGGTGGTATGCGCAGAATCCTCTACCTTATCAAATTGACCACACTTCTTAGTGAGACCATCGCAAGCTCTTCCTCATCCCCTCGCAGAGGTGAAATTAAGGGGCTAGTTTGTACTACCTTCCTTTCTGTAAATTATCCCACTTCTCGTAGCCCCAAACATCAATGTATTCACATAATCCTCTTTTCACACAGTATAATTTTAATCCAAGTGTTCAGAGACTTAACATACTTACCTCTCGGTCCTTTCAGAAAGCGTCGTTCTACCTCGCTATAGCTGATTGAAGTGTCTACCATGAACTAAGTAATCAATCCTCCTATAATCTGATCAAGCCAGTGATAAACAGCACATGCGATCTTATCCTCTAATGCTTCCAATCTATGCATGAACTTTGGAGTCCACAGAATAGAATTATCGAGTTTCCACCTCCCTTGGCTATCTGTTAGCTTCGTGATCCACTCGTACAGCTCAGTAGGGAAAGATGCGAAGAAAATTTCATGGATTTCCGTGTACAAGTAGCAGTCTAACCACTTTTCCTTTAATAGTTTCAAATTCCTATTCTCCTCCACCGCGAACTCATGAATTTTCCTATCCAACCAATCTTCAATTTCTTTCTTAGTTGGATTCCAATGATACAACATTAGATATCTCTATGCAGATTCTAGTCCCAGCAATGGAACCATTTGTTGGCTTGTTGGGGCCTGACTCAGGTTCAAAGTTAATTAGCCAAACAAATCCCTATACTACTAGCCCTTTCGACAACAATGTGCAGAGCGCAGACTGAGGTCTCACCCGAAGCAGTATGGGGGTATGTTGGAACCAAGTTTCCGCACCCTTGAGATGTCCGAGGGCTTGATTTAGTCCAACTGTGAATACTTTTGCATAGGTTACTTTGCGCCCTTCCCTAGCCTATGAGGCCTTTGTGACCTACTTATATTCACCTTCACATAGCCCTAACCAGGTGGTATGGGGCTTTTGGTGCTGCTAGAGCAATGATCTACACTATCTCCCCAAGTCACACCATGGATCTTACTTATCTTCTTATAACAATTAGTTATCTTCTCATAAACATATACCTTCTATTAGATTTACTTATTCAATGCATTCATATAAGTTCATGTAGTAAATAAACAATCAACTTACAATTCATACCCAATATGTTTCAATGCATAAAACAGGAAAATATACACAAAAATATGGTAAAACTTCTCTTTATTAATGCTTCCAATGGCTACAGACTCAACCTGCCCTGCGCACTTAGTTGTAGGGGTCCACGCACTCAGCTACGGACTGCTAGGCCTCTGTGCACTCAGCTGTAGAGCCTTCTCATACTCTATGACCCAAAGACATGACTCTACACCTTTACTCAATACTTCATGGATTGAGTTTCTTCCATTCCTTCTATGATGTCTCTTTACACTTAGAGCCTCACTCTATTTATAAAATCCCATGGTCTGTGGACCATGGGTAGATCTCTCAAACTGACATTACATTTACAAAAATGAGGGTGGACAACCCTCTGACTCATTTATCATCTTCGCGATCCGCTCCCATAGATTGCAGAGTCTTTACATTAGGCTTAGTCAAAACTTGGGCTTTAAGCCCAAAAACATACCTTTGGGGGTCCCACACCCAACATGTGGTTTGTAGATAGGGACTGATGGTAGATCCCATGAAGATCATAGTGATACCTATCTTTGAGGCTCCAAGGAGTGTGAAACAGCTGCATGCAATGTTAGGACATACTGGGTACTATAGGAATTTTATCAAGGGCTATGCCCAGATCACCGCACCTATGGAGAAGCTATTGAAAAATGATGTCACTTTTTGTTGGAACGAGGACTGTCAGAAACGCTTGGATGTGCTGAACGGAAAAATGGTCACTGCACCAATTTCAAGCTTCCGAGATTGGAAGAAGGAGTTTCATGTACATGTAGACGCGTCATGTATAGCACTAGGAGCAGTACTGATAGAGGCCAGCGAAGGAGAATTAGACCATCCTATAACATTCACAAGAATGAGGTTATCGAAGCCTAAGAAGAACTATTCCACCACCGAGCATGAAGGATTAGCCATGGTATATGCACTCCAGAATTTTAGACACTATTTGTTGGGTGGACATTTTAAGATGTATACGGATCATTCTACGTTGAAGTACCTGGTCAATAAGCCTGTGTTGGGGAGGAGAATCTGTAGGTGGTTGTTATTGTTCTAGGAATATGATTTTGAGGTTATTGTGAAGCATGAACAACTGAACATGGGACCAGACCATTTGTCGCGCATCCAAATAGGGGAAGAGCACACTAATTTGGAGGAGGGATTGCCTGATGAACAAATCTTTGCAGTGCGCATCACAGATGGTCACTTTGAAGACATCATACACTTCCTAACGACAGGAACTGTCCTGCAGGGCTACACTATCCAGCAAAAAAAGGAGTTAGTGGTACACGAAGTAGACATTTCTTTCATTGTCAAACATCTGTACAAAATGGGGTCTGATGAAGTATTACAATGATATGTACCAGAGTTTGAAAGGAGAAGTATCCTTGTGAATGCTCAAGGGGGTGTCGTGGGAGGGAATTACGCAGGAAGGGAGACCGCGTAGAAGATTCTATGCGCAGGGTTGTGGTGGCCAACCCTCCATCAGGGATCCAAAGCCTACTGTAGAGCATGTGATGTGTGTCAAAGGACTCACAGACCATCACGGAGAGATGAGTTGACTCTAAACCCCTATATGACGTTACAAACTTTCGAGAAATGGGCGATAGATTTTGTGGGACCCATTCAGCCCGAAGGAAAGAAGATGGGAGCGCGGTACATTATCACCATAACTAATTATTTGACTCGATGGGTAGAGACACAGCCTATGAAGGACTGCACAGGAACGACCACCATGAAGTTTATTTTTGAGTATGTACTGAAGTGATTTGGGTGTCCAAATATTTTGATGAGTGATCGTGATATGCACTTTCTAAACAAGAGTATCAATGCACTAATGGACAAATTTCAGGTATATCACCAAAAAAGCACGCCTTATCACCCATAGGCTAATGGGATAGTGGAAGCATTCAATAAGGTGCTGGAGAACACGATGACAAAGGTTTGCAACTCTCAGTGAAGTGATTGGGACCTCTGCATACCCATTGTACTATGGCCCTATCGAACGACATGAAAAAGGTTGACCGGACAGACATCCTTTATGCTCATATATGGTGTTGAAGCAGTGATGCCCATGGAATACATTATGCCTAGTTTGCGCATAGTGGCACTCACAGGTATGACAGATCAAGGAGCCATGGAAGAGAGGCTCGCACAGCTTGCTGAGCTTGAGGAAGAAATATTTATGGCTATATTTCACCAGTAGGTCCAAAAGCAGCGTGAAAAAGCATGGTATGATTGGCACATTAAGTTGCACACCTTTAAGGTGAATGATCTAGTTTTGTTATATGACAACAAGTTTGATAAATTTCCAGGAAAATTTATAATGCATTGGCTAGGGCCTTATGTCATTAAGGATATTACTGAACGTGGAGCAACTCAGTTATTTAAGTTGAATGGAGATCCCTTCCTAGGGAAGGTGAATGGCAATCAATTGAAGCCATACACTAGTGATCTGTCCAGGTGACTATATGAGGGTAACATAGTCTTAGCACTCTAGGTAGCTAAAAGGAGGCACGGGACTATAAACTAAACTTCTTGGGTTGGGGAACTGCGCGATTGGAGGATTGTGTGGAACAAGGATATGTCATAGGGTTCGCGACAATGTGAAGAGAGTTGTGCTACCTAGGGAAAATTTGCATAGGTCAGCTGAAAAGTGACCATTAAAGTCATTGTTCATGATTTGATGATAAGAATGTGGCCAAATGGAGTGGGTGGCTGGCACTTAAGACAAAATTTATGGGTAAGATTTTTGGAAATCTGCTGCCAATTCGACATTAATGAACTGAATGTGGGGGGAAGAGTTGATTTGAATTCAAAATGGTGTATAAATTATAGGTGGAGGCCCAACGAAACACAATTTTCATTTTGAGCATTGAGTTGGTGAGCTCTCAAATGTGCATGATCCGCGCATTCCTCAAAGTATTGCTTGACTGCCCAGTGTTTGATCGGTTTCCAGAGTCCAACCGCAATTTCATCTGTGATTTTATCCTAGGATCCAAAGCTATGGATGCCGAGGCAGTGATAACTAAGGGGGCTATGTCGACGGTTGTTATGGAGGTAGAGGGAGCTACTCCAAAGGTTGTAGAGGTACTAGCTGAAGTCCCCAAGTCACCACGGACACCTAGACCAAAGCCTACCTTGACCAAGGAGAGTGTGAAGGATAATAAGGGAAAATAGGCTGTGATACTGGTGCATGTGTTTCCTAGAAGAGACCCACAGAAGGATAAGACCACAACACAGGAAAAGGGAAAAGCCATTAACTTGGAGCCAAAGGAGGAGGAAATTGAGGAAATCCTGATGGATGATGAGGATTTGAGGGTGGAAGTGGAGGAAGTTGAAATAGAGGGTTTTGACCCTATCACTAAGTTTCCCGAGTACATCCCTCTGTGTAAGGGCAAGAAAAAAGTGCCAAAGGACATCGACGAAAGCAAGGTCACCCTACACATCCCTCTGCTGTCGAACGAGATTTTCTTTGAAGGGTCGTGCTTAGGATGAGTTCCGCTGTTGAAACTAGAAGATTGGGACTTAGCTGACCATGAGAATTTCTTGCACTTGGTGACAAAACAGCTAATGCATTGTGTTTTTCTCACAACCACCGGGATGACTGCATTGGAACCGCGGAAGTGGATCGGGGGTGTAGACAACGTAGGTCCGCTCAACCTGCTATGGGTGCCGCACTACAATCGTACACCCATTATAGTATTGGTCATCAAGAAATTGCTATGCTTGGTGCACGATGGGTATCTATGGCTGGAGGAGCCGATACCCATCAGCGACAGGTTGATCCATAGGTCATGCGGCTGCCCTATACAAGGAAGAATCTGGCCATGATGTTTGGCAGAAAAGGTGGCGAGCAGGCCCTCATGGAGGCCATGAAGGAGAAATTCAAGCTCGTGAAGAAGTCACAAGAATATTCCATCTCGAGTATCTGCAACCCTGTAGTGAAGGTGGCAACGTAGATCCTAGCAGGAAAAGTTATGCGGAAGTGTCGCGTAGATGAAGTTTCAACACTCATCATTTCTCTTGAAGCCCAATGCACTGAACAATTCCAGTTTAATTGCGCATGCTATCTCTGCAGTGAGTTCCTTGTGAACTTCTGTGAGGTGCAGGAGCTCAACAAGAACTTCTACTATGTGTGGTTCTTGTTGTCTATTGTGCTAGTAGCTTGGGAGCTACCTTAAGACAGTCAATTCTTGTGGGTCACACTAGACCTGCCAGAAGCAGTGAAGTATGCTTCACAGTGGGCGACCAAGGATGCTCAATGCATCAATGATAGTAAGATCTTCTATATATTCATGGAAATGAGCATGCACATGGCCATCAATCGCAAACTATGATTTTCGCCTATTGTGTTTTCCAAACTATAGGAGTATGTGGAGTTCAAGGAAGACTTTCCATGCATATCGATCAGGGCATGTAAGGACCCTGAGAAAACATGGCATGACTTACCTTACCTGGCAATGGACGATGTGATTAGTGCAGTCCTTGATCATTGGCAAGTAGAGTGGTGCACTGCCTCAGACTTGGTGGTGGGGTCGAGCAAGTCTACCGTGCAGCACAAAAAGGAGGAAGCGAAGATCAAGATGGCACAGTTGGCCGAGAAGAGGAAGAAGGAGGCCACTAACAAGGCCTAGGCAGAGTGTGATGCCACCTAGCAGGCAGAAAAGTATACAGGAGAAATAAAGCATGGCTCTTACAAAGACGTGAGGTCACCTTTGCCCACAACAGAGGAAGAAACAGACACGCAAATAGACCATAATGGATCGGACCCGTAGACAGCATCGTACCACATCAAATGTCCAAGAGAACAAGAAAAAGTGGGACTGTGGAAGAAATCCAAGGCCATTAAGTTGTCATTGGACCTAATCACCTTCACAGAGGGAGATTTGAATGACATTGGAGACACGATGCGAGTTGTCACCACGGAGGTATTGTAGCAGTTCAAGCAGCAAAAACAACAACTATTGGGGACCATCCAGACGAGTCTACAGGAGTTGTAGATCTGTGCATAATAGACTGACATGGTGTCCACTAGCCTCGCTATCAGTACTTCAGAAGCTGTCGAGATGTTGCATGCAAAGGACTCCCAAGTGATAGTGTTGTTGGATGGAGCACTCACCATAGGAAAAGAAGCTGACAAGCCCACTGTCAGCACCCTCAAGGAAGTGGGGTTGAATTTTGTAGTGCTTCCTAGCTAGGAACTCCACCTACTACAGGATGGAGTGATCGCGGAGCTAAGGATCTACAAATTGCCTACTTTGTGGGTAATTAATGAGCAAAAGATTAATAATGTCTAGATGGCCTTGTGTTGGGAATGGGATCTCCCAAAGGGCAGTTTTGGGGCTAAAAGTCCATGTTTGAGTCAAATTTTGTAATAAAATGGTAAAGACTCTGCATTTTGTGGTCGTGGAGAGCGTAGGTGTTATAAGTCATAAAGGGTTGTCTTCCCTTAGTTTTGTAAAGTAAAGTTGGCTCTAAGAGATTTACCCATGGTCTGTGAACCATGGGATTGTATAAAAAGAGCTAAGCTCTAAGTAGTTAGAAGGATGAATCATGTAAAAGAGTGATAGCTCTAAAGTAAGAAGTCTAAGTTTCGGGTCATAGTGTAGGTCGAGGCTCTGCAGCTGAGTGCGTAGAGGCCGAAAGTAGAAGTCTACAGTTGAGTGCGCAGACCCCTACAACTGTGTGCACAGGGTGAATAGAGTCTATAATCAGTTGGAAGAGTTTAATAAAGAGAAGTATTCTGCAATTTCTATGTCTTTGTTCCGATTAATGCATCTTATCATTTTATGTATGAATTTCCTTTATAATTCTTATGTGATGCACGGATGTATATGATTATGTTGGATAACTGAATGCATATAAGAATATATGTTTACACGGTGCTAACTGTGAGTAATTATTAAGATAAGTAAGGTACTTGGACTAATCACTACATCTACACCATAGGCTACCTTGGTAGTGTGAAAGGGTCTAGATCAAGGGTTAGGGATGCGCGAAGGAAAGCCGAACCCTTTCGTGGAGGTATTGATGGACGGAATGGAGGGTTCATCTGGCAAGCCCTAGAGCAAAGTGACCTGCGTGAAGGCAAGAATAGAGGGAATAAAACAACATCATGACCATCTCAGGGTGTGGAAACTTGATTCCAACATGCCCCCATACTGCTTCAGGTGAGACTTCGGTCCATGCTCTGTGTGCTGATACTGAAATGGCCAGTAGTGTAGGGATTTGTTTGGCTAATTAATGCTGAACTTGGGTCAAGGCCCCTCAAGCCAACACCTTGTAGCGAGACACCACTGTCACTTCCATGGTGGAACTTACCAACACAAATACGCGCATGATTAAGGCCGTGAGGGAAGCTTGCCAAATGGTCCCTGAATTGGCCATTCCTTAAGATGTTGAGGCAGATGAATAGGTCTACAAGCTTGCTACAAGGGTGTGCAATGCTCGCACAAAGTTGGCTAAGTTTCAGCTGGAGCTGAACCTATAGATTGCAGATTTACAACTGAAGACCCATCCTTCAACTCCACCAGAAGTAAAGGAGAAGCATGTAACTGTTGTCACAAAAGCGATAGCAGCGGTAGATAATGTAGTAGTAGACTGCACACGACTATTTGAACAATCGTGCGAGGTCCAGATGAGCCTGCAGGAGTATCCTAATGTACATCAGATGGAGACAAAGGTGTGAGAACTGCAATAGCGCTATGATGAAGTAAAAGGTACAATGCACACCATTGCTCTCACTTAGAGACTGGCGAAGCTATAGGAGGCCAAAACATTGAAGGAACAGGTAGATGTAGCACAACACAAAGAGGTAGTGCTGAAGGTGAACTTGAAGCCTTGGTTGGATGAAGCTTATTCAGTCATGACCTTTATTGAAGGAAATCTTGCTAATCTGCAAGTGACTCTGCAAAAGCTTCAGGCTAATAGTTGAGGACCAGCGACAGAGCCGTTGGTTGAATAAGTGAAGCAGGCGGCTACACAGTTCATCGCTGAGGTTGTCGTCGTCTAGGTTGAGTTGGGAGGTCTTCGTGCCAAGATGTTCGTGCCCACAGAGTGACTTGAGGGTGAGTCACCATGTTTGTGTTGGGGTCCTATTGGGAACGGGTTCCCCCAAGAGCTATTTTGAGGATACAAGCCCATGTTTTCGTATAATTTTGTAATAAAGTTGTAAAGTCTCAACATTTGGTTGTCGCAAAGTGCAAAGGTGTCAAGAGTCATAAAGGGTTGTCCGCCCTTATTTTTTGAAGTGTCAAGTCGGCTATAAAGATCTACCCATGGTCTGCGGACCATGGGATTGTATAAAAAGGAGCTAAGTAAGTAAGCTCTAAGTAGTGAGTAGTAAAAAGTGAAGCATTGGAGTTTTGGTAGAGAAGTCTAAGTGTTTTGGGTCTTAGCATATCTAGATGCTCTGCAGCTGAGTGCGCAGAGGCCTAGGGTGGAAGTTCACAGTTGAGTGTGTGGGCCCCTGTAGCTGTGTGTGCAGGGTGGGTAGAGTCTGTATTAAACTGAAAGATATCAATAAAGAGAAGTATTTTGAAATTACTATGTATTTAGTTCTTGTTAATGAATCTAATTATATTGTGTTTTGGGTTTAATTTACAATGTTTATGTGATGCACATATATATGTGATTGCATTGGTTAATTGAACGCAAGTAAGGATATCAGTTTACACGGCGCTAACTTTGAGTGATTAGTAAGATAAGTAAACATTTAAGATAACTTGGGAACCTATACAATACATTGTCATAGTTGCATGAAATTATTTGAACCATGGGTTAAGGCTGCGCAAAGGTTAATCGTACACCTTCCCCGGGGGTACTGAAGGGCGGAATAAAGGGTAGACTGACAAAGCCCCAAGGCTTAGTGACTTGCACGAAAGTAAGGGAAGAAGGTATAAACCAACATCATGACCATCTTAGCGTGCCGAAAATTGGTTCTAGCATCCCCCCATACTGCTTTAGGTGAGACTTTGGTCCATGCTCCACGGGCTGATGCCGAAAGGAACAGTAGTGTAGGGACTTGTTTGGCTAACTAACACAGAACCTGGGTCAGGCCCCATGTGGAGTACTAAAAAGGTATGTTTTTAATGATCATTTTAGTGGCTTTTCAGTAGGACTTATGAATCTTTTACATCATGAATGAGGAAAACAATAGAGAATTGTGTTAGAATACGTGGAATTAGTATGCAAAGACTTATCTGCTGATAGTTGTCATTCTCCTGTGCAGGAAAGGGTAAAAATGAGGAGCTGATGTTCCAAAGAAGAAGATAAGAACAAGGTAACTGGTGTCCCTTTGACGAAGGACCGAGTGCAGACGAGGCAAAGCAAGCTGAAGCAAACCGGTCTGGAAAAGGAGGAAAAGGCACCAGCTCGGCAGAAGAGAAAGAAGTGATTAGGGATTAACAGTTTTGCGAATCCCTTAGGATCTTCGATCCTAAGGGATCGCTGCTTTATTTATCTTATCACTTAGACATTTCCATCGTTACCCTTATATAAAGGGACGACACTGTTAGTTTGAGGGGGAGATGATTTTATGTAACATTTTGTTAAAGACTTAACTTTGATCATCGAGTCTCGTTGAACTTGGCTCATTGTACTTTATGTTTTATGCATTAATATAAACCTGGTGATTATCTCATCTTTGCGTCTAGATTAGCTTAAAGCGGTGTACCCTTGAGGCTAAGGGCCCAGCCCCGGAGGACACTTGCTTCTGTATCACTATGATTTGATTTCTGCATGGTTTGCTTATCGTCACTAGTTGGTAATCTGATATGCTTTATAAGTTACATCACACGCTCTGCTAAGATTCATTCATTAATGTTCTTTCCATTGATTCTGCATTATATTATCAATACTTTCAGAGTGGATGAAATCTTATTAGATTCAACTGAACAGTGTTATCCTTGTGTTATGAAGCTCCTATGCTAAGTATGTGTGTTAAGATAATTATCTGAAAGGTGTGTTCTGTATGATTCAGGATTCATGCTGTTCCATTTTGAAACACAGTTATAATTCCTGTTGATGATTGGTATTAAATCAGATTACTTCATTAGAGTGTTACGTATGATTTTCACATGTTGTTCCATAATTGAGAGTTATTTGTGTTCCTTTAGTTGGTTGCGTGATTTGCTTGGAGAATGAAAGATTGGAGTTTTGATTACAATAAGAGCTTTTGAGTTGATAGGATAAAGTTTGATTGTTACTCGCGAGGTTTAGTTATAGTGATTGTTGTTCCATTTCAGAATTGTTGTTCCATTTTAAGCATTGCTGTTCCTTTCTAGATTTACTGTTTAATTTCCTATTTGTCGTTCCATTTTTATCTGCCGTTTCATTTTCTCGCATTTGGTGTGAGGGACGATCTGTGGCTGTAGTGAGCCTTTGCATTTACTGCCTTGCTCCTAGACCCATGATCCATGCTCTAGTTTCCTTTCCATCAGTTTCCAAAGGGATGGACTACTGCTGTCGGACCCTTGACTGATATTTTGAGAGTGTGTGCTTTAGTCATTTGAAGGAACTTAGTTATAGACAAGCATCAGTGTACTCTTGTATTTTGTAGGATGCTGTACTACTTGCATTACTCTGACAAATAGCCTCGGATTGAGTCACTCTTTGAAATAACCAAATGTTCCCGGATTGACATATTAATGTGAGGTAATTAGAGGTGAAAGAGACCCTTTTTATAGCTCTACATTTTGGTACCATTGCCGGGGAAAGGGTGTAGCCATTTTTTTTTTCAGAGTAGTGTATGAACCTGCTAGGAAAGAGTTGGATTTTAAAAACGAAAGGTAAGAACCTGCGTACGGAGCATGTCAAAGCCCTGCTCCATTGTCTACTTTCCTAACAGATTTGCTTTTGATTGAATAGAATTTAACAATTTATTTGAGTGCATGACTAAGCAGAAAAAAACCAGAAAAGAATATCAAGCTTCCATCCAAACCTCAAAAAGCTAAGGGACCGGTGACCCTTGGCCGAACAACTTTCATAGACGAAATCTATAAGAAAACAGAATCTCAGCCATCAGTAGGTTTCAGGAAAACCATTTCTAAGCAGCCTACTAGTTCCCTTTAGGCCACAGGATCACCATCTGTAGCCTTTGCTGAGGTGCATAGTCAAACTGAAGAGCAGGACTTTCAGGAAATTGAAAATTCTACTCCAGAACTATTGCAGGAAGGGAATTTCAGTAACTTTTGTGAAGGAGAAGGAGAAACAGGGGAAACAGAAGAACCAAAATCTCCCATTGGAACAGATCAGCCATTAAACAACCCAGATAAGGGGAGTGCTGCGAAAATCATTGTTGAAGGAATTCAATCTCCTCAAACATCAGGTATTCCTCTTATCCCAGATAAAGGAAGTGCCATTAAAACTATCCCTGCTAAAATCGTTCCCTCTCAACCTAGAAATACCCTCCTAGATATCCCAGAAGGTTATTGGCACATATTTGATCCTATGGCTCAGAATCAGCCAAATACTCAAGCCTCTACATTACAATATCCTATAGTGGATTTTGCAGCAAATGCACCCATGAAAGCTATCCCTCTTCAACATATCCCAACCTTTCACGGTCTTACATCAGAAGATCCAGATGCATTTTTTTTCAAATTTGATGTGTTGTGTAGGGGATATGATTACACCACCGATCCCCAGAAATTGAAATTATTCCCCTCAACATTAAAAGGGGCTGCTCTAAGATGGTTTATGGGACTAGGTGGTGGGGTCATTAACATTTGGGATCAGATGAAAGAATCCTTCTTAAAAAAATATCAGGATTATTGTAGGTCTAGGGAATTGAAAGATGAAATATTTCAAATGACAGCCAAACCAAATGAAACATTAGAGGAATATGTGGAACGTTTTCAATATAATTTACAAAGATCTCCTTATGCATCACTACCTTTACCTGATAATGTGTTAAAAACTACATTGATAAGGGGCATGAAGGAACAGTGGATCGAAACATTAAACATTATGGGAAAAGGGGATATTTATCAAGAGAATTTTGTTGACATTATTGATTTATGTATCAGGAGTTCGAGAGGCAGCACAAGAATAAAACCGGCAGAATATGATTAGTTTGCAAGAGACAATAAGATAGCAACAGAAGGAGTAACGCGTGTGGAGATTGGAAATTTATTAGAAAATTTTAAAACTGATATTCTAGGGACACTAACTACACAACTTGATATTATGCAGGCCAAGCAGAAGCAGATGGAGGCAGAACAGAATTTGGTAATCTTCTGCCCCCGATGTAGAAAAAAACATAGCCACAAGGAGTGTCCACTGGATACAGTCCAAACATGTTCCATCTGTACAAACGATCATCTTACGGAAAGCTGCCCCTCACTTCCTGGATTAAAGGCAGTATATAAGGAAGCAGAGGAAGAACCAGAATCAGTGTACTTGATCAACCAGCGCCGCCAATGGCAGCAAATACAATCTGGTATGTTTTCAGACCCAACCTCTTCTTTTCAGCCTCCACAATATAACGCTCAACAATATAATATGTGGAAAAATCAGCCCCCATCCCCATTCCCAAATTGGTCACCACCACCGTTTCCTTCTTCAAACCCATGGTTGAATCATCCAAATCAATCTAGTTGGCCGAATTTCCCTTATAATTCACCATATTGGCAAAATAGCCCATATCCTCCGCAATGGACTCCCCCTACTTCACAAGGTTCATCCTGGCAGACAAACTAGCAAAGACCGATGCAACAGCCAGTAGGAACTATTCCGCTCCCTCAACCTACTCTGCCAGCTCTACAAAAAAATCCCCAGTCTAATTTGAGACCGCAACTCCCAGCCCAACCCAACCCCAATCCAAATAACAGACCAGCCCAATCTCTTCAAATCATTGAATCACTAGAAATAGGACCTGATCTGCGGGAGTGTAATGATCTTCAATTACGATCTGGACGTATCATTCAAAATGAGGGAGATAAAACAGTTCATAATGAAGATAAGTTAGTAAGAGAACATCAATTGTAATGAGAGGATGTAAATAATCAGCAGTCTCATAATCAAGCAACCATATCCTCTCCCCCATTCCCAGAACGATTAGTCATACCTCGACCTTTATAGTACCCTGACTTTGACATTCTGGGGGAATTACAAAATTTGTACATAAAAATCTCGTTCCTCCAAGCCATTCAAGACATTCCTATATATGCAAAAACTATTAAAGAATTGTGCATAAAGAAACCAAGGGGGAATATAACAACTAATCCAAGAGTCCAAGTAGTCAGTACTTTATCTGATCTCTTATCTGGGAAAGAAACACCCATCAAATATGAAGACCCAGGAAACCCAATTGTAACTGTTCAAATTTATGGTCAGACCTTGTCTAATGCCTTAGTTGATCTAGGAGCTTCAATCAATATTTTAACAACCACCACCTGTCAAAAACTCGGCATTACATCTGTAGAACCTACCTCTACTTTGCTAGAATTAGCTGACCAATCTGTGATTAGACCAAAAGGTACTCTACACGATGTCATGGTCTCTGTAGACTCCTGGGAATATCTGACCGATTTCCTGATAATTAATCCAAAAACCCGACTTGATGGACACCCGCTAATCCTAGGAAGGCCTTGGCTTGCCACCGTCGATGCTTACATTGGTTGCCGACAAGGAAATATGACCATAACTAAAGGACCCGATATTAAGAATTTGGTTCTGTACCCTCCAGCGCAGCCAAATCTCACAATAATTAAAACTAACAAATATCCTGTATCATACCTTACTGATAACATTAGGTCTCCATTCACGTTGCAAGAGGCACTTGATTTTAAAGATCAAACAGAAGATGATGCCATTAATAATTTCATCACTTAAACTGAAGTTGAATCCTGCACACAATGTCACATGATAGAAGCAACATTTGATAATGAATTAGAGGAAGATCCTCTGAAAGACACACATGATCAAACAATACCTGTTACTTATGTCGCAAATAGTAAAATTGTGGAAATTGAACCGGGAAAAACTTTAAATATCAATGCCAACCTCACATCTGAACAAGAAACTAAGCTCATCCATGTACTAAGAAAATATCAACAGGCATTTGCATGGGATTACCCTGATATGAAAGGAATCGACCCACATTTGTGTACACACCACATTTATATAGAAAAAGATGCTAGACCTGTCCGTCAACCGCAGAGAAGACTCAATCCTCATTTAAAAGATGTGGTTAAAGCGGAGCTTCAGAAACTGTTAGATGTTAATTTTATTTATCCTATTTCTGATAGTAAATGGGTCTCTCCACTTGTGGTTGTACCAAAAAAGAATGGGAAATGGAGAATTTGTGTGGATTACAGGGAACTCAATAAAGCAACACAAAAAGACCACTTTCCACTCCCATTCATAGACCAAGTGCTAGATACTTTGGCGGGGAAAAAATTCTTTTCCTTCCTGGATGGCTTCAGTGGATACAATCAGATTCAGATTGCCCCTGAAGACCAGGACAAAACAACTTTCACTTGTCCTTGGGGGACATTTGCCTACCGAGTCCTACCATTTGGCCTATGTAATGCTCCCGCCACATTCCAAAGGGCTATCCTTAGCATTTTTGCAGATTTAATAAATGATGGACTTGAAGTGTATATGGATGACTTTACACCCTATGGAGATGATTTTGATCTAGCACTAAATACCCTAAAAAAAGTCCTACAACGATGTATAGCTACCAGGATCTGCTTAAGTCACGAAAAATGTTACATGATGATGACTGAAGGACTTATTCTAGGACACTATATTTCAGCAGCCAGCATTTAGGTAGACCCAGCCAAAATCCAAATACTTTTGCTTATTCCCACTCCTACTACTCAAACAGAGGTACATAACTTTCTTGGATTTTCTGGCTATTATAGACGATTTATAGAACATTATTCACATATTGCTGCACCTTTATATGCACTAACTGGTAACGTTGATTTTCTTTGGACAGACAAATGTGAACGTGCTTTCAAGGATTTAAAGAAGCTTGTATCTACAGCCCCAGTCCTGCGAGGACCAAACTGGGACCTGCCATTTCAAATATCAGTTGATGCTTCAGATACAGCCATTGGCGTAGTCCTAGGGCAGGAAGAAGATAAAAGACCATATGCTATCTATTACATCAGCAAAAATTTATCCCCCACTGAATTAAATTACACTGTTACTGAAAAGGAATTCCTAGCTGTAATACATGTTGTCAATAAATTTAGACATTATATTACAGGCTATCCTGTTATTTTGTATACGGATCATTCCACCATAAAATACTTAGCAAATAAGCCTGTCACAAATGCCAGAATAACTAGATGGTTGATTTTATTGTAGGAATTCGATATCACAATCAAGGACCGGCCTAGCAAAGAGAACCCTGTAGCCGATTTTCTCTCGAGAATGCCAAAGCCAGCTGATGCAGCAACAGTTGAAGATCAATTTCCGGATGAAAATCTATTTTTTGTTGCCGTTTGAACACCCTGGTATGCTGATGTTGCCAATTACCTTGCAGTAGGTAAACTACCAAAACACTTAACCCCTAATAAGCGAAAATAGATTGTTCAGAAGAGTACTCGATTTTCCTGGATTGGGGGCTATTTGTTTCATATAGGGGAAGACATGCATATTAGGAGATGTGTTCGAGAAGATGAAATCTTTGACATCCTAAAAGCTTGTCACAACGGACCATGTGGGGGACACTTCGCTGAGCGTAGAACGGGACACAAAGTATTACAGACAGGATATTACTGGCCCACGATTTTCAGAGATGCAAATAAATTTGTCCAAGCCTATGACAGCTGCCAGCGAGCAGGACGTCCTGGTCAAGCTGATGAGATGCCTTTCAAACCTCAGTTAGTCATCGAACCATTTGAGCAGTGGGCTCTTGATTTCATTGGACCCATCAACCCCTCATCAAATCAGAGAACATATATCTTGGTGGCAACAGAATATGTCACCAAGTGGGTTGAAGCAGAAGCATTGCCAAGGGCCACAAAGGACTCTGTTATACAGTTCCTCTTCCATCTATTTGTACATTATGGCCTTCCAAGTGAAATAATCACAGACGGAGGACCACAATTTGCTGGCCATAGATTAGCAGCAACACTTAATAATTATCATGTCCAGCACAAAATTACTACTCCATATCACCCACAGGAAAACGGAAAAGTAGAAAGCAGCAATAAGATAATAGAATCGATCCTAACAAAAACCATTGCCTCACATAGGCATGATTGGGCTGCCCGACTACTTGAAGCACTCTGGGCCTATAGAACAACATGGAGAAGCACCACTGGTTACTCACCTTATCAATTAGTGTTTGGAAAACAACCCATTTTCCCTATAGAGTTTGAAATCCAAACATTACGAACAGCACAGGAAGTCGGCTTAGATTTAACTGAGGCACAGATTAATCAACTACAACAGATCAATGAATTGGACGAAATCAGGCTCTCCGCACTACAAAATACAGCATTGATTCAACAACAGCGAGCTAATTGGCATGATGCCCTTATTAAAAACAAAGTCTTCCATGAGGGAGACTGGGCCCTATTATATGACTCTCGGTTTCAGGATTTCCCTGGGAAACTCCAGACTCGTTGGTTACGACCATATGAAATCCAGAAGGTACATGACAATGGGACCATCACTTTAACTACCATTGACGGTTCTAGATATACCTTCAAAGTGAATGGCCACCGGGTTCGTCTCTATCGTTAACCACTCACTCGGGAATCCTTCTGCCAACAGCTACGCAGAGACGCTAATATGGAGATCTTAGGAGAGGAAGAGAAATATTCCTCACCCGTAATTCATTAAGGAATTCATTTCTTTTCACAATTTGTACATAATCTCTTTTTTTTTCAAACTTGTTGTGCATACATAGATTTCAATTTTTCTTCCGTTCCTGAAACGAATGGCATTTTCTTGTTTCTACTGTTCCTTTTCAAAAGGAACAACACTTTTTGATTTTCTGTTGTTCCTTTTCAAAAGGAACAACACACTTTGATTTTCTGCTGTTCCTTTTCAAAAGGAACAACACTTGTTGATTTTCTGTTGTTCCTTTTCAAAAGGAACAACACATTTTGATTTTTTGTTGTTCCTTTTCAAAAGGAACAGCACATTCTGATTTTTTGCTGTTCCTTTTCAAAAGGAACAACACATTTTGATTTTTTGCTATTCCTTTTCAAAAGGAACAACACATTCTGATTTTCTGCTGTTCCTTTTCAAAAGGAACAGCACATTTTGATTTTATGCTGTTCCTTTTCAAAAGGAACAACACATTTTGATTTTTTGCTGTTCCTTTTCAAAAGGAACAACACATTTTGATTTTCTGTTGTTCCTTTTCAAAAGGAATAACACATTTTGATTTTCTGTTGTTCCTTTTGAAAAGGAACAACACATTTTGATTTCCTGCTGTTCCTTTTCAAAAGGAACAACACATTTTGATTTTTTTTGTTCCTTTTTCAAAAGGAATGGCATTGCTGCTGTTTCTTTTCCAAAAGGAACGACATTTGCACTTTTCGAACTTATGCTCCTTTATTCATCTAGTATACTTCTTCTCTCTTTGTGACACAGCTAACCTCTTGCTAGTCCAAGTAAGGATGCTTCATGCCCCTATTCTTTCAAAGTCTTTTAGAGACAAGCGATGCACTTATGCAATGAATTCAAAATCACAACACACTGAAATTAGGAAATTATAAATCGCTATCTTTATAAGGCTATGTAATGGTAGAGTACAAAAGGAAGGATGTACTTATCTTTTGTTATCATTGTCTTACTAATCTTGCCTTGATTGGTTATTTTTTTATCATGCCATTCTTTTCTTTGATTTTGTTCAGGAATAAGAGCAAAGGGTTTATATCCTCCTATTGAGATGATAAGACTTCTTCCACCATTCCTACTTTTAAGGAGTGTTGAACCACCCTTTGTGGATATATAAGGAATAGTGCTTTATCAAAAAAGAGAAAGAAAAAGCAAATGAATTATAAATTGTCAAATGCAGGATAGGGGGTCTCATCAAGAGCCAGCCTACCATGATCATGAGGATGGAAGTGGTGGGCCCCAGTATTGTAGCAATAATGCTACAACTCCTGGAACTCCCTTCTTTAATTTTATCAACCCGGTAGTTCGTAACAAACTTGGAAGCGACGGTGCTGTATGCACAAGTACTAGCTCTTGCCGCAGCTGTCACTTGGTCAGCTGGCACAAGTCCGCTAGGGGCTCAAGCCAACTTCCATGAGCTCTTAGAAGAAGCTTTTTAACTGATGGACGAAAGCTAACTCAAAGGAAGCTAATCTACTTGCGGAAAGAAACTGAAAGCCAAAAAGGAACGCAAACCCTAGCAAACCCTAATTCTACAAGCTAGTCCTACTGACGCAAAGGAGAGCATGCAAACTACTGAAAGAGATGCCATTACTTCTAGGAAGGTAAAATGCATGTGTCTAAGTTATCACTATCTGAAGAAAACATCTTTTTGTATTTTTGATTAAGTTATTAGAATTATCATGCATGTGCTTCTAACTAGGTTTCCACTGTGCAGGGATGGATCAAGGGATGAAATGCTTTGGGAAAGGTTGGGATGGTACAGAAAGGGTCTAAGGGATACCTGACATTCTCTCTGAGAGTTTCACAAAGTCTGGATGACATGCAACCGTGTTTATGAACTTCTACAGGAAGTCTGCAGGGGTTTCTACAGGATGTTCTGAAAAGAGGATTTTGGAGAATGGATGGAGGGAAAAAGGTGGAGGAACGAGTATGGAGGTGAAATAGGGGTGTAGGGGAGTTCAAGACTTGGAGGTTGGAGTTGAGGAGAAGGTCTAGATGGGGAGATTTGTTCAAGGAGGGATGAAACGATGTTGTACAAGAAGATGAGAATCATGGCAAAGTAAGCGAATGAGGTAAATGTAAGGTAAGGGTTCTGAGTGAAGGATGAAATAGGTAGGTTGGATGGAGTATGTGCAGGTAAGGAAGGGTAATAGGTACTCTGCAAGTGGTTTTTCAAACTGAACAAACAAAGACATGCAAGAAAACAAAGATCTAGTTATGCTACCCTAATATGATCTAGCTAACGGTAATGAGAATGGACAACAGCTTTATTTGCAAGGAAACCATGTATATTAACTATGAAATGAAGCATTCAAAGATCTGAACATGTAACCAACTTCTGCAAATGAAAACCAAACACTAATGATTGCATGGCAAAGCAAAGTCAGTGTTTTTGTGGGCAGCAAGGTCATCCTAGTCACAGCTCCTGATCCCACTAAGGGAGAGGTGAAACCACAGATGTTTGTTGGCCCTTTTCTTGAAGCTTTTTCTGTTAACAACCTATCAACCAAATCTGAGCATGAAAGCTATTTTACTCATCAAAAAACAAACTAAATAACAAGACAAGATTTAGATCTAAATAACGAATTTTATTCTAAGAATGCAGCAAAAACACATAACGATAAACAAAGGAGGTATTGGGCGCTTGAGATGGGCCCAACCCCAAGAGCTACAGCCTCCCAAGAGAGATTTAGAGCTGGTGCAAAGCTGGATTCATCTTTATTGATCAAGAAATGAAGAGTTACATCAAAACTGTCCACAAGGAGGACTTGAAAATGAGCTGAAAGCAAAGCTAATCTATTGCATAAAAATCGAATTACAAAATGACTAACTAATGGCTAACTACTAGCTACAAAATGACTAACCACTAGCTAACCAAAATGAGGCCCTAAGCCTTCTTATTTATACAATTTGAGGACCCAACAGTCCTCCTAAAATTTAGGGACTTGGCTGCCCAAGACTTGTAGTTAACAGCAGTCCTACATGACTTGCTTGGCTGCCCTTGTGCTCATTGATTTGGTGGCCTTTGAACTCTGAGCTGATGGTGGAGAATTCGAGGTAAGGGCCCATAAATGAGGGGGACACCTTCCTACAAATCCTCTAGCTTGTTCTCCCACGAATTTGGCTGCCAAGTGCTCATTAAGACCTTCAATTTTGTCTCCAAGTTGACCAAAAAGGTTACACAAAGCACCCATTAGACTTGTTGGCATAATGACTAACCAAATTCACTCTATTAACATAAATATAATCAAAACATGCAATAAACTAATGAGAATGGTGGATTAAGTCAAATTAGGAGGTTGAATGAGCCCAAATAATTGTCCATTTTTGGGGCTCATCATCACCCCCCTACTGAAAGTGTTGCTCATCCTCTGAGCAACCAATCTCTCTCCTCATCTTTGATGGCCCTGGTGGCCTCCTTAGCTACAATCTCGGCCAATTTCTCCTTCTGCTACCCTTTCTCCAAACTTCTTGTAGAAACAGTTCTCTGTCTTCCTGTAGAAACAGTCTGCTGACAGTTCTCTGTCTTCCTGTAGATACAGTCTGCTAACAGTGCTCTGTCTTCCTGTAGAAACAGTCAGCACTGTCTTAGCCTGCTTGGCTGAGGGTGCTTTTCCTTTTAGCTTGGCTGTGGCAGCCTTCGTCTTCTCGCCCTTCTGCTCTTCTTCCTCACTGTCTGCTGCTTTTCTTAGTGAATCCTCAGCCTTGTTATGAGTGCACAAGTATATGCAATCATATGGAAGAAATGGTGCCCTTGGCATTTGTGTTATTTTACCACCCCCTGCTTTGGCCTCAATAGCTTGTCCTTTTCCCTCATTCCTCTGCCTGTTCCTTCTATGGTGGTCTTTCTTGTGTTTGTTACATCATCATTGAGACCCTCACTGTTGCTTCTTTATCATATCCATGAAGTCTACCTGAAGGTTAGATCTCCATGTGTGTCTAAACTGTAATTGCAACCGTGGAATTTTATTTCAAATACCCATTGAGAGATATCAAATTACAGTTCACACTGAGGTATGCAGGCCAATATAAATTGTATGCTGAGATCCTTGATCATAGGACAGATCCTTTAACTTCATCTCTTTGATCTCCATCAAGTGGAGTCCAACATTGCAAATTCGAACAGTTTTACTGAGTATGCAAGCACTGTTAAGTGCACCAAATCCAGATGACCCTCTTTCTGAAAACATTGCAAAACACTGGAAGACAAATGAAATTGAGGCTGTGGAAACAGTAAAAGAATGGATAAGGTTGTATGCAAGTGGGGCCTGACATTCTACATCGATTCATTCAATAGTATTGTTCTAATGTGGCATTTGTGCGAATGAACAGGCCTTGTATGAGTGGGCCATATTGAAGATGACCTACTTACATGAAGCCACAGAGAAGTACTTATTCCAGTTATTTCCAGTGTGTGACTACTTTCTTGTCCAGATCAAGCTTTCGATATTACATCTTTCTCTTTGATCTCGGATGCGAGGGGAGCTGTTGTGCATTGGGGCATTCACAACTATCAATGATGACATGAATAGCTGTTCTTCCATCTCTACGTCTTATTTCTACCTCTAGTGCTGAGTGGTTCTTTTCTTTTTGTGCAGCCACTGTTCCTATTTTCACCTTGTAAAACTTGCTGGTGAAACTGTCATTGAACTGGAATGTATCTTTTTCACCTATATCCCTGTCCATAGGTTCTTTACGCCATACATTTTCCCTTTACACAGGCAAGAGATTGCAAGCACCTTTTCAGGTCTGCAGCTAGGATATCTGTTGCCTATTCAATTTCTTTATAGCTCAGACAATATGCTGAATTAAACAGCATTAGAATACACATCTGATAAGTGGAAACATTAAGTTCATGTTTCCTAGATTTACCAAAGGTTGCTTTTAGGTCTGTAGTTCCCATGTTAGTCTGCCATGTCAATCTCCAGCTTGGTGAAGAAATAGAATGTGGCATGGAGAAACAAGTAAAATGATGAGGAGCCTGCAGTCAAATAAGATCTCCACCACCAGTGGTAATCTTCACTGCACAATTTGAAGTAGCACAAGATAATGGTGATCTCTACATATGTAACAATGAGGATCACAAAGACAATGAACAGGAACCCAAATATAGAGTAGAAATGATGCAGCCATACTGAAGTTAATCTGAAGAATAGTCCAATGAATACAGCTCCAAAAGGCAGCATGCCTCCAATTGGTATTGAAAAAAAATGGGCTGCATATACCAAGCTTGCTCTAGAATCTGCCTGGGGATTTGATTGGTCTTCACTGGATCTTCAATTGTAGGTTCATTGTAGCCAAAGTAACTGCTCGCACAGAAATTCCAAACCATAAAAGGACTGAGGCAAACATAGTCTTGAAAGGAACTACACCAGCTGATTTTTTCCCATAGCTGTGCATTGAGAATAAAGAAAATGCAAAAGGCAATGCCTGGAAACAAGAATGTGGTTTCAGCGTGTTCCTCCTCTGTTCTGTGCCCTTGAACATCTTAGATAGACGTGACAATGCATACCCTGCAAAGAAACCCATAAACACCCATAATAGTAGCATAGCTGTCATTAAACTTCCACGGTTCAATGTTCGCATCATGATCATTGCAACAATTTCGGAGAGAAATAAAACAACCATCAAATGAGTTGATGATAGAGAACCAATTAACTGATTGTGCACACTTCAGTTGAGGATGTGGAAAGTGCAAATGAACAGCAGTTCATGAGTTTCAGCCAAGCCGTCTTTAATTGCTGCGTGATTTGTGATGAGGTGGCAAAAACATGTGCGCTAGATTTTTCAAACTGCAGTGATGTTATGAACTACATGTCTTCTTCTCTCTGTTAATTATTTGACGTCCTGTGCACTAGAGTTCAACAGATCTACCACTAACTGTGTTTTCCAACTTCCACGTGAATGACTGATCCATGCATGATGCGTGATTTTTGCCTGGATGAGTGCAATCGAATATGGCTAGCTTCCTGGCTGAATCCCACCATCTCATTCATTCATGCAATGCTTAGACTAGATTCATGTAATAGATGAACAAGGTTTAGTCACGTACCTGAAGTCAAACGGCTGCTTGTGAAGCTTTTTGCTGCTGCATGCTCTGATTCTGCTGCTGCATGCTTGGATCCTTTGATTGCATGAGGGCTTGGCTGATGATTTTTGATTGCTTTTCCTTGTGCAGGTGTCCTCTGGCCGGATCTTAGCTGCATGCAATTGTTTCCACGTTCAGATCTGCACCTTCAAGCTGCTGCTGCTGCAATGTCACAGAACCAGAACTTGTTTTCGCCATTTCTCCCAAACGGTAAACCGGATTGATCTGAAACTCGGTGAGCATGTTCCTATCATCATTATGCATCTCCCATAGAAAAATCGTGATCAATGGATCCACGGATTTCGAGAAAAATGGAAAATGGCTGAAGATTTCAGAGATCAATTTCTCGGAAACCATGCATCAGAATCGGCTGAAACTGCTTGCGTAGGTTACCATCACTCATATGCATATCCCCATGAAACAGGTTTTGAAACAGATGCACGGTTATGGAGAAAATGCAAAAATGGCTGATGGTGATGGAGGCTAATTTCTTGGAAACCGTGCACCGGAATTGGCCGAAACTGCTCAAGCATGTTGCCATCACCCTTGTACAGTTCCCCATAAAACGGTTTGTCAAATGGATGCATGGTTTTCAAGTTATGGCAAGAACAAATTTTGTTCTATGGATTTTTGCCTCAAGGCTTTTTGCAAATGTTTGCATGGAAGGAAAAACTGAGCTTGGGCTGTGATGCAGGTATGGAGATGATGGAGGAGGAGTTGGAAGATTGCATGAGGACTTCTGAACCCTTGAGGAAGCTACCATGTTCGCCAAACCACTTTTTGAAGTCCATGTATAGTTTCCCACAATTTCTACAGGAAGTTCCTGCAGAAGCACAATGAGAAGCATAAGGAGGTGGAAAAAATGATGGAGAAAGGCAAGGGATGGACACACAAGTGCTTGTAGGCCTAATCAGCAGATTCCCACCATCAGATTCCATTTTAGACTTGAATTTGGTTCGTCCAAAGGTTCTACAGGATGTTTCCTGTAGAAATACAGAGCTTCCTGTAGAAGGCACAAGAAAAATTCCTTTGACCTTGATTTGAATGCTCCTCCTGTCATGAAACGTCCTTCTTGCAACCTGCAATTAGCCAATGGAGATTAGTTTTCTTTTTCTTTTCTTTTTCTCTTTTTTTTTTTTTTGAAAAACAACTAGGGCGCCTCATGGAGGTTTTCACCCTAATTGCCTGCCCTGGGCGCCTCCAAGGAAGGTTTTCACCCAGGGATCTTATTCCATTTTTATTTTCTCTTTTTTCCAACCCATTGACCGCCTCATGGAGGTTTTCAATCAATGAGCCAATCTAAGGCGCCTCCAAGGAGGTTTTCACCTTAGATTTTTATTTTTCTCTTATTTTCATTTTTTTCTCTTTTTTTTTTTTTTTTTTTTTTTACCCTACCCTACTTGAAAAACAAAATCATTTTCAAGTATAAGAATACTTCCAATGGAGCCATGTGCACATCGAGATTAGAGAAAAAATGATGTGAAGGCTCGAAATGCATGCTTGGACAAGTATCCAGATCTCAGAGACCAAATGATCTGGCGTTGAAGGGATCAAACAAAGCTGAGGAAGAAAGTACTGCTGCAACTTAGTGACCTTCTGAAACCATATCTCAATATAGCTTTGATATCCTTGGTTCTTTTGTTGATCTGGATCATTCTTCATGTCACCTTCTATCATGACCTTCTGATCTTCCTCTTTTTGTTGATCTTTCTCTTGAATACATGGAAGATTTGATGGTAACCATGAGGGAACTCTCTCGATCTCTGATTCTGATCTCTTCTCTTCATCAAGTGCAACCCATGGTTCTTTGGTCTCCTCTTTTGAATCTTCTTTTGCTGGATGTGATCCTTCAATGCTTTCAAGATGATCTCTTTTTTGCAATGCTTTTCCTGAGCTATGGTGAACATCATTGAGCTCAAAAGGAGTCATTTGCACATGTTGTGCCTCAGCTTTGCAATTGGGTTGAGCTACTCCATTGTATGGCTTTGGAAATGGTATGGGTAGTTGAGTGGAGGTGTGAAATTGAGATGGAGATGGATGGCAGTGTGGTTGGGTAGGCATTTGGGGTTGCCTTGGTGGAGGAGGAGGCGATGGTTGTGGATGAGCAGGTGGTGGAGGAAAATGAGCGGGATGAGAGTTGTACTGGGGCCTCCACTCCTGATAAGGTTCATTCCACTGAGGTTGCGGCTGAGCATAAGAGTGAAACGAATGAGCAGTTGGTTGGGCATAGTATGGATCTGTGAAGGAATAAGGAGGAGGTGTGAACCAGGAAGGGTGAGTAGGGGGACCCCAAGAAGGCATGAAGGTGGCTTGATAAGGGTCATAATAGGTCTCAGGTGTCCCTTGCAGTTCCTGCTGGTAAGGTATAGGTCCATGCGGCCTCCTTTGGTTCATATAATAGAGTGATTTAGTGGCTCCTTTGGCTCTCTGATAGGCAGCTTTGATTCTAGGTAAGGAAGGGCACTGATCTGTAGGATGGTATTCTTCACAGATGAAACACACTTCTAGGGAGTGCATTGGACATTCATTCCTAGGATGCTTTCTAGTGCACCTAGGACAAAAGATGACCAAAGCCCTCTTGGCTTCTTCTTGCTTCTTTTGGATCCGCAAGGTATCCAGTTGCATGGCAAGAAACTGCCTCATATCACTCTTGAAACCTTCGATCTGATTTTCAAATTCATCTTTGGACAAGGTGCTGCTCCCAACGTTTCTGCTTGTAGCCATTCGCTCCAGAGGAATGTTTTCTTCTTCTTCTCCCCTAGAGGTTCTTTAAATATGCCTTGATGTCCACCCAGGGGTTCTTTAATCACAGCCATCGAAGAAGAGATAACGTTGGCTGTGTGAAGCAGTGGGGGGTTGTGCAATCATTTTTCTAACTTATCTCTACTCCTACAAGGCATGAAATGAAATCTTTTTGGTTGATTTTTGCTTTTTTCTACTTCTACTTGCAAAACTGAAATAGATTGAACTGCAACTAACTATCTTGCGAAAATGAAAATGCGGAATTGAAATGAAAGCAGGAAAGGACTAATCTATTTTGCTCAAATGAAATTGCAGGAATGAAATGCTAGTCTACGCTTGCGGAATTGAAATGCTAATCTACGCTTGCAGAAATGAAATTGCGGAATTGAAATGCTAATCTATGAAAGCAAGAAATGCTAATCTACTTTTGCATAAATGAAATTGCATAAGGGAAATGAAATAAACTACTTAGTAGAAGGTTGTAGTAGAAAATAGAAGAATAGCAACAATCACCAATACTCTGCCGCTTCCCCGGCAACGACGCCAAAAAGATGGTGGGCCCCAGTATTGTAGCAATAATGCTACAACTCCTGGAACTCCCTTCTTTAATTTTATCAACCCGGTAATTCGTAACAAACTTGGAAGCGACGGTGCTGTATGCACAAGTACTAGCTCTTGCCGCAGCTGTCACTTGGTCAGCTGGCACAAGTCCGCTAGGGGCTCAAGCCAACTTCTATGAGCTCTTAGAAGAAGCTTTTTAACTGATGGACGAAAGCTAACTCAAAGGAAGCTAATCTACTTGCGGAAAGAAACTGAAAGCCAAAAAGAAACGCAAACCCTAGCAAACCCTAATTCTACCAGCTAGTCCTACTGACGCAAAGGAGAGCATGCAAACTACTGAAAGAGATGCCATTACTTCTAGGAAGGTAAAATGCATGTGTCTAAGTTATCACTATCTGAAGAAAACATCTTTTTGTATTTTTGATTAAGTTATTAGAATTATCATGCATGTGCTTCTAACTAGGTTTCCACTGTGCAGGGATGGATCAAGGGATGAAATGCTTTGGGAAAGGTTGGGATGGTACAGAAAGGGTCTAAGGGATACCTGACATTCTCTCTGAGAGTTTCACAAAGTCTGGATGACATGCAACCGTGTTTATGAACTTCTACAGGAATTCTGCAGGGGTTTCTACAGGATGTTCAGAGATTTCTACAGGATGTTCTTAAAAGAGGATTTTGGAGAATGGATGGAGGGAAAAAGGTGGAGGAACGAGTATGGAGGTGAAATAGGGGTGTAGGGGAGTTCAAGACTTGGAGGTTGGAGTTGAGGAGAAGGTCTAGATGGGGAGATTTGTTCAAGGAGGGATGAAACGATGTTGTACAAGAAGATGAGAATCATGGCAAAGTAAGCGAATGAGGTAAATGTAAGGTAAGGGTTCTGAGTGAAGGATGAAATAGGTAGGTTGGATGGAGTATGTGCAGGTAAGGAAGGGTAATAGGTACTCTGCAAGTGGTTTTTCAATCTGAACAAACAAATACATGCAAGAAAACAAAGATCTAGTTATTCTACCCTAATATGATCTAGCTAACAGTAACGAGAATGGACAACAGCTTTATTTGCAAGGAAACCATGTATATTAACTATGAAATGAAGCATTCAAAGATCTGAACATGTAACCAACTTCTGCAAATGAAAACCAAACACTAATGATTGCATGGCAAAGCAAAGTCAGTGTTTTTGTGGGCAGCAAGGTCATCCTAGTCACAGCTCCTGATCCCACTAAGGGAGAGGTGAAACCACAGATGTTTGTTGGCCCTTTTCTTGAAGCTTTTTCTGTTAACAACCTATCAACCAAATCTGAGCATGAAAGCTATTTTACTCATCAAAAAACAAACTAAATAACAAGACAAGATTTAGATCTAAATAACTAATTTTATTCTAAGAATGCAGCAAAAACACATAACGATAAACAAAGGAGGTATTGGGCGCTTGAGATGGGCCCAACCCCAAGAGCTACAGCCTCCCAAGAGAGATTTAGAGCTGGTTCAAAGCTGGATTCATCTTTATTGATCAAGAAATGAAGAGTTACATCAAAACTGTCCACAAGGAGGACTTGAAAATGAGCTGAAAGCAAAGCTAATCTATTGCATAAAAATCGAATTACAAAATGACTAACTAATGGCTAACTACTAGCTACAAAATGACTAACCACTAGCTAACCAAAATGAGGCCCTAAGCCTTCTTATTTATACAATTTGAGGACCCAACAGTCCTCCTAAAATTTAGGGACTTGGCTGCCCAAGACTTGTAGTTAACAACAGTCCTACTTGACTTGCTTGGCTGCCCTTGTGCTCATTGATTTGGTGGCCTTTGAACTCCGAGCTGATGGTGGAGAATTCGAGGTAAGGGCCCATAAATGAGGGGGACACCTTCCTACAAATCCTCTAGCTTGTTCTCCTACGAATTTGGCTGCCAAGTGCTCATTAAGACCTTCAATTTTGTCTCCAAGTTGACCAAAAAGGCTACACAAAGCACCCATTAGACTTGTTGGCATAATGACTAACCAAATTCACTCTATTAACATAAATATAATCAAAACATGCAATAAACTAATGAGAATGGTGGATTAAGTCAAATTAGGAGGTTGAATGAGCCCAAATAATTGTCCATTTTTGGGGCTCATCAGGAAGCGAAGTGGCATTCCCACTATGGCCACCACACCAGGGATATGGTCCAAAAGGTATAGTAAAAGAAAAAACCTTGGAATAGGATGTCTCATCACGAGCCGACCTGCCCACGTTTCGCCCCCTCCTCATGAATGGCATTATGGCTACCTGGTTACCAAGCCAACATAATGGCCTACATGTTGACATCACATTCCTTAATATGCACATAAAGGATCATGGTTCTGGGGGTGAAATAAACAACTCTGCCAAGGTTATGGACACCTGTCGGTAGAAGAGCACTGTTAATGGTATCGAAGTCACATTAATTACACCAATAGGTAGGATACTAATACTCTTTTGTTTCTTATATCCTAGGCACTAATCATACATTATCTCCTGACTTATATACCACATGGACATTTATTACACCAATCATGGCAAAGGAGGTGACAATGACCACTTGAGACTTGGCAAGTACGACAGATGTCCTATCCCTCGGCCTTCATCATATCACAGCAGCCTCTTACGTAATACACGATCTAACTTTACACCTCGATTTCGACAAACCGTTGTTTTTCTAAACATGGCATATTTTCATACGCTATTCCTTTATGACTTGGTTATAGATCGGGGTGCCGCTCCTTTCTTTGACGGCTGGGGCAGCCTATCGCATTGCGGGGGGGAGGTTCACCTCATGATTCCCCGGGTTATGTGTCAACTCACTATTCGGGAAAGATAGCATACTAGGAAATGGAACGGTTTAATGACATGACATTTCTATTTTTTCTATACAAGTTGCTGTTCATAACTCATTTCTGTTGCATACTCTGTTTTTTTTCCAAATCCGACGATCACTACTCTCTCTATGTTTCAAATAGCACAAGCAGTTGTTGTTCCACTGTGAATCCACAGTCAAACCATGGGAGGTAGGGCAGTTCGAAGCGAACCACAAAAGTTGACAGTCTCCACTGCTGCTCGGGAGATCCTGGAAAGAGCAGGGTGGTTGACTTATCTCAGTTGCCTGAAGGAGTCCAATGAAATAACAGCGATGGAATTTCTGCAGAACCTGCAGGAGGATCACTCGACGGTGCGGGGGAAGCGGATAGCAGTCACCGACGATATAATTGTCGAAGTCTCAGGACTACTAGCCACCGGACCTGTATGGACATTGAAGAAGGAAAGACTCCAGAAGATCATGGAAATTTTCCAGGACGAAGGCCAGAGCTTAACAGTTAAAGGGAAGGGAGTCCTGCCAGCAACGCTAGGAGAACCCTGGGTAGAATTAGCAAGAACAATGCAAATCTACATCACCTGCGAGGGGAGAAAAGACGTGGTAAGGCCACAACACCTTAAACTCTTAGCTGTTTTAAAGCAGAAATGCTCTGTAAACCTTCGTGCACTTTTGAATTCTTTACTCCATGACGCTGCACGAAGCCTGAAAAAGGCATAGCATGTAGAATCAGTTGTCAGCCACTATGGATTAATCCGACTAATAGTTATTCATAGTCTCACCCAACAGCAAAGCAGCTGGAAAGAATTAATTGCAATAATTGAGGGGAGAGCAACAACACCTTCCCCAAAACGTAAACATACTCTAAGCACACTAGAATGTCCGGAAAAAAACAAAGAATTAAGAAAACAAAAACCTGTTACAAGCACATCCGAACGACCAGAAACCCGCCAGGAGTCAGCAAAGCGGAAGCATGACACTGAGACACCGAACAGCCAGAGAAACGCAGAAAATCAGTCCGGTTAGCCCGGATAAGAGGAAGGCTGGAAAAACTCCAGGAGAGCACTAGCTAGCCAGTGGTAATTGAGGATGAACAACCCACATGACCAGAAATAGAAGAAGAACAAGTTGAAGGAGAAAAGGAAGGGGAGGCCGAGAAGGCTAAGTGATTCAAAGAAGAAAACGATGAAGTAGTCGAGCCCCCTGAGACAGAAGTTGAACATCCTGAGATAGAAGCCAAGCCCCGTGAGACAGAATTTGAACATCCTGAGATAGAAGCCGAGAACCCTGAAATGGAAATTGAGCATCCTGAGGCAGAAGATGGACAATCCAGGTAGGAGGAGGAAATGGGACAGCAGGTAGGTAGCCCACCACAAGACCTAGTGGGAGAAGAGGAATTGGCTGCAATCTTGGCCAATAGGGGTGAGCATGGCCAACCTTCCACTCCACCATACCTCCGCGACAAACCCCAAGAAGAAGATGCACCTAAAAAACCACATGCAGAAGAGGCAGAGGAAGGAAATCTGCCCGTTCATGATGAAAAAGAGATAGGAGATACTGAGAGGGAACAATCTATTCCCACGGCACCAGAAGAAATTCCAGAAGAAGTGAGAATAGAAAGCAAAGCCACGGAATCAGCTAGGGTTCCTACCCCGAAACAGCCAGCACAAAATAGTGAAGAAGTACCTGAGGAGAAAGACCAAGGGACTAGTCACGGCCCAGAACGCAGCAAAAAGCCTGCTGTTCCTTCTAATAAAACATTGGAAATTAGAGAATTACAAAAGGAACAACGGAGGATATTGAGCATAATAGCCTGGCTCCACCAGCAGATCAGGGTTCTGAAAGCAAGGCAGAGGACAAGGAAGACCGCCAGTAAGAAAAAGATGACCACTGCAGTAAGAAACTGTAGGATAAAACGACGGAGGACTAAAAATCGCTCTGTTGATCAAAACCCTGCCCAAAATCCAACTGCTGTTCCAATTGAAGCTAAAGGTCCAGTTGCTATTCCAAATGAAGCCGAAGGCCCAGCTGACATTCCAAATCAAGCCGAAGGCCCAGCTGATATTCCAAATCAAGCTGAAGGCCCAGCTGCTGTTCCAAATAAAGCTGAAAGTTCAGCTGCTGTTCCAAATGAAGCTGAGGGACAGACTGTCGTTCCATTTGAAAAGGAACAACTGCCAGCCAGTATTCGTGTTAAAAAAGAAAAAGACAACAAGGAGATTCAAACAGAGGCACCACCCTTAGGGGTGATAAGGGTTCTGAACTCAAAGCAACGAAATAAGAAAGTTCAGGTAAAACTCCCGACCTCCACTGATGCATGGAAAAGAGATCCAAAGACAAGGACCTTGTACAAAGGATTGAAAGAGGCTCAGCAAGAAATGGAGAGGCTTAGAGAGCAGACAGTCCCTCGTGAGAAGTATGAAGAACTCCAACAGCAACTATGGAATGTCAATTAATCTGAAAGCTAGGCCTTTGAAGGGTGGCAAAAGGAACATGAGAAAGTTGCAAAGGTAACTCGTAGGTTAGATATTGTTATCAAACAGATGGATACCTTGTGTTCTTTATACAATGACGTTTTAGCATGTAGGGCCCCTGCCAAAAACTATGCTTTGTTTTCATTGGAACGATACTTACAATTAAAGATAAAGGTTGTTAAAGCAGGTGCCCCGATGCAAATTAATATTGTCAATGACTTTATAGATTGTTGTAAACATTATGGAGTGAAGGTCTAGAGATTGCTATGTGAATTCTATTTGCATAACCTTGTGCTAGATCAGGAAACTAAGTTGAACCCTGGCCCTTTTGTTGGGGACATTCAATTGCAAGCATTCATCTCATTCGGGGTCAATCAGATTAAATGGCTCAAAGCCTATAACACTTTTCAGAGACAGGAAACTGGCCTAGACTTGTGGGTAAGGGCTGAGCCTAGGGACCCAACACACCTATGGAGAGCATATAGAAACCTTATGAGAACTCCGGGTGTCATTGAAACATTAGGACCCATGCACGATGCACTCATTCGACAAAATTTAGAATATTTTCTTTCTATCAAAGACCTTGCCATTTATGCAGCCAAATTCCAGTACCGAACCTCTAATCCAAACATCCAGCTCAGGGAGCCATTTAAGTATGAGAATTTTCAGTTAGCCGCCAATCATTTGAACCTCTATGGCGAAAGCATTTTGAGGGCAGGATCATCCTGGTTAGGATATAGATTCTGCAGTCCAATTATCTGGCATCCTGCACCCGGCTATCAAGCCCTATATGAGATGCCTGAGGGTCAAACAGGCCAGTTCTTTGACTACCTAGTCACTCACCATGGTTGTAGGCCTCCGCATGAGATTCCTTCTCCAGCCTACTCTCTCACTGATTTGCATGTAAACTACAACGTTTTCATGAGGGCATGAAACAGGGTAAGTAGGGGGGTGTGTGGAGTACTAAAAAGGTATGTTTTTAACGATCATTTTAGTGGCTTTTCAGTAGGACTTATGAATCTTTTACATCATGAATGAGGAAAACAATAGAGAATTGTGGTAGAATACGTGGAATTAGTATGCAAAGACTTATCCACTGATAGTTGTCATTCTCCTGTGCAGGAAAGGGTAAAAACGAGGAGCTGTTGTTCCAAAGAAGAAGATAAGAACAAGGTAACTGTTGTCCCTTTGACGAAGGACCGAGTGCAGATGAGGCAAAGCAAGCAAAAGCAAACCGGTCCAGAAAAGGAGTAAAAGGCACCAGCTCGGCGGAAGAGAAAGAAGTGATTAGGGATTAACAGTTTTGCGAATCCCTTAGGATCTTCGATCCTGAGGGATCGTTACTTTATTTATCTTATCACTTAGACATCTCCGTCGTTACCCTTATATAAAGGGACGACACTATTAGTCTGAGTGGGAGATGCTTTTATGTAACTTTTTGTTAAAGACTTAACTTTGATCATCGAGTCTCGTTGAACTTGGCTCATTGTACTTTTTGTTTTATGCATTAATATAAACTTGGTGATTATCTCATCTTCGTGTCTGGATTAGCTTAAAGTGGTGTACCCTTGAGGCTAAGGGCCTGGCCCCGGAGGACACTTGCTTCTGTATCACTACGATTTGATTTCTGCGTGGTTTGCTTATTGTCACTAGTCGGCAATTTGATATGCTTTATAAGTTACATCACATGCTCTGCTAAGATTCGTTCATTAACGTTCTTTCCATTGATTCTACATTATATTATCAATACTTTCAGAGTGGATGAAATCTTATTAGATTCAACTGAACAGTGTTATCCTTGTGTTATGAAGCTCCTATGCTAAGTATGTGTGTTAAGATAATTATCTGAAAGGTGTGTTCTATATGATTCAGGATTCATGCTGTTCCATTTTGAAACATAGTTATAATTCCTATTGATGATTGGTATTAAATCAGATTACTTCCTTAGAGTGTTACATATGATTTTCACATGTTGTTCCATAATTGAGAGTTATTGCTGTTCCTTTAGTTGGTTGCGCGATTTGCTTGGAGAATGAAATATTGGAGTTTTGATTACAATAAGAGCTTTTGAGTTGATAGGATAAAGTTTGATTGTTACTCGCGAGGTTTAGTTATAGTGATTGCTGTTCCATTTCAGAATTGTTGTTCCATTTTAAGCATTGTTGTTCCTTTCTAGATTTATTGTTTAATTTCCTATTTGCCATTCCATTTTTATCTGCCGTTTCATTTACTCGCATTTGGTGTGAGGGACGATCTGTGGCTGTAGTGAGCCTCTTCATTTACTGCCTTGCTCCCAGACCCGTGATCCATGCTCTAGTTTCCTTTCCATCAGTTTCCAAAGGGATGGACTACTGTTGTCGGACCCTTGACTGATATTTTGAGAGTGTGTGCTTTAGTCATTTGAAGGAACTTAGTTATAGACAAGCATCAGTTTACTCTTGTATTTTGTAGAACGCTGTACTACTTGCATTACTCTGACAAATAGCCTCGGATTGAGTCACACTTTGAAATAACCAAACGTTCCCGGATTGACATATTAATGTGAGGTAATTAGAGGTGAAAGAGACCCTTTTTATAGCTCTACACCCCACAAAGCCAAAAGTGAGAGAACAAGCCCATAGACACATCACCTTGGAGGTATGTTCCTATAAGACCCAAAGAGAGAACAAGTTCAAAACTTTGGGGATGGGATCTAGGAGGACATTGCATCTAGTTGGCACACCGACAAGGTGGTGGAATAATGGTGATCACACAATAGGGGATGCTACAAGGCCATGTAACGTAAGAATAATTTCACCATGAATTATTTAAGGTGAACAAGTAAAAATCACCGAGGAAATAGTCCCAGGGTGAGTTGGAAATGTGAGCTAGAGCAACAGGACAAAATTAAATAACAAAGAAATCATTAAAAAACATAAGCTCTGGGAACCCTCTTCCTTGGTACCCTTCATAAAATAGACCAACCAAATATAGACACTTGGCATGATTGGATTGGAATAGAGATATTAAGTGGCAACATTGAATCAACATGACATGGCACCAATGAGGGTCCAACACATTGTAGGTTTTAACCCCGTACAGAAATTATCTACATACAAATTTTAGAACACAGAAAATAAACAATGCGAGAGCATAACACATAAAACACATATACACAGAGATGTTCCCCTGGACCCCAAAACCAGGACTACCAACTTGATTTTTCATTATTGTTCCTTTCAATGTTACAATACATATTTATACATGCCGAAGCATCCAATACCATGGACCGAAAACCATCACATCCAAAACCATATGCAAAAATCATGCACAAAACCATAGGTAGGTTCGCCCAACCTAACACAGGGTCCAAAACCAAAATTTCCAACCCCGTACCCCATAGAGTGGGGTTACCTATGACTCCCCTCACTATTCAATCGGCGCAACGAACGGGGGGGGTCCGCCCCCTTCTAACCCCCCGGGTTAACTACATGGGCTAGTCGTGGAAAGAATATAACACAATCCAACATTCTCCCACTTGTTGTTTTCTTTCCAGAGGGGGCCACAAGAGAGCTTAGTCATTTATTCATCCCTGCAATGCCCATTGTTTCTATACACCAACAGAACTTCTCAGAGCTCATAGATTTTGTCAATGCTTCTACAGTATCTTCAAAGTGCCCACCTTTACCAGCAACAACTTTTTGTCTTCTATCATATCCCTCACAAAGTGATACTAAACATCAATTTGCTTTTTCTTTGAATGATATGCAGGGTTCTTTGCCAAGAAAATTGTACTTTGGTTGTCATAGTCTATCCTTATAGCTCCCTGTACTAAACCCATACTTGAACACAATCTCTGCAACCAAACTGCTTCCTTGCTTGCATGAGTGGCTGCCATGTATTATGCCTATGTAGTTGATAGTGCCACTATAGATTGTTTCTTACTCATCCAACTGACTGCACCTCCAAATAGGTTAAACACATAACCACTTGTAGATATTCTCTGATCCAGATCTTCAGCCCAATCTGCATCAACAAAGCCATGAATATCCAACACTCTGTACAATCCTGGTCTTCCTTGGTAGCACAGACCATAATCACTAGTGCCACGCATATACCTGAAAAGCCGCTTCACTACTGTCCAGTGCTCCTTCCCTGGTTTGGACATAAACCTGCTTAATACTCCCACTGCATGTGCAATGTCTAGTCTAGTACAGACCATTGCATACATCAGGCTACTGACTGCACTTGCATATGGAACATGGGACATGTCCTCCTCCTCTTCTTATGTCTTGGGACATTGTTTAGCAAATAACCTCACACCTGTAGGAATAGGAACCTTCACCGGTTTACTATCCTACATATTAAACCTCTGCAGTATTGTCTTGACATACTTCCTCTTGTTTAACCAGAGCTTCCTCTTTTCCCTGTCTCTTTTAATTTCCATGCCCAACATATAGTTTTCAGCACCAAGATCTTTCATTTAGAATTTGGAGGACAATTAGGTCTTCAAATCTTGGATAATTTGTTTGTCATTTCCAACCAGCAACGTATCATCCACATACAAGACTAGATAAATAACACGGTCACTAATTATTTTAAAATACACACAGTGATCTGCTTTGCTTCTGGTGAATCCATGTCCCTATATATAAGTGTGTCAAATTTCTGATACCACGTCCTTGGTGACTGTTTTAACCCATATAGAGACTTCTTTAACTTTCATACCATTTCTTTCTTACCCTTCACTGCAAAACCTTCAGGTTGCTTCATGTAGATCTCTTCTTCCACATCCCCGTGAAGAAATTATGTCTTCACATCCATCTGTTCTACCTCAAACTCAAAAGCAACAATAATAGATAAAAGTAATCTAATAGAAGTTACTTTGGAAAGAGGAGAAAAAATATCACCAAAATCAATTCCCGACACTTGGGAATAACTTTTTGCTACCAATTGAACTTTGTATTTCTCCACCTTGCCTTCTGCATTTGTCTTCTTCTTGAACACCCATTTGTTGTTAATGGGTTTCCTTCCATCTGGAAACTCCACCAAATCCCAAGACTCATTTCCCCGTATAAATGTATCAAATTTCTGATACCACATCCTTGGTGACTATTTTAATCCATATAGAGACTTCTTTAACTTACATACCAATTCTTTCTTACCCTTCACTGCAAAGCCTTCAGGTTGCTTCATGTAAATCTCCTCTTCCAGATCCCCGTGAAGAAATGTTGTCTTCACATCCATTTGTTCTACCTCAAAATCAAAAGCAGCAGCAATAGATAAAAGTAATCTAATAGAAGTTACCTTGGTAACAGGAGAAAAAATATCACCAAAATCAATTCCCAGCACCTGGGAATAACCTTTTACTACCAACCGAGCTTTGTATTTCTCCACTGTTCCTTCTGCATTTGTCTTCTTTTTTAACACCCATTTTCTGCCAATGGGTTTCCTTCCAGTCGGAAACTCCACCAGATCCCAAGCTTCATTTTTGTGCAAAGATGCCATTTCATCAACCATGGCCTCTTTCCATAGTTCTCCATCCTCTGAATCTACTGCTTCCTTCATAGTTCTGAGGTCATCATCAGTAATAGATAAAGAAAAATTTGAACAGAAAGCAGATGGACTATACCTTTGTAGCTGCCTTCTTTCTCGAACTAATCTTCTCACACCCTTAGTTTGTGGCTCTTCATCTTCTAATTCCTCCTCTATTGTAGAGTCTGATTCTTCCTCCTTTAGCTCAAACTCTATATTCTCAGGTTCCTTTGGTTGGATTTCATGTTTAATAACATCTTTCACCTCTCTGAACACCACATCTTGGTTGTACACAACATTCCTTGTTATTGGGTTCCAAAGCTTATAACCCTTTAAACCATCCTTATACCCAATAAAGATGCACTTTTTAGATTTACTATCCAACTTGGTTCTTTTCTCCTTTGGAACATGTACATATGCATCACATCCAAATACCCTCAAATGTGAAAGAGAAGGTTTCTTACCATTCCATACCTCTTGTGGAGTCTTATCTTCCAATGTTGATGAAGGTGATCTGTTGACCAGGTAAAATGTAGTCTCCACCGCCTCTACCTAGAATGCTTGTCCTATCCCGGCACCACTGAGCATGCTTCTTGCCCTTTCCATCAATGTCTTGTTCATTCTTTTTGCAACTCCATTTTGCTGAGGTGTATATGGAGTAGTCTTCTGCCATGCTATATCAAACTTCTCACAGAATTCTTCAACTTCCTTACTACAAAATGCTCCACCATTATTTGTCCTCAGCACCTTTATCTTCTTCTCTGTCTAGTTTTCCAACAGAGCCTTAGATTCTTTAAACCTGTCAAAAACTTCAGATTTCTTCTTAAGGAAATATATCCATGTACTCCTTGAGAATTCGTCTATAAACAATACATAGTACACAGACTTACCCAATGGTTGAACCCTAGTAGGTCCAAACACATCGTTGTGCACAAGATCTAATATCTGTTTCACCGCCTTACCACCAGAGGGGAAACTCACCTGATTGTGCTTCCCATATACACAATTTTCACAGAAATCAAAATCGAGAGAGCTATTACTCATACCTTCTACCATACCTTTACCATGAAGTATTCGAAGGCCCTTCTCTCCAATATGTCCAAGCCTTTGATGCCACAGCATGGTCTTCTCTCTATAGACCACTAGATTTCCTGCTTCACTTTCAGGAACCATAGAGTTGTTGCACCCATAACAAATAGTGCTACCTTGCAACTTGTACAGAGTTTCAATCCGAACTCCCTGCATCAATACCAGTGCTCCCTGAACCATCTTGTAGGTATCCTTCTCAAACACTATTTTTACACCTGCATCATTCAGCTTGCTTACAAAAATTAGATTTCTTGCCAATGCAGGAATATGCAGAACACCCGAAAGTGTTCTAACCCTTCCACCTTGCAACTTCAACTTTACTTTTCCATTACCAATGATTCTAGCATTCCTATCATCCCCTAAGAAGACATCACCACCATCATATTTCTCATACTCGTAGAACCACTCTCTATGTGGAGTGAAGTGAAAATATGCACCTGAGTCAATCAACCATGCCTCATGATCTACATTTGTACTTGAAGAAGCCAAGTACACATCCCCACCTTCATCGAAGGTGGTTTTCACATCTGTAGAAGGAGCATCATCAAATCCCTTTCCTTTATCAGGAGCTTTAGATTTACAATCCCTTTTGTAGTTTCCTTTCCACATTTCTAACACACCACCTTTACAGGTTTTCCTAGAGATTTAGATCTCCCACTTGATGACTCATTTTTGTTTTTGTTCTAGGACTGTTCTCACACAGACAAGGCATCACCATTCTGGCTCTCCATATTTTTCCATCTCATCTCCTCCGTCGGCAAGGATGAGACTATTTCATCAAACGAAAAGGAAGTTGTATCACTACCTATTTCTATAACCAGACTATCCCACGAATTTGGTAGAGAACACAACAAACTGATGCACTTATCTTCATCTGAAATTTTGATATCAACAGATAATAACTGACTTACCAAAGTATTAAATGCATTCAGATGCTCTGTCACTAAGTCTCCATATTTCATCCTTAGGTTATATAGATTTTTCCATAGGAACAGTTTATTCACTAGAGACTTAGATTGGTACAAAGTCCCTAACTTGTCCCACAAAGCCTTCGCCGTAGCTTCCCCTGATACATTCAACAATACTGAATCTGAGACACACAATCGTATTGTTCTCTTTGCCTTCCGATCCAACTTCTTCCATTCTTCATCGGACACTCTCGTTGGTTTAGTACTCAGATCTACCATGATCCACTGATCTTTATCCGCCAACAGATCCTCCATCTTGAGTTTCTGCAACTCAAAACTCTGACCATTAAATTTCTTGATCTCTATCTTTCCATAGCTCGCCATCTTCCTTCACCACTAGAATTGATCTCATAGATCTCCCACTGAACAGGGTCGACCACAGGCCCAAGCGAAACCCCTCAGCAGCAAAGGCATCCCCTTGAAGCCAAAAAAACTTTGATACCAAATGTAGGTTTTAGCCCCATATAGAAATTACATGCATACAAATTCTAGAACACAGAAAATAAACAATGCGAAATCATAACACATAAAACACATATACACAAAGATTTTCCCTTGGATCCCAAAACCGGGACTACCAGCTTGATTTTTCATTATTGTTCCTTTCATTGTTAGAATACATATTTATACATGTTGAAGCATCCAATACCATGGACTGAAAACCATCACATCCAAAACCATGGACCGAAAACCATCGCGTCTAAAACCATGGACTGAAAACCATCATGTCCAAAACCATGTGCGAAAATCATGCACAAAGCCATAGGTAGGTCTGCCCAACCTAACATAGGGTCCAAAACCAAAATTTTCCGGGGCGTTGCCCTGGGCCCCATAGAGTAGAGTTACGTGCACCCCTCAAACCCCATGTGACTCCCCTCACTACGTAATCAGCGCAATGAAAGGGGGGCTCTACCCCCCGGCTAACTACATGGGCTAGTCGTGGAAAGAATATAATACAACCCAACACACATGGCATGCAAATTTAGCATTTTCAGTTACCCAATTGGGATGAAAATGAGTGGACAACCTTGCAGAGGTTGCATATAGGATGGTAGACACATCACCCCAGAGGAATGACCCCAGATGATTGAGAGGGTGCACAAGCAGAAACACCCAGGGAGATAGTTATGGGACACAGAGGATCATAGGTGGCATATGGAGTAGAAGAAAAGGACCAATCAAAAGAGTGCAAGTGATATGGTGGGTTATAATTAGACACATCAACTTGGAGGATTGACTCCAGAAGAATAAAAATGCACACCACTAATTTTTTTTGGGAAACAAAATTTAGAGGCTAAGGAAAAGTTCTAGGGCTCGATCTCTCTCGATGTCAAGTGATCAAGGGTGCAAAATATTTAGAGCAGATGGTTAAGCCATCAATGCTATAATATAAGGGGCCTAACCAGTGGTCATTTGCAGAGGTTTACAATGTAAATAACCCAGCCTAAAAAACTCTATAGTCCTGGTTTAAACACATTTAGGTGTAATTTAAAGCATATGAACAAGTTGGCAACTTTTTGCATTATGCACCATATTTGGGGAATTTCACCATAACTAGCAATGAGTTGAACTTCAAAAGCATGACATGAATGAGTTGGTAACATATTTGGTGGCAAGGACATATTTAGAATCTTATTTGGTAGTTTGGACAAATTTTGAGTCAACCAAATTTTGAAAGTTATGGTTAAACCTTTATATTTTTCCATAATTACAAATTTGGGCAGTATAACTCAGAGTTTCACATAGGGAAAATAGATTAGACTCAATAATTTAAGAACATATTCATAATACTTGAAAAAAGTAGGAAAAAATAAAAAAATGAGGATCTATGCATGGTGGTGAGCTTCAGTATTGCAGCAATAATGCTGCAACTCCTAAGGCTTCCTTCTTTACTTTTATCAACCGAGTAGTTCGTAACAAACTTGGAAGCGACGGTGCTGTATGCACAAGTACTAGCTCTTACTGCAGGCTATTACTTGATCAGCTGGCGCATGTTCGCTAGGAGCTTAAGCCAACTTCTATGAATTCTCAAAAGAAGTTTTTAACTGTAATGAAAGAAAGCTAACTCGAAAGAGGCTATTCTACTTGCTGAAAGAGAATGAAAACTGAAATGGAACGCAAACCCTAGCAAACCCTAGTTTACCCACTAACCCTACTTTTGCAAGAAAAGAGATGGAAACTATTGAAATGGGTGCCATTGACTATTGAAAAGGTAAATTGCATTTATTCAAGCTACTTCTAAAGATAAATGAGAAGAAATCATCTTTTTTGTATTTTTGAGCATTTTTATGTGGAATTATTATGCTTTTGTTTTGACTAGTTGTAGTTGTGCAGAGGTTTGGTGGCAAAGGAAGATGGAGTTCACTTTTTCAAAAGGTGAGGAAAGTGTGGAGGGGTCCTAAGAAGCCCCTATTACCCTTCTGAAGACTTCCATTGCGATCAGGCTTCGAAAAGTCACTCACAAGAATTTCTACAGGAGGCTACAAGGGATCTACAGGAGGTTCTACAGGAGGATCTACAGGAGGAGGCCTAAAGCTATTTTTGGAGGTTTGAAGGTGGAAAAATGATGGAAAAAGGGGAATGAAGGTTGGATGAAGGTGTTGGGGGGTCTATAACTTGTCAAGGAAGATCATAAATGAAAGAGATGGTTGGATTTGTTTAAAGGGCAAGGAAGCAATTTTGTGAAAAACCGCAGAAATTAGGGAAATTTGGCGAAATTTGGCAAATGAGTGGGGAAATCTTGGAGAAGTGAGTTGGTGATATTTTTTTGATGGAGGGATAGTGGGTTGAAACATTCTACAAGAAAGCTACACGCTTACTTCTCAAAACTGACCAAAGCAAGAACTGAAAAACAGAGTTTTGTCTATTTTAATCTAATTTATGACCTAAAACTAGAGGAATGTTGAAAAATATCTTATGAACAGGGAATCATGTGAGAAAACCATGGTAAATAAACATAAAATGATCTAATCATGTGAATCCAAACTAATATCATCTTCTCCAACTCGAAATATCACACTAGCAATTGCATTAGAAAAGCAAAAATAGTGTTTTTGGTGGCAGCAGTAGTGCTTTGATCTCAAATCATGGTCCCAAGGAGGGAGAAAGGAGATCAAGACCTGTTGTTGACCTTTTTGGATCTTTTTCTATCACTGCAGCAAACTACTTAAGCAACTTGAAGCAAAAACAACTATTCTAATCATCAAAAGCAACCTAATTTAACAAAGCAAGATTAACCTAAACAACAAAAATTATCTCATGAATGCAAGCAAAAGCATATAAATACACAAAGGAGGTGTTGGGAAGCTTGGGTTGGGCCCTAACCCAAGAGCTTTAGCCCTCTAGAAAAGATCAATGCTAGTTCAAAACTTGGTTCATCTTCATTTATCAAAAAAATAACAGTTACATCACAAAATTGTCTTCAAAAAGAGCTCGAAAATGAGTTGAGTACAAAGCTGCAAGAAAGAGCGAAAATATACTATGAGATGGCTAACCTACTGAGGCTTGAAGCCTTCTTATTTATGCAAGTGAGGACTCCCAACAGTCCTCCTAAACTTAAGGAACTCGACTGTCTAGAACTGAAGATAACAGTAGCCCTACTTGACTTGCTCGGCTGCCCCTTGGAATCATCAATGTGGGCCTTTGTACTCCGAGCTACTGATGGAGAATTTGAGGAAGGGATAATTAATGAAGGAGACACCCCTCCTACAAGTCCTCATCCCTGTTTATTTGATTTTGGCTTCCATCTTGCTCATAAATTCTTGGTCCTTGTCCAAAATTGTCCAAAAAGTCTGCAATAAATACTCATTAGACTACATGCAAAGTGACTATTCCCATTCACTCTATTGACATAAATATATTCAAAAAATGCACAAAACTATTGAGAATGGTGGATTAAATGAAAATAATAGGCAAAATTAGCCCATATAGTTACCCATTTCTGGGGCTCATCATCACCCCCCTGCTGAATGGGTTGCTCATCCTCTGAGCAACTAATCTAGTTCTTCATCTTTAATAGCTCTAACATATTCCCTGACATCCCAAGCCTTTGATGTGATGTCTTCCTCTCTGTCATGGAAACTTGCTTTCTAGTCCACTTCCTCCCATTGTTTCTATTCTTCCTCCTCCTTAACTCCTTCCAAAAGTCCTAGCAACAGTGGAGGACTGAATTTGAGACCAATCTAGTTGGCTTTCAAGTTTTTCATTGATTGGTTATATAGGGGCAATCTCCTCATATCTTCCCTCATTCTAATTGTGGAGTGATACTCCCTGATCTTTAGGCTATGTGATAATGTATTCCACCTTCTCATGTAGGCATGAAGGCAGTCATCACCAAACAATCTCTCCATATGTTCAAAATGAGAAATAGCATGTGCTTGCTTGTCAACATAGTCAAGGCCAACTTGAGGATTGGCTACAAGGTGCTGGTGGGCATAGATGAGATCCAATGGTTTTGTTGGTTCTACCCTTATCATCAGGGGCTCACTTAGCTCCTTTGCCATGATTTTCTGAATTTCCACTGCCCTCTTTTCTTCATGGTTCAACCAAGAATCCATGGCCATGAGTTGTAGGTCTCCCAATGCAGCATTTGGATCCCATAAATTCATGTCAGGAAGTGCCATGTTGTGAAGATAAAATTTTGTTAGCTTGGTTTTATCCTCGGATGAACTATTATCACATATATGCATAAACTAGCCATAATCTTCAAATGGTGTTATGCCCCTCTGAGCCAATGTGTTAATCTGGAATTGGAGCCACTAATCTTTGAGATACAGTGCATATGATCTAGCTGGCTATCTGCACTATAAGGCCTCCATTGCCCAGCTCACCATGCAGGCCATTTGGGCTTCCTTTTCCTGCAGTTGTTTTTTCAAAATCAACACTTCAGTTGCTGCCTGAGATTCTTTTTCTTGTTGTTGTTTCATCAGTGTCTCACTATCTATCTGTATTTCTTCTTCTTGCTGATGTTTCTCTGCTACTTCACTATATGCTTGGGGTCCCTCTTTTTGTTTTTGTCCTTCCAAAATTGGCAGCTTATCTCCTCCTTAAGGTCCCCTTTCCTGTAACTGCTTTTTCAATAGTTCATTTTCTTCCTGTAGTTGATCTCTTCTAATGCTCTCTGTGTGCCTTACCATGCCCAATTCTCTACTCATCTCTCTCAACCTATTTTCCATGTGCCCTTTATCTTCGACCCCTTTAGATTTGAGAATCTGCATCCAGGTGTGGGTCCTAACTCGTTCCCTTTCTAGTTCAAAGAAGAGAGGTATTGCGAATTTTTGTGGGATGATCTTCCCACCTTCTAGAATATTGTAATAGGAGCCTAAATTAGGCTAAGGGCTTGGCTCAGGTATTTCTTTGGCCTTACCTTCCTCTTAGGGACTATTCTTCTGCCTTCTTTTCCAATATTTCAGTTTCCTTGAGCTTGGCGAGTGTCTCCTATAAGGAGGTTTGTGCCTCCTATAGGACTGCTTTAGAGTCCATCAATTTGATCTTTTCCTTCCAGGTGGAGGTCTTAGGACTCCGTATCTTGTAGGTGATAGAGATTTTGGAGGGAGATTCCTCTCTTGTCATAGTAGGTGCATCCTCAATGATAATGGGTTTTTTTTATGGTGGCTGTGGCTTGCCTACCTTAATTCTGGTGCTCCTCCAGGCTTTGAAATACATAGATGTCTGTCTTTTTCTTTTCCCTTTTGCTTAGCTAGAGTGCTCAATGCAGTAAGGATAGTTGCTGCTTCCCTTGCTAGTGTCTTAGGAGACACTTCTTCTTGTTGTTCTTTCCCTTCATCCTCTACAGATTTTCCTATATCTGCTGTTTCTGTTTTTGTTTCTGTTGTCTCTGGTGGTGTCTTCTCCTTTTCTTGCTGAGTTTCTGCCTTTCCTGTGGTAGTCTTTTTCTGAGCTTTCTTGGGCTTGTTCTTCTCAGCTTTTGTCCTCTTCCTCTTCTTTTTTTTTGATGTTGTTTTCTTTTCTGCCTTATGTTCAACTGTGGTTTGGTCCGATTTTCCTTCTTCTTTCTATTTTTCCTCTTTCTCTTTTCCTATTTTAATATTTTGTGCTTCCTCATGAATTTCCTTTCCAAGTTCCTCTATCTGCTCCTCCTCTTCACTGCTAGATAAGATAAGGTCATCAGTAAGATTTTTGGTGTCATCTTCTCTAGACATGTTCCTGAAAATTTCCCAGGCTATAGGGATGGTGTATGTGTGTAGGGCATCCTCTACCAACAATTTGATGAGCCCATGATGGGCCAGTTGGTCTGGAACCCCTGCATTCAACTTGGTGCCACACTCTATCAAAGATTGGAGGAGAAAATATGGCAGACTGAGTTTTCTAGCTGCAGGTAGGTCCATTCCATATCTTAATTCATGCAATAATCTGAAGTGGTAACCATAAACTATACTGAATCTACATTCACTAGAGATATATTTCATGATCTAGTAGCTGACCGCACCCCATGGATGAGGAAAAATTGTCCTTCTGACCCCATTCTTATCTTCTAAAGGATGTTCATCAGGCTAAAAAAATGTCTTTTTAGCAACCTGTCCTAGAGGTTTTTCCTCTTTTCTCTAAGGGAGCGCAAGTGGAAGATCTATGACTCTGCTGATAAATTCAGGTGTAAGCTCTATGGTAAAACCCTTGAAACTGACTGTAGCATGGGATTTTGAATGCGGCCTTAAGGACATTAAAAATTCTTCTGTCACCTCCTCATCATATCCATGAATTCTCTTGAAGAAAGAAATACAGTTTGCCCTGGTCAAAAGGGCCACTACTTCTAGGTGCTCACACAATTTGTTGGAGTTCAAAGGCTCCTTTCTCATAAAACCTCCGTGCATGGTGTTTAGTGACTTCTGAAAATGCTTAGGTGAGGAAGAAGGCAACAACCACAAATAGAGGAATAGTTGAGTTTTGTTTTTCTGAAACCAGATTGGGGATTTCTCGTGTTCTTATTTTTTCACAACATCAATTTGCAATTTTTTCCTCCCTTCAACCCGGTTTCCAACGTGAATTTACTTCTCGGCTTTTGGAAGGAATCAATATTTTGACAAAATAGAGAATATATAAAACAATGTTTTTTCACAGAGTAGACAGACTTGAAAGTTCATTTTTTTCCACAAGCTTGGTTTCTATGGTTGCATCCCTTTTCTTTATAGGAGAATACGGGAGAGGGGAAAGAAATAGATTTTTGAGTGCAAAGAAGAAAATTGAAAGACTGTATGGAATTTAGGAAACACAGGCAGACTTTTGAGCTCATTTTCCTTTCTTTTTTCAACCCAATACTTTGCTTCTAATCCACCACCTTGTATAGATATATCACATGTAGAGTGGATTTCTGAGCCTACCTCTTTTTGAGCTCGAATTTGGAAAAAAATCTAAATTTTTCCTCTGCGGAGCTGCTCTCTAGCCTTCCTATAGAAAACCTCCTGTAGACGATGTTCCTGCTCCTGTAGAGTGTGTTTGTCATTCCTGTAGAACCCGATAAGCAGGAAGGTTTTGAAAAACTGGTAGAAAATGACTAGTTCGGTATTCTAAAGGTGGTAGGTGAGTGTTACAGTCGAGAACTCGTCGACGCAAATGAAACAAAAGGTGGTGAAGGATTAGACCGCACTGTACTTAAGCTAATGGCGTGATATGCTATGACGAGGTGAGGTGGCCGAATGGGTATGTTATCCCCATCCAGACCATTGGTCCTACGCCAGTGTCATTATGGTTTTCATGTCGCCTGACCACCATCAACTCCATTATTACCGTTATATGCCGCCACCACTACCAGTTCTAAGTTTTTCCTTCCCGAGTTGATGGGCCACACGTGTTGTTGGGAAAAGTATCCAATTCGGAATGCCCCTATCCCACTCTAAGGTGTGATAGTGCCTTAGCAACAAACAAGGAAAACTATTTTCGTATTCTTCTTTATGAAATGTAAATGGAGAAGAAGGATGTAACTAACCAGTGTCTTCTGCTAGTTTGTCGATCCAATCACTCTCTCTTTTGTTCACTTCCCGCTGCTTGCTCCTTCACTGGTCCAACTTCATCAAGTTCCTGCAAGAGCACAAGAGAGGAAAACTACACAAAAGACATAGATTTACATTCATAACTAGTTTAGGATCAGATATAAACTAAATATGCAAATACAACAAAGCATCATTGATATACAAGCATATAGGAGAAACTCAAATAGTTTTATTGATATGATAAGAAAGTCCAAGAGGAGATACAACCAAGTGAGTCCCGATCCAGCATCTACCTCCCAGCAAAGGAATCCCTTCCTCTCCTCCAACAAAGCATAAATCACCCAATATACTAATCTCAATCTCAAACCAACAACAATTCTCTGCAAAGTACAAAATTCCAGCCTCCTGGACCTCTGGGTGAGAGATCCGTATATAGATGTAAGCAGAGAGGATGAGTCAACTTATGTTTTGACTTGTGGCTTCTCTCTATCAGTTCTTGCTTCCACTTGGAGACTGAGAGCCTCTTACTCATCACTAGTCGAATTCATTGAGACAAGTGTCATTGGAGAAGATTCTGGAAGCTTCCAGTGTCTTTCCACCTCGTTGACTGAGCTTGCCATTTGTCATTTCATGCTCAACGCACCCTGGTAGTGCATCCACCTGCGTTGCAATGCACCTAGCCAGTGTAACCTTTGAATTGCAATGCAGGCAGCTAGTGGAGCCTCTGAATTGATCCCGATTTGACTAGTTCTGGGCAGTTTCTGGTGGAGAACTTTTGGGAGAAGCTGTCATTTGTTGACCTTGTTTCTTTAGGAGCTGAAACAACATCTTTAGGGACTTAGGATCCCTTGGTTTATGGACATTTCATGCTCAATGCTGTAAGGCACAAAAATGTCTATAACAGTTGCCCCCTAAAGTATGAGGCCGTTTATCGGGTGAAATGCTTTATTAGGAGGATCCGAAGTTCTTCCAATGCTGGGAGGAGACCTGTAATAAGATACAATACAATACATTATTTTTCATACTGTTTTCATGATCTAGCTGAGGTGGGCATTCCCATGCTCAGCTTTATAAATTCATTTTTCTATACATAGGACAGACAATCATCTGATGGTAGACTGATGATTTTGATGAAATCACCATCCTTTTGGTAGGATGATTATCTGTGCTATAATGCTGTACATGTCAATGTCTTTATTTCCTGAATATATATTGCAGCCCGGATGGATGAAACTAGATCCGGGGTCTTCAATCTCGTTCGATCTTCACTCTAAGTACAAGTCGATCCATGTGAGAAATGTTCTGAAGTCGAACATGGAAAGACATCGCTTGATTACCAGTCAATGATGTAAACTGTTAACAAGCGCGAGAGGAATCACCGATAATGATAATGACCCTCAAGGTACTGCAGTACAATTCACGTGGTGTGAATAAAGGACTTGGCGTCGAACACCACACAAAATCTTTCGTTCGAAGGTCATTGATGTATACCTGTCGCCGGAAGTGAGAAACTTGCCATTGGGGCATGCAAGCTTCAAAGTACTGAAGGGGGTGTTCCTAGATCAACTTCTTGGATAATGAGCTGATGTCGACAATAAGCGATCCGTCAAAGGAGGGCCTTAATGTATCCCACATCAGTGACACGGAACGGAGCAAACGATTTTGATGGAGGTGAAAACGATCTGATGATATATGGTTCAGGGTGGCGGTCATGAAAGAATGAAGGATAATGTATGGTAGTGGATGGGACACGGTTGACTTCTCTGGATGACTTCTCTTGAACATATCGGCGACACTTATGTGATGGATTGGTAGCATTTACCCCAAAGATGGATGGTATGGCGAGACCATGGTGATGTGACCGGTGAATGAAACAACCCAACCTGACTCAGGCACGGAGTGGAAGTGTCATGTTCAAGAGCGACTTGCTACCAATAAAAGTTCTTTGAGTTTCTTCCCAATTTTCCCCAGTCATTTCTGACCAGTACCTCTTTATTTTTTTCAAGCTTGAGGAGGATAACATATGCTTGTTCAATAATTTTCCCTTCGGGCAAACCCATCGCTATGTTTTAACGAGCCTAGCGATAGTGAAACTCGTTCTCGTCTAAAGACAAGTTTGTCGCTATTAATCTTTTTAACGAGTCTAACGACAAAGATAACTCGGTCCTTTTCATTTTTAGAGAGTCTGAAAAGGTACGTAAAGATAACTCTGGAAGTCCTTTTTCGTCATCTAATCCCTTAAGTCCAAAAAAGTATAAAACAATAAAGAAGGGATGAATTTTCGATAGTTTTAACGAGCCGAAAAAAACAAGCGCTCGATCTTTTTGTGCAATAATCCCTCAGGTCCAAAAAGATTAAAATCTAGAGGAGGGATAGCACTTCCGGTTGCTTTAACGAGCTGGAAGGCCAAAACTCGGCAATCTTTTCATATTTTATGAGTCAGATGAAAAGAGCTTAAAGAAGACTCGTCTTTTGAGGAACGAGTGATAAAACGGGTAGCAGCTGATTCCAGGTAAGGGTTGGAACTTTCCAATCACGGCAGCGTCACAAGGATGGCTAGTGAAATCACTCTTCGCAGCTGTTCCTAAAAATGGGTAAACAATCAAATGGAGGTGAATGATCGGCCAATGGAAAAGTGGAGGTGACGGTGCAAACACGACCAAGGCTTTAATGGCTGATAATGTTACATTCACGGTGGTTATTTACCGGAGGGTAGTTCATTTTTTAACGAGCTTAAACGCGGAAAAACACTGCTCGGTCTTATGTTTATTTTTTAACGAGCATGAACTATGTGCTAAAACTGCTCGATCAATCCAGTCATATGATAAGAATGTCTCATTTAAGATTCCATTTTTTATGGAGCTTGCGCCTTACAAAGCTTTGCTCCCAATCCTTTCTTTATGCAAGTTAGGAAACGACTAATCCAAAAAACAGATAAATAATCGCTCTTTGCTTGCACTCCAAAAGGTTTGCATGCCCCCGGGTATAAAGTACGATTTCAAGGTTACCCCTACTTCACTTCCGCCAAAACATTTGTTTTACCGAGAGAGGCCTACCTCTTTCAGGTTACCAAAGATTGTCTCATTCACACAGCAAACAAAACATTTCTTCGGCAATGTCCACCGAGATGAACAAAGATGAGCGACGACGCCCACCGACCCACATAACTTTGACAAGAGAATCTTATTCTAGAACAACCCCTCTTCCAATCACGGAAGGGGTACGGACTAGTCATATTCTCCTGCGGAAACCTACTCTATACCCAAAGTTTTCCTGCCGAAGCAGACCAGGACGCATGCCCCCTGGGTTCCAGTCATATCCTTCCGAATTACTCGCGCTCATCGGGAGGACGGACCGTAGGTTGAGACATTTCTTGCGTGAAGAGACCATTTAGGGATGGTATATGACTATTTGTGATGCGTGATCCGGGAAATGAAAGCTGGTCCACGAGCTTGACCACTCTTCCTTCGTGCGGAAAACACATTTCTCTAAAGAGTGAGGAGACGATGGCTCCCATGCAATAAATATAGTCTCGTCCAAGGAGTAGGTTATAATCCAAGGGTCCTTGAACGACCATCACGTTCATTTGAACGGTCTTCCCTTTCAATGTGATAGGCACATTGGGGAGGATCCCTAAAGGTCGACTGGTTCCTTTATCGAAGCCTGTCAGATTTCTCATCTCAGGCAAAAGCGATGGCGAACCAAGCACTTTCCAAGCAATAGAGGAAAGGATACTCACAGATTCCCCCTCATCAATGATGGTGCCAGCCATGACCATTCTGTATATTTGAACGATAATTCGGAATGGTATACTTGCTGGCAAACGGGGTCTGCCTAGTTGGTTCCAGTCGAAGGACACAACTAGGTTTCTTGGTGGTGGGACCGAGTAGACGGCCGGGTATCGCTCTGACGAACTTCCTTCTTGCGATAAAGGAATGGGTGGATTGCCCCCTTGTTCGTTGGAGTCTGTGTTGATGAAAAGAATCTGGATGGTGTCATCCTTATCCTCTTCAGTGACTGTATCATTCGAAGATAAAACCTCTGAAGGCAAGACCGGGTCCACTGCCGCCTCGACCTTTTGACTCTCGTCTGGTATGGATTCAGTTGGTTTATCCTCAATGATAGACGCTTTAGCTGACCACTTGAGCGGGCCAGCTGGATTCTCAACTAACGAAGGACTTGGCAAGAGTTTTTTATATCCAGGAGGAAGTCGTAACGGTGAAACCAGACGATCTTCCAAGACTCTTTTAGCCTCGTCTAAGAAGGGACAACGGTGGAGGGCATGGTTGCCTTCGCACAGTCTACAGGGAGGTCTAGCCCTCCCTTTTTGTCCTGGGACTTCACTTTCGCTAGTTGACGGTGTACTTTCAACAGGGCAATCAGAGGTTGACGACACCGGATTGTGCAAACGGGGAGACCAGTCCCTTAGTATCCGAGGGATGCAAGGACAATCTCTATGAAAGTGGTCTCCCTTGCAGATGACACATGGCGATTTAGGCCTAGTCAGTGCTGTGTGTGGATTTTCATTAGACGACACTTGTTTTCCCTTATTTGCCTTTGGCTCCTTCTTCTTTTTCTCTTTCTTCTTCTTTTCCTTCTTCTTAGGAACTTGGTTTTTAGCTTTACCAGTCCCGTCAGATGAAGAGGAAGGAAGAGAGGAAGAATTAGAGGAAGTAGAAGGTTGGTGGGAAATTCTGGACTCGTCTAACTACTGATTCGACTGTTCAGGAATAGTGGTGTTCTGAACGACATTGGTTGAGAAGAGCCAGACCGGCAAGCCAATTGTCAGTCCTGGAAGCGACAATGTGGCCATATGGGGCGCACCAACATCTCCCCAAGAGGAGAAGGGACTAGGATTTCCACCAAGGGGAATTCCTTGGTTGGTAGGCTCCATTTTCTCAACCTAAAGATCAACGCAGGAAACAGGGGGTGATTATTCTGTTTAAAATAAATTTTAACGACGCTTAGACACAACTTGCTTTTTCAATTTTAAAGAGTCGAGAAAAAGCAAAAGATGACTCTAGTCTCCTTCGATTTTTAATGAGCCTGAAGTGACAAGTGCTCAGATGGACCTTTTCCGTTAAGGAGTCTGAAAAGGAATGAAAGGGACTGCTCTGGAGTTCTAGGTAGAGGGTGTGCCAAACTTTTTGCAAAACCGCAGAATACTTTTTAGGGTACGGGCGGTCAATCTTCCCGAATGCTGTGTTCAGTGCATTGCGATCAGTAGGGCGGCCGACACGGCTTCCTATGGATAAAGGTTTTATGCCTATAGGGGTCTCCCAATATATACTCGACGGTACGTGGGAGCACAATCCATACTGGCACTTATCGTCTCTCAGGAGGAATCACCCAACCATCAGTGAGGCGACCAGTGACCAGGTTTTACGACGCCGAAACACGTCTCTAGCCTAGACCTCTATGTTGTGCGTTAAGTTACAAAGCGTTGTTAAGTTCATTCAATTTATTTTAGGTTGATCTTTCTTAGAAGTTTGCCTTTTTGGATCACCACGAGATGTATGATACAATTCCTAAATGCAGTCTAAAGATGATAAGCAAGCTTTTATATCTTTTCAACAATGAAAATCCTAGCTACAAGGGGAAAAGAAAGACACCATCTTTTCTCAAAGAGCATAGACCACACTGTAAATGCACTTTTCCTAAATCAACATACAAACTGTCAAAATGCAAATGCACTTGTGCATGTATTTGTTTTCACTTTCTTAATATTGATGCCTAAAAAGAAAGCTGTTGTACAAATTTGAATTCGATTTCAAGTGAAAAACACAAACAAGTTTCCTTTTCGAAATCAAAAAGATGATTACGACACTTTATGATTTCCTTGTTTCGACACTAGAAATGCATAAATTCAAACCAAAAGACAAAAGTAAAAGCGTAATCAACTGTGAACAGCAAACAAACTCACTCCTAAGATCAAAATGACACTTACGACAAGTCTAGATCTGAGGGCAACAGTATGACTAGTTTACTTTTGTGATGGGAAACTGAAAATGATGTAACAAATACAAAAAGAACAAATACAGTTTCTTTATACAACTGAGGCAGAATTGAGGCAAAGAAAAGGGGTTTCAGATAGGTACACACACTGATAATAGGCTGCAAAAACAGAGATAAAACTGAGCAAAAGGAAGCAGGGAACCACAGCTGCACAAGGCCAAAGCTGATCAGCGCACCCCCAGCACAGAGAAACTGAACTTCAGCGCAGGTAGCCTTCTCGGGACCTGCGTTGAAATGCAGAACCTCTTCACAGAGTCTGCGCTGAAGCAGAAATGAGAATTGTTTCTGGGTTCTGGGTCACGGTTTGCAGTTTAATCTACGGTTTTTGGCCAGATAAAAGCTATCAATTAGGTACAATTAGAGGGATGATTTAAAGGAGGACTAAGATCTATCACAAAGGGCTGTTAGAGCATTTGTGGATCAGCTGTTCAGATCATACACAAATCCTAGTGAAAGGATTGAAGTAGCAGCTACTTCACATTTGATAATGGCAAATTCTTTTCGATTGCTTCTTCTTGTGTTTATGAAACAAACAATCAATAGAAACACAAATAAACTAACTAGATACGATCCCCAGCGGAGTCGCCAATTTGTTGTTGGGAAAAGTATCCAATTCGGAATGCCCCTATCCCACTCTAAGGTGTGATAGTGCCTTAGCAACAAACAAGGAAAACTATTTTCGTATTCTTCTTTATGAAATGTAAATGGAGAAGAAGGATGTAACTAACCGGTGTCTTCCGCTAGTTTGTCGATTCAATCACTCTCTCTTTTGTTCGCTTCCCGCTGCTTGCTCCTTCACTGGTCCAGCTTCATCAAGTTCCTGCAAGATCACAAGAGAGGAAAACTACACAAAAGACATAGATTTACATTCATAACTAGTTTAGGATCAGATATAAACTAAATATGCAAATACAACAAAGCATCATTGATATACAAGAATATAGGAGAAACTCAAATAGTTTTATTGATATGATAAGAAAGTCCAAGAGGAGATACAACCAAGTGAGTCCCGATCCAGCATCTACCTCCCAGCAAAGGAATCCCTTCCTCTCCTCCAACAAAGCATAAATCACCCAATATACTAATCTCAATCTCAAACCAACAACAATTCTCTGCAAAGTACAAAATTTCAGCCTCCTGGACCTCTGGGTGAGAGATCCATATATAGATGTAAGCAGAGAGGATGAGTCAGCTTATGTCTTGACTTGTGGCTTCTCTCTGTCAGTTCTTGCTTCCACTTGGAGACTGAGAGCCTCTTACTCATCACTAGTCGAATTCATTGAGGCAAGTGTCATTGGAGAAGATTCTGGAAGCTTCTAGTGTCTTTCCACCTCGTTGACTGAGCTTGCCATTTGTCATTTCCCACTCAACGCACCCTGGTAGTGCATCCACCTGCGTTGCAACGCACCTAGCCAGTGTAGCCTCTGAATTGCAACGCAGGCAGCTAGTGGAGCCTCTGAATTGATCCTGATTGACTAGTTCTGGGCAGTTTCTGGTGGAGAACTTCTGGGAGAAGCTGTCATTTGTTGACCAAGTTTCTTTAGGAGCTGAAACAACATCTTTAGGGACTTAGGATCCCTTGGTTTATGGACATTTCATGCTCAATGCTGTAAGGCACAAAAATGTCTATAACAACACGTGCTGACTGCATATTTGAACTGTGGTTTTAATGGGACGAAGCCTGTTTGAACTGAACAAGGGTGATTTGAACTGGCAGAGTGGAGGCAGAGACCTGCTCCACTACCAACACTGTTTTCCTCTTATTCTCCATGATTTCCTGCTTGGAAAGGTGCTTCCTGTAGATTTTACACCTATTCCATTGACGAGCATGGGGATGGCTTCTTCATCAATGATCTAGATCAGGACTGAACCATTGTCGTTGCACTTTTCTACTGTGTATGGTCCCAACAATATTGTCCTTGGTTTTCCCGAATCATACAGCAACACCCAATCTCCTTGCTGGAATTGTTTTTCTTTGAGGTCTCTATCATGCCATATTTTTCTTTGAAGTTGGACTACCTCGGAGTGGAGAAGGGCCTATAATCTCTGTTCATCCAATCCATTTAGCTGAAGCAGTCTTTCCTTTTGTGCATGGCTGAGATCTAGGTCCAGCTGAGCTACCATCCTTAAGGTGTTATATTCGAATTCTATTGACAACAGAGCCTTCTTCCCATAGACTAGCTCATAGGGTGTGAACCATGTGGTGGATTTCCAGATGGTGTTATAGGCCCAGGTGGCCTCAACCAATTGATCTGCCCAATCTTTTCTACTGCTGCTCACTACCTTAGTCAAAATCCCTTCCAAAGCTTTGTTAGTGACTTCCACCTGTCCATTTGCTTACGGATAATAAGGAGTGGAAGTTCTGTGCTTAATATTGTGATGTGTGAGCAGGTCTTCAACCAGATTGGAGGTGACTAACTCTCTTAGATAGCTAAACTTGTAGAAGATATTTTCCCTCAAAAAATCAACTACTTTTTCTTTTGTTGCTACCTTCATTGCCTTTGTTTCTACCCATTTTGTTAAATAATTAATACACACAATGATGTAAGATTTCTGTTTTGAAGGACGGTTGATAGGAGCCACAAACTCCATGCCCCACTTCTCAAATGGCTCGAAAGTCACTTGAGGTTGCAGGGGCATCTCATGCCTTGGAGTAGGTTTCCCCATCCTTTGACATTGGTCACATTGGCTGATATATCTCTTGACATCTTGATGAAGAGTGGGCCAATAGTAACCTGCTTGTAGGATTTTGAAGGCAGTCCTCTTTGCTGCAAAATGGCCCCCATAGGGCCCATCATGATAGGTTAGGAGGATGTCAAAAAATTCCTCCTCCTGACACATCACCTCAAAATCTGATCTGGGCCAAGTTTAAAAAGATTGCCCCAAATCCAGGTGAATGGGGCACTTTTCCTCACGATCTTGCTCTTCTCTTTTGAGGACAGGTGTGGCGGAAACTGTGCTGAAACCAAATAGTTTGCTATATTAGCAAACCATGGAGAGAGTACTAAAATAGAAAATAGGTGTTCATCTGGCATTTGATCATCCACCATTCCTTCTTCACCTATAGACAGACCTAGTCTAGACAGAAAATCAACAACAACATTTTCCTTACCCAGCTTATCAACAATGGTCAAATCAAATTGTTGCAATAAAAGTAACCATCTAATGATATGAGCGTTTACATCCAGTTTATTCATAAAATACCTAATTTCATCATTATCAATGTGCACAAATGTTTGATAGCCGATGATGTAGTGTTTGAACTTATTTAGGGAATGGACTACAACTAGGAGCTCTTTTTCGGTTATAGTGTAGTTATTTTTACTTACAAAGTATATAGCATAAGGTAGCTTCTCATCAACTTGCCTTAAGGTTGCTCCTATCACTTTGTTTGATGCATTTGTGTGAATGTGGAAAGGTAGGGCCCAGTTTGGACCTCTCAAAATTGGGGCAATTACTAGTTTACCTTTCAAGGCATCCAGAGCCTCTTGACAGTTGTCAGTCCATATGAACTCAGCAACTTTTCCCAAAAGACCAAACAATGGAGAGGCTAGCTTACTAAAATCCTTAATGAATCTTCGATAATACCCTGCTAAGCCTAGAAAACTTCAAACATCTCTTACCTTTTGAGGAGGTGGGACCCTTTGGATGATAGCACTCTTGTTGGGATCCACCTGTAATCCTTGCTGATAAATTGTATGACCTAGCACGGTCCCTTCAGTCATCAGGAATTTGCATTTTTCAGGACTGAGGGATAGGTTCATTTAAATACACTTGGTTAAAACCTTTCCTAGGCTAGTCAAAGTTTTTTGGAAGTTATAACCATAAGGGGTAAAGTCATCCATATAGATTTCCACTGAGTCATGAACCAGTTCAACAAATATGCTCAGTATTGCTCTCTGGAAAGTGGTGGGAGCATTGCAAAACCCAAAAGGAAGGACCCGGTATGAAAAGGTACCCCAAGGACAAGTGAAAGTGGTCTTAGCTTGGTCTTCCAGGCTGCTTTGGATCTGGTTGTACCCACTAAACCCGTCTAGGAAGGAGAAGAACTTCTTCCCTACCAGGCCATCTAACACTTGATCTATGAAAGGAAAAAGGAAATGGTCCTTCTTGGTGGCCTTGTTTAGTTCCTGATAATCTACACAGATTCTCCACTTCCCATTTTTCTTTGGCACTAGCACCAAAGGAGAAACCCATACGCTGTCAGAGATGGGGTAGATGAATCTTGCATCCAACAACTTTTGCAATTCTTCTTTGGCAATGTCCTTAAGGGCTGTTTCATCCTCCTTTGAGGTTACTTAACTGGTTTACAATCTTCTTTAATGTAAATTTGATGAGTACAGACTGAAGGGTGGACTCCCTTCATCTCCTTATAGCTCCAAGCAAAGGCATCCAAGTGGTTTTTCAATAAGCTACACAGTTCTTTCTCCTGATAGGTGGATAGGGATGAGTTGATCTTCAAGGTTCTTTCTGGGACAAATTCCACATTCTTTACTCAGAGAGAGGTCAAATCAGCCACACAGAGATCAACTAAAGGATTGGATTGGGTTTCTTCCACTATCTCTTCTAATGGCAACACAATGGGGGGTGGATTCCAAATCAAGTTCTCAATAATATCATCCTCAGTTTGTGGACCCCCCATGGTAGCCTCTATTGTATAGAATGGTGTGGAATAGACTTCATCCTAATCTTCCTCCTCCAACCAGAGAGGTAAATCATGTTCTAGCAGAGGTTGGGCAAGAGGATATAGGACTAGTTGTTTGGACATATGTCGGTTTTTTATTGTCTTGTTCCCAGCTCGACAACTGATGTAGGCATCTGCAATAGCCAACCAAGGTCTTCCTAGGATGAGAGGATACCCAGTGAGCTTTGCCTTTGGCTGGAGAACCAGGAAATCAGCAGAGTACTCCCAGGAATCAATAGAGACCATTACATCTTCCACAATCCGCTCAGGGGTCACGGTGGAGCGGTCTACTAACTGTAGTATTGTTGAGGTCTTTCTTAGGGAACCCTAAAGGTTGAGTTTGAGCATAGTGTCCCTGGTCATCAGGTTAATGGCAGCCCCTAGATCAATCAGGGTATGGGGGATTACGGTGCCATTGATGTGGACATCGACTACAGGACTCCTAGGGTCTAGATATTTTGGACAGATCACCTACCCAAACATCAGGTCGGACAGTTATCCTATGACATTGATAGTTGGGGCATCTCTCGTGTGCCTGAAGCACTTCTTCTTGATCATATTGTTGTAGATAGGTACATCTTTTATGGCTTGGAGAAGTGGTATCTTTACACATAACTGTTTCAATTCTCCCAGAAGTTCAGTTTCTTCTGGGGTCAGTTTTGTGGTTCCAGTTAGTCTCTCAGGAAAGGGTGGAGTGACTTTCGGTTCACTTTCCTATTTTTCTTCCTCATCCTCCTTAGGAGGAGGTTGTCTATTTGGGATAACCTTCCCAGATCGTAGGTTAATCTCTTGAATGTCCACAACATAGGTTGGGCATGATGCTTCTCCAGTGTATACCTGCTGGACCTATCTGTTATTAGGGTTCGGGTTTGGTTGAGCAGGTATTTGGGGTTGTCTTGGTGGAGCAGGAGGTAATGGTTATGGTTGAGCAGGTGGTAGAGGCAAAAGAGTGGGAGGAGAGTTGTACTGGGGCCTCCACCCCTGATGAGGTGCATTCCACTGAGGCTATGGATAAGCATAAGAGTGAAACAAATGAGCAATTGGTGGAGCCTGATATTAAGGAGGATACGACCAAGGAGGGGGTGTGGACTAGGAAGGATGAGTAGGTGGGCCCCAATAAGGCATGGAAGTGGCTTGATTGGGGTTGTAATAAGCCTGGGATGTCCCTTGCATTCCCTGTTGGTAAGGTCTAGGTCCATGAGGCCTCATTTGGTTCATGAAATAGAGTGGTTCAGTGGCTCCTTTAGCCCCCTGATATGTAGCTTTAATTTTGGGCAAGGAAGGGCACTGATTTGTAGGATGGTCTTCTTGACAGACTAAACACACTTCTATAGAGTGCAATTGACATTCGTTCCTAGGATGCTTCCTAGTGCACCTGGGACAAAAGATGACCAAAGCCCTCTTGGCTTCCTCTTGTTTCCTTTTGATATGCAAGGTATCCATTTGCATGGCAAGAGTCTGCCTCACCTCGCTCTTGAAATCTTCCAGCCGAATCTCAAGTTTGCTTCTAAGGGATGAACTGGATGAGGATGTACTGGCTAAAGGTTGACTTCCCCTACCTCTCTTTCCAACTGACCTGGAATGGTTTCTAAACATAGTATTTATGTCATCATATGGCAGTCGTAGATGTCTCCCCCAGCCAGCAAATGGACGGTTTCTAAAAGATCTTCAGGGACTCCTCTGAGTAGGACCAACTTCAGAGATTTGGGGTCAAGTGTGCACCTGGCCCTTTTATAACTGAGTTGAAACCTCTCTTCATAGTCTTCTAAAGATTCATCACTTCCCATGGTCATTCGAAAGATTTTTTCCTTGGTATCATTTGACCTACAGTAATCCCAGTATTTGTTGTTAAAGGCTTGTTGCATCTGAGCCAAAGTTGTGATACTATTTCCAGGTAACCCCATGAACCAGCACAAGGCTGCATCCTTGAGGGTAGAAGGAAACAGTTTCAACTTCTGCGTGTCTTCGACATAGTCATAGGTTCGACAGAGAACAAAAAGTTCAAACAAGAAGGTATCAGGATCTTCGATAGTCCATCTATTATCACAAAAATAAACCCCTGATAGGTTGCTGATTAGGTATACCTTGTGTAACTCTTTCAAACCAACTTTTGGCTGAGGCCTAACCTCCTCAACCTGAGAAGGCTCTCTCACTAGGTTAAAGATTTTGATAAAGATTAGATGGCTAACTCTATGAAACAAGTGAAGATATATGAATGGTTGAACATGATCAGTAAACATTAATTGCACTTATGGAGTCAAGAAATGCTTCAGTATGACAATAAAATTAGCTTTACATGGAAGTCAGGGCATCAACAGTTCAATATATAAGTTAACACATAAAGACATGTAGGAAAACACAGTCCATAAATGTATGAAGGAATTTAGAGCATGTTAATGAGTTCTAAGTGCCATACATTCATACTATTATACATAAGGAAAAAAGGAAAAACATAAACAAGCCACCATTGAACTCCTTCTGAATCCTGAGAAGTAAAGCCAAAGTCTGCATTCATAAAAACATAATCTTCTACAATGGCACAATATGAGTCTTTCTCTGAAAATTTCCAACCCTTTCTGCATCACATCTTCTCCAATATATAGAGTTAATTTCATGACTTAGATTCCTCCTCTAGCATGAGGGGAGTTCAAATTTTCCTTCAGTGACACCTATTCTAACCATAAAACAAACCTTTAAATGCATTTGACAGCTAACTAGCAGTCCTAGAGACCTAATACAACTAGGAGTGTAACTCCTTATTATGATTACAAAAACATTATCTAAACATTTAAATGAATTCTTTGACAACTGCAACCTCATGAAGTCAAATTTGATGAAGCCTCCCACATTGTCACCTGACTACTGATGACAAACCCTAGAAATTAGGGAACATGTTTCCTTGTTTTTAGGCTTAGGATCCTTGAAAATGGCACGTGGGACAGAGCCCTTATCTTCTCACTCATGACATATTTTACGAAACTAAAGAAGGCTTTTGTATTCCATGCTTTCTAGAACAAAAACCTCTCTTGGTTTTTTAAAACACTTCTCCAGCTATCCAGAATCTATCCTTGAAACACACGTGTCAAACAGGGAAAATCCGTTCTCTGAATTGTGGGTTTCAAAGAAAGCTTATTATCTCCCAATTGAAAACACTTATGAAGAAATTGATATGGGTTATTGTATCTGGAGAGTTTATGAAGAGAAAACCCCTTCACAATTCCAAAATACCTTTTCATTTGACTAGAAACTGATTTTGAAAAAGACTGCTAAAACCAGAAGACCAAGCTTGACTTTCAGCAGTTTTGTTGCGCAAGTTTAACCATAAATTCCTCCCACCTAAGAATGAATTTGAAGAAAATGAAAGAGTTTTTTGTAGTTTGGTATGTTAGGAAGAAAATCCTCTTTCATTTTTCAAAATTTAGTTCTTAGCTGCTCAGGACCCCTTCTGGAAGTTGACTAGTAAACGCAGAAAGCAGAGTTTTTTATGCTGAAATAGGCTTTTTCAAGGACTTCGTAGCGCGCTACGAAAACTCCTAGTTCAGTGATTTCGTAGCTAGTTTCAAAATTTCTCCAAAATGATGTGAGATATGACTTCTAAACACCTGGTAAGGCTTTTAGAACATGTAATGAGGTTGTCAAACATTATTTGGAAAAGAGATATGACCTTAAAAGACTTCTAACCTTATGACCTAACCCTTAAAGCATGAAATGACCTAGAGACCCTTTAACACCATGACTAGAAGAAGGGTTCCTAAATGAGACTGACACTAATTGTGATGAGATGACTCAAAACTTATAAGACTATGACTAGAAACAAGGCAACTTTCCAAAGCTTAGAGACAAAGATTTTAGGGTGATAACACCATCCATGGAAGTGAGGTAAGGCTAAAGGACTTATGTTTTTCATTTTTGTGTCCCCGTTGGTCTATCAGATAGGAAAGGAACCTTATATTCGTTCCCCATTTCCTCTAACGTTTCTGCTTTCATCCATGGTCTCAGGAGGAATGGTTTCTTGCTCTTTTTCTATTATAGGATCTTCGTATATCTCTGGAGGTTCACCTATAGGTTCTTCTAGATCACTGCCATCGAAGAAGAGAGAAGGGTGGCTTAGTGATGTGGTGGGGGTGTTGGGTAGGAATTTTCCTGAATTGTCTCTGTTCCTACGAGGCATGAAAGGAAATATCTTTTGGGTGATTTTTGTTTTTTTCTACTTGTACCCGCAAAACTGAAATGGATTGAACAACAAATTGAAACTAACTGAATTGAATCTTGCTGAAATGGAAATTTTAGAATTGAAATGAAAGCAGGAAATGACTAATCTACTTTTGCTGAAATGAAATTGCAGAATTAAAATGAAAGCAGGAAATGCCTAATCTACGCTTGCTGAAATGAAATTGCAGAATTGAAACGAAAGAAGGAAATGCCTAATCTACGCTTGCTGAAATGAAATTGCAGAATTGAAACAAAAGCAGGAAATGACTAATCTACTCTTGTAGAAAGGAAATTGCAGAATTGAAATGAAACAACTACTCTACTTATGCTGAAATAAACTACTTAGCAGAATGTTGTAGTAGAAAATAGAAGAAAAGCAGTAATCACAAAATACTCTGACGCCTCCCCGACAATGGCGCCAAAAAGAGTGGTGAGCTCCAGTATTGCAGCAATAATGCTGTAACTCCTGGATATTCCCTTTTTACTTTTATCAACCCAGTAGTTCGTAACAAACTTGGAAGCGATGGTGCTATATGCACAAGTACTAGCTCTTACTGCAGGCTGTCACTTTGATCAGCTGGCGCAAGTTCGCTAGGAGCTTAAGCAAACTTCTATGAATTCTCAGAAGAAGAGTTTAACTATGATGAAAGAAAGATAACTCGAAAGAGGCTATTCTACTTGCAGAAAGAGAATGAAAACTGAAATGAAACGTAAACCCTAGCAAACCCTAGTTTACCCACTAACCCTACTTTTGCAAGAAAAGAGATGGAAACTACTGAAATGGGTGCCATTGACTACTAAAAAGGTAAATTTCATTTATTCAAGCTACTTCTAAAGAGAAATGAGAAGAAATCATCTTTTTGTACTTTTGAGCATTTTTATGTGGAATTATTATGCTTGTGTTTTGACTGGTTGTGGTTGTGCAGAGGTTTGGTGGCAAAGGAAGATGGAGTTGGATTTTGCAGAAGGTGAGGAAGGTGTGGAGGGGTCCTAAGAAGCCCCTAGTACCCTTCTGAAGACTTCCATTGTGATTAGACTTCGAAGAATCACTCACAAGAATTTCTACAGGAGGCTACAGGGAATCTACATGAGGTTCTAGAGGAGGATCTACAAGAGGAGGCCGAAGGCTGTTTTTGGAGTCTTGAAGGTGGAAAAATGATGGAAAAAGGGGAATGAAGGCTGGATGAAGGTGTTTGGGGGTCTATAACTTGTCAAGGAAGATCAAGAATGAAAGAGATGGTTGGATTTGTTCAAAGGGCTAGGAAGCAATTTTGTGAAAAACCACAAAAATTAGGCAAATTGGAGAAATGTGGCGAATGAGTGGGGAAATCTTGGAGAAGTGAGTTGGTGTTGGTTTTTTGATGGAGGGATAGTGGGATAAAACATTCTACAAGAGATCTACACACTTACTTCTAAAAACTGACCAAAGCAAGAACCGAAAAACAAAGCTTTGTGTACTTTAACCTAATTTCTCACCTAAAACCAGAGGAATGATAAACAATATCTTATGAATAGGAAATCATGTGAGAAAACCATGGTAAATAAACATAAAATGATCTAATCATGTGATTCCAAACTAATATCAGCTTCTCCAACTGGAAATATCACAATAGCAATTGCATTGGAAAAGCAAAAACAGTGTTTTTGGTGGCAGCAGTAGTGCCTTCATCTCAAATCATGGTCCCAAGGAGGGAGAAAGGAGATCAAGACTTTTCGTTGAACTTTTTGGATCTTTTTTTGTCTCTATAGAAAACTACTTAAGAAAATTGAAGCAAAAACAACTATTCTAATCATCAAAAGCAACCTAATTTAACAAAGCAAGATTAACCTAAACAACATAAATTATCTCATGAATGCAAGCAAAAGCATATAAATACACAAAGGAGGTGTTGGGTAGCTTGGGTTGGGCCCTAACCCAAGAGCTTCATCCCTTTAGAAAAGATCAGTGCTGGTTCAAAACTTGGTTCATATTCATTTATGAAAAAAATAGCAGTTACATCACAAAATTGTCTTCAAAAGGAGCTCGAAAATGAGCTGAGTACAAAGTTGCACAATAGTGTGAAAATATAATATGAAATGGCTAACCTACTGAGGCTTAAAGCCTTCTTATTTATACAAGTGAGGACTCCCAATGGTCCTCCTAAAATTACGGAACTCAACTGTCTAAAACTGAAGATAACAGTAGCCCTACTTGACTTGCTCGGCTGCCCCTTGGAATCATCAATGTGGGCCTTTGTACTCTGAGTTGCTGATGGAGAATTCGAGGAAGGGGTCATTAATGAAGGAGAAACCCCTCCTACAAGTCCTCATCCCTGTTTCCTCGAGCTTGGCTGCCATCTTGCTCATAAATTCCTGGTCCTTGTCCAAAATTGTCCAAAAAATCTGCAATAAATACTCATTAGACTACATGGCAAAATGACTATCCCCATTCACTCTATTTGCATAAACATATTCAAAAAAATGTGCAAAACTATTGAGAATGGTGGATTAAATGAAAATAATAGGCAGAATTAGCCCATATAGTTACCCATTTTTGGGGCTCATCACATGGAAAAGAGACAGGGTTAAATAAAGTTATAAAAACTAAAAATATGTCCTAATTCTTTACAAGCATAATTGAATTTTCAACAAGTAATGAGTTCATAAGTGAATGATGTTACTATTGCTAGTGTTGATGGTGAATTGATCAATGATCATAAATGATTGAAGGTTATTTTATGTTGTTTGGAGTATGAGATTGAGGTAAGAAGTTATTTATTTATGAAAGGAAGTTGCATGATTTGAGTTTGAAAATGTTATGAAAGATGAATAAAGGAGGTCAAGCAAGTGGCAACTTGCATATCAGGGGTTGTATATCCTTCTAGTAATTGCTAGTAAAAAATTAGGGGTTGGAGCTACTTTTAGTAGTAGATGATAAATCAGAGGTTGTAGCTCCTTTCAGTAGTAGCTAATAAATTAGGGAGTAATAGCTCCTTTCTAGTTGTGGTCAGATAAATTTGTAACAACAAGTTGAAGCTTACAATTATGAAAGTAATTGAGGAAAAGTTTGAAGAATCTATTTGTCAAATATGTGATTCTTGTTGATTCTTGTAATTCCGATATGAATAATTGTTGAAGTGTTTATTGGTGTCATAGTATTATTTACTTATGAAAGAAATTTTTAAAATTCTCAAAATATTGATTAACCCCCCTCTCATTATTGTCCTAGTTTCTAACATCGTCCAGCTATATTGTGGGTTCTACCTTGCCTTGGATGCCTCAACTTGATTTTGGTTGGCCTCTCTCTCTCATGCTTATGCATTGGCTAAAGGGGTGTGCATTTCTTTGGTTGGGTCGCTGGTGGGGTCCACCTTATCTAAGATAGAACATGTGGCTATGGTTTTTCTTGCCTGTTCTAGGGTGGCCTGGAACTTGAACCTACCTCCATTAGAAACACCTGTAGCATTGTTCCTCCAACTTGTGACTACACAAGACCCCTTTGAGTGGTTCGTTTGTATATATCCATCAATATTTCCACTATATGTTGAACAAGACATCACATTCTTATGCATCCAAGAAGGATCCATCGAGGTTAGTGATTGAATCATAGTCCACTAGGTGTGCTTTAGAAGGAAACAAATTTCAAAATGGTTTGCATATAGGTTGACAATTTCCTTTCTTTGTAGAGTATGATCTTCTTCTCCAAATCCTTTATGTTCATTCTTGATTTCAAATAGGCTCTTTATGAGAGACTCCTTGGGATATAAGTCTCCATTTCCATCAAAGAATGATGGGGATTTCCTCTCATATAAAATCTCACATTTATCTTTGAAGGCTTGTATCTCCTTTGTGAGTGCCCCTACCTTCTTATCCATCATTTCCACCAATTTTTTATTCATTTTAATCTAATTTTCTCTTGCTACCATCATACATGTATCTATATTTACTTTGGTGACACCTTCCTTTGCATGTGATTTAGGAATTTTATTATCACTTCAACTTTGGTGGGGGAATCACCAATAACATTCTTTATTGCGTTCATCTCGCTATTAACCCTTTTTAAATTATCTATATTTTCTTGATGCAACTCCATATGATCCCAGTGCTGACCTACCATCTTTATTTTTCTATCCCATATTATTCCTTTAGAATCTTTAAATGAGGATTTACTTGGGTGTTTCCTTCTCAATACCTCTAGCTCTACTTTGACTCACTGACCATCTTCTTATGCTTGGTAGAGTTCTATTTTGGTGTTGTTCAGTTCCTCTTCCTTTTTCATTAGTTCTTGCTCTTAACTAGAGAGTAGAATATTTAATTTCTTAGAATCCTCCAAAATCATCATTGATTCAACTTGTCCTACTAAAAAAGCAAGAATTTGGTGGGACTAAGATGTCCCACCTCTCATTTACTTCATCCCTTGAGCTTGTGCCTCTAGTGATGAATTCAGGGAAATGATGAGTTTGGGGGAAAATGAATTTGGGTAGACTCCCATAAATAGAATTTATCACTGACATCTTCAAACTTAAGAAATGCCTAATTATGTAGTTCATACAAGTAGAATTCACATTTGGTTTCTATGCTTTTGAACTGCGTGTTTACTAGGGGGAGTTCATCTAAATTAAGGATATGGGGAAGCATAGGATTTTCAATAGATATCTTAGATTTCCCCTTCTGATTAGCCATTTTAAACTGAAATGAAAACAAAAATCTGAAGTAACCTGGTAATCTATTGGCCGATAGAGTCGTTTGACCATTCAATTTAGAGATTTGGTGTCATTGAGCACTTTTGCGAACACTGTAGAGATGAAAAATAATGCAATTGATCGAAGGAAATTTAGATTTAAAAATGAGTTTGAATAGGAATTATTAGTGTTAATGCTTGACGCCTATTGGGATAGGATCCCTACGGTCAATTTTGGGGTTAGTTATCCCAAGTTTTCTATAAATTTTTGTAAAATATGTAGTCTACGTGAAATGTCGATGCAGAGCACAAAGGTAGATAGGAGTCAAAGGGGTCTTAGCCCCTTGTTTGAATAAGTAAATAGGTCAATTTTGAGACCCACCCATGGTTCGCAGACCATGGTATTGTATTGAGAATGCTATATATTTGATTCATAGTGAGTCTAGTAGGGGATAACTAAGATAAGTCAAGATAGAGGCTATTTTGGGCGAGTGCTAAGGTAGGAAGGCTCTACTTCCTGTACTTAGGCGAAAATGGAAGGCTTTTGCATCTGAGTGCACAGGAGGCCTTAGTAAGTCCGCATCTGAGTGTCTGGGCACCTGTAGATGAGTGCATAGGGTGAAAGAGTTTGTAATCTAAACATTGAAGATTAATAAAGACTGACTTTGAAGAATTACTATGCAATCTGAGAAATTCTGTTGATTATGTTGATTTTATGCTTTGTTTCTTATAATGTTTTTCCGATTGAATAATGAATAAATGCTCCACGAAACTTCTGAATCTATCTTCTTTATGCATGTTTGAAGTAGTTATATTTTTTCGTGAAGATAAGGGTTATTCCTGTTATGTTTTTGGATAAATCAGATAGATCTACATGAAGTTAGATATAAGGTTATAAATTAATGCACGAAAGTGGATAATTTACCTATTTGGGGTTTGCAAAGATTGATCGTAGACCTTCACAAAGGTCTAGAAGCCACTTTCATAGAGTTGTATCAGTGAGCACTAGAAGGATACCATTATGTGCGAAGGTAGATCTGAACTTTCAGAGCTTAAGAAACACTTATCACATGTCCTTGGATGCAGAGACCTAGTTCTAGCATCCCCTAATACTGCTTTGGGTGAGACTGCAACCTGTGTTATGTAGCTTGTTTCTGAAAGGGTAAATAGTTAGGGTTTTGTTGGTTGGCGTGAACAAATTTGAACCTGGGTCAGACCCTCTTAAGCCAACAATTGGTTCCATTATCGGGACCAGGATCTATCTAAGAGATGTGCAATTAATGGTTCCATATGAAGAAAGATCTTGACAAGTTGATTGATCAAAAATCACACGCATTCGTGGCTTAGGAGAACAGGAGCCCTAAATTATCCAAGGAATAGTGGTTGTAGATACTTTGTACACTAACGAGACTGATGTGTTCTTCAGTTTATTTCCTGAACAGATACACTAGTGGTTGTCCAAGTTGGCCAATAGTCAAGGAATGTGGAGGCTCGAAGGCCCTATAGTGTGAACTCCTGAACTGGTGCAACATTTGGAAGCATCAGAAAGAAATATTGCAAAGGATGTGGACCACTGGGTTGATCGCATGTTGGGGAGTTTTGTGACTTATTTTACTATTGATATAAATATTAGCTATGGCGAAGCGGAGCAAAGGACCTTTAAAGGACAATGAGGTAAGTATTTGAAATCATTGAACACTTGGATTAAAATGTTGTTATGTGAAAAAAGGGTTTTGCATTTACCTTTATGTTTAGGGCTACACAAAGTAGGATATTCTTTCGAAGAAACAGAGGATACAACCCAGAATATAGTCCGCTCATTGAACCCCCTTCAAGCGATGAGGAAGGGACAGTGCTGACTACGCCATGAAGAGAAGTTCAGTTAATTACATAGGGTATTCTGAGGATACCTCATCCATCCACTCCACCTCCACCTCCACCTCTGCCTCATACACTACACCTTCACCCTCTCCACCTCCATTCCCACCATACAACATGACAAACTCGATGAAGATGATGATTTTTAAAGGAACGAGTAGCAAAGATCTAGAATAGTTTTGGTTTGTCACAGATTTTGTTCAAACAACATAGCAGATTGCAGACCATAGTATTAAGAAAGCGCAGTTGGTTACAGCCTTACAAGATCGCTCATTAACATGGTATATCAAGTATTTCACTGATAACTCCAATGCATCATTGGCAGGTACTCAGCTAGCTTCGAACAAGGAGTTAAACAAGCCTAAGTCAGAGGCATAGTCAGTAATTGAATTTAAGGAAATATGACAGAAAGTCGATGAGACACCTTGGGACTTTGATGAGAGGCTGAAATGCCTGATCCGACAGGCTAATATGAAAATCTCATATTCCCAGCATCGTGACTTGTTTATAGCATCACTCTTGCCACATTTAAGAATACCTATGTCACAGCAGAAAATAACAATGCAAGAAAAATCCTTGGAGATCGCAATGAGGCTCGATGCATCACATATTCAGGATATGAACCTTCGAGTGTAATAGATTCATTCACAAATAGAAATCCTACACTTGGAGTTGTAGAGATTGAAGAAAGGAAGGGAAGATCGACCGAAGGTATGTGCTAAAATATGGTGTTTGAAGTGTAAAAGCCATGGACATGATAAGGACCATTTCCTAGACTTTAAGAACTACAACATAGGGGGGGGCTATTCCCCTGAAACCAGAGAATAATGTTGGGACGATCACGGGAGCTATGTTGTGGTGTGCTATCTACCAGGCTAGTGATCAGCATGCTACTGATAACTTCTATCTATTGCAAAAGTTTGTACAGACCCCTCAGCAGTTATTTTGTAATTTCTGTAAATCCATAGGACACGATGAACACCATTAAAGGAGTTATGAGCTGATGATGGATAAAACCCCTACCTATAGAATGTAGGTAGAGAACCAACCTTAGGATCAAGGTGCAGGAACAATGCATGGAGGATTCGAAGGCTGAGGAAGAGGAAGAGGCATTATACCAAGTCGAGGGCGTGGGTAGGTAATCTGCTATAACTACGATGAAGTAGGGCATTTCACATGAGATTGTACAAATCCCACACATCGCTCATGTTAGTATTGTCGATAGTTTGACCATGTCATAGAGGAATTTCCAGTTCTTATGGAAAAGATGCAAGAGAATAAGGTGCAGCCCAAGCAACTTCAACAGAGCATTAAGATGATGAGGGTTGAGGCCCACGAAGAGGATCAAAGCATCAATATTGTGTTGAGAAGTGGTATGATGATTGGCACAGATAAAGGTAAGCAACCTGAGGAATATGGATGGGTACACAAGGCTGGTGAGAAGGAAGTCGACTTTGATCTAAATTATGATAAAGAATCTTTCTTGGAAGCAAAGAAGAACTTCAGTGAGGTCTCCACCTCAAGAAGTCAGGAGAAAATGATGGAGACTAATGCATCGCAAGAAGTAGATCCTTCAATAGTAGATACCTTTTTGAAGACTTGTATGAAGTTATTGCGTGATTAGAAAGCAGTCGAAATCTTGTAAGACTTAATAGACAAATGCACCAATAAGGAAAAGAGTCCTACTGAGTAGTGCACCGTAAGAAATATTGGAAAGCATAAGGCACGAACGAGGCACGAGATGAGGCTAAATGTGCTGATAGGTGAATAAAAAATGGACCAGGTAATTTTGGATATGCGGTCTAATGTGAATGTATTTCCTAAATAGACACATGAAAGGATGGGGAGACTTGTGCTGTAGTGGTCTCCTATTCAGTTGCACATAGAAAATCAACAAAAGATGATTCTGATGGGGCACTTATATGGTGTAACAGTGGAAATTGAGGGTGCGAGGGTGCTAGCTTACTTCAAGGTCATTGAGATAGTTGATGATAGTAAACTATACACCATGATGCTAGGAATTGACTAGGCTATTGATATGTAGGGGGTGATCAACTTGAAGAAGCGGAAGATCTCCTTTGAGAAGAAGTCACTCAGAGTTATAGTGCCACTAGACCCTGCGAAAGGAGTGTGTTATACTGAACCAGTGCATGACTATGTAGAAAGAGACGATGATCTAGATCAGATATACAAGATAACAATAGGAGATGAGGATTGGATCAATCCTACAACCGATGGATGAATTTCGTGGGATAGGGATAGTTCCTATGCCTTAGATTCATATAACGAGCTTGAACACTAGTAGAATAGGCTGCATGAAGTATCTATGCTCCGCTACAACATGATGCCCAAGTTGCAGAGGTGTGTTTCAACTGAGGTAAGAAACCTTCCACATTATGATGGTTTGAATGATGTGGAAATGTTTTTGGATGAATTTGAAATGGAAATAATGAATGAACATTGATTCTAGGCACTAGAATTGGTGTTGCATGCTATGCTTGCCCATTTGTGGGGTACGCATAAGGAGAGATTTGCTGGATGGAAAGAATACAAAAGAATGATGAAGTTAAGGTTCAACTATGCTAATACTAGAATCAGAGAAAAGTATAGTGGGAAGGATGATCTGTGTGATCATTTAGCATGATGGACTAAGGCCTAGGGGACAAAACCACAACCGAAATGGGTGCATATCTTCTGACATATGTTAGATACAATCCAATGAATTGGTATCTGGAAATGGAGCTTCACCATGGAACAACTGAATGGGATGTTTTAAGGGAGAGTTTTCTATTAACGTTCAACTTCAAGGATGGGTTTGAGAGCATTGATGAGGCATTAAAAGAAATTAAAGAAACTATATTCAGAACGTCAAAGGAACGAGTAGAATGGTCTCAGCCAGATTGGAGTACAGAGTTGCACCATGCACTGCAATGCTATAATGTGATTGTTGAAGAAGAGGATGATATGCGGAATATTACCATTCTAGAAACCAAAGTATAGTGAGAAGTCGAAGGACTGAACATGGCGAACCTGGATATATTAGAGCCTTTGAAACCTCAATAAGTAAACATTGGATCTAAAGAAGAACCTAAATTCACGAAGATAGGATATTGTTGGGGTGAAGATATGGTTGATAAGGTAGCTAAGTTGTTGCATGAGTACCAATACTTATTCCCAACAAAGTTTCCAGATTTGAAAGGGTTGTCAGAGATTTAGGTGTTATGAAGATCACATTGAAACTAGATGTAAAGCCTATTAAGTAGTGACCTTATCAACTGAATCCAAAGTATAAGGAGAAGGTGCGCCTAGAACTAGATAAAATGTTGGAAGCAGGTATTTTTGAGCTTGTAGAAGAATCATATTGGGTAAGCCCTATGGTGGTCCAAGAAAAGAAACGGAAGGGTGAGATCAGCATATGCGTAGATCTACGAAAGTTGAATGATGCCTATGTGCATGATCCATTTTCGACACCGTTTATTGACAAAGTATTAGAGAATGTTGGCAGACAGGAGGCATATTTGTTCACTAATGGTTTTTTAGGATATCATCAAATAAAGATCGTGCCGGAGGATCGAAGCAAAACAACCTTTGCGAGTGAGTGGGGTTTCTTCCAATATACAGTTATTCCATTCGGATCAAAGAACGCGCCTGGAAACTTTTCTCGGGTAGTGATCGCAACGTTCAAAGAGTTTATTCATAAGTTCTTGGAAGTATATTTTGATGATTGGACTATGTTTGGGTTGGTGAAGTGACATGTTCCGAGTTTGCGCCTCATGCTGGATACATGTCAAAGGTATCAAATCGTGCCGAACTTGAAAAAATGTATATTTTTGTGCCTTTCAAGATTTTTCTTGGCCATGTTGTATGTAAGCAAGGATTGATGGTGGACCCTACCAAGATCATTGTAATTGTGAATTTGGAAGCCCCTAGGAATGTGAAACAACTACGCACGACATTGGGACACACTAGGTACTACAGGAAGTTTATCAAGGCATATGCCTAGATAACCATGCCAATGGAGAAATTATTAAAGAAGGATGTGATGTTTTGCTGGGATGAAGACTGTCAGTGCAGCTTGGATGTCTTGAAGGAGAAAATGGTGACTGTGCCTATTTTGGTATTTCCCAACTGGAAAAAGGAGTTTCATGTGCATGTTGATGCATCTTGTATTTCACTAGGAGTTGTATTAACATAGGTAGGTGAAGGAGTGAATGATCATCTGATAGCTTTCATGAGCATGAAGTTATCCAAATATGAGAAGAATTACTCTACTACAGAGTGCGAATGGTTGGTGATGGTCTACACATTGCAGAGATTCAGACATTATTTGTTAGGTGGACATTTTAAAATCTATACAAATCACTCCATACTGATGTACCTGGCCAATAAGCCTATGTTGGGGGGAAGATATGTTGATGGTTACTATTGTTCCAGGAATATTACTTTGAGGTGATTGTAAAGCCTGGAAGGTTGAATGCAGTCTTAGACCATATATCAAATATTGAAATAGGTGAGGAACCAAGTGGTTTGGAGGAAGGACTGCCATAGGTGCATCCATTTGCTGTGTGTGTTGCAGATGATCATTTTTCCAATATTATTCAATTCTTAACAATGGAAACATATTTGGAAGGTTATTCCACTCTGTTAGACTCCGTCTCATGACAGTGTGCGATTGATTCTTCTTCAAAACAGGGTTTTGAAGAAGAAATCATTAAATGTTGCTTTTCAGATTATGTAATTTTATCTTCAGCTCTTCTTAAGACAGCAGCAAACTTGAAACTCCTATCTGCACAAGCACAATTCAGAATATCATTAGCAAAGCAGTGGCAATCATAAGTGGACAAATGGCAGCTACAGTTTCAGAGGAATTGTCTAGACTTGAAGCTGAAAATTCGGCGAAGGAAGCAGTACATGAAGTAAATAATACGCATTATGGATTGCAAGCAGGGGTTTTCACTACAGATGTGAACAAAGCATTTTATGCTCTTGATCTCTTTCAGGTAGGAGGCGTGTGTTTGAATGATTCTCCCGGGCACAAGGATTTTGTTCCAAGCTTGATCGTTGGTGCGTCTCAAGCAGATGTCGCAGTCTTAGTTGTGGATGCTTCTACAGGTGCATTTGAGGCAGGAATGGATGGGCAAGGACAAGGGGACAGACAGAGGAGCATGGTCTGTTTCGATATATATTTTTCATTGCAGAGCACGCCCTCTGGCGGTAATCCTGGAAGTACATAAAGACATATTAGAATTCACTGACATCATGCCAGAATTTGAGATTGTTACTGTAGCATACAGAATGGGAGGAGACCCTGAGAGATTTGTTTAGTGAAAATGGGAATGTCTTGGGTGCAAAAGTCGTTTATAAGCGTAAAGATGGAGTGCTTCGTCCACCAAAGCTTGTGTGAGCGCCATAAACTTCTTTGTGAGGTCGTGAAGCCTTTAAAGGGTCGGTTAGAGCTATTGTTACCTGAAGGGAGTTTGAATTCATGTCGCTCTTTTGGTGAACCTTGTTGGTCCTTTATTGCTGCTAGTGTTGAAGAAGTTGCTAAATTTTTACAAGGAACTGTTGATAACAGAGATGAAGGCATAATTTTGAAGGATTTAGATCCAAAATGGGAACCTAGTGACCGCAGTAGAAAATGGCTCAAGTTGAAACCAGATTATATAAACACCGGATCTGATCTTGATGTTCTCATCATAGGTGGTTATTTTGGATCTGGACGCCGTGGAGAAGAGGATTGATTCCATTGGCCATGACAATAAATTCAACGTAGAAGATGAGTAAATTCCTCACATTATCGAACCAGATGGCACGTCTCCAAGACCCTGTGCTCCCTCTCTTCATAGATTCAGAGATTTCGAGTGCCAACACGCTAGCTATCGACTCACAATTCATTGCTATTGGAAGTTGTTGAAGATTGGGATTCTCGATTGCTATAAAGAAAAAACCCATGTTGTATGACAACAATTTGCACCAGGAATTATTTTGGAAGGATTGCTTAGTTTGTAACTGATGGATCTAAGGTTGGGGCATCTATTGTTTGTTGTCACTAGGTATATTGCACTGCTACTATTCCTGTGGGTCCCCAAAATGACTGAGAAAGAAGTGGAAGCTTCCTGGAATGACAGGTCTGACTTTTGTGTTCATTGACTACTGGAAATGTTGTGCTCTCCATCAGGAATATCACCAAGTAAAACACACAGTTGGTGTTAGTTCTGTGTAACATATAAATTAATGCTTTACGGGGCTCCTTTTTCCCATGATACGTTCCACTACTTGTAACGGGGGGGGTATGTATGACACTATAAAGATTTTGACTTACTTCTTACTATGAGATGGGTGCTCTACTCCAACCCTGGTCGAAATAACAAGCCCGTGCGTCTATGGGGATGAGGTGTCTTTTGGCAAGGTTGTGAAGTGTCCATATTGTATGATAGCCTTTGCTGTTGTCCAACCGCAACATGAAATTCAGGTTGTCGCCTGTTCAAAGTGCCGTTACCAATATGAGCTTATGTCTGGTGAAATTGTCAACATAGAGTCAGAATCAATCAGATTCGAGCACCAAATGGGCTCGCTTTCACACACAGATTTGCAACACAGTCCGTTGATCTTCCAGCACAAGAAGGAGAAAGAGTAACAATTGCTTTAGCAGCACCATCAAATGTTGGAAGAGCCATTGGTCTTTTCAGATTGAGTACAAGGACTCCTGGACGCAGACCTAGAGAGCCAATGTGCACATTCCAGATGCGGGATATAACTTCTCTGTAAAAATTAGTGACTTTGAAGGGCACAGTTTCAAAGCGTTGGGGGAGGAACTTGAAGTTCATATGACTGTCGGGTTGATCCATCTTATATTGGGGCACTGTAAACCATGGAGGGACTCGGTTACTGGGACCTTGTATTGTTCATTTATTCCATATATGCCAGAGCATTTGTCTCATATATTGCCAGTTTTAAAGGATAGCAGGCAGAACTTTAAAGTTGGAGATCGGGATGGGATTCTTCATATTTCAATTATAGCAGCGCTTAGGGGAGCAGAAGAGGTGTCTGTTTCAGCTGATGTAATCTTCAAAGATGGCTTTTCTAGATGGAAATCCGCCTGAGAGGTTATGCAAACCAATTGTTGATCATGTCCAATCCTTAGGTGGTCAGCTTCAGTTAAATTCTCGACTACAAAAGATTGAGCTTAATAATGATGGCACGGTGAAACACTTTCTTCTGGCTAATGGAGACATTGTTGAAAGAGATGTTTATGTATCAGCAATGCCTGTTGACATCTTAAAGCTTGTTTTACCCCAAGAGTGGAAAGAGGTTTCCTACTTTAAGAAACTGGAAAAGTTAGTAGGAGTTCCTGTAATCAACGTCCACATTTGGTTTGATAGAAAACTGAAAAACACATATGATCATTTATTGTTTAGCAGAAGTCCTATTCTTAGTGTGTATGCAGATATGTCTGTTACTTGCAAGGAATATTATGATCCAAATCGATCAATGCTGGAGCTTGTATTTGCACCTGCACAAGAATGGATTGGTCGCAGTGATGAGGACATTCTTGAAACTACGCTTAAGGAACTCTCCAAACTATTTCCAGATGAAATTGCAGATGATGGATGTAAAGCAAAGGTTTTAAAGTATCATGTTGTTAAAACTCCAAGGTCCGTCTACAAGACAGTATCCAATTGCGAACCTTGTCGTCCTCTGCAGAGGTCGCCTATTAAGGGATTTTATTTATCTGGTGATTATACGAAGCAGAAATATTTAGCATCAATGGAAGGTGCAGTGCTGTCAGGGAAGCTTTGTGCTCAGGCTATTTTACAGGACCATAGCTTACTTGCAGTTCAAGCTGGACAGAATGAAATGGATGAAGCAACACGCCTTGATGTACTTTGTTTGGCTATAGAATTGGATGCCGACTATGTTGATGTGGAGCTCCAGGTGGCATACGATGCTGTTTACACACCAAAGTTACTAAACTCTTACAAGAAACAGAAGAGTGCCAAGGGTAAACGTGTAATGCCACCGCTATTCAAACGGTGCCAGAACAACAAGATAGGATTCGATTCCTATTTCCCAGATTTTAATTAATATTGCAAACTAGATATGCGCTCCAGTTTTGGTCAATCATCAACAGAATTCAGTGGAAAGAGTGCCATTCTCCCTTCAGGAAAGCGCTGATTATTTTTAGTTTATTTTGTTAATAAGGATAATAAAACAAATCCCTCATCTTGGGGTCGACTTGTTTTCCCCCAGTTGTAGTTTGTTTGATATTTTTGAGGTTAGTTAAAACAGCGCCCTTGTTTTGGGCAGCTTTTTTATTTAATGTATTAAAAATTCATTTGTAGAGGAGTGTTTTTTTTTAGAGTGAGTGAAGAGTGGAGAGTTTTTTCTGAGCGCTGGGAGCTGCTGGAGAAGCATAGAGCTTTGTAATGTACAGTTTTCTGCAGAGAATTTAATGGAATTTCACAGCTCTGTTTGCTGAGATTCATGTGGTATGTTGATTTAGCATAAGTTTTTCCCTTTGTCTCATATGTAATCAGTTATATTCCATTTCATTTCATGACCCTTTCAAGCTGAACAAATGAAGTGATTAGGTAGGAATTCATAGTATTATATGCTCCTCCTATAAGTTTGTTCGCATTCGATGTTTTCTACTGTTTAAGGAGGATTCAGAGTTATTGTCTGCCCTCCTTAACTCCTCACCAGTCTTGCCATCCCGTTTGAAACCAGATTTGGTGTTAAATTGCATGCCTACCTTGCCTCAGTTGACAACCTGTGTAGTCATTATATTTTTCTGTTTGAAGCTGTGATTTTGCCCATGTAGCCCAGAAAAGCCCCGTCATTCCATTAAAAAACCCCAAAAATCATTAAATCCAAACCCCCTATCAATTTATTAGCCTAAAATCTTTATTCTTAATTGGTCAGCCTAATCCTATTGAAAGATCTACCGAATCTGACCCGAGAGAGCCTTCTCATACCTCGTAGGGCTAGCTACGAGGTGAAATGGTTTGATGTAGCCTTGAAGATTTACCTTCCTCAGCCTAGGGTGAAATCTCAAGCGCTAACATATTGGCGACCATACTGGGGAGAACAAACTTGTTTGTTGATTGATGTGTGAGTTTCGTAAGTCTTAGACGGAGCCTGAAGTTACACCAGAAGCCTTCGAAAACGCTCTTGTTTTACATCAGCGTTAGTAGATAAATGCTGCTTCAGTCAATCTCCGTGAGCTTGTGAATACGACCACTTCGATTGCATTTTACCCCAGTACATGTATCAAGTTCAGATCTGATGCTGATGGTGGACAGCAGTCAGATACTTATGCAGGCTGAATCATTCACCTGGCGACTCCAACTTGATCCAGACATTCCAGTGCCTGTTGATATGTTCATGCAATGGTAGGGTATGTGGCAGACCCTGCACTTTGTGAAGTTCTAGATGGAGTTAGAGAGATGTTAGCGGATATTGAAATTAATGAAGAATTTTTCAGTATTTTCTTTCAATGTGTGAAATCTCCGAAGCTTCATCTTGAAGGCAAAACTAGATTTTATGAGTTAGTGGTTGAAAGAGTTGAAAATGAGATTCAGTATCTCGATGAGCAGATCCACTATTATGATTTCCAAGACCCTAAAAAGTTTTTGGAAATCCTTCCTCCATCGAAACAAGCAATAACAGATTTGCCTATAGAGGTATACATTGACAATGTGCAGCTGGAAATATGTATTGAGGAATTGGGGCAGCCAACAGAGGCGGTGTCCGTGATCCTATTGCAGCATACATGGACACATTTTTCAGCTTGATTGACCGATCAGGCTGTATTTTCCGTGACCGCGCTCAGTATGTGCATGAAGGGCTGCCAGCAACTGCATCTGTGACTTCGTGGCAGCATTCTCAAGCGGCTTCATTTTTAGGTCTATTAGCATGGTTAATTTGGCATTATCGCATTACCTGATCTATTATATGTACAGCAGATTAGAGTAGATTTTGTACATAAATAAGCAGCCATAAGGGCAGCATCTTGTTTCAGTTGGCTTTTAGTTTGTTTGAGTTCAGTTTCAGTTTGAAAATAAGTCTTCAGCTGTGTTGATTTGTTGATGATGACTCCATTGCCCAATGGTGGAGGCACGGTCTGCTCTCCCAATGTTCTGCGGTTCTTGGCACCTCCACGGAGCGGCAGATGCCATCCCAAATGGAGCCGATGTTAGACTCTGTCTCATGACAGTGTGCGATTGATTCTTCTTCAAAACAGGGTTTTGAAGAAGAAATCATTAAATGTTGCTTTTCAGATTATTTAATTTTATCTTCAGCTCTTCTTAAGACAGCAGCAAACTTGAAACTCCTATCTGCACAAGCACAATTCAGAATATCATTAGCAAAGCAGTGGCAATCATAAGTGGACAAATGGCAGCTACAGTTTCAGAGGAATTGTCTAGACTTGAAGCTGAAAATTCGGCGAAGGAAGCAGTACATGAAGTAAATAATACGCATTATGGATTGCAAGCAGGGGTTTTCACTACAGATGTGAACAAAGCATTTTATGCTCTTGATCTCTTTCAGGTAGGAGGCGTGTGTTTGAATGATTCTCCCGGGCACAAGGATTTTGTTCCAAGCTTGATCGTTGGTGCGTCTCAAGCAGATGCCGCAGTCTTAGTTGTGGATGCTTCTACAAGTGCATTTGAGGCAGGAATGGATGGGCAAGGACAAGGGGACAGACAGAGGAGCATGGTCTGTTTCGATATATATTTTTCATTGCAGAGCACGCCCTCTGGCGGTAATCTTGGAAGTACATAAAGACATATTAGAATTCACTGACATCATGCCAGAATTTGAGATTGTTACTGTAGCATACAGAATGGGAGGAGACCCTGAGAGATTTGTTTAGTGAAAATGGGAATGTCTTGGGTGCAAAAGTCGTTTATAAGCGTAAAGATGGAGTGCTTCGTCCACCAAAGCTTGCGTGAGCGCCATAAACTTCTTTGCGAGGTCGTGAAGCCTTTAAAGGGTCGGTTAGAGCTATTGTTACCTGAAGGGAGTTTGAATTCATGTCGCTCTTTTGGTGAACCTTGTTGGTCCTTTATTGCTGCTAGTGTTGAAGAAGTTGCTAAATTTTTACAAGGAACTGTTGATAACAGAGATGAAGGCATAATTTTGAAGGATTTAGATCCAAAATGGGAACCTAGTGACCGCAGTGGAAAATGGCTCAAGTTGAAACCAGATTATATAAACACCGGATCTGATCTTGATGTTCTCATCATAGGTGGTTATTTTGGATCTGGACGCCGTGGAGAAGAGGATTGATTCCATTGGCCGTGACAGTAAATTCAACGTAGAAGATGAGTAAATTCCTCGCATTATCGAACCAGATGGCACGTCTCCAAGACCCTGTGCTCCCTCTCTTCATAGATTCAGAGATTTCGAGTGCCAACACGCTAGCTATCGACTCACAATTCATTGCTATTGGAAGTTGTTGAAGATTGGGATTCTCGATTGCTATAAAGAACAAACCCATGTTGTATGACAACAATTTGCACCAGGAATTATTTTGGAAGGATTGCTTAGTTTGTAACTGATGGATCTAAGGTTGGGGCATCTATTGTTTGTTGTCACTAGGTATATTGCACTGCTACTATTCCTGTGGGTCCCCAAAATGACTGAGAAAGAAGTGGAAGCTTCCTGGAATGACAGGTCTGACTTTTGTGTTCATTGACTACTGGAAATGTTGTGCTCTCCATCAGGAATATCACCAAGTAAAACACGCAGTTGGTGTTAGTTCTGTGTAACATATAAATTAATGCTTTACGGGGCTCCTTTTTCCCATGATACGTTCCACTACTTGTAACGGGGGGGTATGTATGACACTATAAAGATTTTGACTTACTTCTTACTATGAGATGGGTGCTCTGCTCCAACCCTGGTCGAAATAACAAGCCCGTGCGTCTATGGGGATGAGGTGTCTTTTGGCAAGGTTGTGAAGTGTCCATATTGTATGATAGCCTTTGCTGTTGTCCAACCGCAACATGAAATTCAGGTTGTCGCCTGTTCAAAGTGCCGTTACCAATATGAGCTTATGTCTGGTGAAATTGTCAACATAGAGTCAGAATCAATCAGATTCGAGCACCAAATGGGCTCGCTTTCACACACAGATTTGCAACACAGTCCGTTGATCTTCCAGCACAAGAAGGAGAAAGAGTAACAATTGCTTTAGCAGCACCATCAAATGTTGGAAGAGCCATTGGTCTTTTCAGATTGAGTACAAGGACTCCTGGACGCAGACCTAGAGAGCCAATGTGCACATTCCAGATGCGGGATATAACTTCTCTGTAAAAATTAGTGACTTTGAAGGGCACAGTTTCAAAGCGTTGGGGGAGGAACTTGAAGTTCATATGACTGTCGGGTTGATCCATCTTATATTGGGGCACTGTAAACCATGGAGGGACTCGGTTACTGGGACCTTGTATTGTTCATTTATTCCATATACGCCAGAGCATTTGTCTCATATATTGCCAGTTTTAAAGGATAGCAGGCAGAACTTTAAAGTTGGAGATCGGGATGGGATTCTTCATATTTCAATTATAGCAGCGCTTAGGGGAGCAGAAGAGGTGTCTGTTTCAGCTGATGTAATCTTCAAAGATGGCTTTTCTAGATGGAAATCCGCCTGAGAGGTTATGCAAACCAATTGTTGATCATGTCCAATCCTTAGGTGGTCAGCTTCAGTTAAATTCTCGACTACAAAAGATTGAGCTTAATAATGATGGCACGGTGAAACACTTTCTTCTGGCTAATGGAGACATTGTTGAAAGAGATGTTTATGTATCAGCAATGCCTGTTGACATCTTAAAGCTTGTTTTACCCCAAGAGTGGAAAGAGGTTTCCTACTTTAAGAAACTGGAAAAGTTAGTAGGAGTTCCTGTAATCAACGTCCACATTTGGTTTGATAGAAAACTGAAAAACACATATGATCATTTATTGTTTAGCAGAAGTCCTATTCTTAGTGTGTATGTAGATATGTCTGTTACTTGCAAGGAATATTATGATCCAAATCGATCAATGCTGGAGCTTGTATTTGCACCTGCACAAGAATGGATTGGTCGCAGTGATGAGGACATTCTTGAAACTACGCTTAAGGAACTCTCCAAACTATTTCCAGATGAAATTGCAGATGATGGATGTAAAGCAAAGGTTTTAAAGTATCATGTTGTTAAAACTCCAAGGTCCGTCTATAAGACAGTATCCAATTGCGAACCTTGTCGTCCTCTGCAGAGGTCGCCTATTAAGGGATTTTATTTATCTGGTGATTATACGAAGCAGAAATATTTAGCATCAATGGAAGGTGCAGTGCTGTCAGGGAAGCTTTGTGCTCAGGCTATTTTACAGGACCATAGCTTACTTGCAGTTCAAGCTGGACAGAATGAAATGGATGAAGCAACACGCCTTGATGTACTTCGTTTGGCTATAGAATTGGATGCTGACTATGTTGATGTGGAGCTCCAGGTGGCATACGATGCTGTTTACACACCAAAGTTACTAAACTCTTACAAGAAACAGAAGAGTGCCAAGGGTAAACGTGTAATGCCACCGCTATTCAAACGGTGCCAGAACAACAAGATAGGATTCGATTCCTATTTCCCAGATTTTAATTAATATTGCAAACTAGATATGCGCTCCAGTTTTGGTCAATCATCAACAGAATTCAGTGGAAAGAGCGCCATTCTCCCTTCAGGAAAGCGCTGATTATTTTTAGTTTATTTTGTTAATAAGGATAATAAAACAAATCCCTCATCTTGGGGTCGACTTGTTTTCCCCCAGTTGTAGTTTGTTTGATATTTTTGAGGTTAGTTAAAACAGCGCCCTTGTTTTGGGCAGCTTTTTTATTTAATGTATTAAAAATTCATTTGTAGAGGAGTGTTTTTTTTTAGAGTGAGTGAAGAGAGGAGAGTTTTTTCTGAGCGCTGGGAGCTGCTGGAGAAGCATAGAGCTTTGTAATGTACAGTTTTCTGCAGAGAATTTAATGGAATTTCACAGCTCTGTTTGCTGAGATTCATGTGGTATGTTGATTTAGCATAAGTTTTTCCCTTTGTCTCATATGTAATCAGTTATATTCCATTTCATTTCATGACCCTTTCAAGCTGAACAAATGAAGTGATTAGGTAGGAATTCATAGTATTATATGCTCCTCCTATAAGTTTGTTCGCATTCGATGTTTTCTACTGTTTAAGGAGGATTCAGAGTTATTGTCTGCCCTCCTTAACTCCTCACCAGTCTTGCCATCCCGTTTGAAACCAGATTTGGTGTTAAATTGCATGCCTACCTTGCCTCAGTTGACAACCTGTGTAGTCATTATATTTTTCTGTTTGAAGCTGTGATTTTGCCCATGTAGCCCAGAAAAGCCCCGTCATTCCATTAAAAAACCCCAAAAATCATTAAATCCAAACCCCCTATCAATTTACTAGCCTAAAATCTTTATTCTTAATTGGTCAGCCTAATCCTATTGAAAGATCTACCGAATCTGACCCGAGAGAGCCTTCTCATACCTCGTAGGGCTAGCTACGAGGTGAAATGGTTTGATGTAGCCTTGAAGATTTACCTTCCTCAGCCTAGGGTGAAATCTCAAGCGCTAACATATTGGCGACCATACTGGGGAGAACAAACTTGTTTGTTGATTGATGTGTGAGTTTCGTAAGTCTTAGACGGAGCCTGAAGTTACGCCAGAAGCCTTCGAAAACGCTCTTGTTTTACATCAGCGTTAGTAGATAAACGCTGCTTCAGTCAATCTCCGTGAGCTTGTGAATACGACCACTTCGATTGCATTTTACCCCAGTACATGTATCAAGTTCAGATCTGATGCTGATGGTGGACAGCAGTCAGATACTTATGCAGGCTGAATCATTCACCTGGCGACTCCAACTTGATCCAGACATTCCAGTGCCTGTTGATATGTTCATGCAATGGTAGGGTATGTGGCAGACCCTGCACTTTGTGAAGTTCTAGATGGAGTTAGAGAGATGTTAGCGGATATTGAAATTAATGAAGAATTTTTCAGTATTTTCTTTCAATGTGTGAAATCTCCGAAGCTTCATCTTGAAGGCAAAACTAGATTTTATGAGTTAGTGGTTGAAAGAGTTGAAAATGAGATTCAGTATCTCGATGAGCAGATCCACTATTATGATTTCCAAGACCCTAAAAAGTTTTTGGAAATCCTTCCTCCATCGAAACAAGCAATAACAGATTTGCCTATAGAGGTATACATTGACAATGTGCAGCTGGAAATATGTATTGAGGAATTGGGGCAGCCAACAGAGGCCGGTGTCCGTGATCCTATTGCAGCATACATGGACACATTTTTCAGCTTGATTGACCGATCAGGCTGTATTTTCCGTGACCGCGCTCAGTATGTGCATGAAGGGCTGCCAGCAACTGCATCTGTGACTTCGTGGCAGCATTCTCAAGCGGCTTCATTTTCAGGTCTATTAGCATGGTTAATTTGGCATTATCGCATTACCTGATCTATTATATGTACAGCAGATTAGAGTAGATTTTGTACATAAATAAGCAGCCATAAGGGCAGCATCTTGTTTCAGTTGGCTTTTAGTTTGTTTGAGTTCAGTTTCAGTTTGAAAATAAGTCTTCAGCTGTGTTGATTTGTTGATGATGACTCCATTGCCCAATGGTGGAGGCACGGTCTGCTCTCCCAATGTTCTGCGGTTCTTGGCACCTCCACGGAGCGGCAGCTGCCATCCCAAATGGAGCCGATGTTAGACTCCGTCTCATGACAGTGTGCGATTGATTCTTCTTCAAAACAGGGTTTTGAAGAAGAAATCATTAAATGTTGCTTTTCAGATTATGTAATTTTATCTTCAGCTCTTCTTAAGACAGCAGCAAACTTGAAACTCCTATCTGCACAAGCACAATTCAGAATATCATTAGCAAAGCAGTGGCAATCATAAGTGGACAAATGGCAGCTACAGTTTCAGAGGAATTGTCTAGACTTGAAGCTGAAAATTCGGCGAAGGAAGCAGTACATGAAGTAAATAATACGCATTATGGATTGCAAGCAGGGGTTTTCACTACAGATGTGAACAAAGCATTTTATGCTCTTGATCTCTTTCAGGTAGGAGGCGTGTGTTTGAATGATTCTCCCGGGCACAAGGATTTTGTTCCAAGCTTGATCGTTGGTGCGTCTCAAGCAGATGCCGCAGTCTTAGTTGTGGATGCTTCTACAGGTGCATTTGAGGCAGGAATGGATGGGCAAGGACAAGGGGACAGACAGAGGAGCATGGTCTGTTTCGATATATATTTTTCATTGCAGAGCACGCCCTCTGGCGGTAATCCTGGAAGTACATAAAGACATATTAGAATTCACTGACATCATGCCAGAATTTGAGATTGTTACTGTAGCATACAGAATGGGAGGAGACCCTGAGAGATTTGTTTAGTGAAAATGGGAATGTCTTGGGTGCAAAAGTCGTTTATAAGCGTAAAGATGGAGTGCTTCGTCCACCAAAGCTTGCGTGAGCGCCATAAACTTCTTTGCGAGGTCGTGAAGCCTTTAAAGGGTCGGTTAGAGCTATTGTTACCTGAAGGGAGTTTGAATTCATGTCGCTCTTTTGGTGAACCTTGTTGGTCCTTTATTGCTGCTAGTGTTGAAGAAGTTGCTAAATTTTTACAAGGAACTGTTGATAACAGAGATGAAGGCATAATTTTGAAGGATTTAGATCCAAAATGGGAACCTAGTGACCGCAGTGGAAAATGGCTCAAGTTGAAACCAGATTATATAAACACCGGATCTGATCTTGATGTTCTCATCATAGGTGGTTATTTTGGATCTGGACGCCGTGGAGAAGAGGATTGATTCCATTGGCCGTGACAGTAAATTCAACGTAGAAGATGAGTAAATTCCTCGCATTATCGAACCAGATGGCACGTCTCCAAGACCCTGTGCTCCCTCTCTTCATAGATTCAGAGATTTCGAGTGCCAACACGCTAGCTATCGACTCACAATTCATTGCTATTGGAAGTTGTTGAAGATTGGGATTCTCGATTGCTATAAAGAAAAAACCCATGTTGTATGACAACAATTTGCACCAGGAATTATTTTGGAAGGATTGCTTAGTTTGTAACTGATGGATCTAAGGTTGGGGCATCTATTGTTTGTTGTCACTAGGTATATTGCACTGCTACTATTCCTGTGGGTCCCCAAAATGACTGAGAAAGAAGTGGAAGCTTCCTGGAATGACAGGTCTGACTTTTGTGTTCATTGACTACTGGAAATGTTGTGCTCTCCATCAGGAATATCACCAAGTAAAACACGCAGTTGGTGTTAGTTCTGTGTAACATATAAATTAATGCTTTACGGGGCTCCTTTTTCCCATGATACATTCCACTACTTGTAACGGGGGGGTATGTATGACACTATAAAGATTTTGACTTACTTCTTACTATGAGATGGGTGCTCTGCTCCAACCCTGGTCGAAATAACAAGCCCGTGCGTCTATGGGGATGAGGTGTCTTTTGGCAAGGTTGTGAAGTGTCCATATTGTATGATAGCCTTTGCTGTTGTCCAACCGCAACATGAAATTCAGGTTGTCGCCTGTTCAAAGTGTCGTTACCAATATGAGCTTATGTCTGGTGAAATTGTCAACATAGAGTCAGAATCAATCAGATTCGAGCACCAAATGGGCTCGCTTTCACACACAGATTTTCAACACAGTCCGTTGATCTTCCAGCACAAGAAGGAGAAAGAGTAACAATTGCTTTAGCAGCACCATCAAATGTTGGAAGAGCCATTGGTCTTTTCAGATTGAGTACAAGGACTCCTGGACGCAGACCTAGAGAGCCAATGTGCACATTCCAGATGCGGGATATAACTTCTCTGTAAAAATTAGTGACTTTGAAGGGCACAGTTTCAAAGCGTTGGGGGAGGAACTTGAAGTTCATATGACTGTCAGGTTGATCCATCTTATATTGGGGCACTGTAAACCATGGAGGGACTCGGTTACTGGGACCTTGTATTGTTCATTTATTCCATATACGCCAGAGCATTTGTCTCATATATTGCCAGTTTTAAAGGATAGCAGGCAGAACTTTAAAGTTGGAGATCGGGATGGGATTCTTCATATTTCAATTATAGCAGCGCTTAGGGGAGCAGAAGAGGTGTCTGTTTCAGCTGATGTAATCTTCAAAGATGGCTTTTCTAGATGGAAATCCGCCTGAGAGGTTATGCAAACCAATTGTTGATCATGTCCAATCCTTAGGTGGTCAGCTTCAGTTAAATTCTCGACTACAAAAGATTGAGCTTAATAATGATGGCACGGTGAAACACTTTCTTCTGGCTAATGGAGACATTGTTGAAAGAGATGTTTATGTATCAGCAATGCCTGTTGACATCTTAAAGCTTGTTTTACCCCAAGAGTGGAAAGAGGTTTCCTACTTTAAGAAACTGGAAAAGTTAGTAGGAGTTCCTGTAATCAACGTCCACATTTGGTTTGATAGAAAACTGAAAAACACATATGATCATTTATTGTTTAGCAGAAGTCCTATTCTTAGTGTGTATGCAGATATGTCTGTTACTTGCAAGGAATATTATGATCCAAATCGATCAATGCTGGAGCTTGTATTTGCACCTGCACAAGAATGGATTGGTCGCAGTGATGAGGACATTCTTGAAACTACGCTTAAGGAACTCTCCAAACTATTTCCAGATGAAATTGCAGATGATGGATGTAAAGCAAAGGTTTTAAAGTATCATGTTGTTAAAACTCCAAGGTCCGTCTACAAGACAGTATCCAATTGCGAACCTTGTCGTCCTCTGCAGAGGTCGCCTATTAAGGGATTTTATTTATCTGGTGATTATACGAAGCAGAAATATTTAGCATCAATGGAAGGTGCAGTGCTGTCAGGGAAGCTTTGTGCTCAGGCTATTTTACAGGACCATAGCTTACTTGCAGTTCAAGCTGGACAGAATGAAATGGATGAAGCAACACGCCTTGATGTACTTCGTTTGGCTATAGAATTGGATGCCAACTATGTTGATGTGGAGCTCCAGGTGGCATACGATGCTGTTTACACACCAAAGTTACTAAACTCTTACAAGAAACAGAAGAGTGCCAAGGGTAAACGTGTAATGCCACCGCTATTCAAACGGTGCCAGAACAACAAGATAGGATTCGATTCCTATTTCCCAGATTTTAATTAATATTACAAACTAGATATGCGCTCCAGTTTTGGTCAATCATCAACAGAATTCAGTGGAAAGAGCGCCATTCTCCCTTCAGGAAAGCGCTGATTATTTTTAGTTTATTTTGTTAATAAGGATAATAAAACAAATCCCTCATCTTGGGGTCGACTTGTTTTCCCCCAGTTGTAGTTTGTTTGATATTTTTGAGGTTAGTTAAAACAACGCCCTTGTTTTGGGCAACTTTTTTATTTAATGTATTAAAAATTCATTTGTAGAGGAGTGTTTTTTTTTAGAGTGAGTGAAGAGTGGAGAGTTTTTCCTGAGCGCTGGGAGCTGCTGGAGAAGCATAGAGCTTTGTAATGTACAGTTTTCTGCAGAGAATTTAATGGAATTTCACAGCTCTGTTTGCTGAGATTCATGTGGTATGTTGATTTAGCATAAGTTTTTCCCTTTGTCTCATATGTAATCAGTTATATTCCATTTCATTTCATGACCCTTTCAAGCTGAACAAATGAAGTGATTAGGTAGGAATTCATAGTATTATATGCTCCTCCTATAAGTTTGTTCGCATTCGATGTTTTCTACTGTTTAAGGAGGATTCAGAGTTATTGTCTGCCCTCCTTAACTCCTCACCAGTCTTGCCATCCCGTTTGAAACCAGATTTGGTGTTAAATTGCATGCCTACCTTGCCTCAGTTGACAACCTGTGTAGTCATTATATTTTTCTGTTTGAAGCTGTGATTTTGCCCATGTAGCCCAGAAAAGCCCCGTCATTCCATTAAAAAACCCCAAAAATCATTAAATCCAAACCCCCTATCAATTTACTAGCCTAAAATCTTTATTCTTAATTGGTCAGCCTAATCCTATTGAAAGATCTACCGAATCTGACCCGAGAGAGCCTTCTCATACCTCGTAGGGCTAGCTACGAGGTGAAATGGTTTGATGTAGCCTTGAAGATTTACCTTCCTCAGCCTAGGGTGAAATCTCAAGCGCTAACACACTCAACAGAAGGATTTAGTAGTCCTCGCTGCAGATTTTTTAGTAATTGCAGATCATTTATATAAAATGGGAACATAGGAGATACTGCGTAGGTATGTTCTGGAGTTTGAATGCACTAGTATCCTAGCTTACGCTCATGGAGGAGTGGAAGGAGGCCACTATGCAAGGAAGGCGACCATGCAGAAGATTTTTCACGTTGGGTTAGGGTGGCCTACATTACACAAGGATTCCAAGGCATACTACAAGACATGCGATGCTTGCCAAAGGATGGGGAAACCTTTGCGAAGGGATGAATTGCCTTTAAATCCTCATGTTTCATTGCAGGTGTTTAATAAATGGGCCATTGACTTTATAGGTACTATACAACCACAAGGAAAGAAGAAGTGTGTGTGGTATATTATTACTACAACAAAGATTTAACTAGATGGGAAGAAGCGCAGCTAGTGAAGGATTGTACAACGACCACTATTGTGAAGTTTTTGTTCGAATATGTATTAATGAGGTTTGGATGCCCTAATATTTTTATGAGTGATAGGATTACGCATTTTTTGAATGAAACAATCTACTATAGGATAAAATGCACGGTGTATGGAGAATGGAGATACCCTCAAGGGTCTTCTTGGGACCCTTGCCAGACTGTAAGATTATCTGCAGTAGTCACAAAGCTACATGCATGTCCATAAAAAATAACTAACTATCAAAGCAAGATAGATGCATTACCTCAAGCTTCCGTGTAGGTTTGCTGGAGAGCACAATGTAGCTAGGTGGAAGTCCCCTGAGCCAGCTCCAGATCAACTCCTGCACATAGAAGAGACAAGCATAATCACAACATACAACCTTGATAATTAATACATGAATATATAAAAGACATCTAGTTACACATAACTAAGCTACTCATGCTAAAAGGTATTGGAAAAAAAAATAAATGAATGATAGTACCAACATCATGGAGTAGACAATGCAACTGCAGTTCTATATTAATGTCAGAAGAGTGATTACAACCATTTGTTGCATCAGTCTTCCCTTACCCATCTAGCTCCTCTCTCTCTCCCTTCTTACCAACTTCTTATGCTTAGATTTGAGACTATGTTCGACAATCAAGTAAGTTATCCTTTCAAATGATCTGACCTCCATCACAATAGCCCTAGCTCTGCTTATGTAGCAATCGAGTTAGGGTTGCCAAGTTCCTCCATGAGTCCCTTAAGGTAAAAGCAATGATGTTGCCATGCTTTTGAGCTCTTTCCCATTTGCCTCCTTCATTAGGATTATAAATCCCACAAATTGGTCGAACTTTAGATGTTTCCTTGCTTTTCTGAGTAGATTTAGGAGGGAATATAGAGATATTTATGAGTCAATTCACTCCTTTGACCTCTAAATTCTCATTATAATCCACTAACACTATCCCCAAACGAACAAGTAGAGTTAGTAGGGTCACTAACACTCCCTTAGGCTTACAGAGAAGCTTTATAAATCATGTTGTCAGTGTATAAACATCATTAGTGTGGAAACAAGGCCTGTGATTTTGGCCATTGCTTCAGCCATCATGTCTTTCTCCTCTAAGCTGATGAGGAGGTCATTTTGTTGTATAATAGATGCCCCCTAAAGTGTGAGATCAGAGGTTGCGACGATGACCGAAATACTTTACTTAACTATAATTTTCTTTATTTGACAAAAAGAGAGAGAGGATGTTATGAAACCAACTCACAAAAAGATAGAAAAGATAGATCAATGCCTTAGAATTCAGCCTCTTCGAGGGGGAAACCTCCTTTACATTACACAAATGAGTGATTCTTTGATGATTCAAATGAAAAAACCTCCTTTCTATATATAGGAATCTAAGGAGTCACAATATAACCCAGCCGACCTAACAATAATAATATAAAGGCACAAAAATAACAATAGAGGGATTTTATGGGGCACAGTAATAACAATATGGGGACAATAGGGGCACAACAATATTAATAAGGGATACAACTACAATAGTAATGGGGTAATCACTAGTATTATAGGGACCTAACATGCCCCTCTCCTTCAAAAAAGTGTTGTCCTCAACGCTTGAGTAGTTATGTATGCTTCTGTATAAAATTCTCATCCTCCCATGTAGAATCTTCATTAGATAAGTTCTTCCACTTGATGAGATACTCCGAAATTGATCGATTTTGTAATTGTCGAGTTCTTATTTCTATGACTGCTTCCAGTTCCAATATAATTTTTGCTTCCTCGTCAAGTTCTAGCAATATTTTTTGAACTGGGAGATTGTCGCCTATAACCTTCTTTAAACATGAAACATAGAAAACTGGGTGCACTCTAGAAGCTACAGGAAGCTCCAATTTGTATGCCATAGTACCAATATTTTGCAACACCTTGTACGGACCATAATACTTTGGTGATAATTTATTATCCTTCTTAGCTTGCTTGAGGGACATTTGTTTATATGGTTGTAGCCGTAGGAATACCCAATCACCTACATCAAAACTTCTTTCGCTGTGTTGTTGATCTGCCTGTTGTTTCATTCTATTTTGCACCAACACAAGGTTATCTTTTAAGAGTTGGAGGACTTGTTGTTGATGCCTGATGTGATGTTCCACTGCTTGAACCTTAGAATTTTCTCTTAAATATGACGTGATGGATGGTGGTTGATATCCATAAAGTGCCATAAATGGGGTCATTTTTGTTGTTGTATGGAAGGAAGTGTTATACCACCATTCAGCGAGAGGAAACCATTTGACCCATTGTGTCTGTTTATCAGATACAAAGAAATGAAGATATCCTTCCAAAAAAAAAATTACTATCTCAGTTTGCCCATCAGATTGAGGATGATAAGATGAGCTATGAGCTAACTGAGTACCGAGACAAGAAAATAATTCTTTCCAACAATTTCCAGTGAAAATGGGATCTCTGTCACTTACAATAATCTTCGGGTTTCCATGTAGCTTTTGAATTGTTTCCATAAATGCAGTAGAAACTGTACTAGCTTTAAAAGGATGTGATAATGCACAAAAGTGTGCATACTTGGTAAGTCTGTCAACTACCACCATGATGACACTCTTTCCCTCAGACTTGGGTGAACTTGTGATAAAATCCATTGAAACCTCCTCCCAACATTGGCTTGGAATGGATAAAGGTTGTAATAGACACGAGGTCTTAATTGTTTCAACTTTATTTTGTTCGCAAGCCAAACATTACGCCACAAACTTTTGAATATCTGATTTAAGGCCATCCCAAAAAAAATGCTTCTTAACCCTGTGGTAAGTTTTTAAAAACCCTGAGTGCCCTCCTAAGGGAGAAGTGTGCAATTCCATAAGAATCTTTTGTTTGAGTTGGGAATTCTTACAGAGGTATAAGCGATCTTTGTACCATAACGAATCATTTTTCCAGCTAAATGTATCAGATGTACTAGAATCTTGTTGTAACTTTTGAATAAGTGCCCACACTTCTTCATCATTCATCCATTCCTCCCTTGCTTTGTTTATCCAATCTGGTTGGATAATAGAAATGGCACACAACAATGCTTCCACATCTTCATCCTTTCTTGAGAGTGCATCTTCCACCACATTTTGCTTCCCTTTTTTGTAGATGATTTCAAAGTCATAACCCGACATCTTTGTGACCCACTTTTGCTACTCTTCAGAGGATAATCTTTGTTCTAAAAAGTATTTAAGGCTTTCAGGATCCGTTTTTACCTTGAAGTGTCTTCCCATTAGGTAGGGTCTCCATTTCTTAAGTGCATGTAGTATTGCCAACATTTCCTTCTCATAAATAGCTTTGTGTAAAAACTTTCCCTTGATTGGACGACTTTCAAAAGCAATGGGTCTTTCATCTTGCATTAAAACAACACCAATTTTATTTCCTAAAGCATCACATTCCACAATAAAGGTTTTTGTGAAGTCTGGTGTAGCTAGGACCGGTGCTTGGCACATTGCCTCTTTAAGATGTTCGAAGGCCTTTGTTGCTTCTGGAGTCCATGAAAATGCATCTTTCTTCAATAATTTTTTTAGAGGTGTTGTTATTCTCCCATAATTATTAACAAAATCATGATAATACCCTATCAACCCAAGAAATCCTCACAGATTCTTTATGGATGTAGGGATTTTCCATTCCTTAATGGCTTTAATTTTTCTAGGATCTACCTTAACTCCTTCATGAGATAAAATATGACCCAGATATTCCACCTCTGTACTCCAAAGAAACATTTGGATCATTTTTCATATAATTGTTTCTCCTCCAATAGTTGTAGCACCCTATCAACATGTTCAACATGATCCTTCCAAGACTTGTTGTAGATTAGTATATCATCAAAAAATACTAACACAAATTTTCTAAGGAAGGGTTTGAAAATGGAATTCATCAAACCTTGAAATGTAGAAGGTGCATTGGTAAGGCCAAAAGGCATGACCAAAAATTCATAATGACCCTCATGAGTTCTAAATGCTATTTTCGAAATGTCTTCAGTCTTCATTCTGATTTGATGATATCATGAATGAAGATCCAACTTGGTGAAGTAAATTGATCCATGCAATTCATCCAGTAATTCATCAATGATAGGAATGGGAAACTTATCTTTAATAGTGAGCTTGTTGAGCTCCCTATAATTTGGACACATGTGCCATGATCCATCCTTCTTATGCACCAATACTACTGGAGCAGAGAAAGAACTTTGACTAAATTGAATTATACCAGCCTCTAGCATTTCTGCAACCATACATTCAATTTCACTCTTTTGGGCATAGGGATATCTGTACGTCCTGATGTTTGGAGGAACACCTCATAGAATCAGATGAATAGCATGATCATGATCACAAATAGGTGGGAGACCTTTGGGAGTCTCAAATACCTTGGAATGATAGTCCAAGACTTTTTGGAGATTTGGAGAAATAGATGATTTCGATGTGGAAACATCTAGCAAACATAATTGTGAAATTACACCTCTTTGTTCCTTTTTTAGAGGCTTTTTCATACCATTAGAGATGATTATATTTCTCTGTTTCCCTGCAATACCCCTTAATTCAATTTCCTTTCCTTTCGCAGAAAATTTCATGAAAAGTTCTTGAAAATTAAAAGCTATTGTACCCAAGGATTGTAGCCATTGGACTCCTAGTACAAGAACAACACCTCCCATTGGAATGGAAAGCATTGGGCTAGTCAATACATATTCTCCCATGGATAGCTTGATATTATGGCACTTTCCAGAGAAATTTATTGTTCCTCCATTTGCAACCATCACTTGACACTCTGGTGTTGGATATACGAAGAAATTAAATTCTTTTGCTACCTTACAATGAATAAAATTGTGGGTACTTCTTGAATCAATCAACACTATTACCTTTTTCTTCTTGATTTTTCCTTCTATCTCGATGGTTTGACGAGTGGTAATTCCAGCCAATGCATTAGAGGATATGGTCGGATTCATTTCTTCTTTATCTAGGCTTTGTTCCCAGAGTATATCCTCTTCTTTTGACCTTTCTTTCTCCTTTTCTTCTTCCTCTTCACAATGTATGTAGAATAATTTATTCACAACACACTTATGACCTTTAGTGTATTTTCTATCACAACTGTAACAAAGCCCTTTTGCTCTTTTTTCTTCCAATTGTTGTGGTGTCAACCTTATAGGTTGTGGAAGACTAGGGTCAACAACACTTCCGTCTTTATAGTTGTGAGTGGTATGCTTCCTGGTTGCCATAATTTTGATTTTCATTCTCTTGCTAACCTGAATGCCTTCTCTAATGAATCAGGTTCCCAAAGGCGAACATCATGTTGGATATTATCCTTTAAATTCCCTATGAACACATCAATCCTATGCTCCTCTGGAATATTTTTTACCCTTGTGTTCAATTTTTGGAACTCCTTAATGTGCTCCATTATTGAACCCTTTTGTTTGACACTTATCAATTGGATAAAAAAAGTGCTGCTTTTTGTATCCTCATAATGTGATTTCAATTCTTCCATAAAAATTTCCCAAGTGATAATTTGTTTACGAGAGCAAAGCCATTGATAACATACAAATTGATTTGGTTCCAAATATAAAGTTGTAATATGTACCTTTTTTGTGTTTTTCACATTATTGAGATCGAAAACATCTGTAATATCCATGTTGCGGGATCCTTGCCATCAAACTTCCTCATATCGATTTTTGTAATATGGTGGGTCTTTGATCCAACATTAAAGTCTATGAAATCATGATTAACATTTCTTTTGTTCGAATCATGAGTTTCCTTTACTACCCTTTCACCATTAGTAAGTATTTCTTGTAGAAAATTTGTGAAATTTGTCTTCAAATCTGCCATGCCTATCTTGAAATCATCCATCTTAGCTTCCATGCCATTCATCTTAGCTTCCATGCCCTTTATCTTAGATTCCATGCCATTTATCTTAGCTTCTGTTAGCTTTTGTGAGAGTGACATTTGTTGCACTTGGTCTTGTAATTTTGATATATCATGTAGCATTTCTTCCTCTTCTTCATGAGTCATGCTAAAGCTTTTAGGTTGCTCACTAGGTGTTTTAATTTTCTTTCCTCGGGGCATAAATTGCTGATAATAATGCTCTACTATGCCCTTTGAATTCCTTCAAAATAATTTTTCAAACCAAGCTTAAGCAAAAATTTAAAAAAATCTACACACCTTTATTTCACTTTGTAGGAGCTCGATATTGCCTTTGATGTATCTCTGTAATTTCAGATCATCCAGTTCTAAAATTGTGTCCTATATTAGCCCTCTATGTCCTCTTTCCAATCCCACCAGTCTGATCCAAATTGGATTCTCCAAGGAAGAGTTATGCCAAATCTCCCACAGAGACCTGATTATAGACTAGTTCAGTAGCGCGAACTTGTATGACATGCCATGTGTCCCTATTTCGACCCTTGGCTTTGAAAACTATATAAAAGAAACTACAGTCCGTCCTCTTTCTGTACCTTCTTACGAAATTTCAATCCAATGCTCAGAGAGAAAGTTATGACGATTTTCCCTAGGTCACTTGCTTGAAATGTAATTCAGGAGTCTGCAAAAAGACCAACTTCCTCAGATCATATCTCCGCAAATATAGTGCTAAAAGCTCTGAAATTCAGACCCGAGGTTTAGTGCGATTTCCTCTCCAATGGATTTTTTTTTTTCACTTCTGAAATGTTGCAGAAAAAAAGTTATAGTGAAAATTCCATGATGACCTATTTGGAGCAACGAAATCCTAGAATCTAGAGCTTTGATACCAAATGTTATGAAACCAGCTCACAAAAAGATAGAAAAGATAGATCAACACCTTAGAATTTAGCCTCTTCGAGGGGGAAACCTCCTTTACATTACACAAATGAATGATTCTTTGATGATTCAAATGAAAAAACCTTCTTTCTATATATAGGAGTCTAAGGAGTCACAATATAACCCAGCCGACCTAACAATAATAATATAAAGGCACAAAAATAACAATAGAGGGATTCTATGGGGCACAATAATAACAATATGGGGAAAATAGGGGCACAAAAATATTAATAAGGGATACAACTACAATAGTGATGGGCAATTACTAGTATTATAGGGACCTAGCAGAGGATCAGAGCTTTGGGTGGTACGGGAAACCTGATAGATATAAAATAACTAAAATCATGTCCTGAGTCGGGCATTCCCATGCTCAGTAGCTATGTCAGAATGATTTTCTCATAAAAGAGATATGACGATGCTGGCTGCCGATAAACACAATGCTTATCCAGTGTCATAATAGGATCATTCTAATGAGATGTCTCGAGAAGACAATATACGCAACTTGGGAGAGGAAACAAGGCTGAGTGATGCAATCCTCTACCCAAGGTCTTGATTTTCGCTTCACCGAACAGCATAGATCGATACATGCATGAAATCGTCTGATTACCAGTCAATAATGGAGACCATTAATAGATGTGAGGAAGGCCGCCAATAATGGTGATGGTCTCCAAGATGCACAGTACAATCTAGTAAGTGTGAAAAATGTTTTTGTTGTCGAACACCCGTAGAATCGCTTAACTAGGAGCCAATAATGAGAACTCCTGATCAAACATAAGGTGACCTGCCAGTAATTTCTGTAAGTACCAAGGCACTGAATGTATTTCTGGGTTGTCTTCTAGATAGAGTGTTGAAGTCGATAAGAAGATACATGTCAAAGGTAGGCAATAATGTGTCCTACATCAGTCGACACAAAACAGGACAAGAATGATTTTTTTATTGAGGAATCTTTTAGCACTGGGTCTAAGCGACAAAGGGCACGATGAAAGGATATGCTTGATGGGTTCATGGGAGGAAATGAAAGGTTAACCTTTGAACAATAGAAGGCACAACAACAGTTTTAACCATGCAGCACTAGACTCATGAACACCAAAGAGTGTTAGGATATAGAGATGCAAGAACATTGGGGTATTTAGGCTAAACTCATAGGATGGTAGGATTCATATTGAGAGGCCATCATAAGGAAGGTTTATCTGAGGGAGTTCCATGCTCAAGGGAACGAGTGCTACCAAGCCACACTTTCTAATACTGAATACAGTTGTATTGTCTACTTTCCCCATCTGATTAGTTTAGTGAGTCCAGACAGGTAAACTCATCGACCTTTTCATATTTTAAGAGTCTGGAAAGGACCGCAAAAAGAATGACTCTATGCCCTATCTGATTAGTTTAATGAGTCCAGATAGGCAAACTTTTCGATCTTTTCATGTTTTAAGAGTCTTAAAAAGATCGTAAAAAGAGCAACTCTATCATTAATATGTGTAATTTAATGAGTCCAGATGAGATAACTCATCGATCTTTTCATATTTTAAGAGTCTAAAAAGGACCAAAAAAAGAGTGACTCTATTGTTAATTTGTGTAATTTAATGAGTCCAAATGAGATAACTCAGTGGTCTTTTCATATTTAGAGAGTCTGAAAATATCATAAAGAATTACTCCAGGGTGGTCCCTTTGTCATATTTTTTAACTGGGTGCGACAAAAGTTTAATAGTATATACCCAGATCACTTGCTTTTCTGGGAGTTAATCTATTGAGTCTGGATAAAGAGAAAATTATGTGAAATAGATGTGGACCTGTTGTGCTCTACAACACCCCCCCATTTTTTATCATTCTATTCACAAAATTATCATATGAAATGGGTCCCTTTAGAGTTTGATTGGTATCAATATTATATTATTTAAAAAAGTTCCGCAAACCAAATGAAAACATTATAAAACCCTTTTTGAAAAATCCCATTTTAATCAAATAAATCAATCTTTATCATTGCGATAAAGCGATCGCAAGATCGCATATCGCAATGACATAAGGTACATAAGTAAGTGGCACATTGGTTTCCGCCAATGCGATACCGCTATCGGCTATCAGCAATACTATATGCACATTTTTAAAGCGCCCCATGCCATTCGCCCCGATGCGATGCGATATCGGCGATCGGCGATCAGCGATATACTATACATGTCTCATATAATGCCAATACTCCCGATGCGATGCGATATCGCTATCGGCGATCGGGGTTTTCAAAAGGTGTCAATATAAAAGGTTTAAGCTTTCCCCGATAGCCGATTGCGATAAAGCGCAGATTTCAAAAAGCCATTAAAATAAAGGGATATCACGATTAATTCATATTAAAGGCTTGATCCGTCCAACAATGATTCACCTGCACTCAACCGCCAAAACATCTACAGCACACTTGAATAAATCATTCGGCCGATTAATGATATAATGGGCATTTAAGGATTGGCAGGTTTTAAACAGCCATTTAATGTAATTGTAAGTCCTAAAATCCTCCCATGGATTGTATCTGCGCCCATTTTAAAAGCTAATTCCTTATCACACATCAGTCAATATATCTCATCACATTGAAGTTTTCATTGCCAATTCTCTGTATTACGTTTATTTTCGCCTCTGTGCAGAATTCATCCAAAGAAGAAAGCTCAAGCAAAATGGGGAAGAAATCCAAGAAGACCACAGGCACTTCCGCTGCGCCAGCCGCAGGACAAGCTGTCGTTGATCCCTCAAACAGAAAGAAAGGATTGATTTCGGATACCACATGTTCTGGTCTTGGCAGAACTACTTGGCAAAGCACCTACAACTTGATTGAGATTGAAGAACCCAAAGTAACAACAGTAGAAGCTACTGTACATTCTACTCGGAAATCTGAGGCCACTCTAAAGGACTTAGCTGACTCCTTCCTTCATCAGATAGCAGCTAGGGAACAAATTCTCCCATACACAGATGTAGTGCGGTGGGCAATTGAAGAAATCCCAATCCTGGATAGAACCTTCAGCACCAGAGACGGGAGAATTTTCGGGTCGTTCAAAGCTAATTATTTGAGGCAAATGTATCATTTGCCTGAGCCAGAGAAGATATACAATAAGGCGTTCCTGGAAAAATTCTCAAACGAGAATGAAGTTGAATCCGAACCCATCCGGGATTGGAGACAAAATCTGGCAAAACAAAAACATGAGTCTTCCGGTAAGTACTCTGTTGATTCCCTAGCTTCTCCTTATTTCTACGCTGGAATAATGATGTGTAGATTGTGGGGATTACATGACTCTTCTAATTTCACTATAGAAATGGTTCCTTTAATGGAAGCTGCATGCAATAGTATAATAATGGATTGGGCCACTATTCTCTCAGATAAATTAGCCAAAGTTTTTCTTGAGTTTAGGAATAAGACTCGCATCTCTGAAAGGATAATCCCCCCATTTTATTACAGTGCCTATATCCTAGATACCTTGTGTTTTAATTCTGAATTTCCTGTGCTCGGCTGGAGGTGGACACCACAAGAATCCATGCCTATTCATATTTACCACCAGAAATTATGGAAATCCTCCTACAAGCACCATCTGTAGCAAGTCTGCAACGGCTTTATGTTGCCCATTTATTATTCTATTTTTGATAAACCCATTCCCAAGATTTCCTACCAAGCTGGGATTGATTTAACAACAGTAGGGAGATGGTTTGGAGAGGAGAAATTCACTTATATAAGAGTTTTCGGTAGCCAAGCCGAACCTCATGTTCTCCCTTTATACATACCAGATAAACTGTTGGCAAGGGAAATCTCTTACCAGATTATTGCTGAGAGTGTTACACAGACTCTCAAGAAAAATAAGAAGCAGGGCTGGCCCTCTTTTCCCTTGAGATGCGGTGTCTATACTCTGCATGATCTCAAACATGCAGAAAAGGAAGCTACAAAGATTAAATCATTAACTCTGGCGACTCTCCCGAATAGGCAATTTGATCCAAACAAAGTTGCCTATAATGCACTAGAGCAGGCCAAATTGTCAAAATTTGACCATAAAGAAGATATGTTTGATGACCTATTCTCTTCAGCTGAGTCAATAATGCAGGTTAACTCATTGGCCAAAATGAAATATCATGATGAAGGGTTGACTGAATTTAACACACTTAGAGAACAAAGGTCTCAAACTCTGCCTCTAGATCTACTAGCGACAACCCCAGCGACATCGTCAAGCGAGGCTAATCGGCAACAGTCAAAGGAACCTCCAGTTATAACAAAAGAACAAGAGAAGCCACAGGAGGAAAATCAGAAGAAAGAACAGGAGGAAAAGCAGAAGAGAGAGCAGGAAAAAGTGCGGGAGGAGACCCGAGCTGAAAAGGAAAAACATACCACCATTGATGTCAATGTGGATACTCATATTGACCCTAAATTGCTCCAGGAATGGAAGCAATTTGATTCCATTATCAGTGGTTTGGAATGTTCAAAGGACATAGACACTTCAAAGGTAACGGACACATAGGAAATCACTTCACCATAGGTTCTAAGTGGAACCAGCGGCCCACCCATTTCTAAAGAGGTAGAGATAATACCAAAGGACCCCTCCGACCAAATCATTTTTCAGGTAGAAGATATTCCTCCCCTGGATGTCTTCTACAGCCCAAGGCATAAAGTTGTGGTTAAACGACAAAGGAAAAGAAGAAGGACTGATTAACCTTCCCTTTTCCCAGAGCGAACTGTCACGGGCAATGTGGTTTGGAAGGAGGAATTTGACCCCTCTGATGACCTGACAAAACTGTCACAGTATGCGGGAGCCTATTCGGCAGCGACAATAGATAAGGCATCGGAGGTAAGCCTTTTACTGAAAACAAAGGATCAGGAGATTTTCTCGTTACAGGCACAGTTAACTGAAACAAAGCAGAAAGCAGAGCAGGCAGAGGAGCAATTGTTGACGCAACAACAATTAAACAGTCAACTAACTCAACAATTGCAGGCAGAAAAACAAAGGATTGACCAAAGCGTAATCCAGAAACAGAAAGAATTATCAGAGGCATTGGCACAATTGAAAGCAGCAAATGAGCAAATGGTGAAAACAAAAGATGAGCAAATTGCTCAATTATCATCACAGCTCGAGAAAACAAAGGGCGTTCCACAAGTGGCTGAATTTAGAGCAGAAGCATTACAAATAAATACTGCATTAATATCCCAAATTAAGCTTCTGTGTCAACAAATCACCCAGGCAGAGCCACTATGTGAATTAACGGCATCCATAAGTAAGCAAGTAGACAAGGCCAGGACTGAATTGGATCAGGCTGAAGAAACGATAGCTGCATTTCTCGATTGGCAAGATTCTGATCAAGGACAAGCGGCAAATTTATCCAGGATCTTAGAATCACACAAAGATATACTTTTCACAGAATGGCAATCCCAGTTAATGAAAGCAGAGAGGGCGGTTTCCAGATGTAAATCAACTTCTAGCAATTTAGTTGAATTAGTCAATAACACTCTCTACTTATCAAACATGATTTCCCAATGCACACCAGGAAAGTTGACAACGATGAAAACATTGGAACAATCATGTTATCCAGATCTAGAAGAAAAGGGGAGATTAATCGCTGGGATTAACAGTTTAACCTGGGACACTTATTGGTTCTTCTTGGTAAAGCCGCACACACAGAGAGCCGCCCTCAAGTGCCTTACGGATGCAATCGAGTATATTATCCCCGATATTCAGGATGCCACCTATGCCGCCTAGCTCAGCTCGCGCCTCAACAAACCACCTGAAGTGGAGCCAATGCTTGCAATAAGTCAGCTTAGATTTAAAGGCAAGCAGCCTACTTGATGAATCATGCCGTCGACTGCCAGATCGCTGAAGAAAATAGGATCAAAATTTATTGATACCAATTAAGTAGGATTTCTGTTTTATATATAGGTGGATTAATTAAGTATTTATAGACCCTTTCATTGTTTTGGAAAGGGTCGTAAAGTTTTGTACCTGACTTAAAGACTGAAGTTGCACTATTGTGCTTCAGTCATATTCTTTTATGAAACTAGACCAGTTGTTCTAAATTTGACAAGGAAGCTTTTTATGCAATTGTGCACTATTGTCTTTGTTTGAAAATCTTTCTGCGTTGAAGGAAGAATCACAAGTAGCGATTGATATTGGGAGTGTCAAGCAGCTCATATGGTATTTTTATCTATGTCTGAATTCATTCCTTTCATATGAATTGTTATTTGATTATCTTTGCTATTATCGATTATATATATGTGTTTTAACAGCAGTTCTGTATTCCTTCCACTATTGTATGTTTATGGTGTGCTTTTCTTTTAATCATGTATGTGTCGATGATATAAATGATAAGTGTAGTAATATTGCTTTAATCGCTTTGCTTAACTATTTAAGTACAGTAATCCTGAATGAAATAATGTCCATGTCTGTTAGATGGAGTCATCTATATGCCTGTCTATAGACACAGATTATCAAGCGCTACACTTCAAAGCTCAATAAGTTCTCGGGATAAGTCATAGTTCTTGTATTCTTGTTAATAGATTTAGTTATTCACCTATCATTAGATTAGTTAATCAATTATCCATTCATCCCGTTTATCCATTTCTGGGAAACTGGTCCCATTATCCCCAGTCGGAGCCACCATTCCAAACGGAAAAGGAGCTGTACTAAGGTCCGGACCGGGTGGTTATCCCCCAATGTTGTTGCAGCGATTTTCGAGGCATCAACATTTTTGGCGCTAGAAGGAGGGCCCAACTGTGAATGGCACACAAACCAAAATCTACAAGCCATTCTAAGAGTAATTCTCCCTCCGTATCCCCTCAAACTTCCCATTTGCATGCTGGTTCTCCAGTATCCAAACAAGAAGAAGAGGAATCAACTACCACTGCTCAAACCCATCATACTCCAGAACAATTAAGTCTTGAATCACCTGAAGTCCAGTCTCTTATCCACAAACTTCAGAGTTTCTCGATTTCACCACAGAAATCTAAGGTATCACAAAGCAGTGCGACTTCGCAGTTCAATTTACCTCACCCTCTCACCAGACTTCAGAGCGAAAAGCTCAGTATTGAACCCACTGAGTTCCCTTTACCCAAAAGGAAAAAGGCGAAGAAATATACTGAAGGATCTGACAGTGAAGAGCTTTCATCCACATCCTCCATTGCATCTTCCCCTCTGCAAAGTCAACCATCCACTCCCCCATTACATATTGTTGTTCATCAGGGATTAGGAGCTTCAACATCCCAACCTGCTCACTCCTCAACATTATTTCCTTCCCAGACATCTGGAGTTCCAACAGTAGTATCAACCACTACTGCTATTATAATGGCAGATCCATGGACCAGACCTGGTGTAGTCAATATGCCTGCACCATTGCATCCATTACCAGATGCTCCTGAAAAATGGCTACCCAAGTCTAATTAGATGATGGGACCCAGGCTGAGGAACACATTAATAATTTCATGTTGGCAGTCAACTTGAAAGGAGTAACAGAACAAGATGTTGTTGTTGGACTTTTCCCTTACACCTTGCAAGGATCAGTAGGATCCTAGTATTTTTCTTTACCCTCTGGTTCCATTACCAGTTAGAACACTTGCCAAGAGCAGTTTCTTACCAAATATGGAGATGATAGGTCTTTGGCTACCCTAATAAACGATCTCTCCAATCTTAGGATAGAGCATAGGGAACCAATTAAGGAATTTAATGCTCGATTCAATAAACTCCTGAACAAAATCCCGATGGCCTCCAAACCAAGTGAACAAATTCAAAGCAAATGGTATATAACCGCCCTACCTGCCAATATAGCCATTTTTGTAGATAGGGTTGGGAAACCTACCTTAGCCGAAAACATGAAAGAAGCACTTGCTGTGGAGAAACGCATTAATGCTCTAGAAAAGAAAGCTGCTCTGGAAGACAGAAAAGTGAAAAAAGTCTCGTTTAAAGATGACTCAAGAAAGAAAACCCCAAAAGATCCATATGACATGGAGGGTTTGAAAAAAGTCCTAAAAACTTTATCAAATGAAATGGTTGAAATAAAGAAACAGGTAGCCGAAACCTCAACCCAAAGACCCTTTAGGACTTATAAGGAAAATGAATCTAAGCCACCGAATGTCATATCTAATGCAGATTCAGAGCAAGAAGAAGAGGAAGAGGAAACAATCTCACCAACTGATGATGAAGAAGAAGTAGTAGAATGTCATGGAATGTGGGGTTTTATACTCCCCAACTCCGATACCGATAATGAAGAAGAAGCGTTCTCGGTCACTACTAGGAGTAAAAGTACTTCCGAACCTGTTCAGGTAACGTCAAAGAAAAGGAGTGCAGGCCGCTACAACCAAAGAAAAAATACCTTCAAAGAAATCACCTGCAACAGTTCCCCAAAACTAGCCTTCAACTTCTAATACTTCTTCAACATCTAAAACATTAGTGGTATCCGATTCAATGGAGTACAACATTGTTGATGACATGAAGAAAACTAAAGCAAACATTACTATGTTTGAACTTAGTAAATTAAAACATCAGCAGAAATTTCTTCTCAAAGAATTGAATGCTGTTCCTTCTACACCTCTTCCCAGTGCTAAAGCTGCTAATGATTCAGGCCAACCTCCTCCCGGTATGGTTGAAGCTACCGATTTAGTTTTGATTGGAGATAGATCAAATTCTCATACTCCACCTTTCCTTCTGACCTATGAGATCTACAACAGAAACCTGCACAACTGTTTAATTGACTCAGGGGCATCTTCTAACATAATGCCAGCTTCAGTTTGTTCCAAACTGAACATTGAACCCCAGAAGTCTGCTATTCATATTGTACAGTTGGATAGGACCAAAGTACAGGTTGTGGGAGAGATTAATTCCGTAAATATCAGGTTATCTGCTGATCCCAGAGTAGTACAAAGGATTGATATCCTGATAGTCGATATACCTGAATTTTACGATTTAATCTTGAGTAGGGATTGGTCTGAAAAACTACATGGGTATATTTCTACTGATTGGTCACATATGTGGCTTCCCTATAAGGGTAAGCCAAATCAAATAAGGATTGATCGAGAAAAACATATGACCCATACAGTTACTGAATTTGAGCAAGAAAACCAACCTGTAGCATTTAATAACAACATTTTGGGGAATTATTCATCTGAGTCATTTTTTGGTAACTTTACTGCCCAATCATCCCCTTTCTCAGTTAACCATTTTACATCTCAGGTTGAGAATTTTTCACAAACAAATAGATCTAGATGTTTCAATAATACTGAGAAAACTGTAAATACAATTGTTAATACTTCTTTATTTTGGTCATTATATTTCGATGGGTCCAAATCTAGTGAGGGCTCAAGAGGAGGGTGTATTTTGGTTAGCCCACTAGGAGAAAAAACAATGTTACCTTGTAGGCTAGAATTTTAATGCACTAACAATACAACCGAATATGAAGCCTTAGTCCAAGGACTGTATAAAGCGATCAGCCTTAAAGTACAATATTTAAAAGTATTCGGCGATTCTGAAATTATTATCAAACAGGTGAGAAATACAATTCATTGTCTTTCAAATCATCTTAAGCATTATCAATCGCTAGTACAAGAACTCACTTCACACTTTTTGGCATTCAATATTTCCGCCATCCCTAGATCTCAAAACTCGGCAGCCGACCTGCTAGACAATGTAGCTTCCAAACTCCTACCTTCTGAAGACTACAGCCCAGATAGATTTTCAGTAGAATTGCTTTTTAGGCCTTCAATTCCTGACAATGTCACTAATTGGAGAGTGTTCAACCATGATGAGGATATTTTACAATTCTTAACTTCTGAAAAGTCCTATGATAATTATTGAGGAAAATGAGCATGACTTTCAAATGAGAGAAACACCTCAGGAAAATTCAATTCCTAAGCCTGTGGTAAAGCTGGAGGATCTTTATGATATTAAAGACAGGTTTAAGCCTGTGACTAATGCTAAGCTCCAAAGCTCTACCATAAGGTTTGAGTTGATAAATCTGGGTACTGAGCAAGCTCCTCAAAATATTAATTTAGGATTAGGACTTTCCTTGGAAGAGGAAGAGGCATTCATTAAACTGTTAAGGAAAAATAAACAGGTTTTTGCTTGGAAATATGATGATTTGAAGACATATGATACATCCATTATCCAGCATACCATCCCAGTGCTTCCCAATCAGAAACCAATTCAACAGAAGTTAAGAAAAATACATCCAAGTTTAGAGAGTCAAATAAAGACTGAAATTAACAAACTCTTGAAAGCCAAGATTATTTTTCCAGTCCGACACTCAAACTGGGTCTCCAATATGGTGCTAGTCAGAAAGAAAAATGGCGACATTCGGATTTGTATTGATTTCAGAAATTTGAACAAAGAAAGCTTAAGAGACAATTTCCCATTACCTACCATGGAGCAAATACTCCAATTAGTAGCAGGCTCTGAATTAATGTCTTTTCTATACGGTTTCTCAGGATATAACCAAGTTTTGGTCCATCCTGATGACCAGCTTAAAACCACATTCAGAACCAAATGGGGAACATATGCATATCAAAAAATGCCCTTCAGACTTAATAATGCAGGAGCAACATTCCAAAGAGCGATGGATACAGCTTTTAGAGGGATGATTAATAGAACAGTAGCCGTCTATCTAGACGATATTACTGTATTCTCTAAAGAGAAGTCCAATCATTTGCATGACCTAAATCAAATCTTTCAACGCTGCAAAAGATATGGTATTTCTCTTAACCCTAAAAAATCTTTCTTTGCTCTTGACCAAGGAAAGCTCTTAGGCTTTATTGTGTCTAAAGATGGCATTTATATTGATCCTGATCGGATCAAAGAAATTTCTGAAATCCCTTTCCCGCACAATAAGAAATCCATGCAGTCATTTTTAGGCCAAATCAATTTTGTTAAAAGATTTGTTCCAGATTTTTCTCAAATTATTTTGCCACTTCAAACTATGATCAAGAAGAATTCAGTCTTTAAGTGGGGATCAGCAGAGAAAGAAGCATTTGATTTAATCAAATAATCAATAATCGATGCCCCAGCCCTAAATACTCCTAATTTTTCTAATCATTTTATATTATACACTATTGCCTCCACCTCGTCTTATGCAGCAGTACTCACGCAGCTCAACGATCACAATTTGGAAGCACCCATTTCATTTTTTAGTTCAAATCTTCAGGGTGCTGAATTGAATTACTCCGAAGTAGAAAAACAAGCCTTTGCTATATTTAAAGCGGTCAAACATTATAGACCCTTCCTTTTGAAAACCCACACAAAAGTTATAGTTCCTTTCCCTGCAGTTAGGCAACTATTAATCCAAAAAGAACTAGGTGAAAAAAGGGAAAACTAGGTCACAGTGCTTCAAGAATATGACTTAGAAATTAAGCCAGCAAAGATTGTTAGGGGCCAAGGTTTTTGCAGGTTATTGGTAGGAGCATCCAACATTCCAGAATCAAGTGATACAGATCAAAGTGAAGAAATCAACCAGATAAGTGTTACTGATTCTGAATCTCAATATGCAGATTTAATCTTTTATTTAAAAAATGGTTATTCACCTCCTAACCTGTCTTACAAAAACAAAAGGGCCATTAGGTTAAAAGCGAAGAATTTTACAATTATTGATGATGTGCTTTTTAAGCAGAATTATGATTCCATCTTATTAAGATGCCTTGAGAAATCTGAAGCACAAAAGGTTTTGCAGGAGTTACATGATGGACCAGCAGGAGGACATTTTGGAGCTGACACAACAGCTCACAAAATTATTCATGCTGGATACTATTGGCCCACTCTGTTTAGAGATGCCCACGAGTATGTAAGGAAATGCCTCAATTGTCAAACTTCTAGTGGAAGACAATGTAAACCAGCTTTCCCTCTGCAACCAGTCAACATTGAACAACCATTTGAGCAATGGGGATTGGACATCATTGGGGAAATTACTCCACCGTCTTCCAAACAGCATAAGTATATCCTTACTGCTACCGATTATTTTACTAAGTGGGTTGAGGCGGTTCCTTTGAAGACAGAAAATTCTGAAGCAATCATTGAATTCATAGATCAATTCATCATTACCAGGTTTGGTGTCCCAAATGCTCTTGTTTTTGATAATGCATCTTATTTCTCAGGCAATGCTATGTTTGATTTCGCTATTAAAAGAGGATTTAAATTGAAATATTCTGCTAATTACTATCCCCAGGGTAATGGTTTAGCAAAGTCTACTAATAAAAATCTGATCAAAATCATTAAGCGAACTATCGAACAGAATCATAAAAACTGGCACAAATCCTTAATGTTTTCATTATGGGCTGATAGGATAACACAGAAAGCTTCTATAGGATCTTCCCCATTCAACCTTGTGTATGGAAAAGAAGCAGTACTGCCCACAAATCTTGTTCTTCCTTCTCTAGCCCTAATTCAGTTCATTGAGGAAAGTCCTTCCTCTTCTATTCAGCTTAGACATGATCAAATTCTAAAATTAGAAGAGGAAAGAGAAAAAGCCAAGGTTATTCATGCCAAACATCAGCAAATCATCAAGGTAGCTTTTGATTCAGTCTCATCTGGTTCAAAACAATTTCAAGTCGGTGATTTAGTTCTGAAATGGGACAAGGCCCATGAGGACAAGGGAAAACACACCAAGTTCCAGAAGATGTGGCTTGGACCATTTCAGATTTGTGAGAAGATAGGCCATTCGACCTTCATATTGCAAGATTTATCAGGTTTGAAAGATTCTCTCCCTGTTAATGGCCTTATCTTGAAGAAATTTTTTAATTGAGGAGGTAACCCCTTCTCCTTTTAGTTTGATAGAGTTTTGTAGTTTGTAGGATTTTTAGAAAATAATGTTGTAAGGTATCTTCCATTGACCTTTGCTGTGTTTGAAAACTTGATCCACAGAAGTAGTATGATATTTTCTTTTAAAATAATAGAAGTCTTAACCAAAAGGGATAATTTCTAGGAAACTAGGTATCATTGTATTCTGAAACCACACTTCAAGTTTTGTGAACACCTCTCAAAGTTTAAAAGTATTATAAATCATTTTCTGTTTTTAAATTGGTCATAAAGGGTTATCAATATCAAGATAGAAGCTAATACAAATTCAGCATATTCAACTCTTACCCTGTCATCCATCTACTCTTAAAAGAGAAAATTGTCCATCCCATTCACCAAAGTTTATGATTACTCAGAGTGTAATTCTAAAATTTTGATATAAAAAGATAAGAGGTCTTATTACAAGCCTGCTTACCATGATCATAGGGAAATAGTTTAACCGACATTACCAATACTACATACCATAACAGGGTAATGGCTTAAGAATTATAAGACAAGGGGTCTCATCACGAGCCAGCTTGTTCGGTTAGATTATTACCAGTGAATGGCATTGTCAATAGCTGGCTACCAAACCAGGACAATGGCTTTTATCTTATCAATAACAGAAAAAGAAAGAAATACAAAATATGAAAACATATTTTGAATTCATGCTGTTAATCACACTCTTAAATTGGATGGGACAATGGACAATAACATGGTTAAAAGGTATCCCTGTCGAAACTATGAACGTTTGCTGGCAGCAGAGGCTCTACCTATGACAGACGAGTTCACTATAAAAGCTGATTTGGAAAGGTTTTCTGTTTTATCATTATAAACCAATAAAGGCCTATTTAAAACTTAGAATGTATCTATTGTCTTTAAAAAGAGAGGAAATTAACAAAATAGTTTCATTTTACTCGGAATGCATTTATACCTAGTTATATTAAAATTTTCCCCTTTGATTAGAACTCTATTTTGAAAAAGTTTAAGTATTTCTATACTTTTCAGAGATAACTGTTTCTTCCAGCGAATCGCCAATTGTTGTGCTCTACAACACCCCCCCATTTTTTATCATTCTATTCACAAAATTATCATATGAAATGGGTCCCTTTAGAGTTTGATTGGTATCAATATTATATTATTTAAAAAAGGTCCGAAAACCAAATGAAAACATTATAAAACCCTTTTTGAAAAATCCCATTTTAATCAAATAAATCAATCTTTATCATTGCGATAAAGCGATCGCAAGATCGCATATCGCAATGACATAAGGTACATAAGTAAGTGGCACACTGGTTTCCGCCGATGCGATACTGCTATCGGCTATCGGCAATACTATATGCACATTTTTAAAGCGCCCCATGCCATTCGCCCCGATGCGATGCGATATCGGCGATCGGCGATCAACGATATACTATACATGTCTCATATAATGCCAATACTCCCAATGCGATGCAATATCGCTATCGGCGATCGGGGTTTTCAAAAGGTGCCAATATAAAAGGTTTAAGCTTTCCCCGATAGCCGATTGCGATAAAGCACAGATTTCAAAAAGCCGTTAAAATAAAGGGATATCACGATTAATTCATATTAAAGGCTTGATCCGTCCAACAATGATTCACCTGTGCTCAACCGCCAAAACATCTATAGCACGCTTGAATAAATCATTCGGCCGATTAATGATACAATGGGCATTTAAGGATTGGCAGGTTTTAAACGGCCATTTAATGTAATTGTAAGTCCTAAAATCCTCCCATGGATTGTATCTGCGCCCATTTTAAAAGCTAATCCCTTATCACGCATCAGTCAATATATCTCATCACATTGAAGTTTTCATTGCCAATTCTCTGTATTACGTTTATTTTCGCCTCCGTGCAGAATTCATCCAAAGAAGAAAGCTCAAGAAAAATGGAGAAGAAATCCAAGAAGACCACAGGCACTTCCGCTGCGCCAGCCGCAGGACAAGCTGTCACTAATCCCTCAAACAAAAAGAAAGGATTGATTTCGGATACCACATGTTCTGGTCTCGGTAGAACTACTTGGCAAAGCGCCTACAACTTGATTGAGATTGAAGAACCCAAAGTGACAACAGTAGAAGCTACTGCAGATTCTACTTGGAAATCTGAGGCCACTCTAAAGGACTTAGCTGACTCCTTCCTTCATCGGATAGCAGCTAGGGAACAAATTCTCCCATACACAGATGTAGTGCGGTGGGCAATTGAAGAAATCCCAATCCTGGATAGAACCTTCAGCACCAGAGACGGGAGAATTTTTGGGTCGTTCAAAGCTGATGATTTGAGGCAACTGTATCATTTGCCTGAGCCAGAGAAGATATACAATAAGGCGTTCCTGGAAAAATTCTCAAACGAGAACGAAGTTGAATCCAAACCCATCCGAGATTGGAGACAAAATCCGGCAAAACACAAACATGAGTCTTCCGGTAAGTACTCTGTTGATTCCCTAGCTTCTCCTTATTGCTACGCTGGAATAATGATGTGTAGATTGTGGGGATTGCATGACTCTTCTAATTTCACTATAAAAATGGTTCCTTTAATGGAAGCTGTATGCAACAGTATAATAATGGATTGGGCCACTATTCTCTCAGATAAATTAGCCAAAGTTGTTCTTGAGTTTAGGAATAAGACTCGCATCTCTGAAAGGATAATCCCCCCATTTTATTACAGTGCCTATATCCTAGATACCTTGTGTTTTAATTCTGAATTTCTTGTGCTCGGCTGGAGGTGGACGCCACAAGAATCCATGCCTATTCACATTTACCACCAGAAATTATGGAAATCCTCCTACAAGCACCATCTGTACCAAGTCTGCAACGGCTTTATGTTGCCCATTTATTATTCTATTTTTGATAAACCCATTCCCAAGATTTCCTACCAAGCTGGGATTGATTTAACAGCAGTAGGGAGATGGTTTGGAGAGGAGAAATTCACTTATATAAGAGTTTTCGGTAGCCAAGCCGAACCTCATGTTCTCCCTTTATACATACCAAATAAACTGTTGGCAAGGGAAATCTCTTACCAGATTATTGCTGAGAGTGTTACACAGACTCTCAAGAAAAATAAGAAGCAGGGCTGGCCCTCTTTTCCCTTGAGATGCGGTGTCTATACTCTACATGATCTCAAACATGCAGAAAAGGAAGCTACGAAGATTAAATCATTAACTCTGGTGACTCTCTCGAATAGGCAATTTGATCCAAACAAAGTTGCCTATAATGCACTAGAGCAGGCCAAATTGTCAAAATTTGACCATAAAGAAGATATGTTTGATGACCTATTCTCTTCAGCTGAGTCAATAATTTAGGTTAAATCATTGGCCAAAATGAAATATCATGATGAAGGGTTGACTGAATTTAACACACTTAGAGAATAGAGGTTGCAAACTCTGCCTCTAGATCTACTAGCAACAACCCCAGCGACATCGTCAAGCGAGCCTGATCTTAAACAGTCAAAGGAACCTCCAGTTATAACAAAAGAACAAGAGAAGCCACAGGAGGAAAATCAGAAGAAAGAACAGGAGGAAAATCAGAAGAAAGAACAGGAGGAAAAGCAGAAGAGAGAGCAGGAAAAAGTGCGGGAGGAGACCCGAGCTGAAAAGGAAAAACAGACCACCATTGATGTCAATGTGGATACTCATATTGACCCTAAATTGCTCCAGGAATGGAAGAAATTTGATTCCATTATCAGTGGTTTGGAATGTTCAAAGGACACAGACACTTCAAAGGTAACGGACACACAGGAAATCACTTCACCACAGGTTCTAAGTGGAACCAGTGGCCCACCCATTTCTAAAGAGGTAGAGATAATACCAAAGGACCCCTTCGACCAAATCATTTTGCAGGTAGAAGATATTCCTCCCCTGGATGTCTTCTACAACCCAAGGCATAAAGCTGTGGTTAAACGACAAAGGAAAAGAAGAAGGACTGATCAACCTTCCCTTTTCCCAGAGCAAACTGTCACGGGCAATGTGGTTTCGAAGGAGGAATTTGACCCCTCCGATGACCTGAAAAACTATCACAGTATGCGGGAGCCTATTCGGCAGCGACAATAGATAAGGCATCGGAGGTAAGCCTTTTACTGAAAACAAAGGATCAGGAGATTTTCTCGTTACAGGCACAGTTAACTGAAACAAAGCAGAAAGCGGAGCAGGCAGAGCAGCAATTGTTGATGCAACAACAATTAAACAGTCAACTAACTCAACAATTGCAGGTAGAAAAACAAAGGATTGACCAAAGCGCAATCCAGAAACAGAAAGAATTATCAGAGGCATTGGCACAATTGAAAGCAGCAAATGAGCAAATGGTGAAAACAAAAGATGAGCAAATTGCTCAATTATCATCACAGCTCGAAAAAACAAAGGGCGTTCCACAAGTGGCTGAATTTAGAGCAGAAGCATTACAAATAAATACTGCATTAATATCCAAAATTAAGCTTCTGTGTCAACAAATCGCCCAGGCAGAGCCACTATGTGAATTAACGGCATCCATAAGTAAGCAAGTAGACAAGGCCAGGACTGAATTGGATCAGGCTGAAGAAACGATAGCTGCATTTCTCGATTGGCAAGATTTTGATCAAGGACAAGCGGCAAATTTACCCAGGATCTTAGAATCACACAAAGATATACTTTTCATAGAATGGCAGTCCCAGTTAATGAAAGCAGAGAGGGCGGTTTCCAGATGTAAATCAACTTCTAGCAATTTAGTTGAATTAGTCAATAACACTCTCTACTTATCAAACATGATTTCCCAATGCACACCAGGAAAGTTGAGAACGATGAGAACATTGGAGCAATCATGTTATCCAGATCTAGAAGAAAAGGGGAGATTAATCGCTGGGATTAACAGTTTAACCTGGGACACTTATTGGTTCTTCTTGGTAAAGCCGCACACACAGAGAGCCGCCCTCAGGTGCCTTACGGATGCAATCGGGTATATTATCCCCGATATTCAGGATGCCACCTATGCTGCCCAGCTCAGCTCGTGCCTCAACAAACCACCCGAAGTGGAGCCAATGCTTGCAATAAGTCAGCTCAGATTTAAAGGCAAGCAGCCTACTTGATGAATCATGCCGCCGACTGCCAGATCGCTGAAGAAAATAGGATCAAAATTTATTGATACCAATTAAGTAGGATTTTTGTTTTATAGATAGGTGGATTAATTAAGTATTTATAGACCCTTTCATTGTTTTGGAAAGGGTCGTAAAGTTTTGTACCTAACTTAAAGACTGAAGTTGCACTATTGTGCTTCAGTCATATTCTTTTATGAAACTGGACCAGTTGTTCTAAATTTGACAAGGAAGCTTTTTATGCAATTGTGCACTATTGTCTTTGTTTGAAAATCTTTCTGCGTTGAAGGAAGAATCACAAGTAGCGATTGATATTGGGAGTGTCAAGCAGCTCATATGGTATTTTTATCTATGTCTGAATTCATTCCTTTCATATGAATTGTTATTTGATTATCTTTGCTATTATCGATTATATATATGTGTTTTAACAGCAGTTCTGTATTCCTTCCACTATTGGATGTTTATGGTGTGCTTTTCTTTTAATCATGTATGTGTCAACGATATAAATGATAAGTGTAGTAATATTGCTTTAATCGCTTTGCTTAACTATTTAAGCACAGTAATCCTGAATGAAATAATGTCCATGTCTGTTAGATGGAGTCATCTATATGCTTGTCTATAGACACAGATTATCAAGCGCTACATTTCAAAGCTCAATAAGGTCCCGGGATAAGTCATAGTTCTTGTATTCTTGTTAATAGATTTAGTTATTCACCTATCATTAGATTAGTTAATCAATTATCCATTCATCCCGTTTATCCATTTCTGGGAAACTGGTCCCATTATCCCCAGTCGGAGCCACCATTCCAAATGAAAAAGGAGTTGTACTAAGGTCCGGACCAGGTGGTTATCCCCCAATGTTGTTGTAGCGATTTTCGAGGCATCAACAGGACCTCATTTTGTTATGAGTAGGAGGAGAAGGACTAAACTCGATTTTCATCGTGAATTTTTAATGAATCACACGACGACCTACTCAATACCTTCATCGAATTTTAATGAGTCAAATGAAGAAAAATAAAGGTACATTTTTTAGTTTATTGAGCAAGGAAAAAGAGGTAAAAGAACTGCTCATTCGTTCTTCGTAGATTTAATGAGCCTGAAGAAGGGAAAAACTTGGGGATTGTTTCGGTTTTGAGAGAAAGAAATGGTCCCAAAAAAGCAATTGCTCTGGTTGTTGCCATAGATTTTTAACAAGCTCGGTGACAAAAACTCGAGATTTTTCAATTTAACGAGTGAGAAAAGTACCTAAAAGAATGCTCAGGTAATCTTTATAAATTTTTAATGAGCCTAAAGAAAAAAATCGGGATTTTTTCAGTTTTATGAACGAGAAAAAAGTGCCTAAAAAGAATGCTCTAATGATCTTTTCAGTTTAATGACCTAGAAAAAGAGAAAAAAAGAGCTCCTTGAACCGTCGTCATATGTGTTTAACGAGCTCAACAATGAAAAACTCAGGGATTTTTTAGCTTTTAGAGCGAGAAAACATCCCATAAAAGAAAATGCTCATATCTTCCTTGTAGTAGTTTAATGATCCCAAAGAAGGAGACTCGAGTTTTTTCGAATTAACGAGCAAGAAAAATACCATAAAAAGAATGCTTGCTCTTCTTTGTGGTAATTTAATGAGCCCAAAAAAGGATACTCGAGGATTTTTCGGATTAACAAGCAAGAAAAATACCATAAAAATAATGCTTGATCTTCTTCATGGTAGCTTAATGAGCCTGAAGAAGGAGACTCAAGGATTTTTCATATTAATGAGCAAGAAAAATACCATAAAAAGAATGCTCGATCTTCTTCATGGTAGTTTAATGAGCCTGAAGAAGGAGACTCAAGGATTTTTCGGATTAACAAGCAAGAAAAACACCATAAAAAGAATGCTCGATACTTCTTGATCTCATGCTTCATAATAGAAGGGTCTATGCCATGCATTTCCTCATAGGACCAAGGGAAAACATCGCAGAAGTCCGTAAAAGGGTAGGTGAAGCTCGCAATTTCCTTAGTATTGTGATTGGCTCCAATATGTATGTTTTCTACGATGCCTGTCTTGACTGAAATATCAATGAGCAATGTCTTTGAAAGATTTCCCATGTTTCCCTCCGAGTCCAATGTTTGGATAGTCGTATAAGGTGAGGAAACGATTTTAGGTGCATCAGATGACACGATTTGAAGAGGCATCATGTCCAAATCAGATATTGAAACATGATGGTGCAAGTCCTCCCAAGGTCACTCTTCTAAAATCATGATGTCTCTAATAGCTTCGTCCATAGGTAGGACTTGATTGAGGGTATTGAAAGGAGCAGGAATGGGAGGGGTAGTGGTACTATTGGCTGTGACCAAAGTGAACAGAGACTAGGATGCAAATTGAATGGCCTGATAGGCCAATTAAGCTGGTGATAATTACATTTGTTCTCCATAATTGTCAATGTCTGAAGGGGCCGTGAGGATCCAAGGATCGGTCGGTTCGTGAGGAATGGATGAAACCATAAAGACCGTCTGTGGAACCATGGGTGGAGGAAGAGGGAAACAACCCATCAGGGAAGATCCCTTCAATAGACTAGTATCGATACTGACGTAAGAGTCAGGTACACCACCCACTAATGGTACAGAGCCACTAGGTAACGGGGAGTAATCTAGGGTGCAAAAGGATAGCTGGTCCATTGTAGCTATCTTTCCATCTAAGGGAAATATGATGATACGGAAGACCGAAGACACAATGGAATTCATGGCATAAGTCCAATTGCAGCCCAAAAGAAGATTATAGTCAAGTTTATGATACACAACTTCGATATTCACTGTTACCGTTTTCCCACTCAAGGTGATAGGGTAGCTAGCTAGGTAATCTTTTGGGATGAAATTGTCACTATCAAAAGCTTTAAGGGAGTTCAATGGCAGAGATAGGGTTGGAGAACCTAAAGCAAGCCAACATGAAGACGACATGACGCAGGTAGAAGCACCTTCGTTAATGAGAGTTCTATCTATACCTTTACCTTTCGAAAAGATTTGCACCTAAAATGAAAGCTAGTGAGAAAAGGGAGGTTTACACTTTTCCATGTCGAAACTTGCAAGCATAGAATCCTGTGGGTCGATACCACCAATGGCCAAAAGAAAATCTTTCCTTTGTGTTGGACATGTTTGTAATACTTCGAGCACCGACATAGCCGATGACGCTTGTGCCAAGTCTTCTACAATGTTGTAGTTTTGGGCGGCACGTGCAGATGTATTGTGCATTGTGCGTCGAAGTTCCCCTTTAGGGGGGCGACTCACAAGGTCAGCAACTAGCCTTTTGATATGAAAATTGTTAGGCAGCAGTGGGTTTTGACTTGAGGAAGGTTCCTCTACATGAGTGATAGGAGCTCCATAGGATTTGGCTCTTGTTTGTATACCTACCATTTCAAAGGTGTAAACAGTAGAGGGTCCTTCACCAGCTGAAGGATGTTGCGAACCACCTTTGCCCCCTTGCGGGGGGTGGGTTTGGTTTGCAATAAAGTGTTGTTGCTGCTGAGCAGGGAAAGGATTATTCAGGATAGCAGGGGTCCTACCAGTGTCCTTTTTAGCAATGAAATTTGTGCATTCCTGAAGACAAGGGTAACGATAGGTCATGTGGTCTTCAGCACAAATTTTGCAAGGGAATCAGGCGGGTTTATCCTTTCTATCATTAGGATGCGCATCAGCCTTCTGCTTTGGGTTTTGCTGCTTTGTTGACTGCTCCTCAGAAGGAGCAGTCTTTTTCTTATTCTTCTTGTTCTTACCACCAAGTTTTTACATAGGTTGCATAGAGTTTATCGCGATGGTAGGAAGAGCAGTCAATTTGGTAGAGGGGTCCACTGAAATCTAGGCAATGTGACTGTTGAGTTGTTTTACAGTAGCCCCAAAGGTTGCACCGATAATCCCGTCGGCGTACACTCGGGGGTGCTGAGTAGCGGGAGCATTGGAGTTGCGAGGGGAATTGGGGATTACATTGTAAAGAGTAACAGACTGCAAATATATCAGATCTAAGTGCTGGGCACGACATATGGATTGATCTTCCATGATCGCACCACCTAAGGCGACATCCTTAGTGATTTTGGGGAGTAGAGACTTGCAAAACGAGTCCACTAAGAGATATTCTAGGAGGGGAGCTTTGACTAACCTCTGCCTATGTCTCCATTCATATATATGATCAGAGATGTTGGTGGTGGTATCTTGATATAATGAAGTGAGGAGTTCCATCCTAGTCTCATAGTGGATGGGTAGCTGGAAGTGCTTTAAGAATTCCATCACTAGAGCATCAAAGGTATTGATTGACGCATGTGGTAACTAGATGTACCACTTGGCTACGTTGTCAGTAAGGGTGCGAGGAAAAAGATGTAACTAGATACTATCATCCACCATGGAGTTATAAACACACCAAAGATGATAGGTGGTGATATGGGTACCCGGATCCTCCCCTTGTTTCCCTTCTAACTTAGGGATGTCTGTCGGTATTTTATGCGAGATTGGCAGCCAGAGTAAGTTATGATAGATGGGGTCATTTGTAAGTTTATACAAATCGGGGATATCCAACATTTCCAAGAAAGGTAGAGCGTGTGATGCCCCCGAATTGGACCAAGGCGATGACATATGACTTGCGGATCCTTGCGGTCCTCCCATTGTTTGATTCCCAATATTATACATAGGTTGCGTGGTATAGTAGTTGCCTTGGGGAATGGCATTGTAATGTGGATTTTCATGGGGATTGTGATGCTGGGGTATAGAATTTCCCCCAGGATAAGCAGTGCCCCCTTGACTCATTTGACTTTGTGAGTAGGGTTCCCCCATGGGTTGGTTGCGACCTCCTTGAGGATTCCTGCCTACCACAGAACTAACCATATGTCTTTGACTGGCATAAGTGGTGTTCATGTCAATCAGTGACTGACCATGCATGCCTAAAAATGGACGGGGAACTATTACATTCCTGGCTGGTATATGAATATTGGGAGTGCCCCTAGATATTTGAATCTGGGGGTTAGAACTATACAATGGATGCCGACCATATTGTTGGTTGAAGGGACCCCCGCTAACTGTGTTATATTGAGCATTATAAGGAGTGTTGTATGTAGCACTTGTCGAAGGTATAGAGTTTAACACTAAAGAGGTGGAACCTGACATAGGCTGGGTTCCACTCGTGGAGGGTGTCATGTGAGGGTTTGTACCTCGGACAAATGGGATATATGGGTTCGCCATCAATGCTGTGGTAGTGACTGTCAACTAGGGAAGTGGTGGGGGATAAAAAATGTCTAAAATGTTCCATGACCCGTTAGTCGTCAATGGGATGGGTGGAAGTGTTCCAACTAAAGACAAGGTGGGTACAAGTGCAACACGAACCAGGAGTGGGTCCAACGGATTCGTGATCGGAGGGTTATAGGGTGGAAGAAATCCTGTAGTAAAGAAATCCTCCAGTAAGCTTGAATTTTCAGTTCACCAAACTAACTTTGTGTGAGATCTCGGAGACTAATTTCCAAAAGATGGGGAATCTGGTTCACTAGAGCTTGGAAGTTCTTCCACAATGAGTGGAGGAAGTTCTAACAATCATATAGATTGATGACGAGGGTTCGATGTAGCCATGGTGACCAATAATTTTTATCAATAAATTTTATTGTGATATTTATTAAAGTCTCAATGATAACACTCGAGCACCTAAAAAATAAAAAATACACTAAGTGAATCAATCAACAAATAGAGGGAAATGACCCTGTCTCATAAAGCACTAATCACTGGAGATGAAACCCAGTATCATAATGAATAATAGAGAGGGCTAGCCAAATGTATAGTTACGGTTACTCTAGAAATTCACCAGAACCTAAAATTGAGGGGCCAAGTACTATTGTGAAGATGAGCACCCTCCCAAAAACTAAAGACAGAGTAGGTCCATTTGTGTTAGATACCAGGGCAGCCCGCCCCAATCACCTTGTGTAAGTCCCTAAATGTATGGCCACTAAGGATACCTGAGATCAAAGACACTACCAGGGGGGACATAGTCACAGACAGTATGCTGTGTGGGCAAGATACCCGAGTCCCCGACTCAGCTCTGAAATCCCCAAAGGGATCCCCAATACACAGAATACCCAAAGAAGTTGTAAGTGAAGGTGGGCTTCCTTCACTTACAGTCTGATGTTGTCTCGTATTTAGCTCTGATTTTATTGGAGTGGTCCCAGTAGTATGATTGCAAAAGGAATTTTCTCTCTTTTAATGACACTAGTTTTGGTTTCTAATCTTGGGCAGTTTACTCATGTTATAGACATTTTTGTGCCTTACAGCATGAAGCATGAAATGTCCATAATCTAAGGGATCCAAAGTCCCTAAACATGTTGTTCCTACCCCTAGAGGAACAAGGTCAGCAAACCACAGCACTAAATATCAGTTCTCCACCTGAAAACACTCAAAAACAAGCAAATTCTGGATCATGTCAACTGCTCCACTGAGCATCTGCGCTGAATGTCAAGTGCTCCACTCTATACCTGCGCTGAATGTCAACTGCAAAGAAGGCCACCTGCGCTGAGCGTACTTGGACAAGTGGCAAAGTCATTCCTCAAGGTGTCAGTGCCCAGGAAGCTTCCAAAATGACACTTGGATCAAGGAATTCGCCTGGTGATGAGTAAGAGGGTCTAGATCTCCAAGTGGAAGCAAGAACCTCCAAGTGGACTCAAGAACTGAAGAATAACTGAAGTGAGAGAGGACACTAGTCAGCTTCATGCCAGCCTCAAGCTGACTCATCCTTTCTCCAAAACTCCTATATATAGAGCTCTCTCATGAGGTCTAGGGAGGCTGGAATCTTGTGAATGTAAGGAAGTGCTGTTGGTTTGAGTTTAGAGCTATTGGGTGATTTGCTTTGAAGGAGGTGAAGAGGAGATTTCTTTCTGCTGGGAAGGTGATGCTGGATTGGGCCTCTTATGGTTGTATCACTTCCTGAACTTTACTTCTTCCATTAATAAAGCATTTGAGGTTCTTCTATATGCATGTGTCTCAATGATGTATTGTCATACTTGTGTATTTGATTTATTCTAATCCTTGAATCAATTATGAATGTATGCTTCTTGTAGTTTCCCTCTCTTGCCATTTTGCAGGATCTTGGTGTAGCTGGGTCAGTGAAAGAGCAAGGAGCTGGGAGCAAGCAACAAGGAGAGAAGATTGGATCAACCATTAGCGAAAGATATCGGTTAGTGGATCTCTTTCTCCCCTATTTTACTTTCATAAAGAAGAAATCTTAGATAGCTTTGCTTCGATTGTTGCTGAGGTACTATCACCCTTAGAGTGGGATAGGGTCATTCCGTATTGGATACTTTTCCCATCAACAAATTGGCGACTCCGCTGGGGACCGTATCTTGTTGGTTGTTTGTGTTTTTGCTATTCATTTCATAAACACAGGGAGTACCGAATCGAACTGCATTTGGATCTTTCAAATGCAAAGTAGAGGGCAGCTACTCTAGCTCAGTTTCTGGGCATGTTTATGATTTGAAGAGCTGATCCACAAGGACTCTGAACAACTCTTAGTGATAGCTTTTCATCCTCCTAATTACCCTTTAGTGTGTACTTGATTGATAGCTTTTGATTTGGCCAAAAACTGTGAATTTTTGAGCAATCTGTGACCCGGAAACCAAGAGAAACGAGAGTTTCTCTCTTCATTGTAGGCACTGTGAAGGCAGTCTGCATTTCATCACAGGTCCCGAAGGGGCTACCTGCGCTGAATGTCAAACTGACAGTGTACTACCTGCGCTGAACCAGTTTTGCCTTGTGCAACTGGGGTTCCCTGCTGTTTATTGCCCTGTTTTCATCCTTGTTTTTGCAGCCTATTATCAGTCAATGTACCTATCTGAAACCACCTTTCCTTGCCACTATTCCGCCTCGGTTGTATAAAGAAACTGTATTTTTTCTTTGTATTTCTTATATCATTTGCAGTTTCCCATAACAAAAAGTGAACTAGTCTTGTTGTGGCCTCTTAGATCTAGACCTGTGATAAGTGTCATATCGATCTTAAGAGTTAGTTTGTTTGCTGTTCATAGCTGATTGAGCTTTTGCTTTCGTCATATGGTTTGAATTTATGTATTTCTAGTGTTGAAACAAGTAAATCTTAAGGTGTCTTTGATTTTGGACAAAGCTTGTTTGCTTTCACTTGAAATTGAATTCAAAATTATACAACAGCTTTCTTTTTGTAATACATCAACATTAAGAAAGAGAAAAGAAATACCTGCATTGTGCAATTTGCATTTTTGATTAGTTTGCATGTCAGATTTAGGAAGAGTGCATTAGAGTGTGCTGATTGCTCTTTGAGAAAAGATAGTCGCTCTCTTTTCCCTTAGTAGCTAGGATTTTCAAAGTTGAAAGATTATAAAGCTTGCTTATCATCTTAGACTACATTTAGGAATTTGTACCAATACATCTAGTGGTGATCCTGAAAGACAAACTTTAAAAAAGATCAACTTAAAATATATTGAATGAACCTAACAACGCTTTGCAACATAACGCTCACAGTAGAGGTCTAGGTAGAGACGTGTTCCGGCGTCGTTAAACGTAGTGACTGTCGATCTCTACGAAGGTGGGTGATTCCTCCTGAGAGACGATAGCACTAATACGGACTTGTGCTCCCACGTACCGTCGCGTATATATTGGGAGACCCCTATAGGCATTTATCCTTTATCCTTAGGAAGCCGTGTCGGCCGCCCTACTGATCGCAATGCAGTGAACACAGCATTCACGAAGATCAACCACCCGTACCGTAAAACGTATTCTGTGGTTTTGCGAAAAGTTTGGCACACCCTCTGCCTAGATCTCCAGAGCAGTTTGTTTTGGCCTTTTTCAAACTCTATAACTGAAAAAGTCCATCCGAGCATTTGTCACTTCGGGCTCGTTAAAACATCGAAGGAGACTAGAGTCATCTTTAGCTTTTTCTCGACTCTTTAAAAGTGAAAAAGCAAGTTGTGTCTAAGCGTCGTTAAAATTTATTTTAAACGGGATAATCATCACCATTCCCTCGTTGATCTTCGAAGTTAGTCTTTTGGCATCGTAAGTTCTTGTAGAGTCGCAAAAAAAATCTTTTGGATAGACTAGATATGTCTGAACAACCGTCGACATCTAGGACTGTGTCGTCCGACACAGCAGCAGTAGAGCCTTCTGCTACTACTCCAACGATGTTCGCTGGTATACCATCTGTCCCGGCAAATTGTCAACAACAAGCCGGAGTCCAATCAGGGACGACGACATGGTTAGTTCCTATTTCTTCATCCGGATTATCATCTAGTATTTCTTATGTTGAAACTCAATAAATTGATCCAATGTGTCTTCAAAGGCCAATTTACCCTTTAAGTACTGGATTTCCACCATATGGAGGGCAGTATGCTCTTTCATTGTTCCCTCCCAGAGAACAACCATATGGGAGTTTACAACAAAGTTCAGGTCAAACTGGAATTACATCCAGCGGTTGGGTACCAATACTGCCTCAACAACCAGGGGTTGTATATTCAATGCAGCCAGTACACCCTGTGTCGAATATTCCCACCACACCTGCTATGGTGAATGCGTCGCAAGTACAAGCGCAACCTGTTGTATGTCGACCCCAAGTTTCTCAGGTTGCAATACAACAGCCTCTTGTCTCAACGACTCAATCACAATCTCAGGGTAGTGCCTCCTTATTTGGAGCGACTCAGGCTCAAACAAGTACTATGACCCCTCATCTTGGTCAATCATCCAGTATTGGTCAACAGCAAATGGTCCAACAACCAGAGCTGGTTCAATCTCAACAACCGCCATTCCAGCAATCATATCAAGGACCTGAGCAACAAGTCTTTGTAAGTAATGGGCAACCATGCTATAATGGTTATGCCCATCAACCTTGCCAGCATTATGCTGGTTTGCAAAGACCCATTGCTCAGGCGATCCCATCTTATCCTGGGTATGCTTCGCCGAACCTGAATCAGCAGTTGCCCTTTGTAGCAACTCTAGAATTACCAGATCTAAACCGGCTGACGAATGATCCAATTGCTTATGCCCCTTGGTGGCCAGCGATTCCGCATAAACTTCCGTCAGATATTCCTAAATTTAATGGAAATCCGGGTGAAGATCCGTCGAATCATGTGATGACATTCCATCTATGGTGTTCATCAAACACCCTGAATGATGATTCGATAAGACTTCACCTATTTCAGAGGACGTTAACGGGTCCAACGGCAAAATGGTACATTGAATTGCCTAGAGCTTCGTTCGACAACTTCAGCACCTTAGCCACAACCTTTTTAACCCATTTTCAATTACCGATAAGGTATGAAACGGGAACAGAACTCCTTACCAACTTCAAACAGACGACCGCCACCCACATATCTGATCATATACATGAGTGGCGACGTCGTCGTAGGATGGTAAAAACGTACGTTCCCGATCAGCTATTAGTTGAATGGTTTATCAAGTCATTACTTCCTGCCATCACGGAAGATGTGGCAAAGGGAGGAGTCGTAACGGAAGAGCAGGTTATCGCTCGTGCGCAATATCTGGACTTGGTCTATACTTAGTCCGGCACGCTCTACGACAAAATACCTGACGCCCCTAGACCGGAATTCTCAATTCCTCCTCCTCCTAAATCAAACAATGACTCTCACGCCGGCGATGGCGTGATTGGCAAGCACAAAATTTCTAGTCAAAATGCAAATGAGGAACTTCTTGCCTCAGAAGTAAATGCCATGTCGATCGACAAGGGTAGACAATTGAAGCAACCATAGGGCAAGAAGAAAAAGAAAGGGAGAAAAAGGAAACCCCCGGCAGGGTGTCATATATGCGATGAGGATCATTGGACGAAAGATTGTCCACATATAGCTGAAGTTAAGAAACTCTTTAAGAGTTCAAAAACCCCAGCAGTATTGACTGATCCGTTTCCCAACCCAGGTCAAAATCTGGTTGCTAATCAAAATGCTTCTCGATCCCAAGTGCTTATGTTGTCTGTCTCGAAGCAGCAAAATGATGCTTTGACAAGGAATAAAGATTACGGGAATCCACGGCTGTCGAATAACAAGGCTAGTAGTTCGACGACAACTTTAACCAAAGTTGTGCCACCCAACATTCCTGAACCAATGATAAAGTCGCCGAAGGGAGTAGTACACAAATTGACATTTAATCCTCGTGCCAAAATAGAACAGAATTATAATATAATAGAGGACCTGGCTCAATCGTCGTCCGCTATGTCGACACTTGAGGTACCGCAAAATTGCCCCTCCCAAGAGCAAGCTTTATTATCAGCAATAGGTGGGATTGGCCCAATGGATTCCAATATTGTGGCCTTTGATCATAAAGGATATGACCCTCAGTTACCAGCTCAACTAGCTTTCCTTATTCAAGTGAAAGCCCTCAACAAAACTGTTCATCGAACAATTATTGATGAGGGGGCATCTACATGTCTTATGTTGATGAGTTGCTGGAAAAATTTAGGCTCACCACCCTTGTCGAAATCATCAACTACGTTAAAAGCATTTGATGGACGATCATACACTCCATACGGGATTTTAAGTAACTTGCAAGTTGAACTGGGGGGCAAAACAGTAGGAATTGATGTTGAAGTAATTGATGGAAACCTCGATTACAACATCCTACTGGGAAGGCCCTGGATATATGCCATGGCCGCAGTTGTGTCGACCTACTTTAGGAAGATTGCATTTCCCTTTCAAGGAGGAATTACAGTCGTCGACCAACAAACCTTCCTCCCCGACAGTTCACAAGTTACGGGAAGCATTCCAATGATCCATGGAAGCAATCATTCACTTCAAAATATTGGAGTAGGTCTCCTAAAAGACCCTGCCTTAATGGGTACTTTTGCCCTACCGCCTGCAAGTAATTGGCGGAAGTGGCCACAGTGGAAACCTACAATATGAAATCTTCTATATCTAATGGATTCAGAAGATTCCTAAACATTTTGTCAACGTGGATCATCGCCCTGATAGAAATACTGTAAATACAGTGGGCTCTGAGGACGGTTCTTATCTCGTGTCAACCTCGTTAAAAAATGAAACAAGGAGTCATGAGGATAGTTCTTTTACTGTTTCAACCTCATTAAAAAAATGAAACAATCCCCTTTCCAAATCTCAAAGGTAAACCTTCATTCCAACCACCGAGTTGAATGCAATGAAGCTTGGGGGGCATGCACCTCGATTTGCGTTGTTATGTTGGGGGCATGCAAACTTATCAACGAGCAGTTTTAGCAAAGTTTATGCTCGTTAAAAAATAAAGGCACCTGTGAGCAAGCTTCCCCCCAGAGTTCAAGCTCATCCAGAAAAAATGAACCGGTAAATAACCATTTGAGATCATAAATTCATCAGCCATAAAAGCCTTGGTTGTGTTTGCACCGTCACCTCCACTTTTCATTTGGCCGATCATTCACCTCCACTTGATTGTTTACCTATTTTGAGGAATAGCTGCGAAGAGTGATTTCACCTAGCCCTCCTTGTGACACTGCCGTGATTGGAAAATTCCAACCTGTACCTGGAATCTGCTGCTACCCCTGTTTATCACTCGTTCCTCAAAATACGAGTCTTCTTTGAGCTCTTTTCACTGACTCGTAAAATATGAAAAGTTTGCCGAGTTTTGGCCTTCCAGCTCGTTAAAATGACCGGAAGAGCTATCCCTCCTCTAGATTTTAATCTTTTTTGGACCTGAGGGATTATTGCACAAAAAGGTCGAGCGCTTGTTTTATTCGGCTCGTTAAAGTTATCGAAAACTCATCCCTTCTGTATTGTTTTACACTTTTTCGGACTTAAGGGATTAGATGACGAAAAAGGAATTTTGGAGTTAACTTTTTGTACCTTTTCAAACTCTCTAAAAATGAAAAGGACCGAGTTTTCCTTGTCGTTAGACTCGTTAAAATGATAAAATAGCGACAAACTTGTCTTTAGACGAGAACGAGTTTCCCTATCGCTAGGCTCGTTAAAACATAGCGATGGGCTTGCCCGAAGGGCAGGTTATAGAACAAGCATATGTTATCCTCCTCAAGCTTGACAAAAATAAAGAGCTACTGGTCAGAAATGACTGGGGAAAAATTGGGAGAACCTCAAAGCTTTAATGGTAGCAAGTCGCTCTTGAACATGACACTTTTCCTCCGTACCACATCGGGTTGGATTGTTTCATTCACCGGTCTCATCACCATGGTCTCGCCAAACCATCCATTTGGGGTAATGCTACCGATCCATCGCATTAGTGTCGTTATATGTTCAAGAGATGTCGTTCAGAAAGAGTCAACCGTGTCCCATCCACTGCCATACATTATCCTTCATCCATTCATGACCGCCACCCTGAATCATATGTCACAGATTGTTTTCACCTCCACTAAAATCATTAGCTCCGTTCCATGTCACTGATGTGGGATTCATTAAGGCCCTCCTTTGACGGATCGCTTCTTGTCGACTTCAGCTCATTATCCAAGAAGTTGATCTAGGAACAACCCCCTCAGTACTTTGAAGCTTGCATGCCTCAATGGCAAGTTTCTCACTTCCGGCGACAGGTATACATCAATGACCTTCGACCGAAAGATTTTACGTGGTGTTCGACGCCAAGTCCTTTATTCACACCACGTGAATTGTACTGCAGTACCTTGAGGGTCATTATCATTATCGGTGATTCCTCTCGCGCTTGTTAACGGTTTACATCATTGACCGGTAATCAAGCGATGTCTTTCCATGTTCGACTTCAGCGAAATTCTCGCATGGATCGACTTGTACTTAGAGTGAAGATCGAACAAGTTTGAAGACCCCGGATCTAGTTTCATCCATACGGGCTGTGATATATATATTCAGGAAATATAAAGACATTTGACATGTACATCATTGCAGCAGATGATCATCCTACTCAAAGGATGATAATTTCAGCAGAGAATTATCAGTCTACCATCAGACGATCGTCTGTTCTATGTACCAAAATGAATTTATAAAGCTGAGCATGGGAATGCCCGCCTCAGCTAGATCATGAAAGCAGAATGAAAAATAATGTATTGTATTGTATTTTATTACAGGTCACCTCTCAGTGATTGAATGAACTTCGGACCCTCCGGATAAAGCATTTCACCCGATAAACGACCTCATACTTTAGGGGGCAACCGTTATAGACATTTTTGTGCCTTATATCATGAAGCATGAAATGTCCATAATCTAAGGGATCCAAAGTCCCTAAACATGTTGTTCCTACCCCTAGAGGAACAAGGTCAGCAAACCACAGCACTAAATATCAATTCTCCACCTGAAAACACTCAAAAACAAGCAAATTCTGGATCATGTCAACTGTTCCACTGAGCATCTGCGCTGAATGTCAAGTGCTCCACTCTGTACCTGCACTGAATGTCAACTGCAAAGAAGGCCACCTGCACTGAGCGTACTTGGACAAGTGGCACAGTCATTCCTCAAGGTGTCAGTGCCCAGGAAGCTTCCAAAATGACACTTGGATCAAGGAATTCGCCTGGTGATGAGTAAGAGGGTCTAGATCTCCAAGTGGAAGCAAGAACCTCCAAGTGGACTCAAGAACTGAAGAATAACTGAAGTGAGAGAGGACACTAGTCAGCTTCATGCCAGCCTCAAGCTGACTCATCCTTTCTCCAAAACTCCTACATATAGAGCTCTCTCATGAGGTCTAGGGAGGCTGGAATCTTGTGAATGTAAGGAAGTGCTGTTGGTTTGAGTTTAGAGCTATTGGGTGATTTGCTTTGAAGGAGGTGAAGAGGAGATTTCTTTCTGCTGGGAAGGTGATGCTGGATTGGGCCTCTTATGGTTGTATCACTTCCTGAACTTTACTTCTTCCATTAATAAAGCATTTGAGGTTCTTCTATATGCATGTGTCTCAATGATGTATTGTCATACTTGTGTATTTGATTTATTCTAATCCTTGAATCAATTATGAATGTATGCTTCTTGTAGTTTCCCTCTCTTGCCATTTTGCAGGATCTTGGTGTAGCTGGGTCAGTGAAAGAGCAAGGAGCTGGGAGCAAGCAGCAAGGAGAGAAGATTGGATCAACCATTAGCGAAAGATATCGGTTAGTGGATCTCTTTCTCCCCTATTTTACTTACATAAAGAAGAAATCTTAGATAGCTTTGCTTCGATTGTTGCTGAGGTACTATCACCCTTAGAGTGGGATAGGGTCATTCCGTATTGGATACTTTTCCCATCAACAACTCACACTACCTATCCCAAGATCCTAGCCTAAACTAATGTTTGTTTGCTCTATAAAGAGTTACTGATTGATTTTAGGTAGATTTTATGTGTACTTTTTTAGTGTCTTCGGTAGGGGTGTTGACGTATGATATTTGGTGGGACTCTGACTCAAAATCATGCAAAAGACAATGCTTGAAAATATTCAATTTGATGAAATAAGCTGTATTCTACAACGGAGAGTCTTTCATACATTCATATTTGTTGCATGCATCCTAGTCATTATAACACTAGCATAACCGACATAAATTTTTTCAATGCTTTATAACAACTATTTGTAACCAAATAAAGTAGATTTTAACCAGCTAAGCAGAATAATGAATAAAAAATTTTGATTTTTCTTTTATAAAAAAATTTAAGAAAGAAAAAAAAAACTACTTCCTAAAACAAAAATTCTTTCAGGACACAAATCTTGCTAACAAAACATAGCTACAGATCCTTTATCATTCCATGAGTAGGTTTCCCATCACTTTTGAGGTTACAGACACAGCTGCATGTCAAAATTTGGGTGACTAATGCGCTGTGCCAGAGGCCACAGAGAGTTACTTGAGGTACTGATGCATTGTTTATGTAGATAAAAAGCTATATAAAGCTTTGTTTACTATGCTAACCTGCGTTAGTGTGGGAAAATTATTCAAAACAGGGCTTTCGGGATCAAATCCAGGGTTGAATATATGAAGGCAGAACGCTACAAGGTCTTGATGGGCCAGAAAAGGAATGCAGAAGTATGGGAAGGTCTAGAAGGAGGAGGAAATTAGGAACTTTCCAGGTAGACCAGGAACTAATGTATAGTCCCCAGTGGAGTTGCCAATTCTGCTATAGGATAAAATCCACGGTATATGGAGAATGGAGATACCGTCAAGGGTCTTCCTGGGACCCTTGGAAGGCTGTAAGATTATCTACAGTTGTCACAAAGATACATGCATGTCCATAAACAATAACTAACTATCAAAGCAAGATAGATTCATTACCTCAAGCCTTCGTGTAGGTTTGCTAGAGAGCACAATGCAGCTAGGTGGAAGTCCCTTGAGCCAACTCCAGATCAAGTTCTGCACATAAAAGAGACAAGCATAATCACAACATACAACCTTGATAATTAATATATGAATATATAAAAGACATCTAGTTACACATAACTAAGTTACTCATGCTAAAAGTATTGGAAAAACAAATAAATGAATGATAGTACCAACACCATGAAGTAGAAAGTACAACTGCAGTTATATATTAATGTCGAAAGAGTGATTACAACCATCTGTTGCATCAACCTTCCCTTAACCCTCCAGCTCCTCTCTCTCTCCCTTCTTACCAACTTCTTATGCTTAGATTTGGGACTATGCTCGATAATCAAGTAAGATATCATTTGAAATGATCTGACCTCCATCACAATAGCCCTAGCTCTGCTTATGTAGCAATCGAGTTAGGGTTGTCAAGTTCCTCCATGAGTCTCTTAAGGTGAAAGCAATGATGTTTCCGTGATTTTGAGCTCTTTCCCATTTGCCTTATTCATTAGGATTATAAATCCCACAAATAGTTCAAATTTTAGATGTTTCCTTGCTTTTCTGAATAGATTTAGGAGGGAATATAGAGATATTCATGAGTGAATTCGCTCCTTTGACCTCTAGACTCTCATTAGGATCCACTAACGTTGTCCTCGAACCAACAAGTAGAGTTAGTAGGGTCACTAACGCTCCCTTAGGCTTATATAGAACCTTTATAAAGCATGTTTTCAGTGTATAGACAACATTAGTGTGGAAACAAAGCCTATTATTTTGGCTATTGCTTCAGCCATCATGTCTTTGTCCTCTCAATTGATGAGGAAGTCATTTTGTTGTATAACACAATCAACGCGATGTTTGAATAATTTAAGGTATATCATTAGAAGAGCACGCCATATCACAGATAGGCGAATGGAATGATGGAAGCTTTTAATAAGATTTTGGAGCATGCATTGAAAAAGGTATGCAAGGCACAAACGAATGACTGGGACATGTGCGTACCTACTGTGTTATGGGATTATAGGATGACCTGCAAGAAGTTGATAGTACAAATTTTGTTCAGGTTGGTATATGGAATTGAAGCAGTAATGTCAATGGAGTAGATTGTGCCAAGTTTACAGATTGCATCATTGAATGAGATGGCGAACCACAAGATTTTGGAGGAACGGCTTGCGTAGATCATCGAGTCAAAATAAGACCTTCCTTGTAGAATTTTACCAGCAAGTGCGAAAGGAGTGTGAGAAACAATGGTATGATCGACATATTAAGATGCCTACATTCTAGGTAGATGATTTGGTGTTGTTATATGACAAAAAGTTCACAAAGTTCCCAAGAAAGTTTCAAATACACTAGTTAGGGACGTATGTTATTAAGGAGATCATAGATGGTGGTGCAATCCAACTTGTGAAGCTGAATGGAGAACCATTCCCTACAAAAGTAAACAGAAGTAGGTTGAAGTTGTACACAGGGGATACTGCCCCTGCACGATGACTATATGGAAGTAGGAAAATCTTATTAGTCTAGGCAGTTGCAAGGGTTTGCGGGACTATAAATTACGATGCCCGACTAGGTGAATAACATGGTAAAAAGGTTGTGCAATGGATGATAGGTTTGCGACAGGTGAGGCTGTGCTAGGTGAGCTACACCATGGAGGATGATGCTACGTAGGTGGGTCCAAAAGTAGCCGTTGAGGCTACTATTCATGATTATATGGCCAAAAATTAGTTAAGAGGAGCATTTAGGTGCTATTTATAGGGAAAATATTTGGAGATCTACTGCCAAAGATGGATTTATTATCATAATTTGGGCGAAACAGTTGGATTTGAATTCAAAACTTCCTATAAATTACACGTGTTGGTCTAACTAAAATCACTTTGCATTATGAGAGTTGGTTGGGTGCTTTTCTTTTTGAAGCTTATGAATCGTGAGTTCTGGGAAGAGTTCATAGCATGCCCCTGTTTTTTAAACTATGATGTAGCACTTTGAGATCTATCCATTGAATGAATGACTGCTACATACCCCGCTGGAGCCATAAGTTCAAAAGTTGTTGTGTCTAATGCGTCGAGCCTTGAGAGTTAAAGTATGGAAGCTTCAAACCCTATGCCTACCGCACCAAGGTTGTCGAGGCTAAAGAAATCTACTTCAAAAGCAAAGAAACTAGCCGAAAAGGAGAAGTAGAAGAAGCCAATGCTGGTGAGAATGTCACCATGGAAGAATCTAGAGGTGTGAAAAAAGGAGAAGAATGACAAATAGCCAGAGAAAGTAGTTCATTTGGAGGAAGAGGAATACTAAGGCATACAAGTATTAGAAACTGAAGAGGTAGAGCCTATCTCATGGCTCCCCACATATATCCCTCTACGCAAAGGAAACACCAAGGTTACCAAAGAATTTAATTCCAGGAAATTCTCAGTTTCAACTCCCCTGTTGCATGAACAAGTGGAATTTGAAGGCACACCATTATTGTGAATTCCAGTGCTAAAAATGGAGGCTTGGGACCTCGCGGACCACAAGACGTTCCCATATTTGGTGACCAACAATTATATGACCAAAATATACTATGAAGAGATTGGGGTTATGCGATTAGAGCCCATGAAGCAGGTCAAAGGTGTTGAGCAGGCTAGGCTGTTGCACATGCTCTCTGTGTTGCATTATCATCAATCAACTATCAACATGGTGTGTGTGCACCAACTCATCACATTGGTGCACAATGGGTGTGTATGGCTTGAGGAGCCCATCCCAATTACAGACATGTTAATTCATCAGATAACAAAGCTGCCTTACAAAGGAGTGGACCCTGCCAAGGATTTTGGAGGGAAAACCAAGGAAAAATAGTTGGAAAACAAGATGAAAGTAGAGTATGGGCTCATTAAGAAGTCACCCAGATATTCTATCCTCTCTATTCAAGACCAGGTGGTGCAATTTGTCACCTAGATTCTTGTGGGAAAAATTATAAGTGTCGCACAGATTAAGTTCTTGCACTAGTATTGTCACTAGCCGCCCAGTGCGCGAAGGGAGTCCAATATAATTGGGCAAAGTATCTACGCAAAGAGTTCCTAAGGAATTTTCATGAGGCTTGAGAAGAGAGCAAGACATTCCATTATTCATGGCTCTTATTACCTATTTTCTTAGTCTCTTGGAGATTGTTGGAGGACAGCCAGTTTCCCCTGTAGAAGGAAGATTTGCCCAAGGCAGTGAGGTTTGCTTTGATATGGTCAACAAAGGATTTGGCAAGGATCAAGGAGTAAAAAAAGATATGGGTTCTCATGGAGGTGGACCTTCATATGGTTATCAGTCAGAGGCCAAGTTTGTCCCCAACCTTATCTGCGCAATTGACGCCTACGCAGAGTTCAAGGTTGATTTCCATAATGTATCAATCAAAGCATGAAAGGACCCAAAGAACACATGGCACAAGCTGACCTATTTGGTATCTGAGATGGATGTGTAGGAGATTGTGGGGTATTGGCCAGAAAAGTGGTGCGAACCCACGAGGCTTGATGTAGGCACTAGAAAAGGTGGGGACAATTTTTCAAAACAGAAACGTAAGGAAGCCACTCAAAATGCCACGTGCTCTCACTGAGCAGAAGAAGAAGCAAGTTGCTACTAAGGTAGCTATAGAGAAATACCAAGCGGAAAAGAACGCGCTACCAAAGAGTAGGCTGAGAAAGATCGTTAGGATATAGAAGAAGGTGAAAAGTCAGCCTCACAGCACACAGATGACTAGGAGTTTTCAAGACACAAAGGATGTGGTGGTGAGGAGAAGCACACCGCTTTCACCTTGAAGAGGCACGAAAGGGAGTAGACTGTTGGACAACAGAAGAAGCATAAGTCTGATAAGCTGACGCATCTTGATCCAATGGTGCTGACAGAAGGCAATCTCGATGAGATCGGTGACCAGGTTAGAGACATAACAACTGAGGCATTGCAACAGTTTTAGCAACAATATAGGCAGACATTGGGGAGCGTCCAAAAGTATCTATGCACACTGCAGATCTATGCTAATAGGATTCAAGCGGGTGTCAAGCAAGCGAGTGGGGTGCAAGCGATCCTGACATAGGGAAGTGGAACAGTGGCGGAGCTAGAATAGACCCTGGACCTTAGAGTCATACCATTGCCAGAAGGGTCTGTTTAGCATAGAATCAGATGAGGATCACACTATGATAAGTATTGTAAAATCAATAGGAGTAAATTTGGCAGCGCTGCCACTCTAGACCCTCCATGCACTACATCAGGGGGTGTCATATGAATTTCAGATAAGAGAGAAGTGCACCCTCACAGACATCAACAAGTTTAAGGTAAATAATGAATAGATGTTCACAAAGAAAGTGCAGGAACTGAAGGCAAAGGAGGAGATATAGCAACGCAGTTAGAGTTTGGAGACAACAATAGAGCATGTTTTCAAATTAGTGCTTGAATTGAACATCCTGGAGGATGCCGAAGCATCGGTGAAAGTAAGGAAATTGGTTTCCATAGTACGCGCACCAAAGGAAGAGGTTGGCAGGGTTACCTTTCATTTCCAGATGAAGATAACCAAGCTGTAGTTGAAGTTGCAGCCAATGACTCTGCCAGAGGTTCGGGAGTAGAGCAGAGAAACAACTAAGGAAAGTATGAGCACCTTGGATGCTGCAGTCAATGATTGTGCAACAATGTCTGATGCAGCAATGGAATTATGGACAAATCTGCAGGAGGAGCCAAACTTGCAGAAGCTAAACACTTATGTCTGTGAGATGTATCATAAGTATCATGAAGTTTGAGCAACTGCATGGACATTAGTTCCAGCACAATGCCTTGCAAAGCTATAGTAGGGAAAGAAGTTGCAAGCACAGATGAAAGAATTACAGAGGAAAGAGTCTCTTCTAAAGGCCATATTACAGTTGTGGCTAGAGAAAGCTTGTCAACTTACTCTATCACTTCAGGAAGAGCTAAAGGAACTTAGCAGATGAAGAAGACAATGTGCCTAGCATTGGAGGGCCCAACAACAGAAAAATTGGTTGAAGAAGTGCAGTAGGCTATGGCACAGAGCATTGTTGAGGTTGTAGTGTTGCAGGTTGAGCTCTGTGGTCTACACACCAAGATCAAGGCACCAACTAAGTGACTCAAGGGTGAGTCATGATCTTTGTGTTGGGGGCCTATTGGGATAGGGTCCCTATAGTCAGTTTTGGGGTTAGTTAACCCAAGTTTTTATAAATATTTGTAAAATATGTAAAGTCTTCACAAAATCTGGATGCGGAGCAGATAGGTAGATAGGAGTCAAAGGGGTCTTAGCCCCTTCTTTGGATAAGTAAATAGGTCAGTTTTGATACTCACTCGTGGTCTGCAAATGATGGTGTTGTATTGAGAATGCAATATATTTGAGTCATAGCAAGTCTAGTAGGGGATAACTAAGTAAGCTAAGTCAATATAGACACCGTTTTGGGTGAGTGCTAAGGAAGGAAGGCTCTACTTCCTATACTTATGTGAAAGGGGAAGGCTCCTACAACTAAGTGCGCAGGAGGCTTTGGTAATTTAGTAGTTGAGTGCATGGACCCCTGTAGCTGAGTGTGCAAGGTGAAAGAATCTGTAATTTAAACATTGAAGATCAATAAAGACTAACTTTGAAGAATTACTATGCAATCTGAGAAATTCTGTTGATTCTTTTTATGTTATGATTTGTCTCTTATAATTGTTCTCAATGGAATAATGAAAAAATGCTACGCAAAACTGTTGAATCTATAGTCTTTATGCATGTTTTAAGTAGTTATCTATTTTTGCAAAGATAAGGGTTATTCTTATTATGTTTTTGGATAAATTAGATAGATCTGCGCAAAGTCAGATCTAGGGTTATCAATTAATGCAAAAAAGTGGATAATTTACCTATTTGGGGTCTGCAAAGACTAATTGTAGACCTTCACGAAGGTCTAGAAGCCACTTTCATAGAGTTGCAGTAGCAAGCCCAAGAAGGATACCAATCTGTATGAAGGCAAATCTAAACTTTTAGAGATTAAGAACCACTTATCACATGTCGTTGGATGCATAAACCTGGTTCTAGCATCCCCCAATACTACTTCGGCAGAGACTGTAGCCTGTGCTATGCATGTTGTTTCTAAAAGGGCCAGCCGTTAGGGTTTTTTTGGTTGGCACGAACAACTCTGACCTTAGGTCAGACCCCCTTAAGCCAACAACACGTCCCCAATTTAATATTGGAACATTGGCAGGATGGAATAAATGACCACAACGATTAATTTACTAACTTTATCAGAAAAATAGTGGGGGTATTTTTGGCGGTTACAATGGCAGAAGTGTTAATTTGGCGGTGATGGTAGAGGTGGGAGAAAGTGGTTGGAAGGTTCTTTGCGAGGTGGGGTAGCGCTTATAAGTGGTATGGGAGGTGGGGTGGGGGTCCCTCATTGCTTAATAACTTGACACGTCATGTGCATAGTTTGTACAAAAGCATTTTGCAAACCCCCCCCCCCCCCCATCATTAACTATCGGGAGTACGAGGGGGTCCCACAATGCTTTAGCTTATGTTGATTCGAGTGGCTATGAACTAGAGCATTAAAATATTTCTTGAATGATAACTTCATTGGTGTCATGATCCTCGATTGGATACTAAATCAAGAAGAAGAGGTATTACAGACTCATGTGCAGGAAAATTCCTCTATTACTTAGTGCAACAGATCGAAAGGATTGCAAATAATATAGACAATTAACAGCTAGAAAACACAACAATCACACATTAACACAACCAAAATAATAAAGGAGTTCACCAGACTTCCTGGCTACGTCTCCTGGTCTAGCTATTAGTGTCGACCTCTATATTAAGTCTTCAGGAACATATTATTACAAGAGTGAGCTCAAAAACATAGTCTCAACCAACAGTGACATCAAAGAGGGATCTGCTAGAAAACCTCAAGTCTAAAAGAGTGCACAGACTATCCCTCTATCCTGTTCCTCTATCCAATCTGCCTCACTCTGACTAACTGACTGTCTTTCTGTGGCTGTCTTCAATTGACTTCTCTGACCATCTCCCACTCTCAAATGTCATGGGATGGCTCTTTCTAAACCTATCAACATTGTTTGTTCAGCTCCATTCTTGGGCTTTCTGGCTCCCAGCCACTGTCCATTCAAATCCCTGTTGAGAGTTAAACAATCATTTCAAAATTCTCTAGGTATGGTGGCCACCTGTTTTAAAATGGAAAGGACCAGCATGGGTGAAAATCCCAAAGAATTGTTTCTCTGTTTGCACAGAGAAATACATAGGAAATACTCTAAAAATGGTGGAAAATCTAACCAAGCTAGACTTCAAAAGATATAAAGTCCACCCTATAATCCTCTTGGGTCTGTCTTTTATCATTGTCCCAAGTCGCATATCGCTTAGTACCTTTGCATTGTGATTCTTTGATATCTGATCCCCGATTGCTCCCATCGGCCTCATTGGCTATCGATGCATTGGCGATATCGTTGCTTCAATGATCCTTTGCTCTATTGCACTCCTGATCCCCAATCATTCCGATCACCGATTTCAATTGCAACCATCCATTCCTTTTCGGATCCAATGACTGTCAATGAAGTGCTCATCACACAATGTTAAGTCTATGGGTTTCGTCCTTGTCCCTTGGTTCTTTGTGATGGAATAATGTGGCCATCACATACCGCTTAAGCCTGCAACCTGTGTTAAGTCCTCCTCTTATAGAATTGCGATGTGATATGTTTCCATTCATGTCCACTGTTGATCTGCGCACTTGATCAACGGCTCACATTGTATCACTGACCATAGTCGAATTTCCTTTAGGGCTGTTGTTTGGTCAATTTAGTGTCTTAAATTGCTCTACATAAATTATCAATCCAGGTATTGTAAACTAATGAAGTGTAGTGCACTATATGTGCTAGATGACCCTTCTTACTTCATTGTTTTTGTGTTTTATGTTGTTTTGGGGGTTTTTTGTCCTTTAGTCCCTAATGATTTACAATGTGACTGTCAAAATCCTAAATCTAACTTCTGTGAAGACTGTTAAGGACCTAAAGAAATGAGAACTAAAAAGAGCTTAAGTGAGATTTGGAAGCAAAGTTTAATCAAGAAATGAAAAATAGAGTTTTTATTTCTAATCATATCATTATTTCCAAATCAAGAGCTACAAACTAAGAAGTAAAGTTGCAACTACTGTCTATCGATTATAGAAACAAGACTAGATGAAATACTGAAAACTGAAAGTGAAATTGCAACTATTGTCTATTCTGTAATAAAACCAAGTGAAATACTAAAACTGAAAGTGAAATTGCAATTACCTATTATGGAAACAAAACTAAATGAAATACCAAGACTGAGAATGAAATTGCAATTAATATATGGAAACAAAAACTAAATGAAGTGCTTAGTTACTCTGTCTCTCAATTTTGGGAGAAAAACCTCCTTGTGATGACATTTTGAGGAATTTTGTACTTCATCATTCTAAGAAAATAAATGCAAAAATGCAGAAAAGACTCATTGCATGAATGAAGTATTCAACCACTTAGTTTGAGATGAGTTATCAACTAGAAAGGCTTTTTAGAAACATTCATCTACACCATGAGTCACTAAACTAGTAATAAAATGGCAAGAACTGTAATGACACTGATCAGTCTATTTGGAAATTTAAAAACTAGTAAAATAGTAAATAAAATAAACTACTCTACACTACTGAATTCAACTTCTAACTACTGATAAAACTAGAAAGAAATTAAGCAAAGAGAAGCTATTCTGTAGTGAAAGAAACTATTCTGCATTAGTGAAGAAATGATGAATTATAAATAAGGTTAGTATGGGAATTATTATGAACGTTGTGAGAAGGCATGGTAAATTTACAGTTTGAAATAGAAAAGACAAAACAAAAAGAAATGAAACCTTAGTCAGCATAGGGGACCTCTGCAACTGCTCAGGTTACCCATACTCAATCAAAACTCGAAGAAATGTTGTCAGATATCCATGAAACACATGGTATTCATATTAAAAACATAGGAAATGAGTTTACAAAATTACAGAGCAGTAGTTTGAGCTTAATACATGAGAAAAAATCAAACTGGTTCTCAGTTCTTCACACAGGTATTTATAAAGAAATTATACAATTGTTTATGGAGAAAAATAAGCTACAGCAAAAAAGCACGTAGTAGAAAGGCACACAGAATTCTCTTCCTGAGTTGCTGGAGACATAAATCTAAGGTGATGGCTGTTGGATTCGGTTTCATAGATGGCTGTTGAAGTCCGTGGGCTCAGGAAGTTGTTTCGGATCCCATCACTATGAAACGTGTACAAAACAGAGTCCTGTTTGCCTTAGGTTTGTACATTTGACTTCTCCTTTGACCGGAGTCTTGTACCATCTTTCTTGTTGACCTGAGCTAGGTGAATAGGACACGATCCATGTCATGATGTTTTCCAAGCTACCCATGTAGTAATTTTCTCCTTCTAACACATGGAATCTATAAAAGCATGGAAGTAGCTGCGGAATGGCCGATTACCTGTAGAATAGGCTGCGTTCCGTAGCTAAAATACAAAAGCTTATTCAAACAACAAAACATAAAAATATAACATGTAAATCACTAAAATTTTCTCCTTAAGGCAATGTATACTAGTTATTGTTGATAGGGATGCATTTTCTTCATGGAGAAACAAAGAAAAGGGAGGAGAAAAGTTGCTAAGGAAAGGGTACTTTTGAGGCTCAACATACGCCCACTGCAAGACTATTGCATGTCCCCATGCAATCAAAATTGTGAACTTCTTCCTTCTACTTCATTTGTTCTAATACTTCAGCCAACACATCCAACTTTCTCTTCTTGCTTTTCTTTGCACCAACTTCCATCCTTGGTTTCCTCATGAGAAATCGGTACTTGAGGTTAATCAGTGCCCTGTTCAACTTCTTATTTTTCTTTTTCAGATTTCTGTTCTTCTTGTGCCATAAACCGAAGTGTAGCATGGTGTTATCATGAATAGATCTATCCACCTTATTCTGTTCCTTCAAATTTGCATTTTATTTTTCGATGTGCTTGTTCAAAATTTCTAGCTCAAAGATCTCTTGTTTGAGAGAGCTGATTAGAATTTCTTGTGTGGTGGCAGGCTACTCTAGATTAGCTGAAGTCCCTGGGTCTATTGATGTACTCTTTTTCTCCAATGACTCTATGTAGTCATAGCTTTGCTTTTGTATTGGATCAATGCCCGGAGAAGCTCTTCTTGGGCTGCCCTCAAAGTTTTGTGGAGGAGAGTTATGTGGAATTTGTTCATATTGAATACTGTCAGGGCAATGAGCTAGAGTTTCTTCCTCTAAATTTATAAATTGTGCCTCTTTTGATTTCACCTTATTCACTTTGCCTCGGAGTCTAGAACTCCTCAAAATTTGGAATCCTATGGTTTCTTCTTTTTTATCATTTTTCCTCTTTCCTTTCTCCTTATCTTTCTTGATCTGTTCCCTGATTTTGATTAGTCTTTCAGAAAGCAGTTGTTCATCCTCTTTAGGTGATGAAAGTTCAAGAATATCCCTATGGATTTCTTCAACCCTTTCGTTCATTTTTCTCCTCTGTTTGTTTTGCTTTTTTATCTCTGTTAATTTTTCAGAGATTGGTTCTTCTTCATCATTTTTCTGTGCTGAAGTTTCAGGGGTGCTTTGAATGGTGATATTGGTCTTCCTTCTCCTACTTCTTTAACATGACTTCCCTTAGACAAATCTGGAGCATCTTGGAAGAAATTCCTTACCAAGAATTCCTCCCATGTAACCCTACACTTCTCAAATGAAATTCAACTAAAATCTTCACTAGTCCATGGTGATATAGAGTGGTTTCTATTGATTCATCTTTCTTTTGAACATTAGTTTCCATTCTTCTCAGACTATTCAAAAGGAAAAAGGGAAGATTGAGGGTTCCATTCTCTAGAAAATTCATTAGCAATCTTATATGATAAACATAGATAGATCCAAACCTCCCTTCACATGTAATAAATTTTTGCAGTATTAACAACATGCTAATCCATTTGTTTTTGAGTGCATAGATTGGAATCCCTTTTCTAAAAAGTGAAACATCCATACTTGGATTTTTAAGAATCACCTTCCAGGATTCATCATGAAACTCTTTGTTCCTAAACCACCTTTCTCCTAACCTTGGGAGTTCTGTTGCTTCAGTTAAGAAGGACTTGGTAATTGCAAATTTGATGTCACCTATTTCCACTTCCATTCCATAAAATGACCTAGCAAAGGATTTACTGATTTCCTTATGGTAACTATTGAATTTTTCAATAAAACACAACCAACCAGCCTTCTGTAACATTCCCTTCAGTTGTGGATAACCCTCCATGTATTTAACCCCTATGGGTTTAGTTCTAACAATCAACCCCATAACTTCTGTTCTCGGCTACCCTTCAAAACTACTCTCACTGTCTAAGAAATGAAATGATTGCATATATGATAATAAGAAGACTGTGTATACAAAAGCAGAATGATTATGGATATGGGAACGGAATGACCAGAATAGAATGACTTTGAATATGAAACAAAACGACTCTATATACGAAAATTATAGAAACAGAGTAGTTGTATATGCAAAATATGTGAAAACAGAGTGACTATATACACAAAGTGGTTGCATAAATATGAGAGAAAAACTTAAAAGTTGGCATGTAATAAATAAACAGTCAGGGTTTGAAGATTTGTATATAGATAGGTCATGTCGTTAAACTAACCATTAACAGGTGTAGCTGTAGAAGTCCGGTTAAGTACAAGTTATGGAGTTTAAAATGGAGATTAGTTATGAAGAAATCATTGGATTGTTTGGCATTGAAGACAAAATATATGGCAGAGACATCATGGCAGTCAAATCACATAATGTTTAATCAAGAAGACATGTGATCATACATGTTATACAAGCTTATGTTTTTGAATTTCTTTTTGAAATAAATTTTTGTTTTTACCTTTGGAACCTTACCTTTCGCTTCCTAATATTTTGATGTTTGCTCCACAGGTGCTTTAAGAATGATTGGTATCAAAGTTGATTTTTCTTCAATTAACTGCATACAAGATTTTATTATGAACTGGATACTGATGCTTGGACTGATAAACAAATTGTTGTTGTAGAATCATATTAGCTGCAAAACAGGACCAACTACGGAATAGAATCAGCTACAGAATGTGGAAATAGCTACAGAATGTAAGACAGAGAGTAAAATATGGCTTATGAATGGATGGAATGGAATGGCTGTGTAAGTGAAAATAAGTCAAGATGATAAATGAAAATGGAGATGAAAGAAATGCTGGAAAAAAGGAAAATTTTATTGGTGAAATATGGCAATGGAATGAAGTGACATTGTGAAAGTAAACTAGAGTAAGATGAAATGAGACAATGAATTTTTTAGAATGCTAAATGACTGTGGCTTTTTGTCATCATTTTTTTTTCAAAAAGGAAATGGAAAATATAGGTTGTCATAAACTTCTGATTTTCAACCCTATATTTTCTGTATAAGCATGCCAATCAGTGATTGGTTTTCAACCTTATACAATTTATTTATTTATTTTTTATTTATTTACTTTTTCTAGTTTTTTTAGATAGGAAAAACAAAGACTAAGTTGGTGGAGAAGAAGGACTCTTCTTCACTAACTTCATTTCAGAATCGTTCTGGAAGATCTTTATGAACTCCTCCTTTGAGATTGGTTTTTGATGTATTTTCAATCTATGACCATTCAAAAGAAGAGGAGTTCGACTTTCATCTATTGTTATGATCCTCACTGCTCCATTAATAAAAACTTTTTCAATCTCATATGGCCCAAGCCAATGAGTTTGAAACATCCCTTGAAAATCTTTAAACTTTGAATCAAATAACAGTGCCCAAGCTCCCTCTTGAAACCTCTTGCCCTTGATGTATTTGTCATGCCATTTAGCCCTATGTTGTTGGACTAGACCAGTCCTTTGAACTGCCTCTTGTCTGATTTCATCAAGTTCATTCAATTGCTCCAGTATATGCTTTTGAGCTTCTGATAAATCCATCCCCAACTGGACTGCCATCTTGAAAGTTTTGACTTGGAACTCTATAGGGAACAGGACTTGTTTCCCATAAACAAGTTCATAGGGTGTATGTCCCATTGTGTTCCTCCATGTAGTTCTATAGGCCCATAAGGCTTCAGGAAGCCTTTCTGCCCAATCTCTTCTATGAAGATGCACAGTCTTGGTGAGGATTCCTTCAATCAATTTATTTGTAGACTCCACTTGATCATTTGCCTGTGGATGATAGGGAGTTGATTTCCTATGTTTGATATTGTACTCCTCCATAAGCCTTTCCATCATGTTAGATGTGAATTGAGATCCCTGATTTGTCACAATTTCTCTTGGAACACCAAAATGAGTAAATATGTCCTCAAAAATAAAATTAACTACAAATTTTTTGTTAGCAAAAAGTAATGCTTTGGCTTTTACCCATTTGGTGACATAATCAATGCATACCAATATACACTTTTTCTGCTTAGATGGAGGATTAATTGGTCCAATAAATTCTAAAGCCCACTTTTCAAAGGGTTCAATAAATACCTGAGTTTGTAATGGAATTTCATTTGAGGGATCAGGTTTCCCTACGCTTTGGCAGCTGTCACACCTCCTGACATATTCTTTAGCATATTTGAAGATGGATGGACAATAATATCCTAAAGAAAGGATTTTATAGGCTTTCCTCTTTTCTGCAAAGTGTCCACCACACGGCTCATCATGACATGCTTTGAGAATATCAGGCATTTCATCTTCCCTAACATGTAAGGACTCTGGACACCACATATCTCCACAATGATATGATATTGTACACTTTGGGCCTAAGCCCTCATGGATTTGTTTTTGGGCTTTACCCCAAAAGGCCTCATACCAATGGAGATATTTGTCCATCCTTATATACCCATGATCCTCCCCACTTTTAGTCAATATGGGACTTTGGTCATATACCCAACAATCCTCCCCTTGAACAAAGGACCATCGAGCCTCCCCTCAAACGATTATCCATCCGTCGACTCTCTACCAACCAGGATTCTCCGCCTAATGCATTGGAAGCACACACCTTACATGGAAGCACCACTTGCCTCAAGAGCTTGCTCTATCCAAGGTCAACTCCTCTTCGCCGCGTTGGGACCAGGACACGTCCATGAAGAATCCGGAGCACACTGCCTGTCCAACCGAGCTCATCCACGGATTCCATCGTGATATTACCGGGGCCCACCACCTTCGTTCGCTATTCCGAGGATTCATCCACTTGGCTAACTTCGGGGCATGGCTCTGATACCACTTGTAAGGACTCTGGACACCACATATCTCCACAATGATATGATATTGTCCACTTTGGGCCTAAGCCCTCATGGATTTGTTTTTGGGCTTTACCCCAAAAGGCCTCATACCAATGGAGATATTTGTCCATCCTTATATACCCATGATCCTCCCCACTTTTAGTCAATGTGGGACTTTGGTCTTATACCCAACATAACACACCTTCTAATCATAAGATCTGACTTGTTTTATACAATTCGTTAGTGATCCATGAATATCTTGCATTTTCTTGAATAATCTTTCTTTTCACTCTAGGAAGCAAATGTGAAGATAACTTCCCTATAACCAAGTAATTAGCAACATCTACAAACCAATGAGTTTGAGTAGTTATTACAAAAGAGATATTTATCAGGAAACTTATCTTCAACCGGAGAGTCTTCTTTGATATTTTGAATCCTGGACAAGAAATCAACAACCGTGTTTTGTTTTACAGGTCTATCTAGCACAGTAATGTTGAATTCTTGCAAAAGTAAACACCATCTTGTAACTCTGCCATCAGTAATAGGTTTATTCATCAAATATCTAATTATAGAGTGATTTGTATGAACAAAGGTTTCATAGCTTGTTATATAGTGTCTGAACTTGTTAATTGCATGAACAACAACTAAAAATTCTTTTTCAGTCAGAGTATAATTCAACTCAGTGGAAGTAAAATTCTTACTTGTATAGTAAATGGCATAAGGAATCAAATCTTTTTGTCCCAATATAGCTCCCAGAGCTATATCTAAAGCATCTATGGAAATATGGAAAGGAAGTTTCCAATTTGGACCTCTTAAAATAGGTGCTTCGGAAATGTTTGCTTTCAAGGTTTCAAATGCTAGTTGGCAATCAGGATTCCAACTAAATTCACAATCTTTTGTAAGCAATTTGATGAGTGGAGATGTTATTTTAGTGAAGTTTTCTATAAATCTCCTATAGTATCCTGTAAATCCTAGAAAACTTCTAACATCCTTTTGGCAACTTGGAATTGATAACTTAGAGATGACTTCAACATTAGATTTATCAATTTTAATCTCATCTCCTGAAATGTGATGTCCTAAAACAATACCTTCTGTAAACATCATAAAACATTTTTCATGGCTTAGTGAAAGGTTTGTTTCTTTACATCTTTTAAGAAATTTCTCCAAATTTTCCAAAGCTTCTTCAAATGTGTTTCCATAAACTGTAAAATCATCCATATATACCTATACACAATCATGTATTAGATCATAAAAATTCCTAGTATTGCTCTTTGGAGTGTTGTAGGTGCATTACATAACCCAAAAGGAAGCACTCAATAGGCAAAAGTTCCCCATGGACAATTAAATGTGGTTTTATCCTGATCATCAGGTGCTACCTGAATTTGATTATAACCACAAAAACCATCCAAGAATAAGAAATACTTCTTACCTGCTAATGTATCTAACACTTGATCTATAAAGGGCAAAGGAAAGTGATATTTAAGGGTTGATTTATTCAATTCTCAGTAATCAATGCACACCCTCCATTTACCATTCTTTTTAGGCACAATTACCAAAGGAGAAACCCATTGGCTATCTGAAATTGGGTAAATGAAGTTTACAGTGAGCAATTTTTGGAGCTCTTCTTTCAAAATTTCCCTAAGATTTGGATTCATTCTTCTCTGAGGTTTTTTTATTGGTCTACTATTTTCCTCAATATAGATATGATGGATACATGTCTTAGGATCAATGCCTTTCATGTTGGTGTACTCCTGTGCAAATGCAACAGAATGTTTTTGTAATGTTTTGGTTAGTTCTTCTTGTTGTAGTTTCTCCAAGTTTTTGTTTATGTTCAATGTGCTACTGGAAAAATTTCAATTGTAGAGCTACCAAACTATTCCATAGAATAGAGAGACATCTACCTAGATGACAAGTATTCAACATTAGCTTTTTCTTGAAATTGTGCATGATCATATTCTTAAGATGTTTCAAAATTTTCCAATGTATTCAAAATTTGACTAATTTCACTAATTTTTGACATAGTAAAGAGAGGCTGAATATCATCTTCATCATCAATCCATTCTTTGTCATCTATTTCTATGATTGCTTTTGATGGAGGATATAAAGTAAATTTCTTTGTTGAATTACCATCAGAAATATACATGTCACCAAATCTACAACTAATAAAAGCATCAGTTGTGGCCAGCCAAGGTCTTCCTAATATGAGTGGGTGTCCTCCTAGATTATTCTTGGGAGTTAAAATCATGAAATCAACAGGATATTCCCAAGAATCTAAGGAGACTGAAATATCTTCTAGTACACCATCTGGTTTGATTACTGATCTATCTGCAAGTTGCAGTAAGGTAGGTGTGTAAAGAAGGTTAGGAAGTTTAAGCTGCTCCATAGTTTGTCTACTCATAATGTTTATTGCTGCCCCTAAGTCAATCAATGTATTTGGAATTTCAATTCCATTTATATGTGTCTTGACAATTGGACTTCCTGGATCCACATATTTCTGTATGGAAATTTTTCCCATCATTATGTCTGCTATCTTTCCTACTAGGTGAATTCTTTTTGTTTCTCTTGTTTTTCTTCCTGTTCTTTTGATGCTCAATTCCTTTATTGTTTTGGCTAGAATAGGAATTTCTCTAATGGCTTGTAGCAAAGGAATTTTGATACAGACATTCTTCAATTCATCTAGAAAATCATAATTGGGCAACAAGATTTGTTTTTCTACCCCTCTATCAATTTGTAGTCTCAGTAAAAGGAGGTGTAGAAGTAGATGTTGGTTGCTCAATGATAGGAGTTGTGCTTGTTGATTCTTTTTGTTTTTCTTTTTCAATGTTTTGGTTTTGGATGGACGTTCCCTCAAAAATTTTTATTGACTTTTAGAGAGTCTTCCTCAGAGGTGTCTTGTTCTTGAATAACTACATAAGGTCTCTCATTTTCTAATATCCTACCAAATCTTCGTTGACCATCATTAAGATCTAGTGGAGTAATCATGTATGTTGGAAATTATTGTCCTTCTACCATGTAAGCATTCTGAGGGTTTTTATTATTGGGGTTTGGTAATGGTTGGGCAGGTAGCTGATTTGGTTTCTACTGAAATGGAAGTAAGAGTTGAAGATTTTGACTTTGTTGTGGAAGTTGTTGTGGAAATGGCAATGAAAGTTGAGGGTTCTGATTTTGAAGTTATGGTTGTTGTTTTTGTTGCTGATTTTGTGGGGGAGGATAATTTTGATAAGATGGAGGATATTGATAATATTGAGCAAATCTCCCATAAGGATTTTGTACCCCTTGTTCTCATTGTTGAGATTGATATTGAGATTGAGGTTGAGGCCAAGGTTGCTGCCAACAATTCCAGTTTGGTTGGAGTTGAAGATACATTGGATTATTAAATCCCTGATTTTGTGGCCCCTGCGAAGGTCTTCTTGTAAAAGCAAAGAGATTATGTAGAATTTGGGACTGTTTCCTCTTCAAAGATAGCCTTAAGACTTGGGATTGAAGGACAACCCTTGATCTCATGACTTTCTGAACAAATCATACAAGTTTCTACAATTTTTGCATCTAAAGGGAATTCCCTTAAAGCTTGTTTCTTTTTGCATTTTGGACAAAAAATGGCTAAAGCATCAGCCTCTGTTGTCTACTTGTTTTGAATTTTAAGGGTGTCTAGTTGCTCACTAAGGCTCCCTAGAATGTTAGTTTTAAACTCATCAAGCATATTGCCAATTTCTACCCTACTTACAGATCCAGTTGCAGATTTGTTTTCTCTAACAAGAGAAGGATCTCTTGGCCCTTTCCCTATTTTTGATTTCCCTCTTGAGAGATGAACACATAGTTCTCCTATGTCACTCAATGGAAGTTGAGAGATATCTCCCTTCCCGATCATGTTAGGATATCTATCCATTCATCTCTAATTGCCTTTAACAAAAGAGCTTTCAAATTTTCTTCATCTAAATTGTTCATCTTTACTCTTTTAAATTATAGTTGAATCTCTCAATCAAATCTTCTAAGTTTTCATCCTCTCTTTTCATCATTTTTAACACCTCATCTTTATGATTGGTAGGCATGCAATATCCAAGTATCTATCCAAAAATGCATGTTTCATGTCATTCCACGTTCTAATGGATTGGGTTACTAACCCCATGAACCATTTCAAAGCAGCTCCTTTTAGTGTTGAGGGAAGCAATTTGAGTTTATGAGAGTCTTCTAGATAGTCATAAGTTCTGCACAAGACTTCAAACTCAAACAAAAATGTTTCAGGGTCCTCACTTCTCAACCCATAGAAGTTTGGGAGGACAGATGGTGAGATATTTTTCATTGTCGTATGTGTTTCCTCATCCACTATAGGGAATCCAAATGAGTTATCTACTTCCCTATTTCCTTTGCCACCTCCATTATTACCTCTACCTCCTCCATTGTTTCCTCTACCTCTCCCTCTACCCCCTCCTCCAAACAGTGATAATTATCCATCTTGTTCATATTTTTCCATTATAGTTTCTTTAGAGTTAGTATAGGGCTCAACTTGCAAAGTTATTCCCTCTCCCTCTGGTTCTTATATTAATGGACTATGGGAGAGAGTTTCTACTTTTTCTTCCTCACCAGGTATTCCCAATTCTTCAACTACAATAAGCTCTCCTGTAGAGGTGAAAAAGGTTATCCCTACTTTTGGAGACTCTTTTTCTCTCCTATGACTCTTTTGGTAGACGAAGTAGGAGAATCTTCTGATTGAGTTTATACCCCTTGAATTCCAGGAATCCTATAGCTGGGAGTATGAGTCTGGGATGGAGGTGTGTCTTTTCTAACTCTTGGTGGAGTAGGTGGTGTTGTGGGAATCGAACTTCTGCCCCTAGCTATAAATCTACCCCTAGAGTCTCTTTCTCTATGCATGTCATTGTTTTGTTTTGTTCTTTTTTTTTTAATGTAATAGATAAGGCTACCTAGTTACACTTCCCCGACAGCAACACCAAAATGTTTGGTCAATTTAGTGTCCTAAATTTCTCAACATAAATTATCAATCTATGTATCATAAACTGATGAAGTGTAGTGCACTATATGTGCTATATGACCCTTCTTACTTCACTGTTTTTGTGTTTTATGTTGTTTTGGTGGTTTTTGGTCCTTTAGTCCCTAATGATTTACTATGTGACTGTCAAAATCCTAAATCTAACTTCTAAACTAAAAAGAGCTTAAGTGAGATTTGGAAGTAAAGTTTAATCAAGAAATGAAAAATAGAGTTTTTATTTCTAATCATATCATTATTTGCAAATCAAGAGCTACAAACTAAGAAGTAAAGTTGCAACTACTGTCTATCGATTATAGAAACAAGACTAGATGAAATACTGAAAACTAAAAGTGAAATTGCAACTATTGTATATTATGTAATAAAACCAAGTGAAATACTAAAAGTGAAAGTGAAATTGCAATTACCTATTATGGAAACAAAACTAAATGAAATACCAAAACTAAGAATGAAATTTCAATTAATCCATAGAAACAAAAACCAAATGAAGTGCTTAGTTACTCTGTCTCTTAATTTTGGGAGAAAAACCTCCTTGTGATGACATTTTGAGGAATTATGTACTACATCATTCTAAGAAAATAAATGAAAAAACATAGAAAAAACTCATTGCATGAATGAAGTATTCAACCACTTAGTTTGAGATGAGTTATCAACTAGAAGGGCTTTAAAGAAACATTCCTTTACACCATGAGTCACTAAACTAGTAATAAAATGGCAAGAACTATAATGACACTGATCAGTCTATTTGGAAATTTAAAAATTGTAAAATACTAAATAAAATAAACTACTCTACACTACTGAATTCAACTTCTAACTACTGATAAAACTAGAAATAATTTAAGCAAAGAGAAGCTATTTTGTATTGAAAGAAACTATTCTGCATTAGTGAAGAAATGATGAATTATAAACAAGGTTAGTATGGAAATGATTATGAACACTGTGAGAAGGAATGGTAAATTTACAGTTCGAAATTGAAAAGACAAAATAAAACGAAATGAAACCTTAGTCAGCGCAGGGGCCCTCTGCAACCACTCAGATTATGCATACTCAATCAAAACTCCAAGAAATGATTTCAGATATCCATGAACACATGGTCTTCATATTAAAAACACAAGAAATGAGTTTTCAAAATTACAGAGGAGTAGTATGAGCTTAATACATGAGAAAAAATCGAATTGGTTCTGTATTCTTCACACAAGTATTTATAAAGAAATTATACAACTGTTTATGGAGAAAAATAAGCTACAAAAAAAAAACACATAGTAGACAGGCACATGGAATTCACTTCCTCAGTTGCTGGAGACATAAATCTAAGGTGATGGTTGTTGGATTTGGTTGCACAGTTGGATGTTGAAGTCCATGGGCTCAAGAAGTTGTTTTGAATCCCATCACTATGAAATGTGTACAAAACAGAGTCGTGTTTTCCTTAAGTCTCTACATTTGACTTCTCCTTTGACCAGAGTCTTGTACCATCTTCCTTGTCAACCTGGGCTAGGTGAATAGGACACGATCCATGTCATGATGTTTTCCAAGCTGCCCATGTAGTTATTTTCTCCTTCTGGCACCTAGAACCTATAAAAGCATTGAAGTAGCTGCAGAACAGCCAATTAGCTGCAGAATAGGTCGTGTTCTGTAGCTAAAAGACAAAAGCTTATTCAAACAGCAAAACATAAAAGTGTAACATGTAAATCACTAAAATGTTCTCCTTAAGGCAATGTATACTAGTTATTGATGATAGGGATGCATTTTCTTCATGGAGAAACAAAGAAAAGAGAGGAGAAAAGTTTCTAAGGAAAGTGCAGTTTTGAGGCTCAATAGTTGCCTCTTATATACTCCGTTGGCCTCTCCCAATGCGATATCCTGATTTAATCTGGGTCGTCGATCTGTCCAATCCGACGGCTCCTGTGCAATGTTACTTCAACCTCCGCTTAGCTCTATTTTCACCATTATTAGTGTTTTTCTTCAGCGACAGTGTCTCCTGATAGTATATATATATATATGAAGACTTAGACTTATAGGTTTGATACAAGATCCATTTTGGATCATGGCAATAATTCAAAAGCACTTGAACAATTTATTTGCACCTATACTAAATTAAAGAGACATTTTAACATATGCTTGATTTTATTACAAAATGGTAATAAAATAAAATTGTTTTTTGTTTTGAAAATTATACAATTTAGAAATAAATTGCATAGGTAAAAGGAAGTTACAACAATTCCTCTTCGAACCTACTTCGAAGACACTTCAGTTTCAACATCGGTAGATGTCACATCTAGTAGTCATCTCCACAACCATTTTGACGATGTTCATGTGGACCTTCTCTCTCATGAATATGCATCAAGTAGTTCCTCATCATGTGGTCTATATTCCTCCCGTCCTCCCATCTTTCATTCTAATGAAGACATCATGGAAGCCATGACTACCCTTGATTATCCTTGGGATGATATGCACCATCATGTGTACTTTCTTTCATAACAAACCCATGATCAATATGTTGTGGATTCCAAATAATTAATCTATGGTGAGGTCGATTGGTTTAAAAATCCCATTCCTGCACCAGATGCTTTCGAAGAAGGAAATATGGCTAACATTTACCCTACCATCAAAATTAAGATTTTGAATAAACCCGGGTTTGAAGAAAATATCACTTTGGGGGCACAATGCACCCTATAATAAATTGAAGCTTACACCAAGTTATTCAAATAATTTAGTGATGTTTTCACCTGGTCCTATTTTGAGATGCCCAGAGTTGATCCCACCATTTTTGAACATCATATTGACACATGGCCTGACGACATTCCTGTTAGCCAAAAGAAGATGCCTATGCATCCTTACAAATGTGATACTATTAAAGCATAAATAGATAAGCTCAAGTAGGATGGTTTCATTTATCCCATTGAATACACCACATGGGTGTCCAATCCTGTTATCATTCTTAAGGAATAAGGCACCATTGTGTCTACACGAACTTTAGTGATCTGAAAAAAACTTGTCCCAAATATAATTTCCCCACACCTTTCATTGACCAAATAATTGACAAGTGTGTAGGACATGAGGTCCTTTCCTTTATGGATGGATTCTCAGGGTATAATTAGATTCATATTTTCTTTTCTGATGAACTAAAAACTTCCTTTACTAATTCGTAGAGAACCTTTTCTTCTAGTGTCACGACTTTTGATTTAAATAATGTTGGGGCCACCTTTCAACGTATCACATCCTTTTGTTTTCGTGACCTGGATGACATTATCCTTGTGCATCTAGATGATCTCACTGCTCTTTCCAAGCTTCATTCATAACACCTTAATTATTTGCATACCATCTTCCTTTGATGTCGCAAGTATAACATTCTCCTCAATCCCCTTAAGTGTGTCTTTTGTTTTCTCGTTAGTCGGATTTCGAGCTTCATCATGTATAAATATGGTATAACCCTTGAACTTCTCAAATTTCAAGCCATTATTTAACTTCATCCTCCTCACACCCTTCACCAGTTACAAATCCTCCAAGGCAAAGCAAACTTTCATCTTCAGTTTGTTCTTGACTATGCCACCACTGCTCATGGGTTTCTTAGACTCCTTTGATATAACATTCCATTTGTTTGTGATGATAAAACTGAATATTCTTTTGATTCCCTCTATTATGGGAAGATTTCACCAAAGAAGGATGATTACTTTTAACCCAGTAGATCATAGAATGATCTACCCAGATTTTTGTGCGATCATGGAAACAATCAAATATTCATTCCCCAATCCTTTGTTATACAAAAAAAAATATTCAACACTTGCACATGATAATATGGAGATCAGAATCTGATACCTAGTATCCTTGCATATCAGTGAAGTCTCTTGATTATGATGTAGAGGAAGCACACTTACACTTGAAGATTTCATTCCACTTGCAATAAAGTAAGACCCTACACACCACACCACAAAACAAGCAAACAATGGCCTTTCCACAAAGGGTCTATTAGCTTAAAACCAACATATGTAAGCATAAAACATATTCAAAACATGGACAAAGAAAAGGAACATGTATCTATCAATCCAAAATCAAAATACAACAAATTTATACCTTCCAACAAAGGATATACTCTCCTCAAGTCTGTAGCATGGTCTCCTCTCCCAATACAATATAGCTCTTGCGCTATAGTGAGGATACTTGATCTAACCCCCTTTCCTCTTGGTGAGATTATAAAAGCTCATTTTATCATCTAGGAAAGGGTATTTAGACACCTAGGGGATTGATAAGTTAGGAAACTTCTACAAGAATGGACCCCTAGCTAACTCATACACAAGTGGGTCAGGTTGATCTCCTTGGGAATGGAAAAATCTTGAAACATTTTTCATAATTATGAGTTTTTTCTCAATGATCTTAATTATGAAATAATTATTATCTCATAATTATAATATTTTGGCAAATTAATTATGATAAATAACTCAATCATGTAATCTGACCCTTTTATCACGCGATAAATATCACAGAAGTAAAAGAAAAGGTGAAAATGGGTACATTTTAAACAAACAACTGAGGTAAGTTTATATTTCATTTCTCTCACTATAATGGAGTGGAAAATAGGGTTATAATAGATGCCCCCTAATGCACGAGGTTAGAAGAGAAACTGATGGTTGAAACACATTACAATAATACTCAAAGCTCAAAATAAGAGGGAGGAGCCAATACTATGAAGTTGGATCAAAGGAACTCAAGTGCTAAAGGCTCATCTTTGCTAATAACATCCTCGAGGAAGGAATACCCATGATCAGTCATAAGAAGATACTGAACATGGATGCCATAAAAGACATTGTAGATCCATGACATGAAATGTTATAACATGGCCATGAAGACATACACTGTCGATCCATATGACTCAATATATAGAGCATAGCCACTAGCAAATTCAATGTGGATATATGTCATAGTATACATCAGTAGGAATATGGACACATGACAAATAAAGAAGTGTTGTAGATATCCCTCAAAGTACATAAATGATATGTAACTCCAATGTAGCCTAGGAAGGGTTCCATATAAGAGTGACATATATGTAACCCAGGGTCTTTAACATAACCCAAAATCTACATCATGAGAATAAGTGAGCTGATGTCGAGCATGGTAGAAACAACTTGATTACTAGCCAATGAGGTAACCAGAGACATGAGGGAATCCACCAATGAGGAAAATGGATCCCAAGGTACCTTGTATATTCCACCAAATGTAAATAAATGAGCCGATGTCGAACACCAGTTAACTTGATTAATAAGGATCCAATGATGTAAACCCACTATCAATCATGACGAAGCCTACCATTGAGTTTTTCAAGCTCTAAGGTACTACTTGTTCCTAGATCAAGCTACTATATAATGAGATAAATTCCTCAGGAGAAGATTTGTAAAAGGAGGGCCTTGATGTTTCTAACATAAGTTGACATGGAATAGACCAAAATGATGTGATGTATGGATAAACTCGTGAAGTGATGAATTACAACTAACACAGGGATGGTCAGATCGAAAAGGTAAACAAGATACTATAGATGGATGACCTAGGATAAGACTTCCCTTGAACACATAATAACATGAGACAAGAGTGAATTGGAAACATGACTAATGAGAACCATGTGATATCATGCAATGATTTAGGAGGCATCAAGGAATTATCCATATGACTAGAAGAGTAACCAACTATAGGAGTAGACATACTGATATGTATGGTATGGCTCCTAGGTAAGCTAAAACCCAACTGTGGGACAATGAAAACGAGATGTGCCATGTTCAAGGTTAACACAAATGATGCTTCCATTTGATGACTAATGGAAATAAATGTTCCCTCCCTTCTCTTGTTATAAGTTCCTTTTCCCTAAAGTTTTCCCCCAAGCCTGAAAAAGAGATAAAAGTATACAAGGGAGAACCTCCTCAACATAGAGAAATAGGGTATTCATTTTTTGTAACTATTTTATATCATTCTGGAAAAGGGTTAAAATTATACTAGATAGACTACACTTCGAGTAATTTTATGATCATGGAGACAAGTTCACTTGAAAATATTTTCTAAATTAAGGAGTTTTAAAAGAGCTTAAATAAAACTCCTTTAGGAGGAACAAGTGGTAGATAGGATAGCAACTGGTTCCAGTAATTATGGAACTTCTCATAACATAATGAGGACAAGAGGCAAGATAATAAGACCACTCATCATATTGGTTCTTCCAAGAAAGGGTAGAACACTAAGTGAAAGTGGATGTGAGGCAAAGAAGATGATGATGATGGAAGAGATAAACCAAGGCACAAATTAAAAAAAATAGGTTGATAAAAAGTGAATATCACAAGGGATAAAGTGGCCGAATCCTCCTGGGGTATGGCAAAAAATATGACAAAGAAAATGAAATCAAGTTCATATTCTAAGTCATAACATGTCATAATGAGGGATTCCGAAAATGTATAAAAATGACTACATGGACACAAATATGGTAACAAGGTGCTAAACTAGAGAATCCATGTATAGGTAAGCTCTATTGTCAAGCTACAATGTGAATAGAAAAGAATGACTAATCCTTTAACTTGATAGGGTCGGACCTAAGGCATAATAATGGCACTGATGTTCAAGATTGAAATGATGACGATGATATATGACCTACCCCTATATGCCACTAAGAGGAAATATACTTTAGACCTAATGGATGTTGTAATAAAAACGCCACACTTTCCTGTAAAAACCAACTAGAAAGACTAGACCCATGGTTAAATCATATAATAAAATCAATAAACATGGACGAGGTAAAAACAAGACCATATTTTTTTTTTGAATTTAATATATTTTTGGATTTTTGGCATAAATAAGGCATGAAAAATACTTGCATCACACAAAAAAAAGAGATAAAAAATAACACTCCTATATACAATATGTATAAGCACAACACAGTCTGGTAGGTCATGCTAAAGGGTTCCCATCGCTGGGCACATGCCAAGGGTTTCTGTTCACGAACCTATGAAAGACGAGAGAACCATATGGCTCATCAGTATGGAGCCATGCCAAAGGAAGCTAAATTGCTCAATAGTGAAAGGTTGACCATGTGAGGCATAGTCTAACATACTCGTGCTATTGAAATTAACCCGAGGACATAAGGGAGGATCAAGACATAAGTGTGGTACAAAATACTTGTCAACAGGTGGTAAGGAGTTGGATAATTCAATGGCAAGTTTGGTGTAGAATTCCAAGACTTGACTCAGTCTAGGGGAGATAGTGCCAAGGAGGTTTGAGGACATGCCTCATGAATCATACCAAGATTTATGTTGTCATGTTGTTCTTGCTCCAAATGATGGAGACTAGATGTAGAAAGAGGCATAATCCCCCTAGGATTATCAATGGGTAGATCCATGAATACCTAGTTGATTGGCTAGGGAGGTTTGTCATCAAGGGAATCATGTGGAACAAGTGAAGGGGTGGCCCGGGTGGGAAAAGGAACTTGGTCATATTGCAGAGTGGAATGGTTTTTTTTATCAGTTTCAAGAGGTACTGACAGAGTGCCGAGGAGGAAATATCTTCTACTAAAGGTGGCAGAGGAGGTTCACTATCTTGATTAGCTTCCATAGGATCATGAGACACCACCCAAGGATCATGAGGTGTATGGGGTCCACGGGTGTCAAAAGTGATCATATGCATAGGATATTTATAAGAATATGAATGAATGTTTGGTTTTGGTAATTAGGTAAATACACCAATAAGAGAGGAGCTTTTAAACAAGCCCATGCCAACACTTCGATACTAACTAGGGTTATCTCCCACAAGTGGTACTAGTTTCCCCATAGTGGAAATTTGGGCCAATGACACGTCATAGTAAAGCTGGTCAATGGTAACAATATTTCCTTCATGACGAAAGAAAAGGACACGGAATACAGACGAGACAAAAACAATCATGGCATAGAATCGACTACGACTAAGGTGTAGGTTATATTCCAAAGGAGCGTTAAAGACTTCAACATCAACATAAACAATTTTACCCCCTAACTCAATGGCAAACTTGGGAAGAAACCCCTTAGGCACAAATTTATTTCCATCAAATTCTTGAAGAGTGGTGTGGGACTTTGCAAGGATTGGATAGATGATAGCCTTCCAGCAGGATGGTGACATGACTCAGTTGGAAGAGCTTTCATCCACCAAAATGTGATGGATATTCTTATGAAATATACACACATTAATCTGAAATGCGATCTAGTGGGATAGTCAAAAGGTGGCCTTGTCAACATTGAATATGATGGGGTTCATGCCAGAAGGATCTACTCCACCAATTGTAGACAACAAGGCCTTGCGCTACTGGGGACAACTTTGCAAAACCATTAGGGCAAGCATGGTAAAAGGATCCTGGGAAAGATCTTCAACAATGTTATAGTGTTAAGTGGCTCGGGTAGAGGGATTATGTGTTGTCTTATGGATAACACCCTTAGAGGGGTGATAAACAGGTTCCACAGGCTTATCTAATGTGAGAGGTCTAGTGGAAATAGGTGCAGCGGGTGAGTCCTTGGGTGAATAACTCAACTTAGAAACATCATACTGTTTGGCTCGCATGGTCGCATTCACATCTTCTTTGTACATAAAAGTGGATGCATCCCTCCAAACAATGAACTATACCAGGCTTGTGACATGCTAGAAGCAACGCTTCCCCCAGGATGACTAGGAATAATTGATGACCCCCCCCACCCCACACACATTTCTGTAAGTAACCACACCTAAATGAGGAATAAGAATTGTTGGTTGAGAAACGCTAGGTAAAAATACTCCTAACCCTACTGGTTGGCTAGGATTAAGAAGATGTGAGAGGTGTAGACAAAGGAGTAGGTAGAGCCACAATGAGTAGTGGAAATAATGACATGGAAGCTGATACTGTTGATGTAGAGGGTAAAGATGTATCCGACTTTGCCATAGGATAAATAATTGATAATGTTAAAAAGGTATAAGAAGGTGTGGAACCATTAGAATTTAGTCGTAACAAATTAGGTCCTAGTCGATTAGTTAAAGGTGGATTGGCAAGAGAATTAAAATCATCTACTAAAGTTTCAATGGAAATAAAATCACTACCAGAAGTACTAGGCATACATTCAAAAACTGTGTTGATCTAAGTCTTGAGTGCTGATAGGCACTCTTCATGCAGGAGTGACAAGTCCACCTCATTCAAGAGGGAAACTATGAAGATGGTGTGACTAACAACGACTATATTTATCCATGGTGAAAAATTATAATTTAACATAATTATATTAGTGAAAGAAACCTAAGGAAAAAACTACAAACTCAAATCAAACATCACACAGTAGGAAATTCCTACGAAGTAGTCACACAAGAAAATCAAATAGAAAGAAGCTAGTTGTGGGAACATTATACTACTGACCTGCTTCCCAGTCCTTTTAGCTGTAAACTTAGTGTAAGTGCCCTTATTAACCATGGGGAACCCTCCAAGAGGTATGATAGAGTATGACTAATATTCGTCGCAGGTATAGAGAAGAAGAACTTGATCTTGCACCTATGTATGAGCCCTAAAAATATAGGCCACTAAGGTTACCACTGAAAGTAATACATCCTAAGGGGGTAGTCGTAAGACAAATTCACACACAAGGGTGGGAAACATAGCCTAGAGATTTAAGACCGAAACCCCTTCAGTGTTTCCTCCCAAGTGGCCCCCAAGTGCTACAACAAAATGCTAATAACATTGTTTGTAACACGTGCCAATTCCACAATCCAAACCACCAGAAACTAAGTGAAATGGGGTATGTCACCGCACCTATACCAAGTTTGACCTCAGAACTCATGTAACAAGATTTTGGGAGCCAAGGTTTTAGCTAGGCTTAGGCTTAGAAGAAGCTTGGGATTATTGTGAAGAGCATTGACTTCTCCATAGAACAATGTGAGTATACTTCTTTAGAGGAGCAGATGTTCTTGACTGTAATTTTCCACTGTTGGGGCTAGTGGTCATCAATGGTGTATGTATGAATGGAACTTTCACTTATAATAATAAAATCAGAGCCATCACACTTTCATGCATATGTTTTTAATGTAGTAGGAATATTCTTGTTGTATTTGCAATGTAATTTAACTTACGCTTATGCTTATGAACTATTTCATTTGCATTTGTGTGAATCTTGTTGAATGCATGTGTTTGTATTAATGCATCACTTTAACTTCTGGACTATTCCACATATTAGCTTGTGATGTCATTCTTCTCGTGTGTTCCTTTCAAGATGCGTACTATTACAGACTTCCAACGGGTGCACTCCCTTCTCCTTCATGTCCTTCATGGATCACACTTGACTCTCTGTAGGGTCACACACTTGCTCTCACACAAAGTTATCATACTTCCCTCTGTGTGTTTTCTCAGTCAAGGCATAACATTACCACCCATTGCTGGGACTCCCACTCCAAATGGTGTGAGGTCTAGTTGGAATTTCATATCAGGGAGATCCCCTTAATGTTGGCAAGTCCAGCACCGTCAACACTTCTCGCACTAGAAGGAGGGCCAGATGAAAATATGAGCCCTTGAAGTCTATTTTGAATTTCTAAACTCATTTAATGACTTCTCCCCAAATCAAAACCCCAACATGTTTTTCTAAACCCGCAAATATGAAAGTCCTCACAAGAATTATTGATGACTTGTCCAATCTGAAATTTAATGGCAAGGGTGAAACAACCTTATTTGAGAACACTACTCACTTTCTTGATTTTTGCATGAAACACAACATCCATTGTGAAGATGTTGGTTGTAGTTTGTTCACTCTCACGTTCGAAGGGAGCGCAAAGGAATAGTGTTACATGTTGCCTGAAGCTTCCATCCACTCTTTTGAACAAATTTTCATAAAGTCTTGTCGTGCTTTCAATTTCTATGATTGTAAATCTCTTAATAAGAAAATTTTAAAATTTTGAAAATCACATGATGAATCTATCCAGGATTTTCATGACCGTTTCATCCATTACTACTTTGAATTTCCTAAAGACAATGTTCATTGGTCTTTCTTGGTAGACAAATTTCTATATATTATTCAAATTTCAGAAAATCCACACAAGTTAGAATATTTTGAACCACTCCCGACATACCTCGATGTTAGAGCTTCTAAATATGTGATGAACAAGGTTGTTGTTCCTAGTGACCCTCTATCCCCTCCTCATCAAACAATTCTAGTTCTGCACGTTGAGGTAGGAGAAGTTGAAAATTCATCTGTTGATCAACCACCATATTTTCCCACCTCACATAATTATAATTTCAGTGTAGGTTTGGACTGTGAGTCTCATGGTTGTGATGAAGTGTTATCTCCTTTTCCTCCATCCTCTGGTCCCTTGGATCCTCTAAATTTTTATGTGTTACATTCACTTGTTTCAGATCTCTCTTTTGATGTTCACAAGGAGCAAGTTCTGGATGGGGTTGGTATTGAACAACCAACCCCAATATAATTTTCGATGAGTATGTGTGGGATTCTGAACAAGAATCTACAGTGAAGGATGATATCCTTCCATCCACACCTCTTCTACATTATCCTAACATTTTCCATGATTCTGTTGCTTTTGTTGAATCTTGTGAAAATTTAGTTCCTACTGATTTTACTACTTTCCATCATTTGAAAAACACTTGGAATGCTATTTTTTCATTTGAATGTGGAGAGGAAAAATATTTTCTACCTGATCCTCCCAATCTGTAATCTTATCTTGCTAGGAAAATAGAGGGTGAAATTTCCCATTCTCCATCATCCCCTCTTTATGATTTGTTAGATCATAAGGATGTCTCTATTTGTAATATTGAACTTTATAATCATGGTTGTCGTGATATTTTCATTTATTAATTCGATCTCTATTCTGATTCTTTCATTGTTGATCTTTCTAAGCCACTAGTCCTTGATGATCAATCTTCTGATGAATTGGAACCTCCCCAAGATGTCGAGGCACTTTAGCCCGAGCTAATGGTTATGTCAGGTTCTCATAGTCTTGAAGTTAGTTCCACTTCTGATAAAAAATATGTTGAATCTTTCAAGGCTCCTCATCACTCTGTGGTACACGTTGAAAATAAATCTATTTTACAATTTTCGCATCCTCCATCTGTGTCACACCATCCTATTATTCAGTCGTTGGAGGATTCATATGTAGCGGAAACTATTGCAAAATGGAATTTTTCTTCTCTCTTCATGTTTGCTCATTTTTCAAGTTTGAAAGTTTGTGCTTGCATGTCTTTGACTTGCAATGTTTTTGAATACCATGGTACATTCATAGAGTGATTTTCATGTGCTTTTCATTTTTACTTTTCTACGAGTTCTTTCAAACTTCGAACCTTTTATTTTGTACTATATCATCCTTATTTTTTTTTGGTATGACTCTATATCTTTCTTGACATGAATTCCCTCCCCTACATAGGCCAACCAATGTGTCGGTGGCTGCATTGGAAGTATAACTTTACGTAAGGTTGGCCTATGCTATGTTTAGGTTAGGAGTAGGAGTATTTTTTATTTTCTTTGTTGATTCCTTTTATTTTCCTTACTTTGTTCCACTTTTACTTCTCTTATTTCCTTTAGTTTGTCTTCTTTTCAGTTATAGTTATATTTCACATGATACCATGCATGGATTCTCAGATAAGCTTGGTGAAATCCAAGAGGAAGTTGTACTTCTATCAACGCTTAGTTATTTGTCTGTTACCTCTCTTTATGTGAATCTTGAATTCCCTTTAGTCGATCATACTCTGATGTAAAATGCATTCCTTTCGGAGAGAGTCCTAGGGAAATCACAATGCTTTCACTTTTAATTAGTACTGCCTACTCTAATTGGCCTTCTATTTTCAGTTAATCCTTGTCAACTAAGTCAAATAGAGTAAGGAGGGGGGGAAACCTTAACAAGTATGTCAGAGGTGTATATAAATATCCTTCTATGAAAGGACAACCTCTTTTTCTCTCAATAAGTCAAGATCCCTCTCACACCCCATCAATTAAATAAGTGCCTATGCATATTTATTTGAACAAACAAAAAATGAAAAAAATGAAAAATGAAATAAAGGGTGAAAGAAGAGAAAGGATTCCTACACAGAGAAGTGAAACAAGCAATTTTGGTGGGGCATTGTTCAGGCTCGTTAGTAGTGGAGAAATGCTTGTGTTCATGAAGTGAATCCATCAAGGTATTGTTTAGGCTTTCTAGTAGCGGAGCAATGCCAAAGATGAAAACTAAGACTTTGAAAGTCTCTTTTACTTGTGAATCTATATACTCCTCATCCCCAATTGAAACAACTCATTCTAACTTAGTTTGGTATGTGTGTTGCTGATGAAGATAATGGTAGGGACTATATCTTTAACTCAAGCTAAGTTAATAAGCTATGATAATTAATGAACTAAACAAAACCTACAAAAGAATTAGACATTTTTTACATGAGACAAGATCCATACAAAGAGTTGGAGTTCTACAAGTGTGTTGCCAGTGTTGTAGCAACTACAACCATCCTCCTAAATTTTTCCTATGCTTTGATTTTGGAGCCTCCCTTCTTATACCCAGGAGCTCATCTTTCACTGATCTAGGTATTCATGCTTTGACTGAGACTTATATTTTCATTTGTGCTTGTGTATTCTTGCTTTCAAACTTAGTTGATCCTTCTAAGGCATAAGTTGATCTCACAACTTCGTCTCATAGCATTTTTGGGCTTGCGTCCAGAAACTACATAATCCTTGAGGGAAATCAACCTTGATGATAGGAATTATACAATCCTGACTAGAAATACACCCTGAGCTAGAAAACTACGTAGTCATGGGAGGAAGCCCAACACTGAGCCTAGAAACTGCACAACCCTCACTAAGCTCAGAAACTGTGCAGTGCACTGAGCTGGAAAAATGCCTAGTTCCCTAGAACTACGTAGTATTTCCCGGTAGTGTGCATGGAAAGTTTCCCCTAGAAAAAGCAAAAAGAAAAATATCGTCCCTAAAAAGTAGGGATCTATTTTTAGTATCCCAAAGGAGGCACTTGTGCTATTTTTAGAAAATTTCACCAAGTGTCACTTTTTCCTTGATTTTAGGCATTCATGACATAAACCCTAATTCACTCAAATCTATTTAATCGATGCTTCTAGAGATCATTTTCACATTCGATCTTGGAGCTCTAACATCCCTGAGGATATCAGGGAAACTTTGGTGCGATCGTCGTTGCTTTTCCAAGTGAGTTTGCTTTTGTTTTATTTTATTTCTTTTTATGTTGCTATTTATCGTTTGTCTTGTGTGAGTGTTGTTTCACATATTTATCTTCATGATTACTGGAATTTTAACTTGTTTTAACTTTTAGAAGTGTTGTTTTAATTTTCAGACTACCTTTCCCAAGTGTCACATTAGTTTTCCTATTTTTCCACTAATGGTGGTCGTTGCGGCTACTCTCCTCACATACTTCATTTTACTTCTAGTTGATTAATTGTTGCACTTGATTTACATGCATTTACTGACATTCAGTCGTATCTGCACTCAACTTCACACTATCTCTCATATCTACTCATTTTCCACACTTCCCTTGGGCATATTTGCACTTCGCTTGACCGATTCTCACTTTTCCCATCCGACACTACTTAATCATAAGGTTCAAGCCAAAGCCTTGGCCTCTAGAATTGCGCAGTGTGTAGTCCAAGCTAGCTCCAACTGCACACTACGTAGTTCCAAGAGCCAGCATGTCATCTTGGCCACTAAGGCTGCGCAATGCATAGTCTCTTCTAGGCCTCTACCCAGGTTGAACTGTGTATTGCGCAATTTCAATCCACAAGCTTCAACCTTGGCTATTGGGAATGGGTAGTGAGCAATTCCCATAGGGAGATAGTCGCTCTTACTAATAAAAAATGCACAATCCTCCCCATCTAATGCCTAGTTTGCTGCTTGAACTTGCCTTGTAAGTAGATTTCCTTAAGAATGATATTTGAGCACCTCTGCAATTGTCAATATTACCATGGCACTTGTTTTATCTATTTCTATCTCCTGTCACAAAATTTCTTCAGAAGATGTAAAATCCTCCTAGAGACAACCCCCGAGTTGAAGGAAAGGGTTAGTGCCTAGGGCATCCAATAGGAGTGCTTTTCAAGGTTATCGAGGGCTTTCTGCTACATTCCATATGTCACATAAATTGAAATAAGATAATTCAGAGATTGGTTCAATGGCCCTACACTAAGGTATATTCGAGTAGTCACACATATATAAATACATGTGGGTAGATAAGGCTTATCTCAAAGAGGAATGTCATGACCCTAGTGGACAGCACATTGCAATATGAAGCTTAATATAGTCATTGTGGCATAAATGAACAAGAGGAGAGAAAGAAAGGAAATAATTCAATGTAGAGGGTTGGATAAAACACAAAATCCTAGGAAGTGAATTCTAATAGAAGTATGGAAGATTGAGGAGATGAAAATGCATAAAAAGTGGAGTGAAAATTAAGGTCTCAAGCTCTATGCCTTGTGCACAAGTTTGTCACTAATTAACATAAGTAAATGTGTGTTCACACATGTACTGTAGGCTATCAAATAACACAAGTAAATATGTCATTTGCAAAGGTACTATAGGCTATAAAATAACAAATGTAAATTTGTCATTTACACATAAATTGTTTTCTACTTCACAACATACATACAACCATAAGAGAGTGAGAAACTGACAGCTTCATTAAAAAAATTTAGAGGAAAACACATATGAAATTATATATGAAAGGGAAAACATACTATACATTGCTCCGATTGGAATGAACAAAACTGTTTCATTAATTATTGAATTAAGGCTTTTGTGATCCATATCAAGTTTTGAGACATGTTTTCAGCGATGAACCACACTTGTTGGTTCAAAATGTGTCGATAAATGAATTTTGATATTTCATTAATCTTTGAAGAGGAAGTCAAAATCATTAGTCCATCATAGTTAACATTAGTATAAGCCAAAGAACCTCATGAAAAAGCAATTTGAACCAAAAGTGGAACCACTTTATCTGCAAACAGAGCTTAGAACCTGTAAAACATAATCTGGGCCCTTGAATGCATAAATTGGGAACCTTTGTAAAGGGTTTCTGCCCTATTTTTATAAGGAGAGGGATATCTTGAAAAATAGTTACAAAATATCTCAGCCCAAATCTAACTCTATCTGATTGACTAGCTATCTCTACTCATGGAGGTTCTATTGCACAAATCATTGTAACAAATTTGATTACTTTCTTTAAAATATGAAAATTACAGAAAAATAAAAAAATGAAAAAGCTAAATGATGGTGGAGAAAAATATATCCATGCCATGCCCATGCTTTCCTTCTCATTAGGTCACTTCTTTTACCAAAATGTTCCTCTTTAGTTACTATGTCGGTTCACCTATCATTTTCACCTTAATCGCTTGAATTTCCACTTGCTAGGCCCAGACATGACCAATGATGGTGGCCTTCGTGGTGGTCTATAATCACAACTATTGACTCATCCATCCATTATCACTTTAGCATTACACTATCGGAGCCTCATATGTCTTGCAACATAACCATATTTCCACTTCAGAGTTGCAACTCATCAGAACTTTATTCTTAGAGACATTATGGAAACACAAAGTTCTGATGTCCTTCGTGCTTCTAGACTTAGCTCTTAATTTCTTATATACCATAGAAACACTTCCTATGACCAAAGACATTGAGCATAGGAGCTAACATATTAGAGCCTTCTCTCATCGTAACTCTATTTTAAATATCCTTCTTAAATTGTAAAATTCCAATGATAGCAAGCTCTTTTTCCACTACACTCCTTATCGCAATTCTACCACAGAACCATTAGTGGTGATTAGATTCTCAATGCTAAGGGATTTCTATATAGAATATTTTATCCATTGTAACTTCATCTCAAAAGTCCTTCTGAAATTGTAAATTTCTGAGGCCTTCAATCTCCTTTCGTTTAGGCCCTTTATATTTTTCCTCTATGGGACCAGGGATGGTAACTGGAGGCTTGGTGCTTGAGTTCTTAAGGCTTCAAACTCTTGTCAGGGCTTATCTCCCTTTGTAATCATATTCTTCCCTTAGTCCTTTTTAATGATTGAGACCAAGTGGAACCACATATTGAATCCCCCTTCACTATCAAAACATTTTCAAATTGGGATTTACCAGGAGAAATGATATTTCACACTTTTGATGAGCTCATAACTCTTAGTGCTCAGCCCCAAGCTATGTGCCTTTGGTTCTCTGGATCCTGCATGACCAAATTCCACATGACTTTGGATATTCTTCCATCAAAGTTCTTCCAATAAATTTTTTTATGGCTTTTCCCTTCTAAAATCTTTATAATGTTTGGGTGCTTGGCCTTGGTTCGAGCCCTTGGTTCTCTTGAGTCTTCATGACCAAGCTCCACGATACATTGAAGCCCCTCTTCATCAAAATATTTTAGAAAAAGAATTTTAAAAGCTTCGATGCCACCATCTTTTGAAATATCATATTAGTACTTAGGCTCTCTAGCTAGCCTTGTGCCCTTTGTCCCTTTAGATTTCCATGATCAAGAGCTTGTAGATTTGGACCCCTCTTATCGATTGTTAAATGGAGAATTAAATTTTTAGTTACGATGAATCCCTCTTCCAATGGACTTGAAGATCTTAATAATCTGCTCCTATCCCTTCACCCTTGGTCCATTGAAGACCCTACGACCAACTGCCACTAGATTTCAGAGCTCCTTACATCGGAGGTTTTCCAAAAGGAATTAAAACAAAGTTACGATGGCCTCTTCCTCCAAAATGAAGACCTCTGAACTAACCTCATATTGCTGTCACCACCTCCATGTGGAATCTCATGAGTGGTGACATGTGTCACCTATATTTTTTTGTGACCAAGTTCCAGCCCATATCAACAACCCCCTTTTCATTGAAACATTTCAAATTGGGATTTAAATTCTAGTTACGATATTCTCCACCTATGATGAGCTCCTAGCTCTTCGATTTTAATTCTTCCCTTCACTCTAGGTCCTCTGGATCTTTCGTGACCAAGTGTCATCCTATATCAGAAGCCCCCTTCATCATAACTTTTTCAAAGGGGAATTAGAATGGAGTTACATATTCTTTTCTTCCGATGGGCTCCAAGCTGTCAATGTTTAGCCCCTCGCCCTACACCTTTGGTCTTGTGAAGTCTTTGTGAACAAGGGAAAACCTAATTTTAGAGCTCCTCTTCATCGGGACTTTTGGAAAAGGAATTAAATTGAATTTTTGAGGCTTTCAGTCTTTTGAATAATTATCCTCCAATATGCCTTCCATATCTAATATGTTTCTCTTCATGTCCCTCCGATATCGAGTTCTGATATGATCGTCTCCCGAAATTCAGCACTTATTTTTGAAACTCGGCTTTCTCTTTAGATTTGAAACTTTTTTAACCTCCTATTTGAACTTTCAGCCTCTGAGATTTGTTCTTCTTTTTTACATTTTTGCACTCATGTGACATCATTTGGCACAATTTGAATAGGGTGAATTGGGTGAGAAAAACACCTAATAGAGTTGCTTCAAAAGAAACCATTGGAAGCAATATTGGGGAAGAAGTTGAGAAAACATCAGGATCATTGTGTTGGGATAAGGTCCCTGGGGTTAGTTTTTGGGTTAATTTAACCCATTTTTGTAAAACATTTTGTAAAAAGAATGTAAAGTATCCGCAATATGTGGATGTGAAGCGCGCATATATATAGGAGTCAAAAGGGTCTTAGCAATTATTTTTTGTCAGTTTTAATATTCTCCCATGGTCTGTGGACCATGGTATTGTATGAAGGAAAGTCATAAATAGTTGAGTCACAGCGAGTCTTACAGATAACTTTAGATGGGGAATTGGGTACGCTGAAGGGTTTTTGTTGTCTTGGGCAAGTGCTAAGGCAGGAAGGCTCTGCTTCCTGTACTTATGTGAAGAAGGGAAGGCTCCTGCAAGTGAGTGTGAAGCAGACCTGGGTAGAGTCCATAGCTGAGTGTGTGGACCCCTACAGCTTAGTGTGTAGGGTAGAATTGTTTGTAATCTAAGAATTGAAGATCAATAAAGACCATTTTGAAGAATTACTGTGCATTTCTGTTGAATTTTTTTATGTTATATTTTGTCTCTTAATAATATTTTTTTATGAAATAATGAATGAATGTTGTGAAAATTATTGAATCTATCTTATTGATGCATGATACGAATGGCTATCTAATTTCGTGAAGTTAAAAGCTATTTCTATTATGTTTTTTTATGAATTAAGTAGATCTGTGTGAACTCATATCTAGGTTGGTTTATTGGTGTGCGTAAGTAGGTAAATATTATGTTTAAGGTCTGCAAAGAATGATCATGGACCTTTGTGAAGGTCTAAAATCTGTCTTCACTTAGTTGCATTGAAGAGCCCTAGAAAACTACCAATCCACACGAAGGAAAATCTTAGCTATCAGAGCCTAAGAACCCATTTATCACATGTCTCTAGATGAAAAAACTTGATTCTAGCAACCCCCAATATTGCTTCAGGTGAGACTACAGCCTACGCTATGCAGGTTGTTACCGAAAGGGCCAGGAGTTAGGGTTTTGTTGGTTGGCACAAACAACTCTGAATAGGTTAGACCCCCTTAAGCCCATTGCTAGGACTAGGATATTTCTAAGAGATGTGAGGTAAATGGTTTCCGATGGAGAAAGAATTTGATAAGTGGATTGACCAAAATTTGTACCCATTCATGGCTTAGGAGAACAAGAGCCCTAAATTATCCAACGATTAGTGGCTGTAGAGATTTCTATACATGGACAAGACCGACATGTTCTTCTCTTTCTTCTCTGAAGAACTATATGAATGACTTTCCAAGTTATCTGATAGTCAAGGGACGTGGAGGCTTGACGTTCCTATAATGTGGACCCTTGAACTGGTGTGACATCTGGAATCGTCATGAAGAAATATTGCATAGGCAGTGGATCATTGGGTTGACCACACCTTGGGAATCTTTGTGACATATTTCGTGATTGACAGGAATATCAGCTATAGCGAATTGGAGTGAAGGATCTTTAAAGGACCGTGAGGTAAGTATTTGAACTCACTGAAGAATTGGATTAAAATGTTGTTATGTGAAAAGAGGGTTATGCAGTTACCTTGATGGTTGGGTCTACGTGAAGTGGGAGACTTTTTATAAGAAACAAAGGATCTAGCCCAGAATATAGTCTGCTCATTGAACCCCCTTCAAGTGATGACGAAAGGGTGGTACTGACTACGCCGCAAAGCGCCATTCAGATAATAACTCAAGGTATTCCAAGGATATCTCATCCATCCACTCCACCTCTACCTCCACCTCCACCTCATACACCTACACCTTCACCTCGTCCACCTCCACTTCCACCATTCGACATGGTGAACATGATGAAGATGTCGATTTTTAAAAGAAAAAGCGATGAAGAGCCAAAACAATTTTGTTTGGTTGTAGGAGTTGTGTGGACAATGCACAAATTTTCAATGAAAATATTAATAAAGCGCAGTTGATTACACCCTTACAAGACCATGCATTAACATGGTATATTAAGTATTGCACTGATAACCCCAACACATTGTTGGCAGATACCCAACTAGCTATGAATAAGGAGTTTAGTAGGCCTAAGTCAGAGGCGCAGTCAGTAATTGAATTTAAGGAGATCCGAATGAGATTTGATGAGACACCTTGGGACTTTGATCAGAGGTTGAAGTACTAGTTCAGGTAGGCTAATATGAAAATCTCAGAAACCCAGCATTGCGACTAGTTTATAGCATCACTTTTGCCGCACTTAAGAATACCTCTGTCACAACAGAAGATAGGAACGCAAGAAGAAGCCTTGGAGATTTCGATGAGGTTGCACACCTCACCTATTCCAGATATGAACCTTGGGGTGCAATAGATTCTTTCGTAGCTAGAGAACCTGCACTTGGGGTTGCAGAGCCTGAATAAAGGATAGGAAGATCAGTTAGAGGTGCGTGCCAAAATATGGTGTCTGTTACTGTCAATATTGTTACCCTATCACTTGGATCAAATGTGGTTTTACAATTCTTGTTAGGACTATAAAAATCAAATTTTGTCGTGTCACTAGGTTTACACAGTTAAATTTGATCATTGTTTGGTCAGTCTAGGAGTAAGTATAGTCTTTTGAGAATTCACTCATGCTAGTCACCTATCACATTTCTATGAAGTTGTCATAATAAAGGCAAGACAATCATCATCATTGTTATCACCCTAAAATCTTTGTCTCTAAGCTTTGGAAAGTTTCCTTGTTTTTAGTCATAGTCTTATAAGTTTTCAGTCATCTCATCACAATTAGTGTCATTCTCATTTACAAACCCTTCTTCTAGTCATGGTGTTAAAGGGTCTCTAGGTCATTTCATGCTTTAAGGGTTAGGTCATAAGGTTATAAGTCTTTTCATCGTCATATCTTTTTTCCAAATAAAGTTTCACAGCCTCATTCCATGTTCTAGAAGCCTTACCAGGTGTTTAGAAGTCATATATCACATAATTTTGGAGAAATTTTGAAACTAGCTACAAAATCACTAAACTAGGAGTTTTCGTAGCGCGCTACGAAGTTTCGGCATAAAAAAAGCCCTGTTTCAGCATAAAAAACTTTGCTTTCTGCATTTACTAGTCAACTTCCAGAAAGGGTCCGGAGCAGCTGAGAACTAAATTTTGAAAATTGAAAGAGGCTTTGCTTCCTAACATACCAAACTACAAAAACCTCTTTCAGTTTCTTCAAATTCATTCTGAGGTGGGAGGAATTTATGGTTAAACTTGCGCTATGAAACTGCTAAAAGTCAAGCTTGGTCTTCTAGTTTAGCAGTCTTTTTCAAGATTAATTTCTGGTCACATGAAAAGGTATTTTCGAATTCTGAAGGAGTTTTATATTCATAAGCTCTCCAGATACAATAACCTATCTCATTTTCTTCATAAGTGTTTTCAGTTGGGAGATATTAAGCTTTCTTTGAAACCCAAAATTCAGAGAATGGATTTTTCTTGTTTGACACGTGTTTTTCAAGGATAGATTATGGACAGTTGGAGAAGTGTTTAAGAAAAAAAAGAGAGGTTTGTGTTCTAGAGAGCATGGACTACAAAAATATCCTTCAGTTTCGAAAAATGTGTCATGGATGAGGAGATAAAGGCTCTGTCCCATGTGCCATTTTCAGGGATCCTAAACCTAAAAACAGGGAAACATGTTCCTTAATTTCTAGGATTTGTCTTCAGCAGTCAGATGACCACGTGGGAGGCTTCATCAAATTCGACTTCTTGAGGTTTTAAGTTGTCAAAAATTATTTAAATTCTTAGATAAGGTTGTTGTAATCATGATAAGGAGTTACACTCCTAGTTGTATTAGGTCTCTAGGACTGCTAGTTAGGTGTCATTTGGATTTAATAGTTAGTTTTAAGTATCAATAGGTGTCATAGTAGGATGAATTCGAATTCCCCTCATGATAGAGGAGGAATCTTAGTTATGTAAAGGGCTATATATATAGAATAAGATCTAATGTAAAAAAGGTTGGAAAATTTCAGAGAAATTGGAACTATTGTGCTATGTGTATGACTCTTTTTAGTAATACAATACTGGGCTTTACTTCTCATGAATCAGAAGGAATTTACTGTTTAGAATGTTGTGTATCATCCTATATTTAGTATTTTCATTGGTATAGATATGTGATTACTTAGAAATCACTAATTTTTCTCTAATTTTCTTCACATATTTATAAATTGAGTTGTCCTGTATGTTTGTGGTGTGTTTTGAATGGTTGAATTCTAGATGTCCTGACTTCTATGTAAGGTTGATATCATTGTTATACTGAAACGAATTTGACTCCATAAGCCCAATAGATACTTTCTAGTTGTGTTTCCACCATTCATATTTTTACATTTGTTTCATAAGAGTTAGCCATCTTAATCATAATCAAAGATCATTAATCCTTTGATAGAGCCCTCTCAGGTTGGGGAGGCTAAGCCTCAGCCTAAAGTAGGTTTGAAATAGTTACTTAAGGTCTTCCTTGTCAGCAGCCTTCCAGGGTCTAATTTTGAGATAAAAATCATCATTCCATTCAGTTTCAGGTCCTCCATTAGGTCATTAGGGTTTCCAAGGTCCATCATTTTCATCAATAAATCCAGCAGTGAATAGAGCATGAAAAGCAAATCTTTGGTATTGATTAGTGAGTTATCACACATTCATCATGTTTTTATGTTTGAAAAGTTCTACAAGAAGAAGTTTGAGTACTCAGGAAAGTGAAAAGATAGCTCAGGCTTTAGTTTTAAAGGTGACTCTATTTTGGAAAGTGAAAAAAATCAGTTTTTCAAAGGTTTGTGGGTCTCATTTCCTTTTAAAAGGAGAAATAAATTTTCCTATATAAATTCAAAAGCCCCAAACTTGTCTTCTTTACCTCTCATTCACTCTTGTTTATCGAGTTCTCCTACCTAAAAGAGAGAAAAAGTTGAATTTTTAGGAAAAACAGGCAAAACTCTCAAGGTGTTGCGCTGAGAGACATTGTGTTGCGCTTGGAGGCTTAACGCTGCACTCAGGGACACTGCGTTGTGCTTGGGTGTTGCGCTCAGGTAAGAGTGTCTAGAAAAGGCCGAAATCTCTCCCAAAATAAATTTTCAAGCTTGTTAACCTAATTTAATTGCTTCCTAAGCCAAGCAACAAGTAAGTACATCATTTCACTTCCTTCCTTGTTTTCAAAATCATCTCATGCCAATGATTTTTCCAATTAGGGTTTTGTAGCGACTTTTTCATGGAAAATGATTGTTTGATGATGGCCATTTTCATTTCTTGGTTTTTAAACACATAAAATGTTTCCCTACACCTATATACATGTTTGATAAGCTATTTAAACCATTCAATCAACCTCCAAACAGAATCTTATCTCTCCAAAAGTGAAACCCTAGTTCATTCCTAGGGGTTTTGGGCACTTTCACTAAAAACTTTGTTTTTTCCTTCTCACAAGCATATCATTCCTCCATTTCTTTTCCACCCATTTTCATCAACTCTCCATATTTCATTTCCACCTCTTTCAAACCTCCCTTACCATTTTGTCAAATTCCACCTTCCCATCACTCCATTTTCCACTCATACCTCACAGTTTTTCTCATTTTTCTGTTGTTAGGGTTTCTATCATCATGGAAGTAGAATCTTCAGTAGAGAGGAAAAGACATCACAAGGGAGGGAAAATCCTCAAATATGAACCATCAAATTGCAGTGAAATAAATTCATATCCCTTTATAAAAAAGTGCTTTGAAGATGTACATTGCTTGGATTTCTGCAAAAGGGTGAGTGAGGTGGGATTTCATGAGCAGTTGATAGATTGGGTGGCAACTCAATTGAAGGATCAAAGTGCTATTATTGTTGGTGTAGAATTCACTTCTTCAGTGGCCTCCATTTCACTTTCTATAGGGCTACTGGACAATAGTGAATATTGGTTCAAGGGAATAAGCCTAGATATTGAGTATTATAGGGCCTTCTTAAAAACACCATACAAGGAAAAACATGCTCATGTTATGCTTTTTAGGTACTTATTAGAGAAGTATTCCCCCTCGATGAAGATTGTCATGAAGTTCCTTACATGTGAAGGAATATTCTCTAGGTTGTATGCTTATCATATTCACCTCCTAAAGCATTTTACCTCTCAGAAGCCACTCAATATGTGAAACTACCTATGTAGGACCATTGCCAAAATGTCAAAGAGGATTTAGATGAATAAAAAGGAGCACTACCCTGGCCTTTTCCATTATATTTTGATTAAGACTATAGTCCTTCATCAACATGAAGAGAAAGTTATGACTTGGGAAACATTTCTGGAAACAACTCTCAAATGGCATGAAACTAATGTGACAGCTCAACCATCTAACCTACCAACACAACAAATGGAAGTGGGGTCGTTTAGCAAATCAGTTGAGAAAACCAAAGAACCTAAGCCTAAGGTGACCAGGATGTACAAGAGAGGAAAGAGGCTTGTGTTTGCTTCTCATGGTGAGAAAGGGGCCAAGCCTTCTACATCAACAAAATAAGGATCGACAACACGGGATAAAGACATGGTTGAACATGAATTTGAGCTAGTTGATTTAGAGGCAGAGGATCAGACTTCAAGCATGCAAAAAATGATTACAGATAAATACTATTAGATCAAGGATCTCATAGTAAACATGGAGAGAGCAAGGTACATAATTTCATTTCTAGAACTGGAGAATAGTTAGCTCAAAGCGAGCAATTAATCATGGAAAAAGAGAAAACCAAGTTAATGTAGCAGGTTGGAAAAGGCAAAGCATTCATTGAGTCAAGTGATCCTAAAGGAATAGAAGGGAAATGTAAGAGGAAAAGGTCAAGAACAAAGGGCCTAAAGAAGGCATTACAAGAAGAATAAAAACACATTTTGTTGAATGAAGACCTAAACATAGAGGACATAATTGCTCTTGAGGTTAATCAAGACAGGGAGTATTGGCTCAACAAGGTGAATGATCATTTGGAGAAGCTTCTAGAGAAGGAAAATAGAGACAATCAGCTGCTTAGGCATATGGCACACCACTACCAGGCTCAAAACATTACTACCAATGTCATGGTAAAACAACTTGAAAACAAGCTCAAAGAAGCCAAAAAGGAATAAAATGATGAAGGAAACTTAGAGATTCTTTTTGAAGCATATATGAAGGTTTAAAATACATAATTTTATAGCTCCTAGCCAATTTTGAGCAAATTCTGAGAATTTTTGGTTTTTTGTGAATTTTGAAGCCAAATTCAGAAATTTAGTAGTTCCATGAGGCGTTGCCCTTCTTCCTCAGGATTCTATTTCAAAAAAAGTCTACATTTTTGGAAATCTATTACCATCCTCCAAAAACCCATTTTCTCATATTTTCCAGAGGTGGCTCAGATTTTGAGAAAAGTGGAAAAAGTGGCAAAAAACTAGTATTCTGGACCCTTTTTGACAGGCGTTGCGCTCCTGGAGTGACCTTGGGAGAATGGATGTTTGAAAGCCTTCCCATGGATAATTTTCAAAAATTAAAACTATTTTGGAAACTATACTTGACTGGCTAGTTGACCATTCTCTCAGATCTAAATTTGTTCCTCATTAAGGCACCATACAATCAGCTCAAAGTCAGAGCTGCTCTTTTGCATTTTTCCATGTTTTAAATTGTAAATTTCACTCTGTAAAATTTCTAGTTTCCAGTTTGACTTAGTCAAAGTCAAGACTCTTTATGTAATGGAACTTGTTTTGAGGCTAGGTGATTTAGGAATGAATAAATGTACATGATAGGTTTTTTTATGGTTATTAGGCCTCACATAGGAAGCAAACTCCTAAACAAACTCTTCAAGAAGTGTTTGAGTTTCACCTTCTCACTCTCACCTGTTGGTTGAGAGAATCTTTGAGTAAGTTCCTCCACCAAGGAATTTGACTCCTGAAGGTGGGAAAGTGGTCTAGGAGAGTCTATATGTTTGATTTCTCTTTCAGAGAGAAGGGTTGGACTTTTTGTGGAGGAGGCTTGCAGGTAATCATCTTTTCAGCTAATATAAAGACAATTGCAACTACTTTTAAGGAACTCTAGCCCAATGAGTTCATGGTGTTTGTTCTTTATTTTATTTGTTTTCTAATGGTAAAAACATATTTATCTACATGATATCCCTTATTTCTATGGATTCCTTATGGTGAAATATACATAATTCTTGTTCTCAAGCACTGTTTATCTGGTTTTCATACTTATGTTTATGTCTTCCTAAGCTAATGAAATCATGTTTATTTATGCTCATTAGTTTCTTATTCATTCTCTATTATATACTACATTAACAATATTCTAAATATACCATGTTCTTCTGACATCTAGCTCCTTTCCATATTTGTTTCTGCACTCCTATAGCTTAGACTTATTTGTAGCTCCAAACCCTAGTCCAACAAATCCTAAAATCTAAAATTCACCAACACATAAACAATTATACATATCTAGCCTAAAATGTATTTGCTTTAAATTCATTTCATTGATAAGAGACTTTGAGAGATCCCTCTCATGCTCAGTAGGGTTAGCTACTGAGCTAAAGTGGTTTGAGGTTACCATTCTCGATCTCCTTTCAGCCTAGAAAATTGTAAGGACTAACAATGTCTAAAATGTAAAATCCATGGAAATGATAAGGATCATTGTCTGGCCTTTAAGAATTATATTATAGGGGGAGGGCCTGAACCCATAAAACTAGATATTGGGATGAGTGCGGGAGTTGTGCTGTGGTGTGCTATTTGTCAGGTTACATGACAACATCCTACCGATAACTATCACTTGCTGCAGAAGTTTGTACAGACCCCTTAGCAATTATTTTGAAATTTTTGTAAGTCCGTAGGGCATCATGAGTGCCATTGTAGAAGTTATTAGTTGATGATCAATAGAACCCCTACCTACAGAATGCATGTAGAAATCCCACCTCAGGATCAAAGCACAGGAGAAACACACGTGGGATTCAAAGGCTATGGACGAGGAAGAGGTGCTGGAACAGAGTGAGGGCATGGGAAGGTAATTTTCTATAAATGTGGTGAAGAAGGGCACTTCACGCGCGATTTTCTAAATCCCACGCATCCCTCATGTTAGTATTATCAATAGCTTCATCATTTCATAGAAGAATGTCTGACCCTTATGGAAAAGATGAAAGAGAAGAAGGCACAACCCCAGTAGCCTATGCAGAACATTCCGATGATGAGGGCTAAGCCCCACGAAGAGGATCCAAACATAAATATTATGTTAAGAAGTGGTATAACAACTAGCGTAGATAAAAGTAAGCAACCTAAGGAAGAGGGATGGGTACGAAAGGCTACTGAGAAGGAAGTTGAATTTGATTTGAATCATGTTAAAGTAATGTTCTTGGAAGCAAAGAAGAAATTTGTTGAGGCCTCGAATTTAGGGAGTCAGGAGAAAATGCTTGAGACTAAAATGACTCAGGAAGTAGATACTTCAATCCTAGTTACCTTTTTGAAGACTTGCATGAAGCTTATGCATAATCAAATAGTAGTTGAAGGATTACAAGACTTAATAGACAAGTGTGCAAATAAGGAAAAGACTCCTATGGAGCAGCACATAGTAAGGAATATTGGCAAGCATAAGGCATGAACAAGTCATGAAATGAGACTAACTAAGTAGATAGGTGAATATGAAATAGACTAGGTCACCTTGGATCTGGGGGTGAACATGAAATAGACTAGGTCACCTTGGATCTGGGGTTTGTTGTGAATGTCTTGCCTAATAAGACATGGGATGGGGAGGCCTATGCTACAGTGGTCTCCTATTCATTTGCGCATGGAAAATTAGGAGAAGATTATTCCAATGGGGCACTTATATGGGGTAAAAATGGATATTGAGGGTGCGAGTGGGCTGGCTAATTTTGAGGTCATTGAGATAGTGGATGACAGTAACCCATACCCCGCGCTACTTGGAATCAACTGGGCTATTGTTATGAATGGGGTAATCAACTTGAAGAGGAAAAAGATGTCCTTTGAGAAGAAGTTGCTGAAGGTAATAGTGCCATTAGACCCTACAGAGGGAGAATGTTATACTGAACTTGTGCGAGACTATGTAGAAAGTGATGATGATCTTGATCATATATACAAGATAACAATGCGCAATGAGGATTGGATCAATCCTACAGCAGATGGATGAATCACGTGGAACAGTGATAGATCCTGCACCTTAGTTTCAGATGAGGATCTTGAGAATTGGCAGAATAGGTTGCATGAAGTATCTATGCTCCACTGTGATATGATGACCAAGTCGCTAAGGTTTTTCTCGACTGAGGTAAGAAACCTTCTGCGTTATGATGGGTAGGCTTATGTGGAATTGTTTTTGGATGAATTTGAACAAGAAGTACTGGAAGAGCATCGATACCAAGAACTGGAATTGGCATTGTGTGCTACACCTTCCCATTGTTGGGGCATGTACAAGGAGATATTTTCTTAATGGAGAGAATACCAAAAGATGATGAAGTTAAGGTTTGGCTATGCTAACACTAGGATGATAGAAAAATACAGCGGGAAGGATGATCCACGTGATCATTTAGAATGATGGACTAGGGCCTTGGGAATGGAATCACAACCAGAATGGGTGCATATATTTTTTCATACACTAGATACAATCCCAATGAATTGGTATTTGGAGATAGAGCTTCACCATGGAATGGCTGAATGGGATGTTTTAAGGGAGAGGTTTCTATTAACATTCATCCTTGAGGACGAGTTTGAGAGCATTGATGAGGCACTCCAAGAAATTAAAGAAGCTATATTCAAAACCCTGAAGGAACCTGTAGAATTGACTCAGCCAGATTAGAGTACACAACTATGCGATGTCTTGGAATGCTATAATGTGACTTCTAAAGAAGAGAATGACTCGCAGAATATTACTATCCATGAGAATGAAGGTCAGTGCGACATCAAGGGACTGAAGGTAGCAAACGAAGATATATCAGAGCCTCTAGAAATGTGACAGGTAAACATTGGGTCTGAAGAAGAACCCAAGTTCGTGAAGATTGGAGATTATTGGGATGAAGATATGGTTGATAAGGTATTTGAGCTGTTGCGTGAATACCATGATTTGTTCCCAACAAATTTTTGAGATCTAAAAGTAATTATCGGAGATCTCAACGTTATGAAGATTACATTGAAACCAAATGTGAAGCCAATTACGCAGCGACCTTACTGATTGAATCGAAAGTACGAAGAAAAGGTGTGCCTAGAACTGGATAAGATGCTTGAAGATGGAATTATTGAGCTTTTAGAATAATCTAATTTGGTTTTGGCTTGAGGGGGCCTAACCTAGGTTCAACGTTAATTAGCCAAAGAAATCCCTACACTACTAGCCCTTTTGGCATCATCCGGCGGAGTGCAGACTGAAGTCTCACCTGAAGCAGTATGGGGGGATGCTGAAACCAAGTTTCCACACCATGAGATGGTCATGATGTTGTTTAATTCCCTTTTTCCCTACCTTCATGCAAGTTGCTTCGCTCTAGGACTTGCAAGACAAACCCTTCGTTCCATTCTTCAATACCTCCACAAAAGGATACGATCGTCCTTCGTGCAGCCCAAGCCTACTGCTGAGGTACTTTCGCGCTACTATGGTAGCGTGCTATACAAATTCCCTAATTAATCTAAGTGCCTTGCTTATCTTATCAAACAATTATAGTTATCCCCGCGTAAATAGATATTCATATATGTGGTCAGTTATTTAATGTAATTGCATTCATTTGCACACCATATAAGAATAATATAGAAAATTCATCCATAACATATCAAGATGCATCAATAGAACAAAGACATAGAAATTATAGAATATCTCTCTTTATTAATATCTTCCAGGTGGTTACAACCTCTGTCCACCTTGTGCACACAGCTGCAGGGGTCTGCGCACTCAGCTATAGACTTCTACCCTAGGCCTCTGCACACTCAGCTGTAGAGCCTTTAGCTACATTACAACCCAAGACTTAGACTTCTTACTCTAAAGATATGATTCTATTACATCATCCATCATCGTCTCAAACTACTTAGAGCTTAGCTCTTTTTTATACAATCCCATGGTCTGTGAACTGTGGGTAGATCTCTTACAACTGACTTTACTTTCCAAAACTAAGGGTGGACTACCCTTTATGACACATAACACCTTTGTACTTTGCGACCAAAAAATGCAGAGTCTTTACAATAATATAAAAAAATTAACTTAAACATGGGCTTTTAGCCCCAAAACTGCCCTTGGGGGATCCCACTGCCAACAGGCCCCCAACACAAACATCGTGACTCACCCTCAACTCACACAGTAGGCACGGAGATATTTGCGTGAAGCCCATCCAGCTCGACCTGGATGACCCCAACTTCGGTTGTTCACTGAGCTGCTACCTACTTCACATCTTCGACTGTCTTCTCGGTTACTGCCCCTACAATGTCAGTCTAAAGTTGTTGTTGTGTTGCTTGTAGAGTCGCAAGATTGCCTTCAATGTTTCCTGTGACTGCATAATATTCCTCCAACCAGGGCTTTAGTAGCACCTTCAACACTGCTTCCTTTAGAAATGTTGCGTCCACCTATTCCCTTAGCTTCTTGGCTTCCTACAGCTTGGCTAGCCTTTGTGTTAGTGCGACGGTTTGCGTTGTGCCCTTAACTTCATCATAGTGTTGTTGGAGTTCGCAAGCTTCTATCTCTAGCCTCTAGATGTTTAGGTCCGCCTGCAAGTTGATCAAGACCTCAAATGAGTGTTTGAACAACTTTCTGTAGTCCGCTATTACACTCTCCACCACCGCAACTACTTCATTGATAGTGGCCGCCCGTTGTTCCTTTAGCTCGAGAAGTGTTGAAGGCAAGCCCCTCAACTAGAGCTCTGTAATCTGTAGGTTTAGCTCCAACTGAACCCATGCCATCTCTGTCCGAGTGTCGTACACCCCTATGGCCAATTTACGGATGTGGACCTCGGCTGGCTCCTCCTTTGGAATGGCCAATTCCGGGACCATTCTGCAAGCCTCCTCCATGACCTGTATGATCTTCTTGCTCTGGCTAGTCACATCGACCTCGACAGAGATGGAACAATTCCTCTATAAAACCATCTACTCATTGTTTATTTATGGTTCACTGATCACCTAGAGGGCATAGTACTCATGGGCCCTCAGCTCTGCAATGAATCCATCCTGTAAGAGGTAGAGTGCTTCATGCGGGAGCGTTGCCAGGTTCAATCCTAGCTTGCCCTTGTTTTCTTTCATAGTCTTCTTGGTTAGGATTGGCTTCGGTCTTGGTGTTCTTGGAGATTTAGGGACCTCGGCCAGTACTTTGGCCACTTCTGGGGCAGCTACTCTGACCCCCATATCAATCTCTTGAACATTCTCCTTGGTGGCCACTCCTTTGGTGTCCATAGCTTCTGCGCGTGTCGATATGACATTATTCACTAGTGGTTGTGTCTCCTTTGACAATTGTTCAAATGTTGGAGTCGCTACTACATCTTGAAATAATTCACAATACATGTGCACTTGAGAGCACAACAACTCAATTCTCAAAATTCCAAGTGTTTTTTGCTGGACAACCACTTGTAATTTATAGGGAATTTTGAATTCAAATCTGACCGTTCCCCCAAAATCGGTTCATTAATGCCAGATTGGAAGTAGATTTTCAAGGATCTAAGCCATAAATTTCGTCTTAAATGTCGGTCACCCACTCCATTTGGCCCAACTTTTGTCGTATTTTCATGAATAGTGACTTTAACATTCACTTTCCAACCAACTTGCGTGATTTCTCCCTAGGTAGCACAACTCCCTCCACGTTGCCACAGACCTAGTGACACGTCCTCACTCCACACCATCTTCCAATTGCGCAGCTCTCCAACCCGAGAAATGTAGTTTATAGTCCCGCACCTCCTTTCAGCTGCTTGGAGTGCTAAAACTGTGCTACTTTCATTTAGTCAGATGGTCAGACCACCAGTGTATGGCTTCAAGCGACATCCATTCACCTTTCCTGGGAAGGGTTCTCCATTTAACTTGACCAGCTGTACCACACCTTCGTTTTTAATCTCCTTAATAACATAAGGCCCTAATGAGTGCATCTTGAATTTCCCTGGAAATTTATGAAAATTACTATCATATAACAAAACCAGGTCATTTACCTTAAATGTGCACAACTTGATGTGTCGATCATGGCATGCCTTTTAGTGCTACTTTTAGACCTACTGATGAAATCCAGCCAAAAATATTTCTTCTTCGAGCTCACCCAGCTGCGCAAGCCTCTCTTCTAGGGCTCTGAAATCTGTCATACCTATGAGAACTACTATGCATAGACTAGACATGATGTATTCCATAGGCATTACGGCTTCCACACCATAAACAAGTCTAAAAGGGGTTTATCCCATCAATTTCTTGCATGTCATTTGATAAACCCACAATACTATAGGTATGTGAGGTATGTGTAGGTCCTAATCACTTTGATGAGCATTGCAAACCTTGGTTAGTGTGTTTTCACACACTTTGTTGAACGCCTCCACTGTCCCATTATCCTGTGGGTGATAAGGTGTGATCTTCTAGTGATATACCTAAAATTACTCTGTTAGTGCGATGATCATCTCATTGAGGAAGTGTGTACCACGATAACTCATCAAGATCCTTGGACATTCAAATTGCATCAGTACATGCACAAATAGGAACTTCGCGACAGTCGTGCCCATGTAATCCTTCATGGGCTGCACTTCTACCCAATGAGTAAAATACCCCATCGCAATGATAATGTATCTTGCTCCTGTCTTTCCTTGTGGCTAAATGGGTCCTACAAAATCGATGGCCCACTTCTCGAAGGGCTGCAATGTCATTTATGGATTCAGAGAAATTTCATCCCTCTGTGATGGCCTACTCATTCTTTGACATACATCACACGCCTTACAATATGCTTTTGAATCCTGATGAAGGGTTGGCAACAACAACCCTGCGCCTAGAATCTTCTACGCAGTTGCTATCCCTTCATAATGTCCTCCCACAGTGCTCCCATGACCATTCATGATGATGCTGCTTCTCTCAAACTCAGGTACATATCATCGCAATATCTCATTAGTACCCATATTATATATATGCCTAGAAATGATAGAAAACTCTACCGTGCACACCACTAATTCCTTATTTTGTTGGACAGTGTATCCTCTCGGTGTAGTTCCTGTTGTTAGGAAGTGTATTATATCCTTGAAGTAACCATCTGCGACACACACTGCAAATAGTTGCATGTCGGGCAATCCTTCTTCCAAGTTAGTAGGTTCCTCCCCCATTCCGATGCGCGATAGATGGTCTGGTCCCATGTTCAATCATCCAGGCTTCACAACAACTTCAAAATCATACTCCTGGAATAATAAGAGCCATATGCAGATTTTCCCCCCCAACATAGGCCTATTGACCATGTACTTTAGTGCAGAGTGATATGTATACATCTTAAAATGGCCTCCTAGCAAGTAGTGCCAATACTTCTGGAGCGCATACACAATAGCTAGCCCTTCATGCTCAGTGGTAGAATAGTTCTTCTCTACATTTGATAATCTGCAGCTTGTGAATGCGATTAGATGGTCAAAGCCTTCTCCGCCAGCCAGTGTTAGTACTGCCCCTAGCACTATACATGATGCGTCGACATCTACATGAAACTCTTTCTTCCAGTCTGGGAAGACTAGAATCAGTGTAGTAACCATCTTTTCCTTAAATATATCCAAGCTCTTCTTACAGTCATTGTTCCAGTAGGACATGACATCCTTCTTTAACAATTTTTCCATATGCACGGTGATCTGGGCATAGCTTTTGATAAACATTTTGTAATATCTTGTATGTCCCAGACTAGCGCACAATTGTTTCACACTCCTCGTTGCTTCCAAGTTCAGCATCACCACGATCTTTGTGGGGTCTACCATTAGTCCCTCTCTGCAAGCCACATGCCCTAATAGGTTCCCAAAAGGAACACAAAACAAACACTTCTTGGGATTGAGCGTGATCTAGTATCTTCGATAGGTATCCAGCATCAGGTGCAAGCTTTCTACATGGTGCTTAACCAACCAAAATACAGTTCAGTCATCAAAATATACCTTCAAGAACTTATGAATAAATTCCTTGAATGCCGCAACCACCACACGTGAAAATATTGCAAGTGCATTCTTCAATCCAAACACATTAAAATGTACTGAAAACAACCCCACTCAATCGTGAAGGTGGTCTTTCTCCTATCCTATGATGTGATTTTGATTTGGTGGTACCCAGAGAACCCATCAGTCAAGGAATATGCTTCTACGCCACCTACATTTTCCAACATTTCATCCATGAACGAAGTCAAGAAAGGATCATGCATACAATCGTCATTTAGTTTTCTGAGATCCATGCATATCTTTATCTCATCCTTCTGCTTCTTCTCTTACACCACCATTGGGCTTACCCAATCAAATTCTTCCACAGGCTCAATGATGCCTTCCATGAGCATCTTGTCTAGCTCTAAGTAAACCTTCTCCTTATATTTCAGATTGAGACTGTAAGGCCTTTGCTTAATTGGCTTCATGTCAGGCTTTAATGTGATCTTCATCATTCCTAGGTCCCTGATTATTCCTTTTAGATCTGTAAAATTGGTAGGGAATAAGTCTTGGTATTCATGGAGCAAGTCAGCAACCTTATCCACCATCGCGTCATCCTAGTAGTCTCCAATCTTCACGAATTTGGGTTTTGCCTCCATACCAATGTTCACTTGTTTCATTCTCAATGACGCGGTTATATCATGGTTCTTAATCTATGGTCCTTTAACCTCACGGTGGCCTTCTGTTTCTAGAATGTTAATCTTCCGCGGATCCTCGTCCTCTTCTTTAGTAGTTAAATTATAACATTTGAGTGTGTGACTCAGTTGAGTAGCCCATTCAGGCTGAATCAAGTCTAAAGGATCCTTCGGTATCCTAAAGATAGTTGCTTTCACCTCTTGTAGCCCTTCATCAATACTGTCAAACCTATCGTCAAAATTGAATGTCATCATGAATCCTTCGTACAGGATATCCCATTCACCTATCCCATGGAGGAGCTCTATTTCTATATACCAATTCATTGGGATAGCATCCAGGGTATGACAGAACAGGTGCACCCACTCAGGTTGGGGATTTTCTCCATAAGCCTGGGTCCATTTGGCCAGATGTGTATGTGGATGATTCTGCCCATCATACTTGTCTGTTAATCACAGCTTAGGCTTCCCAAATCGTGTTCTCATCATCCTCGTACATTTGTGCCAATCATCAAAGCTTCCCTTGTGCATACCCCACCATCTTGTGGGCGTAGTGTGTAGTGCCCAGTCTAAGGCCTGGAAGTGCTATTTTTCTGGTACCTCCCTTTCAAATGCATCCAAAAAGATATCCTCCTCATTTAGAGCATCATAGGTAGGCAGATTTCTTACCCCTAACGACACACAGTGCAGCGACCAGGTCATCATGTTTCAATTCAGTGTAGTTACTTCATGTAACCAATTCTTCTAACATTCTATTTCTTCATCAAAGTCTAAAGTGCAGGAACTCTCGCAATCCCATGTAATCTGTCCATCTGCAGTGGGATTCACCCAATATTTGTCTCATGTTGTTATCTTAAAGATAGAGTCCAGGTCATCATCACTCTGATAATCATGGATAGGTTCAGTATAGCGCAATCCTTCAGAAGGATCGAGGGGTACTATTACGCGTAATGATTTCTTCTCAAATATCATATTTCGCTTCTTCAGATTGATTACCTCATTCATATGAGTAGCCCAGTCAATTCCGAGGAGCGTAGGATAGGAATTGCTATCATCCACTATCTCTATTGCTTCAAAGTCAGCCAGTGTGCTCACTCCCTCAATATCCATGGTCACCCCCTATAGCCGCCCAATGGGGATGATTTTCTGTTGATTCTCCATCCTTAGCTGAATCGGAGACCATCGTAGCACAGGTCTCCCCATCCGTTCCTAAGTCTATTTTGGTAGTACATTAGCATCTGACCCAAGGTATAAAATGACCTGATCCATTTCATACTCTCCTATTTGTGCGGTTAGTCTCATCTCCTATCCCATCCTTGTTTTATGCTTGCCAATATTTTGTACTACGCGTGTCTCACCTAGTGCGGTTCTAGCGCATCTATTGATGAGTTCCTGTAATCCTTTCACAACCTTACTGTCGTGCAAAAAATTCATATAGGTTTCCAAGAAAGTTGTGAGCATAGAGAGGTCCATCTCTTCCTCAGGCTTATCCTTTCTTCCTAAGGTGGAGGCCCCAATGAAGCTCTTCTTAGCTTCCATGAAGGTTTCATGTGCATGCTCCAAATTGAACTCAGTCTCCTTCACTAGAGCTTTGTGGACCCACGAATTTCCTTCTAGCTGTTTCCCTTTGTGATCTCCCATTGTGATGACTTTTGAGCACTATATTTACGTTTGGATCTTCTTCATGTGGCTTAGACCTCATCATCTGTAGGTTCTGAGTTGACGAAGGTGGTAGAGCCCCTTTTTCACTTATCCTAACTATCAGCGTAGGACAGTCCTCCATTTCATGATCAAATAGCGTGCAATACTTCCATGACGGATGTGTTTGGTTAGTGAAATCACGGGCATAGTGTCCTGGTCCCTTGCAATTGTAGCATATCAACTATCCTCGACCTCTGCTAGGTCCTCCTTTGCCTCGGCCTCATATGTGCCATCCCTGCATTCTAGTCAAGGGGTCGCGTTTCGGCCTGAACCCTATAAGCGAGAGTTCTATCCATTATTAATTCATAGCTACTGAAAGTGCACTCATGATGTCCTATCGACCTACAAAAGTTGTAGAACAGTTGTTGCAGTGCTTGTACATACTTCTGTAGCAAGTGACAGTTATCCATGGCATGTTTTTTGACTACCTGAAAGATAATACACCATAATGCAGGCCCCATGCTAGGTCTTGTCTTGCTTGAGCTTCTGGCCTTAAAGGCATTGGTACTCCTCCTACAATGTAGTTTGCAAATACCGGGCAATGGTCTTTTTCATGACCCTAACTATTGCATTTCAAACACCATACCTCCTCGTGTACCTCTGGTCGGATCGCCCTATCCTACTTTAGAGTTTGCATCTCAAGGCATAGATTCTTGGGCTGCACATGGATCTACTGAAATCCTAGATTAGGATCTTGCATCAGAGTATCATGTAGTCTCATGGCAATCTCCAAGGCCTCTGCCTGAGTTGTTATCTTCTACTATGGCAGCGCACTCCTTAAGTGTGGTAGTAGCGAAGCCAAAAACCACTCGCTATGTTGTCCATCTGTCAAATTCATATTGGCTTTACAGATTGTACAGTTCAACCTTTGATCCATTTCCCAAGGCATCTCGCCTAATTGCATCGTGATCTCTTTGAATCCCACAATCGACTGCACCTAAAATTTAGGCCTACTAAATTCCCTATTTAGTGTTACCTGGATGTCTACTACTCCAGCATTCGGGTTATCATTAGAGTACTTAATATACCAGGTTAGCGCGTGATCTTGCAGAGCACTAACCAGTGTCGCCTTCTTTATATTATCATTTGTAACACCTTGAGCTTCCCATACAACCCTCACAATGAACTAGAATTGGCCTGGGTCCTCATTTCCCAAGCCTTTGAACAAAGGCATATTTATTGTGTTTGCCATACTGAACTGCGGTGGAGGTAGAGGAGATACGGGTGAAGTTGGAGGTGGTGTGGGTGGAGGTGGTATTCACAGGAATCCTTGTCTTATTAATTGAATAGCACTTCACAGGTAAACCTTCGTTATCCCTTCCTTATCACCTTGCACAGGTGAAATTAATGGAATATACTTTGGACCCTTTTGTCCTTCGTTCCTGTAATTTTTTCTACTTGGCATAGTTCCGAACTTCAAGGTAGCTATGTTAACACCCAGGTTGTTCCCTTTGACTCCCAAGGGAATACGGCCGGGGTAACCACTAACCAAGCTTTGGATTGCAGGCCCTAGCCTACCTGTAATCAGAGAGGGCTCTCTCTTTTAGATTTAACTTTGTTTTGTGAAGATTTTAGGCTAGTTATGAGGTCAGATTGTATTTGAAATTTTGGTTGTGAACTGTTGTTTTGAGAAGGACATGAAATGTTTAAAGAGAATTTAGTCCATTGGGCATATGGAGTCAGAAGTTGAGAAGGTCTTGGTGCCTGTGATGAAGAAAGGTTTACTGCAAAGCTAGATAGCTATTCATGATACAACTTTTGATTTATAAATGAAACAGTAGGACATGGAATTTCTACACAGTGTGACAGTAAGTTGAACATCAGATTCCACTCAGTAGCATATAAGAATTACTGAACAGAAACTATCAAGGATTTAGGGTAAATTGGAGCATTTAAGAATTCCAACCAAACAACTAAATCTGAAGAAAACATTTATAACAAGAAAAGATTGAATTCAGGGTGTCTCCATGGACAAATCCTGAGTTATTCTTTTTCTTTCTTGCTAAGTCTAGACAACATACATTAGATATAAATTAAACAGAAGATAAAACAAAAACAGAGTTAGAGAAGACTTATTGTATCATGCCATAACACCAGAATTCTGCAGCATTCAATAATTCCAACACAGCATACATCAGATGGACTCAACTTCTGAAAACCCAAAGCTTCTTTGTATTATTTCTCCAGAATCATACAGTCGAGTTCTCTTTCTTGAACAACAAAAGTAAAACAACAACCCCCAGATGAGCTGCTCGGGGGTGAATATATACAAAAATATCATGTAAAATATCTGAAGTAAGAGTTATTGAGCAATAATTGTTTCTATCAACTTTTACAATATAGTGGTTACAAAATTTAAAGCCTCTGGCACAGGTACACAACAGCTGTCTGCTGTTTGTCAGATTTGTTTGACTTTTGGGCCCATGGGCCGGCTGAGCTCTTCCCCGACGGTTTGCGCTGTCTTTTCGCTTCTTTGCTGACACGCTGGCACAGTCACCTCTCAAAATGTTGATCTGTAATCTCCAGGCTGTGACTGCTTGCTGGTTGCTGTGGGATGCCTTTAATCTTGAATATTCAATTTAATCAAAGCAGAGTCCTGATCATATTCATCCACCATTCATCAGTAGGCATTTGGTGTCTCTACATCTTGTGTAATGTTTCATCAGCATCTGTATATTTGAAGTAATTAGGGGGCACTGCAAATAGATGATTGATTTCATGTTCTATATAAAACAGATTTTCTAGTTTATCATACAATTCTTGTCCTATAGGTGGCCCAGTTCCCTCTGAAGTGCTCGATGAAGCAATCAACTGATCAGTGATGTAGTTGTTGACTCTTTTTGCATATTGCTCATGAGACAATAGCCTTCTTGCGCTGTTTACTAAACTGGGGAGTCCCATGTCATATAATGATGTGACCTTGGCACCAAAAGTATTTATCTCTGCTTGAATATCCTAACATTTTCTTTCTAGTGCCTGTACATAGTTTCTGAGGGTGAGTACCCTTTTGATTAGCAAAATTGTATCAGTTCTATCTCTGATACCCATGTTTGCTAGCTGTATGCCAGTTCTGTTGTTCAACACATTGATCATTCTAGTAGCTACATCTGGCATACTTCCTAGAGAAGCTCTGGCCTTTTGATTTTCTGCATAAGCCCTGCCCAGCAAATCCATTTGCTCATGGATGGTCTCTATATATTGCCATTGGTCTGTGATTGATTGACCAATCTTTAGCCATATGATTTTCTTGAGCTCCGTTATTGCTTTGCCCATGGTCATCTCTTTTTCAAGTTCTTTGATTTTTCTTTCCAGGGTCTTTGCTTCCCTTGTCTTTTCTGCCACCTGTTCTTTAGATTTATCATATTTCTCATTGAGTGTGGCCAATTTCTCCTTGGCTTCATTCAGCTCTGCCATCTGGGCTTCTAGGACTTGAATCTCCTTCATCATCTTCTGTATGTCTAGGCTTGGAGCCTGTTCTGGTGCCGTTGCTGGTGTTGATGTTGATGGAGCTGTTTCAGCTGTCTGCCCTGTGGGAGGAGTGATAGTTTGAGGGGACTCCTCAAGGTTTATGATTTGCTGAGGGGGCTGAGATGTCTGGCCTCCCTCTTTCTGCTTTAGTGCCTCCTGCAGTGTAGCCTCTGTTTCTACCAATTTACCTTCTGTTTGGACCAGTTGCTTATGTAGTGTTAGCAACATGGCTGCTGTATCCTGGTCCTTCCTCTGCTGAGCAACCTCTTCTGTTTGAGGGTGAAGGGTTGCTGGGATCTTCACCATCTTTCTCAAAGCTGCAATATCTTCATCTCTTTCTTTTAGCAGTGCCTGCACAGCTTTGGGATCCTTTGGGTCATGCCCACGCTCTATAATTATATCCTCCAGAGACCTGATCTTGTTGTCTTTAGCCTGGGAGGATGCCTTTTCTAACTCAAGTTGCGCAGTTGTATTATGCAGACTGTTTTGTAATTTGTGTGCCAGGAAGGTCTTGTCTGCCAGAGTTGAATAGACCATCTCACCCGTTTGCTTGTGAAGCTCTATTTGGTCCATTGGGTGGATGTCCTTTGCAAATATTTCCAAGTTTGTCCTTATGTAGTTTGCAGCTGACTGTGGTTGTAGCATAGTAGGCATAAAGTGGCTCATGGTCATCTTGCCTTCAGTGATATCATAGGCTGACATAAGTCTCTGCTGGTTGGTGGGAGCCATCTTAAGTAAGTGATTGTAGAGCTGCAACCTCACTGGTTCATTCCTAGCCTTAATGTCTATGAATTGTTTCTTAATGCTAGATTCTGCTTTTCTTTGCTATCCTAAGGAGCTGACCTCTCCTCCCAGTGGTCTTTGCTGTTCCTACTGAAAGGAACTTGCTGATGCCTCAGTACTTGGGGGGCCCATACCCATGGATGGACCAACAGGCATCTCTTCCTATGAGAAGGGATTAACCCTTTGTCTTTTCTCCCCTTGCTGGCTTGCTGATGTGGTGGGGGGAGTGTCTTCTCGTCTATCTCTCTTTTTTCCCCTCTCTTCATTGATGGGAGTTTGGAGCACAGAAGTCTCCACTGCTGTATTTTGTGCTTGGGGCTCTTTTTCTTGAGCCTGTTGCTCTGTAGGTCCAGGGGCTTCTGCCATTTCTTCCTGCTGCTCAGGCTGATCCTCTTGCTGTCCTTCAGGGGGTGGCTTCTCCTGCTCTTTTTCTTTTTCTTTAGCTGAATTTACTGCTTGTATGGTAGTCTGGGCTACCTTTTGTGGGGCTGTAGATGATGAAGCAGCTGCTCCAACTTGAATGCTGGGGAGAGAGAAGACCTATGCACAATGTTCCAAGTCAGCCTCCTTTTCAATGTTTTTAGCGGCTCTTTGTGCTAACTCTTCTCTTGTGGTTGCTTCCTCTAGGGTACCTTCTTTCCATATCAATTGATTGGCATATTTTTCAATGTGTGGTAACCTGAGGTGATCATAACTAGCCAATCTATATTTGACCCTTCTAAGGCTAATGAAATGATTGGGATCATAGGGTTCCCAAAGGAAACTGGTTTGCAACCCAAGGCTCTTTAATATTTTGTCTGCCTCTTGCAAGGCCTCTTCCCTTTTGTTGTAAATAAATGGACCTAGCTGGTTTTTAACCTTTAGCTGTGCTTTCTTGTTCTTGCTGTGGAAATGGACCATATCAGCATTTCCAAACTGCCTGAAATACTCTAAAGCAAACAGTCTCATGGGGACATATCTTGGCAGCCTGTATGGGGCTAGCTCACACCCATATATCCTTATTACTGTGTGGTTTTGGTAAAAGTACCAATCCCCAATGCTGTAGACCTTTGAGAGCTGGAGAATCTTCTGCATCTCATCTGTTAATCTGGGAGGAGGTGAGCTCAATAGTAAGGACATGGCTGGATGAATGAAAAGGTCTATGAATTCACAGTAATTATAGGGTGAAAAAGACACATTATGGAAGATGGAAGACCAAAACACCACAGACCTTTGATTTCCTTGTGCATCTAATCTTTTGACAGGAAAAGGGAACTGGTCATGCTGATAAAATAGGAGCAAATGGTAAATGTAGGAAGTGTATCTGAACACCCTCTCCCTACCCAAATTCATCAATTGTTCATGCATCTTGTTGGAAATGTATGTAGGATAATCATAGTAGACTGAAGGAGGCTTTCCAGGAGAAAACATGGCCATCAAAACCAGAACAGTCTCATGTACATATTCAGTTGAATTGTACCCCAAGATATAACTTATCATTTCCACCACATCCCTGCCCAACTCATTGAGATACACATGAGAGATAGGAGGAGACCTTATAGATTGAGAGCCTGATGTAAGGAATAACTGATTGATCTTAGTGATTTGGGCATTGGACAACTTGCCCCCTTGTTCTATCGAGTTCAACATGGATAAAGGAGTCAGTTTCTTTGTAGTCTGGAAGTGCAACATTTTCCTTATGGCCTCAGGGGTGATATGGAACAAAACTGAGCCTGAAGGATTAAGTACAGCCCTCTGAGTTGGGTCATAATTGGCAAAGCATTGGTGGATCAGGTCTGGGAATACATTGACCTGAGGAAGCCTAAAAATGGGAAGGAAGGAGTCCCAAATACCCAGGATGTCAGTTCCATTCATATGTTTTGCTTTCAGCTCATTGAGTAGATGAATTTGATATTTGCTTTGCATTAAAACTGTCTCCATCATCTGGTAATCCCTATCTGCCAGGGCCTGCCATTCCAGCTCTCTGTGCGGGGCATTTAAAGGGGCAACATTCAAAGCCACCAGTGTTTCCATGGTCAAAATGTGTTTTTAATAGGCTTTATGACCAACTTTTGGGCAAACGCAGTTCTGCGTGACAGTTTTAGGTAAACTTGCAGGTTTATGGTGTTTCAAGGACAATCCAGGTGCAATTGGGCACAATTGGCTAGTGTAGGATTAATAAACTTGTTTCCAAGGCGTTGCAGGTCGAATTCTCAAGCGAAAATGGGCAATTCAGAGGTTTTTTGCAAATGCAGGACAGAACAGAATAGGCGAATGGTGAATTCGGTAAGTACCTGGTCATGGAGCAATGGTGGAGCTTAATTGAAGTCAATTGGTAGGTGACAGCAGCTCTGGAGTGGCTTCAGTAGGTTGGTGGGAGCTCTGGACGTAAATCGCATGCAGAAGGCAGAATACTCTTTTGCGTAAAAAATGTGAAAAAACGGTGAAATTCGGTGAAATATGGGTAATTTTGGCTTTGGCGCGCTTTTTTTAGATGATGTCAGCATGACGTCATCAGGTGGGGCCGAAATTTGGATGACGTTAGCATGACGTCATCGGGTGGGGTCGGGTATGGAGGATGACATGGCGGCCTGTGAGTGGTCCACGGGGAGTGCTGAGGTGGTGGACAACTCGGATCCATGGCGGGGGGGGGGGGCGCTGATGTAATGTTGAGTTGGCATGACGTGGAAGTGACGTGGACGTGACGGGATAGGTGGTAAACAATAGGCGGTAAGTGGTTTGATCAGACCGCTCTGGATATGGTCGCGGTATTGTCAGAGGGCCGCCCGATCCAATATATTTGAGCCACGCATCCTCGCCCCTACGTCAGCCTACGTCAAATTTCGGGACGTAAAGGGGGAACGTCGGGGCCGCTCCGAAATGGCAGAGAGCCGTCGGATGGGAAAGCCCAGATCCGACGGCTGGCGGGAGGCCGAGATGATAGGACGATACGGACGGGCGGCCATATTAAATAAATAATATTTATCAATATTCGCGCTCGGTGGAACTTTAGAATATGATGAAAATTTGGGTTTTTTCAATGTTTTTGGGCAAAATGGGTCATAAGGGGTTTATTTACAAAAACAGGGTAAGGCTATTAAACCAAGCGGATCTTGGTTTAATCCCAAAAATTAAACTCTCGGTGCCTTTTTGCATCGCGCTCTAATGTTTAGCGCTCAAACCTTTTAAACCATATATAAAGCTATATCGCTTGGGAAAGGGGATATGTACATATTTGGGATTTTTCTATAGGATTAACCTAATAATAGGGGAAATGGAGTATAGGGAGTTAAATAATAAGAAATTAGGAGTTAATATGAATGGAAGAGGTAGATAAGGGGACAAAACACTAAGTTTTATATGAAATCAACTTAGTTTAGGGAGTAGATCAAAATGAAAAGATTTTTGCACAAGAAATGTGGATATGGCATATAATACAAGTGAAAATAGGATGTTAGTAAGACTTTTGATAGGGAAACTTGGGAGGTTAGACATGCTTCACCCTGATGCTGCAAAATGGTGGAGAAGAAGATCTTCTCTATCCAATGGTGTTTCCTTAGTATCTCCTTTGCTTAGACCAGCCAAATGAAAGAAATGATGCTTCTACAACCCCATCTACCTACCCATCTACTTGCCTAGCATTTTTTGTTTCTTTATGGAGGGTGCACTTGAGCTAGCAAACCCTCAATTTCTTTTTTCGTTTCTTTTTCACTTTTTCTTTTGCTTTTCTATCTAGAACTACCCTTATTGCTTCCAAGGCCCCAGATTAAGCAGTTGGGAACCTTAATTCTCTACCTAACTACTAGTCTGCCAAGATTAAATAGTTTGGACAAACTTCTTTCTCTATTCTACAACAAGAAATTGAAACATGGCATGATCCAGATTAGGCTATTGGATCACCCATTTAGATATAGGATAACATCAAACTATGTACAAAAATGTTTCTCCATAGAAATATGAGATCTTTGCATCACCAAAGCAGAGCATATTTGGAACTTTTCTTGCCAATCATGAAAGATGAAACCTATTGGTATAGATTGCTAACAAGCTACATAACCTATTTTTCACACAACAACATTTAAATTGAAGTATTCAAATATTTTACATACTTACCTCACAATCCTTTGAAAAATGTCGCTCTGTCTCGCTATAGCTAACTAAGTGTCGACCAAAAATTCAGTCACAAATCCTCCTATGATGCGATCGAGCTAATGATCGACAACGCAAGTGATCTTATCCTTCGATGCTTCCAACCTTCACGCTAGCTCGGGGGTCCACACAATAGGACCATCAAGTTTCCACCTTCCTTGGCTATCTGATAGCTTCATAATCCACTCGTATAGCTCAATGGGGAAGGAGCAGATAAGATCTCATGGATATCTATATATAGGTATCTGTGTGACCACTATTCTTTTGTCCATCATGGGTTTCCGTTCTTTTGTGCAACAAATTCATGGATTTTTCTATCCAACCAATCTCCAATATCCTTCTTAGTTGGATTCCAGTGATATGACATCACACATCTCTTATGCAAATACCAGTCCCTGCAATGGAACTATTTGTTGGCTTGAGGGGGCCTGACCCAGGTTCAACATTAATTAGCCAAACAAATCCCTACATTATTGGCCCTTTCAGCATCAGCCTGTGGAGCGGGGACTGAAGTCTCACCTAAAGTAATATGGGAGGATGCTGGAACCAAGTTTCCACTCCATGAGATGGTCGTGATGTCATTTAATTCCCTCTATCCCTGCCTTCACACAGGTTGCTTTGCTCTAGGGCTTGCAAGACAAACCCTGCATTCCATTCTTCAATACCTTCGTGAAAGGATACGATTGTCCTTAGCGTAGCCCAAGCCTATTACTCATTTACTTTCGCACTACTATGGCAGCATGCCATACAAATTCCCAAATTAATCTAAGTGCCTTTCTTATCTTATCAAACAATTATAGTTATCCCCGCGTAAACAGATATTCATATATGTGTTCAGTTATTTAATATAATTGCATTCATTCGCGCACCATATAAGCATAATAAAGAAAATTCATACATAACATATCAAGATGCATCAATAGAACAAAGACACAGAAATTGTAAAATATCTCTCTTTATTAATATATTCCATGTGGTTACAACCTTTTTCTGCCCTGTGCACATAGCTACAAGGGTCCATGCACTCAGCTGTGAACTTCTACCCTAGGCCTCTGCACACTCAGTTATAGAGCCTTTACCTACGCTACAACCTAAGACTTGACTTCTTTCTCTAAATCTATGATTCTATTACATCATCCATCATTGTCTCAAACTATTTAGAGCTTAACTCTTTTTTATACAATCCCATGGTCTGCGGACCATGGGTAGATCTCTTAAAGCTAACTTTACTTTACAAAACTAAGGGCGGACTACCCTTTATGACACATAACACCTTCACGCTCCATGACCACAAAATGCAGAGTATTTATAATAATATTACAAAAATTGACTTAAACATGGGCTTTTAGCCTCAAAACTTCCCTTGGGGGATCCCTCTCCAAACATTGGGTAAGCCCAATGGTGGTCCAAGAAAAGAAATAAAAGGGATAAATCCTCATATGCATAGATTTGTGTAAGTTGAACGATGAATGTGTGCATGACCCATTTTCAACACCATTTACTAACAAGGTATTAGAGAATGTTGGTAGACAGGAAGCATATTCATTCACTGATGGATTTTCAGGTTATCATCAAATAAAGATCATGCCAGAGGATAGAAGCAAAACAAACTTCATGACTGAATGGGGGTGCTTCCAATATACAGTTATGCCATTCGGATTGAATAACATGCCTGCAATATTTTCCTAGGTAGTGATCACGATATTCAAGGAATTTATTCATAATTTCCTGGAAGTATATTTCGATGATAGGACCATGCCTGGGTTGGTGAAATGCCATGTTCTGAGTCTACACCTCATGTTGGATACATGTCCAAGATTTCAGATCCCACTGAACTTGAAGAAGTGTATATTCTATGTGCTTTTTGGGATATTTCTTGGCAATGTTGTCTGTAAGCAGGGACTGACGGTGGACACTATGAAGATTGCCATTATTCTGAATTTGGAACCTCCTAGGAATTTGAAACAACTACCTGCGACATTGGGACACACTAGGTACTACATAAAGTTTATCAAGGCGTATGCCCAGATAACCGCACTGATGGAAAAGTTGCTAAAAATGGATGTGATGTTTTGATACGATGAAGACTATTAGTGTAGCTTGGATGTCTTGAAGGAGAAGATTGTGACAACATCTCCTTTTGTGTTTCTCGACTGGAAAACGTAATTTCGTGTGCATGTTGATGCCTCATGTATTGCGTTAGGAACAGTATTAACGCAGGAAAGAGAGGGTGATACTGATCATCCAATAGCTTTTGTGAGTAGAAAGCTATCCAAAGCTAATAATAATTAATCCACTACAGAGCATGAAAGATTGGAGATGGTCTATGTGCTACAAAAATTTAGACATTATTTTTTGGGTGAACACTTCAAGGTGTATACAGATCACTCTACGCTAAAGTACCTGGTCAATAAGCCTGTGTTGGGGGGGAAGATCTGCCAATGGTTTCTATTATTCCAGGAGTATGACTTCAAAGTGATTGTGAAGCCTAGAAGGCTGAATGTAGGCCCAAACCACCTCTCAAGGATTGAAATAGGAGAAGTCCTAGTAGTTTGGAGGAAGGACTGCCAGATGCACAACTCTTTGCAGTGCATGTTGCTGATGATCACTTTGCCAATATTATTCAGTTTTTAGCAATGAGAACAAATCCGAAAGGATATTCCACTCAACAAAAGAAGGAGTTAGTAGTTCGTGCCACATATTTTTCAATAATTGTGGATCATTTATCTAAAATGGGAACATATGAGATATTGCGTAGATATGTTCCATAATTTGAATGTGCCAGTATCTTAGCTGAAGCTCATGTTGGAGTGGCAGGAGGCCACTATGCAGGGAAAGCAACCATGCAAAATATTTTATGTGTTGGGTTATGGTAGCAAATGTTGCACAAGGATTCTAAGGCATATTGTAAGGTGTGTGATGCTTGAAAAAGGATAGGGAAGCCTTTGCAAAGGGATGAATTGCCTTTAAATCCTCAAGTTTCATTGCAGCTATTTGAGAAATAGGCCCATTGATTTTATAGGTCCCATACAACCACCAGGAAAGAATATGGGCATGTGGTATATTATTACTGCAACAAAGTATTTAACTAGGTGGGAGGAAGTGCAGCTAGTGAGGGATTGTATAGCTGCCACTTCTGTGAATTTTCTCTTTGAGTATGTCTTAATAAGGTTTGGATGCCCAAAGATTTTGATGAGTGATAGAGGTACACATTTTTTGAATGAAACGATCAACGTGATGTTGGAAGAATTTGAGGTCTATCATCAGAAGAGCATGCTCTATCACCCACAGGAAAATGGAATGGTGGAAGCTTTTAATAAGATCTTGGAGCATGCCTTGACAAAGGTATGCAACGCATAGAGGAATGACTGGGACATGCACGTACATGTTGCAATATGGGCTTATAAAACAACCTAAAAGAAAGTGACGCGATAAATGCCATTTAGGCTAGTCTATGAAATTGAAGATGTCATGCGAATGGAGTATATTGTGCCCAATTTAAGGATAAAAACCTTGACTGAGATGGCAAACTGCAAGACCTTAGAGGAACAACTTGTTCCGCTCATGGAGTTGGAAGAATACCGCTTCCTTGTAGAATTTCATTAGCAAGTGCAAAAGGAACGTGATAAATCATGGCACAATTGACATATTAAGTTGCGCATGTTCAAGGTAGATGATCTAGTGTTGTTATACGATAGCAATTTTATGAAGCTTCCAGGAAAATATAAAATTCATTGGTTGGGGCCGTATGTCATTAATGGGATCACGGATGGTGGTGCAATTCATCTCGCGAAGATGAATGGGGAACCATTCCATGGAAAATTGAATGGCAGTAGATTGAAGATGTATACAGGGGATCCTGCCCCTGCGCAATGACTATATGGCAATGGGACAGTTTCAGTAATCAAGGTAGCTGCAAGGGATTGTGGGACTATAAACTATGCTACCCGACTAAGGGAAAAACTTGGTGGGGAGGCTACGTGATGAATGATAGGGTACGATAGGTGTAACTGTGCTACATGAGTTGCACCATATAGGATGGTGTCGCGCAGGTGGGTCTAGGGGTAATTGTTGAGGTTACTATTCATGATTTGATGGCTAAAAAATAGTTAAAGGGAGTAGGTAGGAGATATTTATTGCTAAAAGCTTTGGATATATGCTGCCAAATGGGAATTGATTATCAAAATTTGGGGGGAACAGTTGGATTTGAATTTAAAACCCCCTATAAATTACACGTGTTGGTCCAACAAAGAACACTTTTCATTCTGAGAGTTGCTTGCACATTTTGCTGTCTGAAGCATATCAATCGTGTGTTCTGGGAAGAATTCATGATGCACCCCTCATTTGAAAACTACACAACAATAGCTCGAGAATGATTCATTGAGAAAATTACCTTTACAAACCCCGATGTGGCCATAAGTTCAGAAGTTGTTGTTTCTAACGTGCTAAGCCCCGAAGTAACCAGTATGGAAGCTACACCCGCTATACCTACAACGCTGAGGTTGCCTAGGGTGAAGCAAACTGCAACAAAAGATAAATAACTGGACGTAAGGGAGAAGCACTCCACCATGAAGGAAAGCAGAAGAAGTCAGTGCTTGTGAAAATGTCACCAAGGAATAATTTGGAGGTGCGGAAAAAGGAGAAAAAGAACAAACAACTAAAGAAAGTGGTGGATTTAGAAGAAGAAGAATACCAAGGTGTCGAGGAGGTTGATGCTGAGATGATCAAGCCTATCTCAAGGCTTCCTGAGTATGTCCCTCCATGGAAAGAAAGAACCAAAGTACCCAATGACCCCGATTTTGGGAAATTCACAATATCGACACCCCTGCTGCCTCAGTAGGTCGAATTTGAAGGACCTAGGCTAGTGTGCATTCTAGTATTGAAAATGGAGGACTGGGACCTCATGGACCATGAGAATTTCCCATAGTTAGCAACCCACAAATATATAAAAAAATATATATTATGATGAAATGGGGGTTACGACATTATAACCCATGAAGTGGGTTTGCGACATTTAGGAGGCGGGGCCTCTAAACATGCTCTTAGAGCCACACTATCACCACTTAATTATCAACACGGTGTGTGTGCACAAAATCCTCGCGCTGGTGTATGATGGGTGTTTGTGGCTAGGGCAACTCATTCCAATAATAGACATGTTTATCTATAGGATAATGAACTTTCCTCACAAAGGAGTGGACCCTGCCAAGGAGTTTGGAGGGAAAACCACGACGAAATAATTAGCTGATAAAATGAAGGAGTATGGTCTTGTTAAAAAAATGCATGGATACTCTATCCTTTCTATCCAAGAACAATTAGTACAGTTCATTGCCTAGATTCTCACTGGAAAGATCATGAGAAAGTGTCGCATGAACAAAGTTCCAGTGCCAGTAGTGTCACTTGCCACACAGTGTACGAAGGGCATTCAATATAATTGGTCCAAGTATCTATGCTAGGAGTTACTCGCGAACTACCAAGAATCACAGGAAGAAGGCAAGCCATTTCATTACGCTTGGATTTTATTATTCATTATGTTAGTTTCTTGGAGGGTTTCGAAGGACAGTCAGTTTTCTCCGCACAAGGAAGATTTGCCTAAGGCAACGCGGTTTGCCTCATTGTGGTCTACAAAGGATTAGGCACAAGTCAAAGAGATGAATATTTTATAGATCCTGATGGAAATGGACCTTCATATGGTGGTTAGTCAGAGGCCAAGGTTATCACCAACCTTGTTCAGACAATTGATGGCCTATGTGGAGTTTAAGGCCGATTTCCACAATGTGTTTATCCGCATGCGGAAGGACCTAGAGATCACATGGAATATGTTGCCTTATTTGGTATCAAAGACGGATATGCAAGAAGTTTTAGGGTATTTTCTAGCATAATGGCGCGAACCTACGACACTAGATGTGGGAACAATTAAAGATGCAGATATCTCTATTGCACAGAAGTGGAAGGATGCCACTTAGAAGTTCATGTGCGCCTTGGCCGAACAGAAGAAGAAGGAAGTTGCTAAGGTAGCTGTGAAGAAGGAATAGATGGAGAAAGAGCATGCTGGTAAAGAGAAGACAGAGAAGGAATTATAGGATATAGAAGAGGGAGGAGGCAGTGGTGAGGCGCAAAGCACTTCTTTCATCCTAAAGAGGCACGGTCAGGAGCAAACTGTAGGACAACGCAAAAAGCACAATTCAAACAAGCAGACACATCTTGACCCAATTGTGGTGATGGAAGGTGATCTCAATGAGATCGACGACAAGGTGCAAGACACGACAATAGAGGTACTGCAACAATTTGGAAAGAAATATATGCAGATGCTGGGAAGCATCCAAAAGGATCTACGTGAGTTGCAGATCTAGGAAAACAAGATCCAGGCAAGCGTCGGGCAAGTGAGTGGAGTGCAAGCGAGCCTAAAATAGGGAAGTAGCATAGTGGCAGAGCTAGAACTGACTCTAGATCTCAGATTCATTCCATTGCCAGAGGGGTCAATTTGAGCAGAATCACAAGAGGATCACGCTGTAATAAATACAGTGAAGGACATGGGGCTGAATTTGGCCATGCTGCCACTCCAGACACTCCATGCACTGCATTAGGGGGTGTTAGAATAATTGAGGATTAGGGAACAACATGCCCTCACCATCATCAGTGAGTTTAAGGTCAACAACAAACAACTATTCACAGAGAAATCCCAAGCGCTAAAGGAAAAGGAAGAATTACAGACACAATGTTAGAGCCTAGAAAAATGATCGAGCAAGCCCGCAAGTCTGTGCCTAAACTGAGCATACAATAGGATGCAAGGCCTCAACCAAAGTACAGAAATTGGATACTACAGTATGTGCATCAAAGGAGTTAGTTGGTAGGGTGACTTTTGATTTACTTATGAAAATTGCAGAGCTGCAGTTGAAATTGCATCCAACGACTCCGCCTGAGGTTCGGGAGCAGCAAAGAGAAACAATCAAGGAGGGAATGAATACATTGGATTCTGTAGTTAATGACTTATCCTCGATGTTTGATGCAGTGATGGAACTATGGACAAATTTACAGGAGGACCCAAACCTACAGAAGCTCAACACAAATGTTCACGAGATGCAATGGTAGTATGATGAGGTCTCAGCAACTACATGCACTTTTGTGCCAGCACAACGCCTAGGGAAGTTATAGGAGGGAAAACAGGTGCTCACATAGGTGGAGGACTTGTAGAGGAAAGAGGCCTTGCTGAAGACTAGATTGCAGTCATAGCTATAGGAAGCTTGTCAACTTACTTTGTCACTTTTGGAGAAGATCAAGGGGCTACAACAGATGCAAAGGACACTGTGCCTCGCAGTGGAAAGGAAAACAACAAAGAAATTGGTCGAATAGGTACAACAGGTAGTGACACAGGGCACTACATAAGTTGTAGTGATGTATGTTGAGTTGGGTGGTCTTCAAAACAAGATCATGGTGTTAGCTGAGTGACTTGAGGGCGAGTCACAATCTTTGTGTTGGGGGCTTGTTGGGATAAGGTCCTTAGGGTTAGTTTTCGGGTTAATTTAACCCAATTTTGTAAAAAAAAAATTTAAAAATAATGAAAAGTATCCGCAATATGTGGATGCGGAGCGCACAGATAGATAAATTCAAAAGAGTCTTAGCCCTTGTATTTGGTCGGTTCTAAGATTCTCCCATGGTCTGCGGACCATGGTATTGTATGAAGGAAAGGTATAAATAGTTGAGTCATAGCAATTCTTAGAGATAACTTTGGATGGGGAATTAGGTACGCTAAAGGGTTTTTTTTTGTCTTGGGCAAGTGCTAAGGTAGGAAGGCTCTCCTTCAGGTACATAGGTGAAGAAGGGGAGGCTCCTGTAGATGAGTGCGTAGGAGGCCTGGGTAGAGTCCGTAGTTGAGTGTGTGGACCCCTTCACCTGAGTGCGCAAGGTAGAAGAGTTTGTAATATGAGAATTGAAGATCAATAAATACGTTTTTGAAGAATTACTATGCATTTATGTTGTATTTGTTTATGTTGTATTCAGTTTCTTAATTATATGTTTTTAGGAAATAATGAATGAATGTTGTGCGAATTCACTGAATCTATCTTAATGATGCATGATACAAATGGTTATCTACTTTCACAAAGTTAAAAGCTATTTCTATTATGTTTTCTGATGAATTAAGTAGATCTGAGTGAAGTCAGATCTAGGGTGGTTTATTGGTGCATGGAAGTAGGTAAATCTTCTGTTTAAGTTTTGCAAAGACTGATCGTCGACACTCGTGAAGGTCTGGAATCCATCTTCACTTAGTTGTAGTTAAGAGTCCTAGAAAACTACATTTCTGCGTGAAATAAGATCTGAGTTATCAAAGCCTAAGAACCATTTATCACATGTCTCTAGACGCAGAAACATGGTTCTAGCATCCCCCAATACTGCTTTGGGTGAGACTGTAGCCTGTGCTATGCAGGTTGTTACCGAAAGGGCTAGCAGTTAGGGTTTTGTTGGTTGGTACGAACAACTCTAAACCTAGGTTAGGCCCCCTTAAGCTAATACCTTGGTAGTGTATGTAGATACTCAACTGTTTATAAAAAAGGGAACATCATTGACATGGAATTAGGTTAAATATTCTTTTGCAAAGAACTTTGAGGCATACTTAGAGGACCCACATGTGTATCTCAAAATTCAGTAGTCAAGACTATACACCATTGCATGCAAGTATCCAACCTTCCCATGTGCAGATGTCATTAGTTGGATTTTCTCACACATTGATGATAATACCATGAAATTGAGTAGTGCCAATGAACAAAAGCTTGGCACCTTATGGGATGAAAGCTATCAACAAATGTATCACTTACCTAAGCCAATAGAGTGCATCGAATAACTTTTGTAGGCCAGCCATAGTTATGTAAACACAAGAGACATTGTCACAGGCTGGGTGAAACAGCCATTGAAGTTTCAAAAAACACCCACCCATGTGTACAAGAAAACATCCCTCACAAAGGATTACCATCTCTTGGTTATCTTCGCTTGCAGAATCTATGATTAGGAGAGTGTGAAAACCTTTCCTGAAGGGCGAGAAGTCTTATTGGACCAAGTGGCGAATGATGGGAAGCTGTTGAACTGGTCAAATTTTTTGGCTCAAAAATTGAAGGCCGATGTAGTACAGGCTTGGATTCCTCCTAAGGGTAAGCAAGAAAGGTTCTATATGTCTTCATTCTTACTGGATATAATCTATTCACAACAAAAATTCCTTGGCATGAACTAGAAATGGACACCATGAGAAACTGTCATGCACATCTATTGCAAGTTTCTTTTGGAATTTAGTTATAAATGAGTAATGGCATGACTAACTGACCACTTAATCATTTCATTGTAAAAGTTTATCTTTGAAGAAGACCCACCTTTCATTTCATGAGAAGTAATGGAGGCGATAACAGGGATCGAAAATTGCTATGCCTCGAAAGGTGGAACCTTCAATAGAGTGTTTGGCGAAGAGAAGCCTTTGCATGTTTTAATAAGGTACACCACCAAGAAACTTATCATGCAATCAGTATTAGACCATCCCTCACTAGGTTATCAACAGGGCTGCATAGGAAGAAGAAAGCACCATAGCACACTCTTCCTTTGTAGATTGGATTATACAAGATAAATAACTTCAAAGTCACAGATGTCAATGGAAAGGAGATAGTAAGATTTGAATTTGGAACTTGGGAATTTAATCTGTATGATCCCCATGGTATTTACAATGACCATTGTGTGAGACTTTACCTTCCATGCATCGACAGGGAATTCCATTAACTAGAGGAGAATCCATGGAGGTATTGTTGAAATGCCTCCAAACTCCATGAGCTGGTCATTTTAGTAGGGGCTTCACAGGTTGCTCCATAGATGGCAACAACTCTTGAAGAAAAAACAGTAGAAAGAAGAAATCCCATGTAGGATGAAGGAAAGAGGAATATTCTTAATAGTCTAGAGGGAGAACAAAACTACAAGATGAAAGAAGATCCTATTCTTATGAAAGAAGCTTTGGCAGGAGAAGCGAAGAGGAAGAAAAGGATGTAGAGAGAAAAGAAGAGGAAGATAGAATAGCAGAGGTTGTAGGAAGCAGAACTGAAGTTGTAGGAGTGAGAGTAGAAATTGAAGGAAGAAGAGGAGTTGAGGAGAAGAAATGAGAAGAAAATCATAACAAGGAATAAGAACATTGGCAAGGCACAATGATAGAGGAAACAACATTGATATAGGTTGAAGAGCAGGAACAGGACCAACCAGCAACTGAGGAGGAAGGTGAACAAATGAAGGATTGGGAAATTTATCAACAAATTGAGCATTTGACTGAAGTGATAGAAATGGTGATGGAACAGGAACCACAGAACAAAGATGTTGATATGATGTTGAGTGTCCCGTAGGTCATCTGTTAGTCTTCACCACCTCTAGTAACACAGCCAACCATGAGCGAGCTAGGGGGTGTTGTTCGCATTAATGATCATCTGGTAATTGATGTGTACAATCTTTCATTCGACGAATTCCAAAGGAGGATTGTACAAACACAAAGAAAGCACTTTCTGTTTGATCATGCATCACTTGCATTTGTTAGAGAAAGGGTGATAGAGTCAAACATCGGGAAGCATCCAAATGTCATTACTGAAGCCAACTTAGCCTATGGAAGAGAAACAAGATCAAACATTCAGTATTTGACAACCAAGAATGAGAAATTGGGACAAAACTTGTAGGCTACCAAGAATGCGGTAGAATAACTCCATGTAGCAGCACAAAAATGTAGTTTCTGCACCATTTTACTTGGAGGAGATGAGATCAATGATACTCACAGGTATCAAAACCTGGAGAAACCATGTGGAAGCTCTATGAGGGGTTTGTCATTGTACATAAAGAAGTTTTCTATTTGCATGGCTTATAATAACAGAGCTAATAGTTTGTTAAAACTCTCATGAACATACAAGTTTCCATTTCTTATGTCCAACAATGGACAATGTGATACAAAGTGGCACCGCTTGACTTAGTGAAGAAAATTAAGCCACGGGAAGAGCTCGAGAAAGAGAAGGTTTGAATGTTGATTAAGAACAGCAAGAAAATCACCTCATTTATCAACAACATTTAGGCCTTATATGTATAGTTGTTCAGTAGTTTGGATGCCTTGGTGAAAACACACCAGATCCCATCATTTGATTCCCTCACAACAGCTAAATAGAAGAACCAAGTAAGATAAGAGATTGAAGAGTACTTGGAACAACTGAGAGAGAATGCGACCAGGGAAGACTTAGAGTTGAATAGACAAAACATGAATAATTTCATCGGTGGTACTATCCAAGTCAGAACAATGCTGCTCATGCTTCAGAACAAACTAGACACAGATTGCAAGATAGTGTACCTGGATGCCATGGAGGCTAGAGTCTACTTCCAACCAAACACCATTATGTAGTTCAGGGACATCATCATACAGTATCAATCTTGGCACCAATATGTGATTGAGAAGAATAAAGTGGAGGCTGCTGAGCTAGACTTCTCCCAAACTCAGGGATCATAGTGCTGTGTCTTGTTAGGTTGTCAAGTTGTCTCTACGTTATTTTGTATTATATGGGTAAAAGTGTGAAATCTAATATTATTTGTAATTATGTTGTAAGTGAAATTCCAAGTGCCAATATTGGAATATGAAGAGTCATCATGTTATGTAATGTGTCATTTTGTAAAGAAGTTGAAGGGTCACGAGGCTAGTCCAAAGGTCACAAAGGGGAGTTAAGGAGTCACCCCCTCTTGTTACAAATGGAACCTCATAACTCATGTAAGGGGATTTTGGGATCTAAGATTTTGGCTAGGCTTAGGCTTAGAAGAAGCTTGGGAGTATTGTGAAGAGTCTTGGCTTCTCCGTAGCACAAAGCAATTATGCTTCTTTGGAAGAGAAGGTATTATTTACTATAATGTTCCACTATTGGGGCTAGTAGTCTTCAATGGTGTATGTGTGAATGGAACTTTCACTTATAATAATAAAATCAGATCCAGCACGCTTTCATGCCTATGTAGTGAATATAGTAGGACTATTCTTTTTGTATTTGAAATGTATGTTATTTAAATTATGCTTATGCTTATGAACTATTTATTTTGCATTTGTATGAATCTTGTAGAATGTGTGTTGTTGTATTAATGCATCACTTTAACTTGGGGACTATTCTGCATCTTAGCTTGTGATGTGATTCTCCTTATGTATTGCTTTCAAGTTGCATACTATTACAGCCTTCCAAGGCACACACTCCCTTATCCCTTCGTGTGTTGGAACCTTCATGCATCACACTTGAATCTTCATAGGGTCACACAATTTATCTCACCAAAAATTATCATACATCCCTTTGTGTGTTTTCACAGTCAAGGCATAACATTACCACCCACTACAAGGACCCCTGCTCCAAATGGTGTGAGGTTTAGTTGGGAATTCATATTGGGGAGTTCCCCTGAATTTTTGTAGGTCCAACACCATCAACACTTCTAGTGCTAGAAGGAGGGCCAGATGATAATCAGAGCCCTTGAAGTCTATTTTGAATTTCTACACTCATTTAATGACTTCTCCCCAAATCAAAACCTTGACATGTTTCTCTAAACCCACAAATATGAAAGTGCCAATAATTATTAATGACTTTTCCAATCTTTAATTTAATAGCAAGGGTGAAACAACATTATTTGAGCACACTACGCACTTTATTGAGTTCTGCACGAAGCACAACATCCATTGTGAAGATGTTGGTTGTAGGTTGTTCACTCTCGCATTCGAAGGGCGTGTGAAGGAATGATGTTACACATCACCTAAAGCTTCCATCCACTCTTTTGAAAAAAAATTCATAGATTTGTACCATTATTTCGATTTCTACGATCGTAAAGTTATTAATAAGAAAATTTTAAAATTGTAAAAAGCACTTGATGAATTTGTCCAGGATTTTCATGACCGTCTCACCCATTATTGCTTTGAATTTCCTGAACATGATGTTGATTGGTCTTTCTTGGTAGACAAATTTCTATATCTTGTTCACATTTATGAAAATCCACACAAGTTAGAATCATTTGAAACACTCCTGACATACCTCGATGTTAGAGCTTATAAATTTGCGATGGACAAGGTTGTCTTTCCAAGTGGCCCTTTGTCCCCTCCTCATCAAACAACTCTAGTTCCACAGGTTGATGTAGGAGAAGGTTAAAATTCACCTGTTGTTCTACCACCATATTTTCTCAACTCACATACTCATAATTCCAGTGCAGGTTTGAACTGTTAGTCTAATGGTTGTGATGAAGTGTTATCACCTCATCCTCCATCATTTGGTCCTTTTGATCCTCCAAATTTTGATGTGTTGTGTTCACCTGTGTCAGATATCTCCTTTGATGTTCATGAGGATAATGTAATGGATGGGGTTGGTGTTGAAAAACCAACCTGCGGTATCATTATTGATGAGTATGCGTCAGAGTCTTAATAAGAATCCTTAGTGAAGGATGACCTCCTTCCATCCGCACCTCTTCCACATTATCCTAACACTTTCCACAATTATGTCACCTCTATTGAATCTTGTGAAAATTCATTTTTCTTTGATGTTACTACATTCCTTTATTCACAAAACATGTGGAATGCCATTTTTTCATTTCAATGTAGAGACAACAGATCTTTTTTCCCTGATGCTCCCAATCTATCATCTTATCTTTCTAAGAACATAGAGGGTGAAAGTTCTCATTTTCCATCATCCCCTCTTTATGACTCATTAGATCATGAGGATGCCTCCATTTTTAATATTAAACTTTTTGATCATGGCTATCATGATATTTTCATTGATTCATTCAATCACGATTCTGATTCTTCCTCTGTTGATATTTCTAATCCATTGGTCTTTGATGATCCATTTTCTAATGAATTGGAACCTCTCCAAGTTGTCAAGGCACTTCAGCCCGAGCTAATCGTTATGTCAAGTTCTCATAGTCTTGAGTTAAGTTCCACTTCCGATAAAAAATATGTTGAATATTTCTAGGCTCCTCATGACTTTGTTGTACATGTTGAAAATAAGTCTATTTTACAATTTTCTCATCCTCCATCTGTGTCACATGATCCTACTGATCAGTGATTGGAGGAGTCATACGTAGTGAGCACTGTTGCAAAATGGAAATTTTATTCTTTCTTCATTATTGGGTTGTGTTATGTTCTTTCCATGAATACCCCATGTAGTTAACCTGGGGGTTAGAGGGGAGGCAAATCCCCCCCTTCATTGTGCCAATTACGCGGTGAGGGGGTCATAGGGGGGCAATTATAAACATATTTGGGAACTGCAACCCCAATCATATATGTCCATAAACCAAGGGCTTCTAAGTCCCTAAAAGTGTTGTTTCATACCCTAACGGAGCAAGGTCAGCTGATTACATCATCTCCCAAAAGTTCTCCATGAAAAATTACTCAGAACTAGTCAAAGTAGGACCATATAGACTGCCCAGTGCTAAGGGTGTAATTCATCTCACCTGCCACATGCAAAAAGTGTGATGCATACTGGAAAGCCCTTCCGTAGGGTGCGATGAGCAAGAGCAGACAAATGGCACAAGCAGTTTGCTAGGTGGAGACCTTGAGAATCTTCTAGAAGCTGCTCATTTGACACTTGCCTCTCTGAATTCGCCCAAGGATGAGTAAGAGATCATGAAATCTCCAAGTGGAACAAAGAACTATTAGAGAGATGACATTAATAAAAATCCTAGAAGCTGACTCACCCCCCTGCAAACATCTATATATGGATCCCTCATCCCAAAGATCTAAAGGCTAGAATTTTGTAATTTGCAAGGATGTACTGTTGGTTTCTCTTTGAAGACATTGTTGGGTGATCTTGCTTTGTATGAGGTGAAGAGGGCTTTCATGCTGGGAGGATGGCATTGGGTCAGACCAAGTAGTTGTAATCCTCTCTTCTACTACTTCTATCAATAAAGCTATTTGAGTTTTCCTGCATATTCTAGTGTATCTATGAATATTGCGTTGATATATGCATTTGTATGGTCAATATATATCTGATCCTATATTGTTTATAGTGATAGATCTCTATGCTTTGATGGTATTATGCTGCTTTGACTCTACAGGTGCTCTTTGAAGTGGGACAAGTAAGGAAGGAGTGGCGAGATTCTATCAAAGGGGAAAGGAAACAAGCAAGGAGCCAAGCGGAAGACTGAGGTTGGTACTCTCTGCTTCTTTCTCATCTATCTCTCGTAAAGGAAAACACAAGTGACTTTAGTTTGTTTGTTTCTAAGATAGCTATCCATCTTAGTGGGACTAGCAGCTCTAAATAGACACTAGTTTTCCCCATAACAAAATGGCGACTCCACTAGGGAGCAAATAGTTTGATTTCTTGTCTCTATTTGTTTGCTTCATAAACTACAGATGGAGCCTGAGGTTAAGCCAGCTAGCCTTCGAACTGCATTTTCTATTCAAGTGCAAAGTAGATCAACGTTGCTTTAGTCAATCTCTGGGTTCGTTTATGAACTGAACAACTGACTTGAAAACATCCTAAGTGCCATAGAGGTAGCTCAAGTAACCTCATTAGATCAGCCCCTATACTTTGTATTTACTGACTATCATTAGCTCGGACTAAATCCCTGAACTAAGCTGCAAACTATGACCAAAAACCAAGTTAAAGTCTCGCTCCTGGACCATCGCACTGTCTCCTTTTAGTAGACTAGATGCATCGCACCTCCTGTGTCTAGTAGGTGGGATGCATCCCTGTTTCCCAGTGTTACAGGTGCGATGATCAGGTAAGACTGTTTTTGCCTCCAGATTTTGGTTTTTTCTTCACTGTCTTCAATTTTATTCAGGAGTTTTGCTGTCTGTGATCAGTAGACCACTATGGAAACCCTCTTCCTTTGCATTATTTAGCCTCTATTGTACAAAGAATTGTGAATGTTTTTATGTATTTTTTTCCATTTACAGTTCTCCTTTACAAAATAGTAACTTAATCGAACTATCGTCTTTTGATTTGAAAATGTCGCAAGTGTCATTTTCAATCAAAGAAAAGAATCCTTCTCTTTTTGATAGTCGATTACACTATTACTCTTGTATTTGATCTAAATTTGTAGTATTTCAAGTGTCGAAAGCTGTTTCAAATTCAAAATCGCAATGTGTCGTCTTGTCTTCCTTTCATTTTTTGAAAAGAAAATCATTAGTATTGTCGCTTTGAAAGATCAAATTTGTATTGAGCATTCTTTTTGTCATTCACACATTAAGAAAGCGGAAAACAAATACATGCATGTGCATTTGCGTTTAGACTACTTGTTGATTTTGGTTTAGGATAGTGCATCTAGTGTGTGCTCTCTGCTCTATATTGAAAGGATTTTGCTTCTCTTTCCTTAGTAGCTAAGATTTTCATTGCAAAAAGAAGAATAAACAACTGTTTATCATCTTAGATTGCATATTTAGGAGTTGTATATCTACATCATGCTGTGAACCTTAAAGGCAATCTTCTTGAGAAAGATCAACTATAAAATAAATTCAATGAATATAAAAATGCTTTGGAACCTAACGCACAACATCTAGAAGTCTAGGCTAGAGATGTATTCGGGCGTCGTAAAGCCTGGTAACTGTCGCTTTCATCGTAGGTTGGATGATTCCTCCTCTTTGAGATGACAAGTGCCAGTACGGACTTGTGCTCCTATGTACCGTCGAGTATATATTGGGAGACCGCAATAGGCTATATCCTTTATCCTTAGGGAGCTGTGTCTGCCGTCCTATCGATCGCAATGCACTGAACACAGCATTCGGGAAGATTGACTGCCGTACCATAAAAAGTATTCTGCAGTTTTGCGATTGGTTTGGTAATCCCTCTGTCTAGATTTCCAGAGTAGTCTCTTTCATTCCCTTTTAGACTCCTTAAAGGAAAAGTTCCATCTGAGCACTTCTCACTTCAGGCTCATTAAAAATCGAAGGCGACTAGAGTCATCTTTAGCTTTTTCTTGACTCTTAAAAATTGAAAAAGCAAGTTCTGTCAAAGCGTCCAAAATTTATTTTAAACGGAATAACGTCATTGTTCACTCGTTGATCTTAGGTTGAGAAAATGGAGTCCACCAATCAAGGATTTCCCCTTGGGGGAAATCCTAGTCCTTTCTCCTCTTTGGGAGATGTTGGTGCACCTCATATGGCCACATTGTCCCTTCCAGGATTGATAATTGGCCTGCCAGTATGGCTTTTCTCGACCTCTGTCATTCAAAGCACCGTGATTCCTGAGCAATCAAATCAGCAACTAGATGATACTAGAGTTACCCCCCAACCTTCTACTTCATTTGTTTCTCCCTCTCCTTCTTCCTCTTCGCTTGGTGAAGCTAGTAAAACTAAAAACCAAGTAACTAAGAAGAAGAAGAAAGGGAAGGAGAAGAAGAAGAAGGAGCCGACGGTAAAAAGGGGAAACCGTACATCGTCTAGAAAAAATCCACACACTGCACCATCCAAACCTAAATCTCCATGTGTCATCTGCAAATGGGACCACTATCATCGAGATTGTCCTTGCATCCCATGGATATTAAGGGACTGGTCTCCCCGCTTGCACAATCTGGTGTCATCAACCTCTGATGATCATGTTGAGAGTACACCGTCAACTAGTGAAAATGAAGTCACCGAACAGAAAGGAAAATCTAAATTTCCTTGTAGATTGTGCAGAGGCAATCATGCCCTCCACCGTTGTCCCTTCTTGAACGAAGTTAAAAGAGTCTTGGATAACTGTCATGCATCACCGCAGTGACTTCCTCCTGGATACAAGAAACTCTTTCCGAGTCCATTTCTAGTTGAAAATCTGACTAACACACATTTGTTGTCGGTCAAAGCACCTATCGTTGATGATAAACCCTCTGAGTCCACATCGGACCAAAGTCAACAGGTAAAGATGGCAGTTGACCCCATCTTGTCTTTAGAGGATTTAGCTTCAGATGATACAGTCACTAAAGAGAATGAGAACGACACAATTCAAATTCTTTTTGTAAACACAGACTCTGATGAACATGGGGGAAATCTGCCTGTTCCTTTACCATAGGAAGGAAGTTTGTCAGAGATGTATCCAGCCATTTATTTGGTCCCACCTCCAAGCAACCTAGTCATTTCCTTTGATTGGAATCTACTAGGCAGACTCCGCCTACCATCTAATGTACCATTCCGAATCATAGTGCAAACTTATAGAATGGTCATGGTTGGTACCATCATAAATGAAGGGGCTTATATGAGTATCCTTTCCTCAATTGCTTGGAAATTTCTTGGTTTGCCATCGCTTTTGCCTAAGATGCGAAATCTGACAGGCTTCGACAAAGGAACCGGTCGACCGTTAGGGATCCTTCCAAATTTTCCTATAACTTTGAGAAGGAAAACCATTTATCTAAATGTAATGGTAGTCCAAGGACCTTTAGATTACAATCTACTCTTTGGGCGCGACTACATTTATAGCATGGGAGCTATTGTTTCCTCACTTTTTCAAGTGATGTGTTTTCCGCATGAAGGCAGAGTGGTCTAGCTTGTAAACCAACTTTAATTCCCCAGTTCACACATAGCTAATAGTCAAATGCCATCCCTAACAGGTCTTTTTGTGCAAGGAATGTCTCATCAATATCCAGTCTGTCCACCTGATGAGCATGAGTGATTCGGTGGTTGTGACTGAAACCCAGGGGGCATGCACCCTCGTCTGCTTTGACAGGAAAACTTTAGGTATAGGGTGGGTTTCTGTGGAGGATATATGACTAGTCTGACACACTTGTGCATTTAGGAAAATGGGATTAGACCGGAATAAGATACCTCCATCAGAAGGTATACCTTTCCCGACAGAATAAATGTTTTGTCTGCAAATTGAAGAGTAACCTGGAAACTCTACTTCACTATACCTGGGGGCATGCAAACCTTTTTGCGTGAAAGTGAAAAATGACCATTTATTTTCTTAGTTTGTAGATTCTTCCGCCTTTAAACTCATAGGATTGGTCGTTCCTAACTTACATAATAAAATGAGTCGGAGCAAAATTTCGAATGGTGCAAGCTCCCTAAAAGATGAACCTATCGATGAGACATCCTTATTATATGACTGGCAAGATCAGTTTTACGCGAAGTTCAAGCTCGTTAAAAAATAAACCTAGCAATGTGCATATGTTCCACCAGAGTTTAAGCTTGTTAAAAATGAACCCACCTTCGGTAAATAACCAGTGTGATCGTATTATTATTAGCTTTTGAGCCTTGGTCATGTTCTTACCATCACCTCTACTCTTTTTTTAGCCGATCATATGCCTCTGTTTGATTGTTTACCCCTTTTTAGGAACAACTACGATGAGTGATCCTATTAGCCACCTTCTTTACACTGCCATGATTGAAAAGTTCCAAACATTACCTGGAACCAGCTGCTATCCAAAAACATCACTTGTTCCTCAAAAAACGAGTCTCCTTTAAGCTCTTTTCATCTGACTCGTAAAATATGAAAATACTGCCGAGCAATTGGCCTCTCCAGCTCTTAAAGTGATTGGAAGTGCCATCCGCCCTCTAGATTTTAATCTTTTTGGACCTGAGGGATTATTACACAAAAAGATCGAGCGTTTGTCTTGTTCGGCTCGTTAAAACTATCGAAAAGTCATCCCTTTCGCATTGTTTTATACTTTTTCGGACTTAAGGGATTATATTACGAAAAAGGAATATTGGAGTTTCCTTTCTGTCTCTTTTCAAACTCTCTAAAATTGAAAAGAACTGAGTTATCCTTGTCGTTAAACTCGTTAAAATGATAGCGACAAACCTGTCCATTCAGACAAGAGCATCTCACTGTCGCTAGGCTCATTAAAACATAGCGACGGGTTTGCCCAAAGGGAAAATTATAGAACAAGCATATGTTATCCTCCTCAAGCTTGGCAAAAATAAAGAGGTACTAGTTAGAAATGAATGGCGAAAGTTGGGAGAAAACTTGAAGAAACTTTATTGGTAGCAGGTTGCTCTTGAACATGACACTTTCACTCCATCACCATGATTGAGTCAAGTTGGGTTATTACGTCCACCAGTCATATCACCATTGGTCCACCATACCATCCACTTTTGAGGTTAATGATACCAATCCATTTCAGTGTCACTGATGTGTTCAAGAGAAGTCGCTCAAATACTTCACCTACCCAGCTTATGTCTCATCCATTGCAATACCTTCATGTTTCATTCTTTCATGACCACCACCATGAACCTTGTATCATCAGATCGTTTTTACCTCCACAAAATCATTTGCTCTATTCTGTGTCATAGATGTAGGATTCATTAATACCCTCCTACGATAGGTCACTTCTTGTCAACATCAGCTCATTATCCAAGAAATCAACCTAGGAACAACCCTTTCAGTACTTTGAATCTTGCATGCCTCAATGGCAAGTTTCTCACTTCCGCCGACAGGTTTACATTAATGGCCTTCGACTGAAAGATTTCGCATGGTGTTCGACATCAACTAATGTATTCACACCACATGGATTGTACTACAGTACCTTGTGTTGGAAATAATACTGAGAAGGGGGGTGAATCCGTATTATCAAGTCAAATATTCCCTTTTTCAAATCCAGATAATATACGCTACTTCAGTTAATTAAAACCGCGTATATACGCAACTATGTAGAAGGAAACCCACATATACAATGCAAACTTATAATTTAATTTATCTTACAGATGTTGATTATTAATCTGTGTATCAAAATCGAATAACTAGTAACCAAAAACAGTAAAACAGATCAGAAGAAAATCACAGAAAAGAACATAAGATATAAGGTGGAAACCCAATGTGGGTGAAAATCACCTGCTGCAATTCGTCTCTATCTTCTTTTAATTCAAAACATCTTTTTACAATGTACTGGTGTAGTCCTTTACCAGTACGCAGGCTGCAACCTACAGAGAGCTACAACCCTCTCTTGTTTTCCAGCTTCTCCTGGAAGGGAGATACAACCCCCTTAGCTCTTGCACTAGCCAAGATACTAGTACGTAGGTGTTGGCCTCCAGAAGGCTACAACCTTCTCTTTCTTCCAGGGACCACGTTTCATAAATTTTCAGATTGGATCCATGAACACCAATCAATCATCAAAATTTCTGCATCAAACAATCTCCTTTTCAACAATTAGAACTGAATCAAGTAGATACTTCTCTTATGAATGTACCCAAAACACAGTAACAATAAACACACACAAAATTCTGAACCCAGAACACTGTAGCAATAAACAGAAGCAGCTAGATCACAACTCAAAAGATATACGCTACTTCAATAACCTGAAACCTACGTGCATACGCTTCTGTGTTTGGACCAACCTCCGTATACGTTGCTTTTATTCACTGAACCAGCGTGTATACGCGCCTTCACTTCACTGAACCTGCGTACAGATCTATAAAGGATAATTCACCCTTTCAAATATTCAGACACTAATTAACCCAGATCATCAGATTTATAGATGAAGCATGCACCACATATAACAGATCAAAATCATACAAGGATACTATCATTCAAGCCTAAAGATTATGACCCATCAATAGAACTTATCCTTCTCTTTGTGCTAAGGTTCCTCCTTCATTCAGATCTAGATCTGCACCATAACCCCTAATCACCAATATTTCAGATCTAGCACTTATTAGATATTCAATTAATTCAGATTATCCTTTTCCAAATGATCTCCTTCCTCTTTTATAGTCTTAGGCCTTTCACAATACCACGGTCCACAACCATAACAAAACAATACCATGGACCCAATACTTGCGATCAACACTTCTGACGAGATACCATGGTCCAAAACCATAGGTTCAAATACCAAGGACTAACTACCATGGACCAAAAGTAAGTTCTCCAACATATACGCGCTTTTACTTGCGTGAAAGTGCGTGTATACGCATACACACCTTTTTAACGTATAACCCGCGTGTATACGCGCCTTTGTCTAGGTGAACCTGCATATATATCTTTTTCCTTCATTCTAAGAGACTATACTAAGATCTGTCACCAAAGTGAGTTGCCAATAAGGACAAAACTTGTGCCATAGCTCTAAATCAGTGCCATAATTCCAACAATCTCCCCCTTTGGACTTGATGGCAACCCCAAGATCCTCAAAGTCATTCTCCCCCTTTGTCATCAAGGGCAAAGGGTTGTGCTCCCTTTGAGTACATGCTGAAGTCTCTGCGCAGCTGTGCTGACCATGCTCCCCCTGACTGTAGGCAAGATCTGCAAAAAGATGTTATTCAAGAAGAACCATGACTTATACATCATAAAATACCTTCCTATCACCAAAAGACTCAATACATACATCCATCACCCAACCAATTGGAGATCATCCACCCAACCAAGTGGGGATACAACAAAAATTTACATATGACAACCAAGTACATTACATCTTCATCCCAAGCATAGTGGGGAAACCAAAATAGGTCGTTACATGACCTTGAAACCATAAAAGAGATACATGACATAGAGACGAAATATCTAGAGCAAGACTTATGAAAGTCACCAATAGCAGCATCTGTCAATCACCATTCAGATTAGCAACCATGATTTCCTTCTGTTCTCCCTCTGCATTTGTTTTACCTAAAACCAACAACAATTGTGAACTTGAACCAAAAGCTTCTAAGATAATGCCAACAATGCATCATTAGAAGTTTATTTGCTCCCCCTGAACCTGTTCCAGATGGTCTCTGTCAAACCCATATCAGACTATCTTCAACCAGAGCCTGTCCCTACTGATATCCATCAAGCCTCCATATGCACAACTGTCTCTACATAAATCGGCGTATGTACGTGGATCCTCCTCAGGAAACTCGTGTACACCCATTTTTCTCTAAAACAGACAAGTTTTAACAGCAAGATGATGCATCAACTACTCCCAACTTTTGTCTGAGGTATTCAAAAGTTTCCCTAGGTAGTGGTTTGGTGAGAATATCAGCAACTTGTTCCTTAGAAGGAACATACTCCAATTTGATCTTTTGTTCCAACACTTGTTCTCGAAGAAAGTGATACTTGATCGGTATGTGCTTAGTCTTTGAATGCATAACAAGATTCTTTGAAATGTTGATTGCACTTGTATTATCACATAAGATGGAGATATGTGGTGTACAAGTGATTTGAAAATCCTGCAAAGTTTGCATCATCCAAAGGAGTTGAGTGCAACAAGATGTGACAACCACTTATTCTGCTTCAGCTGTAGATAAGGCAATCGAACTCTGTTTCTTGTTGAACTAGGATACTAATCTAGAACCCATAAATAATGCACAACCACTAGTTCTTTTCCTGTCATCCACGCTTCCAGCCCAATCTGCATCTGTATAAGCATGAAGAGTGAGATTTGTATCTCTTGTATACCACAGGCCATAGTTTTGAGTTCCTTGAAGATACTTGAAAATTCTCTTTACTGCCTGAAGATGGGTTTCCTTAGGATTTGCCTAAAATCTTCCAACTATTCCCAGTGCATGCATGCTGTCTGGTTGGGTACCTGTTAAATAGAGAAGACTTCCAATCATGGATCTATACGTTGGTTGATGCACTGCCATTGATTCATCATTTGCACTGAGGCTGTATCCTATAACCATAGGGGTACATACTGGTTTTGAATCTTCCATGCCATACTTCTTCAAAATCTGCTTGAGGTACTTGGTTTGAGACAAAAAGATACCGCCTTCATTTTTTTGGATTTGTAGACCAAGAAAATATGTCAGCTCTCCAAGTAATGACATTTCAAATTCTTTCTACATCACCAAGGCAAAGTTTTGACTCATAGCTTCTTCATTGCTGCCAAATATAATATCATCTACATACACAACAAGTATTAGCAATTTGTCATCTTCAATTTTTATATAAATATTGCTATCTGCTGATCCTTTTGAAAAACCTTGTTGATGAAGGTATTTGTCCAAATGATAGTACCAAGCCCTTGGAGCCTGTTTAAGACCATACAGAGCCTTTTTTAGTCTGCATACAAGATTTGGATCATTCCCAAGAATGAAACCATCTGGTTGCTCAATGTACACTTCTTCTTCCAAGTCTCCATTCAGAAAGGCTGATTTCACATCCATTTGAAATACTTTGAACTTCTGAAAGCTAGAGAGAGAAAGGAACATTCTGATGGCCTCAAGTCTAGCAACGGGAGAAAAATTTTCTTCAAAGTCTATTCCTTCTTGTTGAGCATACCCTTTACAAAATAGTCTAGCCTTGTTTCTAATCACTTCCCCATTTTCATTCAACTTGTTTTTGAAGATCCATTTTGTCCCTATGACATTCTTATCTTTTGGTCTAGGAACCAACTCCCAAGTGTTATTCTTTTCAATCTGCTCAAGTTCTCCATCCATTGCCTTGACCCAACATTCATCTTTGCATGCCTCTTTTACATTTTGTGGTTCAGTGGAGGAGAGTAATGCCAAATAGCTTGAGGCTTCTGCAATTGTTCTTCTTGTTTGTATACCTGCCTCGTTCTGCCCCAAAATTTGAGATTTTGGATGATTCTTCTGAACGTACCTGGATGGAGTCTTATCTTCTATCCTTATCTGTTCTTCTGGTGCCTCTTGAGCTTCTTCTTCATCATAAGTCTGATTAGATGTTGAAGGATAGTCCTCATCATCTTCGAAATCTTCGGAATTCACTTGCCTAGGAATGTTTCCTTCTTCATCAACCACTACATCAATTCTGTCAACAATTCTTCCAAGTATTTTGTTGTAACACTTATATGCTTTGCTGTGGGGAGAATGCCTTCATCTGCTCTAGGTTCAAACTTGCTAAGATTTTCATCATTATTTTTAATATAGAATTTGCTTCCAAAATTTTGAAATATTTTACCGAAGGAGTCTCACCATACCAGAGCTCATGAGGATTTTGAGTGCTGTTCACCCGGACATTTGTCTTATTGAGAATAACAACTGCAGCAAATGCATCTTCACCCCAAAGGTTACGGGAGTTCCAGACTCATCAGGCATTGCACGAACCATTTGTTGAACCATTCTGTTCATCCTTTCCACTACTCCATTTTGCTAAGGAGTCCTAGCTGTAGAGAATTCCCTTCTTATTCCATGTTCTTCACAAAAATCGAAAAATTCATTCGAGGTAAATTCTCCTCCTCGATCAGACCTGAGGAATTTGTTTCTGTGATCTGATTCATTCTCCACCAAAGCTTTGAATGATTTGAACTTTTCAAAGGCTTCGTCTTTGTGCTTCATAAGTCCTATCCAACACATCCTGGAATAGTCATCAATGAATAATATAAAGTATTCTTCTCCTCGAGGTGACCTTTTCCTAGTTGGACTACATACATCAGTATGGACAAGTTCAAGCAGCCTGCTGGCTGATCCTTCCTTCTCAGGGAAGTTAGTTCTGGTTTGCTTACCAAACTGGAATGATTTGCATATTGTATTGTCTGGGATTTTGATGTCTGGAAGACCACGAACTACCTGGTATTTGCATGCTTTCCTTATATGTGAGAAACTAAGATGCCCCAATCTTATGTGCCATAGCCAATGTTCATCATTCTTGCTCAGATAGCATTGATGTTGTCCTTCTTTGCATATGTATAGATTATTTGGAGTCCTTACGCCTTTGATCACTGTTTTTCCTTTTATGAGAGCAAGGGTGTCATTTCCAAAAGAAACCTTCTTCTCCTTTTCTAAGGCACTATATGACTGAAGTTTTTCTTTATCACCTGTCATATGTTTCAAACATCCACTGTCGATGTACCATTGATCTTCCTGCCCTTCTGCACATAAGGCTATACCACATCTTTCTAGTTGGGGTTCTTTTATTATCCATGATTTGGCACTTGAGGCTTTCTCCTTCTGAGTTGTCTGCTGAAACCTCCTCCTGCATTCAGAATCTTCATGACCGAAATTGTTACAAATAGAACATTCTATTTCATTTTCAAGAGCAGATAAGTTGTTGTAGGTCCTTTTCATGATCCCAGTCATACTCCTCTATTTATGAGCTTCTCTAGTCATGATTGTCTTATAGGCAACACATTGAGTTGCTTTGTGACCAAAATTATGACAAGAAAAACATTGGCCATTGAAGAAACTCCTGTGATTATCAAATCTACCAGCCAAATGATTGTAGTTCCTATTGACATCCATTCTTGAGGAAAATTGAGAAGTTTTTACCTGTGGCTGGTTGTAACTTCTGTTTGTCCTTAAAGTAGATTGCCCTCGATTTAATTGGTAGTATTTGTTCATTCCTGAGGTAAATTGTCCCTGCTTTACCTGGTGATTTCTATTGGGTCTTTGTTCACTTCTCCTTGCAGCATCAAGATAATTCTTGGAGGTAGATGGTTTCTGCGCTTGAGTTGTTTCTTCATTATATCCTAGACCTGTCTTGATTAGTGGAGAGCGCTGCACTTTGATAATCTCATCTAATGTGTCAGATCCTTTAACAAATCTAAGATTAAGAGATTTTGTTTTCTCGATCTCTTTTCTCAGTCCCACAATTTCACATTCTAACTTTTCATGATGTTTTTCCTTTTCAGCAAGTTGGAATTGTAGAGTATCTATGATCACATTCTTCTCTTCTAAACAAATTTTGAGTCTATAAATCTCTTCATAAAGAATTTCTTCATCTATAGCATCCACAAAATCATCATCTTCAAAAGCCATTAAGAGTTTATATTTATTACCTTGTTCATCTTCATCACTATTTGAAATTCCATCACTATCCTCATGATTGTAATAGATTTTCTTATTTACGTTCTGTTTCTTGTTCAATCTAACAGGTTCCTTACCCTTGTCAATCTTATCCTTATGAGGACATTTGGCAGCATAGTGACCAACTCTTCCACAAGCAAAGCACTTGAAAGGTAACTTGCCTCTGAATCTTCCAACACCCCGTTGAAGGTTCTTGACAAAATTTGATTCCTCCTCTTCTTCTGACACGTGTCCTGACTCATAGTAATCTCCTTTGCCTGAAGCCTTGAAAGAAAATTCTCTCCTATCTGATGGTCCTCCTTTCCTCATTTCATAAGCAGTCAGAATATCATGCAGCTGTGACATGGTAAGGTTTCGTAGATTCTCTTTTTCTTCTATTGCAGAAACTTTAGATTCAAACCTAGGGGACAAAGATCCTAGAACCTTTTCAACCACAACAACCTCTTTTATTTCTTCACCCAAACTTTTCATACAATTAAAAATCTCATCTACATGAAGGAAATAGTTAGCCACACTTTCATCATTGTGCATTCAGAGATTTTCATACTGACTTCTGAGGGTTTGATGTTTTGCTCATTTTACCTGCTCATCTCCTTCATAGCTCAGAACAATCTTGTCCCATATTTCTTTTGTGGGTTTATACTGCATAACCTTGATGAATTCTGATTGAGATAGACATCCTCATAGAGTATTGACAGCCTTTGCATTTGTTTAATATTGCTTCTTACCAGCCGGATCTGTAGGAGTTGTTGATGGAAAAGTATACCCTGTATCTATGATATCCCAGACTTCTGTACCAAGAGATTGTAGATAGGCTGTGACTCTTACCTTCTAATAGACGAAGTTGGTCCCATCGAAAATTGGTGGCCTGATAGATGCTTCTCTCTCGTAGTTGCTCATGATGATGGATCTTCCTTCAAGCGATCAAGCTTCTTCAGAAGGACCTGCTCTGATACCAATTGTTGGAAATAATACTGAGAGGGGGGCTGAATCAGTATTATCAAGTCAAATATTCCCTTTTTCAAATCCAGATAATATACGCTACTTCAATTAATTAAAATTGCGTATATACGCAACTATGTAGAAGGAAACCCGGGTATACAATGCAAACTTATAATTTACTATATCTTACAGATGTTGATTATTAATTTGTGTATTAGAATCAAATAGCCAGTAGCCAAAATAGTAAAACAGAGCAGAAGACAATCACACACAAGAACACAAGATATAAGGTGGAAACCCAATGTGGGTGAAAACCACCTGCTACAATTTGTTTCTATCTTCTTTTAATTAGAAACTTCTTTTTACAATGTATTGGTGCAGTCCTTTACCAGTACGCAGGCTGCAACCTGCAGAGAGCTACAACCCTCTCTCATTTTACAGCTTCTCCTGGAAGGGAGCTACAACCCCCTTAGCTCTTGCACTAGCCAAGATACTAGTACGTAGGTGCTGGCCTATAGAAGGCTACAACCTTCTCTTTCTTCCAGGGACCACATTTCATAAATTTTCAGACTGGATCCATGAACATCAATCAATCATCAAAAGTTTTGCATCAAACAATCTCCTTTTCAACAATTAGAATTGAATCAAGTAGATACTTCTCTGACTGCTGTAACCAAAACACAGTAACAGTAACCAAACACAAAATTATGAACCCAGAACACTGCAGCAATAAACAGAAGTAGCTAGATCACAACTCAAAAGATATATGCTACTTCAATAACCTGAAACCTGCGTGCATACACTTCTGTGTTTGGACCAACCTGCATATACGCTGCTTTTATTCACTGAACCAACATGTATACGCGCCTTCACTTCACTGAACCTACATACAGATCTATAAATGATAATTCACTCTTTCAAATATTCAGACACTAATTAACCCAGATCATCAAATTTATAGATCAAGCATGCGCCACATATAACAGATCAAAATCATACAAGGATACTATCATTCAAGCCTAAAGATTATGACCCATCAATAGAACTTATCCTTCTCTTTGTGCTAAGGTTCTTCCTTCATTTAGATCCGGATCTGCACCATAACCCCTAATCACCAATATTTCAGATCTAGCACTTATTAGATATTCAATATATTCAGATTATCCTTTGCCAAATGATCTCCTTCCTCTTTTATAGTCTTAGGCCTTTCACAATACCACAGTCCACAACCATAATAAAACAATACCATGGACCCAATACTTGGGATCAACACTTCTGATGAGATACCATGGTCCAAAACCATAGGTTCAAATACCAAGGACTAACTACCACGGACCAAAATTAAGTTCTCCAACATATACGCGCTTTTACTTGCGTGAAAGTGCGTGTATACGCATACGCGCCTTTCTAACGTATAACCTGCATGTATACGCTCCCTTGTCTAGGTGAACCTGCGTAGATATCTTTTTCCTTCATTCTGAGAGCCTGTATTGAGATCTGTCACCAAAGTGAGTTGCCATCGAGGACAACACCTGTGCCATAGCTCTAAATCAGTGCCACAATGCCAACACCTTGAGGGTCATCATCATCATTGGTGATTTCTCTCACACATGTTAATAGCTTACATCATTGGCTAGTAATCAGGCGATGTCTTTCCATATTCGACATCAGAACATATTTTTACATGGACCAACTTGTACTTTCAGGCGAAGATTGAACGAGTTTTGAAGACCTTGGATCTAGTTTCATCCATCTAGGCTGTGATGTATTTAGGAAAATAAAGACATCAAATGTACATCATTGCTACATAGATAATCATCCAAACCAAAGGATGATGGCTCTACCAGAATCATTAGTCTGCTACACAGATGATTGTCTGTCCTATGTACATGAAAATGAATTTATAAAGCTAAGCATGGGAATGCCCACCTCAGCTAGATCATGAAAATATTATGAAGATAATGTTTTGTATTGTATCTTATTATAGGTCACCTTCCAATTCGAAAAACCTCAGATCCTCACTATAAATCATTTCACCCGACATCAAAAGATTTATGACCTCATGCTTTAGGGGGCAACTGTTATAGACATATTTGGGCACTGAAACCCCAATCATATATGTCCATAAACCAAGGGCTTCTAAGTCCCTAAAAGTGTTGTTTCATACCCTAAAGGAGCAAGGGCATCTGATTACATCATCTCCCAGAAGTTCTCCATGAAAAATTACTCAGAACTGGTCAAAGCAGGACCATAAAAACTGCCCAATGCTAAGGGTACGATGCATCTAACCTGCCACATGCAAAAAGTGCGATGCATACTAGAAAGCCCTTCTTTAGGGTGCGATGAGTGAGAGAAGACAAATGGCACAAGCAATTTGCTAGGTGGAGACCCTAAGAATCTTCTAGAAGCTGCTCATTTGACACTTGCCTCTCTGAATTCGCCCAAGGATGAGTAAGAGATCATGAAATCTCCAAGTGGAACCAAGAACTATCAGAGAGATGACACTAATCAAAATCCCAAAAGCTGACTCATCCCCCTCCAAACATCTATATATGGATCCCTCATCCTAGAGATCCAAAGGCTGGAAATTTGTAATTTGCAAGGAAGTGTTGTTGGTTTCTCTTTGAAGACATTATTGGGTGATCTTTCCTTGTATGAGGTGAAGAGGCATTTCATGCTAGGAGGATGGCACTGGGTCAGACCAAGTGGTTGTAATCCTCTCTTCTACTACTTCTATAAATAAAGCTATTTGAGTTTCCTCCATATTCTTGTGTATCTCTGAATATTGCATTGATATATGCATTTGTATGGTCAATATATATCTGATCCTATATTGTTTATAGTGATAGATCTCTATGATTTGATGGTATTATGTTGCTTTGACTCTACAGGTGCTCTTTGAAGCGGGACAAGTAAGGAAGGAGTGGCAAGATTCTATCAAAGGGGAAAGGAAACAAGCAAGGAGCCAAGCGGAAGACTGAGGTTGGTACTCTCTGCTTCTTTCTCATCTGTCTCTCGTAAAGGAAAACACAAGTGACTTTAGTTTGTTTGTTTCTAAGATAACTACCCATCTTAGTGGGACTAGTAGCTCTGAATAGACACTAGTGTTCCCGATAATAGGGGCGGGTAGCCCCTGTCTATGGGGTCCGATGCAGCGCCCTGGGAATTTTTTTTTTGGACCCTATCTTAGGTTGGGCGAACCTACCTATGGTTTTGTGCATTATTTTCACACATGGTTTTGGATGCGATGGTTTTTGGTACATGGTTTTGGACACGATGGTTTTCGGTCCATGGTATTGGATGCTTTGGCATGTATAAATATGTATTGTAACATTGAAAGGAACATAATGAAAAATGAAGCTGGTGGTCCCAGTTTTGGGATCTAGGGTAAAATCTTTGTGTATATGTGTTTTATGTGTTATTCTCTCGCATTGTTTATTTTCTGTGTTTTAGAATTCATATGCAGGTAATTTCTGTATGGGGTTAAAACCTACATTCATGGCTTCTCATTTTTCAAGTTTGAAAGTTTGTGCCTGCATGTCTTCAACTCGCAATGTATTTGAATACCATGGTACATCCACAAAGTTATTTTCATGCACTTTTCATTTATAATTTTCCGCGGGTTCTTTCAAACTTCAACTGTTTTGTTTTGTACTATCTCATCCTTCTTGATTGTTGTTATGCTTGTGGTGGGATGGGGTCCCCTGGGTTCGTTTGGGGTTAAGATAACCCAATTTTTGGTACAATTTTGTAAATAATGTAAGGTCTCCGTGATTTTTGGATGCAAAGCACATACGTCAATAGGAGTCAAAGGGGCTTAGCCCCTTATCTTGGACAAGTTTTGAGTCAGTTTTGAGATTCACCCATGGTCCGCGGATCACAACATTGTATGAAAAGTCTATAAACAGGTGTGTCTTAGAAAGTCTAAGGCAATAGTAGAGAAGAACTGGATGGAGAAAAGATAGAGAATTGAGTTGATTATAGAGTCTAGGACAGGAGCTAGGGCAAGAAGGCTCTGATTCCTACACTTAGATAGGGAAAGAAAGGCTCCACATATGAGTGCACGGAGGCCTAGGAAGAGTCCGCAACTGAGTGCACAGACCCCTATAGCTATGTGCATAGGGAATTTTTGAGTCTATAATCTTGAATTGAGGATCAATAAAGAGAGTTTTCCGAAGAATTCCAGACTATTTATGTTTATCTCTATTAATGTTATATGTTGCTGATGAATGATTTGTTTTAGGAGATATTGATTGAATATTGCATGATTCTCTTGAATAAGTCTTAATAATGTACACAATGTATGTTTAAATACTTTCACAAAGACCCTGGTGATTTCTGTTATGTTTACTAATGACTTAAGTAAATTCGTGCGAACACTAATTTAGGATTGCTCTCTGATGTGTGTAAGTAGGAAAATTGACTGTCAAAGGTTCGTAAGGACTGATTGTAGACCTTTGCGAAGGTCTGAAGGCTATTTTAACAAAGTTGCAACAACGTTTCCCAAGAGTTTATCGAACTGCGCGAAGGTAGATCTAAGACACTGAAAGACATCACACTAGTCTTTAGATGCATAAACTTGGTTCTTACATCCCCCCATACTACTTCAGGTGAGACTGTGGCCTACACTAAGCGGGTTGTTTCTGAAAGGGCCAGTACTATAGGGTTTTGTTGGTTGGCACAACTAACTCTGAACCTGGGTCAGGACCCCCTAAGCAAGAAATCAGCGCGCCTGCAGAGGTTGATCCCTCTATACTCACTATGTTTTTGGAGACCTGCATAAAACGGTTGCACGATAGCAAAGCTGTGGAATGCTTGTAGGAATTAATAAATAAATGTGCCAATGAAGAGAAAGTCCCTAATGGACACTGGGTGGTCAGAAAAATTGGCAGACATAAAGCATGAATAGGGCACGAGATGTGGCTCACCGCGCAGATAGGTGATTATGATATGGACTAGGTCATTTTGGATCTGGGGTCCAATGCGAATATATTACCAAAGAAAACATGGGAAAGGATGGGGAGACCTGCACTACAGTGGTCTCTGATTCATCTTAGGATGGTGAACCAACAAAAAGTCATCCCCATGGGATAGTTATATGGAGTAACAGTTGATATAGAAGGTGCGAGAACAATGGCCGACTTCGAGGTTGTAGAAATAATTGATAACAGTAACCCCTACCCCGCACTCTTGGGAATTAACTGGGCTATTGACCTAAATGGGGTCATTAATTTGAACAAAAGGACGATGTCCTTTGAAAGAAAGTCATTATGGGTTATAGTGCCACTGGATCCTGTAGAATGGGCAAGCTATACTAAACCATTCTATGATTATGATGAAAGTGATGATGAACTAGATCAGATTTACAAGATAACAACATGGGATCAGGACTGGATCAATCTAATGGTATATGGATGGATTTCCTGGGACTAGGAGAGTTTCTGCACCTTTGAGTCTGATGAGGCATTAGAGCATTGGCAGAATCACTTGCATGAAGTGTCTACATTGCGATGCAATATCATGACGAAGTCATTGCGTTGTGTTTCATCTGAGGTAAGGAAATTACCCTATTATGATGGTTTAAATGATGTAGATTTGTTTTTGGATGAATTTGAGTGCGAAGTCCCTGAGGATCACCACTTCCAAGCATTAGAGTTGGAACTGTGTGCTATGCCTGCACGATGGTGGGGTATGCATAAGAATAATTTTTTTGAATGGCCTGATTGCTAAAGAATGATGAGGTTACAGTTTGGGTAATATAACACCAGAATGACTGAGAAATATAGTGGAAGGGACGATCCACGCAATCAATTGGCGAAATGGACTAAAGCATGGGGAACAAAACCAGAGTGAGAGTGGGTACACATATTTTTCCATACATTGGATACAATTCCCATGAACTAGTATCTCGAAGCAGAGATCTACCATGGCACCACAGAATGAGATGTATTGAAGGAAGGGTTCTTATTAACCTTCAGCATTGAATATGGCTTCACAAGCATCGATGAAGTGGTACAAGAGATTAAGGCGATTATCTTCAGAACACCAAAGGAACCTATGGAATGGATCTAACCAGACTTGAGCACCCAGCTGCACCATGCGTTGGAATGCTATAATGTAACCACTCAAGAGGAAGATGAAGATCCAAGAAACATTAATATTCCAGAGGTAGAAGGGCATCGAAAAGTAGAAGGCCCAAAAATAGAAAACTCGAACATATCTGCACCTTTGAAGGAAAGGAGAGTAAACATTGGCCCTGTAGAAGTATCGAAGTTCGTGAAATTTGGGGATTATTGGGACGATTCTGCAATGGATAAAGTTGTTGAGTTGCTCTGTAGATACCAGGATCACTTCCCCACTAAGTTTTCAAATTTGAAGGGCATAGTTGGATATTTATGTGTTATGAAGATCACTTTGAAGTCGGACGCGAATCCTATTAAATAGATGTCGTATCGCCTTAATCCTAAATACAAGGAAAATGTTTGTTAAGAGCTAGATAAGATGTTGGAGGAAAGCATCATAGAACCTGTAGAATAATCTGATTGGGTGAGCTTGATGGTGGTTTAGGAGAAGAAACAAAAAGGGAAAATAAGGATTTGTGTAGATCTTCAAAAGCTTGATGATTCACATGTTCACGACCCATTCCCAATGTTATTTATAGACAAAGTGTTAGACAATGTTGGAGGGTAGGAGGCCTATTCCTTCACTGACGGGTTTCCAAGTATCATCAGATTAACATCATGCTTGAAGATAGGAGAAAAATGACCTTCACGATGGAGTGAGGTTATTTTTAGTACACTGTCATTCCATTTGGAATCAAGAATGTGGCTATGATATTTTCCCACGTAGTCATAGCAGCATTCAAAGAGTTCATTCATAAGTTTTTGGAAGTATTTTTTTTTCTCAGTAAAATTAAACTATTTCTATTGAGTAAAATATAGTACAGTCAAGAGAGACAAGAAATCGGCCGACCGGAAATGATGAAACTATCAACCTCGGTCCCGGAAAAGGAATGAACCATACAAGGAGCTACATCTGTTGACTTGAGAACAAAAACTGACTTTTACCCCACAGGGGAAAAATTCTCAACACGATGTTTTTTCCCTTTCTTTTTATTGACTTTTATCCAACCATCCTGGGGAGAATGAGCTATAACAACTTGAAGACTGGAATTTTCCAACAGGGGGATCTCCTTATCTGATTCAGAAGAGGAGGTATCATGGATGTGTTTCTGGGAGACTGCTGAGATAGAGGTGGGCGCAGGAGTATCAGTGGGCGGATCCATCGATTGAGGCGCCTGGTCCGGTTCTGCATCGCTCTCCTCATCTTCCGAGCTTGAGGAATCAGAGCTTACTGTTGGCGGCGGAGGACAAGGGGCCCAACGTTTGGGTTTGGACTTTGCAATGTTGTCCTTTTTCGCTTTTGCATGGAGCGATGGGCAAGAATTCTGCAGGTGACCTGTTATGTGACAATGGTGGCGACGGAAGGCAGTGTTCTCGTAGTCCAGGTTCTGGGTCCAAACAAAATCGTTGATCTTGAGATTGATTTGTTCTGGCAAACCCTTGCTGAGATCTAGCTCCACACATATTATGGCATATGTGTAGAGACCTTGATGTTCCCACATAGAAACTCCCATTAAAAAGTGGCCCAAGGTGTTTCCTATACACCTATAGACTGCTAAATGCCACAAGTGAGCTGGTAAATTTGGAAGTCTGATCCAAACAGGCGCTTTGGTGATGACTGCAGATGCTGGGTCAAAATTTGGGAACCATGGAGTTAAGAAGAGTCCTGTTGTACCCATAAACCAAGGACCTTCTTCTAAGGCCTGTTCATAATGCTTAGGATTGTCAAAGAGATCAAGTTTTTGGAAGTATACTTTGATGACTGGACAGTGTTTGTATTAGTGAAGTGCCATGTAGAAAATCTACACCTGATGTTGGATACATGTCACAGATACCAGATTGCACTAAATTTGAAAAAATGCATATTTTTTGTTCCTTTTGGGATCTTGCTGAGGCATGTCATGTGCAAGAAAGGATTGATGTTGGACTCTTCAAAGATTGCAGTAATTGTGAATTTGGAGGCCCTTAGGAACGTCAAGTAATTGCGCGTGACACTAGGACATACAAGATATTATAGAAATTTTATCAAAGCTTATGCTCAAATTACTACACCCATGGAGAAACTTCTAAATAAGGACACTACATTCTGTTAGGATGAAGAATTCCAGTGCATCTTAGATGTGTTGAAAGAAAAGATGGTCACTACGCCAATCTTGATATTCCCTGATTGCAAAAACGATTTTTATGTACATGTGGATGCCTCTTGCATTGCATTGGGTGCAGTGCTAACGCGGGCCAATGAAGGGGAGATGGACCATCCTATAGCCTTCGCGAGCAAGAAGTTACCAAAGGCTAAGAATAGTTATTCAATAACTGAGCGTAAAGGATTGGCCATGATGTACGCACAAAAAAAATTCAGACATTATCTATTAGGAGGGAATTTCAAGATGTACACAAATCATTTTTCCTTGAAATACTTGGTCAACAAGCCTGTGTTGGGGGGGGGGATATCTACAGATGGTTGCAATTATTTCAGTAGTATGATTTTGAAGTCATTCTGAAGCCAAGCAGGTTAAATGCGGGACCTAACCATCTGTCGCGGATCGAAACAGGAGAGGAGCCTAATAATATCGATTAAGGGTTGCTAGATGCACATCTCTTTATGGTGGATGTAGAAGATGGCCATTTTGCAGACATTATTCAATTCTTAACTACGGGGATGGCACTGAAAGGATATACAAGTCAACCAAAGAAGGAATTAGTAGTGCAATTGGCTAATTTTTAGTCATTATGGAACATTTATATTAGATGGGTGTAGATGAAATATTTCAAAGATATGTGCCAGACTTTGAGCAGGATAACATTCTTACTGAAGCTCATGGGGGAGCTGCAGGAGGCCATTATGCAAGAAAGGAAACTGTGCAAAAGATTTTTTGCGTAGGTCTATGGTGGCTAACGTTGCACAAGGATTCCAAGGAATATTGTAAGGCATGCCATGCATGTTAAATAACTAGCAAACCACTATGAAGCGATGAGTTACCACTACATCGTCAAGTATCTTTGCAACCCTTTGAGAAGTGGGTGATTGATTTTGCTGGCCCAATTTAGTCCCTTGGAAAGAAAATGGGTGCACACTATATTATCACTGTGACGAAATACCTAACCAGATGGGCGAAAGCACAACCGATTAAGGATTATAGAGGGGATACAATAGAAAAATTCTTGTTTGGGTATGTCTTAACCAGATTTTGTTGCCTGAATGTATTGACGAGTCATAGGGATATGCACTTTCTAAACGAAACAATCATTCAGTTGACTAAGGAATTCTAGGTCTACCATCAGAAGAGTACGCCATACCACCTACAGGTGAACATAATTGTTGAAGCCTTTAACAAGATTTTGGAGAATGCGCTGACAAAGATCTGTAACGCGCAGTGAAATGACTAGGACATGCATGTACTTGCAGTACTATGGGCTTATAGGACTACTTGTAAGAAGATGATAGGGAAAACGCTATTCAGATTAGTATATGGGGTCAAAGCCATAATGCTGATGGAGTAAATTGTGCCTAGTCTATGCATAGCAGCTCTGATAGATATGGCAGATGGCGAGGCCTTGGAGAAACGGCTCACACAGCTAATGGCACTCGAAGAAGATGGATTTCTAGCAGGATTCCATCAAAAAGTATAGAGGGAATGCAAAAAATCATGGCATGATCGCCACATCAAGCTTCACACATTCAAGGTAAACGATCTTGTCCCATTATACGATAGTAAATTCACTAAATTTCTAGGTAAACTATAGATGCATTGATTAGGGCGATATATTGTCAAAGAAGTTACAAATGGAGGCGCAGTTCAACTCGTGAAGCTGAATGGGAGCAGGTTGAAGTTGTATATATGGGATCCTACACAATGACTATATGGCAACAAGATAGTCTGTGTGCTCTAGGTAGTTGCAAGGGAGCGCGAGACTATAAACTACACTGCCTAGCCTGAAGGATAACACAACGAGCAAGCTATGTGGAGAATGACGGGGATGCAACCTAGGAAGCTGTGTTCAGGAAGCTACACCATGGGGAAAGGTTCCACGCAGTGAAGTAGGAAAGTGACCGTTAGAGTTACTGTTCATGACTTGACAGCCAGAAGACGGTTAAGTGGAGTGGGGTGATGACAATTAAGGAAAAAATATTTGGAGATCTTCCGCCAAAACAACATTTATTATCAAAAATTGGGGGGAATGATCGGATTTCAATTCAAAACCCCCTATAAATGCAGGTCCAACAAAGAACACTTTGTGCACTTAGATTTTTTGTTGAATTTCATTGTTTATCGCCTATGAGCCAAGCGTTTTGGGAAGAATTCTTGTCATAATCAAATGTTTCTCCTGTAGCCTCCAAGTTGTTTATGGAGAGAATTACTGCCACCAACCTCACTGAAGACCTGAGTTCAGAAGTAGATGTGTCTAATGCACCAGGACCAGAAGTGTCAAGTGTAGAGGCTATGCCTACAGTGCCCACGACACCGAGTTTTCCTAGGCCGAAACAAACCATGAAAAAGGAAAAACAACCTACAATGAAAGAGAAGCAACCAGCAACAAAATAAAAGCATAAAAAATCGGTTTTGGTGTGTGCATCCCCAAGGAAGCATACCAAAACATAGGCAAAGTAGAAGAAAGAGAAGTAGCCAGAGAGAGTAGTGGACCTGGAGGTGAAAGAATTCCATGGAACAGAGGATATTGATGCTTAAGGGGTGGAACCCATGACAAGGCTGCCTAAGTATCTCCCTTCGTGGAAGGGAAAAGAAAAGGTCATGAAGGACTTAGATACCAATAATTTTACAGTATCCGTGCCCCTGCTACCTGAGCAGGTCTCTTTTGAAGGCCCTTGGCTCGCAAGGATCACGTTGTTAAAAATGGAGGATTGGGACCTTGCAGACCACACTAAGTTTCCACATTTGTTGATCGAAAAATATATGCTAAAGCTCTATTATGAAGAAACATGTGTTACAACATTGGAGACGAAGGAATGGGTCCGTGGTGTCGAGCAATCAGGGTTGCTTAGTGTGTTGTTGTGGCCAAATTATCACCACACCCCCATTAATATGATATGTGTGCACCGGCTCCTCACAGTCGTGCACGATGGATGTTTATGGCTAGGAGAGCCTCTCCCCATCACGGACATGCTAATTCATAGAATCATGCAACTGCCTTACATAGGCATGAACCCGACTAAGGAGTTTGGAGGGAAGACTAGGGAGAAAAATATTGCAGACAAGATGAAGAAGGAGTATGACCTCCTCAAGAAGTTGCGGGGGTACTCCATTATTTCTATAACAGACCAAGTAGTTCAATTCCCTGCCCAAATTTTAGCAAGGAAGGTTATGAGAAAATGTCACGCAGATGAAGTTCGAGTGCCAGTGGCTTCCCTTGCTGCGCAGTGTGTGAAAGGCGTACAATTTAATTAGGCAAGGTACCTCTGTCAGGAGTTCCTAGCGAATTGCCGAGAAGCCCATGACGAAGCCAAGTCATTCCACTACACTTAGTTGTTGCTATGAATTGTGCTTGTTGCATGGAGATTGTTGGAGGATATCAAATTTTCTCTGCTTGAGGAAGGATTGTCGGAGGTAGTTCAATTCACCTCCTTATGGCCTACAAAGGATGTTGTGCGAATTATACTGACAAATATATTTTTGATTTTTGTGTAAATCGATCTCCGTATGGAAATCAATTAGCATATGAGGTTTTCCCCAACATTGTTCACACAGCTTTCAGCCTACACGACATTCAAGGATGACTTCCATAAAGTCTATATCGAAACACAAAAAGGATCCAGAGTAGAAATGGCACCAATTTCCCTATTTTGTGTTAGAAACATATGTACAGGAGTTTGTAGCATCATGGCCTATAGAGTGGTGCGCCTCGTCATAATTAGATGTTGGAACAAGCATGAGTGAATACATTTATGTTGCGAAGAAGAGAAAGGAGGTCGTGAAGAAAGTTGCACGTACCCTAGCAGAACAAAAAAATAAGGAAGCTGTAGAAAAATCTCTCATAGAATAGGAACACGTTGATAAGGAGTAGGTGGAACAAGAGAAACGTGAGTCACAGAAAGCTGATAAGTCACCTTCATCAGAGACAGAGGAAGAAGAGATTTCAGGACAAGACGGCGAAGCTGATGAAGGGTAGCGCACACCCTTCATTTTGAAAATACGTGGTATTATAGTCAGTATTTGCATACTACCATCAATGATCAAAACTCCTCTTTTATATCATATTAGGGTCCCATTATGAAATTTTTGTCATTCCACCTATGTCCTCATCCAAAAATTTACTCACTGATGGTAGCCCAAGTCAAAAGCCTCACTCTCCCTTAAAAAATCAATACTTTTTGCCCACCTTCATGTCTTACCAAGCATACTTCAATCATAAAATTTCATTTCATCATGTATTGTGTTAGTCAAGTGCACATGGAGTCTAGTCATTCAAGGTCCCATTAGGTCACTAGGCTTCATTCTCCAAGGTCCAACAATACTCCATTTCACTGCATAAAGCCAGCAAAAAAGAATGAGAGTGAAAAAAAATAATACCCCTTTTTCATTTAAAGAGGATTTTCAAACATGTAACTATGCTTTCCCAAGTTCTAATTTTCATTCCAAGTATCAGTTCTATTTAAGATTGTAATTTTATTCCAAAAAATAGAGATGTAATATTTTTTTTAATTTCTATAATTTTATGTTCATTATATGTAATAAGTACTATTCCTAAGCTGTAAACTCAAACTCTATGTGCCAACTTCATTCAAAGAAAATTCAAAAGCAAAGAGTGTCATACTCCAGCATCATCAATCTGTAAAGAAGAAAATCACAGTGTAAAGGGTAATTAGCAAATTTTACAAAAGGTAAAGTGAAACATTAGAAAGTGGGTATTAAAGCTAAAAGATAAAATTCACTGAAGTATAAAGGCCTTCTTAGCTTCAAAATCAGCTTCATTTACCTCCTACCGTCAATTGAGAAAACCCCAAGAGAGCGTTTCTCACGATTTTGGGCAAAATTGAAAAAACAGAGCAAGCGATGTGCGTTTCCTTCAGGTGCTACGCACACCCTTCAAGTGTTGCGCACTTGCCAGGCCCTGCGCATTCCCTTCAATCACTGCACACTTGTTACTAGTGCTACACACTTGCCAGAGAAGGCAACACTTCCTTGTGGTGTTGCACGTTTTTCCAGGAAAGCTAGAATCACCTCCAAAACTCCACCAAACTTGTATTCAACCTCCCACAAGTAAGTAATAACTAAGGATATTATGCTTCTTCCTCCAAAAGTCACTCTTATGGTTTTTTGAAAATTTATTGAAGATTCAGTGTTGTTCTCACATCAAAACCCTAGTATTTCCCTAAAAACTACCATTGCACTCTTAAATTCCCAAATTTATTCTCCCTTAAACCCTAAGCCCTAGGTGCTACAACTACCTAGGCTCCCAAACCCCCTACATTGTAAAAAATCTCCCCATCATAAAATTCCATCGCATTATAACTCCCTATCCCCTCCTCCATTACATAAATCCCTTTACCCATCTCCTTCATTTTCCCTCCCCCATTCCCTACTCCAAAAAAACCACATTCCAACAACCTAATACCTCCCTCGGGTTTTCTATTAAAACACCATGGCAGAAGAGGAATACAAACCATACAGTGAGGGAGAAGAAACAAAGGGAGAAGAAACAAAGGGAGAAGGAATAGAGGTGAAGAAACCACACAAAGGGGGAAAATACTTCGATTTGAGCCAACAGATCTCAGGGAACTCTTGGCATCTCCTATGGCTGTGACATCCTTCAAATATCTAGGTTGTTATGATTTCTGTGAAAAAAATCAAGCAGTCCAACACCATGCTGTGTTGACTAGACTCTTCATATCCAAACTCCAGGACAACCAAGTTACTCTAGCTGGTGTCACTTTTATTTTATCTACTATCATTATATCAACAGCCACCGGGATCCCAGATGTTGGGGAGAAATGGTTTAAACAAGGTGAGTTGGAGAAAAATTACTATCACCTTTCATAATGCCAAGGTACCTAAATGAGAGAAAGGGATACTTTACTTTTTCTCACCTCCTCGACGAATATGCCCCAATGATGAAGCTTAACATGAAATAATTTTCATGTGAAGGAATATTTTCTAGGCTTTATTCCTATCACATCCGCCTCTTAATGCATTTCACTAGGGTAAAACTGATCAACATACCCTACTACCTTTTCTAGAGTATTGAGAAGATGGCCCATATTGTCAAAAAAGGGAGTATGAACATCAAATGAAGAGTCTTTTTCATCATTCCCTCATCAATATCATAGTCCTCTATCATCTCAAAGAGCTCAACATTGCATGGAGTACCTTCAAATCCAATCCCATATTCACTGATCCATCTATCCATAATGTTCAAAATGTCCCTTCATGATCTCATCCTCCCACCTCCATTCCTCTATCTCAGCCCATTGATCATTCATCATCATCAGTTTAGTCACCCTCACCATCACCTCCATCATCACCATTTCATGAGCATGTTTAGTCACCTAGCAGAGATGAGATTAGTGAATCGGAGCAGATTGAGTAGGTTGAGGTCATCAAGCCTAAAGGGGAAGATTTGGGCACATTGTCACACACTTATCAGAGAGGCGATAGGTAGGTGTTTGCGACATAGATTATGGGAGGGGCCTTACCTTCTACATCAGCAAAGAAGGTACAAAAGGGCAAGGAAAAGATGATAGAGATAGAGATTCAACATGAGGAGGAGGACCTCCATGAGACAGAGCGAGATTTTGACTTAGTTGACCTAGGTGAGCATGATGACAATAAGGACACTAGAATTTTCATCAAGGAAAAGGATTCACTCATCAAGGAGCTCCAGATCAACCTAGAGAGGTCAAAATACATCATTTCGTATTATGAGTAAGATAATGAGCATCTTCAAGCTATATATGATATCATGCAGATTCAACTCATCAAGGAAAAAGGGAAGCAACGAAAGCCAAGGCATTGCTTGATGAGGCCTATGACAGGTATGGTGAACCTGAAGAAGAGCAAGAACAAACAAGCGGACCTAGGACTCGTGGGCTGAAAAGAGCTCTAGAACTAGAAAAAGAAGGAGGTTGAGCTTGCTAATGGTCTCACGTGGAATAAGAAGTTTGTCATCTTGATCAATGAGAACTGGGAACGTTAGCTTGATAAGTTCAATCAACATTTAGAGAATCTTCTAGATAAGGCTAATCAGTAAAATGAAATTTATAGGAAGATGGAAAAACATTATGCCAACAGAGAAAGAAATGAAAGGATAAAGCTCAAGGCTGCAAATGCAAAAATTAAATCCCTAACTCACCAAGAAGAGAAGAAGAATATTGATATACTTGCAGAGGCTTCACTCCATGCCTAGCCGCACCAAACATCAGCTTCTTGACCAATTTTGAAGCCTCTTGTCACATTTTTGCAAATAATATCTTTTCTGTGTTTTTCTAGGCAATTTATTATCAGCTACATGGTCAAACACGTAGTGCCCTAGGCGGTGTACACTTTTTTGGGGTACTTTTTGAATAAATGGAGACCACTACTAGATGAAGAATGATTAATACATCTAAGAAAACCATTTTTCTAGCATTAATTTTTAAAACTGGTAGGTGAAAATGGAAAAAAAACAAACTAGAAATCATGTATCTGCCTCATTTTTGGCCCAGGCACTGTGCACTTGACCAATCTTGGGAGAATGCCATTTTGGAGGATCAAATCAAGCCCATTTTGGAACCTAAGGAACATTTAGAAGCTAGAGAGGACAAGCTTTCCAATGAGCTATCGTGGGCTCAATTTAGACACTCAGAAGGCAGTCAAATGCAGCCTACAAGATGGAGGGTGCACATGACACTGTTAGAGCGGAACTGACAGAAAGATGGCGTACTTGACAATTTTCCTGATTGTTCACCGTTATTTTCCAGTTTTGATGTTCATCCTTGGAAATCAACTTTTTACTGATGTAATTGATATGGTAAATGTAATTATGGTCTTTTACTATTAGCTAGGGATAAATATATTTTGTAAATAGACTTCACCAGGTCAAATGAATCAGTTTCAATGTAATTAGGGATGAGTCACTTTGACCACCCTACACTCTAGCTATCAGTTAGGATTTTGGTGGAATTGCTCCTCCTCTCATGGATTCGACCCTTGAGTTTGGGAGGAGTTTTTTTTATGTCTATATCTTCCTTTTCTTCACTCTTTTCAGAGGTTGGACTCAGTTGGATGTTTTACTAGTGATCAAAGACACTATTGTGTCATGTTTTGGCCAGTTTTAATAGATGAGTTGCAACTATTTCTTTGGGATAGATATGGTATGGATTGCTAGCATTGTTTATTCTTTTTTATCATTATTATGAATGTTTTTTAAGTTCATAAACCATTTCATGTTTGTTATATGGTAATTTTCAAGTTGATATGGAGAATACATGTTTGCTCATGCTCTGTTTTGGGAAAGTTATCATAGTTTGTCCATTTTTTCTTTAGTTTAGGAAGAATACATCTCCTATGCTCTTCCTAACTCCTCATCAGTCTTAAACCATCTCACAAAATCACCTTTTAAGTGCTAAGCCTCCTACCTACCTTGCCCCTTTGAATGTCTGCAATCATATCTCATCTACCCTAACCTAGCCTCCTTGACCTAATATCCTCATCCAACAATAACCCCATCAAATTAAATCAATAAAACCTCTACACTTTATACCTAGCCTAAAACCCTAATCCATCCAACCCTTTTGGCTTTTATTCTTTGGAGAGATCCCTCTCCATCTTGGTAGGGCTAGATACCAAGTGAAAAGATTGGTTTGTGGTTACCTCAGCCAAACTCTTCCTTAGCCTTGGAGATCCAGAGGAGTGATAACATACTAGCACCGTTGTTGGGGAGAGAAAGCTCTATCTTCCATGGGAAAGAACAACAATCATTTATATCTAATTTTTGATGGTGAACAAAAGTTGGAGACATAGGAAGGTTGTACCATTCACCTGGTGACTCCATTGACTGAAAGATCCAGAAAATCAACACTTCATGGTGACTCCACTTTTCAGGAACCAGTAGTTTGAAAAAATTCTTGGTGACTTCATTATTGTCAAGATGAGTTCTATTGCAAGAAGGTATGCTCCAATGAAATGAGATCACATTTCAGGTTTCCCAAATAAAATGCCTAAGTTAAATTGGAAAAGCAATTTGCTTATGTTCAAAGATGTGAAAGGTTATGATGCTACTCTTCATCTGGTGAGATTTCACATGCATGTGTGTAGATTAAAGATTGATTTTCCTGAAGACTACTCGATGAAGATATTCATGGCCACTCTGAAAGGTGAAGCCCAATCTTGGTATGAAAGTTTTCCACCTACTTGTATTTATTGTTTAAAAGATTTTCATACCATGTTCTTTGAAAGGTATAAAGAATCTTGTCCATCCTTAATATCAGTTCAGAATTGTTGTAAACATGTTGATAGTTTTATTGAAAATATTGAGAATATTTATGGAGATGATGAATTCGTGGACGATGAGAACATGGAAGCCCTATATGAAAATCCATTTCGGCAACATAAAGAAAGCTTAGAGGATACTTGTCAAGATTCCCAGGAAATTTTGCAGTAGGCTAAAGATCTTTGTAAAGTTCAAAATGATGGAAGACAAGGTCTTATTTAAGATCTACTTGCAGCAGAAGATGGTATGAAGGAAATTCAAGTTCCAATTTTAGATTGTGATAAGGTCAAGCTAGCTATTCCAGATCTAGGTTCAGATTATGATGATGAAGAGTATTTTGTTTTGGATCTCATGAAGGAGAGCTCTATTGTTGAGATCACCTTAAATGAAGAAAACGAAGTGATCAACCCCAGTGTTCTCATCCCATCAAAACAAAGTTTTCACAAGGAGGTGATTTAGTCCCTTTATGAAAAACAAGATGAGATTTTTGTTCAAGTAAGTGAAAAATATTATTTGGATGACTTTGTGGTAAATGATAGAAATTTCAGTTTTGAGTTTCAAGGACAATCTGAAGAAGCTAGTCACTTTGATACACAAGACCATATTCAACATCATTGTGAATATTTAGGAGGGAAAGAAGACAGTTACTATTTTAGCAAAAGAAAAAAATGTACTTTCTCCTTTATCTAAAGATGAGATAGGTCAACTCCTGAAAGGTCATGTTACAACCCAAGCTAATGGAAATAATAGGGTTGTCACGTTTTATAATCTTGAAAAATGTTTTATGTTTAAGAATGACGTAGACTATGAATTTAAGGAGTATGAGCCTGAGAGAGATAGTATGCCATAAATCGAATCAAAATTTCTCATGCTCAAGGAATTTACAGCAAACACTTAGATAACATAAGGTTATACTTCCCTATGCCTTCCCATCAATCAACAACCAACTGTTCTCTCATATTAGAATGAAGGGAGTACTTGTATTTTTGTTGTTGGATCTCAAGACAAGGTAATGCTTCAGGATTTTCAAGATCCCTTCAATAGTCTTTTGCAAGCATTGGAGAATATGAATGTTGTTTGGTTTGTTAGAATAAGCCTTGGTTTCAATTGTTATTGTGAGTTTCCTACATGTACATCATTTTTCCTGCTCGAGGAAAGTGAGAGCAGAATTTCAGTAAGTAGCCATTTGCTAGATTCGTTACACTGGAAGGATCACTTCACATGATTGTACATATTTCTTCAGTAGGTAGGTGGTTGTAATCAAGTTTGAAGCCCTCAAATATTGATGATTTGCTGCCATTAATAAGTTTTGTAAGTACTTGTGTTGGTTAAGTAAGTCAGTACTGAGTCATTTTTCAGTCAATTTCGAGTCAGTTTCTATTATTTGAGTTGTCAGTATTCAGTCATGCATTTCAGTTTATGTTTTTGACCGTATTGGCCCACATGGTTAGGCACTTGGTCTATGGTGTTCTTGACACCTCCAAGGAGCTGCCATCCCCAAATAAGGACAATGCTAGATTAAGTATTTGCATGCTTCCATCAGTGATCAAAACTCCTCTTTATATCATATTAGGGTCCCATTCTGAAATTTTTGTCATTCCACCTACGTCCTCATGCAAACATTTACTCACAGATGGTAGCCCAAGTCAAAATCCTCACTCTCCCTTCAAAAATAAATACTTGTTGGCCCACCTTCTTGTCTTACTAAGCATACTTCCATCATAAAATCTCATTTCATCATGTCTTGTGTCAGTCAAGTCCACATGGAGTCTGGTCATTCAAGGTCCTATTAAGTCACTAGGTTTGATTCTCCAAGGTCCAATAATACTCCATTTCACTTCATAAATCTAGCAAAAAAGCATGAGGGTGAGAAAAATAATATCCCCTTTTCATTTAAAAGGATTTACAAACATGTAACTATGCTTGTCCAAGTTTTAATTTTCATTCCAAGTATCAGTTCTATTTCAGATTGTAATTTTATTCCAAAAAACAGAGATGTAATATTTTTTTTAATTTATGAAATTTTATGTTCATTATATGTAATCAGTACTACTCCTAAGTTGTCAAATCAAACTCTATGTGCCAACTTCATCCAAAGCAAATTCAAAAGTAAAGAATGGCATACTCTAGCATCATCAATCTACAAAGAAGAAAATCAAAGTGTAAAGGGTAATTAACAAAGTTTACAAAAGGTAAAGTGAAACATTAGAAAGTGTGTTTTAAAGTTAAAAGATCAAATTCACTCAAGTATGAAGGCCTTATTAGATTCAAACTCAGCTTCATTTGCCTCCTACAATTGATTGAACAAACACCAAGAGAGCGTGTTTCACGATTCTGGGCAAAATTGAAAAAACATAGCAGGTGTTGCACGTTTCGTTTAGGCACTACGCACACCCTTTAGGTGCTGTGAAATTTCCAGGCAATACACACTTTCCAGGGACTACACATTCCCTTTATGTGCTGCGCACTTGCTAACAATGCTACACACTTGCCAGAGAAGGGCACACTTCCTTGTGGCACTGCGCGTTTTTCCAAGAAAGCTAGAATCACCTCCAAAACTCCACCAAACTTGTATTCAACCTCCCACAAGTAAGTAACAGCTAAGGATAACATGCTTCTTCCTCCCAAAGTCACTCTTATGGTGTTTTTAAATTTTATTGAATATTTGGTGTTGTTCTCACATCAAAACCCTAGTATTTCCCTAAAAACTACCATTGCACTCTTAAATTCCCAAATTTATTCTCCCTTAAACCCTAAGCCCTAGGTGCTACAAATACCTAGACTCCCAAACCCCCTACACTATAAAGCATTTCCCCATCATAAAAATCCATCATATTGTAACTCCCTATCCCCTCCTTCATTACATAAATTCCTTTACCCATCTCCTTCAATTTCCCTTCCCCATTCCCTACTCCTAAAACCACATTGCAACAACCTAATACCTCCATAGGGTTTGATATTAAAACACCATGGAAGAAGAGGATTATAAACCATACAGTGAGGGAGAAGAAACAAAGGGAGAAGGATTAGAGGTGAAGAAACCACACAAAGGGGGCAAAATACTCCAATTTGAGCCAATAGATCTTAGGGAACTCTTGGCATCTCCTATGGCTGTGACATCCTTCAAATATCTGGGCTGTTATAATTTATGTGAGAAAATTCAAGCAGTCCAACACCATGCTATGTTGACTAGACTCTTCATATCCAAACTCTAGGACAACCAAGTTACTCTAGATAGTGTCACTTTTACTTTATCTACTACCGTTATATCAGCTTCCATCGAGATCCCAGATGTTGGGGAGAAATGGTTTAAATAAGGTGAGTTGGAGAAACATTGCTATGAGCCTTTCATAAAACCAAGGTACCAAAATGAGATAAATGGATACTTTCCTTTTTCTCACCTCCTAGATAGATATGCCACAATGATGAAGATTATCATGAAATATTTTTCATGTGAAGGAAGATTTTCTAGGCTTTATTCCTATCTCATCTAGCTCTTAATGCATTTCACTAGGGTAAAACTACTCAACAAACCCTACTACCTTCTCGGAGTATTGATAATATGGGCTATATTGTCCAGAAAAGGGAGTATGAACATCAAATGAAGAGTCTTTTTCATCATTCCCTCAACAAAATCATAGTCCTCTATCATCTCAAAGAGCTCAACATTGCATGGAGTACCTTCATTGCCAATCCCATATTCACTAATCCATCTATCCAGAATGTTCAAAATGTCCCTTCATCATATCATCCTCCCACCCCCATTCTTCCATCTCAGCCCATAGATCATTCATCATCATCAAATCAGTCACCCTCACCATCACCTCCATCATCACCATTTCATGAGCATATTGAGTCACCTAGAAGAGATGAGATTAGTGAGCTAGAGCAGGTTGAGCAGGTTGAGGTCATCAAGCCTAAAGAGGCAGATTTGGGCACATTGGCACACACTTATCAAAGAGGCGATAGGCAGGTGTTTTCCCCATAGAATGTGGGAGGGACCTTGCCTTCTTCATCAACAAAGCAGGTACATAAGGGCAAGGAAAAGATGACAGAGACAGAGATTCAGTGTGAGGAGGAGGACCTCCATGAGATAGAAAAGGATTTTGACTTGGTTAACCTAGGTGAGCATGATGACAATAAGGAAACTAGAATTGTCATCAAGGAAAAGGATTCACTTATCAGGGAGCTCCAAATCAACCTAGAGAGGTCAAAATATATCATTTCATATTATGAGCAAGAGAATGAGCAGCTTCAAGCCAAACATATTGTCATGGAGATTTAGCTCAACAAGGAAAAAAGAGAAGCAATGAAAGCCAAGGCATTTCTTGATGAGGCTTATGATAGGTATGTTGAACCTGAAGAAGAGCAAGAACAAAAAAGCAGACCTAGGACTAGAGGGCTCAAAAGAGTTGTAGAACTAGAAAAACAAAAGGAGGTTGAGCTTGCTAATGAGCTCATACGGAATGAGAAGTTTTCCGTCTTGATCAATGCGAACCGGGAGGTTTGGCTTGATAAGGTCAATCAACATTTAGAGAAGCTCCTAGACAAGTCTAATCAGCAAAATGACATTAAGAGGAAGATGGAAAAGCACTATGCCAACAAAGAAATAAATGCAAGGGCAAAGCTCAATGCTGCAAATGCAAAAATTGAAGCCCTAACTCACCAAGAAGAGAATAAGAAGCTTGATATACTTGCAAAGGCTTCACTCCATGCCTATCCACACCAAACATCAGCTCCTTAACCAATTTGAAGCCTCTTGGCACATTTTTGCAAATATTGTCTTTTTTGTGTTTTTTTAGGAAATTTATTATGAGTTGCATGGTCAAATGCACAGTGCCCTAGGCGTTGCACAATTTTTGGGGAACTTTTTGAAGAAATGGATACCACCATTGGATGCAGAATGGCTAATACATCTAAGAAAACCATGTTTCCAGCCTTAATTTGCAAAACTAGCAACTGAAAATGGAAAAAAAGAATCCAAATATCATGTTTCTGCCTCATTTTTGGCCCAGGGGCTGCGCACTTGACCAATCTTGGTAGAATGCCGTCTTGGAGGATGAAATCAAGACCATTTTGGAAACTAAGGAATATTTAGAACCTAGACAGGACAAGCTTTCCAATGAGCTATCGTGGGCTCAATTTGGACACTGGGAAGGCAGTCAAACACAACCTGCAAGATGGAGGCACACATGACACTATGAGGGCGCACTTGACAGAAAGATGGTGCGCTTGACAATTTGCCTAATTTTTCACAGTTTTTCTCTATTTTTGATTTTCATCCTCGGGAATCAACTTTTTACTGATGTAATTGATATGGTAAATGTAATTATGGTCCTTGAATATTAGCTATGGGTAAATACATTTTGTAAATAGACTTCATTAGGTCAAATGAATCAATTTCAATGTAATTAGGGATGAGTCACTTTGACCACCCTACACTCTAGCTATCAGTTTAGATTTTGGTGGAACTACTCCTCTCATGGATTCAACCCCTGAGGTTGGGAGGAGTTTGTTTTGATGTCTATATCTTCCTTTCTTCACTCTTTTCAGAGGATGGACTCAGTTGGATGTTGTACTAGTGATCAAAGACACTATCGTATCATATTTTGGCCAGTTTTAATAGATGCGTTGCAGCTATTTCTTTGGGATATATGTGGTATGGATGTTTAGCATTGTTTCTTCTTTGTTATCATTTGTATGAATGTTTTTTAAGTTCATAAACCATTTCATGTCCGTTATATGGTAATTTTCAATTTGATAGGTAGAATACATGTCTGCTCATGCTTTGTTTTGGGAAAGTTATCATAATTTGTCCATTTTTCTTCAGTTTAGGAAGAATACAACTCCTATGCTCTTCCTAACTCCTTAATAGTCTTAAACCATCTCACTAAATCACCTTTTATGTGCTAAGCCTACTTCCTACCTTGCCCCTTTGAATGTCTCCAATCATATCTCATTTTCCCTAACCTAGCTTCTTTCACCTAATATCCTCATCCAACAATAACCCCATCAAATCAAATAAAAACAACCTCTTCACTTTATACCTAGCCTAAAACCCTAATGCATCCAGCCCTCTTGGCTATTATTCTTTAGAGAGATCCCTCTTTGGCCTAGTAGGGCTAGCTACCAAGTCAAAAGGTTGGTCTGTGGTTATCTCAGCTGGACTGTTCCTCATCCTTGGAGATCTGGAGGAGTGATAACAGGTGGCACGGAGCAGCAAGGAAGAACGCGTAAGAAGAAAAAATATGATATAACACTGGTTGATCCCATCATATTAATAGAGGGAAATCTCGATGATGTCAACGATAACATCTGGGACACTGCCACAAAAGTGTTGCAACACTTTGAGCAGCAATACATGTAGACGCTTGGGAGGATCCAGAAGGATCTGCATGAATTGCAACTCCAAGCAAACAGAATCCAGGAAGATGTCGGGAAAGAAAGCGACATGCAAGAGTAATTTTTCATGAGGAAAGAGTACAATTTTAGAGATGGCCTAGCCACAAGATATGAGATTCTTCCCTTTGCCTGAAGGTTAAGTCCCTGTCGACATAGATGAAAAGTTCACATTGCTTCAGAAAGTCACAAACATGGGGTTGAACCTTGCCACAATGTCACTTGAATATTTACATGCATTACTTCAGGGAGTTGTGAAATATCTTAAGATCAAAGAACAACGAGCACTCATTGCTATGAGTGAGTTTAAAGTCAACAATCAACAACTGTTTGTTGAAAAGACGCAGGCTTTGAAGGAAAAGGATGCCCTGCAAGAACATAGTTCATGTCAAGAGTCAACACTAGCGGAGGCATGCAAGATAGTGCCTGAGCTTCACATCTCAGATAATACACAACCATAAGCCAAAATTAGAAAACTAGTTGCTGGTGTGTGTGAGGCTAAAACAAAGGTTGGATGAGTCACTTTCGAGTTCAACATGAAGATTCTAGAGCTGTAGTTAAAGTTGCAGCCCACAACTCTGCCTGAGGTTTCAGAGTAGTGTAGAGTTGCAATTAGGAAGGCATGACTACCTTGGATGCCATAGTCATTGACTATGCGATGTTGTTTAACAAGGTTATGAAGTTGTTGAACAATCTGTAGGAGTACCCGAACCTGCAGACATTGAACACAGAGGTAAGGGAGAGGCAATGCCAATATGATGAGATCAGGGTGACTACGCACACCTTAACACCACTGTAGTTCCTTGCCAAGTTACATGATGGAAAACAACTATTGGCACAGGTAGAGGAAGCGTGGAAGAAGGAGGCCTTGCTAAAGGCTAGGTTGCACCCTTGGTTGGAGGAGGCTTATTAGGTCACAAATTCCATTCAAGATAAGCTTAAGGGATTGTAACAGGCATAACAGATGATGAGGCTGGTATTAGAGGGACCAACCATTGAAAAATTGATCGAGGACATTCAACAAGATGCGACACAGAGCACTGTTGAAGTTGCAGTAATCCAAGTGGAGCTGGGAGATCTTCACAATAAGAGCATGGCACCAGCAAAGTGACTTGAGGGAAATTCACATTCTTTGTGTTGGGGGCCTATTGGGGTGGGGTCCCTTTGGTTATTTTGGGGTTACGATAACCCAATTTTTGGTACAATTTTGTAAATAATGTAAAGTCTCTGCGATTTATGGATGCGGAGCACGTAGGTGAATAGGAGTCAAAGGGTCTTAGCCCCTTGTTTTGGATAAGTTTCAAGTGGGTTTTGAGATTCACCCATGGTACGTGGACCATAGAATTGCATGAAAATTCTATAAATAGGTGTGTCTTAGAAAGTATAAGGCAATAGTAGAGAAGAACTGGATGAAAAAAGATAGAGAATTCGGTTGATTAAAGAGTCTAAGATAGGAGCTAGTGCAGGAAGGCTCTGCTTCCTATGCTTAGATAGGGAAAGAAAGGCTCCATTGATGAGTGCAAAAAGGCCTACGAAGAGTCTGAAGATGAGTAAGTGGACTCCTGCAACTGGGTGAGTAGGGTAGTTTTGAGTTTGTAATCTTGAATTGAAGATCAATAAAAACAATTTTCCGAAGAATTCCTGAGTATTTCTGTTTATCTCTATTAATTTTATATGTTGTTTATGAATGACTTTTTTTATGAGATATTGGTTGAATATTACGTGATTCTCTTAAATAAGTCTTAATAGTGTACGAAAGATATGTTTAAATAATTTCGTGAAGGCCCTGGTGATTTCTCTTATGTTTATTAATGACTAAAGTAAATCTACGTGAACACTAATTTAGGACTGCTCTCTGATGCGCATAAGTAGGAAAATTGACTGTTAAAGGTCCAAAAGGACTGATTGTAGGCCTTCACAAAGGTTTGAAGGCTTTTTTAAAAATGTTGCAGCAACTTGCCCCAAAAGTTTATCAATATGCATGAAGGCAGATCTAAGGTGCTGAAATACAACACACTAGTCTCTTACTTCTAAAACTTGGTTCGTGCATCCCCCCATACTGCTTCAAGTGAGACTGCAGCCTACACTATGCAGGTTGTTTCTGAAAGGGCCAGTAGTGTACAGTTTTGTTAGTTGGTGTAACTAACTCTTAAATTGGGTTAGGAGCCCTAAGCCAACAACTTGTATATCTTTCATGACATGCATTCCCTTGCCTACATAGGCCAACCAATTTGTCGGTGGGCACATTAGAAGTATCACTTTATGTAATTTGGGCATATGCTCTGTTTAGGTTAGGAGTAGGTGTATCTTTTCTTTTCTTTATTGTTTCCTTTGATTTTTTTTTACTTTGTTCCACTTTTACTCCGCTTCTTTCACTTATTTTGGTTTATTTTCAGTTATATGTTAGCTTTTGGATGAGACCATGTGTGGCTTCTCAAACAAGCTCAGTAAAATCCAAGAGGAAGTTTTACTGCTACCAATGCTTTGTTATCTGCTTATTCCCTCTCTTTATGTGAATCTTGTATTCCCTTTATTCATTAATACTCTGATGGAAAATATGTTCCTTTCAGAGAGGGTCATGGTGAAATGACGATGCTTTCACTTTTAATTAGTACCACCTACTACATTCGGTCTTCTATTTTCAGTTAATCCTTGTGAAAAAATTTGAGTAGGGTAAGGAGGGTAGGGAAACCACAAGAAGTATGTTAGAGGTGTATATAAATATCCTTCTCTAAAGGGACAACCTCTTGTGATCTCAATAAGTCAGGATCCACCCTCCGCCCCATCAAATAAATAAGTGCCTATGCACAGTTATTTGAACAAATAAAAAAGGAAAAAAATGAAAAATGAAATAAAGGGTGAAACAAGAGAAAGGATTCCTGCACAAAGAGGTGAAGTAAGCAACTCCATTGGGGTATGATCCAGGCTCACTAGTAGTAGATAAATGGTTGTGTTCCTGAATTGACTTTGTCAGGGTACTGTCCAGGCCTACTGGCAATGGAGCAACATCAGAGATGAAAACTAAGACTCTGACAATCTCTTTCACTTGTGCATCTATATACTCCTCATGTAAAATCGAAACAACTGAGTCTAACTTGGCTGGGTATGTGTCCTACTGATGAAGAGAATGGTAGGGACTATATCTTTAACTCAAGCTATGTGAAGAATCTATGATAATCAATGAACTAAGCAATACCTCCAAAATATTTAGAACTATTTTGCATGAGACAAGATCCATACAAAGAGATGGAATTCTACTAGTGTTTCACTAGTGTTGTAGTAGCTACAACCACCCTCCTAAATTTTTCCTATACTTCGATTTTGGAACCTCCCTTATTATACCCCAAGAGATCATATTGCACTGATACAAGTATTCATGCTTTGAATAAGACTTATCATTTCATTTGTTCTTGTGTTTTCTTTCTTTCACACTTATCTGATCCTTTTAAGGCATAACCTCATCTCCCAACTTAGTCTCACAGTAGTTCTGGGCTTGCGTTTAGAAATTGCGCAATCCTTAAGGGAAAGTAGGCTTGATGATAGGAATTGTGTAGTCTTGACTGGAAATCATCCCTAAGCTCAGAAACTACACAGTGTTATAGACATTTTTGGGCACTGCAATCCCAAGCATAAAATGTCCATAAACCAAGGGATCCTAAGTCCCTAAAGGTGTTGTTCCAACCCCTAAAAGAACAAGGTCAATTGATTACAGCTTCTCCCAGAAGTTCTCCATGAAAAACTACTTAGAACTGGTCAAAACTGGATAATTTCACCTGCTCCATAGGCAAAGTGCGTTGCATCTCACCTAAATACACACAGTGGGTGCATTGCATTTCAAAAATCCCTTCTATGGGGTGCGATGGGTGAAAAGAGACAAATTCCAGTGTCAATCCGTGAGGTGGAGAAGCATGGAATCTTCCAGAAACTTCTCCTGTGACACTTGCCTCTCTAAATTCGACCAGGGATGAGTAAGAGATCATCAATATCCAAGTGGAAGCAAGAACTATCAGAGGGAAGACACTAATCAAATCACAAGCTAACTCATCTCCCTTACAGACATCTATATATGGATCCCTCATCCCAGAGATCCAGAGGCTGGAATTTTGCATCTTGTAAGGAATTGTTGTTGGTTTCTTGAGGCAACATCATAGTTCTGGGTGATCTAAGCTTTGCATGAGGTGAAGAAGGGCTTACTTGCTGAGAGGATGATGCTGGGTTAGAACAACTGGTTCTAACTCTCTTGGCTCTTTCTTGATTATCAATAAAGCTATTCAAGTTTTCCTCCATACTCTTGTGTAATTTATGTTTTGTGCATTTGTATGGTCAATTTACATCTGATCCTAGATTGTTTATGATAATAGATCCATGTTCTTGTATAGTGTTATGCTGCTTTGATTCTACAGGTACTCTGTGAAGTTGGGTATACAAGAATGCAAGTAGCAAAGGACTATCAGAAGAGAGAGGAATCGAGCAAGGAACCAAGTGCAAGACAGAAGTTGGTCTCCTTTATTCTTCTCTCATCTATCTTTCATAAAGGAAAACAAAAGTAGTTTTACTTTGTTTGTTTCTAAGGGAGCTACCCGCCTTAGTGGGATTAGCAGTTCTGCATAGACACTTTTCCCTGTAAAAAAATGGTGACTCCACTGGGGAGCGACTAGGTTGTTTGTTTATCTACATTTGTTTACTTTATAAACTTACAGACGAAGCCTGAAGTCGAGCCAGGTAGCCTTCGAACTGCATTTGATATGCAAATGCAAAGTAGATAAATGTCACTTCAGTCAACCTCCAGGTTTTGTTTATGAATTAAAAAATTGATTTACAAGCTTTCTAATTGCCCTCGTGGTGGCTCTAGTAACCTCCTTAGATATACTCCTGTGATTGATTTACTGATTACCACTTGCTCGGCCAAAATCCCTGAACTGAACTACAAACTATGGCCTGGAACCCAATCAAAGTCTCGTCCCTGGTCCAGCGCACTGTCTGTTATGTGAATCTCAAATTCAGCACACTTCCCGAATGTAGTAGGTGCGCGGCATTTCAAATTCACTGTATTACAGGTGTGCTAATCAGACTAGGCATTGTTCCTAAATTTTGGTTTCTGTGTTCACTCTTTTCAGATCTATTCAGGAGTTTTGCTACCTGTAGTCAGTACACCTCTGTTTGAAACCCCTTTCCTTGCTATTATTCTGCCTCCATTGTGCAAAGAACTATAGATGTTTTTATCTATTTGTTGAGTCATTTTCAGTTCTCCTTTACGAAAAGGTAACGTAATTGTACTGTCGTTTCTTGATTTGAAAGTGTCGCAAGTATCGTTTTCAGTCATAGAAGAGGACCTGATTGTTCTTGATAGTCGATTACCCTGTTACTATTGTATTTGATCTAAATTAGTAGTTTTTCTAGTGTTGAAAGCAAGTTTTCATTTCCAAATCGCAAAGTGTTGTCATTGTCTTCATTTTGATTTTGAAAAGAAACTTGTTAGTAATTGTCGCTTTGAAAATAATTCAAATTTGCGCATTAGCTTTATTTTTATCATTCACATATTAAGAAGGCTGAAAACAAATACATGCATGTGCATTTGCATTTAGACTGTTTGATTGGTTTGATTTAGGACGGTGCATATATTGTGTGCTCTATGCTCTTTGCTGAAAGAACTCCATTTCTCTTTCCTTAGTAGCTAGGATTTTCATTGCTCAAAGAAGATAAAACGACTGTTTATCATCTTAGATTGCATTTTAGGAATTTTACATCTTTTATTTGAAATCTTAGACATCATTGGAACTTTCTCTGAAAGGCAAATTTCTTAAGCAAGATCAACTATAAAATAAATTTAATGAATCTAACAACGCTTTGGAACCTAACGCACAACATCTAGAAGTCTAGGCTAGAGACGTATTCCGACGTCGTAAAGCCTGGTAACTATTGGTTGGGTGATTCCTCCACTTTGAGACGATAAGTGCCAGTACAGACTTGTGCTCCCACGTACCATCGAGTATATTTTGGGAGACCACAATAGGCTTAATCCTTTATCCATAGGAAGCCGTGTCTGCCGCCCTATCGATCGCAATGCACTGAACACAGCATTCGGGAAGATTGACTGTCGTACCATAAAAAGCATTCTGCAGTTTTGCGATTGGTTTGGTAATCCCTCTGCCTAGATTTCCAGAGCAGTCCCTTTCGTTCCTTTTCAGACTCCTTAACGGAAAAGGTCCATCTGAGCACTTATCACTTCAGGCTCATTAAAAATCGAAGGCGACTAGAGTCATCTTTTGTTTTTTCTCGACTCTTAAAAATTGAAAAAACAAGTTGTGTCAAAGCGTCTAAAATTCATCTAATTCGGAAACATACTTCCCCTTTATTTTTGGTTGATCGAGTAATCCGCAATCGTGGAAGAAAGTCAATTGAAACCTCGTCGTTTGCGGAGGCTTACGAGTTAACCATCTTTGTCTCTGGAATTGAAACTATTACGGACAAAGCGAACTCGTTTAACCGGTTCCAAATCTCCTAGTAAAGTTAGAACAAGTGTTCCAACACCATCAGAGACTCCGGTTACTCCAAAAATTTCTGGTTTCCCTGCCTTTACAGAAGAAGTTCAACAGCCACCGAAGGACAGTAGTACTGATCCTAGTATCAGGGTAAACACTTGTGTTACTGAACCAGTTTCATCTACAACCGGTTCAGAGAGTGTTGTTCCCCAAACATCTGTCGCTGCAGATTCTGTACCTTCTTCGGCACCAGAAATATTTTACAGACCTAACGGTCTACCTCTTCCACCTATTCTGATTGCTATAGAATAGATTGTGGAGAATCCTCCATCTAGTACTCCATCGCAATTTGGAGTCGGGATCACTCTGTATCCTTCTTCATCAGAAATTAGTCTACCGCCAGTGGAAGCTCCTGTAGAATCGCTAGGTAATCTTTTGGATAGACTAGAAATGTCTGAACAACCGTCGACATCTAGAACTGTGTCATCCGACACAGAGACGACAAAACTTCCTGTTGTCACTCCAACAATGTTCGTCGGTATACCATTTGTCCCAACTAGGTCTCAATTGCTAGAAGGGGCCCACTCAGGGGCTATTTCAACAGTATGGTCAATTCCTGTTTGTTCATCCGAAATAGTATTCGGAAACTCTTATGTTGAGTCTCAACAAATTGATCCTTCAAGATGTCAATTTGGGCAGTCTGGTCCTCAAAGGAAAACCCTTCCTTTAAGTACTGGATTACCGCCGTATGGGGGGCAGTATACCCTTACATTGTCACCTCCAGGAGGACAACCATATGAGAGTTCACAACAAAATTTAGGTTATGCTGGAATTACATCTAGCGGTTGGGTACTGATACTACCTCAACAACCAAGAGTTGTATATTCAATGCAACAATGTTTACCTATGTCAGATATACCAACTACGCCAACTATTGTGATGGTGTCGCAAGTACAAGAACTGCCTATTGTATGCCAACCTCAGGTTTCTCAGGTTGTAATGCAACAGCCTCTTGACCCTGCGACTCAACCACAATCACCGATTGGTGGAATGACATAGGCCCAAACGGGTATAATTACCCCTCATCTTGGTCAAACAGTTAGTATCGGGCAACAGCACATGGCTTCACAACCATGGCTGGTGCAATACCAACAACCGCAATTCCAACAAGTATACCAAGGATCTGAGCAACAAATCTTTGCAAATAGTGGCCAGCTGTATATTCAAAACAGTCAAAATCAACCATTCTACAATGGTTATGCCCACCAACCTTACCAAAGTTACCAACATCAAATGCATTATGCTGGTATGCAAAGACCCACTGCTCAGGCGATTCCATCTTATCCTGGATATGCTTCGCCTAACCTGAATCAACGGTTACCCTTCGTGGCAACTTTAGAGTTATTGGATTTAAATCGGTTAAAAAACGATCCAATCGCTTACGCCCCTTGGTGGCCAGCGATTCTGCATAAACTTCCATCAAATATTGCTAAATTTAATGGAAATCTGGGTGAAGATCCGTCGAATCATGTGATGACCTTTCATCTGTGGTGTTCATCAAACACCCTAAATGATGATTCGATTAGGCTTCGCCTTTTTCAGAGGACGTTAACTGTTCCAGCAGTAAAATGGTATATCGAATTGCCCAGAGCTTCATTTGACAACTTCAATACCCTAGCCACAACCTTTTTAACCCATTTTTAGTTACCCATAAGGTATGAAACGGGAATAGAACTTCTTACCAATTTCAAACAAACAACGACCACTCACATATCTGATCATATACATGAGTGGTGACGTCGTCGTAGAATGGTAAAAACGTATGTTCCTGATCAGCTTTTAGCTGAATTGTTTATTAAGTCATTATTGCCTTCCATCACGGAAGATGTGGCAAAAAGGGGAGTCGTCACCGAAGAGCAAGTTATCGCTCGTGCACAATATTTAGACTTGATTTACACTCAGTCTGGCATGCTCTACGATAAAATACCTGACGCTCCTAGACCGGAATTCTCGATCCCTCCTCCCCCTAAATCAAACAATGACTCTCATGCAGGTGATGGCGTGATTGGCGCAACAGACATGAGATCGACAAAGGCTACATCTAAAAAGGCCCGTAAGATTTCCAGTCAAAATGAAAATGAGGAACTTCTTGCCTTGGAAGTAAATGCTGTGTTAACCGACAAGGGCAAACAACTGAAGCAACCAGGGGGCAAGAAGAAAAAGAAAGGGAGAAAAAAGAAGCAGGATGATTCATCTCCTAAAAATCCTTCTACAAACCTTTCTTGGCAAAGGAAACCCCCTGCGGGGTGTCAAATATGCGATGAGGATCATCGGACGAGAGATTGTCCACATAAAGCTGAAGTTAAGAAACTCTTTAAGAGTTCAAAAACCTCAGCAGTATTGACTGATCCATTTCCAAACCCAGGAACCAAACTGGTTGCTAATCAAAATGCTTCCCGATCCCAAGTGCTTATCTTGTCTATCTAAAAGCAGCAAAATGATGCTTTGACAAGGAATAAAGATTACGAGAATCCACAGCTGTCGAATAACAAGGCTAATGAACAACCTAGTAGTTCGACAACAACTTTGACCGAAGTTGTGCCACCCATCATTCCTGAACCAATGATAAAGCCGCCAAAGGGAGTAGTACACAAATTGACATTTAATCCTCCTGCCAAAGTAGCACATAATTATAATATAGTAGAGGACCTCGCCCAATCGCCGTCCGCTATGTTGACACTTGAGGTACCGCAAAATTTCCTCTCCCAAAAGCAGGATCTATTATCAGTAATAGGTGGGATTGAGCCAACGGATTCCAATCTTGTATCCTTTAATCACAAAGGATATGACCCTTAGTTACCAGCTCAACTAGCTTTCCTTATTCAAGTGAAAACCCTCAACAAAACTATTCATCGAACAATTATTGATGAGGGGGCGTCTACATGTATTATGTCGATGAGTTGCTGGAAAAATTTAGGCTCACCACCCTTGTCTCTATCGTCAACAATGTTAAAAGCATTTGATGGATGATCATACACTCCATATAGGATTTTAAGTAACTTGCAAGTTGAACTACTGGGAAAAACAGTAGAAATTGATGTTGAAGTAATCGACGGAAACCTCGATTACAACATCCTACTGGGAAGGCCCTGGATATATGCCATGGCCGCAGTTGTGTCGACCTACTTCAGGAAGATTGCATTTCCCTTTTAAGGAGAAATTAAAATCGTCGACCAACAAACATTTCTCCCCAACAGTTCACAAGTTACGGGAAGCATTCCAATGATCCATGGAAGTAATCATTTGCCTCAAAATATCAGAATAGGTCTCCTAAAAGACCCTGCCTTAATGGGTACTTTTTCCCTACCACCTCCGAGTAATCTGGCGGAAGTGGCCACAACAGAAACCTGCAATATGAAATCTTCTATATCTAATGGATTTAGAAGATTCCTAAACATTTTGTCAGCATGGATCATCACCATATTAGAAATATTGTAGCAATCAATTTTCTTGGCCTGGGGGGAAAACCCAAATCAATGCTCATCGAGTGTTTGGATAGATAGGTCTAAGGAATAAGGTACCTCTTCAGATCATTGGTCGCATGTACATTCTACAAACAAAGGAATCATTCAATCAATGATGTTAGGGGATGCACCATGGGAAGATTACCACCATCGTTCCCATCTCCTGGATTATAACGAAGATTATTCCAATGACCTTAATCATCCTTCAGTTTTTGATTTTCTATCAAATACTGTAAATACGGTGGATTTTGAGGATGGTTCTTATCTCGTGTCGACCTCGTTAAAAAATGAAACAAGGAGTTATGAGGATAGTTCTTTTACTGTGTCAACCTCATTAAAAAATGAAACAAATCCCCTTTCCAAATCTCAAAGGTAAACCTTCATTCCAACCACCGAGTTGAATGCAATGAAGCTTGGGGGCCATGCACCTCGATTTGCGTTATTATGATGGGGGCATACAAACTTATCACGAGCAGTGTTACTGCAGGGTTCAAGCTCATTAAAAAATAAACCCGCCATGAGCAGTGTTACTGCAAGGTTCAAGCTCGTCAAAAAATAAACCCGCATCGAGCAGTTTCAATGCGGACTTCATGCTCGTAAACATAAGCAATGAGCAAATGTTTCCCCCAAAGTTTAAGCTCAATAAAAAATTAACCAATTTCCGGTAAATAACCATCGTGAATGTAGTACTTCAGCCTTTGAAGCATTGGTTGTGTTCTCATCATCACCTCCACTTTGTATTGGCTAATCATTCACCTCCACTTGATTGTTTACCCCTTTTGAGGAACAGCTGCGAAGAGTGATTCTATTAGCCATCCTTGTAACACTGCCATGATTGGGAAATTCCAAACCTTACCTGGAATCAGCTACTACCCGAATTTATCACTCGTTCCTCAAAAAATGAGTCTCCTTTAAGCACTTTTCAGCTGACTCGTAAAATATGAAAAGATTGCCGAGCCATTGGCCTCTCCAGCTCGTTAAAGTGACCGGAAGTGCTATCCCTCCTTTAGATTTTAATCTTTTTGGACCTGACGGATTATTACACAAAAAGATCGAGTGCTTGTTTTGTTTGGCTCGTTAAAAGTATCGAAAATTCATCCCTTCTGTATTGTTTTATACTTTTTTGGACCTAAGGGATTAGATGACGAAAAAGGATTTTTGGAGTTTCCTTTACGTCCCTTTTCAGACTCTCTAAAATTGAAAAGGACCGAGTTATCTTTGTCGTTAAACTCGTTAAAACCTAATAGCGACAAACTTGTCCATAACAGACAAGAACGAGTTTCACTATCGCTAGGCTCGTTAAAACATAGCGATGGGTTTGCCCGAAGGGAAAATTATAGAACAAGCATATGTTATCCTCCTCAAGCTTGACAAAAATAAAGAGGTACTGGTCAGCAATGATTGGGGAAAAATTGGGAAGAAAACTTGAAGAAACTTTGTTGCTAGCAAGTTTCTCTTGAACATGACACTTTCACTCCGCATCCAAGTCGGGTTGGGTTGTTTCATTCACCGGTCACATCACCATGGTCACATCACACCATCCACATTTGGGGTTAATGCTACCAATCCATCATGTCAGTGTCGCCGATATGTTCAAGAGAAGTAACTCAGAGAATCCACCTGTGTCTCAGCCACTGCAATACATTTACGCTCCATTCTTTCATGACCGCCACCCTGAACCTTATATCACCAGACCGTTTTCACCTCCATTTAAATCATTTGCTCTGTTCCGTGTCATTGATGTGGGATTCATTAAGGCCCTCCTATGACGGATCGCTTCTTGTCGACATCAACTCATTATCCAAGAATTCGATCTAGGAACACCCATTTCAATACTTTGAAGCTTGCATGCCTCAATGGCAAGTTTCTCACTTCCGGCGACAGGTTTACATCAATGGCTTTCGACCAAAAGATTTTGCTTGGTGTTCGACACCAAGTCCCTTATTCACACCATGTGAATTGTATTGCAGTACCTTGAGGATCATTATCATTATCGGTGATTCCTCTCGCGCCTATTAATAGCTTACATCATTGGCTGGTAATCAGGCGATGTCTTTCCATGTTCGACTCCAGAACATCTCTCACATGGATCGACTTGTACTTTGAGTGAAGATCGAACGAGATTGAAGACCCCGGATCTAGTTTCATCCATCCGGGCTGCGATATATATTCAGGAAATAAAGACATCAAATGTACATCGTTGCTACACAGATAATCATCCAATCTAAGGGATGATGACTCTACCAGAATCATCAGTCTACACTTAGACGATTGTCTGTCCTATGTACATGAAAATAAATTTATAAAGCTGAGCATGGGAATGCCCACCTCAGCTAGATCATGAAAATATTATGAAGATAATGTATTGTATTATATCTTATTACAGGTCTCCTTCCAGCTTGAAAGAACTTCGGATCCTCATGATAAAGCATTTCACCCGACACCAAAAAAGATTAATGACCTCATGCTTTAGGGGGCAACTATTATAGACATTTTTGGGCACTACAACCCCAAGCATAAAATTTCCATAAACCAAGGGCTCCTAAGTCCCTAAAGGTGTTGTTCCAACCCCTAAAAGAATAAGGTCAACTGATTACAGCTTCTCCCAGAAGTTCTCCATGAAAAACTACTCCGAACTGGTCAAAAATGGATTATTTCACCTGCTCCATAGGCAAAGTGTGTTGCATCTCACCTGAATACACACAGTGGGTGCGTTGCATTTCAAAAATCCCTTCTATGGGGTGTGATGGGCGAAAAGAGACAAATGGCAGTGTCAATCTGCGAGGTGGAGAAGCATGGAATCTTCCAAAAATTCTCCTGTGACACTTGCCTCTCTGAATTCGACCAGGGATGAGTAAGAGATCATCAATCTCCAAGTGGAAGCAAGAACTATCAGAGGGAAGACACTAATCAAATCACAAGCTGACTCATCTCCCTTACAAAATTCTATATATGGATCCCTCATCCCAGAGATCCAGAGGCTGGAATTTTGCATCTTGTAAGGAATTGTTGTTGGTTTCTTGAGGCAACATCATAGTGTTGGGTGATCTAAGCTTTGCATGAGGTGAAGAAGGGCTTACTTGCTGAGAGGATGATGTTGGGTCAGAACAACTGGTTCTAACTCTCTTGGCTCTTTCTTGATTATCAATAAAGATATTCAAGTTTTCCTCCATACTCTTGTGTAATTTATGTTTTGTGCACTTGTATGGTCAATTTACATCTGATCCTAGATTGTTTATGATAATAGATCCATGTTCTCATATAGTGTTATGCTACTTTGATTCTACAGGTACTCTGTGAAGCTGGGTATACAAGAAAGAAAGTAGCAAAGGACTATCAGAAGAGAGAGGAATCGAGCAAGGAACCAAGCGCAAGACAGAAGTTGGTCTCCTTTATTCTTCTCTCATCTATCTTTCATAAAGGAAAACGAAAGTAGTTTTACTTTGTTTGTTTCTAAGGTAGCTACCCACCTTAGTGGGATTAGCAGTTCTGCATAGACACTTTTCCCTGTAACACATAGTCATGGGAGGGATCCCAACAATGATCCTAGAAACTGCTAACCCTCACTAAGCTCAAAAACTGCGTAGTGTATTGAGTTAGAAAGTTTCCCAATTCCCAAGTACTTGGAAATCTTTCCCAACAGTGTGCATGGCAATTTTCCCCTAGAAAAATCAAAAAGAAAAAAAATACCTAAAAAGTAGGGATCTATTTTTAGTATCCTGAATGAGGCACTTACACTATTTTTAGAAACTTTCACCAATTGTCACTTTTTCCTTGATTTTAGGCGTGCATGACATAAACCATAATTCACTCAAACATATTTAATTGAAACTTCTAGAGATAATTTTCAGATTCGATATTGGATCTCTAGAATTCCAGAGGAGATCAAGGAAACTTCGGTGTGATCATTGTCACTTTTCTAGGTGATTTTGCTTTTGTCATATTTTGTAGGTTTTTTTTTTTACTTTTTGTCATTTGGCTAGTGTGAGTGACATTTCACTTATTTCTCTTCATGGTTTCTAGAATTTTAATTGGTTTTAACTTATAGAAGTGTTGCTTTAAGTTTTGGACTACCTTTCCCAAGTGTCTCATTAGTCTTCTTATTCTTCCACACTTCCCTTGGGCAGATCTACACTTCCCTTGGCTGGTTTTCACTTTTTCCAGTTGGCACTACATTATCCTAAGGCTCAAGCCATAGGATTAGCCTCTGTAATTACGCAGTGCATAGTCCAAGTTGGCTCCAACTGTAAAATGTGAAATTCCAGGAGCCACCTTGTCATCTTGGCCACTGAGACTCACAGGAATCTGCCTAGGCTGAACTATGCATTGCTTAGTTTCAAGCCACAAGCTTCAACCTTAACTACTAGGACTATGTAGTGTGTAGTTCCCACAAGAAGCCAACCCCTATTTCCAATAAAAACTATGCAATCCTCTGCATTTGATGCCTAGTTTGTTGCTTGAACTTTACTTATAAGTATATTTTCTTAACATCGATATTTGCTTGCCATGAGTGTCTTTTCTGTCCCACAAGTACAACAGTTGTTGAGCACCTCTCCAATAGTCACTATTAACATGGTACCTAGGAGAGCTTCTTCAAAAGAAACCATTGAAAGAATTACTAGGGAAGTATTTGAGAAAATGTGAGTATACTTGCCAGTGTATGTAGATACTCAGTTGTTTATAGAAAAGGAATCACCACTAACATGAAAGGAGGTTAAAGATGATTTTACAAAGGACATTGAGGAAGAATTAGAGGACTGAAGGTGTATCTCAACATCTAACAGTCAAGACTATATGAGGTTGCATGCAAGTATCTAGCCTTCCTATGTGTAGATGTCATCAACTGGATTGTATCATACATTAATGAGAAGACCATGAAATTGAGCAATGGCAGTGAACAGAAACTTGCCACCTTCTGGGCATAAGACTATCAATGCATGTATCACTTTCCTAGTCCAGTAAAGTGCATGTACTCACTTTTCTATGCCACTGATAACTATCTGAACACAAGAGACATTGTGAAAGGTTGGTTGAAAGAGACACAAAAGTTTCAATAGACACCCACCCATGTGTAGAAGACAAAGTCCCTCAGGAAGGCTTACCATTTCTTGGTTATCTTCGCTTGTAGGATCCATGGTTAGAAGAGAAAAAAAAACCTTTCCTAAAGGGTGGGAAGTCTTATTGGACCAAGTGGTGAATGATGGGAACTCATTCAACTAGTCAAATCTATTAAATTAACAGTTGAAGGCCCATGTAGCACAGGCTCAGAGTCCTCCCAAGGGTGAGAAAGAAAGGTTGTATATGTATGCATACTTACTTGATGTAATATGTGCACAAAAACAGTTCCTTGGAATGAAATGGACATGGACACCATGAGAAAATACCGTTCGCATCTATTGCAAGTTTCTTTCGAAATGCAGTTATCAAGGAGTAATGTCATGGCGAACGGACCACTTCATCATCCCACTGTATGAGCTCATCTTTGAAGAAGATCCACCTTGCATGTCATGAGAAGCAATGAAGGTGATAGAAGACATCACATATTGGTATGCCTCACCAGGTGGCACCTTCATTAGAGTGTTTGGAAGAGAGAAGCCTCCACATGTTTTACCAATGTATGCCACTGAGAAACTTGTGATGCAAGAAGTATCATACCATCTCGCCATAGGGTTATTAGCAGCACTACATATGAAGAAGAAAGAATCATGTCCCACTCTTCCTTTATAAATTGGATTATACGCAATAAAGAACTTGAAAGTCCTGGATGTTGAGGGAAAGGAGATAGTAATATTTGAATTTGGCACTCATGACTTTAATTCATATGATCCTTGTGGTTGCAAAGACCATTGTGTGAGAGTTTAATTTCAGTGGATGGGTAGGGTATTACATTGGCCAGAGGAGGATCCATGGAGGTACTTCTACAATGCCTCCAGACTCGATGAGCCATTCAGTTTAGTAGGGACTTCACAAGCTACTCCATAGATGGCAACAACTCCAAAAGAAAAAATAGCAGAAGCCAGCAATCTCGTGTAGGAAAAGGGAAAGAGTAAGATTGTTGACATTCTAGAGGGAGAACAAAGTTGTAAGATGAAAGAAGATCCTATTATCATGAAATAAAATTTGGCAGCAAAAGAAAAGAGGAAGCAAAGGATGTAGAGAGAAGAGCAGAGGAAAAGAGAAAAGAAAAGGTTGCAGGAAGAAGAATTGAAGCTGCAGGAGACAAAGGAAAAGTTGAAGGAAGAATAGAAGTAAAGGAGGAGAGAACGAGAAGAGAAGAAAAAGCGGTAAGAAGAACATAGGTAAGGCATAATGATAGCATAAACAATGTTGATACATGTTGAAGAGAAAGAACAAGACCGACCAACAACTGAGGAGAAAGGTGAACAAATGCAGGATCAGGAGCTTGCTCAATAGATTGAGGAAATGATTGAAGTCACAAACGTGGAGATGGAATAGGAGCTGCAGAATGAAGATGTTAATCTGTTGTTGAGTGCACCATAGCTATCCCTCAGTCTCTAACACCTCTAGTAGCAAATACAACCTCGAGCGAGAAAGGGTGTGTTGTTCCCCTTGATGATGATCCGGTAATCAATGTGTACAATATACCATTTGACGAGTTCCAAAGGAGGATTATAGAAGAATAAAGAAATCACTTTCTGGATGATCACACAGCACCTGCATTTGTCAGAGAAAGGGTGATAGTGTCAGACACCGAGAAGCATCCAAATGCCATTACCGAAGCCAACTTGGCCCATGCATGAGGAATAAGATCAAACATTCATTATTTGGACCTCAAAATGAGAAATTGGCACAGAAATTGTAGGCTGCTAGGAAAGAGGCAGAACAACTCTGCACAACAACGTAGAATTTAGTTTCCACACAAGTTTACTTGGAGGAGATGAGACCAGTGATACCCACTGAAGTATCAACACTTGGAGAAACCATGTAGAAGCTTTATGAAGGGTTTGTCACCATACATAAAGAAGAGAAATTTTTTTCTTAAAACTCTAAAGAATAAACAAGCCGCCATTTCTTATCTGCAAGAGTGGAAAATGTGATACAAAGGGGCACTGCTTGACTTAGTGAAGAAAATGAAGCCACATGAAGAGCTAGAGAAAGTGAAGGGTTGAATGTTGATTAAGAACAATAAGAAGATCTCTTCATTAACCGAAAGCATTTAGGCCCCATATGTATGATTACTCAGTAGTTTGGATGTATTGGTGAAAATACACCAGATCCCATCAGTCGGTTCCCTCACCAAATCTAAATCCAAGAACCAAGTCCGAAAGGAGATTGAAGAGTACTTGGAGCAGCTGAGATAGAATGCCACCAAGGAAGACTTGGAGCTGAACAAATAGAACATGTGGAATTTCATCGGTGGTCATGTCCAAGCTAGAAAAATGTTTCTTATGCTTCAGAATGAACTAGACGTGGGTTCCAAGATAGTGTACTCAGGTGCCATGGAGGCCAGTGTTCACTTCTAGCCAAACACCATTACACAATTTAGGGACATCATCACATAGTATCAATCTTGGAACCAATATGTGACAGAGATGAATCAAGTGGAAGTTGCTACCTAGACTTCTCCCAAAGTCAAGAATCATAGTTTTTTGTCTTGTTAGGCTGTCAAGTTGTCTCTACCCTAGTTTTTCCTATATGGGTACACATGTAAAATGTAATATTATTTGTAATTATGTTGTAAATGAAATTCCAAGTGCCAATATTGGAATATGAAGAGTCATCATGTAATGTAATGTGTCATTTTGTAAAGAAGTTGAATGGTTATGAGCGTATTCCAAAGGTCACAAAGGGGAATTGAAGAGCCACCCCCTCTTATTATAAATAGAACCTCATCACTTATGTAAGGGGATTTTCAGAGCCAATATTTTAGCTAGGCTTAGGATTAGAAGAAGCTTGAGAGTATTTTGAAGATCCTTGGCTTGTCTGTAGCACAAAGCGAGTATACCTCTTTAGAGGATCAGGTGTTCTTGACTGTAATGTTCCACTATTAAGGCTAGTGGTTGTCAATGCTGTATGTATGAATGTGAGCTTTCACTTATAATAATAAAATTAGAGCCAAATGCTTTCATGCATATGTTGTGAATAAACTAGGATTATTCTTGTTGTATTTGCAATGCATGTTATTAAACTTAAGCTGTTGGGTGCAGGATCCCCCAAGGGCAGTTTTGGGGCTTAAAGCCCATATTTTGGTCCAATTTTGTAATCCAAGTGTAGAGACTCTGTATTTTGTGGTCGCGGAGTGCATAGTTGTTAAAGAGTCATAGGGTTTTCCACCATTATTTTGAAAATGTAATTTCGACTATAGAAGATCTACCCATGGTCCGTGGCCCATGGATTGTATAAATAGAGTTAAGCTCTAAGTAGTTAAAGGCATGAGGAGATAGAATTAATGATTGAACATGTATGAGAGATAGCTCTGAAGTAGAAGTCTAAGTATTGGGTCATAGCATAGGTAGAGGCTCTATAGCTGAGTGCTCAGAGGCCTAGAAGTCCGCAGCTGAGTGCGCGGACCCCTGTAGCTGAGTGCAGAAGGAAGGTCGAGTCTGTAACTGTTTAGAATTATCAATAAAGATAAGTATTCTACAATTTCTACATATTTATTTCATGTTCAGCATCTATTATATTGGGTATAAATTTCACTTATAATTCTTATATGATGCGCGAATATATGTAAATGTATTGGATAAGTGAACGCAAGTAAGAACATCCATTTACACGAAGCTAACTAAGATCTGTTAATAAGATAAGTAAGACACTTAACGTAGTTGGGGAAATATCACAGTTCGCTAACCTAGCAGTGAGAAAGCATATCAGCCCCCGGTTAGGGCTGCACGAAAGCTAATTGTACCATTTTACGACTAAGCTGAAGGATGAACAGAGGGTTAAGAAACCTGCGCACAGAGTAGGTATAGCTGGGATAAACCGACATCACATCCATCTCAAGGGTGCAACAATTTGGTTCCAGCATCCCACCATACTTCCTCAGGTGAGAATTCAGTCCGCGCGCTACAGGCTGATGGCGAAAGGGCCAGTAGTGTAGGGATTTGTTTGGCTAACTAATGTTGATCCTGGGTCAGGCCCCCTCAATCTAACAAATGGTTCCATTGCCAGGATCAGAATCTGCATAGAGATGTCTGATGTCCTATCACTGGAATCCAATTAGGAAAGAAATCGAAGGTTGGTTGGACAGAAGGATTCACGAGTTCACGAAACAAGAGAACATAAACTCATGACTATCAAAAGAACAATGGTTGGACCAATACCTATATACAGAGATCCTTGAAATATTTTTTTCCTCTTTCCCTACTAAGCTATACGAGTGGATTGCAAAGCTAGCAAAAAGCCAAAGAAGGTGAAAACTTAACGGTCCTATTGTGTGGACCCTAGAGCTAGCATGAAGGTTGGAAGCATCGGAGGATAAGATTACGTGTGCTATCGATCATTGGCTCAATTGCATTATAGGAGGATTTTTTACTAAGTTCTTGGTCGATGTTGTGTGTGGAGCATGATTGTTCAGAGGTATTTGTTTCAGCAGGATGTATACCCCAGGAAGTTTGTACACCCCTCCACGGGGGGGGGGTGCGGGGGCGACTTGTCACCCCTGCGGGGGTACGGGCGGGGCGATCGCCCCCCAGCTGGGGGATCTGGGGGCCAGCAGTCCCCCGGTGGGGGCTCAGGGGCAGCGCCCCCGAAGCTAAAAACAAATGTAAAATTGCCTTGTAAAAGTATAGTAATTTCTAGTCAATCTGGGCTGTTCATTAGGCAGATGATCTGACGGTAGAACTTATGTTTAGTTTAGGGTTTTTTGCCCTAGAAGGCAACCCCTCTCTTTGTATGAGGGCATTGTATTTAAGGTTGAGATATAGATGTGTATTCCGTGAGCGAGAAATAGAGAGGTGAGACTGTGAGAGAAAACAGAGGATATTACAGCGGATTTGTTGTAGGTTGTGTCTCTTCATTTTGTTGGATAATAGAAAGGAAGGACTGGCTGTTCGGGGTGGACGCAGCCCAAACTGGGTGAACCACATATATCTGTGTCTCTCTTGTTTTGTGTGTTTTCTGTGTTTATATTTCTGTAATATTTTATGTGTTCCGTTGCTCCGTAATATATAATTTTCTAACAGTCGACACCTCAGTCAGTTATAGTGAGGCAGAGCGATGCTTTTTCAAAGGACCGTGATGTAAGTACATAAAATATCTGAATACTTGGATTAAAATGTTGTTGTGCGAAAAATGGGTTATTCAGTTACCTTGATGTTTGGGACTACGTGAAGTAGAAAAAGTTATAGAAGCGAAGGAAATAAGGGTCTGGAGTATATCCCCTTGATTTCACCACTGTGAAGGGACGAAGAAGGGATAACGAAGGTCTCTCCACGAAGTGATATTCAGTTGATAAGACAAGGATTTCTACGAATACCACCTTCGCCCACACCACCTCCATCTTCACCACCATCACCTCCAACATCACCCATACCTCCTCCACCATCATCACGATTCAGTATGGAAAACACAGTGAAGTTTCCTTTGTTCAAAGGCTTGGGAAATGAGGACCCAGACCAATTTTGGTTCATTGTGAGGGTTGTATGGGGAGCTCAAGGTGTTATAGATGATAATATAAAGAAGGAAACACTAGTTAGTGCTTTGCAAGATCATGTGCTAACCTTGTATATTAAGTACTCCAGCGACAACCCGAATGCTAGAGTAGTGGACATCCAAGCATCATTGAATAGGGAATTTAGCAAGCCTAAATCTAAAGCACAATCGATTATGGGAATCAAAGAGACCATGATGCTACCAGGTGAGACGCCTTGGGAACTAGATTAGAGGCTGAAATGTACGATCCACAAAGCCAACATGAACTTGACATATGGACAATACTGCGAGTGGTTTGTGGCTTCGCTACTACCACACTTAAGGAGTACAATGTCACAACATAAGATAACAACTCAGGCAGAGGCCTTGGATATTTCCATGAGACTACATGAGACTCTGATGCAAGATCCTAATCTAGGAGTTCAACAGATCCATGTGCAGCTTAAGAATTTGTGCCTTGAGATGCAAAGCCTGAAGTAGGATAGGATGGTTTAGCCAGAGGTATGCAAAGAAGTATGGTGTGTGAAATTGCAAGAGTCAGGGTCATGAAAAAGACCACTGCCCAGTCTTTACAAATTACCTTGCAGGAGGAGGACAGATGCCTTTAAGGCCAGAAGCTTCAGTAGGACCTAATGCAACAACTTCTTTGTGGTGCGCTATCTATCAAATAACCGGAAAACATGCCACGGATAATTACCACTTGTTACAGAAGTATACGCAAACTTCGCAACAGTTGTTCTGCAACTTTTGCATATCGGTAGGACATGATGAGCGTACTTTCAGGAGCTATGAATTGATGATGGATAGAACTCCCACCTACAGAGTTCAGGTTGAAAGATGACCCCTTGACTAAAATGCAGGGATGGCATGGATAGGATTTAAGGGGTACGAACGAGGCTGAGGTGGAGGAGGACCTAGTAGAGGTCATAGACAGTTGATTTTCTACAATTGTAGAGGACCAGGACACTATGCCTGTGATTTCACTAATCCAACGTGTCTGTCATGCAAGTATTTCACACTATTTGATCATGAAACAAAATATTGTCCTACACTGATAGCTAGGACACATGACAAAGGGGTGCTACCACCTCCCCTGACTCAGAACCTGCAGATGATGAGGTCTGAGCTGTGTGAGGAAGATCTGAACATAAATATACTGCTTTGAAGTGGAATCACAACGGGAGATGACAAGGGGCTACAACCAGAAGATAATACCTGGGTTTGCAAAGCCCTGACGAAAGAAGATGAGTTTGATTTGGAGCACGCTTAGGAAACATTCATGGAAGCTAAGAAGAGCTTCACCGAGGCCTCCACTTCAGGAAGCAAAGATAAACTAGATCCGGAGATGGACCCCTCTATGCTCACTACTTTCTTGGAAACCTGTATGAAGTTGCTGCGCGATAGTAAGGCTATGAAAGGATTACAAGAACTTATCAAAGATGTGCTTGGACCATGCCAGGTGAATCACATTTAGTCCGCAAGATTAGAAAGCATAAGACAAGGATGGGGTGTGAAATGAGATTGACCGCATAGATTAGAGAATATGAGATGGATCAAGTCATTCTAGATTTGGGATCGGATGTAAATGTTTTACCGAAACAGACATGGGAAAGAATGGGGAGACCTACGCTGTAATGGTCTTTGATTCAACTGAGGATGGTGAATCAGCACAAAATCATACCCATGGGGTGGCTACAGGGAGTAACCATGGATACTGACGGCGTGAGTGTGCTGGAAGATTTTGAAGTAATAAATATTGTTGATGATAGAAATCCCTACCCTCTGCTCCTAAGAATTGACTGGGCTACTAATATGAACAAGGTAATCAATCTAAAGAAGTGAAAGATGATATTTGAGAAGAAGTCACTATGCGTAATAATACCCCTAGATCCTACTGAAGCATTGCGCTATACAGAACCAATCCATGAATATGAGAGTGATGATGATCTAGACTGCATTTATAAGATAACAGCATGAGACAAAGAATGGGTGAATCCCACCACAGATGGGCATATTACATGGGAGTGTGAGAGTTCTTGCACTTCAGATTCCGATCAAGAAATAGAAAGCCGGAAAAATTGGTTACACGAAGTAACTACACTAAATTGCAACATGATGAAATGGTCGCTGCATTATGTGTCATCAGAGGAAAGAAATCTGCCTACTTATGATGGTCTAAATGAGGTAGATACCTTTTTGAATGCATTTGAAAGAAAGCTGCTAGAAAAGTAATGCTTCGAGGCCTTGGATTGGGCACTGCGCGCTATGCCCACAATATGGTGGGGTACAGAGAAGGGGAGTTTCGATGATTGGCACAAATGTAGGAGGATGATAAGAGCATGATTTTGGAAGCCTAGGATGTGACTGACAGACAAGTACAATGGAAAAAATGATCCCCGTGCGCATATGGCCAAATAGACGCAGGCCTATGGAGAAAAGCCCCAACCTGAGTAGAAGCACATGTACTCCACGCTAAAGTACTTGGCCAATAAGTTTCTATTCGGGGAGCACATCTACAGATGTTTATTATTATTCCAGGAATATGATTTTGAAGTTTTTGTGAAGCTTGGACGATTGAACATAGGGACCCGACCACCTGTAGCGCATTAATACAGAGGAGGAACCCACTAATTTGGAGGAAGGATTACCTAACACGCAACTTTTTTTTGTGCACATAATGGATGGACATTTTGAGGATATAATACACTTCTAACAACTAGAACTGTGCTGGAAGGATACTCTGTCTAGCAAAAGAAGCAATTAGTGGTGCGCGTGGCAGATTTCTCTGTCATTGTTGGTTATCCATACAAGATGGGGACTGATGAGATACAGCAAAGGTATGTACCTAAGTTTGAATGATGAAGCATCATCGTGGATGGTCATGGGGGTGCCACAGGAGGAAATTATGCAGGGAGAGAAACTGTGCAGAAGATTCTATGCGCAAGGTGGTGGTGGCCAACCCTGGATCATGATTCAAAAGAATATTGCAAGGTGTGTGACGTATGTGAAAGAACAGATAGGACATCGCGGAGGGATGAAATGCCTTTGAATCCAAAAATGACATTGCAACCTTTAGAAAAGTGGTTAATAGATTTTGTAGGACCTATTCAGCCTCATGGAAAGATGGGCGCGAGGTACATTATCATTGCGACAGAGTACTTGACTCGCTGGGCAGAAGTGCAATCAGCGAAGGATTGCACGGGTGCAACTGCCATGAAGTTTCTATTTGAGCATGTACTTATGCGATTTGGTTGTCCAAAGATATTGATGAGTGATCATGGTATGCACTTCCTGAATGAGATGATCAGTGCACTAACGAAGGAATTTTAGGTGTATCACCAGAAGAGCACACCTTATCACCCACAGGCTAACGAGATAATGGAGGCATTCAACAAAGTACTGGAGACCACGCTGACCAAGGTTTGCAATGCTCAGTGAAATGATTGGGACCTACGCATACCTGCAGTATTGTGGGCTTATCGGACAATGTGCAAGAAGTAAATGGGACAGACACGCTTTAGGCTGGTATACGAGGTTGAAGCAGTGATTCCTATGGAAAAAATCATGCCTAGTCTGCGTATAGCAGCACTCACAAGTATGATGGATCGCAGAGCCTTGGAGGAGAGGCTCGTGCAGCGGTATGAGCTCAAAGAAGAACGATTTTTGGTTGGATTTCACCAGTAGGTCCAAAAGCAGTGTGAAAAGGTGTGGCATGATTGACATATTAAGCTGCACACCTTTAAGGTCAATGACTTGGTGTTGTTGTATGACAGTAAATTTGATAAATTTCCAGGGAAACTCAGAATGCATTGGATGGGGCCATATGCTATTAAGTAGGATTAGCGATGATGGCACAGTCCAGTTGGTTAAGTTGAATGGAGATCCCTTCCCAGGAAAGTGAATGGCAGTCATTTGAAGCCATACACAGGTGGCCTGACCATCTGACTATCCGATAGAAGCACAGTCTTAGTGCTCTAGGAAGCTGAAAGGAGGCGTGAGGCTATAAACTATACTTACCGAGTTGGAGAGGTGCGCTATCTTAGGACTACGTGAAGCAGCGAAGCGTCACAGGGTCTGTGATAATGCGAAGACAACTGTGCTAGCATGTAGGTCCATAGGAAAGCGACCATTAAAGTCACTATTCATGGTTTGATGGTCGGTTTGAGGCCAAATGGAGCAGTCTGTAGGCCTTTAAGGTGATATTTATGGGTTATATTCCTGAAAATCTATTGTCGGATGGTCCCAAAGTTGGACATTTAGGCAGAAGAACTGGTGGAGGCATGTGTTCGCAAATTGGCCACAGGGGTGCGCGACACTCGAGTAGAGATGACCAAGGTTCCGCTGGAGTTCAACTTGCAGATCATAGAACTGCAGTTGAAGGCTTAGCCTTCAACTCTACCGGAGATCAGGGAGCAACGTACCACTGCTATTACAACATCAATAGTGGCGGTTGATAGTGCAGTGGTAGACTGCATGCATCTTTTGGAACAGTCATTTGAGGTCCTAACCACCCTACAAGAGGACCCGAATGTAGATCACCTAGAGACAAAGGTGTGTGAGCTTCAATAGAGGTATGACAAGGTAAAAGGGACAGCGCAGATAGTTGCCCTTACATAGAGGCTTGCACGGATGTAGGAGGCAAACGCGCTCAAGGAATAGGTGAATGCCACTCGGCACAAAGAAGCATTCTTAAAAGCGCGCCTATAGCCATGGATAGATGAGACTTACGTGATCACAACCTCCATTGAAGGAAAGCTCACGAAACTACAAGTAGCTCAATAGAATATTCAGAGCCGAAGTTCAGCATCAGTCACTGAACAACTCATGGAAGAAGTCCAGTAGGCGGTGTTCAGTGCGCTATCGATGTTGCAGTGATCCAAACAGAGCTGGGAGGTCTTCGTGCTAAAATCTTCGCACCTGTAGAGTGACTCGAGGGTGAGTCACGATACTTGTATTGGGAGCCTGTTGGGTGCGGGATCCCCTAAGGACAGGTTTGGGGCTTAAAGCCCATATTTTGGTCCAATTTTGTAATCCAAGTTTAAAGACTCCACATTTTGTGGTTGCGGAGCATGTAGTTGTTAAAGAGTCATAGGGTTATCCACCCTTATTTTGAAAATGTAATTTCAGCTATAGAAGATCTACCCGTGGTCTGGGGACCATGGATTGTATAAATAGAGTTAAGCTCTAAGTAGTTAAGGGCATGAGGAGATAGAATCAATCATTGAACATGTATCAGAGATAGCTCTGAAGTAGAAGTATAAGTCTTGGGTCATAGTGTAGGTAGAGGCTCTGCAACTGAGTGCACAGAGGCTTAGAAGTCCATAGCTGAGTGTGCGGACCCCTACATATGAGCGCGTAGGGTGGGTCAAGTCTGTAATTGTTAATAATTACCAATAAAGAGAATTATTCTACAATTTCTGTGTCTTTATTTCCTGTTTATGCCTCTGTTATATTTGGTATAAATTTCACTTATAATTCTCATATGATGTGTGAATGTATGTAAATGTATTGGATAAGTGAATGCATGTAAGAACATCCATTTACGCAAAGCTAACTAAGATTTGTTAATAAGATAAGTAAGACACTTAGCATAGTTGGGGAAATATCATAGTTCATTGCCTTAGCAGCGTGAAAGCATATCAGCCCCTAGTTAGGGCTGCACGAAAGCCGATTGTACCTTTTCGCAAAGGTGCTGAAGGATGAACAAAGGGTTAAGCAACCTATGCACAAGCAGGTATATCTGGGATTAACCGACATCACATCCATCTCGAGGGTGCAGAAACTTGGTTCCAGCATCCCCCCATACTACATTTGGTGATCCTTCTATAATTGTTTTACAACATCAAATTGTTGATCTAATTGAATGGATCAAGGACATGAATATGCTAAACCTAGTCAACTACAGGTTTGGTGTATAATTTGTCACATTGAGGGGCATCATGCTATAGAGTTCCCAAAGCTATGAGGTGTAGGAGCTTCTAATGTACCATTGGGACTACCTACTCCTCATGCATGACCTTCTAGAGGGTTTCCAGAAGTTTCAATGAGTGTTCATTTTTAGGGACATACTGGGAACCATGGATTTTCAAAACAACAAGGTATGCCTTCTAATGAGTATTGTGAATTTTTTTATACCTATGGTCATTCTCCTTAACTCTTCCCTTGTCACAAAAATATATAAATGTACCTAATAATATTCTTTTTGAGTTCTGTGGTTCTCCCACTCACCATATTGACTAGTGTTTATCCTTAGATGCTCTGGGTGATCGACTAGATCATATTTCTTTTAGGCTAAACAAGCCCCCTCGAGGAAGAGGAGGTGGAGGATATAGAGGAGGAAGGACTAGAGGAAGGGGTCATATTTGATATTATAAATGTGATTAAGAAGGACAAGTTGCTTGAGATTGTCCTCTACCCAAAAGACCTTGGTGTTCACATAGTCAAGTGAATGCCCATGGAATGTAAGACTTCTGTAAGGTGATTTCTTGGTGGGAGGAGAAAATATTAGGGGAATAAAATGGGCCTCATAAGGAAATTATAAAATAATAATGGAAATAATAAAATAATATTAGTTTACATCATCAAAATTTAGAGGGAAAAAAGAAAAAACTATTTTTTCAACTCATATTTTCAACTTATCTACCTATGGGTTTACTAAAATTATGAGAAGAAACACTTGTTGGATGAATAATTTTATTCCACAACCAAGGAGTGCCCATGTTGCATACTTTTGATGGACCCTCCTACATGAAAAATGAGAAATAAATGAAAAACGTGATTGCAATCACGGGTTTTCATGTATTTCTTATTTTTCGTGTAGCAAGATTGATCGAAAGTATGCAATATGTGTACTCCTTGGATGAGGAATTAAAAATTTCACCAAACGAGTAATCTCGCTCAAAATTTGAGTAAAACCTTATGGCAATAAGTTGAAAAAATAGTTTTATTATTTTATTATTTTTAAATTTTTTTACTTTTTTACTCCAAAAATGGTGAATCACCTCCCATGGTGGACATCATCATCTTGAATCCTATTGGTTCTTATAAAGTTTATTTTGGTTGTACATTTTTCTTAGGAGGTTTATTTCAGGCCTCCGGATTCCCTTAATGAAAGTCAAAGGGGAGCTAACTTGATCAATCTAGGTCCAAGAGAGATAAAACCAATTTTGGAGCCTAATATTAATATCATTAGTAGGGGAGATAAGTGTACTAGAGCTGATAAATACATGTTTTAACAACCTGTTATAACAAAACCGACATCCCCAAGAAAAAGTATGATCTCCACCAAAAGGAGGAAAATTATAAATATGTTGTTGAGATTTCTAAATAGTTAATCTCCTCTTGTAGTCCTAAACTCATAGATCGGGATAATCGACATGAAAATGGTTCTTATTTATTTCAAGGAACATCACAACCTATTATGGAGTAGTTCAACTTGTTCCTGAATATTTTTAGTGATGAGAAGTTGTCTGGTCAGTTGCAGAAGAAGATAAAAAAGAATTGTAAAATATGAGGAGCTTTTTTAGCATCCTATTTATGTGAATTTACCAAAACACCACAAAAGACGATTTCACTACAATAGGTGCAAAACTTGGAGGGAATTATGCAGTGATGCTCATATTGCAGGATACCAAATTAGACAAACTATGTTGGATTTGGGCTCTGATGTGAACATTTTTTCAAGGAAGACATGGGAGGCATTAGGGAAACCCAAGATGGTATATTCTTTGATCCAGTTGCACATGGCTAACCAATACTACATTATCTCTATTGGTCATCTAGAATATGTAGAAGTAAACATTGCTAGAGTTAAGATCTATGTTGACTTTGAATTCACTAACATTATTTGCGAGAAAGAACCACATCCAACATTAATAGGATTTTATTCATCTTTTGAGAATTATTCCAACATTGATCAAAAGCAGGAGACTATGAATTTTGAGGTAGATGGATTTTGGGTTATTCAACCTTTATTTCCTTATTAGGGTTCTTGATTCATAGAACCCATTGATGATGTAGAGGAAACTAATGTCACTGATTGGATATATCATATAACTACATGGAAGAGGGATGATTATATTAATGCTACCATAGATGGTTCTCTCAGTTGAATAAGTGTTCAATATACAAAAGATGGTTCAAAGGTTGCGCTGAAAGAATGGTAGTAGGTGGATCATAGGTTATATTTTAGCTGATGCACAACTATCCTATGAACTCAATGGATTGGTACTGAGGTAAGGTACTGCCCCACTTTTAATTCTATTAGTCATGTAGCTAATTTTATCCATGAAGTTGAACTGAATATTGAAGAAATTCAAAGGCTTGTTCTAATGGATGTTACCTTACAATCTACACCTTCCTATTGGTGGAGAGCTCACCACAACTAGTGCCAAAGTTGAGATTCTATTAAATATGCCATGCTATGTCGATTCACTAAGTTTGAGAATGGAATGTGTGCATTTCATATTTTTCAAAGTCATACTAGCCCACATAAGCATGCTCAAACCTGTAGTACTATTTGGAAGGAGGTTGGATTTCCTATTGAGCTATGGGTACATCAACTTTCTCAAGAATGGTTCTTGAAGGAAGAGATGAAGAAACATAAAAAAAATTGGGATGTATTAGTGTCTCAATTTTATAGTAATTTCAAATTTTCAAATGAGGATGCATGAGTTTTTGAATCCCTAAAGGAAATCAATAGGGTATGCTTCCATACTAGGAAGTTGTTTGTTCAATCCTTTGGCACTTTACGTCACATAGTTATACTTGAATTTGGATTTCAAGAGGATTTTTCTTACAAAAAATAAATAGAGAATTTGATGATGATGTTTTATAAGAGTTAAGTAACTTATCCTTTAAACAATATGAAGGGGAAATAAGTATTAAGGGTGATCTTATGAAGGACACCCCTCATTTGAAGCCTTTGAAGTTACACAAGGATAACATTGGTTTTGAAGATAGTCCAAAATTAGCATCTATTTGTCACTATTGGGATAAACAAACCACTAAAAATGTTTTTATTTTCTCATGGAGTATGAGGATCTGTTCCCTGCATCAGTTTTAGAGCTAAAGGGTATTAAAGGAGATTAGGGAGAGATGAATATTGCTCTAAAGCTTTATGCCAAACCAATAAAGCATCATCTCTATCATTTGAACACAAGAGAAAAAGAAAAGTTTTAGAAGGAGATTGACAAGATGTTTCATGTGAGACTTATTTTTCCTGTTGACAAGGTTGAATGGACTAGCCCCATAGTTACTCAAGATATTAAATATTCATATGATATAATGGTCTATGTTGAATAATGGAAGATCAACAATGAATGTGTTCGTGATCCATTCCCTACTCCCTTTAGTGATGAGATGTTAGATGTTGCAAGATAGGAAGCCTACTCCTTCACAAATGGGTTCTTAGGATATCATCATGTAAGGATTGCAGAAGAGGAAAAGAAGGAAAGTACTTTTACTACTAAATGAGGGTTGTTTTACCATCATGTGGTGTCTTTTGGTCTTAAAATGACTTGCATTTTTTTGTAGATTTGTTATTGTGGTCTTCTGTGAGTATATACATAAGTTCCTTGAGGTCTATATGGATGTCTGGATAGTTTACAATCTCCTGAAAAAACACTCTCATTTATTGAGAGTAGTTTTTTACTAATACACACAGCTACCAATATCCCTAAATTTGAAGAAATGTATCTTTTTTGTTCCTTTTGTAACTCTTATAAGACATATCATATGTAAGGATGGTGTATTGGTGGATCCTCCAAAAGTCACATCAATTCTCAATATGTCACCTCCTACAAGTATAAAGCAATTAATACTACATTTAAGAATTGTGTTACTATCATAGATTCATCCGTAGTTATTCTCTAATCACTTCTCCACTATATTGGTTGTTGACGAAGACTAAGCCTTATATATCGACTTTTGAGTGTGATGCTACCTTTGCTACTCTAAAGTAAAATTTATCAAGTGCTCTCATTCTAGTCTACATGGACTAGAACAAGGAATTCCATGTGCACATTGACACATATGGTGTTGCTCTTAGTGTCATTCTTATGAAACTTGGAGAAGGAAATCTTGGCCATCCCATATACTTTTCCAATTGGAAACACTCTACTGCGTAATGAAACTACACTACAATTGAACATGAGGCTTTAGTCATGGCCTATTCACTTCATAAGTTTCACCATTATCTATTGGGATTTCATTTTAAATTCTTCACAAATAATTTGGCCCTCAAGTACATGGTCAATAAGCCTATGTTGGAAGATAAAATTTGCTGATGGTCACTACTATTCCAAGAATTTTCATTTGAAGTTATTGTAAAACTTGGATGAACCAATGTAGGGCTAAATTATATTTCATGTTTGGAGTTAGGGGAATTTGAAGGTTTAGTTGATGATCAACTTTCTAATGCATACTTGTTCAAAGTTGAGGTTGTTCCAGATTATCTTGAAGATATTGTGTTTTTCTTGTTGACTGGTAAGTGATTATATGATTATTATTCCACTCAAAAGAAGCATTTGGTTTTGAGAGAACTGATTATCGGTTCATTGTAGGTCAGTTCTATAAATTAGTACTTGACAGTATCTTGCACAGGGGTTTATTGAGTCATGAAAGGGATGAAATTTTATGGGAATGTCATATAAGAGTGAAAGAAATTTCCCACAAGGTTCTATACATAGGACTATGGTGGTCAACCTTGTTTAAGGATGTGAAAGAATTTGCTAAGAACTATAACGTTTTCTAGAGAGTTGGGAGGCATTCTCATTGAAATGAGCTTCCAATGCATCCAGTTAGAGCATTGTAATCCTTTGAAAATGGGTCATTGATTTTGTTGGTCCTATAAATCCTTATGCATGACATTCACATGCTAGGTATATCATTACCACAACAAATTATCTTACCAGGTGGGAAAAAGCATCCCTAGTGAAATTTTACTACTAGAATTGTGGCTAGATTTATATTTGAGAACGTTACTACCATATTTGGTTGTCCAAGAAGTTTGACAATAAATTAGGAGTTACATTTTATCAATGATAAAATTGCAAATCTAATGTAGGAATTAATGATCCAACATCATAAAAGCATACTTTATCATCTATAGCCAATGTCATAGTAGAAGCATTCAATAAAATTTTGGAGTAAGGTATTAGTCAGGCATGCTATACTAACAAGGATGATTGGGATGAAAGGGTTCCAGTGACATTATGGGCTTACTAAATTACCACCAATACTCTACATAAGTATACCCACTTTTAACTCATGTATGGTAAAGAAGATATGGTTCCTGTTGAGTTCATTGTTTCCAATCTACATATTGTGCAAGCTACCAAGATGTCTGATGATGAATCAGTTGTGGAACACCTTCAAGAGTTATGGGAGCTTGAGGGCATATATTATTATCATATTCCCATTAGAGTGTGGAGAAGCAAAGGAAAAAGTATTGGAACCTCCGCCATATTAAGAACACATCTTTTTTAGTTAGAGACCAAGTACTTCTCTATGACAAGTATTTGGAACACCATGGGAAGTTTTGGATGCATTAGTTGGGACCTTTTATAGTTGCAAAAAATTGGGAGCCTAGAGATATTAAACTCATTTAATTTGATGGTATGATTCAACCTGGATGGGTGAATGACGCTTACCTAAAGCCTTACTATGGTCCCTAATATCTTTTTTATTCACCGCTCTCTTAACAAGAGCTTAGGTTAGGTTTTAGGTTATACGATGTTAGTATTTTTAGTCCTCATTGGTTATTGTAGTTGTATTAGCTATATTTTTTTCTTGTTGCGTCATACAAAAATTGATTTTGGTTAGGGAGGTAGTCGATGTGTCATCTATTATCAATAGTTTCTTTCTATTGTTTATCTTTATGTCATTTCATCCTTTCTTTAACATTCAAATTCCATAAATTAGTTAACACCTTTGGATTTATCACCCGCATAATTTTTCTAGCAAATTTGTCATGTCACCTTTCCTCACCAACATTATATTGTCTTGGAATATATGTTTCCATTGAACTAACTCCCTAGATAAAATTTAATTTTATCCCTTTGTCTTCACCTACTTCATTAAATTACCATATTGGGAAATTTAATATCAAAAAAAAAATTACAAGTCTATAAGTGTTGAACATTCTTTTTATTCGCAATCATTTTCGTTTGAGTTTTATCCTTGATTTCTAAGTCAGTCATCCTTATTCCTTACTTCTGCTACCATCCCCATATCCATTAAGTGTATTCCCATAAATAGTCATACATGGTTCACCCTATCAAAGTTGCAATCCGATTTGAGATATTTGACCCACATGTTGAACATCTAGATGACTTATGTGCCAAGTATGAGAAGGATATCCTTATGGATAATGACTTCACATATGGAGACCTTTTTCCTGAGCTAAGGACTAAGATTTGAGTGGATATTCGATCCACCATGTCCAACATTATCATCCTTAAAGTCAAATATACATTTGAGAAACTGCATGAGACTACTTTACATGTGTTGTACAACTTACTTTTGTTTAGCACTACTGGCGATATCTCAAGATGTACAAAATTTCTTATCAGTAGAATCCACAATGGCTCTTTATGGCTTGTTATAGAGTACCCAATTCATGTGCATGACATTTATATGTTAATAGGACTATCAATGTATGTCTTGGATGTGTCAATAGCATTTCAGGAAGGGACCAAGCACAACAAAAATACCAGGACACATTATAGAAGCAGCTTGCATAGATCATAGAGGAAAAAGATCCACCTCAGTAGTAGAAGGACAACGTCAAACAAACTGATATTTATTTTCAGGCCAAGCTCATTCATATATGGACAAAATTGTCAAATGATAATCCTATGTTACCAGAAGATATCGTAATTCATGAGCCCATTAAATGTTTAAAGTTTCTCAAATATCCATAGACCATTCTTGTAGATGAGAATAAATCTTTACAGATAACTATTACTAAGTCATGGGAGTGACTTCTAGATCCAACTGTAGAATATATTGATAGGATTGACTAGGTTTTAGAGAAAGGCACTAGTTTTTGCACCCAGCTTCAACAATATATAGGTGATTCTCAAGCAATGTTTAGAAAGGTAAAAGACTAGCCTATTCTGCTTGCCAAGCAAAATTAGCCTATCTATCAGTTGTGAGAATAAGTTAAGAATTTGATGGATGAGGGTCTAAACATTATTGATACATTAGAGAATAACAAAAATTTTGAGGAGATAGCCCAAAAGTATGCCCAAATTATCACACTAGAGGACGAATCACACAAAGTAAAACAACTGATTTTGTGACCTCAAGCCCACTATTTGATAAATATGTGTATCTATTCAATATAAATATTGATTTATACCATCAATGGAATGTATTACTCATTGCCTAACCTGAACATACATATGCTAAGAAAACCCATCATTTTGTTAATAAGATTTCTACTTTGTTGCGGATATGGAAAGACCTATTGGACAACTATAGTTGTTTCTGTCGCAAGGTTTACAAGGCTATTCCAGAGATGGGTCCTTCATTTAAAGAGGAAACATCTGAAAAAAGTGAGGGAAGGATCAACACGAAATGAGAAGCCAAAGGAAGGACAGAGTGATGATGCAAAAGATTGACTTGAAGGCGAGTCAATAAATTGTGGTCTAGGCATGTTGGGTCCTTCATTTTTCTAGGATCATTTCTGGGTAGAATTCAGTTGTAGAGAATAGGTAGCACAAACCATAAATGATTTTGGCTTATTTGGAAGTAAGACAATAGAATAAAAGAGGGAAGCGATAAGAAAAGGACCAAGTGATTATGTTGGAATCTATCAAGCTTGCAAAAGAAGGATTAAGTCGTTACAATTGAAAGAATCAAGCAAATGTCAACCAAGAAAGTGTGGATCCTATCAAGGTAGTTACATTTGACTCCATTAAGAGCGTGTAGAAGATTAATGGGTCAAAAGATCTATATACATACATGTAGGGAAAGTTATGCAAGAGGGAAAGATAGGAGAAGATGGTCGCCATGTAGTTGAAATTAAGACTCACACTCTGTTGTTGTTGAAATTAAGACTCACACTCTGTTATTGTAATTTTAGTGTATTCATACATGAATCTATGGATATAATGTGTTTTGGGGTGATACTTGATAGATTTAGTCAAGATTTAATTGATCTTAAATTACTTACATGAATTATCAACAAGGGATAGTAAATTGATGAAGTGTAAGTGCACTATATGTGCTAGAAGTCTCTAGTTATTCACCCAAATTCTAAATTAAATTGAGTTATCGAAATATAAATTCTAAATTAAATTAATTTATTTAAATGTACATGAGAAAACTAGTTATTCCTAGAAAATAATATTATCTCTACAATGATGATCACACTCTTTGCTTTCAAACAAAACTACTTCTACTTATAAGATTCCACACTTTACCTTAAAATAGAAATCAATATCACACTTTACATAAATGAAAATCAATCCATATTTTGCTTAAATGAAATTCACACTCTGTTGCATAAATGAAAACTTGTCTTACTTAAGAAATATCATGTCTAAATAAAATCACACATCTGCATGAATAAAAGTCACACTTGCATGAAGAATGAAATGAAACAAACTTCTGCTTAAAACACACTCACAATTACTTGAATTAAAGATCACACATGCTTGAATTAACAACTAATTCTTCAAATTAATCTACTCTCTAAGATGAAACTTTGTTGAACTAGATCATTGTTCTTAAGCTTTATCATGTGCATTCAAACTCTAAACAGTAAGAATGATTAGCATAATGATTTTAACTTAACTATGAAAGAAAATTGAAAACATGAATACTCATTTGAATAAACAGAAATCTATGAGAATATAAGGCTAATAGCTAACTATTAAAAAAAAGAAAGAATCCTGATTGTTTTTAGGGGTCCCTCCATGAGAAGTAGGTAATAATTATGTTCTTGATCAAGCACTTTAACCATGCATTGAGTAAATAAAGAGATTATTTTAAAAATAGAGCATTAAAAATAGAGTTTAAATCTCACTATTGTTGGAAATAATACTGAGAGGGGGGGTGAATCAATATTGTCAGATCAATAATTTAATTTCCCAAACATATTTGTATACACTACTTCAGCTAAGTGAACTTGTGTGTATATGTGACTGTACTTAAACAAACTAGCCTTTATGCAGAGAACTTTTGATTTACCCAATTTATCATGCATTGAACTTTAACCAGCATATTAGAGATTTATTAGACAATGCAATAAAAGTAGAATAAAGCATCACACATAAGCAACACACATGAATACCAAGATCTAAGGTGGAAACACAATGTGGGTGAAAACCACCTACTACTGTCGACTCTGTCTTGTTTTAATAACAAGAAAATTTGTTTACAATTTTGTACTGGTGTAGACTTATACCAGTACACAGGCTTCTACCTACTGAAGGTTACCACCTTCTCTCGTTCTCTAGCTTCTACTGGAAGGGAGCTACAACCCCCTAGCTCTTGTACTAGCCGATATGTTTACTAGTATGTAGGCGCCGACCTACAGAAGGCTACAACCTTCTCTGTTCCTCCAGGGACCATGTTTCATAAATTTTCAGACTGGATCCATCAACAACATTATAACTGCAATTCAATCATCAAATATATCTGCATCAACCAATCACTGCAACTCAAAAATCACTTTCTAAATCACCCATAACTAAATCAATCAATCACTTTGATAGTCAATCTGATCAGTCGGAGTATTGTCACCAGAATACAGTTACCAGAACCCAGAATTCTGCAACAGCAAACAAAAACAATTGAAACATACTTTATGAGGTGAACGGTACTTCCATGTGTCAAACATGCGTGTATATGCACTTTTATCAAAGACAACTAGCATACACATCTACAAATATTAATTCATAATTTTGCAGCTATTCCAGACTTAATTTATATCTAGATCATAATGTTTACAGAACAACACACGCGTCAGTATTCAAATCTAGACTATACATGATCAAACCACATAATGATAATTCATATCAAGCCTTAAGATCCTGATCCATCATTAGATCTTATCCTTCACCAACCGCTGAGGTTAATCCTTAGTTCAGATCAAGTAGAGTACCATAAGCCAATAACCTGCATACTAGATCTCACACTTCATCAGATATTCAATACTTGCACACCTAGCCTAATGATCTTCTCCTCCTTTTATATTTTTAGGCCTTTCTCAATACCATGGACCAAAACCACTTAGGACCAATACCTTGGACCAAATATCTAGTGTCAATACCTCGAACCAGATACCTTGGACCAATACCATGGACCAAATACCTCGGATCAAAAACTTAGTTTTGCAAGGTATACATGCTTTTCCTTCTGTGAAAGTGTGTGTGTACGTATACGCTACTTGTGGTTAGTGAACCTGTGTGTCTATGCAGCTTGGTCAAGGTGAACCTGCGTATACCTCTCTTTCTTCATTATGTGTAGTTTGATATGTAATTCTTTGTTGTTGTCATGTTGCACTATGATCTTCCATCTAAGCGAGTTGCCATCAAGGACAACACCTGTATCATAATGCCAACAATCTCCCCCTTTGGAGTTGATGGCAACAACAACACCAAGTCACTCTCCCCCTTTAACATCAAGGGCAAAGGGTCATGCACCCCATTTGACATACATTATCCTGGTCATGCTCCCCATGAGTACATGCTCAATTCTCTGATATGCCGAAATGTACTGATTGAGCTCCCATGATTGAGCACAAGCAAAGTATGCAAAAATATTTTCTAAAAGAATAACATGACTCTATACATACATCACCAATGACCTTCCTATCACCAATGATGTACATACATCCACCCAACCAAGTCCAAATTTGACTCATCCACCCAACCAAGTGGGGATATACCAATTGTTTATACATGACAAAAACAAGAAATATTACATCATCCATCCCATGCATAGTGGGGTTACAAATTAGGTCTTTTCATTACCTTTACATTAAATGATATGCATGACATTTATAATAAGGACAACCGATCTAAACAAGACTATGATAGTCATCAACAGTTATATATGATCTGCACCATCAGTAACATCAGGATCAACGAACTGTATATTTCCATCATCAAAAGGGTCACCTGAATCAAAAAAATTATGTGGATATGTAACAAGATCTTCTAAGATAATTCCAAAAATGCATTATTAGAAGTATATGCTCCCCCTAAACCCGTTCCATATGTTCACTATCAGATCTAATTATTGCATATATCAGTAAGAAATATCAAGGCATCATCATTAACAAGATATACATCAAGTTATCAACAACTTTATGAGGACCAACATATTTCCACATGTTATCAGTAGATTGTAACCATCATCAAACAGAGAAGATAATTGACTGAACCATATTAGACTACTTGTTCCTGAGTTTGGCCCACTGCTTTTCCTCAAACCAACATATACGCAACTTTGCCCACAGAAACCCACGTATGTACACGGCTACGCTTCATGAAACTCATGTATAACAACCTTTTTCTGAAAAATAGGATTTAACAGCAAAATGATGCAGCGACTACTCCCAACTTTTGTCTGAGATATTGAAATATATCTCTGGGCAGTGGTTTAGTGAATATATCAACAACCTATTCTTGGGAGGGAACACACTCTAATTTGACCTTTTGTTCAAGCACTTGTTCACGTAGAAAATGATATTTGATGGGTATGTGCTTGGTCTTGGAGTGAATGACTGGATTCTTTGAAATACTGATGGCACTTGTATTATCACATAGAATGGAGATGGGTGGAGTACATGTGATCTGAATGTCTCGCAAGGTTTGCATCATCCAAAGTAGTTGTGTGCAGCAAGATGCCACAACCACATGTTTTGCTTCAGCTGTAGATAATGCAATTGAACTTTCTTTCTTACTGAACCAAGACACTAACCTGGAACCCATATAGAATTCACCACCACTAGTGCTTTTTCTATCATCAACACTTCCTGCCCAATCTGCATCTGTATATGCATGAAGAGTAATATCTCTATCTCTAGGATACCATAAACCAAAGTTCTGTGTTCCTTGAAGATATTTGAAAATCATTTTAACTGCCTGAAGGTGTGATTCCTTTGGATTTTCTTGGAATCTTCTAACTATTCCTACTACATGCATGATGTCAGGTCGAGTACCTGTTAGATAAAGCAGACTGCCAATCATTGATCTGTAAGTTGGTTCATGTACTACTGTTGATTCATCATTTCAGCTGAGACTGCATCCTGTTACCATTGGGGTGCACACTGGTTTAGAATCTTCCATGCTGTACTTTTTCAAGATCTGTTTGAGATATTTGGATTGGGAAAGAAAGATACCATCTTTATTTTGTTGAACTTGTAGACCAAGAAAATAGGTAAGCTCACCAAGCAAGGACATTTAAAATTTTTGCTGCATTACTGAAGCAAAATTCTGACTCATGGATTCTTCATTTCTACCAAAAATGATATCATCAACATAAACATTAGTGTCAATATTTGTATATAGATTTCTATCTACTGACCCCTTTGAAAAATCCTATTGGTGGAGATATTTGTCAAGACGATAATACCAGGACCTTAGAGCCTATTTAAGACCATAGAGGGCCTTTCTAAGTCTACATAGAAGTTTTGCATCATTTCCAAGAATGAATCCTTCTAGTTGTTCAATATAGACTTCTTCTTCTAATTCTCCATTAAGGAAGGCAAATTTTGCATCCATTTGGTATACTTTGAATTTTTGAAAACTAGAAAGAGCAAGAAACATTCTTATGGCTTCAAGTCTAGCAACAGGTGCAAAATTTTCTTCAAAATCTATACGTTCTTGTTGAGAATATCCTTTACAAACAAGTCTAGCCTTGTTTCTAATAACTTCTCCATTTTCATTTAGCTTGTTTTTGAATATCCATTTAGTTACTATGATATTCTTATCATGAGGTCTACGAACTAATTCCCAAGTATTATTCTTTTCAATTTGCTCAAGTTCTTCATTCATGGCCTTGACCCAACATTCATCTTTGCATGCTTCATTTACATTTTGAGGTTCAGTGGAGGATAGTAATGCTAGATAGCTTGAGGTTTCTGTAATAGTTCTTCTTGTCTATACACCTACCTCTTTTTCCACTAAAATTTGAGTTTCTGGATGATTTTTCTGAGCATACCTGGACGAAGTCTTCACTTCTACCGTTATCTCTTCTTCTAGTGCTTCATCGGTTTCTTCTTTAGAATCATTGTGATTTGATGTGAGAAAATAATCCCCATCTTCTTCATTGTCATAATCTTCGGTTTTTATCTGTTTAGGATTTTTGCATGCTTCATCAACTACAACATCAATATTTTCAACAATTTTCCCAAGTCTTTTATTATAACATTTATATCCTTTACTCCGGGAAGAGTAACTAAGAAGAATACTTTCATCTTCTCTGGGCTCAAACTTACCAAGTTTTTCATCAGTCCTTTTGATATAGCATTTGCTTCCAAAAACTTTGAAGTATTTTACCGTAGGAGTCTTACCATATATAAGTTCATGTGGAGTTTGAGTGTTGTTTACCCGAACATTTTCTTGGTTGAGAATAGTTATGGTGGTGAATGTAGCTTCACCCCAGAATTTTGCAGGAGTTCTAGATTCATCTAGCATAGCTCGAGCCATTTGTTGAACAGTTTTGTTCATTCTTTATACCGCTCCATTTTGCTGAGGAGTCCTTATGGTGGAGAACTGCCTTTTTATTCCATGTTGTTCACAAAAGTCAATGAATTCATCCGAGGTAAATTCCCCTCCTCAATCAGATTTGAGGCATTTGATTTTGTGATTTGATTCATTTTCAACGAAAGCTTTGAAGGCTTTGAACTTTTCAAATGCTTCATATTTATGCTTTAGAAGACCTATCCAACACATTCTAGAAAAATCATCAATGAACAAAATAAAGTATTCTTCGCCACGAGGTGACTTTTTCCTTGATGGTCCACATAAATCAGTATGAATAAGTTCAAGAGGCTTACTAGCTGACCCTTCCTTTTCAATGAAGTGAGATCTAGTTTGCTTACCGAATTGACATGGTTTGCATATTGTATTTTCAGGAATGCTGAGATCTGGAAGATCATGAACAACCTAAAATCTGCATGCTTTTCTTATTTGAGAAAAGCTTAGATGTCCCAATCTTCTGTGCCATAGCCAGTTTTCATCATTTTCTCTTAGATATCATTGTTGTTTTCCTCCATTGAGTATGTATAAGTTTTTTGGAGTTCTTTTACCTTTGATCACGATTTCTCCTGTATCAAGCTCACGAACAACACATCCGTTTGATCGAAACACCACTTCATTTCCTTGATCACACATTTGACTGACACTGAGCAACAGGTTATGCTTTTGACCATCTACTTACATAACATTCCTAGCTTTAACCTTTTCTTTCAAGAAAACAGATCCTTTACCTTTTATGAAAGAAAGAGTATCATTTCCAAATGAGACATTCTTTCTTTCTAAAGAATTATATGGGTGAAGTTTTTCTTTGTCACCTGTCATTTGTTTTGATCATCCACTATCGATGTACCATTGATTTTCTTGTCCTTTTGCATACAAGGCTATACCACATATTTTTGTTTGAGGTTCTTTCCTTCTCCATATTTTTGGATTTAATGGAGTTTTCTCCTTTTGAGATATTTGCTGAAATTTACTCCTGCATTCAGATTCTTCATGGCCAAAGTTGTTACAGATTGAGCATTCTATTTAATTTTCAAGAAGAGAAAAGTTATTATAGTAAATTTTCTTGATCCCTGTCACATTCCTTTGATTTTGTGCTTCTCTAACATGATGGTTTTGTAAGAAATAGATTGAGAAGCTTTGTGTCCAAAATTATGACATGAGAAACATTGACGATTAAAGAGGTTCCTGCGATTATCGAATCTATTAACCTGGTGATTGTAGTTTCTATTGATATTCATCTTTGAAGCAAATTGAGTACGATTTACTTGAGGTTGGTTGTGGATTCTATTTATCCTTGAAGCAAATTGAGCCTGATTTACCTGGTGATCTGCTTTATGCCTTTGCTGACGATTGTCACACTGTTCACTGTTCTTTGCTGCATCAAGATAGCTTTTAGTGGAGGTTGACGACTTCTATGATTGAGATGCTTCCTCAGTATATCCAATACCTGTCTTTATCAAAGGAGAACACTGCACTTTGATAATTTCATTTAAAGTTTCTAATCCTTTAGCAAATCTAAGATTGAGAGATTTTGTTTTCTCAAGATCCTTTCTTAGACCCACAATTTCACACTCTAGTTTTTCATTGTGTTTTTCTCTTTCAGCAAGTTGGTATGTCAAGGTATCTATAATCATATTCTTTTCTTCTAAACATATTTTTAGTTTAGAGATTTCTTCATGAAGGTCATCTTCTTCTAAAGCATCCCAAAAATTATCATTGTCATAAACCATTAGAAGTCTATAGTCATTACTATTTTCTTCTTCATCTCTATTTAATAAATCATCGCTATCTTCATGAGTATAGTAACTCTTTTTACTTACATTTTTTTTTCTATTCCATTTTGCAGATTCCTTCCCTTTATGATGTTTATCTTTACGAGGACATTTGGCAGCATAATGACTGAGTCCACCAAAGGCAAAACATTTGAAAGGTAGTTTACCTCTAAATCTTTTGAAACCCCGTTGAAGCTTCTTGACAAAGTTTACTTCATCTTCTTCTTCTGAAATATGTCCTGATTCATTGAGTTATTCCTTTCCTTTTGTTGAAGCTTTAAATGCGGCTTCTCTCATATCTGATGGGCCTCCTTTTCACATCTCAAAGGCAGTTAAGCTTCCGTGAAGCTGTGTCACAGAGATAGTCTGTAGATCCTATTTTTTTCTATGGCAAATACTTTTGATTCAAATTTAACAGACAAGGATCTTAAAACTTTCTCAAATAAGGTAACTTCCTTTATCTCTTTACCTAGATTCTTCATACAATTAACAACCTCATCTATACGTAAGAAGTAACTAGCTATACTTTCATCATTGTGCATCTTAAGAGTTTCATATTGAATTATGAGAGTTTGCATTTTAGCACATTTTACCTGAGAGTCTCCTTCGTAGCTTAGAACGATTTTGTCCCATATTTCTTTGGCTGATTTGAGCTGCATAACTTTGACAAAATGTGATTGTGACAAACTTCCCAATAATGTATTGACAGCCTGGCATTGGTTTCATATTGCTTTTTACCTACCGTATCTATAGGAATTGCTGATGGAAATGTATATCCTCCTTCCACGATTTCCAAAACATCCATTCCAAGTGATTGTAGATAGGTTATGGTTCTGATCTTCCAATAAAATAAGTTTCTAACATCAAAGATTGGAACTGGTGGATCCCATGATTTCTTAATTACTCATGATGATAGATCTCCCTTCAAGTAATCAGTCTTCTTCTGAAGGACCTGCTCTAATACCAATTGTTGGAAATAATACTGAGAGAGGGGGTGAATCAATATTGTCAAATCAATAATTTAATTTCCCGAATATTGTCAATTTAGCTAAGTGAACTTGCACGTATACACGACTGTACTTAAAGCAACCAACATATATGCAAAGAAATTTTGATTTACCCAATTTATCATGCATTGAACTTTAACCAGCATATCAGAGATTTATTAGACAATCCAGTAAAAGTAGAACAAAGCATCACACTTAAGGAACTCACATGCACACCAAGATATAAGGTGGAAACCCAATGTAGGTGAAAACCACCTACAGTTGTTGTCTCTGTCTTCTTTTGATAATAAGAAAATTTGTTTACAATTTTGTACCGATGCAGACTTATACCAGTACGCAGGCTTCTACCTACAGAAGGTTACCACCTTCTCTCATTCTCCAACTTCTACTGGAAGGGAGCTACAACCCCCTAGCTCTTGTACTAGCTGATATGTTTACTAGTACATAGGTGCCAACCTACAGAAAGCTACAACCTTCTTTATTCCTCCAGGGACCACGTTTCATAAATTTTTAGACTGGATCCATCAACAACATTATAATTGCAATTTAATCATCAAATACATCTACATCAACCAATCACTGAAACTCAAACATCACTTTCTAAATCACCCATAACTGAATCAATCAATCACTTTGATAGTCAATCTGATCAATCAGAATACTGTCACCAGAATACAGTCACTAGAACCCATACCAAAACCCAAAATTCTACAACAGCAAATAGAAACAACTGAAACATACTTTATGAGGTATACACTACTTCCATATGTCGAACATGCTTGTATACACAGTTTTATCAAGGCCAACCAGTGTACACATCTACAAATATTAATTCATAATTCTGCAGCTATTCCAGACTTAAGTTATACCCAGATCATAATATTTACAGAACAACACATGCGTCAATATTCAGATCTAGACTATACATGATCAAACCACATAATCATAATTCATTTCAAGCCTTAAGATCCTGATCCTTCATTAGATCTTATCCTTCACCAATTTCTAAGGTTCATCCTTGGTTCAGATCAAGCAGAGTACCATAAGCCAATAACCTGCATACTAGATCTAACACTTCATCAGATATTCGATACTTGCACACCTGGCCTAATGATCTTCTCCTCCTTTTATAGTTTTAGGCCTTTCTCAATACCATGGACCAAAACCACTTAGGACCAATACCTTGGACCAAATACCTAGGGTCAATACCTCGGAGCAGATACCTTGGACTAATACCATGGATAGAAATACCATGGACCAAATACCTCAGACCAAAAACTTAGTTTTCCAAGGTATACGCGCTTTTCCTTATTTGAAAGTGCGTGTGTACGTATACGCTACTTGTGGTCAGTGAACTTGCATGTATACGCAACTTGGTCAAGGTGAACCTGGGTATACCTCTCTTTCTTCATTCTATGTAGTCTGATCTATAATTCTTTGTTGTTGTCATGTTGCACTGTGATCTTCCATCTGAGTGAGTTGCCATCAAGGACAACACCTGTATCATAATGTCAATAACTATTGCGTCCTTACTCAACAACCTATCCATTTCTATTGAGAGGCATATTTATAGAGCTCATAGCAATAAATTGTTCAGAGCTATATGCCTAATCCCTATCAACAAAAACCAAATTTAACTTGAAAAGGTAATATTGCATAATTCGCTCATGATTTGATATTATCAAAGCAAATCATGAGGCACGAATCTTGTTCTCACTCACCTGTTACCAATTATAGAGGTTGACTTTGCCTTTAACCACATTTATAGGACCTATTTCCATCGATATGGTTCATGAGAACAAGGGGAAATCATTGAGTGCATCAATTTCCACCTATCCACATATTTTGCTTCCCAGCTGGAACCTTGGAACCTCTCAAACCATGGACTTGGCTGTGGAATCATGTATTAGCTGCAAAATAACTGCAATTTGGTATCTGAAGTAAACATTAAACTAAATAATAAAGAACATTATTAATTTATGAAATACAAGACAATTGTATACCTTCCATGTCATAATCTCTATAATTTGATGCCCAATGTGTTATTATGAAGTTAAAATAAAATAGATAGAGTGAAAAAGAGTGTAAAAAAGAAGAAATTGCGAGGCTCAACATTCCCCCACATTAAGGTCATTGCATGTCCTCATGCAAAATTTCAAAACTGATGAAACCTTCCTGTTATTGAACTCCTTCATATACTTGAGCTAAAATATCTAGATTTGTCTTCTTTTCCTTCTTCTTAGTGACTGTCATTCTTGGTTTCTTCATCAGAATCTTATACTTCAGACTTATGACTTTTATCTTAAGGGATTTGTTCTCTTCTTTTATCTTCTTATTCTTATCATACCATAGAGCAATATGTAAGAGAATATTTTCATTCTTGGTCCACTTTATTTCATTCTACACTTTCAATGTTTCATGTTCTTGTTTTTAAGTGCCTATTTAGTGTCTCCAATTCAAAAATTTCCTGTTCAAGAGTATTTATAATTGGAGGTTCTTGAGGACTATCAGAATTAATTTATTTTTCTTGATTTGAAGAGGATGCGATGGCCTTTTCTGTAGCTCTTTTCTCCAAAGATTCTATATAGTCATATATCTCATGTTGGACTAGGAAAATTTCAGGTGTTCTTCTTACTGTATTAGCAACTGGTGATGAAACTAGTGATATAACTAGTGATGAAACTATAGGAAAAATAATTGGTGATGGTGCCTTTAACCCTTATTCTTCCTCCAAATTGAAAAACTCCATGGATTTTCCAGATGATTCCTTCATTGTTTTGTTGAGTCTTGCACTCCTCCTAACAGTGGATGAGGTTTTAGTGAGAGGAATTTATTTTTGAACTTTTCTTTGTTCTATCTTTTCATGCTCTATTTCCTCTATTTTTCTTCTAGATATGCTTTCTTCCTTATCACTAGATTCTATTCTTCTACATTCTTCCTTTTAATATTTTCTAATACATCCGTACGGGGAATTTCATCTTCTGAAGGATGTTGTTATAGAGGTAGGTCATCTTTCGGGTTTAGAGATAAATTTATTCTACTTCTCTTTGTTTTTTTGTTGGTTTACTCCTTTTATACCTCTTTGAACTGTCTATAACTAATAAACTTTCCCAATCATCTCCTATATTGAGGTGTGATTCAATCAAAATTTCTATCAGGTCATGAAGATACATGGTATTTTCAATAGACTGTATTTTTCTCTGAGTAATAACAGTGATTTTCTTTAGACTATTGAGTAAGAAATAAGGAAAATCAATTTCATTACCCTCAAGGAAATGCATCATCAAATGTATATGATAGAAAAACATATTGTTGAATCTACCTTCACAAGTAATAAATTTTTGAATGACCAACAGTAAATTTCTCCATTTGATTATTAGGGTTGTGCTTGGGATGCCTTTCTTAAAGACTGGAGTTTCCATACTTGGGTTTTGGAGAAATGTCCTCCATTCATCTCCTTCAATTCCTCTATTTCTGGACCATGTTTCACCAACCCTAGGAAGCCCAGTTACTTCTTCCATTAGATATTTTGTCACTACTATTTTCACATCTCCAATTTCTGCCTGGCAAAGGACTTTGTTACTTATTTGTCATAGCCATTAATTTTTTCTACAAATTCCAACCATTATGCTTGCTGTAACATCTTTTTGACTTGTGGATAAACCTCCATGAATTTCTTGACATCCAAATCTATCCTCACAATAACCCCCATGTTGGCGAAGTCTCAACCTACAATTTCTTCTTTTGAGAAGGTTATGGAGCGAAAATGGGTTTGGAAAACTGAGTATGGATGAGAGTGAAATCATCAATGGAAATGAGAAAAAAGGATTTTTGGAAAAAGAAGTATGAAATGAGGGTGGAATTATCAAGGTTTATGGAGTGGAGTATCTGCACAATGATGAATGATAAATGGGCTTACAACCAACTTTGTTGATAGGACATAATATTTATAATTAAAATTGAAGTTGAATAGTAATGATTACTTCAAATGGTGGTAGAAACATCTATTTTATTTCATAATCTAATGTTTCTTACCTTTATTATTTAATCTAATATTTACATACCTTTGGATTTATAATTCTAATGCTTTGATTGACCTTTGTAGATTGTCCTTGGATGCCTTCAATTGCAAGCTTGATCATTTCTCATGCCAAGATTTTCAATTGTCCTAGTTGGTCCCTATCAGTATGAGCTGTAGATTCTCAACAATTCTGTAGTTGCTTATTTTGAAAAGAAAAAGAGGGTTACAAAGAAAATGGGATTAGAAAAGGGTTTAAAAATAAAATATAGGGTGCCAAGAGTACTTGGTTTTCATCCTATTTTTTTTTATAAACATGCCAATAATGTTGGTTTTCATTTTTATACAATTTTATTATTATTCGTATTATTTTTTCATTATATATATATATATATATATATATATATATATAGAGAGAGAGAGAGAGAGAGAGAGAGAGAGAGAGAGAGAGAGAGAAGGATTTACGAGTCAAGTTGGAGAGAAAGGGAAATCCTCTCTAACCACATTCAAATCAATATTGTCTTGCAAATTTTTAACAAATTCTTCCCTTGTTAATGGTTTGTAATAAATTCTCAATCGATGACCATTTACAAGGAAGGTCAGTTTTTCTTCATCGATGGCTCTAATCCTAAATGCACCATTATCAAAGACATTTTCAATCTCATAAGGCCCAAGCCAATGAGTTTGAAATTTCCCTTGAAAATCTTTAAATTTTGAGTCAAAATGTAATGCCCAATCTCTTGGCTGAACTTTCCTTTATTTTATGAATTTTTCATGCCACTTGGATCTTTGTTGATGAACTATGTTGGTTCTTTGAATAGCATCTTGTCTCATCTCATATAGTTCATTTAGTTTCTCTATTCTTTGCTTTTGTGCTTCAGATAGATCAAGACCCAATTTGATTGTTTTCTTGAAGGTCATTACCTAGAACTCAATTGGAAATGATACTTTCTTCCCATAAACAAGTTCATAGTGAGTATTTCCTATGGTATTTATGCATGTGGTATGGGATGCCCATAAAGATTCTAGAAGCTTTTCTGCCCAGTCTCCTCTATTCAGGTGCACAGTCTTGGTAAGAACTGCTTCAATTAATTTATTGGTGGATTCGACCTGTCCATTTTCCTGTGGATGATATGGAGTGGAATTTCGATGTCTGATTTTCTATTCCTCCACTATCTTCTATACCAACTTAGATGTAAATTGAGTACCTTGATATGTCACAATTTCCCTTGGGACACCAAAACGAGTAATTATATCCTCAAAAAGAAATGAGACTACAACATTTTCAGTAGCAGAAGAAAGTGATTTAGCTTCTACCCATTTTGTAACACAATTAGGGCAAATAAGAATGTACCCTTTTTGTCTTGATGGTGGATTAATTGGACCAAAAAAATACAGAGCCCATTTCTCAAAAGGTTCAATGAGTACTTGAGGTTTTAGAGGCATTTCATCTAAAGGAACAATTCCTCATTCTTTGAAAGCTATCACATCCCTTAACATATTCTTTGGCATCCTTGAAAAGGGAAGGGAAATAATATCCTAAGAGAAGGACTTTGTAAGTAGTTATTTTATCAGTGAAGTGTCCTCCACATAGTTCATCATGACAAGCCTTTAATATCTCTGGTACTTTATCTTCTCTGACACATCTTTGAATGATCAAATCTGGCCCTATTTTGTATAATTCTCCATTTATCCATCAGTAAGATGCAGTAATTTGAATTACCTTTCTTTTCTCTTGAGGAGAAAATATAGTGGTAACTTCCTTGTAGCCAAATAATTAGCAATATCTAAAAACAAAGGAGATTTAATAGATACTGCATAAAGATATTCATTAGGAAAATTATCTTTTACAGGTACATCATTATTATCATTTTGAATCCTATATATAATGTCAGAAACTGTATTTTGTTTTGCATGTTGATCCAAAATAGTAATATTGAATTCTTGTAACAATAATAACCATATTGTAATTATGCCATTAGTGATTGGTTTATTCATTAAATACCTAATTGCATAATGATATGTATGTACACAGGTTTCATAACCAATGATGTAATGTTTGAATTTATTAATGGCATTGACAACAGCTAAAAACTCCTTTTCTGTTACAGTATAATTTAACTCTGCAAGAGTCAAATTTTTACTGGTGTAGTAAATGGCATAAGGAGTTAAATCCTTTTGTCCCAGTACAACACCTAAAGTTGTATCTGAAGCATCCGTTGAAATGTGAAAAAGGTAGTTTCCAATTTGGTCCTCTTAGAATGGGTTCTTCAGAAATATTTTCTTTCAATGTTTCAAAAGCTGTTTGGCAATCAAAATTCCAAATGAATTCAAAATATTTTATGAAAATTTTGAAAAGTGAAGAAGCAATTTTTGTAAAGTTTTATATGAATATTCTATAGTAACCAATAAAACTAAGAAAACTTCTAACATCTATTTGACAAGTTGGAATTGTTAATTTAGAAATAACTTCTACATTATATGTATCCATTCTAATTCCATTCCCTAAAATATGGTGTCCTAAAACAATTCCCTTAGTAAACATCCTAAAACATTTTTCATGACTGAATGAGATATTTGCTTCCTTACATCTAATTAGAACTTTTTCCAAATTTTTAAGAGCTTCTTCAAAGAAATTTCCATAGACATTAAAATCATCCATATAAACTTCCACACAATCATGAATTAGATAAGAGAAAATACCTAAAAATTCCCTTTGGAATGTTGTAGGTGCATTACATAACCCAAAAGGAAGTATTTGGTAGGAATAGGTTCCCCATGGATAGGTAGGTGGTTTTATCTTGATCATCTGGAGCTACGTGGATCTAGTTATCAAATAAAACCATCCAAGAATGAGAAATATTTCTTTCCTTCCAATGTGTCTAAAACTTGATTTATGAAAGGAAGTGGGAAATGATATTTTACAGTAGCTTTATTCAATTCCCTATAGTCAATGCATACTCTCAATTTTCCATTCTTTTTAGGAATGATTACCAATGGTGAAACCCACTGGCTATCTGATATTAGATAAATGAAATTCACATTCAACATTTTTTGTAGTTCCTCTTTAACAATTTCCCTTCAATTTGGATTCATTCTCCTCTAAGGTTGTCAAATTGGTTTGGAATTTTATTCAATGTAAATGTGATGTATAAAAGTATTGGGATCAATTCCTTTCATGTTAGTGTAGTCCCATGCATAAGCAGAGGAATGTTCTTGTAACATTTTTATTAAATCTTTCTTTTGAAATCCTTCCATATTATTATTGATATTCAAGGTTTTTTCTCGAAATATTTCTATTGAAGAATTGCAAAATTTTTACATAGATTGTAAAGGTAATTGACAAGACGATAAATATTCAATATTACATTGTTCTTGAAAACTTTGATTAGATTCACAATATGAGGAAGACTCATTATTTTCTATTAAATTCAAAATATGATATTCATCATCTATTTGTGAAGTAACAAAGACTGGTTGTATATCGATATCATCATCTATCCATTCTTCACTTTCTACTTCTATTGTTTTTTTTTGCAGGAGGATGTAATGTGAACTTCTTTGTTGAACTTCCATTAGAGATAAACATATCACCACATCTACAATTTGTAAAATCATAAATTGTAGCTAATCATGGTCTTCCTAGAATCAATGGATGTCCTCCTAAATTACTCTTGGGTGTTAGAATCATAAAATCAATAGGATACTCTAAAGAATCTAAGGATACAAATATGTATTCTAATACATCAATAGGTTTAATAATAGATTTATCTACTAATTGCAACAATGTAGTTGTATATTTAAGATTAGGAAGTTTCAGTTGATTCATAGTTTATTTACTCAATATGTTTGTAGTTGCTCCTAAATCAATCAATGTGTTTTGAATTTTAATACCATTGATGTGTGTTTTCACAATGGGACTTCCTGGATCAAGATATTTCTGAATTGTTATTTTCCCATCATGATATCCACAATTTTTCCAACTAATTGAATTATTTTGACTTCTTTTCTCTTTCTTCCTGGTCTTTTAATACTTAACTCCATGATTGTCTTTACAAATATTGGTATTTCTTTGATAGATTGTAATAAAGGAATTTTTATACAAACATTCTTTAGTTCATCTATCATATCATAATTAGGTGATAAAATTTTCTTTTCTATCCCTTTTTCAATTTTCAATCTTTAAGGAAAAGGTGGTGTTTGGACAAATATTGAAGGTTGTTATATGATGCGAGTTGAGTTTATTGGAATATCATCAGAATGTACAGTGGTAGTCTTTTTTTATATTTTTCTTCTTGATTAAGAGATTTCTCTTTCTCAGAGAGATTCTTTCAAATTCCTGCATAACAACTGATGGGGACTTCATTTCCAATACCCTACTAGGTTTGAGTTGGACATTGTTTAGATCTAATGGTGTTATCATGTAGGTATGGAATTTTATCATTCGATATTGTAAATAGGTTGTGAATTTTTATTATTATTTCGATTTGGAAGTGGTTGAGAGGGCAATTTATTTGGTCTTTGAGGAAATGGTAATGAAATTTGTGCATTTGGATTTTGAGGTTCAGTTGGTTGAACATGTTGAGGAAAATATTGTGATGGAAAATTAGGGTAATGCTGTTGATATTGAGGATATTTTCCATAAGGATTTTTCCATTGTTGTGACTAAGGTTGAGGCCAATATTTTCAAGGCATGGGTGTAGTCTAATTATTTGGTGATGGTTGTGAAAATGCTTGAGTGTTAGAACCCTGAGTCATATTTGGTTGTCAATTTTTCCACAGTCTCTTAGCAATAAAACAAAGGGGATCTACTTGAACTAGTATTACTTCCTCTTGATAAACAACTTTAAGACCTAGTATTTAAGGAAATTCCTTTGTATGATGATTTTTTGCACATATAACACAAGTTTCTACACTTTTTAAGTCAAGAGGGAATTCTCTTAGAGCATGTTTTTTTCTACATTTGGGACAAAAGACTGATAATGCAACATTTTTAGTTTTTTCCTTATTTTTCACTTTAAGGGTATCTATTTTTTCACTAAGATTCCCCAAAATATTCTTTTTAAATTTGTAAAGAAAATTTCCTAATTCAACCCTACTTACTGTCCTAGTTGCAGATTTATTAATCCTAGACATGAGAGGATCTCTTGGATCTTTCCTAGTTCTTGCCTTACCTCTTGAAATGTATATGCATAATTCACAAATTTCTCCAAATGATAACTGAGAATATCTCCCTTACCCATCAAATTGAGAAGATCAATCCACTCATCTCTCATGGATTTTAATAACAAAGATTTCAAATTTTCTTCATCTAATTCATACATTTTATCCCTTTTAACATTATAAGAAAATATTTCAATGAAATCTTCAAGATTTTCATCTTCTTTTTGCATCATTTTAAAGACTTCATGCTTAACATTATGGGGCATACAATAGTACTTATATTTCTCTGAGAATGTATTTTTCATCTCTTCCCATGTTCTTATAGAATTTACTCTTAAGCCCATGAACCATTTTAATGTTGCATCCTTAAGAGTTGCTGGAAATAATTTCAACTTTTGAGTGTCAAGCAAGTAATCATAAGATCTACAAAAGACTTAAAACTTAAAGAGAAATGTTTCAGGGTCCTCACTTCTTAATCCATGAAAATTTGGAAGGATGGAGTATGAGATGTTGTTCATTGTAGTTGTTGTATCTTAATTGAGGATAGGAAATCTAAAGGGTTCTGGATCTCCTCTAGCTCCTTCCATTCCCTCTTCCTCCACCTCTTACACCTCTTCCTCCTCAACTATTTCCTCCTCTTCGTCCTCCAATCCTAGGTTTTTCACCATTGATATTATGTACCTCTCCTTCCCCTTCTCCAGCCATTGTAGATTCTTCAGAACTAATATAGGGTTCCAGAATTGGGTTTTCTAATTCCTCTTCTAGTTTTTCTGGTTCTTTTATCAATGGTAAGCTAAAATAAGTTTAGTCCTCCTCTTATTCACTATGGATTTCTAGTTCTTTCCCTAGGGCCTAGAATTTTCTCTCCAATTGAAGATAGAAAAACTACTCCTTCTGTTGGGGATGCAAGATATTCTTCTTTTATTATTGCTTCAGTTGATGAGGTTGGTGAATCTCTAGGTTTGATTTTAGATTTGAGTACCTCGGGAAGTTTATGTTTTCTTGAAAATGATGGAATATGGGTTTGAGAGGGTAGTGTGGCACTACGAGGTCGTCGTGGGGTGAGTGATGATGTTGGAATTAATATTTTACATCTACCTACAAATCTACCTCCAGAATCTCTTTCCCTATGCATACCATTTTTTTTAAGCAAAAAGAAAATACTCCTATATACACTTCCTCGACAATGGCATTAAAATGTTTGGTGATTTAATTGATATTAAATTACTTACATGAATTATGAACTAGGGCTAGTAAACTGATGAAGTGTAAGTGCATTGTAATTTTTTTTTTTTTCTTCTTTATATAATTTGATTGAAATCCTTTGATACATAATACTCTATGGCTAGATCTAGATCTAATCTTCTGCATTATTTCTCTGTGGCTAGATCTAGATCTAATCTTCTACCTTATCTTTCTACAGCTAGGTTCTATGGGAAAGTAAAATATGGCTCCCAGCTTCGCGAAAATAGTTGTTGGCTCAGTTCTGTCTGCCCCTGGAGGGCAAGCTTCTACCCATATCGTCAGTGAAGCCCCAGCTCCCACTGTCCAGGTGGTCCAGGCCTCACTCGATGAGGCTTTGAAGTTTTCTGAAAGTTCCCTAATCTGTCGTTCAATGGTTTTTGGCCATGGTTGATAGATCTCCACAATTGGATCTCGGAGGTATGGAAGACTATCATTTCTAATGAAATTAATATCTACCCTTGTGCTAGGGGTTTCTTTATAGTAGATTTTGAAAATCTTGAAAGCAGACAATGCATTCTAGATTTCGGCCCTTGGTTTTAGGGAAACTCAGACCTATTCATGAAGCCATGGAACCCATCATTCGATTCCTCAACAACAGTCATAACCTCAACACCAGTTTGGGTGAGATTTCCAAGCCTACCCTTGCTTCTCTGGAATCTCTCCTCGCTAAAAGCGATTGGAAATGCAATTGGGAAATTTTACTGCAGGTGCCTAGAAATAGAGGAATATGCCAGAACCACCTATGCACACTTCTATGTGGAAATGGACTTCAACACCAGATTCCCAACTGAAATAAACCTAACAAGTAAAGACTATGTGTGGAACCAGAAACTTGATTATGAAAGTGTCCTCTTCAGATGTCGATCCTGCTTTGAGACAGGCCATCTAGCAAAAAATTTCCCAAAAACCTCCCAAAAAAATTTTGCTAGAAAAAACCACCACAGATCTACATGGTGGGAAGGAGCACAAAAACAACGCTACACTGCCATCAAAGAAGAATACTCTAGAGAAAACTCTGAATCACAAGAAACTGAGCAAGAAAGAAACAACTCTCAAGACAAGCAGGGGGAAAGCCCTACCCAACAACAAAAAAGTGAACTCAACAACCCCTCAAGCATCAACAATTATGAGGATTCAAATACTGCACAAAATAAATCTTCATTTAACAGCAAAGCAGATCTCCTAAACCAAAATTCTTCTCCGACTATCTTCAAAAGGACGAACACAATAGATTGTGAAGATAAGACACCAATGTCCCAAGAACCAGAAGAGATGAAGGAGATGCAAGATAAAGGAAGTTGGAAGACCGTAGAGGAAAAAAAGAAAGCTACAGCACCAATCTCGCCAAAAAGACGAGGAGCCAGACAATTAAAAACTAAGAAAATTATAGGTCCGATAGACCAATTTGGTCTCAGTGGACATTAACCACTACCATCTATAATCATCAATTTTTTTAACATATTTAAAATAAATAAATAAATAATAATAATAATAAATGTGTTAGAAGTCTTTGATTATTCATAGAAATTCGAAATTAAATTGAGTTATCGAAATATAAATTCTGAATTAAATTAAGTTATTGAAATGCACATGAGAAAATTAGTTATTCCTATAAAATAAGATTATATCTACAATGATGATCACACTCTCTTGTTTCAAACAAAACTAATTTTACTTATAAGATTCCACACTTTACCTTAAAATAGAAATCAATTTCACACTTTACATAAATGAAAATCAATCCATACTTTGCTTAAATCAAATTCACACTCTGTTGCATAAATGAAAACTGTTGTTACTTAAGAAATCTCATGTCTAAATAAAATCACACATCTGCATGAATAAAAATCACATTTGCATGAAAAATGAAATGAAACAAATTTCTACTTAAAACACACTCACACTTACTTCAACTAAATATCACACATGCTTGAATTTAACAACTAATTCTGGAAATTAATCTACTTTCTAAGATGAAACTTTGTGTGAAACTAGATCATTGTTGCTAAGATTTATCCATGTGCATTCAAAATCTGAACAGTAAGAATGATTATCATAATGATTTTAACTTAACTCTGAAAGAAAATTGAAAACATGAATACTTGATTGAATAAACAAAAATCTATGAGAATATAAGGCTAATAGCTAACTATTAAAATAAAGAAATAATTCTTACTATCCTGAGGGGGCCCTACACGAGAAGCAGATAGTCATTACCTTATTTATCAAGAAATTTAGGCACGCATTAAGGAAATGAAGTGATTCTTTTATAAATAGAGCATTAAAAACACAGTTTAAATCTCACTATGGCGTCTTTACTTAACAACCTACTCATTTCCGTTGAGAAGTATATTTATAGAGATAATAACAATAAATTGTTCAGAGCTATATGCCTAATCCTTGTCAACAAAAACCAAATTTAACTTGAAAAGATAATATTTCATAATTTTCTCATGATTTTGTATTATCAAAGCAAATCATGAGACACAGATCTCGTTCTCGCTTGCCTATTGCTGATTATGGAGGTTGACTTTTCCTCTGACCGCATTTCTAGGACTTTTTTCCATCAATCTAGTTCATGAGAATAGAAGGAAATCTTTGAGTGCATCAATTTCCACCTATCCATATATTTTTCTTCCCAACTAGCACCTTGGAACCTATCAAACCATAGACTTGATTGCAGAATCGTGTATTAGTTGCAGAATCATTACAATTCAGTAGCTGAAGTAAACATTAAACTAAATAATAAAGAACATTATCAATTTGAAATATAAGACAATTATATACCTTCCACATCATAATCTCTGTAGCTTGATTCCCAATGTGTGATTATGAAGGTCAAAAATAAATAGATAGAGTGAAAACGAGTGTTAAATAGAAGCAATTGTGAGGCTCAACAGTAATGTAGATATGTAGATGTAATATTTATCATGATGATAATGAAAAAGGAGGTTATAGCATGGAAATTAATTATGTATTCTTTTTGAATGGATGCATCTTTGTTTATGTTCCCTCTTTAAAATTTTGTGATTTTGTGTTAAATTATGTGTGTTGTGTCTTTTGATCTCTTACACAATGTTTATTTAAATGATATATCAATGTTAATGAGTATGATGTATGTTTTAATAAATTTAATCTATCATGTCACCAGCGAAACACTAATTGTCACAAATAAGTCTCCACATGCCTCGGGTGAAACTTTATTCCCTTGTGAAAGATAGAATATGGCAACAATATGCTAGACTACAATGAGCTCTTTGTTGGCACCACATGGTAGAACCCTATGTATTTATAGTAAAACATTTCACCAATAAAAATCTAGAACAAGTATCCATATCTTAGGATTTAAGACCCATTTAATTAGGTCAAAGGAGCTACTATATTTTAAAAGATTGACTACGATCCATATATTATTGTAGAAATTATGGTGTATATTTGCAACTTCACATGAAATTTTAATCAAAATCACAAGACACACACCTAATCTCCTTCTTTATGGAATTCAATTCATAATTTAGAACATCAATCGCAAACATGAAATAAGAATTAACACACATGCACAAAATATTTTTCTGAGGGAAAGAAATCTACTAAAACACCCTATGCTTTCTTGCATTAATATGATGAATAGAGATGTATTACAATTTCTTTTCTCAACTGAGCACAACCTGCAAGTGAATAACCTATCTCTCTCTCTGCCCACTGAAAATATTTGACCCAAACTTAGTCAATTTTTGTCTATGCTTGAGCCCCTATTTCCTTGCGCAATTCCTTGAAAAATTAGGCCCTTATTACTTAGGAAATTCCTTGAATTGATTGCACAATTCCCAAGGTTGATCATCTCATTGCATGCAACACCTATAAACTGAATACTAGTCTACAAATGATGTTACAATGCCTTCGAATCTCCAGCAAATCTAGGGAACTTGAATTCTCTGTGTGGACTAGCGATTTTGGGTTGATTGACTAGTTTACTAGATGACCACTAAGTTAGACTGAAGTCTTACTGCACAACTGATGTTCCACTAGTTCTTCCAATAGTTGGAACTAGTTTAATTGAAAACAACTTGAAATAACTATCCTTGATTTATACAAATTAGAAATTACATAGACTTAACTGAACTCTAACTCCTCCAACTAAAATTTATTGAGTAAACTAGGTGAAACAAGCCATGTCCCATAAGGTAACTGCATCCAAGTTGTTAGAATTCAAATTTTCTCAATTTAGTCAAGGAAAAATAAAATTGAGATTTTCTTGCTGCATTTTTCAACACTCCATCTCAGCAAGAAATGGATTAGAAACCACCCCTATCTTGCACCTATGGAACTCAAACTTCCCACTTGACAAGTCCTTTGTCAAAATGTCAGCATGTTGTTCCTTTGTTAGAATGTATTGTAGAAACATTATCTACCTCTATACACAATCCTGCAAACGGTGATACTCGATATATGTATGCTTAGATCGATCCTGAAATACAAGATTATCAAAGAGCTTGATGTGACTTGGATTATCACAGTTGGATCCATCATCTGACCAAATAGTCCCACAAGGATATTTATCATCCAAATCACCTCTCATGTTGCTTGACTTGTAGCCATGTATTCTCCTTTTGTCGAGCTAAGGGCCACATATTTTTGCTTCCAAATGTACCAGGAAACTGCTGCAGACCCAACTTTGAAAATTCCACCTGATGTACTCTTTTAGTTGGATGGAATCCCTTCCCAATCTACATTTTTGAAGCCACACAACTTCACTCCCTATGTCCATTTGTATCATAGTCAAAAATGGGTAGTGCCTATGAGCTACCGTAAAACACACTTAGCTGCCTTCTAATATAATTTTTCTAGACTAACCATAGCTTGGCTTAGCTAGTTGACTGCATGGCACATATCTGGTTGTATGTTCACAAGATACATTAGTGAACCCACTAACTGTTAATAAATAGTAGCATCCACTTCCTCACTTGAAGTGGCCTCCTCGTTCCTCCATTTGGTCACTAGAGGTGTCTCCATTGGTTTACAACTCTCCATGTAAAATATTTGTAGTATCTAATTTACATACTTTCCTTAAGAAACAAATATTTCCCCATCGCCTTACCATAATTCCAAGTCAAGGAAGTAGTGCATGAGACCCATGTCCTTCATTTCAAATTCACTTGCAAGGTCCTCCTTGTAAGATCTGATCAACTTCTCATCACCAGTCAAAATATAATAAAAATATATGAATTAAATAGTAAATTTACCTTCTATCAATATCTGATAGAGTTTTACATCCACTTCATGTTTGGTGAAGCCCAAATTGGTGAGAAAGCTGTCAATCCTAGTGTACCAAGCATGGGGTGCCTGTTTGAGATCGTACAATGCTCACTTGAGTCTACACACATGAAAATCTTGATCAAATGTTTAAAAAAAATTTGTTTGCTCGATGTACACCTCCTCCTCAATAAAACCATCGAGAAATGTTGTTTTTACATCTATTTGGTGGATCTTCCACCCCATCTACGCAGTTAGAGCAAGAATTTCTCTAATGGATGAATACCTTGCCATAGGAGAAAATGTATCCTCATAGTCAATTCCATCAACATGAGATAATCCTTTGGCCACAAATCTAGCCTTGTGCTTCTTTATGATTCCATCTTCTACATGCTTAAGCTTTAAGATATATCTCAAACCCAGAACTGTATTATCTACCGGTCTTGGGACCACTTCCCAAACATTGTTCTTCACGTAGGTTTCTCTACTTCTTTCTCAAAAGAGGATGGCTCCATATCTACAATCTTAGTCATTAGAGTCATGTAGCCAGTGTACCTCTCAAGTGACCTTCCCTGCCTATGTAAATTTGAAGGAGCTCCCACATTCTCCCTTGCATCCTGTACAAGTCTATCTGCTTCCCTGGTTCTTGTTCTACCTTCTCCCGATGGTTTTGCTTGAGTGGATATCTCCACTCTCTACTCCTCAATTTTTGGCTACTCCACAACTTCCTAAGGTTTTGACTTTGAAGCTAAAATATCCTCTTTTGGTGGCATATGAAGCTCCCTCTCAATAGAGCATTGCATCACTTTGTCCTCATCAAACTTTACATCCCTTCATACAGCTGTCATTCTAATGGATGGAAAGTACATATGGTAGTTGTGAGGAGTTTTTGTGTAACCCACAAATACCCCCAACTTTGATGTTGACTAAAGTTGCTTCCTTGATTCTTTGGAGACATGGAAGTAAACAGAGGTTCTAAAAATCCTGAAGTGTGAAACATCCAGTTTCCTCCTTGAGAAAGCATCCTCTGGTGTAATCATACAAAGAATATGATGAGTAATCTGGTTCTACAAGTCGATTACTCTATTGCATGCCTCATTCCACAAATACAGAAGTAGGCCTTGGTAATGTAACATAGCTATCACATCTCTCACAATGCTTTGGTTCTTCCTCTCAACTACCCCATTTTATTGTGGGTTGTGGGGTGTTGTCAAATCTCTTTGAATGCCTTCTTTCGCACATAAATTTTTGAATTCATTCGAAACATACTCACCTTCATTATCACTTCTGAGAGCCTTCACCTTCTTTTCAGTTTCTTTCTCAACTAGTGCCTTGAATTCTACAAACTTGGAGAATGTCTCATATTTCTTCTGCATGAAGAAGATACAACACTTCCTTGATAAGTCATCAATAAAAATGATAAAATATTTTGCTGGTAGTAGATTTTGTCAAGAAAGGTCCACAGACATTAGAGTGGATCCTTTCAAAGACTGCATGTTCTTTGTTGTCCCGATCATGGAATGTTGATTTTGTGTACTTCCCCAAAGTACATCCTTTGCATACATCCTATTGCTCAAGTGATCATTTGGGGAGGCAAGTGGTTATTTGTTGAATAATATTCCAAGAACCATGATGCAAATGGCCAAGTATTCTATTCCAAAGTTCCTTGACATAAAGACTCTACACTTTCTCCACCTTAGTTCTTAATGGAATACAATCTTCCACATCTAGCTTATACAAGTTCTTCTCATGAACCCCGATTTGCTTCACCTATCTTATGGCTATGTGTCTCCAGAATGATTTCCAATTTGTTGAATATTACAACATAACCACGGTCTTCCAAGACTACAACAAAGATGAGATTCTTCTTTAGGCCTCAAATAAACATGTCATCCTTGAGTTTGAGAGGGGAACCCTATTGTAGGTGGGAAGACCCTAGCGTCTTGGGTTGAAAACCCCAACAAATCGGAGGGAAAACATCAACAAGAAATGCTTAGACAAATAATCTAAATGCTTATACTACTGAACTGGGAAGAAGTGACCTTACCATTAGGTACTATGTTTGGGTAGATCCCACCGGGTTCAAACCCTTTGCTTCATCTGATGCCTTTGAAACCTGTAAATTATCCAAGAAAAGCATATGCAAAAGCAGTAACATAAAGCATATTCATGATATATACATTAGATCATATAATAAAATGAATGATTACACATTAATATAATATTTATAAACAAATCATAACATGTATCAATGCATAAACACGATAAATATCAGGAACACAGTAACATTTCTTTATTGATGTAAGCTACAAGAAAGATGGAAAACTACAACCTAAGTCTTCCTCCAGCTCCGAGTGGAACCATCCTCTAGATCCATCCTATCCCAGCCCTAGAAATCTTCCTCCATCAACATACACAAGGATATCACAAGAGGGATGAAGGATATCTCAAAAGAGGAAACATGAGTTTCCTAAAGCTTCGGGAGTGCAGGAGGCATAGGGATTTCTTTAGACTCGATCAGGGATCAATCAACTATAATATCAATATCTCATCTCTTCTCTCTCCTTTAGGTCTTCCCATGGAGGTTTATTTATACTTCTCCAAATTAGTTTTTTCCAGTTGGGAAACAGTTGGGCCATGGGCTATAGTAGGTGAGTAATAGGTAAAACCCATAAACTCTGCCTGAAATTAAGGAGATTTATTATTTTTAAGTGTTTTAACACATATACGTGGGTTGGGTATATGATGACCCACGTGTACAAGCTTTTAACATAGGGAAAAGTAGCGTATAGCAAATACAACACTGTTTTTAAGATTTTGGACCAAGTCTGGAAAGGAAGGGTTGCCCTAGGCCCTAACCAGAGCATCAAATCTACCAAGAGTGGTAAATGGTGCTATAATAGATGCCCCCTAATATATGAGCTTAGAAGGGGTACATGATGTCTTAAATGTATTAAGTGTATAGAAGGAATCATGCCGAGACCGAGGAGGAGATCACCAGAATTCAGCGTGCCAAGCCAATGAAAGAGATCAGAAAGAAATTGTTTTCTGAGGCGGGCATACCCTTGCTCAGAGATAGTAAAGCATGTCTGCATGTCAAGTACCAAAGAAGATACAATATTCATACAAGTATAAAGGAACTGAAAATACATAATGGATCATCCAATCATATCCAAGTAAGTACATGTATGAATATCACATATAAAGAGTTGATTAATGATGTTGAAGTATGAAGTTGATCATTAAAGTCATAAAACTGATCCAAAAAGTACCAAGTCAAATGGTGGAATAAATGGTACTACACTGCAACTCGGGTGCCAACATATAGTATGTCGTTGTAAGGAACTGCAACATATAAGGTGGATGGTTTCAACTAGAAGCAACAAGAGAAACTGACATGTGAACCAAGAAATGTTGATGCAAACCCGGGGTCTTCATCAAACGCCGTGGTACATTTCTACACAATGGGAATAAATGATATGAATTTGACCATGTGAGAAATCGTTTGATTAGCATTCAATGATGTATACAGTTAACAAACGTGACACTACTCACTGATAGTGATGATGACAACCAAGGTGCCCAGTACATTCTAACAAGTGTGAATAAATGAGCTGTAGTCGAACACTTGGAAGAATCTATCAATCAGGAGATAATGATGTTTTCCCATTGTCGATAGTGAAGGAGTCTGCCACCGATGACTACAATCCCTAAGGTACTACCAAATGGACTCTAGATCTCGTTCCCAGAGAAATGAGCTAAAGTCGATGGGAAAAGATCCGCTAGAAGGAAGGAATTAAGGCATCCTTCATCAATATAGCGCAAGTGTAACCTGTAGGTAAATTATGTGGAAGGAATCAGATGAATAAAGATGTAGTAACCCAATTGAAGCACATTTCCAGGGTACACAAGATGTAGCTAGTACATGATAGAAACCCTTTGAAACAACCAATAATGAAAGCTAACACAAAGGTGAGGAATCCACCAATAGGGTCAAATGGAAACCAAGGTGTTGCACGAATCCCAATGTGTGATAATTAAAGTTGATGTCGAACATAAGGGAAACCACTTAGTCAAATACCCATGATACTGATCGATGCTTAGCACAAGGTGACCAATCAATAATTAAAATAGGGCCATGGTGTGGCTCTAGATCTGCTCTTAGAGCAATTTGTCGTAGTCGATAAGAGCAAGACCCACCAACAAGAAGTCAATGGAGAGCTTCTCAAACCAGCACAAGAAAAGTAATAAATAGTTGATGTGATAACAAACATGAATCTGAAAACTAGGGATGGCCGACAGAAAAATAGGTCAAGAGACACCACAGAGAGGTCGACTGAGGTTTACTTCCCTTGAACAAAAGCATGACTCAACTGTGACTTCATGGCAGCAAAAGATAACTTTGTATAAATTTGTCATGCAGGAGGCACAAGAAAACTCTCCATATTCTTGGAAGCGATAACCAACCGGAGGAGTAATGACTCAATAACAAGGTTAAGGCTCTCCAAAATCAAACTAAAGCCCATCGCAATGGAGGAAAGACTTATTTTTTGGGTGCTTTGTTCAAGGGTGACACAATAGACTCGAGATTCCATCAAATATGGAAATAATGTCCCATTCCCTCTATTTTTTTGGAATATACAACTTTTTCATCTTTTTCATATTTATGAATGAAAAGGAATAAAATAATGTTATAGTATAGTGGAAAGAAAGAGTGTTGAAAAAGCAGATGCTCTAGTTCCTGGGAGGGGAACATTCTTATGCTCAATGCAAGGTGGCGAAACTTGTCAATGAAATTCAAAGGAATGTTCTTTCCACGGGTAAAAGGTGATGTCAAGTTGCAAAGGCTAGGCGATTACAAGGTTGATTTCGTAGAAGACATAGGAGAAAAGTGGCTTAAACACAAGTCCAAGTGAAGCCCGCTCAAGGCCAAAAAGTGAAAATGGTCAATATGTAATGTAGCAATACAACTTAACACAAAGGAGCCTCCAGGGTATAAATCCAAAAAATAGCGAAGAAGAAAGAGAATGAGTGTGCAACGCACAAGTCATGGTGAGACTAATGAGGACTCCTGAGCCTACTCAATATAGAAGCATGGGAAACATATGTCAGCTAGGATCTAACTAAGATGCCCATGTAAAGGTTGGCTCTACCATCATATCATGATTTTATAAGTTGGCGAGTGAAAATGGTTTGTGAATCAAGACATGATGGGGTCGACCCTATGGCAAACAAATATTGCATTATGGAGGCTAGTATGCAAAATGCAGTGGAAAGTGATAATGCCTAACCTATATAATAGTAAGAAAGCGATACTTGCCATGATGGGTTTGCAGTCATGGAACCGAAGAAATATCTCAAAAAAGTCTCCAAAATATCCTGTAAAAACAACCTATTCCCAACACTCCAAGCCAAAAGGTCAAAATGTCCATAAGATAAAAATCGCGTTTAGAAAAAATAATTTTCATTTTTCAACCTATACAAGGACTTTTGGACTCACAATTTTCTCGTTTGTGTTTTGAGCATAGAGCTGTGGTGAAAAACTCATGCAAGCTTCCTCTGTCAAATTCAACCATTCAAATTGTTTCAAATCTTCGAGGTAACTGTCTAATCATACTTGTTATAATTTTTTATGCTTTTCAGATGTTTTTTCACAAATTTGATCGTAGGAAATTATTTTTAAAATTTCAACTCTACGTACACACGAGTTTGATATAGGTATTCTGCATATACAAAGGCCCTATACGCCACTGTGTAAAAAGCAAACCCGCGTGTGCGTGAGTTTAAAATTTCAAACATGGATTTAATGATATGAAACATCTTTTCTTGCAGGATGACAATTACCTAGCGTGAAAGAGAGAACAGTGCCATTGATAACCAAGTGATGGAGGATCAAAACGAATTAGATTCTTTGAGAAGATGTGGTTTGTTAAAATTATTCAAAATTCCACACATGAAGGCGAATACTCAATTGCTTGAGTTGCTTATTCACTACTGGAGTGAAAAATATGATGCATTCGTGATTGATTAGATGCCCTTGAGGATCAAGATAGAAGACATTTATTTCATTATAGGTTTTTCCCGAAGGGGGGAGAGAGTGCACTCAACTGGCAGGATGAGAGGTAGTCTCAGTGTAGAAGACTATGTCTCTATATACTGTCCAAGCAACCCTGAAAATGTTAGAATTTAGATTCCAATCAAGTACGTAGAGAGTTTATCATTGAGAATCCTACTATTTACCATAGCTAGGGTAAACGGTTCTGCTGCTCTACATCAGGCTTCACGTGTTTCCATGAGCATAGCAATGGATTGCCTCACTACTGTCTTTGATTGGTGTACACCTCTCCTAACCAACATGAAGAAACAACTGCCATTCAGAAGGGTCAGATGAAGATTTTCGGATACAGAACTATATTATGTTCATTCTTTTTTGAGAAAGTACCTGGGCTTCATCCCAAGGTATTATATGTTGGCATTATGATGCATGTGTTGTAATTTATGGCAACCCACTTGTAGCAGAACAACTCTCTTGTATATGGTAACTAGATGAATCTATAGAAGATATATCAGCTGTGATAGAATGCATAACAGTAGTGTTTACAAATGTGATGAGATGCAGGACAGTTTCAACGAATCAGTTCAAAAGGCAACTTACTCAGATGAAAGATCATAGTATAGCAAGTAAATGACAAAGAATTATAGATCAATCTTCACAAAATGAAGAAAGAGAGGTATACACAGGTTCAACATTCACCAAGCTGCGTATACACGTAGGTTCACTGTATACAAGTCATGTATATGTACACATGCACTTTCACAAAAGGAAAAGCGTGTATACCTTGGAAAAATAAGTTTCTGGTCCAAGGTATTTGGTCCATGGTATTGGTCCAAGGTATTTGGTCTAAGGTATTGACCCTAGGTATTTGATCCAAGGTATTGGTCCTAAGTGGTTTTGGTCCATGGTATTGAGAAAGGCCTAAAACTATATAAGGAGGAGAAGATCATTAGGCCAAGGGAGACAAGCATTGAATATTTGATAAAGTGTGAGATCCAGTATGTAGGTTATGGGTTTATGATGCTCTTCTTGATCTGAACCAAGGAGGAACCTTAGCGGTTGATGGAGGATAAGATCTAATGATGGATGGGGATCTTAAGGCTTGAAATGAACTATTTTTATATGGCTTGATCATAGTAATCTAGATCTGAACACTGACGCATGTATTACTCCGTAAAAGTTATGATCCGGGTATAACTAAAGTCTGGAATAGCTGCAAAATTATGAATTAATATTTACAGATTTATACGCTAGTTGACTTTGGTAAAAGCGTGTATATATGCAGGTTTGACACATCGAAGTAGCATATACGTTATGAACTATGATGTTGCAATTGGTTCTGGTTGTTGATGTAGAGTTCTGGGTTTTGCTTTATGTTCTGGTGACTGCATTCTGGTAACAGTGTTCAAAGTGATTGTGATTTACTTCGGTGATGATGGATGATGGATCAAGTTCATAATGACTTATCATTATGTGATTTGATGGGCTAGATCTGGTTGCTAACACATGTATTATCCTTTATATGTGATGATCTGGGTATGTCTAAAGTCGGGAAGTGTAGCGAAGTTATATGTAACTATTTGCAGATCTATATGTCGGTTCTCTTTGATGAGGTTGCATATACACGCTGGTTTGACTCTTCCAAGTTGTGTATACACTCTGATGCATGGTTTTGAGGTTACAGCTAGTTCTGAATGATGATACAATGTTCTGAGTACAAATCTGTGTATTGGTTACAATGAACTCTCTATTCCAATTGGTTTGTTGAACTTGATTAAAGCATGAATGAATGGTTGATTCAGTTGTGTCAGAGGTTCAGAGGTTGTTAGTGATTGATTGAGTTTGGTTGATTCAGAAGTTAATGATTGAGTCTCAGTGATTGGTTGATGCAGATATAGTTGATGGTTGTATTGCAGTGGTGATTAATTTTGAGCTTCAATGTTGTTGATGTGTCCAGTATGAAAATTGGATGATACGTGGCCTTCAAATCGTGGTTTTGTGTTCCAGGAGTATCCAGTCTGAAAACTTGTGAAACATGGTCCCTGGAGGAAGAGAGAAGGTTGTAGCCTTCTGTAGGTCGACGCCTACGTACTAGTAAACATATTGGCTAGTACAAGAGCTAGGGGGTTATAGCTCCCTTCCAGTAGAAGCTGGAGAATGAGAGAAGGTAGTAACCTTCTACAAGTAGAAGCCTGCGTACTGGTATGAGTCTGCACTAGTACAATGTTGTAAACATATTTTCTTATTATTAAAAGAAGACAGAGATGATAATAGCAGGTGGTTTTCACCCACATTGGGTTTCCACCTTAAATCTTGGGGTTCATGTGTGTTTCTTATGCGTGATGGTTCATTCTATTATTAACTGCAAATGGTTATTGTTTAATGTTTAATCAAGTATTGATGCACAGATTAAAGATCAATATATAATGAATTAACTGAATCATTAGTTTGTTGGATATACACTTGTTTCCTTAAACACAGCTACGTGTACATGTGGGTTACCTTCACTGCAGTAGTGTACATGAATTTGAGTATGAAAAGAAAAAGATTATTGATTTGACTAATTCACCCCCCCCCCCCCTCAGTATTATTTCCAACAATTTGTTTCAGAGCAGGTCCTTTGGTAGAAACTTGATTTCTTGAAGGAGATCCGTAGAACAATGGGAAAGAAGCTAAATAATAAAGCGTCTCAGAAGAAGAAGACATCTCAAAGGAACTATGACAGTGGGAGAGTTGATTGGGGATTATGTGGAAGCAACTCTTCAGATTCAGTATCACCTTAGAATGAAGATGAATAAGCAAAAGATCTATCAGGTATGAATTCATTATCCTCTAGTGATACATTTATTTGTCCATTTGAAGATGATGAAAGTGACAGTGAAACAACTAAATTTGCTCTTATGGGTGAAAGAGAAAGATATAAAATAGAGGCAGAATTTAGAAGGCTCACAGAAAAAGTTAGAGATCAACAAGATCTATTGGACAAAAGGGAGTGTGCCTTCAAAGAAGAAGCCACCAAACTAAAAGAGGAAGAAATCAAAGTAAGGAAGCAGTACAAGGAAAATGAAGATTAATGTCAAAAGTTGCAGGATGAAGTGACATCATTAAGAAATGAAGTAAATAAAAGGAGCACAACAATCAAGAAACTCAAAGATAGATCCAGTTACTATGAAAGTCTTGAAGCTAAGATCCTCAGTCTAAAAGAAGATCTTGAAAAATCAAATAAGCAGAACTGCCCCAAGCTCTTGAAAAATAAGAGAATGAAGTTCTCGAATTAAGGCAACAAGTGGAAGAAGGAAGAAAAGATGAAGAAATCATGAAGAAGAAGTATCTTGAAAAGGAAGAGCATATCAGGTTGAGGTAAATATCCTAAAAGGTAAATTAGGAGAAAAGGATAAGCTTTTACGATTTCAAGATAGTACTAAGATTTTGGATGATATTCTCAGTAGTTAAAGGTCTCCTGCCATCAAAATTGGTCTTGGTTTTCATGAATCTATTGAAGGTGAATCTAGCTCACAAAGTGAGGCAAGGAACTCTAATGCAAAATCTGAAATGCTCAACAAGGAGATGAGAGGTCAATCCCATCAACAACCAAGGAAAGAAATTCTTCAAAGAAAATATTTTACTCCTAACCATGGAAATGATAGTCGGTTATTTCCTCAAATGAATAATGTTGAATGTTTTATATGTCATAATCTTGGACATATTGCAGCAAGATGCGGAAGTAGAATGGTTCAAGACCATCACACAGAAAGATCATCAGCTTGCAGGTACTTTAAGGGATATTGTTTTTCTTGCAATATGTTTGGTCACAAAGCCATTGATTGCTATAGAAGAAATATGAAACATGTAAGATGTTATGCATGTAACAGGCTTGGACATATAGTGAAGGAATTCAGGAGAAAACATCATCACACTTGAAGATATGGAAGAAGAAGGAAGTACAATCAAAAAAATGTGGCATGGCACAATGTACAGACATGATAGAATCAGGAGAAGCCGAAAGTATGAAACTTCAATGTTCTAAATCTCATACGCAAGTTTCATGAAGCCAAGTCATGTATATACGTGAGTTCAAAGATGCACAGTCGTGTATATGTAGGTTCATAAAAATGTTGTGGGACAGTCTCAGAAAAATTGATGTGATATGATTAAGACAATTATCAATTATCTTTTCTATCGTAGATGACTACAGTCTATGGATATTATTTAGAAGTGTTTTGATCCTAACAATTTGTTGATAACTTGATGTATATCTGATTGATGATGATGCCTTGATACTTCTTATTGATATATGCAATGATCAGATCTGACAGTGAATAGGTGGAACAGGTTCAGGGGGAGAACATGCTATGCTTCTAACAAAGCATTGTTGGCATTATGTTTAGAAGTCTTTTCAATGATGATGATGCTTATGTGGCTAAAGTGTTTAAATTGATACATCTTGCTATGTGACGGTTATAAGTTTCCCATGATGAAATCTCAGATGATACTTATATTGATTGGGGTTACATAGTTGTTATTCAGATCAGATTTATGGATGATTGTGGATGACTTTTTGATGATGTATATAGTACATATATGTTGCTTACATGGTGATCTTCATAAGGAAAAGGAGAAGTACAAATATTGAGCACATAACTTCATTAATTGATGATGAGCCACTCATTTCTTGTATGTTATTGTCATCATGCCTTCAAAGATGGATAAAGTTCATATGGTGCAGCTATGATACATGATTCCTATAGATCTTGGCTGTCACATGGTTGAGGATTGTTGTTGTTGATGATATCAAGAAATCTTGACAAATGACCATGAGCTCATGCTTTGCTAGATACATATTGATATCGCTTTGATGGATACATGGATGATTACTTAAGTTGCACATTGTTGGTTTGCCAAGAGAATGGTGTTATTGCAGGTCTCATGAAGACATAGCTATCTGAAGACATGGATTTTGTTGTAGATCTAACCCAGAAATATTATAGATCCGATATGAAAATATAAGAGAATACAAATATACCCAGAACAAGATAGAAATAGATAGAAATGATTCTTTATTATCAAAACCCTTAAGGTAGGGCAACTCCATACATTCACTCCTTAAGGAAGGAGAACACTCCACAAGCCATATGCCTGTTCATACAATAATCCTTCACTTCTCTCCACTTTTGTGCCCAAGAAAGTGCTCTGATACCACTTGTTATAGATCTAATCCAAAACATATGATAATAGAAATAAACCCAAGAAAGAACAAGATAGAAATAGATATAAATGATTCACTTTATTGATCAAACCCTTAAGATAGGGAAACACCATACATTCACTCCTTAAGGAAGGAGAACACTCCACAAGCCATATGCCTGTTCATACAATAATCCTTCACTTCACTCTCTCCCATGTGGAGTCTCTAGCCTCTATATAGGCCTCATACATACAATACCATGGATCATTACCATGGTTCCCTCAAACCATCAAACTAATACCATGGGCCCATTACATTTTTATTAACTACTTGTGGTCCCTTACATGACATGGGTTAACCACCTTATTTATTACTATGGCCCATCCCATTATTACATTATTACCTTGGGTACCTCCCTCGGTACCCCATATTATCCCCCCTAGGTATATAACAGATTTTTGAAGACATGGCTTACTTAACCACATAATGATGATGAGGTCTTATCTTATGATGATAGGTTGATACTCACATATGTTTATTGTCATGGTTTGGGATGTTCCCTAGTGATGATACATGGTTGATATATTTAAGGTCCTTGTGGAAAGTTCATGTAGTTCTTGATGATGATTTGAAAGATCATAATATGATGACTATGGTGTTTTCACATATGATATGGTGTGAATGATTTTGTGTTATTGCGTGGTGATATGCCATATGCTGACTTGATTCATGGAAGGTTATAATAAGGCTATTGAAAATAGCGACAAGAAATGCTAAAAATAGAAGTGCTAAAAATATCACTGCTATAAATAGCAGTTTGGGTATCTGTGCTGGATTGAGAAACAGGGAATGAAAAATGGAAGTGCTAAAAATAGAATTACTATTTTTAGTAGTTCAGGATGGATTCCTATTTTAGTCAGTCCCTGGACTAAAAATAGGAAGTAAAATTCGAATTTGAACTTAACAGCTGTTTGAAAATAAATTAAATAATTTCTCCATGAGTAATTAGTTGTGAAAAATCAAACATGAAGTCTATGTGAGGACATGCAATAGTTTTTCTATTAATTGAGGAATTTATCAATCAGTTAAAGAGATAAGGATGAGTTATAATTTGAGTTGTAATTAGTTGCCTCAGTTAACAGAGTCAAGTCAATTTAGATTGATTTAAATAGTTTGTTTAAATTAATGTGAGTTCAGTTAGTTAATGCATGCTTGCATATAACTGCTGCACTTCAGATAACTGAAGATTCTCTCATGAATAACTCATGCATGTCAGTTCATACAGAGACCTAGTTGAGATCAAATATGGGACATTGTACTATCATTTCGATGAAAATTTTCCTACAAAGGAAGCTCATCCATGGATGAGGATTTATCTCGTTCAGGACTGCGTAGTTGGATCAGAGGTTAGTGAGTGTGTGAAGAGGCCAATTCACACAAGTGGCTGCATTGGACCCCAATCAGAATTGCACAAAGAAATAGGAGGCTTCAAGGGCAGAACAGAGGTTAGATAGAGGCCTTTGACTGTCTATGAGCAACAAAGGTATTGCAGAGAGAGCAGGATAGCTTTTGAGCTGATTCTTTTTGTAATACTAGCTATATTTCCACTTGTATGATAATACAGAGTTTTGGTTTTAGCCTGAGGCTTTCCTTGGTTAAATTCTTCTATGTTATGTGTGATTGATTTCTCCATATCAGTTATATGTGTTGTTATTGATGTTCCTCATGTTCGATTAAGCTTCTGCTAAATTGGTTGTAGAAGTAGATCAAGTATTTTTCTTTAGTCTATTGCATTATCAGGTGATCTACAGGTGGCAATTTCTACATGGTATTGGAGCGAGGTTTTGTAGAAAAAGTTCTACATGGTATCGGAGCACAGGTGATCAAGGAAGAACAGTATACAAGAAGGGAGAAGTTGAAGTTTTTGATTCCTGAATATAGAAATCGAGTTCTTATCACATCTCTATTTCACCTATGGAATTCAATAGTTTCTGACTCAAATATTCCCTCTACAGCAATTCGAATTCTATAGCCTGGAAGGATCACATGGAAGCAATACTAGAGGATAATGGTCTAAAGGACTTCATTGATCAAGAAGTCCCCAAGCCGACTGGTGTTGTTGAATTGGCTGAATGGAAGAAATGTGTGGCTAGAGCAAGGAGAATCCTTCTGGAGGGAGTTCGAGATCACATAGTCTTGAGTCTCCATGGGAAGGAGACACCATTTTCAATGTGGAAAACATTGAAAGATCTATATCAAAATAGCAGTGATCAAAGGAAGCTGTCACTGAAAGACAAGCTTCGAAAGATCAAGTGTGAAAAGGGCGACACGATCTCTATGTATCTAAACAAGCTCACCACATGTAGGGATGAGATTAGAAGTGTAGGGATCACGACAACTGATGATGACATGGTGAGCCTTGCACTCCTTGGTCTTCCTAAGAGCTGGCATAGCTGTCAGGACTCGGTTAATGGAAGAGAGAAACTGCCAGATTGGGAACGACTTTGGTCAGATTTGATGCAGGAGGAGATAAGAAGAAGCACCAGAGATGGTTCTTCATCCATAGAGGATGAAGAAAATTGTGCCTTAGTGAGTAAGGTGAAGAAGGGGAAGGAGAAGGTTTCTCATTCCTAATCTAGTTCTTCCCATGGTGGGAAGAAGTTTGACAAATCGAAAGTGCGATGCTTTCAATGTCATGAGGTGGGCAATTTTGCTACAAATTGTCCACTAAGGAAATACAAGAAGGGATACGTGGAAGGATCAGAAGGTGAGGCACTGGCCTCACAGTTCGAGTTGGATTTCACATTGTTCGCATGCATGGTTTCATCCATGGTGGGAAGTGGTTGGTTTCTTGACATTGAAGCTTCTTTCCACATGACCGACAACAAGAGTTTGTTCAGTACTCTGGAGGAGAAAGATCTCCAAATACTCATAGCGATGGGTAATGATGAAAAGTATAGTGTCTCAGGTGTAGGCATGGTTATTTTTTACAGGGAGCATGGAGCTTGCCTGACCTTGACCAATGTCAAGTATGTACCAGGATTGAAGAGAAACTTGGTGTCGATGGCGATGCTGGAAGACAAAGGCTATGATGCAGTCTTCAGTAAGGGAAAGGTTTTCCTTAGACACATCATCACTAGACAGGTGAAGCGGATCAGTTCACAGGTCAAGAACCTATATTCTTTTGAGGTTCAAGATGCATGCAAAGCCTTGAGGACCAAGGAAACTGATGGAGACTTGGTGGTTGAGAGGGAGAGTACATTACCTCTGAACATGTAGTGCCAGAAGAAGTCTCATATGTTTTTGGAGGAGCCACGATTGGTGAAGCAACTTCAGGAGGTTGTGGAGCAGCCACAACTAGAGAAGCTAAGAGGAGATTGAGTAGAGACATATACTCATGTAGAGACCTCCAGTAGGGGGAAATTTCGATCCAAGTCGGTATAGGGATCACATGCAGCTATACCTCCAGGTAGGAGGTGGGGCAATGTGGATTGATCATCCCAAGGAGGAGGGGCGGGATCCTTGAGGTACCCAACCTCTTTGATTCAAATTTGCTACAGGAGCCCTGATGAAGAGTGTTACAGGGAAAAGTGTCTACACAGAACTGCTTATCCCACTAAGGTGTGGTATCTACCTTAGAAACAAACAAAGTAAAGCTACTTTCGTTTTTCCTTTATGAAATATAGATGCGAGAAGAACAAAGGAGACCAACCTATGTCTTGCGCTTGGCTCCTAGCTCGATTCCTCTCTCTTCTGATAGTCCTTTGCTACTTGCTTCCTTGTACGCCCAGCTTCACAGAGTACCAGTAGAATCAGAATAGCATAACACTATACAAGAACATGGATCTATATTCATAAACAATCTAGGATCAGATGTAAATTGACCATACAAATGCATAAAACATAAATGACACAAGAGTATGGAGGAAAACTTGAATAGATTTTATTGATAATCAAGAAAGAGCCAAGGGAGTTACAACCAGTTGTTCTGACCCAGCATCATCCTCTCAGCAAGTAAGCCCTTCTTCACCTCATACAAAGCTTAGATCACCCAACACTATGATGTTGTCTCAAGAAACCAACAGAAATTCCTTACAAGATGCAAAATTCCAGCCCCCTGGATCTCTGGGATGAGGGATCCATATATAGATATATGTAAGGGAGATGAGTCAGCTTGTGATTTGATTAGTGTCTTCCCTCTGATATTTCTTGCTTCCACTTGGAGATTGATGATCTCTTACTCATCCTTGGTCGAATTCAAAGAGGAAAGTGTCACAGGAGAAGTTTCTGGAAGATTCCATGCCTCTCCACCTCGCGGATTGACACTGCCATTTGTCACTTCTCACCCATCTCACCCCATAGAAGGGCTTTTTGAAATGCAATGCATCCATAGAGTGTACATAGGTGAGATGTAACGCACTTTGCCTATGGAGCAGGTGAAATGATCCTGTTTTGACCAGTTCTGAGCAGTTTTTCATGGAGAGCTTCTGGGAGAAGCTGTAATCAGTTGACCTTGTTCATTTAGGGGTTAGAACAACACTTTTAGGGACTTAGGAGCCCTTGGTTTATGGACATTTTATGCTTGGGGTTGCAGTGCCCAAAAATGTCTATAACAGTTGCCCCCTAAAGCATGAGGTCGTTAATCGTTTTTAATGTCTGGTGAAATGCTTTATTATGAGGATCTGAAGTTCTTTCAAGCTGGGAGGAGACCTGTAATAAGATACAATACAATACATTATCTTCATAATTTTTTGATGATCTAGCTGAGGCGGGCATTCCCATGCTCAACTTTATAAATTCATTTTCATGTACATAGGACAGACAATCGTCTGAGTGTAGACTGATGATTCTGGTAGAGCCATCATCCATTTGATTGGATGATTATCTGTGCAGCAACGATGTACATTTGATGTCTTTATTTCCCTGAATATATATCACAGCCCGGATGGATGAAACTAGATCCTGGGTCTTCAATCTTGTTCGATCTTCACTCGAAGTACAAGTCTATCCATGTGAGAGATGTTCTGGAGTCGAACATGGAAAGACATCGCCTGATTACCAGCCAATGATGTAAGTTGTTAACAGGCGCGAGAGGAATCACCAATAATGATAATGACCCTCAAGGTACTACAGTACAATTCACGTGGTGTGAATAAAGGACTTGGCATCGAACACCGCGCAAAATCTTTTGGCCGAAGGTTATTGATGTAAACCTGTCGCCGGAAGTGAGAAACTTGCCATTGAGGCATGCAAGCTTCAAAGTACTGAACGGGGTGTTCCTAGATCGACTTCTTGGATAATGAGCTGATGTCGACAAGAAGCGATCCATCATAGGAGGGCCTTAATGAATCCCACATCAATGACATGAACAGAGCAAATGATTTTAATGGAGGTGAAACATTTGCTCGTGGCTTATGTTTATTTTTTAACGAGCTTGAACTATGTGCTAAAACTGCTCGATTAATCCAGTCGTAAAATAAGAATGTCTCATATATGAAAACGACAATTTTTTGAGTTTTTCCCCACATCCTTTCTTTATGCAAGTTAGGAAATGACCAATCCTACGAGTTTAAAGGGTTAGAGGACCTACAAATTTAAAAAATAAATAGTCACTCTTCGCTTGCACACCAAAAGGTTTGCATGCCCCCAGGTATAAAATAAAGCTTCAAGGTCACCTTTCACTCTACTGAAAAAACATTTGTTTTATCAAGAAAGGTCTACCTCTTTCAGGTTACCAAAGATTGTTCTATTCACACCGCAAACAAAACACTTCTTCAGCGATGTCTACCGAAATAGACAAAGGTGAGACAATCCACTCACATAACTTTGACGAGGGAATCTTATTCCAGTCTAACCCCCTTTTCTAATCACGGATGGGAGTATAGACTACTCATATATCTCTCGCAGAAACCTACCCTATACCCGAAGTTTTCCTGCCAAAGCAGAACAGGGTGCATGCCCCCTAGGTTTCAATCATGTCCCCCGAATCACTCGCGCTCATTAGGTGGACGGACTGGAGATTGATGAGACATTCCTTGTGTGAAATGACCATTTAGGGATGGTATATGACTATTTGCTATGCGTGATCCGGGAAATGAAAGCTAGTCTACGAGCTTCACCACTCTTCCTTCGTGCGGAAAACACATTACTCTAAAGAGTGATGAGACAATGGCTCCCATGCAATAAATATAGTCTCGTCCAAGGAGTAGGTTATAATCCAGGGGTCCTTGGACTACCATTACGTTCATATGAACAGTTTTCCCTCTCAATGTTATGGGCACATTGGGAAGGATCCCTAATGGTCGACTGGTTCCTTTGTCAAAGCCTGTTAGATTTCTCATCTCAGGCAAAAGCGATGGCAAACCAAGCGCTTTCCAAGCAGTTGAGGAAAGGATACTCACAGAAGCCCCTTCATCTATAATGGTACCGGCCATAACCATTCTATATATTTGAGCAATGATTCGAAATGGTACACTGGCCGGTAAACGGGGTATGCCTAGTTGATTCAAGTCAAAGGAGACAACTAGGTTGTTTGGAGGTGGGACTGAATAGACTGCTGGCTACAACTCTGACGAACTTCCTTACTGCGGTAAAGGAATGGATAAATTGCCCCCATGTTCATCGGAGTCTGTGCTTATGAAAAGAATTTGGACGGTGTCATCCTTGTTCTCTTCAGTGATTTTATCATCTGAAGATGGAACCTCTGAAGGCAAGACCGGGTCAACTGCCGCCTCGACCTTTTGACTTCCGTCTGGTATGGGTTCAGATGGTTCGTCTTCAATGATAGATGTTTCGGATGACCACCTAGGTAGGTCAGCCGGATTTTCAACTAGTGACAGACTCGGCAAGAGTTTTTTTATATCCAGGAAGAAGTCGTAACGGTGAAACCGGACGATCGTCCAAAACTCTTTTAGCCTCGTCTAAGAAGGGACAATGGTGGACGGCATGATCGCCTTTGCACAGTTTACAAGGAAATCTATATTTTCCTTTTTGTCCTGGGGCTTCACTTTCACTAGTCAATGGTGTGTTTTCAACATGATAATCCGAGGTTGATGACACCGGGTTGTGCAAACGAGGAGACCAGTCCCTTAAGATCCGAGGGATGCAGGGACAATCTCTATGATAGTGGTCTCCTTTGCAAATGACACATGGCGATTTAGGCCTGGTCGGTGCAGTGTGTGGATTTTCGCTATACGATGCTTGGTTTCCCCCTTTCACTTTTGGCTCCTTATTCTTCTTCTCTTTCTTCTTCTTTTCCTTTTTCTTCTCAGATACTTGATTTTTTGCTTTACCAGCCCCATCAAGCGAAGAGGAAGGAGGAGAGGAAAAATTGGAGGAAGTAGAGGGTTGGGGTGTAACTCTCGATTCGTCTAGTTGCTGACTCAATTGTTCAAGAATTGTGGTGTTCTGAACGACAGAGGTTGAGAAGAGCCATACGGGCAAGCCGATTGTCAATCCTGGAAGCGACAATGTGGCCATATGGGGTTCACCAACATCTCCCCAAGAGGAGAAGGGACTAGGATTTCCTCCAAGGGGAATTCCTTGGTTGGTGGATTCCATTTTCTCAACCTAAGATCAACATAGGAAAGGGTGATGATTATTCCATTTAAAATAAATTTTATATGCTTTGACATAACTTGTTTTTTCAATTTTAAAGAGTCGAGAAAAAACAAAAGATGACTCTAGTCGCCTTCGATTTTTAATGAGCCTGAAGTGACAAGTGCTCAGATGGACCTTTTCCGTTAAGGAGTCTGAAAAGGAATGAAAGGGATTGCTCTGGAAATCTAGGTAGAGGGATTACCAAACCAATTGCAAAACTACATAATACTTTTTACGGTACGACAGTCAATCTTCCTGAATGTTGTGTTCAGTGCATTGTGATCGATAGGGTGGCAGACACGGCTTCCTATGGATAAATAATTAAGCCTATTGTGGTCTCCCAAAATATACTCGACGGTACGTGGGAGCACAAGTCCGTACTGGCACTTATCGTCTCAAAGTGGAGGAATCACCCAACCATTAGTGAGAACAACAGTTACCAGTCTTTACGATGCCGAAATACGTTTCTAGCCTAGACTTCTAGATGTTGTGCGTTAGGTTCCAAAGCGTTGTTAGATTCATTAAATTTATTTTATAGTTGATCTTGCTTAAGAAATTTTCCTTTCAGGTTCACCGCGTGATGTAGATGTACAATTCCTAAAATGCAACCTAAGATGATAAACAGCCTTTTATCTTCTTTGTGCAATGAAAATCCTAGCTACTAAGGAAAGAGAGACAGTATTCTTTCACAAAGAGCAAAGAGCACACACTATATGCACTGTCCTAAATCAAACCAATCAAACAGTCTAAATGCAAATGCACATGCATGTATTTGTTTTTGGCTTTCTTAGTATGTGAATGATAAAAAGGAAGCTAATGCGCAAATCTGAATTACTTTTCAAGCGACAACTACTAACAAGTTTCTTTTCAAAATAAAAAATGAAGACAATCACAACACTTTACGATTCAGAAATGAATACTTGCTTTCGACACTAGAAAAACTACAAATTCAGATCAAATACAATAGTAACAGGGTAATTGACTATCAAGATCAATCAGACTCTCTTCTAACGACACTTACGACACTTTCAAATCGAGAATCGACAGTACAACTACGTTACTTTTTTGCAAAGGAGAACTAAAAATGACTCAACAAATACACAAAAACATTTACAGTTCTTTGCACAATGGAGGTGGAATAATAGCAAGGAAAAGGGTTTCAAACAGAGGTATATTGATTACAGGTAGAAAAACTCATGAATAGAACTGAAAAGAATGAATCACAGAAACCAAAACTGAGGAACAATGCCTAGTCTGATCAGCGCACCTGTAACACAGTGAACTTGAAATGCAGCGCACCTACTACACTCGAGAAGTGCGCTGAATTTCATATTCACAAAACAGAGCCTGCGTTGGGCCAGAGATGAGACTTTTCTTGGGTTTCGGGTCACAGTTTGCAGTTCAGTTCAGGGGTTTTGGCCGAGCAAATGGTAATCAGTAAATCAACAATCAGGGGTAGATCTAAGGAGGTTACTAGAGCTACCACAAGGGAAATCAGAGAGTTTGTAAATCAGTTGTTTAATTCATAAACAAAACCTGGAGATTGACTAAAGCGGCATTTATCTACTATGCAAATGCAGTTCGAAAGCTACCTGGCTCGACTTCAGGCTCCGTCTGTAAGTTTATAAAATAAACAACTAGGAAGATAAACAAACAACCTAGTCGCTCCCCAGCGGAGTCGCCATTTTGTTACAGGGAAAAATGTATACACAGAACTGCTTATCCCACTAAGGTGTGGTAGCTACCTTAGAAACAAACAAAGTAAAGCTACTTTCATTTTTCCTTTATGAAATATAGATGAGAGCAGAACAAAGGAGACCAACCTCTGTCTTGCGCTTGGCTCCTAGTTCAATTCCTCTCTCTTCTGATAGTCCTTTGCTACTTGCTTCCTTGTACGCCTAGCTTCACAGAGTACCTGTAGAATCAAAGTAGCATAACATTATACAAGAACATGGATCTATAATCATAAACAATCTAGGATCAGATGTAAATTGACCATACAAATGCATAAAACATAAATGACACAAGAGTATGGAGGAAAACTTGAATAGCTTTTATTGATATTCAAGAAAGAGCCAAGGGAGTTACAACCAGTTGTTCTAACCCAGCATCATCCTCTCAGCAGGTAAGCCCTTCTTCACCTCATACAAAGCTTAGATCACCCAACACTATGATGTTGTCTCAAGAAACCAACAGCAATTCCTTACAAGATGCAAAATTCCAGCCCCCTGGATCTCTGGGATGAGGGATCCATATATAGATATCTGTAAGGGAGATGAGTCAGCCTGTGATTTGATTAGTGTCTTCCCTCTGATATTTCTTGCTTCCACTTGGAGATTGATGATCTCTTACTCATCCTTGGTCGAATTCAGAGAGGCAACTGTCACAGGAGAAGTTTCTGGAAGATTCCGTGCCTCTCCACCTCGCGGATTGACACTGCCATTTGTCACTTCTCACCCATCGCACCCCATAGAAGGGCTTTTTGAAATGTAACGCACCCACATAGTGTACTGAGGTGAGATGCAACGCACTTTGCCTATGGAGCAGGTGAAATGATCCTGTTTTGACCAGTTCTGAGTGCTTTTTCATGGAGAACTTCTAGGAGAAGCTGTAATCAGTTGACCTTGTTCCTTTAGGGGTTAGAACAACACTTTTAGGGACTTAGGAGCCCTTGGTTTATGGACATTTTATGTTTTGGGTTGTAGTGCCAAAAAATGTCTATAACAAGGAGTAGCAGGATTGACTGATTGGGTAGAGACAGATGCAGATGGAGTGGTAGAGCTATAGTGCAGGAGTCCCAAGACTGTGTAGAGCTAGTAGGCTACAATGATGCAAGAGGCACATGAGTGTTGCACTAGTGCAAGATGGCATAGAGAGGTGTGCAACGGTGCTAGATGCATGGGGTGTTGTAGTAGCTCAAAGGTCATAGAGGGAGCACTTGTCAGTAGCAGGTAGAGCTTTAGCATCAGAGTATGGTTCTAGCCCAACAGAGAGGTCAGTGGGGAGTTTTTTGTTCCGAGAGTTGCTAGAGCAACCACACTTGGTAGAAGTGTTGCATGTAGAACATTCTAGAGGTACAGGATCAGGTTCGAGTTGAATCCTTTCTTATTGAGAGGGAGTGTTGAAAATAGCAACAAGAAATGCTAAAAATAGAAGTGCTAAAAGTAGCATTACTATAAATTGCAGTTTGGGTACCAGTGCTAGATTGAGCAATAGGGAATGAAAAATGGAAGTGCTAAAAATAGAATTGTTATTTTTAGCAGCTCAGGATGGACTCCTATTTTAGTCATTCCCTAGACTAAAAATAGGAAGTAAAATTCGAATTTGAACTTAACATCTATTTGAAAATAAATTAATTAATTCTCCATGAGTTAATTAGTTGTGAAAAATCAAACATGAAGTCTATGTGAGGACATGCAACAGTTTCTATATTAATTGAGGAATTTGTCCATCAGTTAAAGAGATAAGGATGATTTCTAATTTGAGTTGTAATTAGTTGGCTCAGTTAACAGAGTCAAGTCCAGTTAGATTTATTTAAATAGTTTGTTTAAGTTAATGTGAGCTCAGTTAATTAATGCATGCTTTCATATAACTACTGCACTTTAGATAACTGAAGATTCTCTCATGAATAACTCATGCATGGCAGTTCAGATAAAGACCTAGTTGAGATCAAAGAAGGGACAATGTACTATCAGTTGAATGAAATTTTTCCTATAAAGGAAGCTCATCCATGGATGAGGATTTATCTCCTTCAGGATTGCATAGTTGGATCAAAGGTTAGTGAGTGTGTGAAGAGGCCAATTCACACAAGTGGCTGCACTGGATCCCAATCAGAATTGTGCAAAGAAATAGGAGGCTTGGAGGGTAGACTATAGGTTATATAGAGGCCTTTAACTATCTATGATAAGCAGAGGTATTGCAGAGAGAGCAGGATAGCTTCTGAGATGATTATTTTTGTAATACTGGCTATATTTCCACTTGTATGATAATACAGAGTGTTGGCATTATGATACATATGTTGTACTTGATGGCAACCCACTCATCTCAGATAATAAATTATAGTGTAGAGAAAAGTTCACGCACTTATATGCAGAGAAAAGTTTATTTCATGTAGAGAAAAGTTCACGCACTTTTATGCAGAGAAAAGTTTATTTCATGTAGAGAAAAGTTCATGCACTTTTATGCAGAGAAAAGTTTATTTCATGTAGAGAAAAAGTTCACGCACTTTCATGCAAGGAAAAGCGCATATATGTTGGAGAACTTACCTTTGGTCCATGGTAGTTAGTCCTTGGTATTTGAACCTATGAGGAAAAGCGCGTATATGTTGGAGAACTTACCTTTGGTCCATGGTAGTTAGTCCTTGGTATTTGAACCTATGAGGAAAAGCGCGTATATGTTGGAGAACTTACCTTTGGTCCATGGTAGTTAGTCCTTGGTATTTGAACCTATGAGGAAAAGCGCGTATATGTTGGAGAACTTACCTTTGGTCCATGGTAGTTAGTCCTTGGTATTTGAACCTATGAGGAAAAGCGCGTATATGTTGGAAAACTTACCTTTGGTCCATGGTAGTTAGTCCTTGGTATTTGAACCTATGGTTTTGGACCATGGTACTTCTCACGTACTTTCATGGTTGGTTCATGGTATTAGTCCAACAGTTTTTGATCCTATGGTTTTGGCCCGTGGTATTGTGAAAGGCCTAAGCCTATATAAAGCAAAGGAGATCACTTGGCTAATTCATTTTTCTTGCAAATTGAATATCTTAAGATCTGAAATATTGGGTTATTGTTTTGAAAGTTTGATCTATGAAAGTGAAGTTGAAAGCGAATCTGTGAAGGGTGATCTCTCGAACGCTGCAGCTGCGGAAGTGCGGAGGCACCACAGAAGGCACAGTGCGGAGGCGCCACAGAAGGCGCAGTGCGGAGATGCCACAGAGGCGCCATAGAAGGCGCAGTGCGGAGGCGCCACAGAAGGTGCAGTGCGGAGGCGCCACAGAAGGCGCAGTGCGGAGGCACCACAGAAGGCGCAGTGCGGAGGCGCAGTGCAGAGGCGCCACAGAAGGCGCAGTGCGGAGGCGCCACAGAAGGCACAGTGCAGAGGCGCCACAGAAGGCGCAGTGCGGAGGCTCCACAGAAGGCGCAGTGCAGAGGCGCCACAGAAGGCGCAGTGCAAAGACGCCACAGAGGCGCCACAGAAGGCGCAGTGCGGAGATGCCACAGAGGCGCCACAGAAGGCGCAGTGCGGAGGCACCATAGAAGGCGCAGTGCGGAGGCGCCACAGAAGGCGCAGTGCGGAGGTGCCACAGAAGGCGCAGTGCGGAGACGCCACAGAAGGCGCAGTGCAGAGGCACCACAGAAGGCACAGGTGCGGTGGTCGTGGCGCCACAGAAGGCGCAGGTGCGGAGGTAGTACAGATATCCGCAGATCTATACCAGTGAAGTTGCGATCCCTGCTTAAAATTTGTTTTAACTGCCTTTGACTATTCTGCAGGGTTTTGGGTGCATAACTGATGTTTGGTTACTGGTATTGAGTTCAGATAACAGCATGATTAATGACTTATCTTTATGTACTAGATCTGGTTGATAACTCTCATAATATCATTGTATATGTATGGATCTGGTGATTGGGTGATTCAGAAGGTTGTTTGATTATGAGCTTCAATGTTGTTGTTGGGTCTAGTATGAAAATTGGATGAAAAGTGGCCTTTCAGATTTTGTGTTGTGCTTCAGTGTATCCAGTCTGAAAATTGATGAAACGTGGTACCTAGAGGAGAGAAGATTGTAGGCCAGCGCCTATGTACTAGTATCTAAGCTAGTACAAAAGCTAAGGGAGATCTTTGGAGCATTGTAGCAGGTAGCAGCCTGCGTACTAGTAAATGGATCGGCTAGTACAAGAGCAAAGGGTGTTGTAGCTCCCGTACTGGTATAAGACTGCACCAGTACAAATATTGTAAAAGGATTTTCTTATTAAGAAGAAGATTGAGATGACTTGCAGCAGGTGGTTTTTCTCCCGCATTGGGTTTCCACCTTATATCATGGTGTTCATGTGTGTGCCTTATGTGTGATGATCTATTCTCTATTATGGCATCTGTTATCTGATAATATGGTTGATAATGTTCTAATGCACTCATTGAAGATCAATTAACTTAATCATAAGAAGTTGTGGAAGTAGCATATATGAATCTGATTATGGAAATGAAAAAGTTTTATTAATGTGATAATACTGATTCACCCCCCCCTCTCAGTATTATTTCCAACAATTGGTATCAGAGTAGGTCCTTTGATAGAAGCTTGATCGCTTGAAGGAGATCCGTGGAACAATGGGAAAGAAGCTTAAGAAGAAAGCACCTAAGAAAAAGAAGTCATCTCAGAAGAACTATGACAGTGGGAGAATCGATTGGGGATTAGGTATAAGAAGCTCTTCAGATTCAGAATCATTATCAGGTATGAATATATTATCCTCTGATGTTCCAGCTATCTTTCCTTTTGGAAGAGATGAAAGTGATAGCAAAACTACTGAATTTGCTCTTATGGGTGAACAAGAAAGATATCAAATAGAGGCAGAATTTAAAAGGCTGACAGACAAAATTAGAGATCAACAAGATCTATTGAACAAAAGGGAATGTGATTTCAAAGAAGAAGCTACCAAACTAAAGGCCCAACTAGAAGAAGGAAACAAGGTAAGAAAGCTACTCAAGGACAAGGAAGACCAATGTCAAAAATTGCAGCATGAAGTGACATCATTAAGAAAAGAAGTCAACGAAAGAAGCACAGCCATCAAGAAACTCAAAGATAGATCCAGCTACTATGAAAATCTTGAAGCTACAATCCTCTCACTAAAAGGAGATCTTGAAGAATCAAAGAAGCAGAATACAGATCTACTCCAAGCTATTGCAAAACAAGAAAACAAAGTCACCAGCTTAAAATCTCAACAAGAATGTGCCTTCCGAGTTCGTCAAATGCAGCAGGATCTGAATGAAGAACAAGAAAAGGAGATTCTCAAACTAAGGGAACAAATGGAAGAAGGAAGGAAAGCTGAAGAAGATTTGAAAAAGCAATCTCTTGAAAAGGAAGAACAGCTTCAGGTTGAGGTAAATATCTTGAAAGGTAAACTGGAAGAAAAGGATAAGCTTTTACGATTTCAAGATAGTTCTAAAGTCTTGGATGATATTCTTAGTAGTCAAAGGTCTCCTGCTATAAAGACTGGTCTTGGTTTCCATGAATCTGTTGAAGGTGAATCTAGTTCACAAGGTGAGGCAAGGAACTCTAAAGAGAAATCTAAAGTGATCAACGAAGAAATGAAAGATCAATCTCATCATCAACCAAGGAAAGAGATTCCTCAAAGAAAATCCTTTACTCCTCCTATGAATAATGTTGAATGTTATGTATGTCATAATCTTGGACATGTTGTAGCTAGATGTAGAAGAAGAAGGGTTCAAGACCATTATGCAGAAAGATCATCACATTCAAGGTACTTTTATGGATATTGCTTTGCTTGCAATATGTTTGGTCACAAAGCTGCTGATTGTTACAGGAGGAATATGAAACATGTAAGATGTTATGCATGTAACAAGCTTGGACATATAGCTAAGGAATGCAGGAACAAAGTGTGGGCACCATATCAAAAGGAGAAAATGTCATCATCACGCTTGAAGATATGGAGGAAAAAGGAAGTACAGTTAGAAAAAGGTGGCACTGCACAACGTACAGACATACCAGAATCAGAGGGAGCTGAAAGTACAAAACTTCAGTGTCCTGAATCTCATATGCAAACTCCATAAAGGAAAGTTGCATATATACGCGAGTTAGTTACTGCACAGTCGCGTATATGATTGTTTGAAGAAAGGCAGTAGGGACAGATTCAAGAGAAGGATCAGTTTTGCTCTAGTTAATAATAATGATGTGTGGATATGATGGTTAGAAGTGTTTTGGTTCTAACTTGATATTGATGATGTCTTGATACTTCTTATTGATATGCATGATCAGACAGATGGCACAGGTTTAGAGGGAGCATATGGACTTAATGCATTATTAGCATTATGGTTAATAGTCCTTGGTGATGATACTTATATGGATAAATGATTCATCTTGCTATGGTTATGAGTTGTTCACATGGTTCTTGGATCAGATTTATGGTTGATTCTCTAATGATGCTTGCATGGGAAGCACTTAGCTTGAATTCACATCTTCTTGATGTTGAGTCACTCATATGCTGCTGTCGTCATATGCATAATGATCATATATTACAGTTATGATTCCTTTCATTCTTGGCACAAATGGATGATGATTGTTGGCTGGATACAGGGATGATTATTCAAAGTTGCATTGTTGGAGACATGATGATAATGAGCTCTTATCTATATGATGATAGGATTGTTTCATACATATGTTGATTAATGCAGATATTCCCAATTGATGATACTTGATTCATGTAGATCTGGATGGCTATGATGTTTCTCACATAGAATGTGAAATTCTGTTGATGCGGACATACCTTGATGATTCATGCACTAATACAAGTTGCTGGTCTAGTTGCTATTGACAGATACTATGGAGCAGATCATAAAGTGTTGTTGCTGATGTTCATCTTATTTAGGTGATGTCATATCAAGACTCATGATGTAATAGTGTCATCTCTTCAGGTCATGTAACGACCTATGTTGGTTTCCCCACTATGCCTAGGATGAAGATGTAATGTATTTGGTTTTCATTTTTCTGATATATCCCCACTTGGTTGGGTGATGGATGTATGTATTGAATCTTTTAGGAAGGTCATTTGTGATGTAGAACATCCTTTTGCAGACCTTGCTTACAGTCAGGGGGAGCCTGAGCATGAACAGCACTATATAGCAGAGCAGACATTTCAGCTTGTTCTCAGAAAGAGCATGATAAGATTGGTGCACCATGACATATACAAAGGGGGAGCTCATTCAGAGATTTCAATAGGTACTCAGGGGGAGCTTATAATGCATTGTTGGCATTATGGAGGACGTACAGAAGGAGATCTTAGATGCTGGTCTGATTATTGCTGCAATCTATCTCTTTCATGGTCATGGATTATGGTTCTTCTTTGTAGATCTGGTTTATAGTCAGGGGGATCATGTTCTTAGGGGCAGCATAACCCTTTGCCCTTGATGTCAAAGGGGGAGAGTGATTGGTTGTTGTTGCCATCAAGTCCAAAGGGGGAGATTGTTGGCATTATGATACATATGTTGTACTTGATGGAAACCCACTCATCTCAGATAATAAATTATAGTGTAGAGAAAAGTTCATGCACTTATATGCAGAGAAAAGTTTATTTCATGTAGAGAAAAGTTCACGCACTTTTATGCAGAGAAAAGTTTATTTCATGTAGAGAAAAGTTCACGCACTTTTATGCAGAGAAAAGTTTATTTCATGTAGAGAAAAAGTTCACGCACTTTCATGCAAGGAAAAGCGCGTATATGTTGGAGAACTTACCTTTGGTCCATGGTAGTTATTCCTTGGTATTTGAACCTATGAGGAAAAGCGCGTATATGTTGGAGAACATACCTTTGGTCCATGGTAGTTAGTCCTTGGTATTTGAACCTATGAGGAAAAGCGCGTATATGTTGGAAAACTTACCTTTGGTCCATGGTAGTTAGTCCTTGGTATTTGAACCTATGAGGAAAAGCACGTATATGTTGGAGAACTTACCTTTGGTCCATGGTAGTTAGTCCTTGGTATTTGAACCTATGAGGAAAAGCGCGTATATGTTGGAAAACTTACCTTTGGTCCATGGTAGTTAGTCCTTGGTATTTGAACCTATGGTTTTGGACCATGGTACTTCTCACGTACTTTCATGGTTGGTTCATGGTATTAGTCCAACAGTTTTTGATCCTATGGTTTTGGCCCGTGGTATTGTGAAAGGCCTAAGCCTATATAAAGCAAAGGAGATCACTTGGCTAATTCATTTTTCTTGCAAATTGAATATCTTAAGATCTGAAATATTGGGTTATTGTTTTGAAAGTTTGATCTATGAAAGTGAAGTTGAAAGCGAATCTGTGAAGGGTGATCTCTCGAGCGCTGCAGCTGCGGAAGTGCGGAGGCGCCACAGAAGGTGCAGTGTGGAGGCGCCATGGAAGGCGCAGTGCGGAGACGCCACAGAAGGCACAGTGCGGAGGCGCCACAGAAGGCGCAGTGCGGAGGCACCACAGAAGGCGCAGTGCGGAGACGCCACAGAGGCGCCACAGAAGGCGCAGTGTGGAGGCACCACAGAAGGCGCAGTGCGGAGGCGCCACAGAAGGCACAGTGCGGAGGCGCCACAGAAGGCGCAGTGCAGAGGCGCCACAGAAGGCGCAGTGCGGAGGCACCACAGAAGGCGCAGTGCAGAGGCGCCACAGAAGGCGCAGTGCGGAGGCGCCACAGAAGGCGCGGTGCAGAGGCGCCACAGAAGGCGCAATGCGGAGACGCCACAGAAGGCGCAGTGCGGAGGTGCCACAGAAGGCGCAGTGCGGAGGCGCCACAGAAGGCGCAGTGCGGAGACGCCACAGAGGCGCCACAGAAGGCGCAGTGCAGAGGCGCCACAGAAGGCGCAGGTGCGGTGGTCGTGGCGCCACAGAAGGCGCAGGTGCGGAGGTAGTACAGATATCCGCAGATCTATACCAGTGAAGTTGCGATCCCTGCTTAAAATTTGTTTTAACTGCCTTTGACTATTCTGCAGGGTTTTGGGTGCATAACTGATGTTTGGTTACTGGTATTGAGTTCAGATAACAGCATGATTAATGACTTATCTTTATGTACTAGATCTGGTTGATAACTCTCATAATATCATTGTATATGTATGGATCTGGTGATTGGGTGATTCAGAAGGTTGTTTGATTATGAGCTTCAATGTTGTTGTTGGGTCCAGTATGAAAATTGGATGAAAAGTGGCCTTTCAGATTATGTGTTGTGCTTCAGTGTATCCAGTCTAAAAATTGATGAAACGTGGTACCTGGAGGAGAGAAGATTGTAGGCCAGCGCCTATGTACTAGTATCTAAGCTAGTACAAAAGCTAAGGGAGATCTTTGGAGCATTGTAGCAGGTAGCAGCCTGCGTACTAGTAAATGGATCGGCTAGTACAAGAGCAAAGGGGGTTGTAGCTCCCGTACTGGTATAAGACTGCACCAGTACAAATATTGTAAAAGGATTTTCTTATTAAGAAGAAGATTGAGATGACTTGCAGCAGGTGGTTTTTCTCCTGCATTGGGTTTCCACCTTATATCATGGTGTTCATGTGTGTGCCTTATGTGTGATGATCTATTCTCTATTATGGCATCTGTTATCTGATAATATGGTTGATAATGTTCTAATGCACTCATTGAAGATCAATTAACTTAATCATAAGAAGTTGTGGAAGTAGCATATATGAATCTGATTATGGAAATGAAAAAGTTTTATTAATGTGATAATACTGATTCACCCCCCCCCTCTCAGTATTATTTCCAACACAGAGTTGGGGTTTTAGGCTGAGGCTTTCCCCAAGTAAATTCTTCTGTGTTATGTGTGATTGATTTCTCCATATTAGTTATATGTGTTCTTATTGATGTTGCTAATGTTCGATTAAGCTTTTGCTAAATTGGTTGTAGAAGTAGATCAAGTATTTTGCTTTAGTCTATTGCATTATTAGGTGATCTGCAGGTGGGAATTTCTACAAAGGCTCTTTCTACTAAGGAAATGAAGCAAGTTAATCTTGATGAGATCAAGAGGATGAGTTGATATCTATATGCAGACATACTTTGTCACAGGTTGATGATATTTACACTGTCATATCTTAATGAACATATACAGGTTGCTGGTTTGGATGTTGACAGATGCTTATGGTGTAGATCATACATGGTGTATGATAGTTGTCGATGACTATCATTGTCTTGTTTAGACATTTGGTCTCTGTTATAAATGTCATGTATATCATTTGATGTAAAGGGCATATAAAGACCCATGATGTAATAATTTGTCTTTGTCTGTCGTAGTCTTTTGATGAGTCCTTTTTGGTCATATGATGTAATTTCTATCATTTATAAACAATTGGTATATCCCCACTCGGTTGGGAGGATGAGTCAAATTTGGCATCTCCCCACTTGGTTGGGAGATTGATGTATGTATGAGTCGTTGGTGGTAGGAAGGTAAAACTCACATAGTCGAGTGATAGAGTCATGTTATTCTTTTGGAAAATATTTTCAAACTCTGCATGTGCTCAGGGGGAGCATGGATGATATAGAGCATCTCAACATGTACAAAGGGGGAGTTTAATCAGAAAATTCAACATGTGCTTAGGGGAAGCATGATAAACGTTTATATTCAGTTGTCCAAATATGGAAGTATTATTTTTGGTCATCCCTTTGCTCTTGATATTAAAGGGGGAGAATGTCATGGTCCACCCTTTGCCCTTGGTGTCAAAGGGGGAGAGTACTTTGGTGTTTCTTGTTATCTATAATAGTTTCTACAGCTTGCAGCAATCAGCACCAACATGGTTGCCATCAAGTCCAAAGGGGGAGATTGTTGGAATTATGATGCATGTGTTGTAATTGATGGAAACCCACTTGTAGCAGAACAACTCTCTTGTATATGGTAACTAGATGAATCTACAGAAGAGATATCAGATGTGACAGAATGCATAATAGTAGTGTTTAAGGATGTGATGAAATGCAGGATAGTTTCAAGGAATCAGTTCAGAAGGCAACTTACTCAGATGAAATATTAAAGTATAGCAAGTAAACAACAAAGAATTATAGATCAGTCTTGACAGAATGAAGAAGGAGAGGTATATACAGGTTCAACATTGACCAAGCTACGTATACACACAGGTTCACTGTATATAAGTCGCGTATACATACACATGCACTTGCATAGAAGGAAAATCATGTATACCTTGGAAAGCTAAGTTTCTGGTCTGAGGTATTTGGTCCATGGTATTGGTCCAAGGTATTTGGTCTGAGGTATTGACCCTAGGTATTTGATCCAAGGCATTGGCCCTAAGTGGTTTTGGTCCATGGTATTGAGAAAGGCATAAAACTATATAAGGAGGAGAAGATCACTAGGCCTAGGGAGACAAGCATTGAATATTTGATAAAGTGTGAGATCTAGTATGCAAGTTATGGGTTTATGATGCTCTACTTGATCTGAACCAAGGAGGAACCTTAGCGGTTGATGGAGGATAAGATCTAATGATGGATGGGGATCTTAAGGCTTGAAATGAGCTATCTTTACATGGTTTGATCATGTATAATCTAGATTTGAACATTGACGCATGTATTACTCTGTAAATGTTATGTATTACTTTGTAAAGTGCATATACACGCAGGTTCGACACATCGAAGTAGCATATACTTATGAACTATGATGTTACAATTGGTTCTGGTTGTTGATGCAGAGTTCTAGGTTTTGCGTTATGTTCTCGTGACTGCATTCTGGTAACAACGTTTAGATTGATTGTGATTTACTTCAGTGATGATGGATGATGGATCAAGTTCATAATGACTTAATATTATGTGATTTAATGGGCTAGATCTGGTTTCTAACACATGTGTATTATCCTTTATATGTGATGATCTGGGTATGTCTAAAGTTGGGAAGTGGAGCGAAGTTATAAGTAAGTATTTGCATATCTATATGCTGGTTCACTTTGATGAGGTTGCGTATACACTCTGATGCATGGTTTTAAGGTTACAGCTGGTTCTGAATGATGATGCAATGTTATGGGTACAAATATGTGTACTGCTTACAGTGAACTCTCTGTTCCAGCTAGTTTGTTGAAGTTGATTAAAGTATGAATGAATGGTTGATTCAGTTGTGTCAGAGGTTCAAAGGTTGTCAATGATTGATTGAGTTTGGTTGATTCAGAAGGTAATGATTGAGTCTCAATGATTGGTTGATGCAGATATAGTTGATGGTTGTATTGCAGCGGTGATTAATTTTGAGCTTCAATGTTGTTGATGGTTCTAGTATTTAAATTGGATGATACGTGGCCTTCAAATTGGGGTGTTGTGTTCTAGGAGTATCCACTCTGAAAATTTATGAAATGTGGTCCCTGGAGGAAGAGAGAAGGTTGTAGCCTTCTATAGGTCAGCGCCTATGTACTAGTAAACATATCAGCTAGTATAAGAGCTAGGGGGTTGTAGCTCCCTTCTAGTAGAAGCTGGAGAACAAGAGAAGGTAGTAACCTCCTGCAGGTAGAAGCCTACGTACTGGTATGAGTCTACACCAGTATAGTGTTGTAAACAGATTTTCTTATTATTAAAAGAAGATAGAGATGAAAACAGCAGGTGGTTTTCACCCACATTGGGTTTCCACCTTAAATCATAGTGTTCATGTGTGTTGCTTATGTGTGATGGTTCATTCTATTATTAACTGCAAATGGTTACTGTTTAATGTTTAATCAAGTACTGATGCACAGATTAAAGATCAACATATGATGAGTTAACTAAATCATTAGTTTGCTGGATATACGCTTGTTTCCTTAAACATAGTTGTGTGTACACATCGGTTACCTTTATTGCAGTAGCGTATATGAATTTGAGTATGAAAAGAAAAAGATTATTGATTTGACTAATACTGATTCACCCCGCTGTCTTAGTATTATTTCAAACATTATCTACCATCAGTAGCCCGAGAGAACCACATATGGGTAGATGGATTAACTTGATGAAACATCTAGGGGGCGCTGAGTTCCCTAGGATGACTTTTGATGACGATTTTTTCCTTTGGTGGGATCAATAGGTCATTGCAGTCGAAGACTACCCTTATGCTGGAATGGATTTTTGAGGAGATCCAGATCTAGTATTGCCACCAGACATAGCATGGGGTGCCATAGGTATAAATATTATTTTTATTTTTTGAAATTTTCAGAATTTTTTTTTGGATTTTCAATATAAATTAATAAAAATATTTTTTATGAAACAAAACACTTAAAAAATTATTGATCATGTTTCATATGTGGTAGTAGTGATATCTGATGTACTTCCTCGACATAGGCATCGTGGAAGAGATGCTGAAGGGGCCGCAGCTAAGACTAAGAGAGTCCTCCATGCAGTCTAGAGAAACTTGGTGAGTCTGACTCACCAAGTACCCATGGTGGCCATAGAGGACTTACTAGAGGAGATGTAGCGACGCGTGGTGGGAGTACCATAGGACTGGATGTGACTATTTCAGCGGGTGGCTACTGCCGTCATTTTCTTTCTATCTGCTCATCCTGAGTAGGAACCTTAGATAGATGATTAGATCCTTTTTTTATTAGACATGATGAGGGGCATAAGCCCAAATTTTGTAGTGCATTTTGTCCAGATTTTTGTATATTATTTTGGATACAAAAAACTCTATATATATATATAGATGGTTTTATGATGATCATATATACAGATGATACTTCGATTATTTTTTATGTTTTAATGTGATGAATGATTTATATGTCAATCCAATGCTTGATTAGTAATAGAATTTTCTAAGGAATTTTCTAATCGTGGAATGTGAAAAAATGTGATGTAAACAAATGATCTTTGCAATAAGTGCACTATCAAAAATTGGTGATACAAATAAGGATCTCGTACCCGATAGATGTTATTCAGTTGAGATGCCACCAGTTGTGAGTCTAAATAAACTACAAAAAAATCAATATCAAGAGATATCACTTCAGATAGTAAACTAATAACAACAGTATATTCGGAAATATTATTTTAAGTGGGATCGATATATACTCCTCTCGAAACCATCAGCTGGCTAGATGGATAATAATCACCCAAGCCATAGAGGCAAGGTTCCGGGTGTGTCTACTTAAACCATCAGCGAACCCTAGATCTATCAAATCATCCATCAATACTTGCCAAAGCAGATCAAAATTATTGACATCACTAAAACCGATAGATAGATATGTAAAATCATACAATATATTCAAACAAGTAAATGCTCAGCCGAAGCTTAAGCAAAGTACTTCTTAAGGTAGAGCCCATTTATGGTCTCCACCATCTTGTTTCTTACAAAATCAATCAATTCATAGACTCCCTTTTTCAAAACTCACTTGACAATGAAGGGACCGTACCACATAGACTTAAACTTGCCTACCCCCAAGGCATCTTTGTCTTGATCCTAGACCAAGACAAGGTTTCCTTCAAAAAAATTTCTAGGATGGATAACTTTATCATATTGAGTTTTTACCCTCTTTTTATGAGCTTCATTTATTATGGCAGCATCTCGACACTACTCATCAAGATGTTCCGAATGAATGAGGAATTATTCAATACTAGAAGTCTTAGGAAGAAGTTCAACAACTAGTTTAAAGGAAGGAATTTCACATTCGACAGGAAAAATAGATTCCAACTCGTAAACCAATTGAAAGTGAGTAAAACCAGTGGTAGTTTTAACTAACGTTCGGTATGCCCAAAGTGTCGGGTATAACATGATGTGCCAATTTGATCTAGCTTTGTTAATCATCCTTTGTAGGATGATTTTAAGGGATTTGTTCATGGCTTTGACCTGCCCATTAGCTTGAGGATAATACAGAGATGAATGCTCCTACTAGAAACCCAACTTGAGAGCCAATTCCGACATCAGTTGATTATGGAAATGACTGCCATGGTCATTGAAAATCCCTTTAGGAATACCGAACTGGGAAATAACTTGATCGAAGAGAAGCAAGGTAGTTGTTCACTGTCATTCTTGAAAGTAGGCGTAGCCTCAACCCACTTAGTAAAGTAGTCTATGACTATGATGATATACTTGTGATTTCCTGCTGAAGGTAGATTACAAGTAGTAAAATCAATTCCCCACTTTGTGAAAGGATTGACGGTGATCACAGGGAAAAGCAGAGCTGGATGTGCATGAATTTTCTGAGTATAAACCTGGTAAGGACAACATCCCTTGACCGCTTCAATACATATTTGAAGATTGAAGGCCAAAATTAGCCTACTCACAAAATTGTTTGGGTTGTAGAAAGCCCACATAAATAACCACCACAAGCTCCATTGTGGTAATTACTAAGGACTAACTCAGCTTCTTCCAAGGTTAAACAACGTCTAAGGATTGAATCAATCCCGCGAAGATATAAAGTATCACCTATAATAATATAGTTTTTAGTGAGGTGACGCAATTTTCTACCCTCGTCCTTGGAAAAAGCGAGCGGAAACTTTGAAGTCTGGAGATGTAGATTGATATCTCCATACCAATGATCTTGTGAGGAAATAAGAAATGGATGTTGATCAACAAAATTTTCTTCATGAATGATTTATTCCCCACAAGGTAGCTCTAAGATCAACTCTGCAAATACTAAACATTTCTTAGATTTAGCCAACATTAATTTGAGGTCAAATTCTTGTAAAATGACAATTTGTCTATTATATTTTCCCCCAATCACTCACCTACTAAGAAAAAATTGAAATGGACTAACGACTGCTAAGACGAAATATTTTTGAAGCAGAATATAATGTCGAAGCATCTGGACAACATGAACAACTACCAAAGCTAATTTCTCAATGGGAGAGTAGCGTGTTTTTGGACCAACCAAGCCTCGACTCAGATAGTAGATTACATGCTCACACAAGGCATCATCTTCCTAAACTAGAACCATACCAATAGTTGATTCTGATACAATGAGATATAAGAGGAAAACTATGCTATAATCAGGTGGACTCAAGAAAGGAGTAGAGGTTAATTCTTTTTTCAAAGCATCAAAAGATCATTGTGCAAAATCATCCCATAAAAATGGGACCCCTTTCTTAAGCAATCGCATAAATCATTTTGTGATCTCGACATAATTCGCTATAAATCTCCTCGAGAAAATTTCTTTTTCTTGGAGACTTTGAAATTGACATATGGAAGACGAGGGAGGCAACTGAAGTATTGCCTCAACCTTAAAGGGATCTACACGAATCCCCTCTGCTGACATGATGAATCCCAACAACCGACTGAATGTAACCATGAAAATGCACTTATTCAGATTCAATAGGATTTTATAAAAATGATATCATTCAAAAATCACTGAAGATGTTTAGGATGATCAATTCTCTTTTGAGAACGTGCAGCTAAATCATCTAGATATGCATCGATAATGTGCTTCATGTCGTGCAAATCATATGATATAGCCTGCTAAAAAGTATATCCAGAATTTTTGAGGCCAAAAGGCATATTTTTGTACGCATATGTACCCCAAGGACAAATAAAAGTTGTCTTGTGTTGAGCTTCTGGATGGATACTAATTTGATTATAACCAGAGAATCCATCCATAAACCAAAAAATCTCATTACTCGCACATTCATCATTAATTTGATCAATAAAGGGCGTGGGGCAGTTGTCCTTAGGAAAATATTTATTTAGGTCCCTAAAGTCAATGCATATGTGAATCGTTCCTTGATTTTCGTCTATGGGGACTAGATTAGAGACCCACTCAGTTAAAGAAACAGGTTATATGAAACCCACCTTAAGCAGCTTCTCAACCTCAGCTTTGATAGTTGCTTCTCTTTTGGGGTTAACTGGTTGAAGTTTTTTACGAATAGGTTTTGCATTCTCGTACGTCTTGATCTCATGCTGGACTATAGAGGGATTTGTTCCAAGAATTTCCTCATAAGACCAAGTGAATACATCACAAAAATCTTTAAAGAGATCGATATAAGTTTGAATCTCTTAAGGGGAACAATCAGCTCCAATGAAGACATTTTCAATTATGTTTCGATTCCTAGATATGTTCACCAATACAGTTTGTGAGATAACAGACATGTTACCTTCAGCAGAAAACTATGCTGGGCCCAAAGGGTTTAAAATTTCATGAACATCGCTAGTAGAAGGACTGGAAAAACTTGACTCTACTTCCTACAAATGAGGGAGGAAATACAAACGATGATGCAAATCATTCCATGGTCTTTCAACACCTATCATTGCTTCTAGAATTTCTTCTTCAGATGGTAAGATAGTATCTAAGCAATCCTAAGTAACAGGCGAATCGAGAGTCCAAGTCGGAGCCACATCTCCATCCAGCTCCTCTGGAAAAAAAGGAGTAGGATCGGAGTTTGCAAATTTAACAATAGACTAATAAGAAATTTCTACTGCAGACATAGGACATACCATTCCACCTGCCTGCCCCTCACCTAATGTGGTGGTAGATGAGGGTAATGGCCAACGGTCCAAAAAATAATGAGTTCTAAATAACTCTCTTCGAAAATGTACCTTGGAGGACGAAATAACATTAATTATAGCTATAGGAGCAGGAAGATCAAAAGTACCCACTAGGGAAGAGTACATTGCAACTCCTAAATTCTCTATAGTCTACTTGGGATTGTCCACTAATGGAACAGTAGACTCAGAAGATGCATGGGAGTATCCTGGAGAATTATTCATCTGATCAACCTTTACAATTCTCCCTTCATGAGGAAAAAAAGGATGTGAAATAATGATGATACAATGGAATCCATCTCATAAATTTAATTCCTGCCTAAAAGGAAGTTGTAATCTAGATCCACATCGACTATCTCTACTTCAATATTCACCAACTTTCCCCCAACACAGATGGGAAAGGCTGGGATAATCCCGTGCAACCTATGAGAATGACCATCAAATGTTGTCAACAAAGTTGGTGAAGGAACAGCTTGAGGCGATCCAATAGCCTTCCAACATGACATGGGCAGTACACATGTGGAATCTCCCTCATCAATTACAGTTCGAAAGATATTGGTATTTCGATATGTAGACTTTATCTAGAAAGCCATATGATGTGGGAGTATTTTCTTGTGTTTGAAATATTGAATGTAAGCACAAGAGAATTTTTTGGATCAAATGCTCCGATCGCAGTGAGTAATGCACTACTTTGTGCGAGGCACGATTGGAGTACCTCTAACGTCGACATAGCACAAGGACTCTGAGCCAGATATTATACAATTGAGTAGTTATGGGCTACCCTAGCATTAGGGTTTAATGGTTGAGCATTTTGTGGAGCCTTTTAGCATCTAAGGTATAAACTTAGCAAAGGGCCTCTCAATATGGAGTGGCTCTGAAGCATCGAAAGTAGACTTAGCCTTAGATGATTCTTATTCACCATAATCACATGATCATGTAGAAACATCAATATGTGAACTCATCATGTAGACATTTGATGTATTATCCCCTTCCTAGTTGCCCCCTGTGGGGGTACCAGTACTAGAGTTCATGCCAGCAAGTAATTCCTGCCCTTGGGGAAAAGGGTTAGTGAGGATAGCCTGGGAGCTAGAAGACCCCTGTTGAACTAATAAGTGCTGACCATCTTGGATCTTACGGAATTTATGAGTCAAATGATATCCATTTCACAAATTGCATGGAAATTTTACTTTTTTCTTAAACTCTTTCCTACCCCATCCAACATCATTGCCGAGTTTGTTTGCATTGCCTTTCCCGTCATGGTTCTTTTTCTTACCTCGTCCTTTCTTCTTCCCATCAGATTATTGGTTTCCTTTGGGGTTATAAGTTTGGATGACATTTATAGATGTAGGTTGAGAAGGCATAGGTGTTGATGGTGATGCTTGCATAGAAGAAGCAATTTGTAAAGACAACTGCTACAATTGATTTAGCGGGTTGGTCTTGTTAGCATCGATTGATCCAACTAGCCTGTCAGCATGAGGACCTAGATTCAGCTTGGCTATATCAACCTTGGACCTAGGAGCATTAGCTAGAATTTTTTTAAGAACCCTAGATTGAGAATATAATAAGTTTTAATTGTTGGGCCCTAAAAATAGCCTATTCTTCGGTGAACACACCGGAGAGCGACACATTCTTAGAGATCTTAGGTTGTAAGGATTTAAGAAACCATTCAAGAAGGAACTCTTATGGAATATCGGCTTTAATGAGCCTCTTCCTCCTCCTCCAATATTGGATGTGATCTGAAATGTGGGTTTCCTAATCCTGGCGGAAATTAGCCAATAGCTTAGTTCCAGCATCATAGCAGACATGCAACTGAAAATGGTTCAAAAATATTGTAGCCAAATCACCGAAAGAAGTGAAGGTGCCCCCCGAAAGTTCAATGTACCACTTACCCGCATTTCCAACTAGGGTACGTTGAAATAATCTAAACCTGATTGAATCATCTATCAAGGAGTTTGACGAACACCATAAGTGGAAAGGGGTTACATGGTCACCTAGATCTTCACCAGTATTCCCTTAGAATTTAGGTATGTTTGAGGGAAGTTTGGTCAGAACCGAAGGCCAAACCAGGTTATATCTAATCAGATCATTAGTTAATTTAGAATGATCTAGCAATTTTAACATTGCCAAAAAAGGTAGTCACAGAGGACCATGAGGATTCCACCCGGTGTGGGCGAAATTCCCAACCTTCTAAAAAGAATGTCCTGAATTTGTGAAGGCATCAATTTTCCTGAAGTAATTTGCAAAGCCACCTAAACCACAAGGATTTCCTTGTGGTCTAGAAAAACTGGAGTTTGACTAACTCCTGCCAAAAAAAAATTTTAGTTAGTGAAATTCCCCCCTAGAGAGGTGTTAAAAGGAGCAGAGAGCTCTTGATAAGGTTTACATGCATCAACGTAGGGAGAAAAGTTCTGGAATGAACTGACAGAAGAATACAACATATTCCTTTGTTAGCTAAAGTAATAATGATACCCAGCTGCAAGTCCATTAACTGCAGGGTTTGTCCAACCTTGAAAAGGATTATAACTTTGACCCATAGAGGGAAAAGGTACCGATCCTAAATATGGGTTGGAATGTGGTATATGACCACTCCCAAAGGGAAAACCCTAAAAAGAAGTTGATCCACTTGCCATGGAAGTCATGGATGTGGAGGCAGCTGATGGAATACTTAACGGAACTGAAGGAATAGCATTGGTCGGCATTCCAAAAGGGAAAAAACCAATGCCAGAGGCAAAAGCTTGAGTACCCCCACTCGAATATGGAATGGAAGTACAACCAAATTTATCAGTGCTAGGAGTACCGGAAGGTATGGAAATCATTCCTCCTCCTTGTATGGATACAGGAGTTTGCGTACTAGTAGCACTCATGATGGACGTCATGCTTCCAACAGTGGTCATCGAAGGAAAATATTGAAAGAACCCTGGGCTTGAAGGCCTATTGGTCGGAGTCCCGATGTATAATAAAATTTCCGGGTGATTGGGAGGAAGACGAGAATTGGGAGCCAAAAGTGACTCTTGAAGCTCTTCGACCTCAATAAGGTCTTCTAACTAGAAGAGGACTATTAAAAGAAATGGAGTGTTCCTCTGCAACTTTGTACTTGTACTGGGTCTATCTTATAAATCAATAACTCCAACCGAAGGATCAATCTCTGATGCATCTACTACCACTGATTCAAAATCACTGGCATAATTGCTCCTACACCTTTAAGGAGAAGGCTCAGGACTCATAGGTGAAAGCCCACAGAGTCTCCTAGACTGGCGAATTGGTCGATCAACCACCAACCACCTATGTTGTCAACAAATTTGGTGAGTTAATATATTGATTCTGAATAAAGAGAAACCCATGTTTAATAGATTTTTGCCTTGTTACGAGTACGAGGAGATGGAATAAACTCAACTTTCATCATGAATTTTTAATGAGTCACGCGACGAAAACTCAATACCTTCATTGAATTTTTAAAGAGTCAAATGAATAAAAATGAGTGTATCTTTTCTAGTTTAGTGAGTGAGGAAAAATAGGTAATATAACTGGTCATTCCTTCTGTTAGTTCTAGTCTTTGCAGCCCGTCACCAGGGATCAGCATGAGTTCTTACTATGTCTGGTTTTGTTAGATGTTTTGTACATGATATTCATCACAAAACATGTCATAAGTATATTTATTAGGAGCAGCTTGGAAAGAGATTTATAACGATATATCACACTCCAAAAACCGGCTCCCGGATCAAAAGATATGACCGAATGAATGGTTGACTCAAAGGCCAGCCTCTCGTGCAGCAGTTCAGGTATTGAATAATCTAGAGGAAGCTAGGAGATGTCAGTGGCTGGACTATGATAGAGAATAACATAGCATTTGAGGTCTATTGTTGTGTTGCTATTCCTCATCTCAACATATGGAGAGCTCGTTTCTCTACTTTGATTGAGAGATATATCCTATGCAGAGGGCACACTGCATTATTGACAGTGAAATTGTTGGTTAAAGGTATACAGTTGCTAATCTCATGGTCCTAGAGAGGAATTACTTGAATATTTATAGATGTTCATTCATTGTTTGTTGTCATCCTTACTTACATCTCTTCCAAGATTTTCAATTCATCAACCTGTGTCTATTTTCCTACCTAAAATGCTTCAGCAAACCAGCTTTTATTTGAGCAACATGATCTGGAGTGCCACCCTATGCGCAACACTTACACTTGGGAAACAAACAGAAATTCTGTATGAAGGAGTTGCAATAGAAGATGGTTGGAAGCCAAGCATCTTTGACACTTTCACTCATAGGGAAGGGACTACTCCGGATGGAAGTAATGGAGATGTAGTTGTTGATCAATACTATCGTTACAAGGAGGATATTTATCTAATGTCTGTGATGGGAGTAGATGCCTATAGATTTTAAATCTCATGGCCTAGGCTTATTCTTGATGGTGAAGGACCTGTCAATCAAAAGGGCGTTGAGTATTATAATAACCTCATAAATGAGCTTTTGTCCCATGGCATTCAACCATATGTTACATTGCACCACTTTGATCTACCCCAAGCTCTGTAAGATTCCTATGGAGGTTTCTTAAATCCACAGATTGTGGAGGATTTTAAAGGTTATGTCGATGTGTGTTTCAGAAAGTTTGGTGGTCCACTTTCAATGAGCCCAAATATATTTGCCACCCCAGAATATGATCAAGGCTTTTTCCCACCTCAACGATGCTCCCAACCATCTGGAAATTGTACTGCTGGAAACTCAACTGTTGAGCCTTATATTGTTGGTCACCATGTTTTTCTATCACATATAGCTACTGTGGAGCTATACAGGAAAACCTATCAGGAAAAGCAGAAGGGATGGATTGGATTAATAATTTTAGTAAATTGGATGATACCTCTTACTAATAAATCCACAGATGTGGTTGCTACTCAAAGAGCAAATGATTTTATGGTGAGCTGGTTTTTAGACTCATTTGTTTCTGGAGACTATCCAGGGAGCATGAGGAATATAGTGGGTTCTCAGTTACCTTCATTTACAAAAAAACAAGCTCAAAAGTTACAAGGGTCATTGGACTTCATTGGTATCAATCACTATGTTACCATGTATTGTTTTGATGTTCCAAGAAAAGGTGAACTTATATCAAGAGACTATGCTCAAGATATTTCCATTGGAATTGTAGTGGAACGAGATGGAATTCCCCTCAGTGGCAATGGATCATTATTTTAATATACCAATTGTACCACAAAGCATGCAGGCAGTGCTTGAATATATTGAGGACCGTTCCCATAATATTCCTATTATTGTGCATGAAAATGGATTTTCAGAGCCTAAGAATTTTTCTATTCCCCTTTCTAAGGCTTTGAATGACCAATTCAGGATGAATCTCTATCAAGATGTCCTTCATTATGTGTTGGCAGCAATAAGAAAAGGGTGGTGTTGGTAGTCATGATCCATTTGACATATTCTAGTCATTCTTTGGTGGAAATCCTCAAGAACACGTGCTTGACCATTCATACACAACATACACAAGTCAAAACATTGAAACCAAGTCAAAAAATTGAAAGACAAGCCAATCTGGAGTGTGGCGTTGCGCTCTTGGTTGTGGGACTGTACTTCTAGACTGTGGTGCTGCGCTCCTGGAATTTGGAGCTGCGCGTAGGGCCATTCTAAAAAAAAAAGTTCTATAGGTGCCCACTTGGCCTCGAATTTCTCTTTCGCTTACACTAGATCTAATCCAAGAAGTCTGCTGGACAATGAATTGGGTAGGACACCTCCCATGGGGTGGAATTGTTGGAATCATTGAAGGTGCTTCTGAAAGCAAAAGTCGTGGTCGACAAGTTTCCATTATCATGCTTTTGGGTTGCTCAAGCACACAAGGAGCTTGTTGAGAAGGTTACGAATGGAATGTGGCTCTTTTGTATGACTTCACAATTGAACGTAGAGCAGGTTAAAGGATGTCCCAGCGGTTTCGACTGGCACATTTTTAGAGCTCTTGTTGTCCTTAAACACTCGTGGACAACCTGGGAAACCTGTTCGTGATTATTGGGGCAGCAAGACGTGTACCATTTGTTGATCAGGTTCCCCAAGCTCCATTATATTGACTTGACACAGTATTGCTTCAGCGTGTGCCATTGCTTGATGTTTATGCTTTGCAAGCATAAGATCCATATGCTTTTGCGTATCATAGGTAGGCTCTGCCTCCTGCTGATCCATAGATGTGGATGCTACTCAAGAGCAAATGATTTTATGGTGAGTTGTTTTTGGACTCATTTGTTTCTAGAGACTATCTAGGGAGCACGAGGAATGTAGTGGGTTCTCAGTTACATTCATTTACAAAATAACAGGCTCAAAAGTTACAAGGGTCATTGGACATCATTAGTATCAATCACTATGTTACCATATATTGTTTTGATGTTCCAAGAAAAGGTGAACTTATATCAAGAGACTATGCTCAAGATATTTCCATTGGAATTGTAGTGGAACGAGATGGAATTCCCCTCAGCAGCAATGGATCATTATTTTGGTATGCCAGTTGTACCACAAAGCATGCAGGCAGTGCTTGAATATATTGAGGACCGTTCCCATAATATTCCTATTATTGTGCATGAAAATGGATTTTCAGAGCCTAATAATTCTTCTATTCCCCTTTCTGAGGCTTTGAATGACCAATTTAGGATGGATCTCCATCAAGATGTCCTTCATTATGTGCTGGCAGCAATAAGGAGAGGGTGGTGGCGGTGGTCATGATCCATTTGACATATTCTAGTCGTTCTTTGATGGGAATTCTCAAGAACACATGCTTGACCCTGCATCCACAACATACACAAGTCAAAACATTGAAACCAAATCAAAAAATTGAAAGCCAAGCCAATCTAGAGTGTGGTGCTATGCTCCTCACTGTGGTGTTGCACTCCTGGACTTTGGAGCTATGCATAGGGCCATTCTAAAAAGAAAAGTTCTGTAGGTGCCCGTTTGGCCTCACATTTCTCTTTCGCTCACACTCACTCTAATCCAATAAGTTTGTTGTACAATGAATTGGGTAGGACACCTCCCATCGAGTGGAATTCATGGAATCATTGAAGGCGCTTCTGAAAACAAAAGTCGTGGTTGACAGGTTTCAGTTATCGTGTTTTTGGGTTGCCTCAGGCACACAAGGAGCTTGTTGAGAAGGTTACGAATGGAATGTGGCTCTTTTGTATGACTTCATAATTGAATGCAGAGCAGGTTAAAGGATTTCCCAATGGTTTCGATTGGCACCTTTTCAAAACTCTTGTGGTCCTTAAACTCTCGTGGATGGCCTAGAAAACCTGTTCGTGATTGTTGGGGCAGCAAGACGTGTACCATTTGTTGATCAGGTTCCCCAAGCTCCATTATATTGACCTGACACAATATTGCCTCAGCGTGCACCATTGCTTGATGCTTATGCTTTGCAAGCATCAGATTCATATGCTTCTACGTATCAGAGACAGGCTCTGCCTCCTGCTGATCCATTGCCTGTGAGGAATGGGTTGTTATCTGATATTGATTATCATGGGGTAGATCCAGGGCTTGAATATTTACACCGTGAGAGAGTAGGAGAACGTGTTTTAGAGCAGAATTATCTCGATTATGTGCTAAGAGAAGCTGACCACGCTGATGCTGCCCTTCGTAGAGCTGACTTCACATCTCCTCCTAGACGTTCATGTTTTCTAGGAATCGATGACAAGTATTTTAGCTATGAGATCAACAACATTGAGTTTTTGAAGGAGAGGTGGCAGTATTCAAAATATTCAACGAACAAATGGAAAATATTTCAGGAACCCAAGGCATCTACAGAGCATAGGTGGAGGGTGATTTGATCAGCATCCCAGATTATCCCTGATTTCCAACGATGTTCCAAAACAGACTTTGGCAATTCAACTTGTGGCAGAAATTCAATTGTTCCTTTTTATTTTTGAGATTTAATTAGGTTATTTTGTTATAATTTAATTTATGTAATTTGATCTCATAAAAACATATTTAGGTGTTTGTTGTTTTTCTATTTTAATTATTTTGATTCCTATGTTTAGGAATTCATAATTAATATGTAATAGTGTATATATAGGGTGATTTATGAAGATGTAAGGGTTGGATTTTGGCAACAGAGAGGCTGTTTGGCACTATGTAAATTTTCTTGAATATCATTTTAATAAAGCAATTTTCTTCCCTTTCGACCTAGGATCCATCATGGTGTTGATGTTTAGTATGTTTTTCCTGTAATTCACTTACATATTTTGTTTTTCTGCCTTGTTACAGCATTATCTAAGAGATATGTTAGGAATTCATCTATAATGATGCTCCTTTCATGATGATTTTGCTCTTAGATGTAATGGTTGTCTTTGCAAAATTCATCCTTTACTAGATGTTCTATTGAGCAACCTTGTGTTTCTCGTTCATCTAAAGCTGCTACAACAGATCCATCCTCTGTTTGGTGCATGCAGGGTAGCGGGCTTTCTCCCCTATTCTTCTCACATTTGCAATCTTCTATCTGGCTGAACATGGCATTTACTTTGCCCCAAGTTTGCTGGCAGAAACTAGCATCGACTCCATAGCCCAATCATCCTTTCTCTTATTGTTTCAACCCAAAACATTTCAAACAAAATCCCGCACTCCATAACTAGCCTAAGATTCACTCATTGTAGCCATATGTTGTTGGCAAAGAGAGAGCCCTCTCTGGTCTGGTAGGGTTAGATGCTAGATCAAAAGCTTGGTTTGTGGTTACCTCAGAGTTGCCTTTTCTCAGCCTTGAGGTTAATTTTTAGTGATAACACCTTCTTTGTAGATTTAACGAGCTCAAAGAAGGGAAAAACTCGAGGATTTTTTGATTTAAGAGCAAGAAATAGTCCCAAAAAAGTAAGTGCTCATATCATCGTCGTAAATGTTTAATAAGCCCAATGATGAAAAATAGGGGTTTTTTTTATTTAACAAGAGAGAAAAGTTCTTAAAAATAATTCTCGGAGCTTCTTCATAAGTTTTTAACAAGCCTGAAGAAGGAACTCGGGGTTTTCTCAGTTTTATGAGCGAGAAAAAAGTCCTAAAAAAGAATGCTCAATCGATCTTTTTCAGTTTAATGAGATAGAAAAAGAGGGAGAAAGAGTTGCTTGGACCATAGTCGTATGTTTTTAATGAACCCAACGATGAAAAACTCGGGGATTTTTCAGTTTTATAACAAGAAAAAATCCCATAAAATAAAGCGCTCATAGAGAATTGCACATGGTCACTTCTATCGTTCATTCCTGAAAATTCTTACATCAAAACATGAGGAATTTTTGTCAATCTGGGGTCATGGCGCATGTTATTATCATTGGAAATGGACTACTTCTACTTTAATGACGTCAATCAAGATAATTCATGTCTCCAAAGTGACTATAAGGGAGTTCTTGAGCCTCCAACTTCACCATTTGCATCATTTGAGAGCTATGAGAGTGTTTTGGAGCTAAAGAGGAGCAGATTTTCCACAGATGATTGCAAGAGATTCGGGCAACCATTCGACGTGTTGTCGGTCCTAGGTAGGAGCTAAAACCTTAATCTTACATTATTCAACCTTTTTTACCAGTTTTTGGGGTGATCTTTTGGAGATCTAGGGAGCTCTAATTCTTCAAACTCTCCTACCATCTCCCTATCAGGCCTGTAGTGGGTGTTAAACGCCCTTTAAAACCTGTTGGAGGGCGTTAATCCTCTCTATACCTCACTGGGGGGGAATTAGTGCTTGAGGGCACACCCAAAAACCCTAGGAAATGATTTAATATGAATTTTTAGCCCGTTTGCACTGATTTTTGGGTTGATTTGTGCAAGTTTTGAGCCATTATGACTAGTCTATGGAGAGAACGGCCCATGACCGACAAGAATTGGTGATGCAAAATGATCCTGCTTGCATACTTGCATTGCACCATTGTGGGTTGATGAAGCATGCCAAGTTGTACTTGATGAAAGGGAAGGAGGACCTGTTGAGTTGGATTATTCAACATTGGGATGAACATGAGCAGGTGTTTGGGATTGGAGATCATGTGTTGGCCATTGATTGTGATGATATATACTTTTTCACTGGTTTATCATGTAGAGGATCACAAGCAAACCTGACTGGGCGTAGGCCTGATCCTCGATCCACCCTAGAGCTAGTTCAAGTTTACTGTATCCCTGAGAGTGGACTCGTTAGCAACAAAGTCCCCATAGAGAGGATTAGGTCAAGATATATAAGGGACATTTTATGGTTGATTGTGTGTTTGGTGGGGTCAAAGATTACCCACGTTGCAACAAAGGCCCAATTATTGCTTGCAGTTGACTATGTCTAGCCTCAGATGTTCAACTGGTGGGAAACAGTGCTTCGCCAGTTGAAGGCAGAATTGATCGCATGCAAGACTCAAACCAAACAGAGTTTTGGGTATGGCACTCTCATTGTATCATTCATACTTGAGAGGGTACCTGTTATGTGCCCGAGGATGAGCTTAGGTCCCTTTGATCCGAGGGAGACAAGACAAGGGCAATGGGAATCACTTGATCCTTGCACAGGAGGATGACCTATCTGACACTTTTTCGAGGAAGATTTCTTCGAATGGCTTAGTGGCCATATTGTGATGATTGATGACTATGCCTATGAGGGCATGGACTTCACCGGCGACCCTGAATTGATGCTGCCTCATAGGACCAACTGGGGTCCTCAAGGTAAGAATGGTTTTTGAGAGTATTTAAAGTATTTTTAAGCTTTTGAATATTTATGTTATGTTTTTGTTGATTTTATGGGTGAACAAGTACTAACATGAAGATTTTTTCTTGACACAAATGTGGAACTGGTACGACTTGTAGGTGAACCTTGCCAAGGGAGGCAAGGAGGCCTACTACCAGATGGGGGGCATGACGCTGACAGTATTTGCGAGGTTCTGAGGAACCTGGAAAGCCTGAGCATGGGTGTGCCCCCGCTTCCTATGAGGGAGATCCCCGCTCATATGCAGCGACACACAGTCGGTGTGCTTGAGCGGTTTATGGTTCCTCTTCGGAGGATAGCTAGAGCAGTGTTATCCTTTCATGAGTAGTAGGCTCTTTTAACAGGCACTTTGGCACAACCAGTGGGTGTTCATAGCTAGGCTTAGTAGCCATTTTATACTTAAAACACCCAAGTTTTTGAATATTTTGATATTAAAGACTGGATTTGATATATATATATATATATATATATATAAATGTCTATAGATATTTTGGTATTTTATGATGTAAATGTTTTTTTAAGTGTTTTTTTTAATTTTTAACTGTGTAAATATTTACTTTCATACATGTATCCATAGTGAATGAGACAAATGCCAATTTAACACATAGTTTGCCAATGAATCAACAACTGTATTAAATTCTCTAGGAATGTGCTCAAGGTGATAATTTCAAATTGACATTCCAAGCATCATACCCTTAAATAATGATGTAACAAGATTGGATTACGAATGTGATAATGATTTGTCAATTGCATAACAAAAAGCTAAGAGTCTAACCTGACCACCAGATTGGAGATGTCCCTTGATGACGCTTCAGTGAGAAGTGAAATTAAAGACATGTACTTAGCAATATTATTGGTGCCAGTACCAAGAAAGACTCCCCCAAAACAAAAGAGTTCCAACTCAAGTGTGTAAATGACCCAAGCAGCTAATGCAATGTTCCATGTGTGATGACTTACACCATCCATGTATCATACGTATGCTAACGGTAATGAAGGCATCTGCATTATGAGAAAGATGTATGAGACAAATACTTCAATAAATACCAAAAAATCCAATCACATCAAAAAAAGAAGAAAAACTTATAAATACATAAAATTACAAATCACATGCCTAGTCCAGTACTAGGTATAATACTTTTTCAGATAGAGCCCATTTCGGGGCTCAACGAGCGGGACTACTTCCCAATCCTGAAGTTCATATGCCCCTTTTGAGAGGGATTTTTTGACGATGTATGGACCAAGCCATAAGGGTTGAAGTATTCCTGCCCCCAAGAGGTCATGTTTTTTATCATAGAGTAAAACAAGATCTCCCTCTTGGTAAGAACAAGGCTTGACCTTTTTGTCGTACTAGGCTTTGACCCGACGCTTGTGCGCTTCGAGTGCGAATTCAACATCTCGACGAGTTTCATCTAGTTGATTTAGGTATAGCAAGTGCTCTTCTTTGGAAGTAGTGCTCAGCAAGAGTTCAATGATGATTAGTAAGGAAGGAATCTGACACTTGATTGGTAAAAATTATTCCAAGCCATAAGCCAATTGAAAAGGTGTGAAGCTTGTAGCAGTTTTAACTGAATTTTGGTATGCCCATAGCACATGATATAACATTCAATTGTAGTGGGTTTTATGACTCCCTACTAACCTATGGATCATGGTTTTTAAGACACCATTGATGGCCTCTACTTGACCATTAGCTTAGGGTTAGTAGGAGGACACTTGATCATGGCAAAAACCTAGCAGTGATGTTAAGTCAGACATCATGTGATTTTGAAAATGAGACCCATGGTTTGTAACGATTGTGCAGGGCACATGGAAGCAACAAATGACCTGATTAAATAGGAATAGCGCCACATTTTCTCCATCTGCTCGAAATGTGGGAAGGGCTTTGGCCCATTTCGTGAAATAGTCCACAGCTACATTAATATAGTTGTGTCCAATAGAGGAAACAGGGTTGCAAGTTATGAAGTCTATCCCCCATTTGGCAAAGGGGCCGACGGAGATAACCAGGTGTAGTAGGGCTAGAGGAGCATGCATTTTCTTTATAAATACTTGATAAGGATGACATTTCTAGATAGCCTTGTTACAATATTTGAACAAGGTCAGTGGGTAGTATCCTGTGTGCAAAATTTTCTATGCAGTAGATATGCCAGAAAGATGGCTACCACATGCCCTAGCATGGAAGTCATTTAGAACATGTTCCACCTCTTCATGAGTAAGGAAATGTTGAAGAACTGTATCTACACCATGAAGATATAACGTATCGTTAAGCACTAAAGAGTGTCACGATTGGTGGTGGATGCGACGACAATCACCTGACGATAGCTCAGGGTAGAATCATTACACTTGGAGGTAGAAAAGAATCTCACCATACCAAGGGTGAGTTGTGTCGATAAGAGAGACATCCTCATCTGGAAGAGGATCGTGGGCTATCTCGTTAGGATCAACAATGGGAAGATCTGACAAATGTTCAGTGAAGACTAAGGAGTTTTTTGCCTTGGCGGTAGTGCAAACCAAATCAAATTGTTGGAGGATCACGATCCATTTTGAATATTTCCCTCCAATTACTTGACGAGACAAAATGTGTCTCATGGGATTCTCCAAGGTGATGATAGTAGTCTGTCGCAGTAGTATGTAATGTCAGAAGCGGTTGACAACAAAGATAATTGCCAAGGACAAATTTTCCACATGTAAATATCTGAGTTCGGGCCCAGTCAGGCGTTTCGACAAATAATATATCACATGTTCACTCCGATCATCATGAGCTTGAACCAAGACCATTCTTAGAGAGGATGGTGAGGTTGTTAGGTATAGAAGAATGTCGTTCATAATTGGGAGCACTAAGGATTGGTGCTGATATAAGTGCCTTTTTCAAGGCTTCAAATGATCATTGAGCTTTATTGTCCCATAGATACAAAACTCCCTTCTTAAGTAGGTGCATAAAGCCTTTTGTCAACTTGGCATAGTTTACGATGAACTGTCATAAAAGGTTTGTTTTCCCTTGCAAACGTTGGAGCTGCAGAATGGATTGCGGTTTGGGTAATTGAGCAATTGCCTTTACCTTATTACGATCAACCCTAATCCCCTACATGGAGATAATGAATCCAAGTAAGCATCGATACTCGCCAAAGAAAACACATTTATGCAGATTTAGACGTATGTTAAAAAACTGGCACCTAAGAAAGATAGCTCTTAAATGATCTAGGTGCTGTGCTTGCTGCTTGGAATGGGATGGAAGGTCATCTAAGTAAGTTTGAATGATATGCCTGATATCATGAAATGCTAGTCCATGGCCCTTTGAAATGTTGCTCCAGCGTTCTTTAAACCGAATGGGAGTTTTTGATAGGTAAAGATTCCCATGGGAAAACGAAGGCGGTTTTGTGCTGGTCTTTGGGTTTTATAGCAATTTGGTTGTAACCTGAGAATCCATCCATGAATGAAAATGATTCACAACCGGCATAGTCGTCGATGATTTGGTCGATGAATGGTGTCAAATAATTATCCTTTAGACACGTGCATTCAAGTATCGATAGTCAACACATATGCATATGGTTCCTTGTTTCTTATTGACAGGAACCAGATTGGAAACCCATTTCGTTAAGGGAATGAGATAGATAAAACTAGCATGTAACAATTTTTCCACCTTAGTTTTGATGGCTACCATTTTGTGGGGGTGGACTAGTCGAAGCCTTTGGCGGACAATTTTAGCATTGTCATATATCTTGATCTCATGCTTGACAATAGACAGGCCTATGCCTAGAATTTCCTCGTAAGACCAAGTGAATACATCGTGGAATTCCTTAGAAAGGGAGGTGAAGCTTGAAATTTCCTCAGGATTGCAATTTGCTCCAACCTGGATGTTTTCCACGATACCTGTCATGACAAAAATATCGATGAGCAATGTCTTTGAAATATTTCCCATGTTTCCTTGCGAGTCCATAGTTTGGATAGTCATATATGGTGAGGAAACGATTTCAGGTGTTGTTGAACCTTGGAATTACCCTCTCCTTGACATTTTTTTTCTCACCTTTTTCCCTCACTTTCTCTAATATTATAGACCTAATCAATGATAAATGCTAGGTTTTTTCTTAAGGGAATCATTAAAATGATTGCCATATTATATTTTCATGTTCTTGCTATTTGAATAGATTTTTGCAAATTAGCTACAAAACACAACCTATTCTGTAGCTAACTGTAGATTCCCTAGCTACTCTCATGGTTTGGTAGGTTCCAGGTGTCAAATGAAAGAATTGGGCCACATGGGCCTTTTTATAATCATCTCCACATGGATTCTATCCTATTCACTTGGTCTAGATTGACGGAAAATCAAGCCTAAGGTCATGGTCAAATATGGAGTCAACATACGTTATCCAAAAGCAGTAGAACTCTTGATTTTCTTTTTCGTAGCTAATCAAGAGTCTAACAGTTATATTGCAAATATAATTCGAATTAGCCACCTATAGCTAATCAAAAGTTTAAACAGTACTATTGCAATTCGAATTAGCCACATGTAGCAAGTTTATCTTATAAACAATCATGTTAAATTTAATTCGAATTAGCCACCTGTAGCAAGTTTATCTCATAAACAATTATGCTATTTTCCTTTAAATATTGGTTGCATGGAACTAAGAGAAGTTAGAAGGAATTACGTGTTAAGTTTAGGCTTTTTGCTGATACTCTGTATTCAGACTTCGTTTTTTCATAATACAAATTTTGTGTTGCCAATGATCATTTAAAGTGTATCCTTAACTAGCTAGCATTCTAGCCACATCAGTTGCAGAGGGCCCCTCCACTAAAGGAGGTTTTTCATTTGTTGTTTTTAGTTCAATTTCCATTACTCTGTTTTCAAAATAAGGATTATATTTCATTTCAATTTTTAACCAAGAGCATAATGATAAATCAAAACTGTGTAGCCTTTTCCTTCTAAGATATTTCGTGGAGAAAAATGACTCTGTTTCCAAACCGAATTAAAATTGAAGTAATAAAAATACACAGTTTCTTAGTTTTCTTACTGTTTTGTCATTCATTTTCTTAGAACAGAATTGCCAATAAACTTTGTTAATGGATGTTTTCAAATGCCATTTCAAGATGATGATGATCCCAAAATAAATTGTTAAATTTCTAATTCATACAGTGATTGAATTTACTCAGTACATTGTTATTTTCCTAGGAAGTTAGGAACTAAGGTATAATTGATTTCTTGCAAAACACTTCAAGAGGGTAATGCTTCACATTTGAATGTTGGAGAAATTCAAAAATACATTAGTTGTTTACAGTTAGCTTTACATGCTTTTACCTTTCTTCTTTCAAATCCTCACTTAGTTGCATCACTGATATTCCTAATAATCATTTCAAGGAGATTGATTTAATCATATTCCAAAATTGAATGGTTGAATGTTTAATGAATGCAATTATTGAGTTACCTTCTACATCAATTTCATTATTGGTTTTAAGAATTAGATCCATGGATTAGGACTAACGATAAGATAAGATATATTGTCTGTTTTTTATTAGGTTCTAACTAGCCAACAATTCTTGGTCCATTTTTAGGAAATTAGATTAACTTAGGAACATTTCCTTTCCTTTAAAATTCATTAGATTCACTTAAATTTTCTCATAGTTTCAGATTGTACATTCTTAGACATAAAATAATAGAAACTCCCCAAAAAAAACATAAAATACAAAACAACGAAGTAAGAAAAATGATAACTAATCACTTATAGTGCACCACACTTCATCAGCTTACAAACCTCATTTGATAATTTATGCAAGAAATTTAGGACAATAGATTGACTAAGCATTTTAGCGCCATTTCCGGGGAAGTGTAATTAGGTAACCTTATCTCTTACATCTAAAAATTGATATGCGTAGAGAAAGAGACTATAGGGGTAGATTCATAGCTGGAGGCAGGATTTTAATTCCTACAACACCACTTACTATACCAAGACTAAGAAGAGATACACCTCCATCTCAAACTCATCTTCCACATTTCACTAGCCATAGACTTTTTAAGTTCTAAGGTTAGAAATCTAATTAAGAGGATCTCCTACTTCGCCTACTATGGCAGTCCTAGAGGAAGAAAATCTTGGATCTCCAACAGAAGGAGTAGCCTTTTTCACCTCTACAAGGGAACATATTTTAGCTGAAGAATTAGAAATTCATAGTGGAGAGGGAGAAGTATAACCTTTCTTCCACCTACCATTGATAGAGGAACCAGAAGATGATCAATTAACCTTGCAGGTTGAATCTTATATTAACTCTGAAGAATCTATAATGGTAGGAAGAGAAGAAGAAGGAGAGGGAGTTCTGAATAGAGAATTTGCACTATTTTGAGGAGGAAGAGGTAGAGGAAGAGGTAGGGTAAATGATGGAAGAGGTAGAGGAAATGATGGAGAAGGTAGAGGAAATAGGGAAGTTGATAATTCTTTTCGATTCCTTATAGTTGATGAAGAAACAGATGCCACAATGAAAAATATTTCACCTTCTGTCCTCCCAAGTTTTCATGGATTAAAAAGTGAAGATCTTGAACCCTTTTTATTTGAATTTGAAGTCTTGTGTAGAACTTATGATTATTTACAAGACTCTCAAAAACTTAAATTGTTTCCTTCAACATTGAAAGGAGCTGCTTTAAAATGGTTCATGGGATTGGTCACTCAGTCTATTAGAACATGGAATGTCATGAAGAGAGCACTTTTGGATAGGTATTTGGATTATTTCATGCCTATCAATCACAAAGATGAAGTGTTTAAAATGATGCAAAGAGAGGATGAAAATTTGGAGGATTTAATTGAAAGATTCTTAAAAAGAGAAAAAATGGATAACCTAGATCAAGATGCTTTAAACGATCTTTTATTAAAGGCCATTAGAGATGAGTTGATAGACATCCTTAACATGATGGGGAAGGGAGATATCTCTCAACTCCCATTAAATGGCATTGGAGAATTATCTGTTCATCTCCCAAGAGGAAAATCCAAAACTGGGAAAGGTCCAAGAGATCCTTCTCTTGCGAGAGTGAATAAATTTGCAACTGGATCAGTGAGTAGGGTAGAAATTGGAAACATGCTTGATGAGTTTAAAATAGATATTCTAGGGATCCTTAGTGAACAGATAGACACCCTTAAGTTACTAAACAAGCATAAAGCCTAGACTGATGCTTTAGCTATTTTCTGTCCCAAATGCAGAAAGAAGCATGCTTTAAGAGAATTCCCTTTAGATGCAAAAATCATAGAGACTTGTGTGATTTGTTTAGAAAACCATCAGAACAAGATTTCTCCTTCAATTCCTGGTCTTAATGATGTTTTTCAAGAGGAAACAATTTCAAATCCATTAGAATCTCTTTTCTTTGTCTCTAGAAGACCTTGGCAGGGGCCACAAAACCAGGGTTTTAACAACCAAATGTATATTCATTCCCCACCAAATTGGAATTCTTGGCAGCAACCTTGGCCTCAATATCAATCTCAGTCCCAACCTTGGGCTCAAGGAATGAAAAATCCCTATGGAAGGTTCTCTCAATACTATCAATATCCTCCATCATATCCAAACTATCCTCCCCAACAAATTCCTTAACAAAATCAACAGCCCTAACTTCAAAACCAAAATCCTCAACTTTCATTGCCATTCCCATAGAGACCAAATCAAATACCAACCCAACCATTACCAAACCCCAACAACAAAAATCCTCATAATACCTATATGGTGGAAGGACAACAATTTCCAACTTATATGATCACTCCTCTAGATCTCAATGATGTCCAACTAAGATCTGGTAGGATATTAGAAAATAAAAAGCCTTCTATAGTTATTCAAGAACAAGACAATTCTGAGGAAGATTCTCTACAGCCAAATAAAAGTTTTGAAGGAACATCTCTTCAAAACCAGAATACTGAAAATGAAAAACATAAAGAACCAATAAACTCAACTCCTATCATAGAGAAACCACCAGTATCTACTTCTACACCTCCTTTTCCTGAAAGATTACAAGTTGATAGAGGGGTAGAAGAACATATTATGTTGCCGAATTATGATTTTCTAGATGAATTGAAAAATATATGTATCAAAATCCCTTTGTTACAAGCCATTAAGGAGATTCTAATTCTAGCTAAAACAATAAAGGAGTTAAGCATGAAGAAACCGGGAAGAAAAACAAAAGAAATAAAGAGAATTCAATTGGCAAGAAAAATAGCAGACATAATGATGGGAAATATTTCCATACAAAAATATGAAGATCTAGGAAGTCCAGTTGTAAAAACACATATCAATGGAGTTGAAATTCCGAATACATTGATTGATTTAGGAGCAGCAATACACATCATGAGAAAACAAACCATGGAACAACTAAAGCTTCCTAATCTTCTTTATACACCTACATTACTACAATTGGCAGATAAATCTGTAATCAAACCAGATGGTGTGTTAGAAGATATTTCAGTGTCCTTAGGCTCTTGGGATTACCCTGTTGATTTTATGATATTATCCCCTAAGAACAATCTAGGAGGACATCCACTTATATTAGGAAGACCTTGGCTAGCTACAGTGAATGCTTTCATTAGCTGTAGATCTGGAAATATGTATATCTTTGATGGTAACTCAACTAAAAAATTCACTCTATATCATCCAGCAGGAACAATCACAGAAATAGATAACAAGGAATGGATTGATGATGAAAATTATATTCAAACTCTCTTTACGATTTCAACCATTAGTGAAGATAGTCAAATCTTAAATATAATGGAAAATTTTGAATCATCTCCAGAATATGAACATGATCAATTTCAAGAAAAATCTAATATTGAATATTTTTCATCTAGGAAGATGTCTCTTTATTCTATGGAATAATTTGGTAGCTCTACAATTGAAATCTTTCCAAGGAAAACATCGAACATAAACAATAACTTGGAAAAATTACACTAGGAAAAGCTAATCAAAACATTACAACAAAATTCTTCTCCATATGCATGGGAATACACTGACATGAAAGGAATTATTCCTAAGACTTGTATACATCACATCTACATTTAGGAAAATTGTAAACCTATCAGACAACCTCAAAGAAGGATGAATCCAAATATTAGAGAAATTGTGAAAGAGGAGCTGCAAAAATTGTTGAATGTAAACTTCATTTACCCAATTTCAGACAGCCAGTGGGTTTCTCCTCTAGTGATTGTGCCTAAAAAGAATGGTAAATGGAAGGTATGTATTGATTATCAAGAATTTAATAAACCTACCCTAAAATATCATTTTCCTTTTCCCTTTATAGATCAAGTGTTAGATACATTAGGAGGTAAGAAATATTTCTCATTTTTGGATGGTTTTAGTGGATACAATCAAATTATGGTAACACCTGAAGATCAAGATAAAAACACATTCACCTGTCCATGGGGAACTTATGCCTACTAAGTACTTCCTTTTGGATTGTGTAATGCACCTGCAAAATTCCAAAGACTAGCACTAGGAATTTTTTTTATCTAATACATGATTGTGTAGAGGTGTATATGGATAAATTTACAGTTTATGGGAATACATTTGAAGAAGCTTTAGAAAATTTCGAAAAAGTTCTTAAAATATGTAAGGAAGCAAACCTTTCACTAAGCCATGAAAAATGTTTTATGATCTTTACAGAAGCAACTCTTTTAAGACATTACATTTTAGGAGATGGAATTAAAGTTGATAAATCTAAAGTTGAAGTCATCTCTAAGCTATCAATTCCAAGTTGTCAAAAGGATGTTAGAAGTTTTCTAGGATTCACAAGGTACTATAGAATGTTTATAGAGAATTTCACTAAACTAGCATCCCCACTCTTCAAATTACTCACCAAATATTGTGAATTCAATTGGAATCCTGATTTCTAGTTGGCATTTGAGACTTTAAAAGAAAAAATTTCTAAAGCACCCATCTTAAGAGGTCCAAATTGGAAACTACCTTTTCACATTTCAACAGATGCTTCAGATACAGCTCTCATAGTTGTATTAGGACAAAAAGATTTGATCCCCTATGCCATCTATTACACAAGAAATAATTTGACTCCCACTGAGTTAAATTACACTGTAACTGAAAAGGAATTCTTAGTTGTTTTTCATGCTATCAAGTTTAGACATTACATAACAAGCTATGAAACCTTTGTTCATACATATCACTATGCAATTAGGTACTTAATGAATAAACCTATTACTAATGGCAGAGTTACAAGATAGTTATTACTCCTACAAGAATTCAACATCACTATTCTAGATAGACCTAGAAAAAGGAACACAATCATTGATTTCTTGTCTAAAATTAAAAAAATCAAAGATGACAATCCAGTTGAAGATAAATTTCCTGATGAATATCTTTTTGCAATAACTACTCAGACCCCTTGGTTTGCAGATATTGCCAACTACTTAGTCACAGGAAAATTACCTTCACATTTGTTTCTTAAGGAGAAAAGAAAAATTATTTAGACAAGTGCAAGTTACTCATGGATTACTAATGAATTGTATAAAACAAGTCCAGATCTCATGATCAGAATATGTGTTCGATAAGATGAAATGCCTGAAATTCTTAAGGCATGTCATGATGGACCTTGTGGTGGACACTTTGTTGACAAGAGGACAACCTATAAAATCCTTCATTTAGGATATTATTGGCCCTCCAACTTCATAGATGCCAAAGAATATGTCAAAAGGTGTGATAGTTGCCAAAGGGTAGGAAAACCTACTCCTTCAGATGAAATGCCACTACAAACTCAGGTACTCATTAAACCTTTTGAAAAATGGGCCTTGGACTTTGTTGGACCAATTAATCCTCCATATAAACAAAAGAAGTATATTTTGGTATGCACTGATTATGTCACTAAAATGATAGAGGCTAAAGCATTACCTTTTTCTACTGAAAAATATGTAGTTAGTTTTATTTTTGAGGACATATTCACTCGTTTTGGTGTTCCAAGAGAAATTTTGACAGATCAGGGATCTAAATTTACATCTAAAAGGGTGGAAAGGCTTGTGGAGGATTACAAGATCAAACATAGAAAGTCTACTCGTTATCATCCACAAGAAAATGGTCAAGTTGAATCTACCAATAAGGAGATTGAAGGAATTCTCACCAAGACTGTACATCTACACAGAAGAGATTGGGCAGAAAGGCTTCTTGAAGCCTTATGGGCCTACAGAATTACATGGAGGAATACAACAGGACATACTCCCTATGAGCTTGTTTATGGGAAGCAATTCATGTTCCCTATAGAGTTTCAAATCAAAACCTTCAAGATGCAGTCCAATTGGGACTGGATTTATTAGAAGCACAGATACATAGATTGGAACAACTCAATGAGCTTAATGAAATCACGAAAGATGCAGTTCAAAGAACCAATATAGTCCAGAAGCAAAGGGCTAAATGGCATGATAAGTATATCAAAGAGAAGAAGTTTCAAGCAGGGGGTTGGGGACTTTTGTTCGATTCAAAAATTCAAAGATTTTCAAGGAAAGTTTTAGACTCATTGGCATGGGCCATATGAGATTGAAGAAGTCTTTAATAATGGAGCAGTGAGAATAAGGACAATAGATGAAAGAAAGGTACCTCTTCTTGTGAATGGTGATCGGTTGAAGATATATCATAAGGCAATTTCAAGAAAGGATTTTATCAATATTTTCCGAGATAACACTGAAATTAAGTTAGTGAAGAAGAATTCTTCTTCTCCACTAACTTAGCTTTTATTTTTCCTGTATATATATATATATATATATATATATATATATATATATATATATATATATATATAAACCATAAAAAAATACATAAAAATAATAATAATAAAATGTATAATTATGACAACCAATCATTAATTGGCATACTTATACAGAAAATACAGGGTGAAAATCAAAGATTTCTGACATCCAATATTTTCCATTTCCTTTCTGTAATAAGTAGTGACATAAATCTACATTCATTTGCAGTTCATAATTTGCAAATTCATTTTCATTTTATTTTACAGTTTCATTCCATCCCAGTCCACTTTCATTCCATTTCACTACTAGATTCCATTTCCATTTCATTTCACATTCATGTTCCATAGCCATACTTCATTTCTTATCATGTTCCGGAGTTGATTTCGTTTTGCAGCTAATTTGATTCTGCAACCATATCTCATTCAGGAGCTCTGGCATAATTATACAGCTTACAAACAAATGATGATTGCAGGAAATTGAAGAATCTTGTTTTTAAGACCAATATGCTAAATGGGTACCTACAGATCAACACCAAAGAAAACAACAAATGAAAAGGTTAAGTTCTAAAAGGTAAAGTGCAAAAAATTATTTTAAATAGCAAGGTTAAAACATAAAGCATATATAATATGGATATTCATATGTTTCCTTGACGAATCATCATTTTATTTGATTGTAATCTCCATCATACTACATATACGCCACATCCTCCATATTTTGTCACATCATGGTCCATAATTAAATCCCTCATCGATTATTAACAGTCATGAATATGACATGACATACATGTATACGTTTCTCCAGAACCCCTACCATCTATTTATTTCATACAAATCTACAGTTCCTTTCACCATTTTCGCAGCCAATTCATTTCATAAAACCAAGAAGGGTGATTCTAAAGGTTGAGAACTCTGCATAGTAGAAGGCATGGGGGTAATTGTCAAATCATAACTAGTAGGAGAAAAGTACATGGAAAGATACCCACAACTCAAAGAAATGTTGTAGAAAGCTGGATGGCTTAAATTCATCGAGAAATTTGATGGTTTTCATAAGGAGATTACAAAATCCTTTGCTCGATCTTTTGATGGAACCAGAGGTAGAAATTGGAGATATCAAGTTTGCAGTGACTGAGTCATTCATGATCGAGGCTATAGAACTTCCAAGGCATAGTGAAAGATGGTTGAAGAACAAGGAATTCCACAATAAATAATGGAAAGTAATACTCAAAAACCCAGGTATGGATGTCTCCATTTTTAGAAAAGATATTCCCATTTCAACTCTTAAAAGTAAGTGGAGGAGAATGCTATTGGTTTTACATAAACTTATCACTTGTGAGGGGAGGTTTGGTTGCATGTATGTCTACCGTATTCGTTTAGTGATGAATTTCTTAGAAAATGGAGAAATCAATCTTCCTTTCTTCCTACTAAATAGTTTAAGAAGAATGGCCTCAAATGTACAAAAGAGAATATAGTTCATAGATACAACCATGTATCATCATGTGCTGATAAAGATATTGATTGAGTTTCATTTAAAAAGCATAGGAGATACCTGGGAGAATTTCCTTATTAGAAACCATTTCCAGGAAGCACCAGAGTCACCTAAAGAAGATGATGTCAGAATAAGTAAACGAAAGAAGACTAGTATAACTATTGAAAACAGACTTGAGTCTTCATTGCAGAAAGATGATGAAAAGTCAATCTCTGAAGAACTGATAGAAATCAGGAAGCAAATCAAAGCAAGGAGAAAAAGGTCACAAATGAGGAGAATGTAAGTCCTCCACAACTTAGAAGGAGCTCTAGACTCTGAGGTTTAGTAAAGAAAACATCATCAAAAGGGACAAAGTTTATAAATTTAGATGAGGAAACCCCAGAACCATCTCCTGTTAACATTTCTTCTGCACACAGTCCTCAAAATTCTCATGTTCATCATTTTGAAGGTAGCCCAGGCAGAACATCTCCAAGCATAGACCCGGTGCAGCAACAAATATATAACTATATAGAATCACTAGAGAAGAGAAGTGCCTCAATGAACCCAGAACCTTCTGTCAATCCACAATAACCTCTAATTTATGATCTCAAACAGGAAATTTATGAATTAGAGATATTGAACAGACATATCAAACAGGAGAATGAGACCTTGAAGGAACAAAATAAATTGGACAAAGTAATTCACGATAATACCATTTTGCATCTAGGACTGTGGTATAAGAAAAACACGAAATTGGAAAGAAAGAATAAGATTTTGAATAGAGCAATCATTAACCTTAAGTACAAGCTTCTTATGAGAAAGCCCAGAATGACAATCACTTCAAAGAAGAAAAAAAGAAGGAAATTGGATGTACTAGCGGAGGTGTCTGAGCAAATGAAGTAGGGAAGAAGAACTCACATTTTTGTCAAATTGCATGAGGACATGCAATGATTTTGCTAGGTTTTTTGCTTAAGGAAAGCATTAAAATGATAAACATATTATATTTTCATGTTCTTGCAATTTGAATATATTTTTGCAAATTAGCTACAGAACACAACCTATTCTACATCTAACTGTGGATTCTGTAGCTACTCTCATGGTTTGGCAGGTTCCAAGTGTCAAATGAAGAATTGGGCCACATGGGCATTTCTAGAATCATCTCCACATGGATTCTATCTTATTCACTTGGTCCAGATTGATGGAAAAGAAAGCCTAAGGTCATGGTCAAAGATGGAGTCAAAGTACATTATCCGAAAGCAGTAGGACTCTTGATTTTCTCTTTCGTAGATAATCAAGAGTCTAATAGTTCTATTGCAAATCTAATTCGAATTAGCCAACTGTAGCTAATCAAAAGTTTAAACAATCCTATTGCAATTGGAATTAGCCACTTGTAGCAAGTTTGTCTCATAAACAATCATGTTAAATTTAATTCGAATTAGCCACCTGTAGCAAGTTTATCTCATAAACAGTTATGTTATTTTCCTTTAAATATCGGTTGCATGGAACCGAGGGAAGTTAGAAGGATTTACGTGTTAAGTTCACGATTTTTGTTGATACTCTGTATTCAGAGTTCAATTTTTTCATAATACAAATTTCGTGTTGCCAATGATCATTTAAATTGCATCCTTAACTAGCTAGCATTCCAGTCACGTCAGTTGTAGAGGGCCCCTGCATTGAATGAGGTTTTTCATTTGTTGTTTTTATTTCAATTTCCATTACTCTATTTTCAACAAATCTGTTTTCTAAATTAGGATGATATTTCATTTCAGCATTTAATCAATAGCATACTGATAAATCACAACTATGCAGCCTTGTTCTTCTAAGATATTTCGTGGAGAAAAATAACTCTGTTTCCAAACTGAATTAAGATTGAAGTAATAAGAATACACAGTTGCTTAGTTTTCTTACTATTTTGTCATTCATTTTCTTATATCAGAATTATTAATTAACTGTGTTAGTGGATGTTTTCAAAGCCATTTCAAGATGATGATGATCCTAAACTAAATTGTTAAAGGTATAATTCATACAGTGATTGAATCTACTCAGTACATTGTTATTTTCCTAGGAAGTTAGGAACTAAGGTATAATTGATTCCTTGCAAAACACTTCAAGAGGGTAAAGCTTCACATTTGAATGTTGGAGAAAGTCAAAAATACATTAGTTGTTTACAGTTAGTTTTACATGCTTTTACCTTTTTGCTTTCGGATCCTCAGTTAGTTGCATCACTGATATTCCCAATAATTATTTCAAGGAGATTTATTTAATCATATTCTAAAATTGAATGGTTGAATGTTTAATAAATGCAATTACTGAGTTACCTTCTGCATCAATTTCATTCTTGGTTTTAAGAATTAGATCCATGGATTAGGACTAATGATAAAATAAGATAGAGCTCTATTTTTTATTAGGTTCTAACTGGCCAACAGTTCTTGGTCCCTTTTTAGGAAATTAGATTAACTTAGGAACATTTCCTTTCCTTTAAAATTCATTAGATTCACTTAAATTTTCTCATAGTGGTTGTACATTCTTAGACATCAAAGAACAAAATCCCCCAAAAAACAACATAAAATACAAAACAACGAAGTAAGAAAAAGGTTAACTAAGCACATATAGTGCACCACACTTCATCAGCTTACAAACCTCGTTTGATAATTTATGCAAGCAATTTAGGACACTAAATTGCCTAAATAGATGTGTAAGATGATAGGATTTGAAGAGGCATCATGTCTAAATCATATATTGAAACACGATGGTGTGAGTCCTCCCGTGGTCGCTCTTCTAAACTCATGATCTCTCTAATAGCTTTGTCCATAGGTAAGACTTGATTGAGGGGATCAAAAGAAGGAGAAGTTATGGGAGGGTCAGTGGTACCAATGGTAGTGACCAAAGTGACTGGAGACTTGGATGCAGATTGAATGGCCTGGTAGACAAATTCAGCTGGTGACAGTAGCATTTGTTCTCCATAAGTGTGAATGTTTGAAGGGCCCGATAGGATCCAAGGATTGGTCGGTTCGTGAATGGATGAAACCATATTGACCATCTGTGGAACCACTAGTGTCAGAAGAGGGGGAAAACCCATTAGGGAAGAACCCTTCAGCAAACTAGTATCGATACTGACATAAGAGTCAGGTACACCACCCACTAAGGGTACAAAGCTGCTTGGTAATGGGGAATAATCAGGGGTGCAAAAGGACAACTAGTCCACTGTGACTACCTTTCCATCCAATGGAAATAGGATGATGTGAAAGATAGTAGAAACAATGGCAGTCATGGCATAAGTCCAACTGCGACCCAACAAGAGATTATAGTCGATCTTTCTATCTACGACTTCGATGTCCACCATTACCATTTTCCCATACAAGGTGATGGGGTAGCTAGCTAGGTAACCTTTTGGGATGAAAGTGTGGCCATCGAAAGCTTTAAGGGAATTTGACAGTGGGGATAGGGTTGGAGAACCCAAAGTGAGCCAACATGAAGCCGACATTACACAGATAAACACACCTTCGTCAATGACAGTTCTATGTATTACTTTACCTTTCGAAAATATTTGCACCTAAAATGCAAGTTGGTGAGAAAGGGGAGGTTTACATTTTTCCATGTTGAAAATTGCAAGCATGGAATCTTGAGGGTTGATACCACCAATAGCCAAAAGCAGAGCTTTCCTTTGTGTTGGACATGTTTCTAATATTTCGAGCATCGACATAGCCGATAGTGCTTGCGCCATGTCTTCTACAATGCTATAGTTTTGGGAGGCACATGCAGATGTATGTGCATTGTGTGTTAAAGTGCCCCTTTAGGGGTGCAAATCACAAGTTCAGCAACCAGCCTTTCGAGATGAAGATCATTAGGCAGCGGTGGGTTTTGACTTGATGAGGGTTCCTTTGCATGAGCGATAGGAGCTCGATAATATTTGGCTCTGGTTTGTAGATCTACCATTTCAAAGGTGTAAACGGTAGAGGTTCCTTCACCAGCTGAAGGATGTTATGAACCACCATTTCCCCCTTACGGGGGTTGGGGTTGGTTTTCAATAAGGTATTGCTACTGTTGAGTGGGGAAAGGATTATTAAAGATAGAAGGGGTCTTGCTAGTGTCCCTTTTAGCAATGAAATTTGTGCATTCCTGAAGATGCGAACAACGATAGGTCAAGTTGTCTTCGGCATAGATTTTGCAAGGGAATCTATTGGGTTTATCCTTTCCATCGTCAGAGGGCGTAACAACCTTCTTCTTTGGGTTTTGCTGCTTTGTTGACTGCTCTTCAGAAGGAGCGGTCTTTTTCTTACCACTGGGATTTTGTATAGACTGCACAGAGTTAATCACGGTGGTAGGAAGAGAAGTCAATTTGGTAGAGGGGTCCATTGACATCTGGGCAATGTGACTGATCAGTTGTTTTACAACAGCCTCGAAGGTTGCATTGATAATCCCATTGGCATGCGCTCCGGGTTGCTGAGTAGTGGAAGCATTGGAGTTGCGAGGGGCATTGGGAATTACCTCGTACATAGTGCCAGACTACGAATATATCAGATCCAAGTGCTGGGCACAATGAATTGATTGGTCTTCTATGATTGCACCACCTAAGGTGACATCCTTAGTGATTTGGGGGAGTAGAGACTTGCAAAACCAATCCGCTAAGAGATAGTATAAGAGGTGAGCTTTGACAAACCTCTGCCTACTTCTCCATTCACGTATGTGATCAGAGATGTGGGTGGAGGTATCTTGACGTAATCTAGTGAGGATTTCCATCCCAGTTTCATAGTGGATGGGTAGCTATAAGTGCTTTAATAATTCCATCACTAGAGCACCAAAGGTATTGACTGACGCACATGGTAACTCAATGTACCACTTAACTGCGTTGCCAGTAAGGGTGCAAGGAAAATGATGTAACCGGATACTATCATCCACCATGGAGTTAGAAACACACCATAGATGATAGGTGGTGATGTGTGTACCCAAATCCTCCCCTTGTTTCCCTTCGAACTTTGGGATGCTTATCAGTATTTTATGCAGGATTGGCAGCCAAAGTAAGTTATCATAGATGGGGTCATTTGTGAGTTTTTGCAAGTCATGGATATCAAACGTTGCCAAGAAAGGCAAAGTGTTTGATGCCCTCGAATCAGACCAAGGTGATGAAATATGACTTGAGGATCCTTGCGATCCTCCCATCATGTTGTTCCCAATATTATACACAGGTTGTGTGGTATAGTATGTGCCTTGGGGTATGGTATTATATTGTGGGTTTCCATAGGGATTGTTAGGCTAGGAGTAGAAGTGCTCCCAAGATAAGCAGTGCCCCCTTGAATCATTTGAGGTTGTGAGTAGGGTTCTCCCATGGATTGATTGGGACCTCCTTGCGGGTTCCCGCTCACCACATAGCTAACCATAGGTCCTTGACTAACATAAGGAGGGTTTATGTCAATCAGTGGCTGACCATGCATGCCTAAAAACGGAGGGGGAACTGTTATGCTCCTAGCCAGTATATGCATATTGGGAGTGCCCATAGATACCTGAATCTGGGGGTTATACTATACAGTGGATGCCAACCATATTGTTGGTTGAAGGGACCCGCGCTAACTATGTTATATTAAGCATTATAAGGAGTGCTATATGTAGCACTTGTCGAAGGTGCAGGGTTGACACAAAATGGGTGAAACCTGGAATAGACTGGGTTCCACTCATGGAGGGTGTCACCATAGGGTTTGAACCTAGGACAAATGGGATAACAATATTTGCCATCAAAGGTGTGGTATTGACTATCGACTGGGGAAGTGGTGGGGGACCAAAAGTGTCCAAAAAGTCCCATGACCCATTAGTCATTGATGAGATGGATGGAAGTGTTGCAACTAAAGATAAAGGAGGTACAGATGTAACATGAACCAGGAGTGGGCCCAACAGATTTCCGATCAAAGGATTGTATGGAGGAAGAAATCCTTTAGTAAAGAAATCCTCCAGTAAGCTTGAATTGTGGGATGTCCAAACTGATTCTGTGCGAGATCTCAGAGACTGATTTCCCAAAGATGGGGAATCTGATTCACTACACAGTGAGTGGGGAAAGTCCTAACAATCGTTTAGATTGATGACGAGGGCCAGATGTAGCAACGGTGGCTGATAATTTTTATCAATAAATTTTATAGTGATGTTTATTAAAGTCTTAATGATAACACTCTGGAACCTAGAAAATAAAAAATACACTAAGTAAATCAATCAACAAGTAGAGAGAAATGACCCTATCTGATAAGCACCGATCACTAGAGATGAAACCCAGTATCATAATGAATAACATATAGAGCTAGCCAAATGTATAATTATGGTTACTCTAGAGCTTTGTCCAAACCTCAGATTAAGGGGACAAGTATTCTTGTGAATATGAGCACCCTCCCAAAAACCGAAGATAGAGTAGGTCCATCTATGTTAAGTACCAGGGCAGCCTGCCCCAATCACCTTGTGTTAGTCCCTAAAATTATGGCCATTAAGGATATCTTAGATCATAGACACTACCAAGGGGGACATAGTCGCAGATAGTACGTTGTGCGAGAAAGATACCTAAGTCCCCAACTCAGCTCCAATATCCTCGAAGGGATCCCCGATACAAAAAATACCCAAAGGAGATGTAAGAAAATGTGGGCTACCTTCACTTATAGTCCGATGTTGTCTCATATTTAGCTCTATGTTTACTGGAGTGGTCTTGGATAGTATGAGTGCAAAAGGATTTCTCTCTTTTAATGACACTAGTTTCGGTGTATGATCTTGGGCAGTTAAATCATGCTACCTATCCCAAGGTCCTAGCCTAAACTAAAGTGTGTTTACTCTAAAAAGAGTTTCTGATAGATTTTATTAGGTAGATTTTAAATGCACTTCATTAAAGTCTTCGGTAGGGGTGTTGACGTATGAAATTATATGGGACTTTGACTCAAATTATGCAAAACCAATGCATGTAAAGTTTCAATTTCGATGAATAAGCTACTTCTACAAAGGGAGAATCATTCATATATCAATATTCATTCCATGCATCCTATTTAGTACAACACTAGCATAACTGACATAATTTCAATGCTCACTAACAACTATTAAAACCAAATAATGCAAAACTTAACCAGCTAAGGAGAAAACAGTAAAAAAAATTGTATTTTTTCTTTTAGTGAAAATAAAAAACTTTAAGAAGTAAAGGTATTTTCTTAAAAAAAATTGTTCAAGACACAGTTCAGTCAAAAAAGTGTAGCTATAGATCCTTGTTCAATCTATAAGCAGATTTCCCAACCCATGATTTCACACGGTAAGTTGTTTATCAAGAAATGGCTGACTAATGCTCTGTACTAGAGGCTACAGAGAGTTAGTTTTAGCACTAACACTCTATTTGTGAGGGCACAATGCTTTATAAACCACTGCTTTCACTGGAAACCTACGTTAGTGAGGGAAAACACTCAAAAAATAGGCTATGGGGATTAGATCTAGGGTAGATCACTGAAAGAAGGGTGTTGTTATCGTCCTGAGTGGTCGGAAAAGGAATGAATAAGTATAGGAAGGCCTGGAAGAAACAGAGATCTACGAAATTTCTGGGTAAAACCAGGAACTAAGTGTAGTCCCCAATGAAGTCACCAACTCTGCCATAGGGATTAATGCACAGCTGTTTGGTGATGTAAAAAACCCTCAAGGATCTTCCCGGGATCCTCAACAGACAGTCAAATTAGCTGCAACTGTCAAATAGATACATTCATATCTATGTTTAATAAATGAATATCAAAGCAGGAAGGAATTATTACCTTGAGTCTTAGTTTGGTGTTGCTGGAGAGTGCAATGAAGCTAGGCAAAAGATCCCTGAGCCAACTCCAGATCGAAACCTGCACATAGCAAAGACAAGCATAATATCACAACATAAAACCTTGATAAACAAATGCAGCAATATATAAAAGATATCTAGTTGCATATAACTAATATGCTCATGCTAGAAGATATTAGATCAACATATAAACAAGTTTATACTACCAACATCATGGAGTGGACAACACAACTGTAGTTCTATATTAATGTAGAAAGAGTGATTACAACCATCAGTTGCATCAACCTTCCCTTACCCCTCCAACTCCTCTCTCTCTCTCCCTTCTTAACCTCTTCTAATGCCTTAGTCTAAGACTCTGCTTGACAGTCAAATAGGCAATCCTTTCAAATGTTTTGACCTCTTTCACAATGGCCCAAGCCTTGCATATATAGCATGTAGGTTTAGGGTTGCCAAGTCCTTCATGAGTTCCATTAGGAAAAAGCAGTGATGTTTCTTGCTTTAGTGCTCTTTCCCATTTTCATACTCCATTAGGAATTAGTAATTCCCCCAAACAGGTCAAGTTCTGATGCTTCCCTACTTTCATGAGTTGACATAGGAGAGAATCTAGGGATATTTTCTTAGTTAATTCGCTCCTTTGACCCATAGAACTTGATGTAGGTTCGCTAATGTTGTTCTTGAGGTAGCAACTAGAGTTAACCTAGGCACTAACGCACCCCTAAGCTTGTTGAGAAGCTTTCTAAAGCAGGTTTCTAGTGCTTAGACAACATTAGCTTGACAACTAGGCCTATGAACTTGGTCAATCTTTCAGTGATCATGTATTTGTCCTCTGAGTCGATGAGGAGGTCATTTTCCTGTGTAACAGGAATCAATTTATTCCCTTTGAAAAGGTTGATGTTCTTGCAATGTTTTAATGGTTTTAGTTAATCATTTTTCTACGTATCTAGCAAGCATTTTCAAGTCCACACCGCAAAGTTTGTTAAGTTCCTCCATCCCCAATATTTAATCCAAGGCCTCTTTCTTTGGGCTAGTCTCATGTCCCTAGATATATATAAAAAATTGGAATAAAAAAAAAAAAAATTCAAAGAATTTTTTTTAAAAATTACATATCTATAATTTCAAAATGACCTACCTCATTCTATCCACTATCTGATCCCTTCCCTTTGCTTGACATTTTGAGGTTGGGCTAGGAAATGCTATCCATGGAGGTGAGCCAAGGGAAATAGTGTTCAAGGAAGGAGATCCCATTGTGAAAACGACAATAGTTCAAGCTGAGGTAAACAATCTAACCATCACAACACACACAATTTTCCTAAATTAATTAGGGAAAAAAACATGGTTCCATTGGGATGCACATGGCCACCATATAATATATATCTTGCATGAAAAGAAACACATCATTCATATCATAAAAATCAAATAATAGGATGTCCTTGGCATTTCCATGTGGCAAAAATAAACACAACTTGCATAAAATAGTTAGGGAAAAACATGTGATTCCCTTGGCATCCCCGTGTGGCCATCACACACACACAAATTACAATTAAAACACATATGTATTCATTCACAATGGTCAATATACATTTCTTAGAGTAATCCATATCTAGTTCTTATGCTTATGAGAGTGATTGAGAGGAAGAGCGAGATGTAATAAAAACATGGTTCAACAAAAGAACACTCTACATAGGGATGAATGGAGCTCCAAGGTTAGGGCTTTTAGAAGAGTTGAGAACTTTAGCAACTTAAGAGAACCACTGTAGCCACTTAGGATTCTAACCCAAATGCCCCAATTTCTTCAATGGAAGCAAGATAATATCTAATGCATGAAATCCTTGACTCGATCAATGCATAAATTCCTTGTTTGTCACCCCAATGAATCAATTTTCAACATCATGGTTCGCCTAGATCCAATCAATATTATCTAGGGATGAGGATTTCTACTATCTGATTTTTGAGTTTCCTACTCGTATCTTAAAAAAAAAAAAATAGGGATGGACTGAGACCCATGTGGGGGCAGAGGAGTCTAATATTTTCTTTTTGGGTTCAAGCCTATCAATAGTGAAAAAAATTCTCAGAGGAGGAAGAATGACTTTGATTTTTTTTTTTAGTCAATAGTTTGTGGGTATTTAATTTCAAAGTTTTAGCCCATGGGGATTTTTAAATTTCCAATTTCTGATCGCTGACTTTAGCATCGATTCACATCTCATAATTTAGTTTAGTTGAGGATCAAAATTCAAGCAAATTATGCCTATTCTAGTGCCATCAAGTTATTTTTCCATCGAAAATTAGACATAGAAATGTTACATGAAGATAATATCATTCTCAAATAAAATCAAATATTAATAGAATAGATTAATTAGAATAACCATAATTTCAATAATCCACCACATTCACTATACAGTAATTTAATTAGCTCTAAAATGATTATATAAGATAAATTATAAATGAGGAATGAAAAAAAAAATCATATACACACTAGTGGTAAAGTGTGTTACATGGGGAAAAATGCTAATTTAAATTAATATTTATTGTTTTTTTATCTTTCAGAGAAAATTGTGTAGACATTTACCATGTTTGACTTTTCGGGTGGACACTCCACCCATCAACAGGGACTAGAAAGAAAACAAATGGTAAGCATGAGAGAATACCAGACCTATAATTAATAATATCCTAGAGCTTGGTATAACAATAACAAGGATAGAAAATATTAAATTAAATTATCAACAACCAAATGAAAAGAAGGAAATACCTTATTAAATTAAATCATCAATGGTCAAAAGAGATAGGGGAGTTAAGTAATTAAATAAATGGTAAAAGAAAGATTAAATAAGGTTAAAATAAAAGATAAATTAGTTAAAAGTTTATAAAAAATGGAAGGGAAGGGGTTTTTTTTAAAGGAAAAATGATTCTCTATTCAAAATATAGTCTACCAATAATTTTTCCGCTACACTTATTATTTTCAATGCTGATAGTTGGATTTGATTGGTGTACAAAAAAATATTAGCATTGTTGTGTATTACAATGTCTAGAGGAAGCCATGGACATAGGACATGGACAATGTAGAATTACTAAATTATAGAGAGAAAAGTGGGTCGGAGAAGATATGACAATATAATCTACAAATATAATATAGGTAAGAAGACAAAGAAACCTCAAACAAAGGAGGAAGGTCTTTATGAATTCACAAATACTCCATGAGGCCTTTGAAGTCAAACTCATTTGTTGAAAATGCACAGAATGGTGATTAAATATGATTCTAAGATCAAGGGAAATATTTTAAAATTAGGATGGCCATGTGGAATAGAGATGTTGTATACTTTTCTTATTAAAATTTTGGCTCGATGTATATACCTACATTATTTTTTTTGAACTCCAAATTAACATGATATAAATATGTCAAATATATGACTAGAGTGGAGTTTCGTGTTGCATAGCATATTCATTGAAATGATATAATTGGTGTACTAAACATTATTGACTATTTGTGTATTAAAGGATCTAGATGAGGCCATGGCAAAGGATCATGTTATATCAAATAACACAGTGGATGACGCAGGACATCAAGTACTGAAATTTTAAATTAACTTAGAACAAATTGATCTAATAGATTTTTTTGATATGTCCATATTTTTTCATGATATTATTAAAATTTATAGTGTATTATCCAATCTTGACAGAAATTAATGCATGTTGATTATTTTAGATGGAGATTGCAGCAAATACAGACCCTAACCCTTCAACTAGCAAAAGAAAAATATATGTATGTGGACGTGGACCTAAAACTGTTAAATCACATAGAGGATATTTCTATTTGTTTTTTTTTGGACTAAGAGTACCAAAAACACCTTCCTTGCAGTTGATTATTTCCTACAAGGATCATTCAAACAATTGGATGTTGTTAGTGCTGAAACAAGAACTAACAAAGCATTGAATACAATTAAAACAATGCATAAGAATGATTAAACTAAAACTAATGTAAACAACACAAAACAAGCTTAATAAAGAATAAACAAATCAATAAATTTATATGAACAATATCCTCTTTACTGATTTCTGGTGGTGGAAGATTTACAAATAAGATATAAATACACTTCTGAGAGTTGCTTGAGTAATTCTGCTCAAGATCTCTCAACAAGGATTTCCCTTCTTCAATCTCCTTTACAAACTCCTTCTCTCAAAGAAGTAAAGATAAATCTCAATAGTGGTAGAATCCTCTCAACAATGGAATGCAAGATTTCTTGGGAGCAATTTTTCCAGCATAACAATGCACAAAACTTCTACCTCTTCTTGGTATTCCAATGCCTTGTATATATATAATTTTAACTCATCTTTTCCTCCCTAATCTTATCAATGAGAAAATGACTTGAGAGAAGGACAATATGATTCCTATGGGGAATGCATATCTCCAAATCAGCTCAAAATTGACTATCCTTGGGCAATACTTGTTAGGGAAACTCAGATCAAATTGTGTGAAGTGGTCTCAAGCTACTCACTAGACTTTGAGTGACCCACGTTGATATTGAAGGAAAAGTCGTTTAGTATTGAATTTTTTCCTTTGGAGAACCAGTGCTGGTTGGTATTTTTCATTGAAATTTGGAAAACCTTTTATTTTTTTATTTTCATGATGTTTCCAGCTAGAAAATCTTCACCTATACATGTTTTTGTCTGACTTTGGGTGTTACTTGACCTATACAAATGTGTGTACTATTTTCCCATATTAACAATTTCCCCCTTATGTATGAGGTTAGGAGAAAGTGTGTAACCAAAATACTTCACGTTTTGTTGTTTTGACGACGGGTTTGACATGATTTTTGAGAGAGAGGGGATTACTACGAAGATGATTGGGGAGATGTCCTTGATGAAGAAATCAAATAAAACAATGATCTAAAGAGATGGAGACACAACAGTGTCTATATGAAGTATGAATGTACCATGCTCGTTATGCTAACTAGGATTGAAGTATTACAAAAATCCAAGAAAGGCCTTGTCAAGTCAACAATGAAATGACTGACATGCTGCTAGCTGAAGAAGATAACTACTTTTTCTCTCTAGGGCATCTCTGACATACAAGATGAAATGGGTGGCCCCATGCATCTAATATAAGGCATTATTAAAGGATGTGCAATGGGTTGCATGGGTCTTCAACTAAATGAGAGAAATGAAAAGGTCACATTGTACGATACTAACCTAACATGAAAAATTATGCTGAGGTTGAATGTCAGGGATACTGATGACATTAGTGTGAAAGTAATTGTTCACACTATCCCACCCCAGATTTTCTCTATAAGGTGGGAGTAACAAGGCACTACTTCGATTCTGGAAGATGGGTGTTGATGTTGAAAGAATGAAGTGTCAACTTCCCAAACAATGGTTTCGGGATATCCAAGTGAAATTGGAACATATATTTGCAAATACAATGGGTCCATAGACATTATGGCAAGAGTTGACAATATGTGAGGGATATGGGAAACTTTACCGAGGTTGGAGCATTGGTGTGAGTGGCAAAAATAAAGACAATAGTGATGAGGTAGATTCCTCTAGAGTTAATAGGACACCCAGGGACGGGTAAATATGTTTTCTGATTGTGGTATGGTATGAGAAAATGGTGATCAATGGGATGTGTATGAGATGGATAACAAGCGAGCTATAACCAAGGGAGACTAAGGACTGCCATCAGGTAACTAACACAAAAATATTGGTGAGAATCTTGTTCCTTTAAGAAATCTTGGTTCACTTGCCAAAAAAATTTAAAAGTGGTTTGGGATATACAAAAATGGGGAGAGGTTCCCTAGGAAATGGTGGCCTACATGATGATGCAGGTGGATTTTTTGCAAAGGGTGGGGGGCCTATTGGTTACTCTCAATGCATGGTGGATGAGGTTCATGTAATGATGCAAATAAACTACTACAAAATGGGTGGATGGTAGGCCAAGTGTAGAATGCGATGGTTCATTTGTTAAGTTTCATCTATAATGTTGGCCTAGGAGGGGGTTGGTAAGTAGAAAGAAAAGAAGAGAGACATGAGGCTGATCTTCAAGACATGTGTGAAATGGCTCATGTGCTTGGGGGAATGGTCATGGATATCAATAGTGTGAAGGGAACTATGAACTAGAGTAATCCATGTGAGTGAAGCTCTATAGACCGACGTGGACGTTTACCATGTGGAGGTGGAAGGTGATGGTAAATGTGGTTGAGATGGTGGAACCTATGGTTTATTTTTGAGAAATGATGTTAGGATATGAAAATATTTAGAGGAAGCCAATAATGTTGAGTGGAGAATGATATGTTGACTATCAATTGGCACCGAGGGGATGAGGTTATTGAGAAGCTTCTCGGAACCTAATGGGTACTTTGAAATGTGAGATGGGCCCAAAAATGAGAATGCTTGTTGAATGGAATAGTAGGTACCATGATGTAGATGAAGATGTTCTAATCCCAATGCCATTGACAATTTTGTGAAAGGAGCTCACGGGCTCCTAAACAAGGCTCTATAAAAATGAAATAAATGGAAATATATAAGGGTGTGGGGCCCATGTTGCCACCTCATTCGTACTTATTGACGTGTACTATGGAGTGAATCCCTTAAGTTCTTTTTGTCGTTATATTCAAATAATGTACTTATTGACAGGTTAGTCATCTTGACACCTTCTCTATCAATTCAATACTCTAGGGTAGGTAGCTCATATAGGGTGGCCTCTACTAACATTTTTAGGAAAACATATTGAAACATGCATAAGTGAACGCATGATAGTCACATGATGTTGTGTGATTTTTGGGATATAATATGCACAAGGTTCATGCTTTATGAGAAAACAATCGTGATTGTGGAAAAAATAGTTGTTAGGCTCTCTAAGCAAGGACCTTGTGGGTAACGCATGAATAGTCACATGATGAGTGAAACTGTGAGGGAAACAATAGTGTGATACATTTGGTTGTAGGGAAAATAGTTGTGAGCTTCTCTGCATGACGACCTTGAGGGTATTGGGTGGACAGTCATGTGATATGCATGACTTTTTGGATAACAGTCGTGAGACACCTACATATCTGTTTTGGAAATAGACAAGATGTTATATGGAATTTTCATCTACGGTTAAACACATCTTTGCTACGTGGATGGCTACACCTAGAACAATAGAAAGAAAGTAGTTTAACCTTTTCTTATAGAAGATAGATGAGATATAGGAACTTACTTGTAGGCTTTCTCTTCCTTGATCTCTTTTGAATCGCTCTCGTCACTCCCATTTGAACTAAATCCGCTCAAAAGGTATCTGTATCAAGAGAAACATAAACAAGAAACGATCAAATAATACATGATATATCTACTATAAAACAATGGGATTGGATACATTGAAACATATAATCATCACAGATATCAAAAATCATATGAGAAAAGGAATAATGATCCCAGTGGATGTTGGTGGCCACCCACCTATCCCACTTGGACCCCCACATCTATCTCTTTCAGTTTTTTAGTTTCCGTAATTGTAGCACAATTTACTATTTTTAGCAGTTTTTCGGGTCCTAAACTTCCAGAGCCATTTTGAGGCCCTAAACAATGGTTTTTGGGAAATCTGGGAGAAACATGGGTCCATGGACTACTGTTTCTCTTCCCAAAGCTATCGTTCTTATATATATCTTTCTAACAAGCTATTGTACACATCAAATGGAGATCGAGTACCAAAGTTACGACCTCGGGAAGTTGATGCACCAATTTACCCAAAACGGGGCCCACAGTTTCGTGTTTCCTCTTATAAGGTTAAGGTTTTGTATGTTTAGGGTTTTCCATTGTTTCTCAACAATAAATAGGCCTTCGATCCTGATTGTAACATAGTTCAGAGGCATGTAGCCACCACATCTCTTCTCAGAGATAAACTACCATCACCCTAGCTGGTTTATTTCCATTTTAGTTTGTAAGCATATTTTAGTATTTTACATTAATGAAATGAAGTATTATTTCCAATGCATCTATGTATTTATGGTTATATCTATAATCTATTGTGTTCTTATTTAAATCTGGATCAGTGGTATTAGTGCCGTCTACTTTTTCTTTGTTTTTCTTTGCATGTCCCCAACGAGGTCGGGATATAAGGAGTTAGAGCTTGAATTGGTCTAACCTTTGCAAGACCAGCCTCGCAAATCCTAACGGCCTCCCATGGAGAATGAAAAGAAAGACTAGGGGAAAGGAGATCCTATCAAAATATTGCTCAAAGAAGCCCTCGACCGACAAAGGAACGCGATGATGGACAACTTTGTGAAGATCCTTCAGCAGCTACCCAGAGGCAATGCATCGACTTCCAACAGCTACTCTAGAAATTCCACACCCTTTAAGGTACAAGTTAATTTTGAAATCCCCATATTCGAGGGTCAAATAGACACAGATTTTGTAGATAAATGGCTAAATTTGCTGGATGGGTATTTTTATGTTCATGAATTTTCGAGTCGGGAAAAGATTTTTTTCGCTCTTCTCAAAGTAGCCCCCCACGTCAAGGACTGGTGGGAAACCTATTGCGAGTAGAAGGATGAAAGTACAGGCTCACTATTTTCAGCTGCACCCACTTGGAATTCATTACGGGATGCCATCAAGGAGTAGTACTACCCTGTCAAAAGCTATGAGGACAAATATATAAAGTGGACCATGCTGTGGCAGGGAAGGGACCAAGATGTGCCGGAGTTCACAAACATTTTTCATACCCTTCGTACATAGTTGGTTATCAAGGATTCTGAGCTGCATTTGGTACTCAAATATCGTGGCTACCTACACAAGTACATCCAAAAATAGATGGAGTTCCTAAACATCTCCTCGCTTAGCACAGCGTACCGATACACTGTCAAAATTGAACAGAAGTTCAAACAGAAGAAGCGAGACTTTGGATCTGCAAATCCGAAGACCAAAGGACAAAGCTAAGGTGGGGTGACTCAAGACAACCCATTGAAGCCACAAGAAAAGAACAACACCACAAAGTTGAAGAAGGGCATGGGAAAGTGGTGTGAGTTCCATAAGAGCCCCACTCATAACACAAGTGAGTGTTGGACTAAGCAGTCACTGGTGCTTGAGTTGAAAGCTTCAGAATCAAATGCATGTTCCGACCCTGAGTCAGAAGCCGACAAGGGGAATGGCAAAGGGAAGCAGATCATTGATGCAGAGCCCAACACCATTGTTTCCACCACCAAGATCCAGAAGAATAAGCCTGAAGATCCAGAGGAGGGGGAGCGTCTTTTCCACTCACAGATGTGGGTGAAGGGTTCGCCGCTGCAATTCATTATCGACATTGGTAGCCAAAAGAAACTCATTTCAGCAAATGTCATGAAGTGGTTGGCCCTGCCGACTACACCACACCCACAACCATACAATATCGGGTGGCTTCACCAAGGACGAGGTCTCTAATTTCATCAGCAATGCTGCCTTCCCTACAACAACAAACCCTTCACAAATGAGGTATTGTGTGATGTTACACCTCTGGATGTTTGCGATGTATTATTAGGTCAGCCATACTTGTGGAGGTGACATGTTTTGTATGAGTCAAGGCCTCATGCTGTCATTATTTCTTTGGGTGATTCATTATACAGGATACTGGAGGTATCCCCACCTACCGCCACCTCTTTGATCACTGCTAAGAAAGGAAACAAGCTCATCTCCTAGACTAGGAAATTCATTTTCTGTCTGGTTCACTCCCAAAGTAAGGGGAATATTATCACCACATCCATGTCCCCCGCGAAGGGTTCCTTCATGCAGCAATAGCAGCAAAGGGATATGGTCATGAAAGAACAAAAAAACAACTTATCCTCACCCATAGGGGTACCACACAAGTTTCAGATGGGTGACATAGTATGGTTACATCTGCAGAAAGAACACCTTACAAGAGCCCATCAAAAGCTCAGACCACTCTGACATGGTCCTTACATAATTACCAAGGCTGTGGGAAACAATGCTTTTGAGAAAAACAATCCTCCATTCCTTCACTTACACCAAGTTTTCAATGTGGAATGCTATCGACCATGCTTCCACCATTACTGGACACATTAGAGATTGTAGAACAACTCACCACGGACCAAGTTCAACAGATGGAGGAACTCAACACAATAGGGACTGTTGCTTCCTAAGGGGGAGGAATGATCCAGGTGGATGTTGGTGGCCACCCACCTATCCCACTTGGACCCCCACAAATATCTCTTTCAGTTTTCAGTTTCCGTAATTGTAGCACAATTTACTATTTTTAGCAGTTTTTCGGGTCCTAAACTCTGGAGCCATTTTGAGGCCCTAAACGACATTTTCTGCAAAATATGGGAGAAATATGGGTCCATGGACTGATGTTCCTCTTCCCAAAGTTATATTTCTCGGATGTATCTTTCTAATGAGCTATTTTACGTGTCAAACGGAGATCGAGTGCCAATGTTACAACCCCAGGAAGTTGATGTACCAATTTACCCAAAACAAGGCCCACAATTTCGCATTTCATCTTCTAAGGTTAGGGTTTTGGATGTTTAGGCTTTTCCATTATTTCTCAACAATAAATAGGCCTTCGAGCCTCATTGTAACACAGTTCAGAGGCATGTAGCCACCACATCTCTTCTCAGAGATAAGCTACCATCGCCCTCGCTGGTTTATTTCCATTTCTGTTTGTAAGCATATTTTAGTATTTTACATTAATGAAATGAAGTATTATTTCCACTACATCTATGTATTTATGGTTATATCTGTAATCTATTGCGTTCCTATTTAAATCTGGATCAAATAAGCTCTTTATTAATGTAGAAGGAAGAGTGTCACCCAATACAATTCGATCATGTGCCACTCCTCAAGCTTCAGTCCAACCCTTGCCACATAAAAAGCACACTACACTAGCAGCATAACATTGCTTAACATAAACGCAATTCTTAAACCAACATAATTTCCCTACAAACTTCAAATTCTATCCCCTTGATCACTATGATGAGTGCTCAATTTATAGGAAATGGAGGTGGTTTTGTCATAAATGAGGGTATTGAATGGCCTTCCAAATGTGGAGTTAGTTTCCATGGAGTAAGAGATGAGAGGACAGGAGGTTAATGGATCCTTAGCCTATCCAATTTCGAGCTCATAGGAGGAGATAAGAGATGGGATCCTTCTACAATCATCTAGAATCAAGGAATATTCTCAAAACCCTATGTAAATTTCGCTCAATCTTGCCCAGCATAGGTCAAAGAGGGCCTAAGTGGACTATAGTGTAGGACATAGTGGGCCTACTTTCTCTGTAGCACATTGTCTCAAGGCTTGGGCTACGTTGGTGTCCCAAGGAGGCTTTTCAGGAAGGCTTCAGGCCAGGAAAATTTCATAGAAGGAAGCATTCAATGGTTTGACTTGTCTAGGGCATGTAACAACTGAATTAGGGTTTGATGAGCCCTAGTTGTACTGATCTAAATGTCGAGAGTAATGTACCCAAATAGACCTATAACAGTTTCCCCCTAAAGCATGAAGTCAAAAATAATAATGTCGAGTGATATGCTTTACGATGTAATGGAGAGGAACTGAAGCGAACGGTGACCTGCATTGATTACAATGCATAACATCATGATATTTTGGATTTTTCATGAATTTTTTAGGGAAGGCATATTGATACTCAACATATAAACTTTTCATTACATGTACATAGATAGTCATCTATAGATATAGACCCATGATGGGATGACCATCAGTGTAAAGCCATCATAGAGATGATTTAGTACTTTCTTGAAATCACAGCCCAGATGGATGAAACTAGATCTGGGGTCTTCTATCTTGCCCAATCGTTTGCTCAAGTACGAGTCTAACCATGTGAATATGTGATCTTAAGTCGAACATGAGAAGACACCGTCTAATTACCAGCCAATGATGTAAGCCGTTAACATATGCGAGAGAGATCACCTATAATGATAATGATTTCCAAGGTACTGCAGTACATTCTGCATGGTGTGAATAAATGCTTTTATGTCGAACACCATACAAATTCTTTCGGTCGAAGGCTAGTGATGTCAACTTGTCGTCGGAAGCAAGAAACTTTCCATTGATGTATGCAAGCCTCAAGGTACTAGAAGGGTGTTTCTAAGTCAACTTCTTGGATAATGTGTTGATATCGACAAGAAGTGAGTCATCACAGGAGGGCCTTGATGTATACCACATCAACGACATGAAACGAGTGTAATGATTATGGAGATGGAATGTGACTAACAACACAAGGTTTAGGAATGGCAGTCATGAAAATGAAGGTTTATGAGTATTGCAAAGGATGAGTTTTATTGAGTGACTTCTCTTGAACATGTCAGCGACACTAAATGAATTGGTAGCATTGACCCAAAACCAAAGTGATGGATGGTGTCATAAACCATAGGTATGATAACCATCGAGCAGATAACCCAACCCAAATAGGCATGGAGATGAAGTGAAAGTGTCAAGTTTAAGAATAGCTTGCTACCATAAAGTGATTTATCCCTTTTCCCATTTTTCCTAGTCATTGCTAACCAATACCTCTTTATTTTTTAACAAGATTGAGGAGGATAACATATGCTTGTAGTATAATTCCACCCTTCGGGTGAATCCATCACTATGTGATGTTTTAACGAGCCTAGCGAAGGTGAAACTTGGTCTTGTCATGATGGACAAGTTTGTCACTATTTCATGTTTTAACGAGTTTAACAACAATGAGAACTCGGTCCTTTTCATGTTTAGAGAGTTTGAAAAGGGATAAAAAGGAATCTCCATGAATTCTTTTTCATAAATTTGTCTCTCAAGTATGAAAAAGAGTAAAATAATATAAGAGAGAACCTATTGACCATGTTTGATCAATCTATTCCATTTTCGTAAATATTCTATCTTAGTCCAGAAAAGGGTTAAACTTATACTAAGTAGATGTCGTTTCCAATCCATTAACAAGCTGAAAAGGACAAGCGCTCTGCAATCATTTCATATTTAAAGACTCTGAAAAGAGCTTAAAGGGGACTGCGGGGGGGTTCCATTTTCGATGTTTAATATAGCTCGAAAAAGATATAAAAGTATGCTCTGCGATCAAAAGTACAATTCACGATTGTGCATGTCAAATTCATTGTATCAATTGTAAATTTGTTCAAAGAAACACCAAACGGATTAAACGTACCCATTTCATTGGTGAAAATGGGTAAAAAACTATAGTTTATTCATTAAATAAACTTGAAATAACCATAAAACAAGAATTCACCAAGTAATTTTCACAATTTGATATTTACCATTCACTTTTATGCTCTGAACCAGTTTTTACCTCGAATTTCAACAGCTGATTGCGAGAGATTCTGTGGATCATTTTTCGCGTTGTCAGGACCAAGTAGGAGATCTACCTTACCTCTTACATTTAAGTTCATTCTTTTGCAGTTTCAGGCAATTTTTTTAGGCTTTTGGGGTCCCTAGGGTAAATATACTTCACCATGGGATCATCGTAGCCCATCACATCGAAAACTACACTGCAATGCACTGAAACAAAAGAGTACTTTCTCTGCAGCACACTGTCTCAAGGATTGGGCTGTGCTGGGAGCATTTGATAAAAAATTTTCTCTTGTTTTACCTAAAAGTCCTCCAATTTTTTGCATGAAATGGATCCTAACTAAGCTTATGGTTTGATTTCAGGCTTTGATCAGATCATAATGACTATTATTTGGTGTGAAAGAGAGAATGAACAATAGGATATGGTTCCCCTTAATGAATGGGTACTGTTGAGGCCCTCAGGGATTTTCGGTTACTCAAATACTTCAAGTTGTCCAGAATGAGGCAAAAATTAGAACTATTGCAGTTCTTATTTCATTCATGAGATCCAGTGGATCAAGCTTTTCACATAGGGCATAAGGTGCTCCCAATATTGATCGATGATGTTTACTTCCTTGCAGGGTTGTCGAGATGTGGTGCCCCCATATCTCTTTCAGGTTCTGCCCGTGGAGGTGAATCAGTGAGGGACTACATTCGACAGTTCTGTCACCCAGGTACACAGCCTAGCATGGATGGCAAGATCAACATTAGGGATGTTCGTGATTTACCTTTGCGAATAATCCTTTTCACTATCGCAAAGTTGGTGAGTAGTGCGACAGTTCATCTGGCGAATAGATCACATATGCAGTTTTCACTTCAGTGCCTTGAGCCAACTACATTCAACTGGTGTGAGGTAGTTCTCTCTTCGATGAAAGAGCAACTGACCAAGGAAAAGAGCGGAAATATGAATAATTTTAGTTATGGTTCGATCTTGATTTCCTTTACCTTAGAGATAATTCCATTGATGAAACCTCAGTATGTATCACTGAGTTTGACTGGTCTTAGAGATCCATGGATGCAGAGATGGGTTGAGTTGATGGCTCAATATGCTAGTCAATCATCAATCTCATTTCCTCGTGCATTCTTTAATTGGCTTAATTGACAACAGATTGTCATTGAGGAGCATCCACATGCGGGGATGGACTTTCGTGGAGATCCAGATTTGAGGTTACCAGTGGGTGCCCAATGGGGTACTAGAGGTAAATTTTTTTGACCAAGTGTTTTTAATTTTTTAAGTTTCTATATGTTTTTATGTTTTTAATGTTTCAAAGACTAAACTAAAAATGTACTCATGCATGCAGATGTTGGTAGTGTTTGACCAATGGATCATCAACAGGAGGTGGGTGAACGAGCGTGGAGAAATGTTGGTAGAGTAGTTCTCCAGGATTTTGATTTGACCGAGACACTGGTAGAGTTACATGATCATATAGAGGGATTAACCCTCGGTATTCTAGATGTACATATAGAGCATTTACCGATGAGGCTACAACACCATACTATTGTTGTAACTAGCCATTGGATGAGGTTATTGAACATGATAACTCAGGATGTGACCTATTATCATGAGCATAATTAGGTCTACTTAGGATGTTTTCCTATATGCATTTTGAGTTTTTATGTCAGATGACCAACTTGCCTTGGACACAAATTTTGTAAAAACTTTTAAAACATCTATCTATTTTTCTTTCAATGTTTTTATATGTGGTTATGTGCAATCCTATTCAAATATTGATGTGAATTAAAAAATTTACTTTTATATGCATTGTAAATGTTTGTTTAACACATAGTTTGCTAATGAATCAGTTAATGTGTTAAAGTTCCTGGAAATGTGTTGATATTGCATGTAATCAAAATGTATTTCCAATAGACAAACTCTAAGGAACATACAATAAATTGTTGGATTTTAGACGGTGTAAACATTTGTAAGCTGCAGCGCGACAAGTTATGAGTCCAGCATAATGATAATTCGGCGAATGCCAAACGAAACGGCATCAGATATGAGCTCGATCAATGTGCTATACTTAGCGATATTGTTCACAGAATGACTAATACAAATCCCTTGAAAACTCACTAACTCACACACTTGGAGTGAATATGGCCCATGCTGCAGAAGATAGGTTCTGCATACTACGACTAGCACCATTAGCATAACCAACAAATGGTTCCAAAGTTTCTGAAATTTGCAACAAATGCAAAGCGGATTACTTAAACACATAAAAAATCTAAAAGTCACACTGTAACACACACAGACACACACAATCAAATTCTATATACAGTGTTTATTACTATGCAAAATTAGGCATAGTAATGTTTCAAATATAACCCATTATGGGGCTACGACAAGGGAATTCCAACATAATCAACTAACTCATAAGCACCTTTTGCCAAAACAAGCTTGACAATATAGGGGCCCATCCATAATGGTTCAAATTTCCTTGCTCCTAGTTTATCAACTTCCTAATCATAAAGCAAGACCAGGTCTCCTTCTGAGAGAATGTGAGGCTTGACATTTCAGTCATATTGCACCTTTATTCATTTCTTATGTGCTTCGTTTGCTAATGCGGCTTCACGATGTGTTTCATCTAGATGGATGAGCTCTAAGAAACGTGCTTCTTCTTCAAAAGTGCTAGTTAACAGGTCATTCACGAGTCTTAATGAAAAAATCTCACATTGTACAAGAAAGATTGCCTCCAGACCATACACCAATTGAAAAGGTGTGAATTTGGTTGCATTTATTACCCAAGTTCAATAAGCCCACAAAGCCGACTATAGGATTAAATGCTAGTTTCGTTTATAAACTCCTATCATTCATTGGAGCATTCACTTAAGGATTTTGTTGATGGCCTCAACTTGTCCATTAGCTTGCAGATAATAAGGAGTAGAACTATCATGTGAAAGTCCTAACTTGGCAGTCAATTTGGTCATCATACGGTTGTGAAAATGCGAACCATGATATGTAACTATAGCTTGTGGTACACCAAATCGTGCAACCACATGGTTGAAGAAAAAAAGCTAAATCGTCTCACCGTTGTTGTTTAATGTAGGCATGGCCTCAGCCCATTTCATAAAATAGTCCACGATGACAATAATATATCCATGCTTCCAACCGAGGTAGGGTTACATGTCATAAAATCAATGCCCCATTTTGCAAATGGTCCAACAGCGATGATAGGATGTAGTGGTGTAGGTGGTAATCATGTTTTGAAATAAAAAATCTGGCATGCATGACAATTTCTGACAGAAATAATGAAATCATTAAATATAGTTGGATAGAAGTAACTAGCACGGAGAATCTTCTGTGTGGTAGCATAACCAAATAAATGTCCACCACAAGCACCAAAATGAAAATCATTCAAAACTTCTCGGCTTCCTCAGGAGTGAGGCACATCTATAAAATCGTATCAATACCACGATGATAAAGAGTGTCACCAATGATCAGATAATATTTGGCTTGGTAACAAATACATCATTGTTGCGAGTGAGAGGTATCAGGCCAGAAAGTTTCAGTCAGGAGATAGATTAGTATATCTCCATACCACGCGTTAGATGATGAAATCAGAAACAGAGACTCATCTAGAGTTGATGGTTCCATTGTTGAATCGATATCAGTAGAGGGAAGGTCACAAAGAAGCTCGACAAAGACTAGAGATTTATTTGATTTGTATTTTATGAATTCCAAATCAAATTCCTACAAAATGACGATCCATCTCAAGTATTTTTCCCCCAACAATTAACGTAACAGAATGTATGTCATAGGGTTGCAATCCAAAATGATAGTGGTCTTTCGGTACAGGATATAGTGGCCAAATCTTTGTACAACTTGGACAATAGCCAAAGATAGCTTTCCGACATAAGAGCACTTAACTTTTGTATCATTGAGATTGTGACTCAAATAATAGGTTGGATGTTTAGTCCCATATTTTTCTTGCACTAAAACCATAAGAATGGTTGTATCTGCTGCAGCAAGATACATGAAATAATCATTTTGATAATTAGGGGCATACATTAATGATGCTCGAATCAGGGTATCTTTGAGAGCATCAAAGGAATCTTGAACGACCTGGTCCCAATGGAAGGGTATCCTTTTTTTAAAATATGAGTAAATCCTTTAGCCATTTTAGCGTAGTTGGGGATGAACCTCCTTAGAAATTTAGCCTTCCCTTGGAGTTTTTGTAACTGCAGCAAATTGGAAGGTGGAGGCGGATCAAGAATTGCCTTAACCTTCAAAGGGTTGAGTCGAATTCCTTCTTTATACACTACAAAACCAAGAAAATGACCAGAACCAACAAAAAACACACATTTATGTGGATTGAGTCGAATTTTGTAGTTTTGGCACTGTAAAAGGATAGCTCTCAAATGCTGCGGGTGATCAACCCGTTTCTGTTAATGAGTAGGTAAATCACTTAGATGGGGTTGAAAAATGTGTTTGATGTCATGGAAGGCATAATTCATTTCCCTCTGAAAGGTTGCCCGAGTTTTCTTCAAACCAAAAGGGAGTTTCCTATATGCAAATGTGCCCCAAGGACAAAAAAAAGCAGTTTTATATTGGTCTTCTGGGTGGATATTGATATGATTATAGCTAGAAAAACCATCCATAAATGAGAATATTTAACATCCGGCACAGTCATCAATTATCTAGTTGATAAAGGGAGTGGGATATTTGTCTTTTAGAGAAGCATTATTAACATCCATATAATCAACACACACTCGTATTGTTCCTTGTTTCTTCATGATAGGAACAAGATTGGAAACCCAATCAGCAAGAGGAATGGGGTAAATGAAACCAGCATGCAAAAGTTTTTCAATTTCTTCTTTTATGGTAGTAGCCTTCTTTGGATGAACAGGACAAAGGCGTCGTCGTACCAGTTTGATAGTAGGATACATTTTAATCTCATGTTCAACAATACTAGAATCAATTCCTAGAATTTCCTCATATGACCAGGCAAATATATCGCATAATTCACAGAAAAGAGCATGGTAAATTTCAAGTTTCAATGGAGAACAAGATTTGCCAATATGGATGTTTTCTACAATTCCAGGTTTTATCGAAATGTCGATAGAAATGGTTTCTTAGATATTTGACAAGTTTCATTTGTGATCGACTATGTCTATAAATATAGAATTCGAAAGGAAATCAACAATTCAAAGGTGATTTGGTTCATTTGAAACATCTTCTATGTGATCTGGAAGATGGGATTGATGATGATAATCTTCCCATGGTTCTTCTTATGTCATCATTGATTGGATGATTCCTTCATTAGTAGAAAATGTACATGAAAGAGGATCAGAGGAAGTACCATATTCTAACAAACGATCAACCCATACAATTGGTGATAATGGATTTGGGTTTGCCGCACAAGCCAAAAAGATTGATTGCTATGCAAGCTCAATGGGGCTTAGTAGCATGGTTTCATTATGCATATCATCTTCAGAATTATTGGAAATATTCCATGAATTATATGAAGTGGAAGATATCATGTTGCAAATCTCAATTTTTGCAACTTCCGCCATTTGTGATGGTGAAGGTAGCGAAAAATTACCTATTAGGGAAGAATATTTGAAGATACCTACTCCAATGTTCTGAAGAGATATCAGGGGTTTGTGAACTAATGAAATGCTTCCAATAGCCTGTGAATTAGAGGCGAAGAAGCCAAGTTGATCAATTACTGTGATTCCGCCTTTATGAGGGAAAGCGGTCATACAAAATTATGTCGAAACCATAGAAGGCATAGCATAAACACAAGGTATTCCTAGTAAAATTGTAGTCAAGGGGTTCGTCAATGAACTCAACTTCAACAGTTATAGTTTTGCCCTGTATTTCTATCTACAGGTTACTTAAAATTCCACAAGGCGTATAAGTGAAACCATCAAAAGTTTTTAAAGTTGTAGGTGACCATGACAAAGGCAGGCAGCCAAGTGTTTTCCAACAACTCATTGACATGATACAAGTAGATGCACCCTTGTCAATGATGGTTTGGTGAACGATTTTATTTGAAGCCTTTACTTGGATCAAGAAAGCTAATTGAGATGGTAATTGTGGTGTATATCCCTCATGGTTAAAACCCATAAGATTAGAATCTGTTGGATAAATTCCACCAATTGCTACAATAAAGTCTACTTTTGGGAGGGATAGTTTTGAAGCACCTCAAGTGTCAACATAGCAGAAGGTGACTGAGCCAAATCTTCTACTATGTTATAGTTTTTCATTGCTCGAGCTTGAGGGTTGATGTAGACTTATGTACAACTCGTTTAGGAAGCTTTATTGTTAACTCTGGTGTAATGGGTGACGGAATAGGATAGGACGAAGTCGAAGTCGAAGTATTTGGTTCATCTAAAGCCTAGTTATTCGACGACGACAATGGATTACCATAATCTTTACTTCGCATGGACACCAAAACATCAATTTTAGGCTTAGAGGTGGACAACATAAGCACTTGTGAAGTGGAAGCATGATTTGTAGCAACCAAATGAGTCTCCAATTTGGGAAAGGATCTATCAACATAGAAGATGCACTAGAAGTCTTAAGAAGCTATGAGACTTCTGAGCGGTGAGGAAAATCATGATTAAAATGCTCCTCGTTACAGATTAAACATGGATAATGAGGTTTCCTAGCTGGAGAAGAGGAATTAGATGATTTCTCTTTAGGGTGAGGTTTTGTTTCTTTTTATCTTTCCCCTTATTCTTGCTTCCAGGTTGCTTTTCATTCTTACCTTTGTCAGATGACACGACATTTATTTCGAAAGCAGGAGTATTATCATATGCAATTGAAGTTTGATTGGAAATAGCAAGTGTTTGACCAGATGGTCTACCTACTGTTTGTGTGCTTGAAGAACCAATCACATTGTCACTGGCATGAGAGTCCTTACTAGATGGAGGTGGAGGAGCAGTAAAAGCTAGCCTGGGTGCATTTGGTATTTTGTCATAGAGCGTGCTAGACTAAGTGTAAATAAAGTCTAAGTATTGGGCATGAGAAATTACTTGCTCTTCAGTGTCAACTCCTCCTTTAGTCACATCCTCAGTGATAGATGGAGACAAGGATTTTATAAACCACTCAACTAAAATCTGATTAGGAACATAAGTTTTGATCATTCGATGATGACGATGCCACTCATGAATATGATCAGAAATGTGAGTAGTAGTAGTTTATTTAAAGTTGGTCAATAGTTCCATTCTAGTTTCATATCTGATGGGTAATTGGAAGTGGGTTAAAATCATGGTGGCTAAGGATGTAAAGTTATCAAATGAATCTCGTGGTAATTCAATATACCACTTTGTATCCAGACTAGTAAGTATTCACTGGAAAAGATGTAGTCTAACTGAATCATCATTCAGGGAGTTAGATGAACACCATAAACAAAAAGTCATAACATGGTTGGATGGGTCTTCTCCAGGGTTTCCATTGAATTTTGGAATATTGGAAGGAAATTGATGAGGAATCGCCGACCACCAAGGTGCATAAAGAATTGGATCATTGGTAAGCTGATTTAAATCCGGTAATTCAAGTGTTGCGACAAAAGGCAACTGTTGATTGAGGTCAGGTTGAGCGTAACCAGGGTAAGGTGGAATTTCCTAGGCAATAGGCCTTTGCATAGTAGCATAAGGAATCTATTGTTGGTAACCTTGATATGGGTAAGTTTGTTGAGAAAATCCAGTATAAGGTGGTTGTTGGGCACTAGGATAAATTTTTTGTTGTCCATACCCAACATAGGCTTGTTGACCAAGACATGGGTAAACTTGTTGTTGACCAAACCCAGCATAGGATTGTTGACCAAGTCCAAGATAAGTTTGGTATTGTTGGAATTGTTGTTGTTGATACTGTGGCTTCCATGGTTGTTGATTTAACAGTTCTTTCCCACCAATGTAAGTTTGAGCAGGTTGTGAATATATTAAACTAGTATAAGTCTGAGTCATTCCAGTAAATGGTAAACTAGCCTGAGGTTGTTGGATTCCAGGCACAAATGGTTGTTATAAAATGTCCTTAGAAGATTGAATCTGTAAACCTGAAACTTGGGGGTCAGAGGTTGAAGGATAAACTTGCAAAGGTTGAGATACAAATAACTGAGCTTGCGACTGTGGTAAAGTTGTAACGATAGGCGTAGTAGGTATGGATGAAATAGATTGCATTGATTGTGATGGATACACAAGCCTTGGTTGAATGGGCATTATAGGCTTCCACTAACAAACAATCATTCTGGGCTTACCTAAAGACAACGAAACACTGCCATATGGTTTCCCCCCAAAAAATGGAGGATAAGGAGATTGTGCATATTGTTCTCCATAGGGGGGTAATCCAGTGTAAAGCGGATACATTGGATGGTAACCAAATGGACCATCTTGATATTGACTTGATGGATCAAGCTCTTTAGTATCTGTAAATGAAGAACTAGGTAACATTCCTATGGAGGACATGGGTGAAGACCATGGACTAGAAGCAACACCTGAGTGGGTTCCAGATCAAGATTGGTAACCTGGTGGGACAAATGGAACACCATACATATGTGACTAAGGTGTTGTGGTAAACATCAAAGTAGCGACAAAGGATTTTGTCGCATCTAGGACAGATGATACAGTCTGGGATGTTGATTCTGCCATAGTCAATTGTCCTAATAAATTTCCTAATGAATCAACGGGAGTCTAAAAGTAATCAATATCAAAAGGAGTATTAAAATAAGGAGTATAATGATAAAGATAAAGCTCGGGTCCAAAGTGAATTGGAGTTCTGGGTGTTTCTTCTTCATGTTCCTCTTTAATTGAAATCAAACCAGGTGGAAGGATTTCATCATTAGGTCCATAAAAGATTTTCGGTATTTGACTCTCTGGTAAAAGGGAAGTCTCAATAGTTACAGATGTTTGAGGATAAATCGATCGATTGTCTTCTGGTACGGGAACAACTTCTGATTGTTCAACTTCAAGATCAAAGTTTTCTGGTAAAAGAATGACAAGTTCAGGTTGAGCTTCTTGAACAACTTCTGGTTGAATAGATTCAGGTTCAGAAGTAACTTCTTGTTTAACAACTTTGGGTTGAGAATCAACTTCTTGTTCGACAACTTGAGTTACCATTTCACTAAGTTCACTTTTAGTGTCCTCGGGTAACTATAAAGGTTCCACTTCAGTAATAGATGTACCAGTAATTGTAGGAGTAACTAGAGTCACAGTACTTACTGGTATAGGTGACTCTGGTAATTCAAATGAAGAACTAGAATTTTGTGATGTACTGGATTCAGTCAAACAAGACCACTTTTTCCAGCTAGTTGTAGCTTCAGGGGGTAAAGGCAGTTTACTCGTTGTCCTCCGCGAACGATGGGGTAAGGGTTGATGTTCCTCCACGATTGCAAATTGATTTTATTACAAAAAGAAATAAACAAAAATAGGGTAATCTAGGCAAAAAGATTAACAAGCAACTGTGAACTGCAATATACTACCTCAGTAAACCAAGGACTTAACATACGTGCAAGAAATCTCCCTGAATGATATGTTTTGTGTATCATAGTGTACAAGGCGGCCAACTCGATTACCTAAGGATGGATAGAAACCTAATGTAGTCCTCCCATATATACCCAAAAGTACATGGAGGCCCAATCCATGTTAGTGTTGTCTAATGCGAAACTGCACAGTGAGAGCATTCCTTTATACTTTTCATACTATAACACCGCCCTATATACCTGAAGGTACATGGATGAGCTACGATATACTTACGTACGTGGAATGAGGTATCACACTCAGAATGTATCGCAAACAATTAACGATGGTTGCTAGGTTTTACAACGCCAGACCACGTCTCTAGCCTAGAACCTCTAAATTTTATTCATTAGGTGACAATGCTCCATTAGGTTAACTAAGATAACTTTTAAGTTGATCTTGATTAAGAGTTTGTCTTTCAGGTTCACCGCGTGATGTCTTTGAAATTCCTAGAATGCAACTATGGTGAGAAACATTCTTTTCATTTGATTTTAAACAATGAAAACCTTAACTACAAGGGATAGAGCAATCAGAATGTTTAATCAAAGAGCAAAGAGCACATTGAATGCAATTTCCCTATACTATTCCTACAAGAGCACACAAACCTCTAGATTCATAATGCAAGTTTTTCTTTTCAATTCCCTTAATGTTTAGATGAACAAAAGGAAACTAAATGCACATACAATCCATTAATACTTGCGAGAACAAAGACCTTACAATAGTTCCTTTTTGAAAGAAATGAAGACTTTACGACATTTTCTTTTCATAAAAGATTAATCAACTATAAGCTAACTTTGACAATGAATTGATGATGATAAAGAAATCATTTAAGAAACACTAAACAATCAAGGCCAAAGTAGGGCTAGGAGGAGAAATACAACTTGATTTTAGAACCACAAGAATCATTCATCTTTCAGTAAACAAAAACAGAGGCAACTTTGGAAAAATCAAGCCAAAGGTGGGTTTTTTAGCCTAAGAGGAATTAGCCCAGGCCAGAGTGAGAGACAATGCATTGTAATGCACTATCTCTAAGGTAGGGGCTGCTCAGCAGTGCACTGTGTCAAGACAAACATTGGCCTGGTGCCATATATTCAAATCAAGAGACATTCAAGCACAATTTTTGACTAAAAACACTTTAAAAAGACTGAAATATGATCAATAAAGTCAAGCAAAGTCTACTAGGGTGTAATATGATGAGGATAAGCCACCAAGAACGACATTCGTTCCCTAGTATGGTTGCCAATTTGTTATATGGAATTTGTATCTACAAATAAACACATCTTCCCTAGGTGGGTGACTACACCAAGAACAACATAAAGAAAGTAGTTTAACCTTTTCTTATAGAAGATAGATGAGATAGAGGAACTTAATTGTAGTCTTTCGATTCCTTTATCTCATTTGAATCACTCTCGTCGCTCCCACTTGAACTAAATCCACTCAAAAGGTACCTGCATCAAGAGAAATAGAAACAAGAAACGATCAAAGAATACATGATCTATCTACTATAAAACAATGGAATCGAAGACATTGAAACATATAATCATCACATATTTGAACGATCATATGAGAAAAGTAATAAGCTCTTTATTAATGTAGAAGGAATAGTATCACCCAATACAATTTGATCCTGTGCCACTCCTCTCGATGCAGTCCAACCCTTGCCACATCAAAAGCACACTACTCCAGTAGTATAACATTTCTAAACATAAACTCAATTCTCAAACCAAAAAAATTTCCTTACAAACTTCAGATTCTAGCCCCTTGATTACTATGATGAGTGCTCAATTTATAGGAAATGGATGTGGTTTTGTCATAAATGAGGTTATTGAATGGCCTTCCAAACTTGGATTTAGTTTCCATGGAGAAAGGGATTAGAGGATATGAGGTTAATGGATCCTTAGCCTATCCAATTTCGAGCTCATATGAGTAGATAAGAGATGGGATCCTTCTAGAATCATATAGAATCAAGGAATATTCCCAGAACCCTATGCAAATTTCGCTCAATCTCACCTAGCACAGGTCAAAGAGGGCCTAAGTGCACTGCAGTGCAGCCCATAGTGGGCCTGCTTGCTCTGCAACAAAATGTCTCAAGGCTTGGGCTACATTGGTGTCACAAGGAGGCTTTTCAGGAAGGCTTCAGGCCAGGAAACTTTCATAGAAGGAAGCATTCAATAAGTTGACTTGTTTAGGGCATGTAACAACTAAATTAGGGTTTGATGAGCCCTAGTTGTATTGATCTGAATATCAGGAGTGATGTTCCCAAATATACCTGTAACAAACATGAGTTTCCAAAAATCAAATTTTAGGCATTTGGGTTGTGTTTTTGTTTTCTGAAGAAAACTGACCACTTGGGGGTCATGTGATGAGCATAATGGTGTTGTTGCAAGAGAAGCATTTTCCCAATCTACGCATGGTGGTGGCTTTTGATCCTTAAGCACAAGCTCAATTAGTGGGGTGGGTGTTACTGAAGTATTTTCAGAACCCCTTATTGAGGTCGCAAGAGGACTTCCTATGCTTTTTTATTACCCAGTGGAAACTTGTGAGGCAGGTGTTTAATATCCGAGTGACAAACCTAGCATTCACAACAGAGGTGGAAATTTACTTTGTGACATGTTTGGTACCTCAAGGGGAGGTGCTACCAAGTGAGCTCTCTTCATAAATGGATTGGATTAACAACCTAGGCCAACCAGTACTATGGGGTGGATGCATTTTATGTAGGGAACATTTGGATTTTTTCTATCTTGGACTTGATGATGCGAGTGGTAACATCTATGATTGTGCTCCTTGTGGGGTCAGCAACCCCAAATCATATCTTAGGTATTTAGATCACTATATTGAGGAGGGTGTGGGTAGGAACCTTTTCTTGTTGGTCTGGTTTCCTCTACCAGAGGATGGTGGGATATCTTATGTAGTGGTATGCTAAGAGATGAATAGCTTCTTCTATGGGAGCATTCTCTTTATCATCCTTTACGAGAGGGTGGTGATGTTTCATATAGTTATAGTGATAGCCCTTGGGCCATCGAGGGAGCCATAGATCCAATGATGGCCCCCCTTGATGCCTCAAGAAGATAGGGGGAGGTAGAGAGACTTGAACATGGGATTGGCCCCAAGTGATGCTTGGGGCCCAACAGGTATGTGAGTATATTTTCTATATTTTTATGATTTGTACATGAAATTATTTATGATGGATATTATGTTGATGTGATGCATGTTTTGCATATTTTGGGCCACGTGGAAGCCCTCTAGTAAGATTAGTGAGCGATGAGGTAGATCAACGACATCTTGGTGGGTCAGGCATTATTGAGGGGAATCAACATCGACAACAAGGTAGAAAAAAGGAGCACCCAATGCAAAGGGCACAATTGGAGATAAGTGCTCCTCAACGAGGGGAGAGGTGGTATACCTTAGAGTAGAGATTGAGAGGCTACGATTCTAGGTAGAAACAACCAAGGATGTGAGAAAGGCACTATCGGACTTGTTGCATGTCATTCTTGGGGCTGGGTGGGTGATGTTAGGTGAGGACACCATCAAGAGGATGATGACTCCTAACAAATATTGATGCCTAATTCTTTGTAGGATGGTTGTTGTTGTAGTCACCTTAGAATCAATCTTGGGACTGGGACTAATGCACGTAGGAGGACCTACAATAGGTGGTGCAAAAGGAAATAAGCCTAGGCATTAGATGCATATAATGATGTACAAGGGGAAGCACCCATTATAAGGCCAAACAAGGGATTATGGGAAGAATTTTTTAAGGTAGATCCTGTTGAAAATATTTTTTAGGCATGTCCCATCTGGATCTACTAGCACATAGATTCCTTTTAGTAGGACATGTTTAACAATGTAAGGTCCTTTCCATAGGGTTTGAAACTTACTAGGTCCTAGGGCTTCTTTAGCAACGTCATACCGAAGTACAATATCTCCCTCATTGAATGAGCGAGGGGTGACATTGTGATCAAATGAGGCTTTGGTTCTCTTTTTATGGGCCTAGTTATGATGGAGGGATTCTTGTTGACTTTTGTCGACATATTCCAGTTGTACAAGTCATTCTTGAATTGGAAAAGTGGATTGGAGAAGCTATATGACGTGCATAAAGTAGGGATATCACACTCTATGGGGAGTACGACTTCGATGCCATATACCAAGCGGAAAGGAGTAAAGCACGTGGATGCTTTGACCAATGTGTCGTATTCCCACAGGGCAGAGAATATCATATGATTCCAGTTGGTTTTTTACTTGGTCACCATATGTTGCAACATCATCTTAAGGACTTTTATGATAGCTTCTACATGGCCATTAGACTAGGGGTAGTATGTGTTAGAGCCTAGATTTGCCTCAGGCTGAAAGACAAGGTTCTAGGTCCACATCAAACCACACTCAGCCTCGTAGCTAGCCCTACAAGGACAGGAGAGGGCTCTCTCTGGGTAAATCTCGGAAAAAGATAATTGATGTGGCTCGAGATGAATGTAATAAAAGCTAATCTTAGGCTAGGTATGAAGTGCAAGGATTAGATTTGAGTTTTTGGGGTTTTTGTTGGAAAAAAGGGACAGGCAAATTTTGGGTCTGGGGATGAGGCCATATTTTTACAGAGTTCTGATTGGGGCAAGGAAGGCAATCATTTTGATTCTTTGAATTGAATAAATGGGTGGATCAGACCGGTGATGAGCCAGGGAGGGCAAGAGGATATCAAGAGTCTTCCTCAAACAGATGAAAACATGAAGAATTAAACAAAATATCTAGATAGAGCATAGCAGTCCAATGAATTCTACCTTAATCTCTCATTTGTCTAATTGCAAAAGATAAGAGAAGGGAAAATTATACACAATAACATCAGTGAACTTACAAATACATAGAGAAACACACCATCAAAACATAGAGCCACATGGATCCCAACAAGTGCTGCAAAACCTTGGTCTTTCCTTTGCCAAAATTGCAGAAATGAAATGCACAATAGAGTGCTAAGCAATCCCAAGTGTCCAACCTTCTACCAAAATCCAACCCTTACACTATGGAATTCATAAAATATATACATTTTCTCATCCTTGTACTAAGGGATTGAGCTCAACCATTTTCTTCAAAATAGAATTAGTTACATTAAACTTGGGCCAAATATCTGAAAATAGGTGTTGAAGATGAACTCGTATCTCCTAAACCATAACACCTGTTACAAAAATGAAAGAGATTTTTGTAGACAAGGTCGTTCTGAAGAAAAATCTCTCTCAAATTTGGGAAATTAGTTTCCAGTAGCTAGAAATATGTTCCACAAAATCATCTCTAAAACAAAAAATCATTAAAAATTTAATTCTGTGAAAATGAGCTGTAAAGATCTAGTCACATATCCGAATCCATGACACCTGTGAAAAAACTGAATGAGGTTTTTATTATATGGCTTGTTCTTAACAAAAACCTCTTTTTTTTTTGTAAAATTACTTCCCATATGATGTAAAATGGTCCCGCACTAAAATGACTAAAACAGTAAAAAATATGAAAAATTTGCTTTGTTTTAATGTAGGCTCCAAATATCACTATATATCTCCCACATAGTAGCACCTGTGCATAAAATGAAAGAGGTTTTTGTTATCTAGTATGTGATGAACAAAAACCGCTTTCACTTTTGAAAAATTCCTTACCATTCTTTCAGAAACTGATTTTGTACTAAACTTGTCATTGTGTGCAGCAACTAACCTCAAAACATGCATAACCAAGAATCACTCATTTATTTCTTCTAATCCAGAAACCAGTTACAGGAGTGTGACATACCGTTGGAAATATTTTTCCAAGCTTCTTCTGATGGAAACACTTGTGACATGTTTTGAACATCATGTTCAAAACATCTAACAAAACCAGACATAGTAAGAGCTCATGTTGATCCCTGGTGAGAGGCTGCGAAGACTGGAACTAACAGTATGGAGAAGAAAACTCATGTGAGGATCCAAGGAGATGGGAGAATTCTTGGAAAATCTCATTCTCAAAGTGTTTATCATGATCGGAAACTAACTCCTTGGGAACACCAAATCATTTGATGACATGGTTAAAGACAAATCTTGCAGTAGTATCGATAGTGTTGTTGAATCTATGCATGGCTTCAGACCACTTGAAAAGAAGTTGACAAAAAATAATATGGATTTTTGGCCGTTTTGAGATGCTGGATTGGAAGTCATGAAGTCAATGCCCTATTTTCGAAAAGGACCACTGAAAATTACCAGATGTACGGGATCTAGAGGAGATTGGGTTTTCTGGTGTATCACTAACAACATTCACACCTTTTGAATGCTTGAATATAGTCCCAAAAAAGAGTGGGTCAAAAGTAGCCAACATAGAGGATCTTTTGGTTAGTTGACATTCTTGAGAGGTGGCCACCAGAGGCTTTGCTATGGAAGTAATTTAAAACCTTCTTGTCTTCATATATGGTAAGGGATTGACGGAGAATGGTGTTGATGCCTCTACAGTAGAGAAGATCTCCAATAAGGAGATAATGGGGGAATTGGTGGTAAATACACCTATGATCATCATGAGTGAGCTAAGGGTGGAACTTATAAGTTCAAAGGAAGAGGAGTATGTCATTGTACCAGGGGTCATTTGTGTATATTAAGAATAAATGTTTTCCCAAGAAAGAATCATTTAGCAATGACCCTTGGGATTCCGAGGAGAGATCTATGATGACAAGATATTTCTTGCTTTTGGGAGAAGGAAACTGAAGATCGAATTCTTGTAAGATAACCACTAATTGGGCATACATGTAGTTCTTCATTTGGAACATAAGAAAGTATTGCATTGAGTTGATAGTATGAAGGCTACGACTACTTTTTTTTTGGCTCATACTTCAAAGAAAACCCGAAGAGGTTTTAATGTAGTAGATAATGTGTTCTCTATTGCCATTTCCTTCTTGGAATAGTACCTCTATGATGGATACATTTGAGGATGAGAGATAGAGAATATAATCCTTGGTATGGTCAGGTGGGCTCATCCGTGGTTCCTGTGACAATGTGTCTTTTAAGGCATAAAATTATTTTTGGTCCTATTCATCCCATTAGAAGGGGATGTCCAGACACAAGAAACACAAGAAGTCATGCATACATGTTGCTTAATTGGGAACAAAGTAATCTTAAGAAGTTGGACTTACTTTCTAAGCTTTGTAACTGCTTTAAAGTTCTAGGTGGTGGGATCTCTCGAATGGCCTGAACCTTCAGAGGGTTGACTCTAATTCCCTATTAGGATATTATGAATCCCAACAATCTTCCAATGATAATGCACAAGACACAATTGAGGGGATCCAAGCAAAGGTTATACTATTGCCACCTATGAAAAACCAAGTGAATATCTTCTAGATGGTTTAAGAATTTGTTAGAACAATTTGTGAGGTCACCCAAATAGGTTAGAATGAGATGAGCTAGATCATGGAAGATATAATTCATGGCTTTCTGGAAAGTGGCTCTAGTGTTTTTAAGGCCAAAAGGCATAACATTGTAGGTGAAAGTACACCATGGGGTTGTGAAAGCTATTTTATATTGCATGTACGGTAGATATGGATCTTCCTATACCCTGAGAAGTTTTCCATGAAGGACAAGGATTTGTGACCAACACATGCATTGATAAATTGGTTAATGAAGGGTATAGGATAGTTGTCCTTATCATATGCTTTATTAAATCCTACAAATTAGTACAAAGGTGAATGATTCCCTATTTTTTTCATGATGGGTACATGGTTAGAAATCCATGATGTGTAAGAGATGGGGTAGATAAATTTGGCATTATGAAGCTTATCGATTTCTTACCGAATTTCTTCTTTGGAAGGGTGGACTGGACATTTTCTTTTCCTGACTAGGTGGGTATCTGACCATGTGTCAATGTGATGTTCCATGATCAAAGGGTTGATACCTGGAATTTCAAAATATGACCATGAAAAATGTCCCCATATTCCTCATTTTCGTAGAACCTAATGATGTTGAAGATGCACATACTACATGGGTCTACATAGTTGACAGTGGTGCAACCTTTATAATGGGAGAAGTGGTCTCGACACCAAATAATGATGAGAAGATGGCATGAGTCAGGGTTCGTATGGATGAGGATATGAACCATATGTGATGTTGGGTGTCATCAGCACTAGGTGGTGGGAGAATCTCTCATATGACACACAAATGGTGGGTAAGGGAAGGTTCCAGGGAAGGTCTCAGGGTCCTTAGGTGAAAGGAGACTTCCTCCATGGGACGAGGTTGTCCAGGAATTATATGAAGTGGGAATCATTTGATGCAAAGTAGCCTAAATTTTTACAACATTGGACATGTCACCAAAAAGGTGTTGTTAAAAATGTCAAAAGGATGAGCTATATGTAATGCAGATCCTCTGTCCATATGATAGATAGTCTATGTAACAACATCTCTTGTGGTTTGTTACGATGACTAATGGCTGGAGTCATGAGGTGGGACACTTGATAAAGGTGTGTGCCACCCATTGATCTTATCATTGGTAGTCAGGGAGGGGGTTGAGGTTGAGACATTAGTTTTCCGCAAGGGTGCTCTTACCTCTCGAAATCGAGGGACGTATGGGAAGTTCCTCATATGATGGACTGGGGAATAAATGTGACAATGGTTGTGCTTACATCTAAACTTGTTTGAGAGAACAAACTGAGGAAGGTGGAACAATGAGAGAGAAAGGTCCTTGATCCTTCTCAACTCTCAGCATTGATTAACCAAATGCCTTGGCTTGTCACATAAGGTGCATGAGTGGGTAGGTTTTGGGAAGGAGCTTTTAGGCAAATTCACCATCGTAGAGGATATTGTGGCAATGGACACAAGGATGAACCGAGTACGTAACTTCTTTTTTGAAGACACAATAAATTATATGAGATACATTGTCTACCACTAGGATGTTAGGAAGTGATGGTGTCATAGTACTAGCTTGGGAGAGGGCTACCAATGCATCTTGATAGTGAAGGTTTTAAGGGAAATGGTGTGTGTAGTGGTTTTACTGTACGCATATAGGGCATGGATGGCTAGTATGTAATTCCCTTGTTACATGATGGTGTGGCTTTATCTCCTAGAGGTGGAGGTGGGGCTACTAGTACGTGTGTCTTGTGAAGGAGAGGTTTCAACTCTCCCAATCTGGGGCACTGGTTGGTAGGGTATCCCATTACATCACACAATGCATGAAATGTAGATATCATATTAGAGGAGTTAACTAGGGTTTCAATTTTCTTAACTTTCTATTTGTCCCTTTTTCTAGCACCTACATGTTGGTGTCACTACAGTTGAAACAACTAGAGGTGTGGCATATCGAGGGGTATTCATAGTGACCATGCCAAGTGAGGTAACAATTGAACTTGTTGACATGGCCTATGGGGCAAAATACCAAATGAGTATCCCGAGATCCATATTGGGTAACGTAAGTGTTTTCATGACTTGGTGTGAGACAAAACCAAGTGGGGGATATAGGAAATGTGTTTAGGTTATTGCATATGGCAAGAATGATGACCCAATAGTCACAGCATGGTGTGTGTCTAGAATTGGTTCCTAAGATTGGGTAGTATTCGATGAACTCATCATGCATACTGGTGTTGTGGAAGCAGTTACGACTATTGGTGGGTATCCTTGGTACGTACTAAGGAGTGATGATGATTTGAACATTCTTGAGCCTACTTCAGTCAAGGATGGAACCAACTCATTTTGGAACTCTATGAAAGGTAACACATCATTAGGGTTAGCATATTCTCGTTTATCATAGTATGTTAGTTGGTCTATGGTGACAATTTTCCCAATGTAGGGAAACATAATGATGTCAAATAATGATGATTCTAATGTGGTCCTGGCATACATGTAGTTATGACCTAGAAATATCTTGTAATATAGTTGAGAATTAAGGACTTTGATGTCTATGAGCATTGTCTTACCAACAAGCTCCATCGGGACTTCCTAGAAAAGTCCAATAGGTGTAGAGGGGCGTCTGTCATAAGCCCTTAATGTAATAGGGGATGCCATCAATTAGGGGGGCCTAGTTTATACCAAACTTACTTTGACACAATACAAGGGGATGCCCCTGGTTATCACAAACAAATTCTAGGCACTGCGATAATGACTCAGATCGGGGGTTGTCACCTTGATCCCTAATCTCTCCTTGTAAGTTGTCTCCCTACAACAAACTGAGGGGGGTAGACCATACAAAAATGAACTGAAGAAGGACTAGTTAGGAACCAACCAATCAGGGAGACATAGTTGAGTGACCAAATACTTTTTTATATTTAACAAGACTTAAATAATTCAATTTAAACAATTGATATGAATGCATTATCAAGTCAACTATATTGCTAGGAAATTTAGGACCAAGTACAGGATGGAAAACTACTGCTAAGGAAAATGTTATTATGATGAAAAGAGATGAAATATGTGATTAGCAAAAGGATGAGTGAGTTCTCTTGAAGTAATATCGTTTAAGGCTCGAGTTCTTAGTATTCATTAACTTTATGACAAGAGTAATTAACGAAATAAAGAGACAATCTTATACAGGACAAAGTGCCAAATATCTCAAGTGCCAATAAGATACACAAGATAACTAAGATGACCACAATATATATTCTCTTAAAGAAAGATCACTAATATGCCAAAAATTTATAATAACCACAAGCTAATAATGATATTAATGTCAAGAAAGAGAACTAGAACGCTTATCCAATTTATTCTTCAATGACAATTCTTCAATAAGATTATCAATGCTCCATTTAAACAATTATGATTCTTTCAAGATAATTCCAAATATAATTAGATTCAAACCATTTAATTATCTTCAGATTAATCATTATTATGCAAATGGAGTAAATCACCTTCAATGCTACTTAGCTCAAAGAGAATCATATTTCAATGCAATTACCATTCACAAGTCAAGGAATAAGAAATGATTTATAACGATAAATATCAAATATTCCCAACTTAAATGTTATTTAGGGAAGCAAGATTATATATGTGATTTTGAAGTAGGAAGTGAAAAGACAATAGACACTTAGGATCTAAATCTAAAATCCAAAAAACCACTAAAATTTGTTGATGTAATCTATGCAAACAATCACTTACAAATGAAACCAAAGCACTTATTTTCAAAGATGATATCTATGACAACAATTATGTTTTCAGAGACAATAAGAACACCAAAATGATAACAAAGAAATGGTTGATGCAAACAAATATATAAGTCCTCTGAAAACTTTTGACAGTCACCTTCACAATGATGTTAGAGCACTTAATTTTTTAAATTTTTTTTTAGTACATCAATAAGAAAAAATTTAGGAAAACAACAAACAAATGTTATGACAACATAAATATGACAATGAACAGAATAATCTATCAATGCTATCTTTATGCCAAAAATTTATCGAAATTTTTTCAAACTTGCCCAAATGAATTATCAAACATTTTTAGCTTGTTGTGATGTGATTTCCAAAATTATATCAGATTTGGTATACTTATTACAATCAATAATTAAAATATGAAATAGGCTTAATGATGGATGCCCAACTCAAGAAATTAATTCCTTAATGTATTAGACAACTTAGGAACTTATTTTAAGCTAACCCACATGAAATTTTGCCAATGTTATATTTCAAACTTCAAAAACAGAATTATTCGGAGATAACAGTCACCCAAAAATGTAAATCTAGGCCAAATTTTTGATATCCATCAAACATAAGTGACTTATTAATGTATTTAGAAAAATTTTCAGTTAATTTCAAACCACTTAGATGTGTTTTTCACCACTATTAGAAAGGTATATGACTATTGTAGCAAACAGTGAGGAAAAAGAGGGTTTAGAGATCAACCCCTTCGACCCAATGCCTTGAATATCACTTGCCCAAGTTGCCAAAAAATGTTCAATACATGAAACACAAATTTTTACCAATTTTTATGCAAAAACTCCTCTAATGATCAACTTCTATACATTTGAATATTCAAATCATAAATGGAGCAAGGGGAATCTAGGGCTAATGAGGGCTAGCACTAGCCCCAATAGGGCTAGTGTTGGGCTAGGAGAAGGAAAATCTAGACTTAGGAGCCCCAAAACTTGAAACCCTTGTTCTGAAAAAATTATTTTGCTTCATATGTAAAATCTTCAATGACTGACCCTACAAAAATTTTGGAAACTAGACCTTGCCCTCCAGTGCCTAGATCTGTCTTAAAAGCCAAAAATTTCCTCAAATAATCTCAGATCTAAAGCCTTTAATGAAATATATTATTGTTTATTTCCTAAGAACCAAAGTTTGAGGCTAAATATTTCCCTCCAAGGTCTAGATCTAGCTCAGATATGAAGATCCCCTTGGCTAATTTCTCAGATCTATTCCTGCAAACAATCTTTTAGCCCAGATCTTGCCCTCAAGGGTCTAGATCTAGTTCATATCTTAAGATTTCCTTGGACGATTTTATAAATCTATTCTTGCATAAGTGAAAAGAGAAAAACCCAATACCCAACATGTAGAAAAATAGAGAAAATCCCAAAAACCCAAGTGTTAAAATTCAAAACTATGTTACAAAATTTCAGAACTACATAGGTAAATAACAGATCTATACAAATAATTTATAGACCTATACAAATAATTTACATATCTATCAGATCTTAGGAGTATGAGTCCAACTCCACTCCCATATTTGTAGATCTAAGGCTCTTTCTAGCCAGATATAGCTATTTAACATAGTTTTTTGAAGATAAATATTTTTTTAAATTTTAGATACTAGCCTAGAAAATCCCTGCAAAATATATTTTGTTAGATAATCTTGGAGTTTTAATCTAGAAGGCTCTCCAGATCTTAAGTTTCGAGAGTCGGGTGGTCCAATCACAGACTTCCCTAAACGCCCAAAATCTCTCAATAAAGATGACTTCTGCACACCTAAAATATAAGGCGTCAACTTAATAGAGGTATAAAATAACTATTAAATCTTCAAATATTGGAGATACTTGCCAATCAAATAAAAATATTAATGTTATCTTAAAACCCAACAATTTAAGGAAGATACATGTGCAATAAATTGATCTACAAGAGCTATTAACCAACAACTTATAAATAAGGTAAGCAAAAAATTACACACATGTTACCATAAGATACCAAAGAGGAACATTGTCAACAAGTAAAACCCCAAAGAATTTGTCTTGTACTATTCCATAAAAGTTTACAAGAGCTTCAAGAGCTAGTACATGATCAAAACATCGGATGAAAAATAGACTGACACCACCCTCTAATTTATGGATAAATTCTCCAATGGTTAGTTCACTTGGTCCCGTCAAAGTAATCTCATCCATTAAAAAATATTTGATTATCTTTTAATATCATCTGTCGAAATTATTTATTTTTTGAGGAATTTCAAAATTTTCATTTAATTCCTTTTTAATTAACTCAAAAATAATAATTTTGAGTTAATTACCTAAAAAAATTGACTTTGACTTAACTACCGAGGTCCAAAGGTCTAAGATTTCTTAAAATTTTCAATATTCCCTTGGCTCGAAACCTTTAAAAATTTATTTTCTTAAGACCCATGAATTTTGCTTTTAGAGAATTTAAATTTACCTAGGACGTAAAATAAATTAAATTTCTGGCTTAGGATTTTTCATTTAATTTGGACAGAAAATTTAATTAAATGACTTATTAGGGGATTAATTATTTTTCCAACCTTCTAATACTTAGCCATGGTGTATAATTATGACGGACCGTGCATTAAATATTTTTTACATCTTACATTTTAATACATGAAGGGTGGAAACCCGTTCATTATAAACCCTAAAAAAATACCCATTTTTGCGACACAAAATATAATCTAGTAGACCAAGAGACTTGAAATAAAATAATCTGGTCACTTATTCCGAAATCACTTTTACATAGACTCGATCCAAAACACTAGGACTCACTTAAGATCTTAGCAACAAAATCCATTCTAGCTTTGGGGTAAGAGTGGAGGGAAAAAATCTCCCAAACATTTGTGACTAGAGACACAAATGAATCAGTGAGACAAAAAACCTCCTAGAATGGAGATCGTCACCCAAAACCGTAGTTTTAACTAGGTTTTCACATACAAACATGGTCATACTGAGATTATTTATATTTTACATATACATAATGGGTTGACATATTCGTAAAATTATCAGTTGATGATGAAGGATGAATGGCACGAACACTCAAACACAATGGATCCCTTTTGTGAAAAGGGGGTGTACTTCTATGGGGTTGTTGACACATAGTGGTCAACCTCTGGCTCTACTTGGGGACACATTACTTCATCGAAGGAATGTGAGAATCCAAAATTTTCATCCAAGAGACACACAAGATTATATAAGTAGTTTCCATCCAAAATTCATCATATAACATTAAGCACATGAAAATATAAGCTATTCAGTTATTAACTATTCTACTAACATGAAAATATAAATTTAATCTAACTACAAAGTGAAAATGCTGAAAAAAAAGTGTAAGGTGAGAGATATAATACAAAGGATGCATTGTGGCATCATATTTGTTCAATATAGTGCATATTGAGCATTTTCTTGCTTTTAGGAAAATCTATGGATTGTTTTTCAAATGGGCCATGTCCAATTTTTCATACGGTAGGGCTTTGTATTACCCGAAAATCGAGATGCTCGCAGTCGTCAGATGCATCAAACTGCTTCCTTTTTCTTTTTCTTTTCACTTCTAGTTTTTATTCGTGGAAAGTTGTATCACAAATGATGTGGAACATTCTGCTTGATAACTTTCAGACGAAGTATTTAAGATATTTGTGACATGCCTCTCTTCATTTTACATTTGTTTTTTGATAAATATTGGATCAGTTTCACAAGTGTTATGAGTTATAACTTGATCATTTTCAGTTTCTTCTCTAATCATGTCATTCTCAGCTAAATCTTCATTAATGGGGTCAACTTCTTTATCAAGATATTCACAACAAGACGGGACTTGATTTAATGGATCAGGATAGTTATGATCTACTGAAAGCTCCTTGATTTTCTTGACATCTATCATTTGGATCAAACTGAAACTTTTGTACCTGTGATTTCCTCTCTTCCAACCTCTTATTTATGGAACTCATTTCTCTATCATGACTTACTATTACTTTAGCTTGATTGAGCTCATTTTTCACGAATCTATCTTGCATAATAATATGCTTACCTGCCATAGTTTTCATCTCCAAATGTTCTTTACTTCCATTGCAATCATATGATTCTGAATAATGGACATTTGATTAGAATGATTTATTTCCATTATCTTTAATCTATTCTGAAGAGATATGAAGCAATTTTGCATATAGTTTATCTCTTTCTCATGATGATTCTGCATATCCATCCTCATAGCATCCGTCTTCTGAACACACTTTTCTACCATAGTGGCTATGTGATTGGATTGATTAATTTCCATGATCTTAATTTCCCTAATGTGTTTTTATTCTATAGCCAACAACTTCTTTTGCATAGAACTCATTTCCCCGACGTGATCTTATGTTAACATAGCTTGGTTAGGTTCCATATTCTTAATTAGATGAGCTTGGTTATCTTTCATATTCTTGATTACCTACGCTTGATTTAGGTGCATATCCTTGTCATGGTCAAAGTTATTGATAGTATAGGAAGATGTAAAAGGTCTAATTTCTTGACTATGCTCTTTTATTTCTTCCCAATTTTCCTCAGACAAATGATATTCTTTACCAACAACATTGACTTTATTACTTGTCCCTGCCATTCTACTATTTATAATTCTTTTGATGACATGAAAAGTAGTCTCTTCATGAAAAGCATTGCATTCCCTATAATAAGGTGGAGCCTCATTTACTTGATTTGTAGATTCAAGCAGATTGGGAGGTTTCTGCCACATATTATTACTTCGATTCTTATTATGATTCCTAAGGTGGAAATTCTATGCTTGAACCATTTCCATTTGAACAAACCTAGACTACAAAATAATTATTTCCTTTGCATGGTTAGAGATTAATTTCTCTTGGTTAAGCTCCATGCTTTCATGTTTTTGCAGTAATTTTTTCATAGGTTCGTCATCAAATTATTTAACCTCTTTTTCTTTAGGTTCTTTCAATTTGGTCGAAACGCTATAAAAACTTGAGATTTCAGACTTCCCAAATGCCTTCTTATCTTTTTCAAGCTCTATAGCTAATGTCTGAAAAATTTTATAATCAAGATTCTTAGCTCGCATCAATTCATAAGATGTATCAGGATTAAAACCATCGATATAAACTATAGAAGAGATTTATTAGGAGGTTTGTAATATGTACATATTTCGTTAATAATACCATTAAATAGTTATTGAAATATTTAAGCGTCTAATTTTCTTTCTTTTTTATGACATTGATAGCTTTTACAAGATGTCTCTCTTCTCTCTTATCTCCATACTTTCTTAAAGGCATTAATAATTAATTGAAAAGAATCAAACAATTTATCATGCTTTTTTGTAAACCAATCCAAAGCATCTTTCTCCAAGCTAAGAACAAAGAGGTTCATTTTTACATCTTCATGATTATAATCAGTAGCCCTTGCATACTTACCTACCCAACAACTAAAAGCTTTCAGATGAGCATCAACAATAATTTCATTATTTCCCTGAAAAGAAGGAAATTTATCAATCCCATTATCTGGAATATCATTAGGTTAAACTTGAATATTAGCAAATTTACAAGGGGTGAACATGTCCATGATGGATTTCTTAAAGGGAAATAGAGGGGCCAAATGGATGCAATGGAGAGAGATCCTTGCTCAAGAAAAACAAGAGATCCACAAGAAGCGAGCTTTTAGCTGAAATTTTTACAAGAAATGAAAGAAATGGAGTCACCACTTGAACATCGATCTATCTCTAAGATCCAAAATGAAAAAAACTGAAATGTTGGTTGAGAGAAGTAGATGGCTATCAGGGAGGTTTCCTTGTCTAGGAGTAAATGGATGAATAAGTGGAGTCACCTACCAAACAGGAAAAAAACCGAAATGTCCAGGTGATAAAGTTGCAGAAGATGAAAGGAATAGTGAGATGACAAAAGATAAGGTGATGAAAAGATGAAGAAATATAATGGTGCCAAAAATGTGGCATTGATGGGATAAGAAATGATAAAATATTTAAAACATGAAGATGAATTTCGTAAAGACAAGGTCCAATAAATTAGTCCACAGAAACGACACCAAAAAATGTTGTGTCGCTTGACGAGCTAATGAATGGCAGAAAAGATTAGATGATTATAAAACTGTCATGAGGACCAAGGACACAAAACTCTATCCCTAGTAATGGTGCCAAAAAATGTTGTCGCATAGAATGTATAGGCACCACAACAACAATTCATATCAGGGGTTGTCACTCTGATCCCCAATATCTTCGTTTAAGCTACCTCCCTACAACAGACTAAGAGCGTTAGACACTACAAAAATGAAATTAAGAAGGACCAATTAAGAACCGACCAATCTGGGAGACACAATTGAGTGACCAAATACTTTTTTAGAATTAGCAAGACTTCAATGATTCGATTTAAACAATTGATACTAGTGCTTTATGGAGTCAACTATCTTGATAGGGAATTTAGGACTAAGTACAAGATGGACAACTATTGCTAAGGAAAATTTTATTATGATAAAAAGAGATGAAAGATGTGATTAGCAAAGGGATGAGTTATTAGTCTTGAGGTAAGATCGTTTAAGGCTCGAGTCCTTAGTATTGATTAACTTTATGACAATAGTACTTAACGAAATAAAGAGACAAGCTTATACGAAACAAGGTGCCAAATATCTCAAGTGCCAATAAGATACACAAGATAACTAAGATGACCATAAGATATATTCTCTTAAAGAAAGATCACTAATATTCCAAAAATTTATAATAAACACAAGCTAATAATGATATTAATGTCAAGAAAGCAAACTAGAGCATTTATCCATTTTATGCTTTAACGACAATTCTTCAATAATATTATCAACGCTCCTTTTAGACAATTAGGATTCTTTCAAGATAATTCCAAAGATAATTAGATTCAAACCATTCAATTATCTTCAGATTACTCGGTATTATGCAAATGGAGTAAATCACCTTTAATGCTACTTAGCTCAAAGACAATTATATTTCAATGCAATTACCATTCACAAGTCAAGGAACGAGAAATGCTTTAGAAAGATAAATATTGATTATTCCCAACTTAAATGTTATTTAGGGAAACAATATTATATATTTGATTTTGAAGTAGAAAATCAAAAGACAACAGACACTTAGACTCGAAATCCAAAATCCAAAAAACCACTAAAATTTGTTGATGTAACCTATGTAAATAGTTGCCCTTACAAATGAAACAAAAACATTTACTTTCAGAGATGATATCTATGAAAAAAGTTATCTTTGAGAGAATAAGACAACCAAAAAATAAAAAGATTTATGACAACAAAGAAATGCTTGCTCCAAACAAATATATTGGTCCTCTAAAAACTTGTGGCAATCACCTTCACAATGATGTTAAAGCACTTAATTTTCAGAAATTGTTTTTTGTAGGACATTAGTAAGAAAAAATTTAGGACAACAACAAACAAATGTTATGACAACAACAATATGACAATGAAATCAGTAAGTTATCAATGCTATCTTTATGCCAAAAATTTACTGAAAATTTTACAAACTTACCCACATTAATTATAAAAAAAATTCAGCCTTTTATGATGTGATTTCCAGAATTATATCAAATTTGATATACTTATTGCAATCAGCAATTAAAATATGAAATAGGCTTACTGATGGATGCCCAACTCAATAAATTAATTCCTTAATGTATTAGACAACTTAGGAACTGATTTTAGGCTAACCCACATGAGATTTTTCCACTGTTATATTTCATACTTCAGAAACAGAATTATTTGGAGATAACAGTCACCCAAAAATATAGATCTAGGCCAAATTTTTAATACCCATCAAACATACGTGGCTTCTCAATGTATTTAGCAATTTTTTTCAGTTAATTTCAAACCACTTAGATGTGTTTTTCACCACTATTAGAAAGGTATATGACTGATGTAGCAAATAGTGAAGAAAAAGAGGGTTTAGAGATCAAACCCTTATGCCCTTGGCATTGAAGATAATTTGTCCAAGTTGCCAAAAAAAAATTAATACCTGAAATACAATTTTTGTACGAATTTTTCTGCAAAAAGCCACCAATGACCAACATCGAAAAACTTAAATATTAATTTAAAAAATGGATCAAGGTGAATATAGGGCTAATGAGGGCTAGCACTAGGCCCATTAGGGCTAGTGTTGGTCTAGGAAGAGGAAGATCTGGGCTTACGAGCCCCAAAACTTGAAACCCTTGTTCTAAAAAAAATATTCTTCTTTAGATGTAAAACCTTTAATGGCTGGCCCTGCAAAATTTTTGGAAATTAGATCTTGTCCTCTAGGACCTAGATCTATCTTAAAAGCCAAAAAATTTCGTTAAATAAATTCATATTTGAAGCCTTTAATGAAATATCTTATCATTTCTTCCCTAAAAACAAAATCTTGAGGCTAGATATTGCCCTTTAGAGTCTAGATCTAGCTCAAATTTGTAGATCTCCTTGGTTGATTTTTTAAATCTATTCCTGAAAACAATCTTTAAGCCCAAATATTTCCCTCTAGGGCCTAGATCTAGCTCTAATATGAATATTTCCTTGGCTAATTTCTCAGATCTATTCCCGCACAAGTGAAAAGAGAAAAATTCAATACCCAATATGTATAAAATAGAGAAAATCCAAAACACCCAAGTGTTAAAATTCAAAATTATGTTACAAAATTTTATATCTACACAAGTAAATAATAGATCTATACAAATAATTTACATACCTTTACAAATAATTTAGAGATCTACTATACTTTAGGAGAATGATTCCAACTCTGCTCCCAGATCTATAGATCTAAGACTCTTTCTAGCTAGATCTAGCTATTTAGCATAGTTTTTTGAACAAAAATAATTTTTAAAATTTTAGGTACTAGCCTAGAAAAATGTCTGCAAAAAATATTTCGTTGGATAATCTTGGTGTTTTAATTTGGAAGGCTCTCCAAATCTTAAGTTTCGAGTTTGGCTAGTCCAACCAAGGACTTCCCTAAACACAAAAAATCATTGAGTAAGATGACTTGTGCACACATAAAATATAAGTAGTCAAATTAACAGAGGTATAAAATAATGATTATATCTTCAAAGATTGGAGATACCTACCAATCGAAGAAAAACCTTAATGCTATATTAAAACCCAACATTTTAAGCAAGATACATGTGCAATAAATTGAACTACATGGGGTATTAACTAACAACTTATAAATAATATCAACAAAAAATGAAAGACACTTTACCATAAGATACTATAGAGGAACATTGCCATCAAGTAAAACCCCAAACGCTTTGCATTATATTATTCCATAAAAGTTTACAAGAGCTTCAAGAGCTATTACACGATCAAAAGATCGGATGAAAAGTAGACTGACACCAACCTCTAATTTATGGATAAATTCTCCAATGGTTAGTTCGTTTGATCCCAGTCAAAGTAATCTCATCCATTAAAAAAGATTTGATTATATTTTAATCTCGTCTGTCAAAATTATTTATTTTTGGAGGAATTTCAAAATTTTCATTTAATTCCTTTTTAATTAACTCAAGAATAATAAGTTTGAGTTAATTACCTAAAAAAATTGATTTTGACTTAACTACCAAGGTCCAAGGGTCCAAGATTTCTTAAAATTTTCAATATTCCCTTGGCCCGAGACCTTTAAAAATTTATTTTTTTAAGACCCACGAATTTTGTTTTTGGAGAATTTAAATTTACATAGGACATAAAATTAATTAAATTTTTGGCTTAGAATTTTTAATTTAATTTGGCCAAAAAATTTAATTAATTGACTTATGAGGGGATTAATTATTTTTCCAACCCTCTAATACTTAGCCATGGTGTTTGATTATGAGGGACCATGCATTAAATATTTTTTACATCAAGATTTCTCATTTTAATACATGAAAGGGGAAAACTCATTTGTTGTAGACCCTCAGAAAATACCCATTTCTGCGACACAACATATAATATAGTAGACCAAGAGATTTGAAATAAAATAACCTAGTTAATTATCTAGGATTATTACCAAATCACTTTTACATAGACTTGATCTAAACCATTAGCACTCACCTAAGATCTTAGCGACAAAATCCATTCTATCTTTGGGGTAAGAGTGGAGGGAAAACTGATGCCGATCATTTGTGTCTAGAGACACAGATGAATCAGTGAGACAAAAAAACTCCTACAATGGAGATCATCGCCAAAACCATAGTTTTACCTAGGTTGTTACATATAAACATGGTCATACTAAGATTATTTACATTTTACATATGCAGAATGGGATGGCATATTCATAAATCTACCAACTCATGATGAAGTCTGAATGGCACGAACACTTGAACATGATGGATCTATTTTGCAAAAAAGGGGGTGTACTACTATGGGGTCATTGACATAGAGTGGTAACCAACCCTTATCTCTAATGAATCAATGAATGGTGACCAAGATCTAAAAGGAAACAATAGATGGGAGTTGTGGTGCAGTGTTATCCAAATCAAAATCCATCAATTGCTAATCAAATGGGTCAATTATATCTAATGTGGAAAGTAGGGATTTTTGTTGAGTTGGACAGGTTTTCAAGTCTTCCAACATTGGGATGGTTGAGGGAGACTACACTAGGTCATCATCAATTCCTTAGCTAACGCCTTCATTTGAGTTATGGGCAGTACGACGTAATGGCACTTTAATCATTTTCATAATGGGTTTAATAGGGGTTTTTGGTAACGCAAAAGGTGGCATACCAGTAGTGTTTGATGATGAGGAAGGATTGGTTTTTGGAAGTGTCCCATAGTCTTGGTTTCATGTTTGCAAGAGAACATTTTTTTGTCCACGTAAATGCACCACTTGGATGGGTCATTATAACAACCCCTAGTTGGATTTTGGTGGGGGGGGTGGCTTTGTGTTGTGTGGCCATAGCTCCCTAATGGGGGGAATTATTATGCATTACTATAGGTTGTTGGTTCATCTCCCCTACCCCCTGGATTCTCTCATTCACTTCAAAGTCTTGGATTTGAGGACAATGTTGGGTGTAATGTCCATGTTCCCTAAAACAACACATGCATGTTTACTCTTAAGACTAACACTCTTGTTATTCTTTTAAGGTTTGTTGGTACCTTGAATTTGAGTTTATTTTTAATTGGGGGGATTTCCCCTAGTTGGTGCAAGTAGAGGTTTTTGTTATTTGTTTCCCCCCAGCTCAGCTTCCCCTTTTTGTTTTTTCTTTCCATTATTATTGTTGTTGTTTGGAGGGTTAGTATTTTTGAGGCTTTCAAATCCCTACTATTGTTGAAGGATGACATTTTGCACAAAATTAACCTCTGTGTTTGGCTAAGGTGGGGGATTAGGTTGTTGAGGTGCAAGAAAAGGGTATTAAGGGTTTCCTTTTCCTGGGTTGGTGTAAGTGGTTTGGGAGGTTGACACAATCTTCATTTTGCATGAAAGGTACTGACCACCCTATGTGGGAGGATATTGGTTACGTTGAAAGCTAGGGTATTGCTTACCTTGCGTGGGAGGTTTTTGAGAGTGCACAGGAAAATTCGGATAATATCCCATATTGTTTTGAATTTGGGTTGCAAGTGGACCCCCAAATACTTGGAAATGGGGTTCTCCACTATACATGTTTTCAAACTATTGGAAAGTGCTTCCAAGTTGATTTTGGGTGATGGTTCCAATTAAATCATTTGTTGCATTTGATGCTCCCAATTTATCCTATTTTAATGACTCTAATTGGGGGGAATCCATGAGTGGAGAGTAAGGGTACCTAGATTCAGTGTAAATAAGATCAAGTTATTGAGCTTTATTGATAGCCTCTTCCTCTGTCTAGGGCATGGTCATAGCCGCATATTTTGGAATTACTGGCAAAAGATATTTTAGAAGGAAATCAAGGTGGAGGTCTTCTGTTACATTCACTCTATAGAGGATATCACACTTTTACCACTTATGGATATGGTCTAAAATATGAGTGGAGGTAGTTTTCCAAAAGTGGGTCAATAATTCTAGCCCTGTGTCATGATGTACTAGGAGTTAGAAAAAGGTGAGGAATAATTGAGCTAGAGATTCAAATGTGTTATGGGAACAAGTTTAATTGCTCACATGCCATTTGGCTATAAGGCCCATGAGGATGCGTTGAAATAGTCTCAGAAGTATTGAGTCATTAATGATGTTGTTGGATGAACACCACCAATGAAAGGTCATGATGTGCTTGAGAGGATCCTCCCCCTGTTTACCTTTAGATTTAGGAATGTTTGAAGGTAGATTGGTTGGCATGGGGGGCATTGTGGATTATGGGGGATTGGATCATTTGTGAGCTTAGTTAGATCTGGTAGGTTTAAATAAGCTACAAATGGAATTATCTTGGCATTTTCCATATTGGAATGACCTTGGGATGTAGTCTAAAAATAGTTCCCTCATGAGGGAGGACGAGTAGGACTACTTTGGGGAGTAATATGTGGACTCTTTGAAGGGGTAGTAAAAGGAGTATTTTGAGAGGGAGGGGTCCCAATCAAGGTTTCTCTAATAAAGGATGACCCAATCAGAGGGGATTGATGGTGTCTTCTATACCTAGATGGTAAGAGACCCGGCACACCTCTTGGTAAAGGGGGTAGGTTTAGAATGCAATGACAGCGATGGAAAATCCTTGTTTCCCTATGATTCCCTTATGGGCGTGTTTTTTTTATATTGTGAGAGGGGATTTTTAATCAAAGAAAATAAATCACATACATAAAACAAAGTGAAAATAAATGGTTAATCCTCCCTTTAACTTTATGTTTGTTGTTGGGAAAAGTATCCAATACGGAATGACCCTATCCCACTTTAAGGGTGATAGTACCTCAGCAACAATCGAAGAAAAGCTATCTAATATTTCTTCTTTATGAAAGTAAAATAGGGGAGAAAGAGATCCACTAACCGATATCTTTCGCTAATGGTTGATCCAATCTTCTCTCCTTGCTGCTTGCTCCCAGCTCCTTGCTCTTTCACTGGCCCAGCTACACCAAGATCCTGCAAAATGGCAAGAGAGGGAAACTACAAGAAGCATACATTCATAATTGATTCAAGGATTAGAATAAATCAAATACACAAGTATGACAATACATCATTGAGACACATGCATATAGAAGAACCTCAAATGCTTTATTAATGGAAGAAGTAAAGTTCAGGAAGTGATACAACCATAAGAGGCCCAATCCAGCATCACCTTCCCAGCAGAAAGAAATCTCCTCTTCACCTCCTTCAAAGCAAATCACCCAATAGCTCTAAACTCAAACCAACAGCACTTCCTTACATTCACAAGATTCCAGCCTCCCTAGACCTCATGAGAGAGATCTATATATAGGATTTTTGGAGAAAGGATGAGTCAGCTTGAGACTGGCATGAAGCTGACTAGTGTCCTCTCTCACTTCAGTTTTTAAGTCCACTTGGAGATTCTAACTTCCACTTGGAGATTTGGAACCTCTTACTCATCACCAGTCAAATTCCCTGATCCAAGTGTCATTTTGGAAGCTTCCTGGGCGCTGACACCTTGAGGAATGACTGTGCCACTTGTCCAAGTACGCTCAGCGCAGGTGGCCTTCTTTGCAGTTGACATTCAGCGTAGGTACAGAGTGGAGCACTTGACATTCAGCGCAGATGCTCAGTGGAGCAGTTGACATGATCCATAAAATGCTTGTTTTTGAGTGTTTTCAGGTGGAGAACTGATATTTAGTGCTGTGGTTTGCTGACCTTGTTCCTCTAGGGGTAGGAACAACATGTTTAGGGACTTTGGATCCCTTTAGATTATGGACATTTCATGCTTCATGCTGTAAGGCACAAAAATGTCTATAACAATGTTATGTGACCAATCAAACAAAAATAGGTTTTGTGTGTTTTTTACATATGATAAAAAATCCTATAAAGGCCTAGGCGTCCTTTCTTGTCAAATAGTAACTAGGCCTTGTAGGGATTATTTATTAGGGTACTAGGGTTATATCCTTAAATATTGGTGAAACTTCCAACAACCAAGAATCAACAAAGGTATATAGAGTATTTATAATGGGGGATACTAGGGCAATGTCCCAAAAGCACTGGTGATATTTCTAACAACCTTGCTAATATAAACTCAGGTCTCCATTCTCACTCACTATTAAATTATGAAACTAGGGTTAAATTACATTTTGGATAGATAATTTGATGGAGATTATGATTTCATTAAATTAATCTTTTTGAGAGGACCAAAATCGACCTAAATTTCATCAAATTTGGATAAGGGAAAGTTTAATTATGAAGAAAATCCCACATATGCACATTTGGATAGGTCAACCCTAATGGTAAATTGGTCACCCTTGGAAGCCTATAAATACAAGTGACCTCAAGCTCATTTGGACATCACTAGGCATATTCTTTTTCTCTTCTTCATTGATTGGTTCACACGGGTCTAAGGCTGGGAAGACAAAATAAGTTCTCAAATGTATGAAATTATAGGGTCTAAGGCTCATATATGTTTCAAGGTTTCTAGGTTACAGTCGTTGGCTCGTCACAGGGGAAATTTTACCATAGTCACTGGCTTGTAGGCTCAAGGGAGCTACTAGAATCCTTGAGTCGCTCACAAATCCCTACTTCCTGCAAATGGGAAGTTTGAATAAGATTTTACCATTGACCAAAGTTTACCGCAATTGACTGCAGACAGGAAACATTGTCTCTGATATATTTTGATACTCAAAACTTTGTTATAGGGATTAATGCACATGTGTTTTTTCATGTAGAAACCCTCAAGGATTTTCTCAAGATCCTTGGCAGATTGTAACATTAGCTGCAAATGTAAAAAAGATGCATGCATATCTATGATTCACAAATGAATATCAAAGTAAGGACTTATTACCTCAAGTCTTAGTGTGGTGTTGTTGGGGAGCACAATGTAGCTAAGCGGAAGACCCCTGAGCCAACTCTAGATCAAAACATGCACATAGAAAAGACAATGTTATGCATGGGACCCCCTCAAGGCAAGTTTCAAGGCTTAAAGCCCAAGTTTTGACTAAGTCTGATGTAAAGACTCCACGATTTGTGGCCGCAGAGCACGAAGATGGTAAATGAGTCAGAGGGTTGTCACCCTCATTTTTGTAATATAATGTTGATTTGAGAGATCTACACATGGTCTGCGGACCATGGGATTGTATAAATAGAGTGAGGCTCTAAGTGTAAAGAGACATCTAAGGAAATGGAAGGAAACCAATCCATGCAACATTGAGTTGAAGTGTAAAGTCGTGTCTTTGGGTCATAGAGTAGGAGAAGGCTCTATAGCTGAGTGCGTAGAGGCCTAGTAGTCTACAGTTTAGTGCGTAGGGCAGGTCGAGTCTATAACCATTGGAGGCATTAATAATGAGAAGTTTTACCATATTTATATGTATCTTTAACTATTTTATGCATTGAAGTATATTGGTTATGAATTGTAAGTTTACTTTTTATTTACTGCGTGAACTTATATTAATGTGCTGAATAAGTAAATCTAATAGAAGGTATCTATTTACATGAAGATAACTAATTGTTATAAGAAAATAAGTACGATTCACGGTGTGACTTGGGGAAATAGTGTAGATCGCTGCCCTAGCAGTGCAAAAACCCTATAGCCCCTGGTTAGGGCTATGCGAAGGCGAATATAATAGGGTACGAAGGCCTCACAGGTCAGGGAAGTGCGCAAAGTAACCTACGCAAAGGTATTCATAGTTGGAATAAATAAACCCCTCAGACATCTCAAGGGTGCGAAAACCTGGTTCCAACATCCCCCCCATACTGCTTCAGATGATACCTCATTCCGCGCTCCACGTACTGTTGTTGAAAGGGCGAGTAATACAGGGATTTGTTTGGCTAATTAACTCTGAACCTAGGTCAGGCTCCAATGAGTAAACAAATGGTTCCATTGTCGGGACCAGAATTTGCATAGAGATGTCTGATGTCGCATCATTGGAATATGACTAAGAAAGAAATTGAAGATTGAAAATTCATGAGTTCACAGTGCAAGAGAACAGGAATCCACGAATATCAAAGGAAAAGTGGTTAGAATACTACCTGTAAATAGAAATCCACCAAATTTTCTTTGCATATTTCCCTATTGAGTTGTACGAGTGGGTCGCGAAGCTAGCAGATAGCCAAGGGAGGTGGAAACTTGATAATTCTATTGTGTGGACTCCAGAGTTGGTGCGTAGATTGGAAGCATCAAAGGATAAGATCGCACACACTGTTGATCACTGGATTGATCATATTATAGGAGGATTCATTACGGAGTTCATGGTAGACACTTCAGTCAACTATAGCGAGGCAGAGAGATGCTTTCTCAAAGGACCACATGGTAAGTACATTAAGTCTCTGAACACTTGGATTAAAATGCTACTGTGTGAAAAGCAGATTATGTGAATACATTGATGTTCGGGGCTATGCAAAGTGGGAGAATTTACAAAAACAAAGGTAGTACGGAACTAGAAACTAGCTCCTTAATTTCACCTCTGTGAGGGGACGAGGAAGAGATCGCAAAGGTCTCACCAAGAAGTGCGATCAATCTAATGAGGCAGAGGATTCCGTGCATACCACCCTCACCCACACCACCACCAGTCTCACTGCCTTCACCCCCATCTTCGCCTGTACCACCTCCGCCACCACCGTGAGTCAATATGGCAAGTGCGATAAAGTTGCAGGTGTTCAAGGGGGTAGGAAATGAAGAGACAGACTAGTTTTGGTTCATGATAAAAACCGTATGGGAAGCAGAGGGAGTTACAGATGATAACATAAACAAAGAAACGTTGGTCAGTGCTCTGCAGGATCGCGCGTTGACCTGGTATATTAAGCATTCTAATGACAATCCAAATGCAGGGATCGTGGATATCCAAATTGCTCTGAACAAAGAATTTAGCAGGTCAAAGTCAGAGGCACAGTCGATCATTGGTTTCAAGGAGATCACAGTGCTGCTAGGTGAGAATCCTTGGGAGTTGGATCAGAGACTGAAGTGCATAATTCACGAAGCCAACATGACTTTGATGGATGGATGGCACCACGAATGGCTTGTATCATCGCTAACACCGCATTTGAGGAACGCATTGTCACAACAGAGGTTAATGACTCATGTAGAGGCCTTGGAGATCGTGATGAGACTGTAGGAGACCCCGATACAAGATCCTATCCTGGGAGTTCAGCAGATCCATGCATAGTTGAAAAACTTATGCCTTGAGATGCAGAGTCTGAAATAGGACAAGACAGCTCACCCAAAATGCGCGAAGAAGTATGGTGTGTAAAGTGAAGGGTCAAGGACATGACAATGATCATTTCCCAGTGTTCACGAATTACCTCACGGGAGGAGGGCCAATGCTATTAAGACCAGAGGCACAAGTAGGACCTAGCACAGTGCTTGCTTTGTGGTGCGTGATTTTTCAAATAGGAGGAAAGCATATTACAGACAACTGTCATCTGTTGCCGAAGTACACAAAAAATTCGCAATAGTTGTTCTGTAATTTATGTAGATCAGTGGGACATGATGAATGTACCTATACAAGCTATGAGCTAATGATGGATAGGACTCCCACCTACAAAGTTTAGACCGAAACATGACCCCTTGACCAGAACGCAAGAATGGCGCGAACCGAATTTCAGGGGCACGGACGAGGCTGAGGTGGAGGAGGACCTAGAAGATGTCACAGACAACTAATTTGCTACAATTGTGGGGGGCCAGGACATTATGCCTGTGATTGTATGAATCCAACGCATCCATCATGTCTGTATTGTACGTTGTTTGATCATGAGAGGGAGGATTTTCCAACACTGATAGCTAGGCTACATGACAATGGAGTGCTCCAACCTCCCCTGACTCAGAACTTGTAGATGATGAGGTCTGAGCCACGCAAGGAAGACCCCAACGTGACAATTGTGCTCTGAAGTGGAGTTATAACAAAATATGATAAGGGCAAGAACCTGAAGATAGTACTTGGGTTCGTAAGGCTCCAACAAAAGAACCAGAATTTGAATTGGAGTGCGCTAAGGAAACCTTCATGGAAGCTAGGAAGAGCTTCGCTAATGCCTCCACTTAAGGAAGCAAAGATAGACCAAAGCCAGAAATGGACCCATCAATGCTCAAGACATTCCTATAAACATGCATGAAGATATTGTGTGATAGTAAGGTTGTAAAGGGATTGCAGGAACTCATTAATCGATGCATTGGGACCGTGCCAGGAGAACCGCACATAGTTTGGAAGATTGGAAAGCATGCGATGAGGACAAGAAGAGAAATGAGGTTGACCACACAGATTGGAGAATATGAGATGGACCAAGTGATTCTAGACCTAGGATTGGACGCGAATGTTCTGTAGAAGCAGACATGGGAGCACATGGGAAGGCCTACGATGCAATGGTCTCCTATCCAGCTGCGAATGGAAAACCATCAAAATATCATACCCATGGGAAGATTTGTTTTGGGAATTTTTAGTGTCTATGGATAAACATTTAAGCCTTTAGACTAGTAGCTAAGTCTAAAACAATAGTGCAAATAATTCTCTACTTTTTCTATAACCAATATATTAAATAAGACATTAACAAAGCCTACCTAAATCTTTCACTTACTCCTTATCTCCCTTGACCAATTCTGTCACTCCTTTCTATACTTAATTTTCTTGAAAAGTACTTGCACACAGACAGAAGACAAAAGCTGATCAAAGCATATGATAATGATCTATTGATTAAACATAGAATGGAATCAAGTTCATAATACGCATATGAAAGAATCAATGAATAATACAAACATATGGAAAAATATTTGAACACTTTATTAATAAAAGGAATAGTTACAACCCAATTTTCTTGATTCAGTGTCACTCCTCTAGTTCAATCCCATCCTCTCCTCATAACAAGCAAGACATTTTTACAACATTACAATACTTGAAACCAACACAAGTCTCATACTGACAACATCTCCCTATAATTCAATGATTTCCAGCCCCTTATCACTTAGATGAGTGGTCTTTTTATAGGTGAATGAGGGAAGTTATGCCATAAATGGTGATAATGCATGCCCTCCCAAACTTAGGATTTAGTTCCATGGAGGAAGGGATCAAGGGATTGATGTTCCTTAACTCCGTACTTCATCCAAATTCGAGCCAAAAGGAGTAGATAAACTTGGGAAACTTATAGATGCATCCAATGGATAAGAATATTCCTAAACCCCAATGCAATTTCGCTCAAATTTTCCCAGGGCAGGACAAATAGGGCTCAAGTACACTGCATAGCACCCTAGCAGTGTACTGGACTGCATTGTATCACATCCTAATGAATGTGTTGGCGCGTTGGGGCCTGACCCAGTTTCAGAAGTGATTTAGCCAAACAAATCTCACACTATTGGCCCTTTCGACAATAGTCCACGGAGTGCGGACTGAAGTCTCACCCAAAGTAGTAGTGAAGGGTGTTGGAACCAGGTTTCTGCACCCTTGGGATGTCTTGATGAGTTCTAGAGGGGTCACGAACCGATCTGTGCCCTCGTGCTACCCTGCACTACTGTCAGGCTTCCGCGTAGATCCATGATGAGGCACTTCTTAAATTCTTATTATTAATGAGTTTATTATAGATCAGATCTAAGTGTTAAGGTCTTTTATCAAGCATTCAACAATTATAACCAGTGCACGCAACCATAAATCCTACAGATATGCATAAATTTAGAACATAAACATATAGATTTGCGACCAAATGCACAATAATTCAAAACCACTTATCTTTATTAATATCATGTTCAGTACAATTAGTTTCACCCTACTCACTCGGCTGCAGGGGTTCGCGCACATAGCTGCGAACTATACCAGGCCTCTATGCACACAACTGCAGAGCCTACTCTAGCTACTATCAACCCTAACTCAGACTTAGAGACTCAAAGCGACTATTGCCTTCATAAACCCATAACATTCAAAACTCCCTCAAAAAAAAGTCCTTCTATCCTTATAATTTTGCTCTATTTATACCTTCCCATGGTTCGCGGACCATGGACAGGCCGACTTGCTTTCTATTATTTTACATTATTTTCGGGCAGACAACCCTTTTACTTGACCCATTATAGTTCATGCTTCGCAGAACCTTTTACCATACTTTTACCCAAAATTGTGGGCTTGAGCCCCAAACCCTTACAGAGGGACCCGCTACCTAATAGGCCCTCAACACAATCATTGTGACTCATCCCGAGTCACTCGGCTGGTGTAGTGATCTTTTCTTGGAGATTATCCAACAACTTATGCGCTTCTGTTACCTCCATAACACATATTTCTGCCATCTTCTATACTTATTATGTGTAAGCCTCCAATACGGCATTGTCAGCTCCACTTGCCTCCCTGACTTCATATACTATCTACATGTGGGCGAGCTTCCCCTCAATGTTGGCAGTGACCGCAAATGCCTCATCAAGCCAAGGTTGGATACGTTCTTTAAGGATTACTTCTTTCTAGCGAGCGGCGTGGACTTGTGCCTTAAGAGCCTAGGCCTGTTATAGACATTTTTGGGCACTACAACCCCAAGCATGAAATGTCCATAAACCAAGGGCTCCTAAGTCCCTAAAAGTGTTGTTATAACCCCTAAAGGAACAAGGTCAACTGATTACAGCTTCTCCCAGAAGTTCTCCATGAAAAACTGCTCAGAACTGGTCAAAACAGGATCATTTCAGCTGCTCCATAGGCAAAGTGCATTGCATCTCACCTAAATACACTGTGTGGGTGTGTTGCATTTCAAAAATCCCTTCTATGGGGTGCGATGGGCGAGAAGTGACAAATGGCAGTGTCATTCCGCGAGGTGGAGAGGCATGGAAACTTCCAGAAACTTCTCCTGTGACACTTGCCTCTCTGAATTTGACCTAGGATGAGTAAGAGATCATCAATATCCAAGTGGAAGCAAGAACTATCAGAGGGAAGACACTAATCAAATCACAAGCTGACTCATCTCCCTTACAAATATCTATATATGGATCCCTCATCCCAGAGATCCAGAGGCTGGAATTTTGCATATTGTAAGGACTTGCTGTTGGTTTCTTGAGACAACATCAGATTGTTGGGTGATCTAAGCTTTGTATGAGGTGAAGAAGGGCTTCCTTGCTGAGAGGATGATGCTGGGTCAGAACAACTGGTTGTAACTCCCTTGGCTCTTTCTTGTTTATCAATAAAAGCTATTCAAGTTTTCCTCCATACTCTTGTGTCATTTATGTTTTATGCATTTGTATGGTCAATTTACATATGATCCTAGATTGTTTATGATTATAGATCCATGTTCTTGTATAGTGCTATGCTACTGTGATCTTACAGGTACTTTGTGAAGCTGGGCGTGCAAGGGAACAAGTAGCGAAAGACTATCAAGAGAGAGAGGAATCGAACTAGGAGATTAGAGCAAGACAGAGGTTGGTCTTCTTTGTTCTTCTCTCATCTATATTTCATAAAGAAAAACCGAAAGTAGCTTTACTTTTTTTGTTTCTAAGGTAGCTATCACACCTTAGTGGGATAAGCAGTTCTGTGTAGACACTTTTCCCTATAACAAAATGGTGACTCCGCTGGGGACGAATTAGTTAGTTTGTTTATCTTCCTTGTTGTATATTTTATAAACTTACAGATAGAGCCTGAAGTCGAGCCAGGTAGCTTTTGAACTACATTTTCTATGCAAATGCAAAGTAGATAAATGCCGCTTCATTCAATCTCCAGGATTTGTTTATAAATTAAACAACTGATTTACAAACTCTCTGATTGCCCCTTGTGGTAGCTCTTAGATCCTCCTTAGATCTACCCCTGATTGTTGCATTACTGATTACCATTTGCTCGGCCAAAACCCATGAACTGAACTGCAAACTGTGACCTGGAACCCAAGCAAAGTCTCGTCTCTGGCCCAACGCAGGTACTATTCTGTGAATCTGAAATTCAGCGCACTTCCCAAGTGTAGTAGGTGCGCTGCATTTCAAATTCCCTGTGTTACAGGTGCACTGATCAGACTAGGCATTGTTCAGTTTTGGTTTCTGTGATTCATTCTTTCCAGTTCTATTCATGAATTTTGCTGCCTGTGATCAGTATATCTCTGTTTGAAACCCTTTTCCTTGCTGTTATTCTGCCTCCTTTGTACAAAAGAACTGTAAATGTTTTTGTGTATTTGTTGAGTCATTTTCAGTTCTCCTTTGCAAAAAGTAACGTAATCGTACTGTCGTCCTTTGATTTGAAAGTGTCACAAGTGTCGTTTTCAGTCATAGGAAAGAGTTTGGTTGCTGTAGATAGTCGATTATCCTGTTACTATTGTATTTGGTCTGAATTTGTAATTTTTCTAGTGTCGAAAGCAAGTATTCATTTCCAAATCGTAAAGTGTTGTGATTGTATCCATTTTTGATTTCGAAAAGAAACTTGTTGGTAATTGTCACTTGAAAAGTAATTTAGATTTGTGCACTAGCTTTCTTTTTTCCATTCACATACTAAGAAAGCCGAAAACAAATACATGCATGTGCATTTGCATTTAGACTGTTTGATTGGTTTGATTTAGGACGGTGCATTTAGAGTGTGCTCTTTGATCTTTGTGAAAGAATACTGTCTCTCTTTCCTTAGTAGCTAGAATTTCATTGCACAAAGAAGATAAAAGACTGTTCATCATCTTAGATTTCATTTTAGAAATTATACATCTACATCTCGCGGTGAACCTGAAAGGCAAATTTCATAAACAAGATCAACTATAAAATAAATTCAATGAATCTAACAATGCTTTGGAACCTAACGCACAACATTTAGAAGTCTAGGCTAGAGACATATTCCGGCGTCGTAAAGCCTGGTAACTGTTGTTCTCACTGATGGTTGGGTTATTCCTCCACTTTGAGACGATAAGTGCCAGTACGGATTTGTGCTCCCATGTACCATCGAGTATATTTTGGGAGACCACAATAGGCTTAATCCTTTATCCGTAGGAAGCCGTGTCTGCCGCCCTATCGATCGCAATGCACTGAACACAGCATTCAGGAAGATTGACTGCCGTACCATAAAAAGTATTCTGTAGTTTTGCGATTGGTTTGGTAATCCCTCTACCTAGATTTCCAGAGCAGTCCCTTTCGTTTCTTTTCAGACTCCTTAACGGAAAAGGTCCATCTGAGCACTTGTCACTTCAGGCTCATTAAAAATCGAGGGCGACTAGAGTCATCTTTTGTTTTTTCTCGACCCTTAAAAATTGAAAAAACAAGTTGTGTCAAAGCATCTAAAATTTATTTTAAACGAAATAATCATCACCCTTTCCTACGTTGATCTTAGGTTGAGAAAATGGAACCCACCAACCAAGGAATTCCCCTTGGAGGAAATCCTAGTCCCTTCTCCTCTTGGGGAGATGTTGGTGCACCCCATATGGCCACATTGTCGCTTCCAGGATTGACAATCCACTTGCCCGTATGGCTCTTTTCAACCTCTGTCGTTCAGAACACTGAAATTCCTGAATAATCGAGTCAACAACTAGACAAATCCAGAGTTACCCACCAACCTTCTACTTCCTCCAATTCTTCCTCTCCTCCTTCTTCTTCGCTTGATGGGGTTGGTAAAGCCAAAAATCAAGTACCTGAGAAGAAGAAGGAAAAGGAGAAGAAAGAGAAGAAGAAGAAGGAGCCAAAAGCGAAAGGGGGCAACCAAGCATCGTCTAGCAAAAATCCACACACTGCACCGACCAAGCCTAAATCACCATGTGTCATTTGCAGAGGAGACCACTATCATAGAGATTTTCCATGCATCCCTCGGATCTTAAGGGACTAGTCTCCTCGTTTGCACAACCCGGTGTCGTCAACCTCTGATGATCATGTTGAAAACACACTATCGACTAGTGAAAGTGAAGTCCCAGGACAAAAAGGAAAATATAGATTTCCTTGTAAACTATGCGAAGGTGATCATACCATCCACCATTGTCCCTTCTTAGACGAGGCTAAAAGAGTTTTGGATGATCGTCCGGTTTCACCGTTACGACTTCCTCCTGGATATAAAAAACTCTTTCCGAGTCCATCACTAGTTGAAAATCTGGCTGACCCGCTCAGGTGGTTGGCTGAAGCATCTATCGTTGAGGACAAACCATCTGAACCCATACCAGACAAAAGTCAAAAAGTCGAGGTGACAGTTGACCCGGTCTTGCCTTCAGAGGTTCCGTCTTCAGATGATACAATCACAGAAGAGAATAAGGATGACACCGTCCAAATTCTTTTCGTAAGCACAGACTCCGATGAACATGGAGGCAATTTACTCGTTCCTTTACCGCAGGAAGGAATTTCGTCAGAGTCGTACCCAGCCGTCTATTTGCTCCCACCTCCAAGCAACCTAGTTGTTTCCTTCAACTGGAATCAACTAGGCAGACCCCGTTTACTGGCTAGTGTACCATTCCGAATTATTGCTCAAATATATAGAATGGTTATGGCCAGTACCATCATAGATGAAGGGGCTTCTGTGAGTATCCTTTCCTCGACTACTTGGAAAGCGCTTGGTTCGCCATTGCTTTTGCCTAAGATGAGAAATCTAACAGGCTTTGACAAAGGAACTAGTCGACCGTTAGGGATCCTTCCCAATGTGCCCATAACATTGAGAGGGAAAACTGTTCACATGAACGTAATGGTAGTTCAAGGATCCCTAGATTATAATCTACTCCTTGGACAAGACTATATTTATTGCATGGAGCGATTATCTCCTCACTCTTTAGAGTAATGTGTTTTCCGCACGAAGGAAGAGTGGTCAAGCTCATAGACCAGCTTTCATTTCCCGGATCACGCATAGAAAATAGTCATATACCATCCCTAAATGGTCTTTTCACACAAGGAATGTCTCATCAATCCCTGGTCCATCCACCTAATGAGCGCGAGTGATTCGGGGGACATGACTGAATCCCAGGGGGAATGCACCCTGGTATGCTTCGGCAGGAAAACTTCGGGTATAGGGTAGGTTTCCGCGAGAGATATATGACTGGTCTGTACTCCCGTCCGTGATTGGAAGAGGGAGTTATTCTGGAATAAGATTCTCTCGTCAAAGTTATGTGAGTGGATTTTCTCACCTTTGTCTATTTCGGTAGACATCGCCGAAGAAGTGTTTTGTTTGCGCTGTGAATAGAAAAATCTTTGGTAACCTGAAAGAGGTAGACCTTTCTTGATAAAAAAAATGTTTTGTCAGTGATTTGAAGGGTGACCTTGAAACTTGTTTTATACCTGGGGGCATGCAAACCTTTTGGCATACAAGCGAAGAACGATCATTTATATGTTTTATGGATTGGTCGTTTCCTAACTTGCATTAAGAAAGGATGTGGGGCAAAAATCCAAAAATTGCCATTTTTAAATGGGACATTCTTATTATACGACTAGATTAATCGAGCAGTTTTAGCGCACAGTTTAAGCTCGTTAAAAAATAAACATAAGCCATGAGCAAATGTTTCCCTGTGCATTTAAGCTCATTAAAAAATGAACTATTTTCTAGTAAATAACCATCGTGAATGTAGTACTTCAGCCTTTAAAAGCCTTGGTGATGTTCTCATCATCACCTCAACTCTGTATTGGTCGATCATTCACCTCCATTTGATTGTTTACCCATTTTGAGGAACAACTGCGAAGAGTGATCTCACTAGCCATCCTTGTAACACTGCCGTGATTGGAAAATTCCAAACCTTACCGGGAATCAGCTGCTACCCAATTTTATCACTCATTCCTCAAAAGATGAGTCTCCTTTAAGCTCTTTTCAACTGAATTGTAAATTATGAAAAGATTGTCGAGCCATTGGCATCTCCAGCTTGTTAAAGGGACCGGAAGTGCTATCCCTCCACAAAATTTTAATCTTTTTGGACCTGCGGGATTATTACACAAAAAGATCGAGTGCTTGTTTTGTTCGGCTCGTTAAAAGTATCGAAAATTCATCCTTTCTGTATTGTTTTATACTTTTTCGTACTTAAGGGATTAGATGAAAAAAAGGAATTTTGGAGTTTCCTTTACGTTCCTTTTCAGACTCTCTAAAATTGAAAAGGACCGAGTTATCTTTGTCGTTAAACTCGTTAAAACTTAATAGCGACAAACTTGTCCATAGCAGACAAGAACGAGTTTCACTATCGCTAGGCTCGTTAAAACATAGTGATGGGTTTGCCCGAAGGGAAAATTATAGAACAAGCATATGTTATCCTCCTCAAGCTTGACAAAAATAAAGAGGTACTGGTCAGCAATGACTGGGGAAAATTGGGAAGAAAACTTGAAGAAACTTTGTTGGTAGTAAGTCGCTCTTGAACATGACACTTTCACTCCGCATCCAAGTCGGGTTGTGTTGTTTCATTCACCGGTCACATCACCATGGTCCCATCACACCATCCACATTTGGGGTAATGCTACCAATCCATCATGTCAGTGTCGCCGATATGTTCAAGAGAAGTCATTCAGAGAATTCACTTGTGTCTCACCCGCTACAATACATTTACACTCCATTCTTTCATGACCGCCACCCTGAACCGTATGTCATCAGATCGTTTTCACCTCCATTAAAATCATTTGCTCCGTTCCGTGTCATTGATGTGGGATTCATTAAGGCCCTCCTGTGACGAATCACTTCTTGTCAACATCAGCTCATTATCCAAGAAGTCGATCTAGGAACACCCCGTTCAGTACTTTGAAGCTTGCTTGCCTCAATGGCAAGTTTCTCACTTCCGACAACAGGTTTACATCAATAGCCTTCGACCGAAAGATTTTGCGTGGTGTTCGATGCCAAGTCCTTTATTCACACCACGTGAATTGTACTGCAGTACCTTGAGGGTCATTATCATTATCGGTGATTCCTCTCGCGCCTGTTAACAGCTTACATCATTGGCTGGTAATCAGGCGATGTCTTTCCATGTTTGACTCCAGAACATCTCTCACATGGATAGACTTGTACTTCAAGTGAAGATCAAATGAGATTGAAGACCCCGGATCTAGTTTCATCCATCTAGGCTGCGATATATATTTAGGGAAATAAAGACATCAAATGTACATCATTGCCGCACAGATAATCATCCAATCAAAGGCATGATGGCTCTACCAGAATCATCAGTCTACACTCAGACGATTGTCTGTCCTATGTACATGAAAATGAATTTATAAAGCTGAGAATGGGAATGCCCGCCTTAGCTAGATCATGAAAATATTATGAAGATAATTTATTTTATTGTATCTTATTACAGGTCTCCTCCCAGCTTGAAAGAACTTCGGATCCTCATAATAAAGCATTTCACCTGACATCAAAAGATTAACGACCTCATGCTTTAGGGGGCAACTGTTATAGACATTTTGGGCACTACAACCCCAAGCATGAAATGTACATAAACCAAGGGCTCCTAAGTCCCTAAAAGTGTTGTTATAACCCCTAAAGGAACAAGGTCAACTGATTATAGCTTCTCCCAGAAGTTCTCCATGAAAAACTGCTCAGAACTGGTCAAAACAGAATCATTTCAGCTGCTCCATAGGCAAAGTGCGTTGCATCTCACCTAAATACACTGTGCGGGTGCATTGCATTTCAAAAATCCCTTCTATGGGGTGCGATGGGCGAGAAGTGACAAATGGCAGTGTCATTCCGCGAGGTGGAGAGGCATGGAAACTTCCAGAAACTTCTCCTGTGACACTTGCCTCTCTGAATTCGACCAAGGATGAGTAAGAGATCATCAATCTCCAAGTGGAAGCAAGAACTATTAGAGGGAAGACACTAATCAAATCACAAGCTGACTCATCTCCCTTATAGATATCTATATATGGATCCCTCATCCCAGAGATCTAGAGGCTGGAATTTTGCATATTGTAAGGAATTGTTGTTGGTTTCTTGAGACAACATCAGATTGTTGGGTGATCTAAGCTTTGTATGAGGTGAAGAGGGGCTTCCTTGCTGAGAAGATGATGCTGGGTCAGAACAACTAGTTGTAACTCCCTTGGCTCTTTCTTGTTTATCAATAAAAGCTATTCAAGTTTTCCTCCATACTCTTGTGTCATTTATGTTTTATGCATTTGTATGGTCAATTTACATCTGATCCTAGATTGTTTATTATTATAGATCCATGTTCTTGTATAGTGCTATGCTACTGTGATCTTAGAGGTACTCTGTGAAGCTGGGCGTGCAAGGGAACAAGTAGTGAAAGACCATCAAGAGAGAGAGGAATCGAACTAGGAGATTAGTGCAAGACAGAGGTTGGTCTTCTTTGTTCTTCTCTCATCTATATTTCATAAAGGAAAAACGAAAGTAGCTTTACTTTGTTTGTTTCTAAGGTAGCTATCACACCTTAGTGGGATAAGCAGTTCTGTGTAGACACTTTTCCCTGTAACATGGCCTCCCTCATCTTGGCCAATCGTTGAGTAAGGGCAACCTTCTGGATAGTGCCCCGAACATTTTCATAGGCCTACTGCAATTCCCGTGCTTTGGTCTCTAACCATTGTAATGTCGGGTCTTCCTATAGTGAAGTGACCATGATAATTGACTGATCTAACAAGTCGGTGCACTCCTGTATGGCACGTGCTATTGCTTCCTGCCCAGATTGGATGGTGCATTGCCACTACACTCTAACCTCTAGTGGTGTAGAGGGCCATGCCTTGAGTTTTAGCTCTGCGATCTGCAAACTAAGGTCGAAATGGATATTTGTTGCTTCTTCCTAGGCATCGTGGAACCCACTAGCCAAATTGTGGATCCGTATGTCGACAGGTAAATCTGCCGCAATCTCGAGCTTAGGGGCATGACAACACGCTTCCTCAACAATTTGCTTCAACTGCTAATTTTGTAATACTGCTTCATCACATTGGAGGCTCAACTGATCAATGTTGATTCATTGTTTGCTGAGCATCTATACTGTGCGACCTTCCCTAGCGTGGAGCTCTGCCGTTGCTCCATCCTATAGCTGGTATAAAATTTCACGCGGGAGGGCAGCCAAGTTGAGTCCCACTCCTCTGATCCGACCTACCATGGTTCTATCTTCTGCGTTCTCTACTGTCAGTGCTCCTTCCGGTAGCACGACTGTATTAGCCATTTTGGCTTGCAACAACTGCTCAATGGCTGACATACCCGTAGCTCCATGGGTAGCTATCACTCCCATCTGTGGGGTCCATGCTTGAAGTTCCTGTAATTGCATCCTGAGTGCCCCCAACACAGTCTACTGCTCTGTCATGGCCTCGTCTAGCACCTCCCTAGTGACTTCGCGAATGGAATCCCTGATGTCACATAGGTCACCCTCGGCCAATGTGATAGGTTCCCCATCCAACTTGGACGCCTTGGTCCTTTTCTGTGACCTTGATCGTTCTATCACGTGTGGTCATTTTAAAGGCGAATAGGTGGTGGTTGGCTCCGTACCTTCCATCACATTATCCACTTCTGGCTCTATGGTTACATTTAGGCCACTTTCATCCTCTGCTGTAGCAGTTCCTCCTACTGTCGCCTTCTTTGTGGCAGTCTGCGCTGCCTCCCCGGATGCCCTTACATCCTCAACGAGCTATTCGTTCTGCTTCTGTTGTGCTAGAAACTTGGTGGCAACCTTCTATTTTTGGATTATGGTCTCATCACACCCTACCTCATTTGGTCCATGTCATTCTGGTGGTCAGGTATCGAGTACTGCAAAAATAGCATCATCGATGGTGATGAAGGGAAGCATGGTCAATGTCTGCTTTGGATCCTTGCGCGCCCGGATGTATACGTGGTTCATATCCGCTTTAAAGTTGGCCACATTCTTCACATTGTCATATATCTCGGTAGATAGGCAGTGTTGCTAGTTGTTCCACTGTCGTATGTTTGTGTCCATTAGTATCCAGAAAAGCTTGACCTCCCAAAGTCTTGTGGCATCCTTCGTTGCCCAATGTGATGCATATTTTGCTACCTCTAGCCAGTCTTGGTCTAGGGGAGGAAACTAGCTATCCTCAGGCAATTCACCTGTAACCAATAGGATGGATAAGAGAAACCACGTGTAGTGGAAGGTCTTATCCTGCTCCTGGGCCTCCTTGTAGTTCGTCAAGAATTCATCACGGAGAAACTGTGCCCAATTAAATTGCACCCCTTCTGCGCATTGCTCAGCTAACGCGATGACCGCTGTTGGTACCTCACTGCCTCGACATTTTCTCATCACCTTTCCTGCTAGAAACTGGGTAGCAATGTAGACCCCTTTGTCTTGAATACTAGTAATAACATACCCTCTCTGCTTTTTCTCCAAAGTATATTTCTTTTTCATGGCTTCCACAATCGTCAAGTCACCACTCGTGCCAACTATTTCTGTGGGGTCCCTTCCTTCATAGGGAAGTCAAGAGATCCTATGAATGAGCTCTTTACCCATTTTCCATTAGGCACCTTGACCCTCTCTTTCTGTGGAGGGACGTACTTAGGTCATTTTGCTGGAGCCCGTACTGGTTGGATATCTTCTTCCATCTCCTCCTTTGGTTCTATCTCTTCAACAAAGGTTGGAGGATCGTCTTCCTCATCATCACTCTCAATAGTGACCATTTTTCCCTTTTATTCCATCAACAGCTTGCCGAATCGTATATTTCACGGAGACATCCAGACTGGTCCTGCTACCTGTGGGTCCTTCTTGGTTCGTGGTGTCCAGGGTGTTTTATGGATCTTGGCTGTACCCCCTACCTGTGGTGTAGGGTTCTACGTAATGTCCTTGGTCATGGAGGTCATCCTAATTAGGGACTCCTGCATATCCTTTGAAAATTCTTGAAACCGTGGACTTTCTCTCAAGAGTGCCTCATTCATTGTGCTCCTGTCTACTTGATAATGGAATGAATTATGCAAAGTTCCAAGGGTTGTTTGGTGACAGGCAAACTGTGCTCTATATGCCCCTTTGATTTTAAATTCGACCGTTCCCTCCTTTCGTGGCTCATTAATGTGATTTTGGCGGTAGATCCATTCAACCCTGTGTCTTAATTTCTCGCCATCCACTCCTCGACGTCTTAAATGGGAAATCTTGTCATGAACAGTACCTGCAACGGTCACCTTCCATCTTCCCCATGCAGCAGCGCAGTCCTATAAGTGAATGTGTTGTGTGCTTCATACTAATTTCGCATGCCACGTCCGAGTCGTGCAACCCCCCTACAGACTTCTTTATAGCCTTGCACCCTCTTTCGACTACGTGGAGCACTGAGACTGGGACTCTTACAGATAGTTAGGTGGTCGCACCCCTGGTGCTGGATTTCAATTTTCCTACTAGCCCGGGCTGCGGGCACCTTTCGAGTGCCTTTGTATCCGATAGCCTATCACGCTCTGGTGTATATGGTATACTCCCACATTGGTGCAGTCACAGCCATGATAGCAGGGTTGCAGCTCATTCTAGTACCGAGGTAGAACTGGCCAGGTCTAGTCCCCTTATTTTTAGATTCGCGCAGCCTACTTGTGCAACACTAATTTTCATTTTGCTGATTTCTTCATCCAACATTGCGCTTTTCCTCCTCATCCATGCCCATTCTTCATCGAGTTTGCGAAGTCTCCAGCAGCTACGCCGAATGGCTTCCTTCAACCACCAAATTCCTTCGCCCAAGTCCTTGCTTTCAGTTTAGACTGCAGGGAAGGTGATTGGGAAAATTTTCTCCACCTTCCTGGGTTCATCATGTCTGATCGCAGATAAGGTCATCTTCACACACCCCTTTTTGTTTACAGTCCTATTGGCCCATCGAACCTCTGGTATGCACATGTTTAGTTGGGTGCCCAAACCGTTTTGTCTGGACTGCCCACACTGCATTCGATGCTAAAGGCCTCCAACCCGTACACACAGCTGCCTTCTACATTCGCACCCATTCCACCTAATCTTCCAATGTGTACTCCACCCTTGTGTAGTTGGAGCGCACAACACCTTTTTTTGCACACTGTGCCACTCTTGCTATATGATTATAGTTCCATAGTGGTCTTTGAATTCCTCCCTATTTGTTGTGTCATCCTTTTCCGGTAGTGTCCTTTCTTTGCTTGTCACGTGTCGAAGTGATCTAATCATCATATTACAATTTAGCGTCGTTACTTCATGCAATCGGTTATGCCATCGCTCTATCTCTTCATCTGAGTCTGGTGTGCAAGAACTGCCGTGTTCCCATGAGATTCTCCCATCCCTATTGGATTCACCGATCCTAGTCTTACGCCGTTATCTGGTAGATGCAGTCTAGTTCATCATCACTGTCCTCATCGCGCATAGATTCAGTTTAGCACGCTCCTTTGGCTGGGTCCAGTGGAACTATTGCACGGAGCGAATTTTTCTTGAATATCATCTTCTGTCTTTTTAAGTTAATGACTGCATTCATGTTCGTGGCCCAGTCTATTCCTAACAATGTAGGGTATGGATTACTATCGTCAACAATTTCTTTTACCTCAAATTCCATCTGCGTACTTATGCTATCAATGTCCACTATCACCCCTTGCAGCCTTCCCATTGGTAAGATCTTTTGTTGGTTGGCCATTCGTAATTGAATAGGAGACCACTACAGTTCGGGCTTGCCCATGGGTTCCCACGTCTGTTTTGCTAATACATTCGCATCTGACACCAAATCCAGGATGACCTAATCCATCTCATACTCACCGATTTTCACCATCAATCACATTTCTCGTCCAGTACGGAAAGCATGCTTTCCAAGCTTCCAGACCATGCGTGGCTCTCCTAGCCTTGCGCACCTAGTGATCAGCTCTTGCAGTCCCTTAACTACCTTATTGTCCCATAGTAGCTTCATGCATGTCTCTAAAAAGGTAGTTATCATATAAGGATCCATTTATGGTGTAGTTTGATCCTTACTACCTGAAGTAGAGGTCTTTGCGAAGCTCTTCTTAGCTTCCATAAATGTCTCCCTTGCACATTCCAACTCAAACTCAGGTTACTTTGTAGGAGCCTCGCGAACCTATGAATCTTCTCCAGGTTGTTTCCTCTTATCTTCTCCCGTAGTTGTGCCGCTTCTGAGTACCATGTTTACACTGGGTTCCTCTTCGCGCTGTTCAGACCTCATCATTTGGATGTTTTAAGTAGGAGTGGGCTGTAATACTGCTTTCTCACGCATTTGGGTGATCAGCATCGGGCAATCTACCATTTCATGATCAAACTGCTGACAATACATACAAGATATTCTCGTTGGGGTGGTACAATCGCGAGCGTAGTGCCCTAGTCCTCCATGGTTATAATAGATCAGCTGTCTGTGCCCTCATCTAGGTCCCATTCCCCCTCTCCCTCATCCATGTCCTTGGAATCCACCATGTGCCCCCGCGGCTGGATCAAAGCCTCACATTTTCATTTGCATTCGATAGGTTTGGGTCCTATCTATCATTAGTTCAAAGCTTCAACACGTCCGCTCATTGTAGCCTACTGATCTACAGAAGTTATAATATAGTTGCTGTAGAGTCTGGGTATACTTCTACAACAGGTGACAGTTTTCCATTGCATGCTTTCCTCCTACTTGACAAATCATGCACCAAAGTGCAGGCGCCGCACTTGGACCTGCTTGCACCTCCAATCTCAATGGCATCGATCCCCCTCCCACCAAATAGTTCGTGAATGCAGGGCAGTGATCCTTGTCGTGACCCCGACCTTTGCATTTGATACACCACACTTCTTCACATGCCTCTGGTCGGGGCACCCTATCCTGCTTCAAGCTTTGCATCTCCAAGCATAGGTTTTGTAGTTGAGCGTGGATTTGCTGAAGTCCCAACTCGGGATCCTGTATATGATTTTCATGCAACCTCAACGCTATCTCTAATTCTTTAGCCTGGGTTGTGATCTTTTGCTGCGACAGCACCGTCCTCAGATGTGGTGTTAAAGACACCACAAACCACACGCGGTGTTGTGCATCCATTAGCGTCATGTTAGCCTCATGGACCGCACTCTTCAGTCTCTAATCCAGATCCCAAGGGGTCTCACCTAGCAGCATCGTGATCTCCTTGAACCCGATGATCAACTGCGTCTTTGATTTCGACCAACTAAATTCTATGCTCAATGCATTTTGGATCTCTGTTATTCCAGCATTTAGATGATCACTAGTGTTATAGACATTTTTGTGCCTTACAGCTATAAGCATGAAATTTCCATAAACCAAGGGATCTAAGTCCCTAAAATTGTTTTTCCAGCTCCTAAAGAAACAAGGTCAACAAATTACAGCTTCTCCCAGAAGTTCTCCACCAGAAACTGCTCAGAACTAGTCAAATCAGGATCATTTCAGATGCTCCACTAGCTAGCTGCGTTGCAAAGAACCCAAATACACTGGCTAGGTGCGTTGCAACACACTTGAATGCACTACCAGGGTGCGTTGAGCAGGAAATGACAAGTGGCAGAGTCATTCCACGAGGTGGAGAGACAATGGAAGCTTCCAGAATCTTCTCCAATGACACTTTCCTCACTGAATTCGACCAATGATGAGTAAGAGGCTCTCAGTCTCCAAGTGGAAGCAAGAACTAACAGAGAGAAGCCACTAATCAATTCATGAGCTGACTCATCCTCTTTGCATACATCTATATATGGATCCCTCACCAAGAGATCTGGGGGCTGGAATTTTGTACATTGCAGAGAATTGCTGTTAGTTTTGTGATAGATATCAGAGTATTGGGTGATTTATGCTTTGTTAGAGGTGAAGAAGGGATTCTATGCTGGGAGGTTGATGCTGGATCAGGAATCATCGGTTGTAACTCCTCTTGGATCTTCTTGTTTTATCAATAAAACTATTTGAGTTTCTCCTACATGCTTGTATATCACTGATGTTTGTTATATTTGTATGTTTAGCTTAAATTTGATCCTAAGCTTTTTATGAACATAAAACCCATGTCTTTGTGTAGTTTCCTCTTTCTGTGATCTTGCAGGAACTTAGTGACGCTGGGCGAGTAAGGGAGCAGGTAGCTGGAAGCTATCAAAGAGAAGAGAGATTGGATCAAAGGACTAGCACAAGACACAGGTTGGTTCATCCTATTCATCTTCGTTTATAGTTCATAAAGGAGAATACAAGAGTAGTTTTCCTTGTTTGTTTTTGAGGTCTCTGTCACAACCCAGTGGGATAGGGTCGTTCTGAATAGACACTTTTCCCGGTGCCAAAATGGCGACTCCGCTGGGGATCGTGTCTAGTTAGTTTGTTTGTGTTTCTCTGATTGTTTGTTTCATAAACTTAGAAATAGAAAATTGAACTGCATTTGCCATTTACAAATGCAAAGTAGACATCTATTATTTCAATCCATTCACTGGATCTGTTTATGATCTGAACAGCTGATTCACAAATGATCTGATTACCCTTTGTGATAGCTCTTAAACCTCTTTTAAATCAACCCTCTGATTGTGCATTACTGATTGCTTTTACCCGGCCAAAAACCATAGATTAAACTGCAAACCGTGACCCAGAACCCAGAGAGAATTCTCGTTTCTGCTCCAGCGCAGGCTCTGTGAAGAGACTCTCCATTTCAGCGCAGTTCTCGAGAGGGCTACCTGCGTTGCAATTCAGTTTCTCTGTGTAGCAGGTGCGTTGATCAGCTTAGCCCTGTTTAGCTGAGGTTCTTTGCTCACTTTTTCCAGTTTTGCCTCTGATTTTTGCAGCTTGTGATCAGTGTGTGTGTCTGTTTAAAAGCCCCTTTTCTTTGCCTTAATTCCACCTCAGTTGTATAAAAGAAAATGTATTTGTTTTTGTGTGTTTGTTACGTCATTTACAGTTTCCCATTGCAAAAGTAGACTAGTCATACTGTCGTCCTTGGATTTAGATCTGTCGTAAGTGTCGATTTTGATCTTAGGAGAAAGTTTATTTGCTGTTGACAGTCGATTACGCTTTTACTTTTGTCTTTGGCTTGAATTTGTGAATTTCTAGTGTCGAAACAAGTGTTTATTTCAAAATCATAAAGTGTCGTAATCGTCTCTACCTTTTGATTTCGAAAAGAAGCTTGTTTGTGTTTTTCACTTGAAAGCGAATTCAAATTTGTACAACAACTTTCTTTTTAGGCATCAATATTAAGAAAGTGAAAAACAAATACATGCACATGTGCATTTGCATATTGACACTCTGTTTGGCTGGATTTAGGAAAAGTGCATCTACAGTGTGCTCTTTGCTCTTTGAGAAAAGATTGTGTCTTTCTTTTCCCCTTGTAGCTAGGATTTTCATTGCTGAAAAGAGATAAAAGCTTGCTTATCATCTTTAGATTGCATTTTAGGAATTACATCTACATCTCGTGGTGAACCCAAAAGGAAAACTTCATAAGAAAGATCAACCTAAAATAAATTCAATGAACTTAACAACGCTTTGTAACTTAACGCACAACATTTAGAGGTCTAGGCTAGAGACGTGTTCCGGTGTCGTAAAACCTGGTAACTGTTGTCCTCACTGATGGTTGGGTGATTCCTCCACTTTGAGACGATAAGTGCCAGTACGGATTTGTGCTCCCACGTACCGTCGAGTATATATTGGGAGACCCCTATAGGCATAAAACCTTTATCCATAGGAAGCCGTGTCGGCCGCCCTACTGATCGCAATGCACCGAACACAGCATTCGGGAAGATTGACTGCCGTACCCTAAAAAGTATTCTGCAGTTTTGCGATTGGTTTGGTACTCCCTCTACCTAGACCTCCAGAGCAGTCCCTTTCATTCCTTTTCAGACTCCTTAACGGAAAAGGTCCATCTGAGCACTTGTCACTTCAGGCTCATTAAAAATCGAAGGAGACTAGAGTCATCTTTTGTTTTTTCTCGACTGTTTAAAACTGAAAAAACAAGTTGGGTCAAAGCGTGTTAAAATTTATTTTAAACGGAATATTCATACCCTTTTCCTGCGTTGATCTTTAGGTTGAGAAAATGGAGCCTACCAACCAAGGAATTCTCCTTGGTGGAAATCCTAGTCCCTTCTCCTCTTGGGGAGATGTTGGTGTGCCCCATATGGCCACATTGTCGCTTCCAGGACTGACAATTGGCTTGCCAGTATGGCTCTTCTCAACCAATGTCATTCAGAACACCACTATTCCTGAACAATTGAATCAACAATTAGACGAGTCCAGAGTTACCCACCAGCCTTCTACTTCCTCTAATTCTTCCTCTCCTCCTTCCTCTTCGCTTAACGGGGCTGGTAAAGCTAAAAGCCAAGTTCCTAAGGAGAAGAAGGAAAAGAAGAAGAAAGAGAAAAAGAAGAAGGAGCCAAAGGCGAATGGGGGAAAACGAGTGTCGTCTAATGAAAATCCACACACAGCACTGACCAGGCCTAAATTGGCATGTGTCATTTGCAGAGGAGACCACTTTCACAGAGATTGTCCTTGCATCCCCCGGATACTAAGGGACTGGTCTCCTCGTTTGCACAATCCGGTGTCATCAACCTCTGGAGATCATGTTGAAAGCACACTGTCAACTAGTGAAAGTGAAGCCCCAGGACTAAAAGGGAAAGCTAGATTTCCTTGTAAACTATGCGAAGGTGACCATGCCCTCCACCGTTGTCCCTTCTTAGATGAAGCTAAAAGAGTTTTGGATGATCATCCGGTTTCCCCGTTACGACTTCCTCCTGGATATAAAAAACTCTTGCCAAGTTTGTCACTAGTTGAGAATCCAGCTGGCCCGCTCAAGTGGTCGGCTGAAGCATCTATCATCGAGGATAAACCAACTGAATCCATACCAGACGAAAATCAAAAGGTTGAGGCGGCAGTTGACCCGGTCTTGCCTTCAGAGGTTTTATCTTCGGATGATACAGTCACTGAAGAGAACAAGGATGACACCGTCCAAATTCTCTTCATCAACACAAACTCCGACGAACATGGGGGCAATCCACCCATTCCTTTACCGCAGGAAGGAAGTTCGTCAGAGCCATACTCGGCCGTCTACTCGGTCCCACCTCCAAGCAACCTAGTTGTCTCCTTCGACTGGAATCAACTAGGCAGACCCCGTTTGCCAGCAAGCATACCATTCCGAATTATCGTCCAAATATATAGAATGGTCATGGCTGGTACCATCATTGATGAGGGGGCTTCTGTGAGTATCCTTTCCTCTATTGCTTGGAAAGCGCTTGGTTCGCCATCGCTGTTTCCTGAAATGAGAAATCTGATAGGCTTTGATAAAGGAACCAGTCGACCTTTAGGGATCCTTCCCGATGTGCCCATAACATTGAGAAGGAAGACAGTTCACATGAACGTCATGGTCATTCAAGGACCCTTGGATTATAATCTACTCCTTGGAAGAGACTATATTTATTGCATGGAAGCCATTGTCTCCTCGCTCTTTAGAGTAATGTGTTTTCCGCACGAAGGAAGAGTGGTCAAGCTCGTGGACCAACTTCCATTTCCCGGATCATGCATAGCAAATAGTCATATACCGTCCCTAAATGGTCTCTTCACGCAAGAAATGTCTCAATTCCCAGTCCGTCCTCCCGATGAGCGTGAGTAATTCGGAGGGATATGACTGAAACCCAGGGGGCATGCATCCTGGTCTGCTTCGGCAGGAAAACTTCGGGCATAGAGTAGGTTTCCGCGGGAGAATATGACTAGTCTGTACCCCGTCCGTGATTGGAAGAGGGGTTATTCTAGAATAAGGTTCTTTTGTCAAAGTTATGTGAGTTGGTGGGCATCGTTGCTCACCTTTGTTTATCTCGGTAGACATCGCCGAAGAAGTGTTTTGTTTGCGCCACGAATAGAACAATCTTTGGGTGACCTGTAAGAGGTAGGCCTCTCTCGGTAAAACAAATGTTTTAGCGGAAAGAAGTAGAGGTAACCTTGAAACTCTATTTTATACCTGGGGGCATGCAAACCTTTTGGAGTGCAAGCAAAGAGCGATTATTTATTTGTTTTTTGGATTAGTCGTTTCCAAACTTGCATAAAGAAAGGATGTGGGGCAAAAATCTAAAAGTTGCCATTTTTATATGAGACATTCTTATCATATGACTGGATTAATCGAGCAGTTTTAGCACATAGTTCAAGCTCGTTAAAAAATAAACATAAGACCGAGCAAATGTTTCCACCCGCGTTTAAGCTCGTTAAAAAATGAACTATCCCTCCGGTAAATAACCACCGTGAATGAAACATTTTCAGCCATTAAAGCCTTGGTCGTGTTTGCACCGTCACCTCCACTTTTCCATTGGCCGATCATTCACCTCCATTTGATTGTTTACCCATTTTGAGGAACAGCTGCGAAGAGTGATTTCACTAGCCATCCTTGTGACACTGCCATGATTGGAAAATTCCAAACCTTACCTGGAATCAGCTGCTACCCATTTTATCACTCGTTCCTCAAAAGACGAGTCTTCTTTAAGCTCTTTTCATCTGACTCATAAAATATGAAAAGATTGCCGAGTTTTGGCCTTCCAGCTCGTTAAAGCAACCGGAAGTGCTATCCCTCCTCTAAATTTTAATCTTTTTGGACCTGAGGGATTATTGCACAAAAAGATCGAGCGCTTGTTTTGTTCGGCTCGTTAAAACTATCGAAAACTCATCCCTTCTGTATTGTTTTATATTTTTTCGGACTTAAGGGATTAGATGACGAAAAAGGAACTTCGGAGTTACCTTTACGTACCTTTTCAGACTCTCTAAAAATGAAAAGGACCGAGTTATCTTTGTCGTTAGACTCGTTAAAAAGATTAATAGCGATAAACTTGTCTTTAGGCGAGAACGAGTTTCACTATCGCTAGGCTCGTTAAAACATAGCGATGGGTTTGCCCGAAGGGCAAATTATAGAACAAGAATATGTTATCCTCCTCAAGCTTGACAAAAATAAAGAGGTACTGGTCAGCAATGACTGGGGAAAAATTGGGAAGAAAACTCAAAGAAACTTTATTGGTAGCAAGTCTCTCTTGAACATGACACTTCCACTCTGTGCCAGAGTCGGGTTGGGTTGTTTCATTCGCCAGTCACATCACCATGGTCACGCCATACCATCCACATTTAGGGTAAATGCTACCGATCCATCACATAAGTGTCGCCGACATGTTCAAGAGAAGTCATCCAGAGAAGTCACCCATGTCCCATCCACTACCATACATTATACTTCATTCTTTCATGACCGCCACCCTGAACCATATATCACCAGATCGTTTTCACCTCCATCAAAATCATTTGCTCCGTTCCGTGTCATTGATGTGGGATTCATTAAGGCCCTCCTTTGACGGATTGCTTCTTGTCGACATCAGCTCATTATCCAAGAAGTTGATCTAGGAACAACCCCTTCAGTACTTTGAAGCTTGCATGCCTCAATGGCAAGTTTCCCACTTCCGGCGACAGGTATACATCAATGACCTTCGACCGAAAGATTTTGCATGGTGTTCGACGCCAAGTCCTTTATTCACACCACGTGAATTGTACTGCAGTACCTTGAGGGTCATTATCATTATCGGTGATTCCTCTCGCGCTTGTTAACAGTTTACATCATTGACTGGTAATCAAGCGATGTCTTTCCATGTTCGACTTCAAAACATTTCTCACATGGATCAACTTGTACTTCGAGTGAAGATCGGATGAGATTGAAGACCCTGGATCTAGTTTCATCCATCTGGGCTGCGATATATATTCAGGAAAAATAAAGACATTGAAATGTACAACATTGCAGCACAGACAATCATCCTACCAAAAGGATGATGACTTCATCAGAATCATCAGTCTACCATCAGACGATTGTCTGTCCTATGTACACGAAAATGAATTTATAAAGCTGAGCATGGGAATGCCCGCCTCAGCTAGATCATGAAAACAGTATGAAGATAATGTATTGTATTGTATCTTATTACAGGTCTCCTCCCCAGCATTAGAAGAACTTTGGATCCTCCTAATAAAGCATTTCACCTGATAAACAACCTCATACTTTAGGGGGCAACTGTTATAGACATTTTTGTGCCTTACAGCTATAAGCATGAAATGTCCATAAACCAAGGGATCCTAAGTCCCTAAAAGTGTTGTTCCAGCTCCTAAAGAAACAAGGTCAACAAATTACAGCTTCTCCCAGAAGTTCTCCACCAGAAACTGCTCAGAACTAGTCAAATCAGGATCATTTCAGATGCTCCACTAGCTAGCTGCGTTGCAAAGCACCCAAATACACTGGCTAGGTGCGTTGCAATGCACTTGAATGCACTACCAGGGTGCATTGAGCGGGAAATGACAAGTGGCAGAGTCATTCCACGAGGTGGAGAGACAATGGAAGCTTCCAGAATCTTCTCCAATGACACTTGCCTCACTGAATTCGACCAGTGATGAGTAAGAGGCTCTCAGTCTCCAAGTGGAAGCAAGAACTGACAGAGAGAAGCCACTAATCAATTCATGAGCTGACTCATCCTCTTTGCATACATCTATATATGGATCCCTCACCAAGAGATCCGGGGGCTGGAATTTTGTACATTGCAGAGAATTGCTGTTGGTTTTGTGATAGATATCAGAGTATTGGGTGATTTATGCTTTGTTAGAGGTGAAGAAGGGATTCTATGCTGGGAGGTTGATGCTAGATCAGGAATCATCGGTTGTAACTCCTCCTGGATCTTCTTGTTTTATCAATAAAACTATTTGAGTTTCTCCTACATGCTTGTATATCATTGATGTTTGTTATATTTGTATGTTTAGCTTAAATCTGATCCTAAGCTTTTTATGAACATAAAACCCATGTCTTTGTGTAGTTTCCTCTTTTTGTGATCTTGCAGGAACTTGGTGACGCTGGGCGAGTAAGGGAGCAGGTAGCTGGAAGCTGTCAAAGAGAAGAGAGATTGGATCAAAGGACTAGCGCAAGACACAGGTTGGTTCATCCTATTCATCTTCATTTATAGTTCATAAAGGAGAATACAAGAGTAGTTTTCCCTGTTTGTTTCTGAGGTCTCTGTCACAGCCTAGTGGTATAGGGTCGTTCTGAATAGACACTTTTCTCGATAACAACTAGAGTGCTTTATATACCACGTCAATGCGCAATCCTACAGTGCACTCACCAAAGTAGCCTTTTTAATGTTATCATCTGTAATACCTTGGGCTTCCCATACTGCCTTTACCATGAACCAGAATTGATTTGGTTCCTCATTTCCTATGCCTCTAAATACAGGCAACTTGATCGCACTCGCTATTCCAACCCTTGGAGGTGGTGGAGGTGGGGTAGGTGAAGATGAGGTTGATGTAGGTGAAGTGGGTGATGGTGTGGATGGAGGTGGTAGTGGTGGAATGTGTTGCTTTATCAATCAGACTGCGCTTCTCAAAGAGAACCCAACGAGCTCCTCCTCCCTTTCTCGTGAAAGTGAAATTAAGGGACTATTCTCTAATCCTTTAGTCCCTTGGTAGCCTCTTCCGCTCCGCATTACCCCAAACATCAATGGATTCACATAACCCGTTTCTCACATAACAACATTTTAATCTAGGTATTCAAAGATTTGATGTACTTACCTCGCGATCCTTTGAGAAAGCTTCTTTCAGCTTTGTTATAGCTAACAGTTGTGTCTATCACAAATTCAGTGATGAACCTTCCTATTATCTGATCCAACCAATGATCTATGGCCCGTGTGATCTTCGGATGCCTCTACCCATTGCACCAGCTCTGGAGTCCACACTATCTGTTGGTCAAGTCTGCACCTTCCTAGACTATCAGCTAGCCTCGTGACCCACTCATACAATTCTAATAAGAAGGTTCCGAAGAAGATCTCGTGGTTCTCTGTATATATGTAGCGATCCAGCCACCTTTTCTCAGATATTTGTGGGTTTTTGTTTTCTTGTACCACGAACACATTCAGCTTCTGATCCAACCAATCTTCAATCTCTTTCTTCATAGGGCTCAGTGTTTTGACATCAGACATCCCTTAGGCAGATCCTGGTCCTGAAAACAGAAGCATTTGTTGGCTTGCTGGGGCCTGACCTAGGTTCGGAAGTGATTTAGCCAAACAAATCCCACATTGCTGGCCCTTTCGAAAACAATCCGCGAAGCATGGACTGAAGTCTCACCCGCGATAGTAGGGGAGGGTGCTGGAACCAAGTTTCTGCACCCTTGGGATGTCTTGATGAGGTTTGGAAGGGTCGCAAACTGATCTATGGCCCCGTGCTACCCTGCATTGCTGTCAGGCTTCCACGTAGATCCGCGACGAGGCACTTCTTAAATTCTTATTATTAATGAGTTTATTATAGATTAGATGTTTATTATAGATTAGATCTAAGTGTTAAGGTATTTTATCAAGCATTCAATAGTTATAACAAGTGCATGCAACCATAAATCTTACAGATATGCATAAATTCAAAAATTAAACATATAGATCTGCGACCAAATGCACAATAATTGAGAACCACTTATCTTTATTAATCTCTTGTTCAGTACATTCGGTTCCACCTTGCACACTCAGCTACAAGGGTTTGCGCACACAGCTGCAAAGTCTACCAGGCCTCTGCACACACAGCTACAAAGCCTACTCTAGCTACTATCAACCCTGACTCGAACTTACAGACTCAAAGCAACTATTTCCTTCATAAACCCATAACATTCAAAACTCCCTCAAAAGAACTTCCTTCTATCCTTAAAACTTTGCTCTATTTATACCTTCCCCTAGTTCGAAGACCATGGGCAGGCTGACTTGCTTTCTATTATTTTACATGATTTTTAGGTAGACAACACTTTGACTTGACACATTATAGTTCACACTTCACAGAACCTTTTACCATAATTTTACCCAAAATTGTGGGCTTGAGCCCCAAACCCTTACGCGGGGATTTGCTGCCCAACAGAAGGCCTACCTCCACTGATCTTCTTAGAGGCAATTTTTGGATGATTTCAGTCATGGAACATATTGGGAAGCTAGGCATTCTGATGGTTGACTTATTTAGGGCATGTAACAACTGAATTAGGGTTTGATGGTCCCTAATAGTACTGATCTATAAGTCAGGGTTGATGTGCCCAAATGGATCTGTAACAGTTGCCCCCTAAAGCATGAAGTCATAAATATGTATGTCGAGTGAAATTCTTTATCATGTGGAGAGGAGGTTTCGAAGTGGAAGGTGACCTGCATCGATTACAATACATATATCATGATAGTTTGATTTTTTATCGTGAACTCGCTGAGGGAAGGCATACCCATGCTCTGCTTATAAAATTTCATTACATGTACAAATATAGTCATCTACAGAATATAGACCCATGAATGTAAGGCCATTGTACATTTGATTTAGTACTCCTCAAAATATCGCAGCCTAGATGGATGAAACTAGATTTGGGGTCTTCAATCTCATTCAATCTTTCGCTCAAGTACAATTCTAACCATGTGAATAGATGATCTGAAGTCGAACATGGGAAGACATTGTCTGATTACCAGCCAATGATGTGAGTCATTAACAGATGTGAGAGGAATCACCGATAATGATGATGACCCTCAAGGTATTATAGTAAATTTCGCATGGTGTGAATAAATGATTTGATGTCGAACACCATACAAAAATCTTTCGGTCGAAGGCCATTGATGTCAACCTATCGCTGGAAGTAAGAAACCTACCATTGATGTATGCAAGTCTCAAGGTACTGAAGGGGTGTTTCTATGTCAACTTCTTGGATAATGTGTTGATGTCGACAAGAAGTGACTCATCATAGGAGGGCCTTGATGTATCCCACATCAACGACCTGAAATGAGGTAAATGATTTTGGAGATGAAAAATCGACTGATGACAGAAGGTTTAGGAATGGCAGTCATGAAAATAAAGGTTTATGGTATTGCAAAGGATGATGTTTGAAATGAATGACTTCTATTGAACATGTCGGTGACACTAAGATGAATTGGTAGCATTGAACCAAAACAAAGTAACGGATGGTATGATAGACCAACGATGTGATAACCATCAAGCTGAATGACCTAACCCACATAGTCACGGTGATGAGGTGAAAGTGTCATGTTCAAGAGCGACTTGCTACCATAAAGTGTTTTCCCCTTTTTCCAATTTTCCCCAGTCAATGCTAACCAGTGCCTCTTTGTTTTTATCATGCTTGAGGAGGATAACATATGCTTTTTGTATAATTTCACCCTTCGGGTGAATCCATCGCTATTTGATGTTTTAACGAGTCTAGTGAAGGTGAAACTCAGTCTTGTCCAGATGGAAAATTTTGTCGCTATTTGATGTTTTTAACGAGTTTAATGACAAAGATAACTTGGTCCTTTTCATGTTTAGAGAGTTTGAAAAGGGATGAAAAGGAAACTCCAAAAGTTCTTTTTTGTAGATTAATTTCTCAAGTCAGAAAAAGCGTAAAATAATACAAGAGAGATATTGTTTCCAATCCTTTAATGAGCTGGAAAGAATAAGTGCTTGACAATCTTTTCATGTTTAGAGAGTCTGAAAATAGCTAAAATAAGACTCTGCTTTGAGGAACGAGTGGTGTCTAGGGTAGCAACTAGTTCCAGTGATGTTGGAACTTCTCAAAACATGTTGATTTATGTGAAGAGGCTGGCTAATAAGACCACTCATTGCAACTGTTCCTCAAAAAAGGTAAAACAACCAAGCGAAAGCGTATGATCGGCCAAAGAGATGGTGGTGATGGAATGAAACAACCAAGGCTCATCTGATAGAAAATGGTGATAGAATGGAAATCACAAGGGTTAAAATGGAAATGGGTTCATTTTTACACAAGTTTGAACCATAGGGAACTATGCTTGGATTCAGTTTCATGTTTACACAAGAATGAAAAAAAAAACTATGCTTGGATTCAGTTTCATTTTTACACAAGCTTAAAATGAAAAAATATGCTTGAGATTAGTTTACGCGCCCCCAGCATGATGAAAGGGAGAATCTTCTGTAACCAGATGGAAGCCCCTGTGGTGAAGCAGGACAGCTATCCAACACCTTTTTGGCTTCGTCCAGATAGGGACAAAGGTGAATGGGGTGATTCCCTTCACATAACCTACAGGGAAACTTAAATTTACCACTAGGTGCATGCCCCCAAACCTTCATTACATTCACCTAAGTAGACTACTCGTGGCTATCAGGTGGATGGAATGAAGGTTCTTTTATGAGATCGAGTGAAATACTCGACTGGGATTTTACGAGATCTAATCAAAGACTCGACTTGGAACTTGCTCCAAGGAACCTTGTTTCATTTTTAAATGAGCTTGACACAAAACAAGGAACTATTCTCGTACCCTTGGTTTCATTTTTTAACGAGGTTGACACAAGACAAAGAACTATCCTCATATCCTTAGTTTCATTTTTTAACGAGGTTGACATAGTAAAATAACTATCCTCGTGGATCTGTTTCATTTTTTATTGAGGTTGACACAGTAAAAGAATTATCCTCATCTCCTTGTTTCATTTTTTAACGAGGTTGACACAAGACCAGGAACTATCCTCATACCCTTTATTTCATTTTTTAACGAGGTTGACACAAGAACAGGAACTTTCCTCATATTCCTTGTTTCATTTTTTAACGAGGTTGACACAAGACTAGGAATTGTCCTCATATTCCTTGGTTTCATTTTTTAACGAGGTTGACACAAGACAAGAAACGATCCTTGTTTTCCTTTCGATCACAACTCATAAGTGGTCATGAAGGAGTGATCTGGTTCCAATGCCCCCAGTACATGATGTACAACATCATTGAATTGATCGTCAGTTGATGTTGGTATGGAATGTGTTGCCACATAATTAACCCGTGGTGGGGATGAAACCATTGGTACAAAAGGACCAATTAGGGAAGATGGTTGACTAGAATCCATATTTAGACCAAGAAATGAAAGCTAGTCAATGGTGACTATTCTGCCTTCATGCGAGAAACAAATCACTCGAAAGAGTGTTGAAACAATATCTCCCATGCCATAAACATAATCGCACCCAAGAAGTAAATTGTAATCTAAAGGGCCTGGGACTACCACCACATTCAGATAAATGATTTTTCCTCCAAAAGTAATAGGTAACTAAGGGAGGATCCCTAATTGTTGACTGGTTCCTCTATTAAAAGCCAACAGATTCTGGGTAACAAGCACAAGCGGTGGTGAACCAAGCGCTTTCCAAGTAGTTGAGGAAAGGATACTCACAAATGCACCTTCATCTATAATAGTGCCTGATACAATCATATTACAAACCTGTACTATGATCTGGAAAGGCACATAAGAAGGAAGACAAAATCCTGCCAGTCGATTCCAATCAAAGGAAGTGACTAGACTACTTGGAGGGGTTACCATAAAAACGAGAGAACTAACCCCTTGAGTTATGAGACTAGGAGGATTTTCCTCCTATCTTGATGGAACATGCGTACTACCCACAAGCTTATTAGAATTTGAATAAACAAAAAGAACCTGAGTGGTATCATATTCATTCTCTTCGGGAAATGTATGATTTACTGAAGGTGAAATCGGGTCAATTATAACCTCGACCTGTTGATTTGGGTTGGGTATAGACTCATAGGATTCACTTTCAAAGAGAGTGGGTTTGACCAAAGGTTGATTTTGGTCAGTCAATTCATCAACTAGTGAAGGATTTAGGGAGAGTTTCTTGTAACCAGATGAAAGTCACTGCGGTGAAGCAGGACGGTTATCCAACACTTTCTTGGCTTCATCCAGATAGGGACAAAGGTGAATGGAGTGACTCCCTTCACATAACCTACATGGAAACTTAACTTTTCCCTTTTATCCATGAACTTTACTACCACTAGTTGATGGCATGTCACCAACATGATCTCCAGAAGTTGATGACACAGAATGATGTGAACGAGAAGAGCGTTCTTCTAAGATCTAGGGAATACTAGGAAAATTCCAAAGAAGATGGTCTCCCACACAAAGTTTGCATGGATATCAAACTTTGTGAGGCTTAACAGATGGTTTCTCATCCGCAGTTGCATTAGAAGCAATGGTTGCTTGGTTGGCCCCTTACTGAATTGGCTTCTTCTTCCTCCCTTTCTTCTTCTTCTTAGCCACCTGGTTACTAGTACCAATACTTTCACTAGGTGAAGAGGAAGGAGGGAAGGAAGAAACCACCAAGGAAGAAGGCAAAGGGTCAACGTTAGGATCAAACGGAGGCTGATTTTGTCCAGTTGGAGGAGTACTCGATTGCGAAGAAATCATGATATTTTGAACCAAGGAGGTTGAAAAAAACCATACTAGCAAGCCAATGGTAAATCCCGGAAGGGACAATGTAGCCATATATGGAGCACTAATATTTTCGAAAGGAGGAAAAGGACTAGGATTCCCATTAAAAGGAATTCCTTGATCGGTGGACTCTGGATTTGTTGCCATATGTTTCAACCTAAGATCAACTAAGGAGCAAGCATGGACGATTTTATCCGTGGTCAATTAATTTATTTTAATCAAAGTGACATAACAAAATAAAAGAGGGATAATCTAGGCAAAAGGTTTACCAAGCAACTGTGAACTGTAGAATACCTCCCGATGAATCGAGAAGTACGAGCAGGCAATCTCCGCGAATTTTGTGTTCGGTGTATCATAGTTTACAAGGCAACTGACTCGATTACTTAAGGATGGATAGCAACCTAGAGTTGTCCTCCCATATATATCCAAAGGTACGTGGAGGCCCAGTCCGTATAAGTGTTGTCTAATGTAAAACCGCACAGTGAGAGCATTCCCATATACTTTACGTACTCTAACACTGCCCTATATACCCAAGTGTACATGGACGAGCTATGATATACTCACATACGTGGAATGAGGTATCACACTCGAGATGTATTATAGACAAGTTAGTGACAGTTGCTTTGTTTTACGACGCCAAAACACGTCTCTAGCCTAGACCTCTAAATGTTTTTCATTAGGTGACAATGCTCCATTAGGTAAATTCAGATAAATTTTAATTTGATCTTATTTATAATTTTCCTTTCAAGGTTCACCATGTGATGAATGTTTGCAATACCTAAAATGCAGCTAATATGATAAACAAACTTTTTATTTGGTTTGAACAATGAAAACCTTAGCTAGTAAGGGATAAAGCAATCAAATGTTTGACAAAAAGCAAAGAGCATATCTAATGCAATTTCCCTAGCTATTCCTATCAAGCATTCACATAATTTAATATGCACAATGCATGTATTTATTTTTGATTTCCCTTAACATCAATGAACAAAAAGGAAAACTAATTAACAATTGATCAATAAACTCTTTTCATAAAAATGACGATTTTGCGACAATTTCTTTTCAAGGAAAGGAAGACTTTAGGACACTTTCATTTTCAAAGAAATGAGGAATTATGACACTTTCAATGAAAAGACTAATCATATGCACACATCAATTAATCGATCTTTCTTTAATGAGGACTTTATGACAATTCAACTTTCGAAGGAAAAGACGATTTTACGACACTTTCTTTCGATAAAGATCAATTGACGAAAAACTAACTTTTGACTATAGATTGAAAATGAAAAAAAAAATACACAAGAAACATTTATCAATCCTAGTCTAAGTAGGGCCAGCTAAGGAGATGAAAACCTATTTTCTGAGACATGACATCCATTTACAATCAGCAAATGAGAAATCAGAAGAATTTTGGCTAAAAAATTAATTCCAAGGGTGGGAATTTGACCCTAGGAAGATCAGTGCAGGCCAAAGAGGGAGTAACTGCGCTGTAGTGGACTGTCTCTAACTCGAGGGTGCATTGCAGCACACTGTCTCTAAGGCTAGCCTACGGTGATTCCTGTGAGGCCACTGAAGAGTCATATAACCTCAAATTTTGACCAAAATTCAATGCAAAAGGCTGAATTACAAAAATTAAAGTATGTGAAGGTGTCTAAGGAGGTGGATTAGCTACTAAGATGGATAATCGGTCCCCAGTGGATTCGCCAATTTGTTTTGGGAAGTTTTAGTGTCTACGAATAAACGCTTAAACCCCTAGACTAGTAGCTAAGTCTAGAACAATAGTGAAAAGCATTCTCTACTTTTTCTATAACAAATAGATTAAATAAGATAGTAACGAAGCCTACTTGAAGCTTTCACTTACTCCTTATCTCCCTTGACCAATTCTATCGCTCCTTTGCATACTTAATCTGCTTTAAAAGTACATGCAAACAGATAGAAGACAAAAACTGATCAAAGCATGTGATGATGATCTATTGATTAAACATAGAATGGAATCAAGTTCATAATACACATATTAAAGCATCAATGAACAATACAAACATATAGAAAAAGATTTGAACACTTTATTAGTAAAAGGAAGAGTTACAACCCAATTTTCTTGATTCAGTGTCACTCCTCCAGTTCAATCCCATCCTCTCCTCACAACAAGCAAGACATTTTGACACCATTACAATACTTGAAACCAACTCAATCCTCATACTAACAACATCTCCTTATAATTCAATGATTTCCAGCCCCTGATCAAGTGGTATTTTTATAGGTGAATAAAGGAAGTTATGCCATAAATGGTGATAATGAATTCCCTCCCAAATGTAGGATTTAGTTCCATGGAGGAAGGGATAAAGGGATTGATGCTCCTTAACTCCCTACCTCATCCAAATTGGAGCCCAAAGGAGTAAATAAACTTGGGAAACTTCTAGATGGATCGAATGGATAATAATATTCCCAAACCCCAATGCAATTTCACTCAAATTCACCGAGCATAGGCCAAAGAGGGCTCAAGTCCACTGCATAGCACCCTAGTAGTGTACTGGATTGCACTGCAGTGCACCATAAGTAAGGGCTGCCTGCGCTAATCTTCTTAGGGGTAGTTTTTGGATGATTTCAGTCATGGAACTTCTTGGGAAGCTAGGCATTCTGACAGTTGACTTCTTTAGGGCATGCAACAACTGAATTAGGGTTTGATGGTCCCTAATAGTATTGATATGTAAGTCGGGGTTGATGTGCCTAAATGGATCTGTAACAATATTACAGGGAATCACCATGGATATTGAAGGGGAAAGCGTGGTTGAAGACTTTTAAGTGATAGAGATTTTTAATGATAGCAATCCCTACCCATCTCTCTTAGGAATCAATTGGGCCACTGACATGAATGGGGTGATAAACTTGAAGAAGTGAAAAATGATTTTTAAGAAAAAGTCTCTGTGTGTGATTGTACCTTTGGACCCTACTGAGGGATCGCGCTACACGGAGCTGGTGCATGACTATGAAAGTAATGATGACTTGGAATACATATAAAATATAACCACGTGAGAGAAAGACTGGATAAATCCCACTACAGATGGATGAATCTCATGGGCGCACGAAAGCTCCTCTACATCAGATTTGGATGAGGAAATAGAGCGATGGTAGAACCGGTTACACGAGGTAACCACACTAAACTATAACATGACGGTGAGATCATTGCACTACATATTGATAGAGGTAAGGGATCTGCCTATTTATGATGGGTTAAGTGAGGTAGATGCTTTCTTCAACAGATTTCAAAGAGAGGTGCCAGAACAATGATGTTTTGAGGCTTTGAAATGGGTACTGCATGCTATGCCCACGAGGTGGTGTGGCATGCATTAAGGAAGCTTTGAGGTTTGGCATGAATGCAGGAGAATTTTGTGCATGCATTTTTGGAAGCCTCAGATGCGATTAACAAATAGGAATGTTGGATGGAACGGTCTGCGCACGCAGCTGTCCAGGTGGGTACAGGCATATGTTAAACAACCTGCGCGAATGCACACAGAATTCGCAATAGGGGACACGGTCAATAAGCATGTGTGGGCGAGGCAATTGCACAAATGAACCCTCTAGTTGGGATGATGGAGTGTGGAAAGAATGAGTGTGAAGAAGGTTATCCACGCAAAAGCCCTTAACAAAGTTTTAGAAGCATGAAATAAGGTATATGATGCACAGTGGAGTGATTGGGACCTACGCATACCAGCAGTTCTATGGGCTTATAGGACAATGTGCAAGAAACTGACAGGACAGACACCTCCAAGGCTAGCCTATGGAACCAACGTTGTAGTCCCAATAGAGTATAATATGCCTAGTCCACGCATAGGAGTGTTGGTAGATATGACAGCTCGTGGAGCTTTGGAAGAAGGGATAGCGCAGTTGAACGAAGAAGAACACTTGGGACCTGAAGAAGAAATCCAACAGGGTGATTTTAGGCTCCAAGAAATCATGAAAGAAAGAGTGCGGTCATGGGAGAAAAGTGCTCTGGTAGAAAATTACAGAAGTCAAGAAGCTTGAGGAAGAAATAAATAAGGATTTTCTTGATAAGAAAATCAGGGTGATAAAACAGGGTGTGCACGACTACAGTGAAAATTTGGGGACTACCGCCGGGAGTTGATCAGCTTGAAGCCTTGGATTGCACTGTATATTACTAGAGGGATCACCCATTATGGTGTGATGCAGAAGGTGAAGTGCGCGACACAGACAGTAAGAAAAAAAGGCAGATTTGTTCCAGGAAAAGTGATGGATGACCGGTTGGAAACCTATACAAGTGGTGTGACCACCTGAATAGCTGTGGGAAGTACAGTCTTAGCACTCCAGGCGATTGAAAGGAGGCACGGGACTATAAACTACTCTGCCTAGGAGCTATGGGATGCTGGGGCTGCGTGTAGAAGCAAGGTGTCACAAGGTCCACGATCGCACAACGGGGGTTGCGCTGCCGCACAGGTTGGCTGGAAAGCGACCATTGTAGTCACTATTCATGACGTGATGCTTGACTTGAGACCAAATGGAACAGGCAACAGGCATTTAAGATGAGCTTTATGGGTAGTATTTGGGAATATATACCACCAAGGGAGCATTAATGGAGAAATGGTCGAATTCAAATTCAAAAGGCACTATAAATTACAAAGGGCTGCCCAATAAACAACACTTGGTCATTTGTGAATTGAGCTGCTGTGTGCCCCGAGTATTCCAAACCAAGACTTGTTTGTCCTGTGGAGAGCACTGGTTGAGCACCTGATTGAATGATTGAGAGATTTTTGTACAGACAAGATGGCAACATCTAAAAAATCCAGGGAAATCGCTCGGATGATCGTCGAAGAAGCCACGCAGGCCATGACCATAAAATATGTTGCTGAGGGCACCAGGATTGTTGCAGAAATCCCTAAATCACCATGTACACCAAGACCGAATAAAGATAAATAGCCAATGATTCTGGTGCATGTGTCGTCTTGAAGCCCACTGTGAACTAGATTAACAATGGAGAAAAAACGAAAAGCGGTTAACCTGGAAACCGATGAGGAGGAAGAAGACCTTGAGGATCTCATAATTGAAAAGGACAAGGATGAAGGCATGGAGGAAGAAACCAAGGCTGGGCACCCTCCAACAAAGCTTCTTGCATATGTCCCCCCATGGAAGGGGAAGGAAAAGATGCCCAAGGACCTCAATGAGAGCAAGAGCTCTCTGTAGACTCCACTCCTCCCGGAAGATATCATTTTTGAAGGAACGCACCTAGGATGGGTGCCAAATTTTGAAGTTTGAAGATTGGGCTCTCACCGACCATGAGAAATTCCCTCACTTGTTGACCATATAGCTCATGAAGCTGAAGCAAAACACCGTGGCAGGAGTAATAGAGTTGTAGCCATGCAAGTAGTTACGCAGAGTCGAAAAGGTGGGGTTGTTGAACCTGCTTTGGGTGTCATATTACCATCACGCCCCAGTGACTATCTTCATCATCAGGCAGCTACTCTTCTTGGTGTGTGGTCAGTGTTTGTGGCTAGGGGAGCCCATCTCCATCATGGACCACCTAATCCATTGAATTACCTGGCTCCCATGTAAAGGAGAGGAACCTGCAGACATCTCGGAGGGTAAGAGTGGTGATTTGGCCATCGCATAGGACATGAAGAATAAATACAAGATGGAGAAGAAAAATAGGGGCTATGCAATCTTCAGTATCAACAACAAAGTAGTTAGAGTTACGACTCATATACTAGTAGGTAAGCTCATGCAGAAGTGCCACACGGATGAGGTGCCCGCACGGGTGGTTGCACTTGCCGAGCAGTGCACAAAAGGGGTCTAGTTTAACTGGTTCAAGTTTTTGTGCAAGGAGATCCTGGAAAATTTCCGCGAGGCATAATAATAAGGGAAAACCTTCCACTATGCATGGCTTCTGCTATCCATAGTGCTGGTGGCTGGGGAATTGCCTAAAGACAGCCAGTTCCCCACAATTGCAAGGGATCTCCTAGAGACCATAAAGTATTCTTTGCTGTGGTCCACTAAAGACGCAAACTGGATGTGCGACAGTAAAATATTCTGGGTGTTCATGGAGATGAACATCAAAATGGGGATTAACCACAAGTCGCAGCTATCGCCCACTGTCTACAATAGCCTACAAAGTTTCGCAGAGTTTAAAGCAAACTTTCATCACATCTACCTCAAGGCTCACAAGGACCCTACAAAGAAGTGGAACGAGCTACCATATATGTGATCCAGGTGGATCTTGGTGGCCACCTGCCAAGCCCACCTGGACCCCCACCATTGTTCTTCTCAGCATTTTCAGTTTCCTTAATTGTAGCACAACTTACTATTTTTAGCAGTTTTTCGGGTCCTGAACTTCCGTAGCCGTTTTGAGGCCCTAAACGACGTTTTTTGGGGAATCCGGGGGCAACATGGTCCATTCCGGAGATCGTATGCCAAAGTTACGACCCCGAGATGTTGATGTACCAACTTACCCCAAACGGGGCCCATAGTTTGGCGTTTCATCTTCTAGGGTTAGGTTTTGGAATGTTAAGGTTTTTTCCACTGTTTCTCAACAATAAATAGGCCTTCGAGCCTCATTGTAAGACAGTTCAGAGGCATGTAGCCACCACATCTCTTCTCAGAGATAAGCTACCATCACCCTAGCTGGGTTTTTTCCATAACTGTTTGTAAGCATACTTTAGTATTCTACATTAATGAAGTAAAGTATTATTTCCGCTGCATATCTATGTTTATGGTTATCTCTGCTTTTATGGTTATCGCATCTCTGTATTTATGGTTATCTCTGTAATCTATTGCATTCCTGCTTAAATCCGGATCAGTGGTATCAGAGCGGTCTGCTTTTTCTCTGTTTTTCTTTGCATGTCCCCAACGAGGTTGGGATATAAGGAGTTAGGGCTTGAACTGGTCGAACCTTTACAAGACCAGCCTCGCAAATCCCGACGGCCTCCCATGGCAGACGAGAAGAAAGACGAGGGGGCAGGAGATCCTATCAAAATCTTGCTCGAAGAAGCCCTTGAGCGACAACAGAACGCGATGATGGACAGTTTCGCCCAGATCCTTCAGCGGCCACCCAGAAGCGACGCTTCAGCTTCTAGCAGCTACTCTGGAAATGCCACGCCCTTTAAGGTACAAGTTAATTTTGAAATCCCCATCTTCGAGGGTAAAATAGACGCAGATGTAGTAGATAAATGGTTAAATCTGCTAGAAGGGTATTTTTCTGTTCATGAATTTTCAAGTCGAGAAAAGATTATTTTCGCTCTTCTCAAAGCGGCCCCCCATGTCAAGGACTGGTGGGAAACCTACTGCGAGCAGAAGGATGAAACTACCGGCTCGCTATTTTCAGCCGCACCCACTTGGGATTCATTCCGCGATGCCATCAAGGAGCAGTACTACCCTGTCGGAAGCTATGAGGATGAATACATAAAATGGACCACGCTGCGGCAGGGAAGGGACCAAGATGTGCCGGAGTTCACCAATCTCTTCCATAACCTTCGCACAAAGTTGGGTATCAAGGATACGGAGCAGCATTTGATACTCAAATACTGCGGTTGCCTGCACAAGTACATTCAGGAAGAAATACAATTCCTGAACATCCCCTCGCTCGGCACAACATACCGATATGTCGTCAAGGTCGAGCAGAAGTTTAAACAAAAGAAGCAAGACTTTGGATCTGTGACTCCGAAGCAAGGGAAAGGTGCCCCTAAAACATAGAACAAAGGGCAAAGCCAAGGCGGGGCAGCCCAATACAACCCGCCAAAGCTGCAGACAAAGAACGGCACCGCGAAGACGAAAAAGGACATGGGAAAATGGTGTGAGTTCCATAAGAGTTCCACTCACAACACCAGTGAGTGTCAGGCCAAGCAGTCACTGGTGGCCGAGCTAAAGGGTCCAGAATCAGATACCTATTCCGACTCTGAGTCAGAACTCGACAAGGGGAATGAAAAAGGGAAACAGATCATTGACACGGATCCCAATGCCACTGTTGCTACTGCCAAGATCCAGAAAAGTGAACCCGAAGATCCAGAGGAGGAGGAGCGTCTCTTCCACTCCCAGATGTGGGTAAAGGGCTCCCCGCTACAGTTCATTGTTGATAGCGGGAGCCAAAAGAACCTCATTTCGGCGGAGGTCATGAAGCAGTTGGGCTTACCGACCACAGCACACCCACAACCATACACCATTGGGTGGCTTCACCAAGGACGGGATCTTCGCGTGAGCCAACAATGTCGCCTTTCGTACAACATCAAGCCCTTCACGGATGAGGTATTGTGTGACATCACTCCCCTTGAAGTTTGTGATGTATTATTAGGACAACCATACTTGTGGAAGCGACATGCTGTGTATGAATCAAGGCCCCGAGCTGTTATTGTTACATTGGGGAATAAGTTGTACAGGATACTAGAGGTAGCACCGCCTACCGCCATCTCCTTAATTACTGCAAAACAATGTAGTAAGCTCATTTCCAAGACTGGGAAGTTTTTTTTCCTGATGATACGCCCTCAAGGAAAGAAGAAGTTGGTGGCCACAACCTCCAGACAGGGCCCCTCTGCACGGCAACTACAGATGGATAAGGTCGTGAAGGAGTACGAGGACATCTTCACCTCCCCCGCAGGGGTTCCTTTGCACTGTCAGGTCAAGCACTCCATCGATCTAACCCCAGGTGCGCCGCTACCCAATGGACCAATTTATCGGCGTTCGGTTCTAGAGAACGATGAAATCAAGAGGCAGATTCAGGAGTTGTTGCAGAAAGGTCACATCTGTCCGAGCTCATCGCCTTGTGGGAGCCCGATCGTGTTGGTACAGAAGAAGGATGGGACTTGGAGACTCTGTATTGACTATCGGGCGCTGAACAAGATCACTGTTCGTAATAGGTACCCGATCCCACGGATTGATGACCTCTTGGATCAACTAAAGGGGGAAAAGTACTTCAGTAAGATCGATCTGAAGTCAGGATATCACCAGGTACCGACCGAACCCTCTGATGTGTGGAAGACTGCCTTCAAATCCAAGGAGGGCCTCTTCGAATGGTTGGTCATGCCTTTCGGATTGACGAATGCTCCTGCAACCTTCATGAGGCTAATGGATGACATCTTGCGGCCATTTACCAACTCATTTGTAGTGGTATACTTGGATGACATTCTGATCTTCAGCCAGAGTTGGGAAGAGCACCTCCACCACATCCGACAGGTTCTTCAAACACTGCGACAACACAAGCTGTGTGCCAATTTGGAGAAATGCACTTTTGGCATGACCCAGGTTCAGTATCTGGGATACATTATTGATGAACAGGGGGTGCATGTGGATCCGGCCAAGATCCAAGTCATTCGGGATTGGCCAGCCCCGACCACTCTGACAGAGCTCCGCAGCTTTCTAGGCCTTGCCAACTTCTATCGCAGGTTCGTGTTGGGGTTTTCTCATATCGCTTGGCCCTTGAGTCAAGTCACCAAGGGAGGAGCGAAAGCGAAATTCTTTTGGTCTGAATCTCAACAGAAGGCATTCATAGAATTGAAAGATCGCCTTTGCACGGCACCAGTGCTCACGTTACCAGATTTACAACAACCATTTGAGGTCGAGACGGATGCCTCTGACTATGCTATTGGGGCAGTACTTACTCAACACGGGCATCCGGTGGCATATCACAGTGAAACACTTTCAGACACAGTCCGGAAGTATCCAACCTATGATAAAGAGATGTACTCCATTGTGCAGGCCTGCCGGCAATGGAAGCATTACATTTTGGGGAAGGAAACAGTCATCCACACAGACCACCGACCCCTGCAGTTCATACAGACCCAAGGGAAATTGCAGAATGATCGCCATCAGAAGTGGTCTACATATCTGCAACAGTTCCATCTGAACATCAATTACAAGAAGGGCAGCACCAACCATGTTGCAGATTGCCTCAGTCGACCACCAATCATGGCGTTAACCACTGTGCTCAACTCTTGTGGGCACGAGACTTCTGATTGGCCACTTCTCTACAAACGTGACTGAGAATTTGGCCACACATACCAGACACTCTTGGGGGGTCACCATGTTCCAGATTTCCACCTCCAAGGTGCACTATTATGCCACCTGGGTCATCTTTGTGTTCCTTCAAGCGAGCGTGCTAAGATGATTTGGGAAGCACACTACAGTCGGGCTGCTGGACATTTCAGGGTTGAGAAAACAGTGGCAGTACTACAAAAGTATTTCTATTGGCCAAATCTTCGACAAGATGTCAGGAAGTACATCAGATCATGTACTGCTTGTGCCATTCCCAAACCAACCATCAAGAAGCAAGGCCTCTATACCCCGTTGCCTACCCCTAGTCGACCTTGGGAATCCATCTCCATGGATTACATGTCAGGGCTTCCTTCCACCAAGCATGGAAATGATTGTGTTTTTGTGGTCGTCGATAGGTTCTCGAAGATGGCCATTACGGCGGCTTGCAAGAAGAATATCACAGCAGAAGCCACTACTAAACTCTTCTTTGAACGAGTGTGGGTGCACTTTGGGATCCCACAGTCTATCATCTTAGATCGGGACAGCCGGTTCCTCAGTACATTTTGGTCCAGTCTCTGGTCAATGCTGGACACCAAACTCACTAAGTTCACAGCGTTCCATCCTCAAACTGATGGCCAGACCGAGGTTATCAATCGAATGATTGTACACATTCTGCGCATGTACAACTCAAAGCATCCACGCACATGGGATGAGAGCCTCCCCTATGTTCAGCACAGCTACAACCAAGCTCTTCACAGCTCGACTGGCCACATCCCTTTTCAGGTGGGCTTGGGATTCCAACCACTATGCCCCATTGATGTGGCCCTGCCACTTGCAGCCACTCACACAGCTTCAGCTCGTGTCCAGTCCGAAACAGATAAGGCAACCAGCTTCATTGAGCACATCCAACATATTTGACAGCAGGTCCATGACATTCTGGAGAAATCAAATGCCAAGTACAAGCAGCGACATGATCAACACCGGGTGCCACACAAGTTTCAGGTGGGCAACAAAGTCTGGTTGCATCTGCAAAAGGAACGCCTTACTGGAGCCTATCGGAAACTGAGACCACTCCGATATGGTCCTTACACCATTACTAAGGGTGTGGGGGACAATTCATTTGAGCTCAGCATTCCCCCATTCCTTGGCCTACACCCAGTGTTCAATGTGGATCGCCTTCGGCCATACTTTCCACCATTGCTAGACACATCCGACATTGCAGAGCAGCTCACACCCACAGAATTAAACCCATATTGCATGGAACAGGCTGCAACTGATCGGATCATGGACACACAGATCAAGAACACTCGCCAACAGAATATCCAACTATATCGAGTTGTGAAAGCAGGCCAATTCCTTCACCAGGGCAAGTGGTTCACTAGGGACCAAGTTCAGCAAAAGTTTCCTCATCTCATGGAGGAACTCAACGCAATGGGGACCATTGCTTCCTAAGGGGGGAGGAATGATCCAGGTGGATCTTGGTGGCCACCTGCCAAGCCCACCTGGACCCCCACCATTTTTCTTCTCAGCATTTTCAGTTTCCTTAATTGTAGCACAACTTACTATTTTTAGCATTTTTTCGGGTCCTGAACTTCCGGAGCCGTTTTGAGGCCCTAAACGACGTTTTTTGGGGAATCTGGGGGCAACATGGGTCCATGGAATGGACCGATGTTGCCCGTTCCAACAATGATAGTGCTCGGATAGATCTTTCTAACGAGCTATTGTATGCGTCAAGCGGAGATCGTATGCCAAAGTTACGACCCCGGGAAGTTGATGTACCAACTTACCCCAAACGGGGCCCATAGTTTGGCGTTTCATCTTTTAGGGTTAGGTTTTGGAATGTTAAGGTTTTTTCCACTGTTTCTCAACAATAAATAGGCCTTCGAGCCTCATTGTAAGACAGTTCAGAGGCATGTAGCCACCACATCTCTTCTCAGAGATAAGCTACCATCGCCCTAGCTGGGTTTTTTCCATAATTGTTTGTAAGCATATTTCAGTATTCTACATTAATGAAGTAAAGTATTATTTCCGGTGCATATCTATGTTTATGGTTATCGCATCTCTGTATTTATGGTTATCTCTGTAATCTATTGCGTTCCTGCTTAAATCTGGATCAATATGGCCACGGATGATGTGATATTCGACGTACTGGAGATGTGGCCACCAGAATGGCACACCCTAGACATCTCTATGGTGGAAAAATCTGCTGCCCAGAAGAAGAAGGAGGAGGCCAAACTGCACATGGCATAGTTAGCAGAAAATAGAAGGAAAGAAGCAGTAGCAACAAAGGCACAAGAGGCACAGGACGCTACATAGACAAAAGTAGAACATAAAAAGGCCATAGTAGCAGCACAAAAGGCAGAAAAGAAGGAGAACAAGGGACATAAGTTGCCTTCACCTGAGTAGGAACAAGAGAGGGAAACATAGGTAGAGGAGGGAAGTGCGGACCAACAAATAGAGTCGACATTATTGAAGTGCCAGCGTTCGAGAAAGTGGATGGGGCCACGCAAGAAGGTAAAAGCATCTAAGCTATCTATTGACCTGATCACCCTTACTGAGGGGGATCTGCATGATATAGGAGAGACAGTGCGCAATGTCACCATAGATGCCCTCCAGAACTTTGCGGAGGAGAATCAGATTATGTTGGGGGCCCTCTGAGCATAGATTCAGGAGTTGCAGGTGTGCACTCCTTAGGCTGGCACTCTCTCGACCAGCCTCACAGTAGGGATAGTTGCAGCCGAGGAAATGTTGCGCACTTGTATGACCAACACAATAGTGCTGCCAAAAGGGGCACTAGTTACAACAAATGAGGCTGACAGGCCTATGGTCAGTACAGTGAAAGGTATAGGGATCAGCATGGCTGCGCTCCCATGGGAGACACATTATGTTTTGCAGGATGGGATGACTGCAAAACTGTGGGCTAGTGAGAGCCACATGCTGTAGGTGTTGAGTGAGCAGAAGATCAACATGGATCAGTTGAGCTTGTAGTGCAATGGGGTCGTGTCTCAGAACATGCAGATGGTGTAGGTAATTGAAGAAGCCTACCATATGGTCTTTGAGCTGGCCATCCCAACAAAAGCTCCAGCAAAGGTGTGCATCCAGCGATTAGAAGCAGGGGCGTGTGAGGCGCGAGAAGAAATGACCAAGGTTCAAGTGGAGCTGAACCTTTAGATAGAAGAGCTCCGATTGAAGGAACAACCTTCAACTCTTCTAGAGATAAGGGAAAAACACACAAATTCCATTACATCGAGGATGGAGGAGATCAGTAGTGTAGTGAGGGACTGCACCAAAATGTTGGAAGAATCATTCGAGGTCCTCACCAATTTGCACGAGGACCTGAACATACAACACTTGGAAACAAAAGCGCGTGAGCTACAACAACAGTATGATAATGTCAAAGGGACTGCACAAACGGTGGCCCTCACATAGAGGCTCACGTGAATGCAACAGGTGAAAGAGCTTAAGGAGCAACTAGACATAGCGTGACACAAAGAAGTGGTTTTGAAGGTGCATGTTCAGTGTTGGATCAACGAGGCCTTCGTAATCACCACAACAATTGAAGGCAAGCTCATGCAGATGCAGGGGATGCAAGAACAGATACAGGGGAGAAGTTTTGACACCATGATCTCGGAACAATGCGTACAAGAGATTTAGTAGGCATTGGCTCACTGCGTTGTCGTCTAAGCAGAGTTGGGAGGTCTCTGTGCAAAGATCTACGTACCGATTGGGTGAGTCATGATGTTTGTGTTGGGGGCTTGTTGGAAGTGGGATCCCCCCATGGCATGTTTTGGGGATTAAAGCCCAAGTTTTGACTAAGTCCAATGTCAAGACTCTGCAATTTGTGGGTGTGGAGCGTGAAGATGGTAAATGAGTCAGAGGGTTGTCCGCCCTCATTTTTTCAATGTAATGTCAGTTTGAGAGATCTACCCATGGTCCACAGACCAGGGATTGTATAAATAGATCAAGGCTCTAAGTGTAAGGAGACATCTAAGCAAATGGAAGGAAATTAGTCCATGAAGCATTGAGTCGAAGGGTAGAGTCGTGTCTTTGGGTCATAGAGTAGGAGAAGGCTTTGTAGCTAAGTGTGCAACCACCTAGTAGTCCACAGCTGAGTGCACGGAAGTGCGCAGGGTAGGTCGAGTCTGTAACCATTAGAAGCATTAATAAAGAGAAGTTTTACCATATTTATTTGTATATTTTCTTGTTTTATGCATTGAAGTATATCGGGTATGAATTGTAAGTTTATTGTTTATTTACTGCACGAACTTATATGAATGTGTTGAATAATTAAATGTAATAGAAGGTATCTGCTTACTCAAAGATAACTAATTCTTATAAGAATATAAGTAAGATGCATAGTGTGACTCGAGGAAATAGTGCAAATCATTGCCCTAGCAATGCGAAAACCCCATAGCCCTTGGTTAGGGTTGCGCGAAGGTGAATATAACACGGTGCGAAGGCCTCGCAGGTCAGGGAAGTGCGCGAAGTAACCTGCATGAAGGTATTCACAGTTGGACTAAATCAACCCCTCAGATATCTCAAGGGTGTGGAAACCTGGTTCTGGCATCCCCCCGATACTGCTTCAGGTGATACCTCAGTCTGCACTCCACAGACTATTGCCGAAAGGATCAGTAGAACAGGGATTTGTTTGGGTAATTAACTATGAACCTGGGTTAGGCCCTAACAAGCCAATAGACAAGCATAATATCATGGCATAAAACCTTGATAAACAATGCATAAACATGTAAAGATATCTAGTTGCATATATCTAAGCCACTCATAATAATGATATTGCATGAACTTATAAGCAAGTTATACTACCAACATCATGGAGTGGACAACACAATTGTAGTTCTATATTGATGTAGAAAAAAGTGATTACAACCATTGGTTGTATCAGCCTTCACTTACCCCTCTATATCCTCTCTCTCTCTCCCTTCTTAACCTCTTTTAATGCCTTAGTATGAGAATATGCTCGACAGTCAAATAGGAAATCCTTTCAAATGGTTCGACCCCTTTCACAATGGCCCTAGCCTTGCATATATAGCATGTGAGGATAGGGTTTCCAAGTCCTTCATGAGTTCCGTTAGGCAAAAGAAGTGATGTTTCCATGCCTTTGTGCTCTTTCCCATTTGTAGACTCCATTACGAATTAGCAATTCCTCCATACAAGTCGAGTTCTGATGTTTCCCTGCTTTTGTGAGCTGACATAGGAGAGAATCTTGGGATATTTTTCAGTCAACTTACTCCTTTCACCCATAGAAACTCATTAAGCTTCACTAATGTTCTTCATAAGGTAACAGACAGAGTTACCCTAGGCACTAACACACCCTGAGCCTTGCTAGGAAGCTTTATAAAGCAGGTTGCTAGTGCCTAGACAACATTAGCCTGACAACTGGGCATTTGAACTTGGTCAGTCCTTCAATCATCATGTCTTTCTCCTCTGAGCTATTGAGGAGGTCATTATCTTGTATAATAGATGGCCCCTAAAGTGTGAAATCAAAGGCTGCGACAATGGCTGAAATACTTTATATTTAACTATTCTTTTCTTTGGAAAAATGAGAGGGCGGATCAGAGCTTTAGGTGGTATGAGAAACCTCATATAGCACATATATATAGAACAACTAAAATCAAGTCCTTAGGCATTCCCACGCTTAGTAGCTATGTCAGAGTGATTTTCTTAATAAAGAGATATGAGGATGTTGGCCGCCAATAAGCTTTATGCGGAACCTGTGTCATACTAGGATCATTCTGATGAGTTGTCTCCAAAAAACAATAAACGCAACTTGGGAGAGGAAACAAGGCTGAGTGATGTAAGCCTCTACCCAAGGTCTTGATTTCATCTTCACCACAACAACATAGATGGATACATGTGAATATAGGTGTTGATGTCAAACATGCATGAAATCGTCTGATTACCAATCAATAATGGAGACAGTTAACAAACGCGAGGATGGCTACTGATAATGGTGATGGTCTCCAAGATGCATAGTACAATATAGTGAGTGTGAATAATGTTTTTGGCGTCGAACACTTGTAGAATATCTTAACCAGGAGAAAATGATCTAAAATGGGGAACTAAAGGCTTCTTGTAATTCTTACAAGAACCTCTCCCACTCCAAAGCTTATATATTCCCAAGATCTATCTTATGATTAACCAATTGCAAAATTAATATGTGCTTGAAAGAGGTGTATACTTGTGTTTGTTTTTAACTGACCAAAAGCCTTAAGTTCATTTTCTTTTGCTGATATAAAACACACATAACAGTAAATACAATGCAGCAAATAAGCAAACACATGAGACAATAATATAATATGGAGTTCACCCTGATATCTTGGGCTACGTCTCTGTGAGCTCCAATCAACTCAATTAGGCTCTTTGGGATTATGGAAATGTTTCTTTTACAAGTTCCACACTCAAATCCATTGGTTTACAACTCAACCTATGGGTTTAAAAAACCATTTTATCACGTTGGCTGTCCTCTCTCTGCAAACAGATCTAGGCTTCTCTGGACTTGACTCCTTTAGTTAGTGCTTTGAGATTCTTGAGCTTCTGGCTTCTTTGACTCCCTCAGAATTCTCTTAACTATCTCTGGAACTCCTTCTCCTGTCTTCAACACACTCTTGACACCAACAATAGCTTGATCACTTGATCTCTTTGCTTTTGTCTTGGCTTTGGCTCTGGCTCTAGCTCTTGGCTTTGGCTCTGGCTTTGGCTCTCAGCTCTAGCTCTAGCTCTGGCTCTTGGCTTTGGCTCTGGCTCTGGCTCTTGGCTCTTGGCTCTTTGCTACTATTGACCCTCTGGTTCTCTGCAGCTATCGTGAGCTCTGGATTTGCGCAGTTGTGCGCTCCCTGAAGGGAGACTAACTTCTCTGTTGCTACTTTTTTCTTTTAGCTCTCCCTATCAATCATGCTATCTGGCTTTTGTGAGGCATTATTCTGGCTTTGTGACTTCCTGTCCATTTCTCTGTGTGTAATCATCCTTCTACAGCTCTATGAATTCCTTTGCTACCTGTGGCTCTGCATCTGGCCCCTCCGGATCTGTGGCTTTGTGGCTCTGCGTGTTACAAACACATCATTGTTAAAAATGCCCACTTGTAGTATGGCACAATGACCAGGGACAATTACAAAGGAATCTAGGCCTTTCTTCAGGCGAAATCCCGAAACCGGAACAAAATTCCAATACATAGAAATATACTGGAAATACACTATCAAGCACAAAATCCGTACTTCAAATAGAATGCAACTGCATCTATAAACCTATCAGGTCTTCCATTCCATCGCAAATCACAATCACATGGCGTATTGGCCAAAAAACCCAATACATGGGAATACATTAAAAATATAAATTTCTGAATTTCAAATATTATGAAACCGCGTACATAATTCCCATCGGGTCTGCCTTCTATTGGCATATCGCAATCACCTAGGCGGGAGGTTAAAACCTAAATATACGAGAAATACAAAGAAAATCTGAATAAACCAGATTTCAAATTTTAGGCATTCGTGTTTATAACTCCCATCAAGTTTGCCCTTTATCGGCATATCGCAATCGCAAGTCGCAATGTGCATTGGCCCTTTGTAATGGGGATCACCGATCACTCCGATAAGATCTTGACCATTGATCTAACTCCTTGATCTAACGGTCGATATTGCATCATGGCATATCACATTGACATATTGCATATGTAACGGCCCAGGGTTCTTTCCATATACCATGGACTGTGCCAACCCGATCCGCCAATCCGATCCCGCTTTATCATAATCGACTCTGCTTGGGTCCTAATATCGCATGTAGGCTACCTAGACCCGATATATCAAAGATTGCTAATTAGGGGAGTCCTTCCACCTTTGTTCTAACCCCTCCTTTTAACCCTCCGATGCATTTTTTCCTTAAAGATCCTTTTATGCCATTTTTCTAATAATTTGCCTCCTTTTCAAAGGACAATGGGCAATCTTCTTTCTGCGATAACTCCTTCATCTGAAGTCCATTTTAGCCCATCCAAATTGTAGTAGATTCAGAATGATGAGATCTATGCAATGGGACTATTTCCAAGAGAAACCCTTGAATTTCATTTTCCTCTGTGAGTAACATTTTTAGACTTAGAAGTCTATTCTAGATCCATTTTGGATCACACCTTCCCACTAAGAAGAACTTTTGGTCTCCAAAATACTGATATACTGATTTGAATAGTAAATGAGAGTAACAGTATCCTATTCTTTCAGCCTTCATACACTTGCCTACATGGCTAGTGCCTCTGAAACAAAACCTTTAAACACTCCCTTCTTGGATGTGCTTGTACTCCTAGGAACAACTGTCTTCCTCCTTGACTTCATGCAGAATTCCTACTGAGAAGGTCACGGAAGTTAGTTTGAACTTCTTTGCCTTGATCATTGATCCAAGGTGGCTCAAACCAATGTGAAGTTACATCTGCTTCACAAAATTTTCATTTGTACCTGCTTGACATACTGTCAACAACAACTGTTAACAACAACATGATTACAGACAACAACTGGATGGCCTAAACTCCTGCTTCAATAAAAGAAATAGATTTCACATCTTGTGAACACCTCCATGTCTTTACATCTACATACAAATGATTGACTAGATAACAAGCCAACAAAACATGCCTTTAAAACAATTGACCCTTCAAGTCAAGCATGTAGAAAAGATCTCAAGAATTCTTTTCAAAAGATGAAACACTTCATCATTATCTCCATCTTGGAGACCAAATCAACTTTTCCCAAGTCAATATTAACATTACATGCATACTTAAAAACAAAGAAATCAACCATTCAAGTTAATTACACATACATGTTCAAATACAAAGAAATCATCAACATCCCCGTGTTCATGCATGTTATGCTTATGCATGCATTTCATCTTTCAACATTCACTTAAGTACACTATAATTTCAAAGCTGAAATGAACATAATGTTGCAGCAATAAAGTGAGCCTCCTACTCAAATTTTCCATTCACCTTGGTAAAATCCTGCAACTTGCATTCTCATTAACAAAGAAATGCAAATAGATGCAAAAAGACATGCACTCTTAATTGGATAAGAACTCTAACCATTTCTTACCAATCCATTTCAAAGGTAGGACCTTTGTTTGAACATCAGTATCAACATTTGAATCATCCTAAAACACATCAATCATGGAATCTTTCTTTCCATTCCTACTGTTTTCCCTTTCCACCTTCTTCAAGTTTCATGGAAGCATTGTTGGATTCAGAGTCCAACACTTTTTAGCAATGTGTCCTTGCTTATGACAGTAAGTGCAACACATGTGCATCCTCTTGACAACGTGATTTGCCTTGTCCAATGGACCTTTAGATTTTTTGTTCCTTTCCTTCAAAAGTTTCCTGTATGTGGCCATTCTCTTCCAACATCTAGAAACATTATGGTTATCCAAACCACAAAAGGAACATGCAATTTTTTTCCCATACTTAGATGGAAATTTACCATGCTGAACATAATCAAAAGGAATATGGTTAGAACCAAATTATACCTTTATTTTTCACCTTTATTACCTTCTTGAGGAGGTGAATTGAATGAAGAAGTAGCTCCCTTTCAAAAACCATCAACGCCTTCAATGGTTTCAGAGTTTCCACAACACTCTAGTTCAAGTGTATGCTGATATACGCCTTCTTTCTGCAAATTATGCTTCACACTATTGCATTCCCCAAGAATACAATCTTTACACTCTTGAGGTAGAAGATCTGCAATGAAACTACTTCTTGGAGCTGTTTCAATGGTCTTCATCGTAGCTTTGGAACTTTCTCGAAAAGATTGCCCATAGCTAAGACCCAAATACCTAGGCCTTTCCTCAACTATTATTGGCTCAAAAATACCTTGTGCATGTTTGCCCAAGCCTTTTCCTTCATAGCCCATATTGGATATTAACTTGGAACCTATGCCTCTAGTATGTTTTTCAAAAGAACCAATATAAACATTCTTAGAGGAAATTGAATACAAACTGGAATTATTTACCTCTTCTTGAAGATGATACTTGACTAAGGCTTCCTTTGCAACAAAGAGTTGTGTCTCCAACTCATGCATCCTTTCGAGGTCCATATTTTCACTAAGAATTTGCCTCTACATGTCCTACAATTTGTCAGAAAGCAATTGCTTCTCTTCCTTCATGGAATTCAACTGCTCTCTAAGTGTGATGCTCTTCCTTCCATCCTCATACATTTCTCTCACCATATCCATCATGGCGAACCAGTCTTGCTTTGTGTCTTCATCAAAGAATCTTGTGAAGAAAGAAGATTTTGAGGACTCACTTGTAGAAGTTGTCATTATGCCAATGAACCGAAGAACTTCAAAAAATATTAACAAAGAGCCTATTCAAGCAACCATTTTAAACAAAACTTTTGTGCTTCAAGGATTGCTTTGAGGTCCTTTGGGATAAGAAGAATGCCTTCAGCCCTTCTTCCTTCTTTTCCTCTCCTGGACTTAGCTAACAATAGCTTTCCCTGAACCTTTGCAAACTCAAACAATAGCTAGTTTACAAACAGTCAAATAGCAAAATCCTTGCTATTGTTTGAACACCTTTCAAGCCAAACAAGCATATACTGGTACCACTTGCATCATGATGCAATCTGCTTCATGAACACCTACTTTGGTATAACTAGCTTTGATATCACCTTCTTAACGGTGGGGTTAATGAACCTTATGCTCCTATACCACCTGATCTGAAATGGGGCACTAAAGGCTCCTTGTCATGCTTACAAGAACATCTCCCACTCCAAAGCTTATATATTCCCAAGATATATCTTATGATTAACCAATTGTGGAATTAAAAAGTGCTTGAAAGAGGTGTATACTTCTGTTTGTTTTTAACAGACCAATTTCCTTAAGTTCATTTTATTATGCTAATGTAAAACACACATAACAATAAATACAATGCAACAAATAAATAAACACATGAGACAACAATATAATATGGAGTTCACCCTGATATCTTGGGCTACGTCTCCTTGAGCTCCAATCAACTCGATTAGGCTCTTTGGGATTATGGTAATTCTTATTTTACAAGTTCCACACTCAACTCCATTGGTTTACAACTGAACCTATGGGTTTAGAATAACATTTTATCACGCTGGTTGTCCTCACTCTGTAGACAGATCTAGAGACTCCTTCAATCAGTGCTCTAAGCTTCTTGAGCTTTTGGCTTCTCTGACACCCTCATAATTCTCTTAACTGACTCTGGAACTCCTTCATCTATCTTCAACACACTTCTGACACTAGTAACAGCTTGATCATTTGATCTCTTTGTTGTTCTCTCAGCTCTAGCTCTGGCTCTGGCTCTGGCTCTGGTTCTAGCTCTCAGCTCTGGCTTTGGCTTTGGCTCTCAGCTCTCAGCTCTTTGTTACTATCGACCCTTTGGTTCTGCACAGCTATCTTGAGCTCTGGCTCTATGCAGCTGTGAGCTCCCTGAAGGGAGACTAACTTCTCTGTTGCTACATTTTTCTTTAAGCTCTCCCTGTCAATTATGATATTTGGCTTTTGTGAGGCATTCTTCTGGCTCTGCAACTTCCTTCCATTTCTCTTTGTGTAATCGTCCTTCTGTGGCTCTACAGCTTCCTCTACTCCCTATGGCTCTGCGTCTGGCCCCTCTAGCTCTGTGGCTCTGTGGCTCTGTGGCTTTGTGGCTCTGTGTGTTACAAACACATCATTGTTACAAAATGCCTACTTGCAGCATGGCACAATGATCAGGGATAGTTACAAAGGAACCGGGGCCTTTCTTCAGGCGAAAACCTGAAAATGGAACAAAATTCCAATACACAAAAATATACCAGAAATACACTATCGGGCGCAAAATCTGGACTTCAAACAGAATACAACCACATATATAAACTTATCAAGTCCACCATTCCATCGCAAATCACAATCGGATGGCGTATTGGCCAAAAAGCCCAATACACGGGAATGCATTGAAAATTCTAATTTCTGGATTTCAAATATTATGAAATCGCGTCCATAATTCCCATTGGGTCTACCTTCTATCATCATATCGCAATCACTTAGGCGGGAGGTCAAAACCTTAATATACGAGAAATACAAAGAAAATTTGAATAAATCGGATTTCAAATTTTATGCATTCATGCTTATAATTCCCATTGGGTCCGCCCTTTATCGGCATATCACAATCGAAAGTCGCAATGTGCATTGGCCCTTTGTATCGGGGGTCACCGATCGCCAATCGTCAATCAATCAGATTAGATCCTGACCGTTGATCTAACTCCTCGATCAAACGGTCGATATCACATCATGGCATTTGCATATGTAACGACCTAGGGGTTCTTTCCATATACCATGGACTGTGCCGACTCGATCCACCGATCTGATCCCGCTTTATCGCAATCGGCTCCGCTTGGGTCCCGATATAGCATGCAACCTACCTCCGACCCGATATATTAGAGATCGCTAATTGGGGGAGTCCTTCTGCCTTTGGTCTAAGCCCTCCTTTTAACCCTTTGATGCAATTTTTCCTTAAAAGAGCCTTTTATGCCATTTTTCTAAGAATTTGCTTCCTTTTCAAAGGACAATGGGAAATCTTCTTTCTGCGATAACTCCTTCATCCAAAGTCCATTTTAGCCCATTCAAATTGTAGTAGATTCAGAATGACGAGATTTATGCAATGGGACTATTTCCAAGACTAGCCCTTGACTTTCATTTTCCTCTGTGAGGAACATTTTTAGAATTAGAAGTCAATTCTAGATCCATTTTTGATCAACCAATAATGAAAACCCCTAACCAAACACAAGGTGACTTGCTAGTGATGTGTGCAAGTACCAAGGCACTGAAGTGTTTCTGGGTCTTCTTCCTAGATAGAGTGTTGAAGTTGATAGGAAGAGACCTATTTAAAGGTAGGAAGTGAGATGTCCTACATTAGTCGACACGAAACATGAGAAGAATGATTGTTTTTTGAGGAATCTTTTGAGGATTGGGTCAAGGTGACAGAGGGAATGATGATAGGATATTCTTGATGGTTTGATGGAGGAAACAAAAGATAAAAGTTTTCCCTTGAACAATAGAAGGCATGACAATGGTTTTAACCATGCAGCACTAGAATCATGAACACCAAAGAGTGTTAGGATACAAAGATGCAAGAACATCGAGGTATAAAGGATAGACTCATAGGATGGTAAGGTTCATATTGAGAGGTTTTCACAAGGAAGGTTTATCTAATGGAGTGCCATGTTCAAGGGAGCAACTGCTGCCAAAAAAATGTTTTCACAATACTAAACACAAAGCAATTGTATTGTCCACTTTTCCCATCTAATTAGTTTAGTGAGTCCAGATAGGTAAACTCATCGGTATTTTCATGTTTTAAGAGTCTGAAAAGGATTATAAAAAGAGAAACTCTATGCCCTATCTGATTAGTTTAATGAGTCCAGACAGGCAAACTTAGTGGTATTTTCATGTTTCAAGAGTCTGAAAAGATCATAAAGAGCAACTCCATTCCTCATCTGTGTAATTGAATGAGTCTAGACGAGACAAACCAATGGTGTTTTCATATTTCGAGAGTCTAAAAATATCGTAAAGAATGACTCCAGGGTGGTCCCTTTGTCATAGTTGTTAACCGAGTGCAACAAAGGTTTAATAGTATACATGAAAAGGTTCCTTTTCCGTAAGTTAATCTACTGAGTCCAGATAAAGAGAAACCTATTCTCAATAGATGTTTGCCTCATTTTTTTATGAGTATTAGGAGACAGAGTAAACTCGATACTCATCTCAAAATTTTAATGATTCACGCGACGACAAACTCAATAGACCTTCATTGAATTTTAACTAGTCAAATGAAGAAAACTCGAGGTATTTTTTTCAGTTTAATGAGCGACGAAAAAGAGGTAAAATAACTTCTCATTCCTTCTTCATAGATTTAAGGAACCTAAATAAGGGAAAGACTCGGGGATTTTTCGATTTAAGAGCAAGAAATAGATTCAAAAAAGAAAGCGCTCATATTGTTGTTGTAGGCTTTTAACAAGCCTGATGACGAAAACTCGAGGTTTTTTCGATTTAAAGAGCGAGAAAATTTCATAAAAAGAATGCTCGGAGCTTCTTCATAAGATTTTAACAATTCCAAAGAAGGAACTTGGGGTTTTTTCAATTTTATGAGCAAGAAAAAAGTCCCAAAAAAGAATGCTCAGTCGATATTTTTCAGTTTAGTGAGCTAGAAAAAGAGAGAAAAAGAGTTGCTCGGACTGTCGTCGTAAGTGTTTAATGAGCCCAACAATGAAAAAATCAGGGATTTTTCAGTTTTAGAGTGAGGGAACATCCCATAAAAGAAAGCGCTCATTGAGAATCGAACATGGTCATTTCTGTCATTTAACCCTGAAAGTTCTTTCATCAAAGCATGAGCAATTTCTGCGAATATGGGGTCATGGCACATGATAAATATCATTGGAAATGGAATAATTCATCTTTAATGACTTTAATTAAGCTAAGTCATGTCTCCAAAGTGACTATAAGGGAGTTCTTGAGCCTCCACTTTCACCATTTACGTCATTTGAGAGCTGTGAGAGTGTTTTGGTGCTAAAGAGGAGCTGATTTTCCACAAACGATTACGGGTGATTTGGGTGACCATTCGACGTGTTGTCAGTCCCAAGTAGATTCCAAAACCTTTCTCTTACATTATTCAACCTTTTTCAGCTACTTTTGGGGTGGCTTTTAAGAAATCTAGGGAGCCCTCGAACATTTATTGCGCCTAATGCCCCCTTTGAGGCCTGTAGGGAGCATTGAATGCCTTTTACGACCTCAGGGAGGGCGTTAATCCTCCTTGTTTGTCACTAGGGGGGGGGATTAGTGCATGAAGGTGCACCCCAAAACCCAAAGCAATGATTTCTTGAGATTTTTTCCCCATTTGCACTGATTTTTCAGTCGATTTGTGTAGGTTTTGAGCCATTATGACTAGTTTATGGAGAGAATGGGCCCATGATCGACAACAATTGTTTATTTGAAATGATCCAACTTGCATACTTGCATTGCACCGATGTGGTTTGATGAAGTATGCACAATTGGACATGATGAAAGGTCAGGAGGGCCTTTTGAGCTAGATTATTCAGCGCTAAGATGAACACAAATAGGTGTTCCGGATCGGGGACCATGAGTTGGCTATTGACCAAGATGATATATATTTCTTGACATGTTTTTCATGCAGAGGAGCATGAGAAAACTTGACCAATGATAGGCCTGATCCCCGATCTACCTTAAAGCTCATCCGAGCTTATTGTATCCCTGAGAATGGACTTGTCAGCAACAGAGTTCCTATAGAGAGGATTAGATCTAGTTCCATGAGGGCCATTTTATGGATGACTGTGCGCTTGGCAGGGTATAAAAGTCCCCATGGTTCAAAAAAGGCCCAACTGTTGCTTGCATTTTATTGTGTCCAGTTTTAGATATTCAACTGGTGCGAGGCGATGCTTCGTCAGTTGAAGGCAGAGTTGACTACATGTAAGACCCAAACCCAACAGAGTTTTGGGTACGACACTCTCATTATCTCCTTCATACTTGGGAGGGTGTCAGTAATGCACCCAGGGATGAGCTTAGGTCTCCTTGATCTGAGGGAGCCTAGATAGATGCAATGGGCATCACTTGATCCCCACACAAGAGGAGGACCCATCCAACATTTTTTCGAAGAGGATTTCTTCGAATAGCTTAGTGGTTAGATTGTGATGATAAACGATTATGCTATGAGGGCATGGAATTCACAGGTGACCCTGACTTGATTTTTTCACCTGGTACAAACTGGGGGCCTCAAGGTGAGAAGGTTTATGTGAGAGTACTTAAAGTGTTTTTAAGCTTTTGAATTTTTATGTTATGTTTTTGTTGATTTTATGGGTGAACAAGTACTGACATGAAGCATTTTGCTTGACATAGATGTGGCACTGGTGCGACCTATAGGCGAGCCTCACCAAGTGAGGTGAGGAGGCCAAATACCCAAAGGTGGGGGTGATGTTGAGAGTCTTCACGAGGTTCTAAGGAACCTGGAGGGCTTGAGCATGGGTGTGCCCCTGCATCCTATGAGCAACATACAGTTGGTGTGCCTGAGCGATTTCTTGTTCCTCTTCAGAGGATAGCTAGAGTGCTATTGTATTTTCATGAGCATTAGGCTCTATTAGTAGACACGTGGTATAGCCTACAGGTGTTTATAGATAGGCTTAGTATCCATTTTGTACATAAAACACCAAAGTTTTGGGAAATGTTCTGATGTAAAGACTGGATTCGATATATCTATATATATCTATATATATATAGAGATATTTTGGTATTTTATGATGTAAATTTTTTTTAAGTGTTTTTTGTAAATTTTTAACTATGTAAACATTTACTTTCATACATGTATCTATAATGAATGAGACATATACCAATCTAACACATAGTTTTCCAATGAATCAACAATTGTATTAAATTCTCGAGGAATGTGTTCATATGTAATAAACTCAAATTGACATTCCAAGAGTCTTACCCTTAAATAATGAAGCAACAAGATTGGATTATGAACGTGATAATGATTTTTCAATTGCATAACAACAAGTTGAGATTCTAACTTGACCACTAGATTAGAGATGTCCCCTGATGACGCTTCAGTGAGAAGTGAAATACAGACATGTACTCAACAACATTGTTGGTGGTAGTACCAAGAAAGACTCCCTTGGAACAAAATAGTTCCAACTCAGGTGTGTAAATGACCCAAGCAGTTGATGCAATGTGCCGTGTGTGACAACTGGAACCATCCACGTATCCTATGTATGATAAGGGTAATGAAGACATCTACATAATGAGAAATATGTATGAGACAAATACTTCAGAAAATACCAAAAACTCTAGTCACATAAAAAGTAAGAAAAACTTATAAATATATAAATTACAAAGCACATGCCTAGTGAAGTACTAGGCATAATACTTTTTATGATAGAGCTCATTTTAGGGCTCAGCGAGTGGGACTCCTTCCCAGTCTTGAAGTTCATATGCCCCTTTTGAGAGGGCTTTCGTGACGACATATGGACTAAGCCATAAGGGTTGAAGTGTTCTTGCCCCCAACACATCATGTTTTTTATCATAGAGTAAAACAAGATCTCTCTCTCAGTAAGAACGAGGCTTGACTTTTTTGTCGTACTAGGCTTTGACCCGGCGCTTGTGGGCTTCCTGTGCCAATTTGGCATCTCGACGGGTTTCATCCAGCTGATTTAGGTATAGTAGATTTTTTTCTTCAATAGTGGTGCCAATCAAGACAACAACGACTTGTAAAGAAGGAATCTCACACTCAATTTGTAAAATTGCTTCCAGGCCATAAGTTAGTTGAATAAGTGTGAAACCTGTAGAAGTTTTTGCCGAAGTTCAGTATGCCCACAGTGTAGGATATAACATTTGATACCAGTGGGTTTTATGATTCCCTACTAACCTACGGATCATGTTTTTTAAAACGCCATTAATGACCTCTACTTGGCCATTAGCTTGGGGATAGTAGGAGGATGATTGATCCTGGCGAAAATCGAGCAACAATGTTAAGTCAAACGTCATATAATTATGAAAATGAGACCTGTGGTTCGTAATGAATCTGCAAGGCACACTGAAGCAATAGATGGCCTGATTGAACAGGAATAGTGCTACAGTTTCCCCACCAACCTGGAAAGTGGGAAGGGCTGCGAGCCATTTCATGAAATAGTCCACAGCTACAATAATGTAGTTGTGTCTAGCAGAGGAAGTGGGGTTGCAAGTGAAGAAGTCTATCCCCCATTTGGAAAGGGGGTCGATGGAGATAACTAGGCATAGGAGGGCTAGAGGAGCGCACATTTTCTTTGTGAACAGTTGATAGGGGTGGCACTGCTAGATAGCCTTAATATAATCTTTGAACAAGGTTGGCTAGTAGTAGCTTGCGTGTAGAATTTTATGAGCAGTAGATATTTTAGAAAGATGATCACCACATGCCCTAGCATGGCAGTCATTTAAAATGTGTTCCGCCTCCTCATGAGTGAGTCAATGTCTAAGAACTATATAAGCACCATAGCAATATAATGTATCATTAATCACTAAATAGTGTCGTGCTTGGTGGCAGATACAATAACAATCACCTGATGATAGTTTAGGGTTAAAGTGTTGTGCTTAGAGGTAGACAAGAATTTCACCATGCCAAGGGTCAGTAGAGTCGACAAGATAGACAACTTCATCTGGAAGAGGATCGTGGGCTATCTCATTATGACCGATAATTGGAAGATTTAACAAAAGTTCAGCGAAGACTAAGGAATTTTTCGCCTTGGCAGCGGTGAAAACCAAATAAAATTGTTGGAGGATCACTATCCATTTGGAATATTTCCCTCCAATGACTTTATGAGACAAAATGTGTCTTATGGGATTCTCCAAGGTGATGATAGTAGTCTATCATAGTAGTATGTAATGTCGGAAGTGGTTGACAACAAATATAACTGCTAAGGACAACTTTTCCACATGTGAATATCTGAGTTTGGGTCTAGCCAGGCCTTTCGACAGATAATATATCACATGCTCACTGAGGTCATCTTGAGTTTGAACCAAGACCATTCCTAGAGAAGATGGCGAGGATGCTAGGTATAGAAGAAAGGCGCGCCCATAGTTGGGAGCACTAAGGAGGGGGGCTGATATAAGTTCCTTTTTCAAGGCATCGAATGATCATTGAGCTTGATCATCCCATAGGTATGGAACTCCCTTATTAAGTAGGAGAATAAAGCCTTTCGTCAAATCAGCATAATTTACAATGAACTATCGTAGGAGGTTTGCTTTCCCTTGCAAACATTGGAGCTGCAAAATGGATTGTGGTTTAGGCAATTGAGTAATTTCCTTTACCTTATCAGGATCAACCCTAATCTTGTACTTGGAGATAATGAAGCCAATTAGGCATCCATACTCAACAAAGAAAATGCATTTATGCAGATTCAGACATATGCTATAGAACCGACACCTAAGAAAAATCACTCGTAAATGATCTAGGTCTTCCGATCGCTTATTAGAATGGGTTGGAAGGTCACCCTAGTAAGCTTGAATGATATGTTTGATATCATGAAATGCGTAGTTCATGGCCCTTTGAAATATTGCTCCAACATTATTTGAACCGAATGGGAGTTTTCAATAGGCAAAGATTCTCCAAGGGAAAATGAAGGTGGTTTTGTGTTGGGCTACCAGTTTTATCGCAATTTGGTCGTAACCTCAGAAACCATCCGTGAATGAGAATAATTCACAACCGGCACAGTTGTCAATGATTTGTTTGATGAATGGTGTCGGATAATCATCCTTCGGACACACGGCGTTGAAGTCCCAATAGTCGATACATATGTGGATGGTTCCTTGTTTCTTATCAACGAGAACCAGATTGGAAACCCATTCCGTTAAGGGAACAGGGTAGACGAAACCAAAATGTAACAATTTTTCCACCTCAGTCTTGATGGCTACAGTTTTCCAGGGGTGGACTAGTTGAAGCCTTTAGTGGATAGGCTTGGCATTGTCATATATCTTGATCTCATGCTTGACAATAGACAGATCTATGTTAGGAATTTCCTCATAAGACCAAGAGAATACATCACAAATTTCCTTAAAAAGGAAAGTGAATCTTGTAATTTCCTCATGAATGCAATCTACTCCAACTTGGATGTTTTCCATGATCCCAGTCTTGACAGAAATATCGATTAGAAATGACTTTGAAATATTGCCCATGTTTCCCTTTAAGTCCAGAGTTTGGATAATCGTATAAGGTGAGGAAATGATTTCAAGTGCATCAAATGATAGGATTTGTAGAGGCATCATGTCTGAATCAGATATCGAAACACGATGGTGAGAGTCCTCCCAAGGTCGCTCTTCTAAACCCATGATCTCTCTAATAGCTTCGTCCAAAGGTAGGAATTGATTGAGGAGATCGAAAGGAGGAATAGTCATGGAAGGGGAGGTGGTACTATTGGCTGTGACCAAAGTGACGAAAGATTTAGATGCAGATTGAATGGCTTGATAGGCCAATTCAGTTGGCGACAAAGCATTTTTTCTCTGTAAGTGTCAATGTCTAAAGGGGCTGGGAGGATGCAAGGATCGGGCAGTTCGTGAGGAACGGATGAAACCATAGAGACCATCTATGGAACCATGGGTGGTGGAAGATGGAAGCAACCTATCAGGGAAGAGCCCTTCAATAGACCGGTACCGATACTGACGTAAGAGTCAGGTACACCACCCACTAAGGGTACAGAGCCGATGGGTAACATGGAATAATGAGGGGTGAAAAAGGACAGCTGGTCCACTATGAATATCTTTCCATCCAATGGAAATAAGATGATGTGAAAGACAGTAGACGCAATGGCAGTCATGGCATAAGTCCAACTGCAACCCAACAATAGATTATAGTCAAGCTTTCTATCTACCACTTCAATGCCCACCATCACTATTTTCCCACCCAGAGTGATAGGGTAGCTAGCTTGGTAACCTTTTGGGATGAATGTGTGGTCATTGAAAGTTTTAAGGGAATTTGACAGCAGAGATAGGGTTGGAGAACCCAAAGCGAGACAACATGAAGCCGACATGATGCAGGTTGAAGCACCTTTGTCAATGAAAGCTCTATGTACCCCTTACCCTTTCGAAGACACTTGCACTTGAAATGAAAGTTGGTGTCAAAGGGGAGGTTTACATTTTTCCATGTCAAAAATTGAACGCATGAAATCCTAAGGGTCAATACCACCAATTTCCAAAAGCAGAGCTTTCTTTTGTGCTGGACAGGTTTGTAATACTTTGAGTGCCGACATAGTTGATGGTGCTTGCATAAAAAATTCTACAATATTGTAGTTCTGGGCAGCACATCCACATGTATTATGCATTGTACGACGAAGTGCCCCTTTTGGGGGGCGAGTCACAAGATCAACAACTGGCCTTTCGATATGAATATCATTAGGCAGCTGTGGGTTTTGACTAGAGGACGCTTCCTTGGCATCATCGACTAGAGCTCCATAAGATTTGGCTCTGGTTTGTAGATCTATCATTTCAAAGGTGTAAATGGTAGATGGTCCTTCACCAACTAAAGGATGATGCGAACCACCGTTTCTCTCTTGTGGGGGTTGGGGTTGGTTTGCAACAAGGTGCTGGTGATGCTGAGCAGGGAAAGGATTATTTAGGACCACTGGGGTCCTACCGGTGTCCTTTTTAGTGATGAAATTTTTGCATTCCTGAAGATGTGGACAACGATATTTCATGGGGTCTTCCACACAATTTTTACAAGGGAATCGAGTGGGTTTGTCCTTTCCATCGTCAGAAGGCGTAGTAGACTTCTTCTTTGGGTTTTACTGCTTTGCTAACTGCTCTTTAGAAGGAGCAGCCTTTTTCTTATTCTTCTTATTCTTACCACCAGGTTTCTGTGTAGATTACACAGAGTTTATCACAGTGGTAGGAAGATCAGTCGATTTGGTAGAGGTGTCAATTTACAACTGGGCAATGTGACCACTGAGTTGTTTTACAATGGCCCTAGAGGTAGCGCTAATAATACCATCAATGTGTGCTCCAGGTTGCTGAGTAGTAGGAGCCTTGGAGTTGCGAGGTGCATTGGGAATGATGTCGTATAAAGTGCAAGACTGTGAATATATAAAATGTAAGTGCTGGGCATGACGAATGGATTGGTCTTCCATGACCGCACCACCTAAGGTAACATCTTTAGCAATTTAGGGGAGTAGAGACTTATAGAACCAATCCGCTAATAGAGAGTCTACGAGGGGAGCTTTGACTAGCCTCTACCTACATCTCCATTGAAGGATATGATCAGAGATGTGGGTGGAAGTGTCTTGATGTAATGAAGTGAGGAGTTTTGTCCCAGTTTCATAGCAGATTGGTAGTTGGAAGTGCTTTAAGAATTCCATCGCTAAAGTGCCAAACATATTGACTGACATGCGTGGTAACTCGATGTACCACTTGGCTACATTTCTAGTAAGAGTGCGAGGAAAGAGCCTTAGCCAGATACTATCATCCACCATGGAGTTAGAAGCAAACCATAAATTATAGGTTGTGTGCATACCCAGATTGTTATATACCTAGGGGGGATAATATGGGGTACCAAGGGAGGTACCCAAGGTAATAATGTAATAATGGGATGGGCCATAGTAATAAATAAAGTGGTTAACCCATATCATGTAAGGGACCACAAGTAGTTAGTAATAATGTAATGGGCCCATGGTATTAGTTTGATGGTATGAGGGAACCATGGTAATGACCCATGGTATTGTATGTATGAGGCCTATATAGAGGCTAGAGACTCCACATCAAGGAGAGTGAAGGATTATTGTATGAATAGGCATATGGCTTGTGGAGTGCTCTCCTTCCTTAAGGAGTGAATGTATGGTGTTGCCCTATCTTAAGGGTTTGATCAATAAAGAAGCATTTCTATCTATTTAAATCTTATTAGTCTTGGGTTTTTTATATTATCTTGTGGTATCAGAGCTATAACAAGTGGTATTAGAGCACTTTCTTGGGCAAAAAACAAGTGGAGATTTTTTTTTTTTTTTTGCAGGATTTCGGGGGTGGCGAGTTTATAGATCAGATATGTATGTTTTGGTAAAATATCTACAAAATCTAGTTACAGATTTGGATTCTATGTGAAAAAATACCCGATTTAAAAAAAAAAAATCGGCTGAATCGGAGTCCGGATGAAGGAGATATCACTAATCTAAAAATCAGTGGTGTTGCAAACAATTTTTCGGGGCAGCGAATTTGCGGCGCAGATCTGGACATCCTGGCACAATATCTACAAAATATAATTGCAGATCTAGATTCTTTGTGAAAAAATACCCAATTTCAAAACAAGAATCAGTCAAATTGGAGTCCGTATGAGGGAGATATTGCTGATTTAAAATCAGTTCTTTTTTGCAAAAATTGTGGTGACGGCGGGAGAGTAGCAGCGCAGATCTGAAATTCTAGTGTCTGGATCAGAATTTCTATCACATGGGCAGATGTAGAATGGTTGTTCCATTTCTGAAAACAGGTCATAATACGAATTCTGAGCAATATTGACAGAATTGTGACCATTTCAAATTTTCCCCAATTTTTTTGGTGATGGCGGCCCTAGGTCAGAATTTCAGGGACTTGTATAAATTTGATGGCTCTCATCCAGCCAAATGGATAGCACAAATGGAGAAATATTTTAGATTGAATTACATCATGGATGATGAGACTCAGTTGAGTGTGGGAATAATGTACTTGGACAATGAAAGACAGCAATGGTGGCAATGGCATCAACGTTGCTATCGAAGGCCCTTGACTTGGGACACATTCACAAAAGATCTTATGGACCACTTTGACCATAAAGCTAATCTTGTGGATAAGCTCACACAGATAGACACACATCCTAGCAAAGATTTTATAGAAAAAAAGGAAACCAAGGAACCTAAAGGGTTATTTTCTTCTGGTATCTCCTTATTGCAGGTACATGGAATGATTCAGAAAGAGAAGATCATTGTTTCTATAAATCCTAGTTGCAAGCATAATTTCATCAATGTTAATTTGGCAAAAAAATTGCAAGTTCCTGAAAAACACATTGAAAACACATAGGTGGATGATGAGGATGTTTAAGTGTATAAGGATTTGAAGATTTCTATGGATAATATGGATGTTGTTTTTTTAGGATATTCTTGGATGGAATCTGTGGGTACTATAAATATTAATGTGCAGAAGAAATTCCTAAAGCTCTGGTATAAAAAGAAGAAAATTACATTACAGGATATTTCCATCAATAAACAGGTTGACGCAGAAGATGTTCCAGGGACTGACATATCAAATGATGAGCAGTTGATGGTCGAAAATCAAACACAAATAGAGGCTGAAGCAGAAAAGGTTACAGGTGCTGATACATTAGATGAGGGCTTAGTAGTGGAAGTAATATTGGAAGATAAGACACCACATCAGGCACCACAACATAACAGTGAGGCTCCAGTAAGGGGTTAATTAAAGAAAAAGCCATCGTGGGTTAAAACTTCAACATATCATCACCCACAGCACCCCACAAGACAACCATCAAGATGGCAACCAATTAGCCACACGGACAACCCCCGTAGGGCAGATAGAGAGGATCAAAGATCCACCTACTACACATCAACACAGAAGAGATACCACGGTCAACTTCCATCTCAAGCAAGCGAGGCACCAGTGAGACCGAGGGTTCACCTCTCTCTTGGATGGTTAGATGCACGTGCATGGTACTAGTGGACTACTCTTTTGAGTAGATCTTATTATTTGTGTTCTTCCCATGTTTCGGGGACAAAACATGCTAAGGGGGGTGGAATGTTATATACCTAGGGGGGATAATATGGGGTACCAAGGGAGGTACACAAGGTAATAATGTAATAATGGGATGGGCCATAGTAATAAATAAAGTGGTTAACCCATATCATGTAAGGGACCACAAGTAATTAGTAATAATGTAATGGGCCCATGGTATTAGTTTGATGGTATGAGGGAACCATGGTAATGACCCATGGTATTGTATGTATGAGGCCTATATAGAGGCTAGAGACTCCACATCAAGGAAGTGAAGGATTATTGTATGAACAGGCATATGGCTTGTTGAGTGTTCTCCTTCCTTAACGAGTGAATGTATGGTGTTTCCCTACCATAAGGGTTTGATCAATAAAGAAGCATTTCTATCTATTTCAATCTTATTAGTCTTGGGTTATTTCTATTATCTTGTGGTATCGGAGCTATAACACAGATCCTCCCCTTGTTTCCCTTTGAACTTCGGGATGTCTGTCAGGATTTTATGCGGGATTGGCACCCAAAGTAAGTTGTGATAGATGAGGTCATTTGTGAGTTTCTACAAGTCTGGGATATCAAGCATTTCCAATAAAGGAAAGGTGTTTTATGCCCCTAAATCGGACCAAGGTGATGACATATGACTTGAGGATCCTTGCAGTCCTCCCATCATGTTGTTCCAAATATTATACACAGGTTGTGTGGAATAGTAATTTCCTTGGGTTATAGTCATTTACTATGAGTTTCAATAGCAATTGTTAGACTGGGGGTTAGAAGTGCCCCTAGCATAAGGAATCCCCCCTTGACTCATTTTAGGTTGAGAGTAGGGTGCCCATATGGATTGATTGGGACCTTGTTGAGGGTTCCTGCTCACCACGGTACATTCCTAGATAGTATGTGCATATTGGGAACTGTGCCTCCAGGCATCTAAACCTGGGGGTTAGAACTAAACAATGGATGCCAACCATAGGGGGGGTTGATGGGACCCTTGATAACCATGCTATATTGAGTGTTATAAGGAGTGTTGTATGTAGCATTTGTCGAAGGTCTTTTGACTGAAACAAAAGGGGTGGAACCTGGTATGTACTGGGTTCCACTCGTGGTGGGTGTCATGACAGGGTTTGAGCCTGCGATAGATGGAATAGCAGGGTTTTCCATCAAAGGTGTGGTACTGACTGTTGACTGGGGAGGTGGTGGTGGACCAAAAGTTTCCACAAAATCCCATGACCTATTAGTTATCAATGGGATGGGCAGTGCAGGTCCAACAGAAGATATAGGAGGTACAAATGTAATAGGAATCAAGAGTGGTCCCAACGGATTCATGATCAGAGGATTGTTTTAGTAAAGAAATCTTCTGGTATGCTTGAATCATGGGATGTCCAAATTGATTATGTGTTAGATATTGGAGACTGGTTGCCCAAAGATGGGGAATCTGGTTCACTGGGGCTTGGTGGATCCTCCACAATGAGTGGGGGAAAACCTAACAACCGTCTAGATTGATGACAGGGTCGGTTGTAGCCATGGTGACCGATTAATAGATTTTACAGTGATATTTGTTAAAGTCTCGGTGATAACAACCTGACGCTTTAAAAAAATAAAAAATACACTAAGGAAATCAATCAACAAGCAGAGGGAAATGATCATGTCTGATAAGCATCGATCACTGGAGATGAAATCCAGTAACACAATGAATAATAGAGAGAGTTGGCCAAATGTATAGTTATGATTACTCTTGAGCTTCGCTTGAACCTAAGATTAAGGGGCCAAGTACTCTCGTGAAGATGAGCACCGTCCCAAAAACTGAAGACAGAGTAGGTTCGTTTGTGTTATGTACCAACGCAGCCTGCCCCAGTCACCTTGTGTTCATCCTTAAATGTATGGCCACTAAGGATACATAAAATCACAGACACTACCAGGAGGGACATAGTTGTAGACAGTATGTTATATGGGCAAGTTACCTGAGTCCCTGACTCAGCTTTGATATCCCCAAAGGCATCCATGATACACATAATACCTAAAGGAGATGTAAGCAAAGGTCCACTACCTTCACTTATAGTCCGATGTCGTCTCATATTTATGTCCTCTTTTATTGGAGTGGTCCTAGATAGTATGAGTGAAGAAGGATTTCTCTCTTTAATGACACTAGTTTCTCTGTATGATCTTGGGCAGTTAACTCACACTGCCTATCCCAAGATCCTAGTCTAAAATAATGTGTGTTTACTCTAAAAAGAGTTGTTGATTGATTTTATTAGGTAGATTTTAAATGTACTTCGTTAGAGCCTTCAGTAGGGGTGTTGACATATGAAGTTATATGGGACTCTGACTCAAATCATGCAAAAACAATGCTTGTAAATTTTCACTTTCGATGAATAAGCTACTTCTACAAAGGGAAAGCCATTCATACATCAATATATATACCATGCATCATGTTCAGTAAAAAACTAGCATAAACTACAAAACTACAATGCTCACTAACAACTTTTGAAACCAAATAATATAGATCTAACCAGCTAAGTAGAAAGCAGTAAAAAAAATTGTATTTTTTTCTTTTATGAAAATAAAAACATTAAGAAGTAAAGCTATTTTCTTAAAAAAAATAATTTTCAGAACACAGATCAGTAAAACAGGCACAGCAGCAGATCCCTGATTAGTCTACAAGCAGATTTCCCAACCCATGATGTCACAGTGTAGTCTGTTTATCAAGAAATGGCTGACTAATGCTCTGTACTAGAGGCTACATAGAGTTACATGCAACACTAATGCACTATTTGTGAGGCCACATAGCTTTATAAAGCACTGTTTACACTAAAAGATGAAATGAGTGAGGAAAAAGGATCAAAAAATAGGTTGTGGGGATCAGATCTAGGACTGAGCACTAAGAGAAGGGTGTTATACAGTCCTGAGTGGTCAGAAAGGGAATTAAGAAGTACAGGAAGGCTTCGAAGAAAGAGAGATCTAGGAAATTTCTGTGAAAAATTGGGAACTAAGTGTAGTTCCCATTGGAGTTGCCAATTCTACTATAGGGATTAATGCATGGGTGTTTGGTGATGTAGAAACCCTCAAGGATCTTCCTGAGATCCTTGGACGACTTCAAATTTTGTTCTTGCAGTTGCTTTGGTAGTTATGTGCTGGATTTCACTCTTATCTTTGACTTACTGATACTCTTTACCTATGTTGATTAATCCTGTATTACATGTTTTTACCTGACAGACATATTTTACCCCACAGATTTACTATAGTAACTTTATAGTAAATCTGTCAAACTGGTCCACCACTTGTTATCATGTAATTTTATTCTGATCATTTTCCTGTAGGCTTCATGAGCTTCTGTATATTTGGAAAAATTGGGTTTGCTAGTGAACAAGTGCTTCACTTCATGTTCTATATAGAATATATTCTCCAGGCCATCATAAAGTACTTTTCCTGTAGGCAATGCTTTTACTCCTAAAGAACTAGCTTGGCTCTTGGACTGTTTACTCAATTTTTCAATGTAATCTTCCTGTGTCATTAATTTGTCATGTATGACCAGAGGACTAGGAAGTCCTTTTTCTTTCAAAATGTCATATTTTAACATGAAGCTGTCAATGTCTGCTTGAATGCTTTGGCATCTTTTCTCCAAATTAAGCATCAAGTTCCTTTTAGTAAGAACCTTCTTTATCTCAATAATAGTTGTTGTTCTATCTTGAATCTCTAATTCATCCAGCTGATTCTTGTTTCTACTATTCAAAAAATATATCAACTGATTTTCTTCCTCAGACTTGTCTCCCAATTCCTCCTTTGTCTTTTGTATGGCTTCCATGGCTATTTTGACTAATTCAGTTTGCTAAAAAATAACCTAAATGGAAGGCCAAATAAGATTGATGGAATCAATGATATTGGTCCACACTATATCCTTGAGGTCTCCTAGTGGCTTTTCTAGAATCAAATCATTTTCAATAATTCTTATTCTTTCTACCATCCTTTGGTTTTTCTGAGTTTCTTCTTTGTGTTGTATTTGTGAAAGTGAACAACTAGTTTCTAGGCTTGTCACTTGCTCTCTGAGTCTCTTGAGTTCTGTGGCCTAGATGCTCATTTTTTCCATAGCCTTAACCAATTCATCTATCTTTTCTATTGTTATCCTTGTATTGGTTGATGTACCTGTGGCTTAAGTAGTACCTGCTACTGGCATTGTTGTTACTTTCAGAATCGTTGGTGCCAAGGAAGTTGCCAGGGTGGAGGGTACTGCTCGGGAAATTGTAGGTATTACAGTCTGAGGAGAGGTGGCTAGCTCACACTACTTGGACTATATAAAATTCTCCAATTATTTCTCAGTTTCCTTTAATTGATCATTTAACTTAAACACTAGGTCCATAAGTTCTTCCTCCTTCTATTTTTCTAACACTTCAGTAGTTTGAGGATGGTGAAGAGGAGGAATCTTGAGCTGCTTCTATAGTGCAACTATGCCATCATTTTTATTCTTTATTAATTGCTTTGTTGCTTTTAAATCCTTGGGATCATGTCCTAGCTCTATGACCAAGTCTTCCAAAGTCTTTATTCTAGTGCCTTTGGCCTAGGAAGATGCCTTTTCCAATTGAAGCTGTGCAGATGTGTTATTTAGTGAGTTCTGTAGTTGATGAGATGTGATTGCTTTGTTGGTCAATGTAGTTTAGACCATTTCACCTGTTTGTTTATGCAACTCTATTTGGTCAATAGAATGAATATCCTTTGCCAAAACTTCAAAATCAGTTTTCAAATAGTCAGCCACTGATATTGGTTGTTGCACAGTTGGTTTAAGAAAGTTCATCTGCATCTTGCCTTCCTTTAAGTCAAAGGCTGACATCAGCCTTGTTTGGTTTGTTGGAGCTAGTCTGAGGTAATGAGCATAGGTTTGAGCCTTTAGTTTTTCATTCCTTGCCTTGATTTCTTTGTACTTTTCTTTGATATCCTAGCTCTGACTAGAAGGAGTCCTGAAGAAAGATACCTCTATGCTCTGTTGCCTTTCTGGAACTGTGAGGTAGATGGTGTACCTCCTGAAGGGATAGTATGCACACTATCAGTTCTTCACTATGTTTCCTGCTATTTCCTCGGTGTATTCCTGTTTAGAAAATGGGTTTAACCTTTGCCTCTTAGCATAGGTTTGATTAACAGGTATGGTGGAAGGAGTGGCCTCCTCTCTGTCTCTTTTCATATTTTTCTCCTCATTTATAGGAGTTTACAAAATGGGGGGATTGCTCATATTTTATTTTGTTTGATTGAGCTCCTCTGAAATCTCAGGTAGCTCTGAATCTTCTACCTATTGTGATGATCCTGGTTGGCCTGATGGCCCTACTTGCTCCAAAGTCTATCCACTATGTTCCTGTGACTGCCTTTGAGATTGAGTTTCTCTAGGCGCCTGTACAAATAAATCTTCATCAAGCCTCCTATCTAAAGCCATCAATACATTGTCAACGGCAACCTTTGTACTATCTTGATATACTAATGTGTTTTCCACCCATTCTTTTCGATTGGCATACTATTCAATTTCTGGGATCCTATGGTGGATGTAAGGAGATAGCTTATTTTTCTGTCTCCTATTACAAATAAAGTTGTGGGGATCATAGGTCCACATGAAACTCTATTTTAATTTCAACCTTTGGAGTATTTCATCTGCCTCCTTTCCTGCTTCTCTACTGTTACAAATGAAAGGGCCAAGATGATATTTTATTCTTATTTGGGCTTTTTCTTGGTTCTAACAAAATGCACCTCATCTGAATTGATTATTTGTCCGTAGTACTCCATATCAAATAATCTGATGGGGAGGTACTTTTGCATTTTGTAAGGTGGTAACTCACATCCATAGATTCTAATTTCTGTATGGTTTTGGTACAAGTACCAATCCCCTACTTTGTATTGCTTTGACAATTGCAGGATCTTCCTGATGTCTGTACTAATTCTGGGAGGAGGGCTTCCTAGCAACATGGTAGCCATTGTGTTTACAAATAGATCAATGAAATTTGTATATGGGTAGGGAGAATTAGACCTATGGAACAGAGGGGTCCAGAAGATGACAGATCTAGGATTCCCTTTGGTATCAAGTTTTTGGACAGAGAAGGGAAACTTATCAGTCTGATAGTAAAGAAATAAATGGTACAGGACTGATGAATATTTGAACACTCTTTCATTTTCCAATCTCAGAAACTGATCATGCATCTTATTTGAGATGAATTTTGCATAATCAAATTTGACTGCAGGAGGCTAGCCAGGGGTAAAAATAGACATGTAGGCAAAAATGATATCATCTACATATTCACTAGTGGTAAAACCTAAAATGCATGATATCATTCATGTGATATCTTTGCCTAGACAAGAAAAGAAGCATGACATGTAAGGAGGGGGGTCTTTTGGCATGTATTTCTCTTCAGCAATGAAAGTCTGGAGGATTTGAGTACTTCTGGAACTAGATAGCTTGGAGAATCTGTCAAGCAAGTCATCCATGGTAAGGGGGGTGAGGTTTTCACTAGGTAGTAACTATAACATCTCATATATGGATTCTGTAGTGATAGTAAATAGGAATTTCTGATTTGGGGACATTATAGCTCTCATGATAGGGTCATATTTTGCATGACACTAGTGAAAAATCTTCGGGAAGACATGGACATTGGGGAATAGATATTTGGGCAGGTTTGATTCCTAGAGGCCTATATTATCTGCATGGTTCAAGTATTTATCTCGGTGTCTGCATTGCAATTTCAAACGGGATTCTTCAAAGATGAGGTCTTTAATCTAAAAATATTTGTCAGCCAGGGGAAGATGGTCTAAATCTATGTGGGGAGTAGTAATTGGCATGACATTCAAAACAATTGGGGCATCCATCCTTGGTTCTCGTGGATTCAAGGAAAGGAGCAAAAAATTTCAGGGAATATGGAAAAATGGGATTATCACAGAGTATCTCAGGACTATTAGACAACTTAACTTACCAAATTACTTAATTTTTAAAGCAATTTAGCTCAGGTTTGGAATAAAAATAGGGTTTCTCAGTCGAAAATAGGGTAAATACCTGGTTTCAATTGTCTGAATGGATTAATGGTACTAGTGCACTGTTCGCAGGGAGTGCATGGGTCTGCAATGGTAATCTGGAGTTTGGTGGCTTCGGGAGGTTGACGGTTGGTAGCGGGTTGACAATTTCGAATGTACTCTGCGGTTGCATGGAGAACAAAAGGTTTTTTCTTTTTTCTTGTTAAAAACAGAAATAATGAGTATTTTTAGTTTATCTGCAAAGTTAATGAGTTTTGGCAGGTATAATGGAAAAGCGACAGTTTGCGCCAATTGACGGAGGTGACGTTTTGTCATGTAATGAATGTGGCAAGTGGAGGCGGTAAGCGGAATCTTTAGCACCGCTTTTGCGGACTTGCTGGTATATGGAGAGGTCTGCCCGATGCCATCCATCGGGCGACACATAGCAGCAGGGTGAACAGTGAAACCGCTCACATCAGGAGAGTAAAGCTCAACATCAAAGGCCACCCGATATGAGCAACAACCGTTCGATCTGAAGGGGTCAGATCGTACACTGGTCAAGAATGCGATTTTATTGGGGAGTTAATGGAGGGGCCCGACAAGATTTTAATTGCGGGTTAGGGCGGCTTAATGATGTCGGGGGTGAGCTGTTTGGAGGAAGGTTATTAATTAATCACAGTTTGATCAATTAATCCCTTTTTGTATGGCGGAGGGTTATGGCTCTTAATTAGTCACAAATCAACTAATTAATCCATCTAATTTATTTACTTAATATGGTTTATATTCCAAACCATTGAGGCAGGATATTTAACATTTGGGATTTTAATTAAATATATGGGAAAGGGGTTTATTTTTCGGGAGTTAAATATAATAAAAGTTAAAGTTAATATGAAATGGAAATGGGAACAAATTGCGCTAAGTATAATGTCTTGACACATTTGTTCATGCATTTAAATTTACACATTATAACTTAGGCTTAATGCTTTTTGTGGGTTTTTATGTAAAAAAAGGGGGTTTTAGGTAAGGTTTATTACTTTCCCTAGGTAAATGGTAATTTCACCATAGGAAAATGGATTTTTAGGTGAGATGAATGTTTATGGAGGGAGTGAATGTTTGTAAGGGGGTTGTAATACATAAACCTTATAAGTTATTGGGCCAAGGGTCTGGTCCCTCTAGAAGTCAGAGAAATGCTTTGAGCCCTTTTATTTTAAGGTTTTAGGTACTTTGATTTTTGTTTGTGGGAAATTAGTGAAAAGGCAAAATGAAGGGGGAAATTAATCACTTGACTTTGTAATTGTTCCATTGTCATCCATACTTTAAGAAATCTTATGATGAAATTAAATGACATGATTTTATCCAATAAATTACCATAATTCTACAACCATTCACCTTCTTACCCATCTACACATCCTACCATTTTTCTACTCTTTATTAGGGTGCACTTAAACTGGAAAACCCTTATCAAAACTTTTATTTTCTTTTATAATAGAAATCAATATAAATCTATCCTTATTACATCTAAGGGCTCAGATTAAACTGTTGAGATCCTTTTTTATTTACTCTACCTATCTACTTATCTACCAAGATTAAACTGTTCGGTTAGATTTTATTCTCTATCTCTAAGCATGAAATTGAAAACATGGAATAACCAAGATTAAACTGTTTGGTTACCATGGATTGTGGCATAAACAACAATTTACACAATCATTATTGTACAAAAAGTAAAGTAGCAGTGGCATTTGGACTTGCACACTTTCATGGTCTTTTTATTTTTCTTGGGGTTCATTTTTCATCTTTTATTTTTGACATCTTTTCATTCTTTTTGTCCTTTGATTTTTCTTTTAGGACATACCCTCTTTACATTTTTCAATTTTTTGATTTTTTACAAATATGGAAAACATTTGCAGAAAGCAAAGGTATGTACATATTACAGTTTTGACCTCATCCATTCAAAAATTATGACACCTATTGGTATAGGAACATAACAGAAGGCTCATCTACCCAGTATAAGTTTAACCCTTTTCTAGAATGGGATAGACTAGTTACAAAAAAGGAATACCCTAGTTTTCTATGGCTAGGAGGTTCTCCCTTGTATACTTTTATCTCTTTTTTGGGATTGGGGGACAAGTTTATGTGTTTGGAGTTGTACCATATAGATGAGTTTGTGTACTCCTCTAGCTGGTTACTCTTCTAGTAATATGGAGCATGTCTTGATACCTTCTATGTCATTGCATGATATCACATGGTGCTCATTAGTGATGTTGCTAGGTCATTCTTGTGTAGTGTTGCTATGTGTTCAAGGGAACTCTCATTAGGGGGCATTTGTTATCAGCCTATTTTTCTCCCTAGGGTTGGTGCCTCTAAGACATCATGTTGATTGAACTTTTACCAGGGCCTTAGACATTCCTTTTCCATTCATGACACCCAGTCGCATGGATGATGAACTTATGAGAGTGATTGGGACTTTCTAGTCACTCCCAGCATGACCTCATGGTAGTGACTACAATATTTTTCTCCCTATCATGTGCCTCCAACTAGGAACCTTTCTAGATTCTCATGGTTCGTAGGAGATCAGTTAGACTCATCACATGTTCAAGCTGGCTAGGGTTTATCATTGAATGTTTTTCATAACTTCTCATCATATTGAGCATCCAAATTCATCCTCTTAGCATCTCTCTTCATCCTATTTATATTGGATCACTTGAGAGGGCTAGGCTCACCAAAGCTAGAGCTAGAGAAAGTTTGAGTTTTAATCATGCTTGAACATTTGATTCCTGTTGAGAGAGACATCTTATGATGTTTATGTTGCTTGAGTCAATTTTTTGTCTATTGTAGTGGGGAGACTTTATTGGATTGTGGAGAGGCAACCTAGGTGGAAGCATATGTGTATGTTTTTACTGGATTAATGAAAATTCATGTTCTTACATGTATTTATATGTGTACAGTAGTCTAATGAATGTATTTTATAATTCTTTGAGCTAATGATCTTCATAGGAAGGTCACTTGTCATCCTTTTATGTTTCTAGTTGTGTGTAGGTGTTAATATCGAGTGTTAATAATGTAGATTGTTTGAGTGGAATTTTGGGATTCTGCATCAAACTCAAAACCCTTCACCAACCTATGAACACTTATTCTCTATAGCATTTAGATCTATTTGTATTATGCATGTGTGAAAATTGTTTTGGGGTTTATTTTCTATCCAATAGCCTTCTTATCTTTTTTTGTCTAGTGATCCATTTTGGATAAACGATCATGGAGCAATAGCTCCTTGCATGTAAATTTCATTACAACAAAAAGTGGTATCCCTTTTTATCAAAAAACAAGTTTTAAAAGTTTTATAAATGTGGGATAAGAGTGGAGCCTAATTACATGATAGATTGTTTTCATTCACAAGTCTTTTTCTAAGGGGAAAATTACACTAAATATTTGTTTCTTCATTGAGTTTCAAACCTGTAAAATCATAATTCAATCTTTAGATTCTATATAAAACTAAATCTAAAATTTGGGAAAGAACGATGGTGTCAAAATAGAAGAATATGAAAATCATATTTGGAGTAAAGCTTGACTATATTAATCGAGCTTCATATGTCGACATAATGGTGGCAAAAGGCTTGGACAAAAACCAATTGATGACATAACCACAAAGTCCTGAGTTTAATTTTTGAATTATATTTTTTAAAATAGTCAAGAAAAGAAAAGAGAAATACGTGATTGTTTCCTCTATTGGTAATTTTGAAATAAGTCATATGATTATTAAAAGTTACACCAAAGCATGCAACCTTTGATGAGTGCTAGATATATGAATCTGTTGATGGTGCTGGACTCGCCAACATTCAGGGGATCACCCTAGTATGAAGTCCCAACTAGACCACACACCATTTGGTGTGGGAGTCCCATCCGAGATGATGGCCCGGTTACCATTACCTTAAGGATTTTCCTCAACTCTTGCTTGTCAGCAGAAGAGAGTGGTTCGCTTTGTCTTCGAGAAGTGAGGTTCGCGTGTCCAGTGAATGTAAGTGTACTTGTGTCAATGGTTCTTTCACTGTGAGGGGAAGAAGGTGAAGGTGAGTTCCAGGTTGAAAGGGATCAATCCCAACCTAGCTAGGAACACACAACACAAAAGGACATACACAACTTCCAGCAGAGCAGTCAACTCAGATGTAGCAGTCACAAAATACAAGGTAAGATAACATGTACAACACTCACGGAATAGTCCGAACGAGTGCAACGGTTGTTACAACAAGGTTCAGATGAAAGGTTTTTCTGATGTCCAACAGAGCAGTCAACACAGATGGAACATCATTAACAACATATACAACACATTTCCATTAATAGATTATGCATTACAACAAATGAAATATTTCAAATGTAGAACATAAGTTAAAGCAACATGAATTACAAGTGTTAAGGATTAGTCTTACAACTGATGCAATACATGTGTGAAAATGTGTTGGCCTGTTAATAGGCTTATGAATTAAGTGAAAGTTCCAAGACACATCGTTACACCATATATCACTAACCCCGTCAGCGGGGCGTTGGCGCCACTACTTACTCCTCAAACAAAATATTACAAACTCTCTTGGCTATGTGGGAGGAGATGAGGTGAAAAGTCCTTTACATGTACAAATGAGGGGGTATTTATAGCCAAAGTTGAAAATGACCCTTGTGGCTATTCGACAACCCTCATGATCATTTCACTTCCATGAATCTTCGACTTACATGACTCTTTGTTCAACAAGTGGATCTCTTGGACTTCCACGTTACGTCACATTGATTGACAACAAGCCCATAGTGGAGATGTGGGCGACATGACTCATGACTGTGACACAGTTAAGTTCCCTCTATGGAAAAAGGTAACCCCTCTAGCCCTAGAGTGGGTCTAGTCACTGCACAGACAATACCAAAGAAAATTTCCTTAGAAAGTTGGTGTTATTAAGACCTACCTTCAATCTAACGTTCGATGAAGTCCTCGTCATCTTGCTCCAACTCTTTGTTTTTCTAGTCATTCATACTTGAAAACAACATGTAGAGAAACACCACAAACACAATAGAAAATGACCAAACAATCTACTTGAAGAGTCAAGGAACCTCAAGCTATCGACATACAATTTAACGCACGATATAGGAAACAAGCTATTGATTTGTGTTAATAGAAATCAAATTAAATCTTACAACCGAGCCTTGATGTTGTAAGCCTCCTTGAAGGGTCCTATCGGTATGTCTCCGTAAGCATTTACTTGTGAACCGTATCCCAAGGGAACATATGACTCTCTCTTCTATCCAAAAGGGTTGATACTAGAAAGCTCTCAAGCCAACTCTACTCAAACATCTCTCAAATCAAAATACAAATGAGGCTACTTCCACACTCCAACAATATTCTCTACCTCTACTCCTCTCTTAGAAACTTGAAACTATCAAATTACATCTAGCTATTATCTAGTTACATCCAAGCTAGCTGATGTTATTCATGGAGGAGATATTTATAGGAGGGAGAGGTCCCATAAGAGAAGGAAGGAAGATCTTATCTCTTAGGGAGGTTGTACAGAAGGCAGAACAACTATCCTAGAGGAGAAAGGTGAGCTCAACTGACTCAAGAACCAGCCCTAGGACTTCCCGTGAAGCAATTTCATCTCAAATTTTCAACGAGTTGCTGAAAAACTTGCCAAATCTGGCTCATCGTGGGTGTAACATAGGGACATAACGAAGACTTTTCTAGGGCTAGTGTTAGCTTGACCATCTTCATGAGGGGGATAACTTCTGACTCACGATGACCCAAAAACTTAAGTAAAAAGGGTCTTCTTCAGGGATAATGAAATGAGACACTCTTCCTGAGATTGCAAGGAAGGTAATGACACATAATTGGCAACATGACACAACACAATTGTCAGTAACACAGACTGGCAGTATCTGGGATCAGGGAATGCAGAGTCGGTGACAAATTACTGTGTAACAGATGCCCCCTAAAGCATGAAGGCCGAGAGAGTGGGATGGGTGAAATTCTTTACGAATCCATAACCGAAATAGAACGTCCTCGTGGAGAACCTGCAGATGCAAGTACAACTGATATCTATGATACATGAGTACATAGTGAAAGGAAATACATGTGCATAAGGCATGGGCGCAGCCATCCAGAAGATAAATATAAATGGTCTATGGTATGGATGCAACCATCCAATCAGGAAGACCACAAAAACAACTCAGGTATGGTCGCAACCATCCAATCAAAAGAGTCATGTATAAATCAATCCACACAACCTGGACTTGTGTAATCTGAGCCCAAGGTCTTGATTCCCAAGCTTACCACTATATAATTTCTAATATGTGAATATATGTGTTGAAGTCGAGCAGACTAGAAAATCACTTGATTACTGGCCAATGATGTGAACCATTAACAAGTGCGAGAGAGACTACTAGTAATGTAAATTGTTCTTAAGGTACTGCTAGTACAATCCACAAAGTGTGAAAAAATGATCTAGAGTTGAACACTTGTGAAGTCACCCTATTGAAGGCCAATGATGCAAGCCTGTCATTGAGTGCAAAGAACTTGCCATTGAGGCATGCAAGCTCTAAGGTACCAGAAAGGAGTCTCTAGGTCAACTTCCCAGATAATGAGTTGAAGTCGACAAGAAGCAACCGGTTGAAGGAGGGCCATAATGTTTCCCACATCATCGATGTGAGACAAAGGAACAAGATGATTCTGAATGAGATAGAGAATCTAAGGAAGGTGTGTAATGCTGCAAACTGTAGAAGGATTAAGCTCTTGAACATATTAGCGACACGACTCCGGAATTTGGTAGAATTTTGATACGAAAGGATCAACGGTCATGATGATGCAGCAGGGATCGGATGGAATGAAGCAAAATGAATAACCCAAAACCCGAAAGGCCAATGATAGAATGAGGATATACCAAACCAACACGAAGCAGAAAGAGTGTCAATGTCCAAGAGCGACAAGCTGCCATAATAACTAATACGATCAACAGAATGTCTCCAAATTTTCCCCCACCATTTCTGGCAAGTACCCCAATTATTTTTTAAACACAAGCTTGAAGGGGATAGCATATGCTTGTAATGTAAGTTCATCCTTCGGATGAATCCAACCTAGTGAGTTTCAATGAGCCCTAGGAAGAAGAAGCTCAATCTCGTCACAATGACAAGTCCAATGTTATCAAGGTTTAACGAGTCCGACATAGGTAAAACTCAGAGTCCTTTGCATGTTTAGAGAGTTTGAAAAAGACATGGAAAAGAAAACTCCAAAGGTCCCTTTTCGTAAATTTGTCCCTCAAACCTGAAAAGGTAGAACATAATATCCAAGTGAACTTATTCACCATGAAAGATCAATGTATACCTTTTTCGTAAATAATCTATCCCAGACTGGAAAAGGGGTAAACGTATATTGGGTAGATGACGCTTCACATCCTTTAACGAGTTCAAAGTGACAAGATCTCGATGATCTTTTCACGTTTCAAGAGTTAGAAAAGAGCTTAAAGATGACTCCAAGAGGGACTTTTTCATGTTTTTACCAAGTTCAAAAAAGTATAAAATATAATTCGCAGGGAAGTCACCACGGCTTGCGAAACCTGTTGCTGCACAAAAATAAGCGTAAGATCTAGTTTTGATATAAAAATAGGTGAAATAGTCAAAAAACCTAATTTACAAACCCTAATTTGACTAAAAAGGCTTATAAAAGAGTCATTTGGTAAAAAAAAAAAATTACTTTTCACCATTTTACCTCAGAGTGAAAATTTTACCCTCATGCATTCAAAATTTCAAGGGTTGACTGGAGAAAGATCAACAACCTGTCATCAAATTCATCCGGTCCAGGTAAGCTCTAATCGTTTTCCTACATTTTTACATAGACAATAGTTCATCTTTTATGGTTTGACCTGCCTCCAAGCAAGGATTTAGCACTGACATATGCATGGCGGTTGTCATGAGTCGTCAATTTGGGACCACAATGAACCAAAATATTCCACGGGGAGAAAACAGGGTGTTTGTGACTATACATGAAAAAGTTGTGAAGATCCTAATTTTTCCTAACGGGTGATTTTGGCTCAGCGCATCTGTTTAAAAAATAGGCGCGCTAAGTGTCAATTCTTAACATTTCTCAAAATTGAAGCCATTTCTTTGGATTTTAAATGCAACCAAAGTATTTATAATCCTCGATGTGTGCGTGCAGGAAGAAAAATGGTGATTGAGTGGAAATAACGAGAGTGTACTGGCGATGATGAACTAGCCATGGGAGACCAAAACTCTCTAGATGTGCTCAGGAACTGTGGTCTGCTGAAATTTTTCATGGTGCCTAGTCTGAGGGCACAACTAGAATTACTCCAATATCTGATTGGAGTGTGGGATCCGAATGAAGCTAAGTTCATTATCCGAGGGCAAGAGCTAGATATTGAGGCAACAAACATCTATTTCTTGACAGGTTTGTCACGGGGGGGGAAGGCCCCCCATGACTGGGACTCAGATCACTGGAGAAACTATGGACATGATGTTGGGAAGAATGTGTCCAGAGGTAGAGAAGTCAGATAAGGGCAGAAAGCTCAAGATTGCTACTGTCAGAGACTTGTCTCTTTGTGTCCTTCTCTTGACCATCACTAGAGTGGCTAGCTCACACACCCCTCACGAGGCCACCAAAACCCAACTCCGGCTGACTGCCGACTGTATGGATCCCACTGTCTTCAACTGGGCCGAGGCCATGGTTGATAACATGAAACAACAATTAACAAAGTGTCACCGAGGGGATGTAAAACAATTTGGGTATGGGTCCATCCTAGCATCATTCATCCTTGAGCGCCTTCATATCTTTCAGAGATAGGAAGCAATGGTAGTATGGTTGACTCCGTGGGGACCACGGATGACTCGGTGGGTGTTGTTGATGCCCAGAGGAGGCAACGATCAACATATGTCATGGAGACCCAAGTTTTTCCAATGGTTGGACTATCAGCTTGTTGTTTTCGAGGACTGGGCATACGCTGGGCTAGATTTCAAGGGTGATTCGGAGTTAGTACTTCCCCTTAGGGAACACTGGGACCACAAAGGTAACACATTTTGATTTTTTAAAGATTTTGTAATTATTTATGATTTTTTATATATGTTTTGATCACTATGTTTCAATCTGGTAGATGTTGGGCCAGAAATGCCTGCAGGTTTGTCTCTGATTACTCGGAGAGTTGAGTGGGAGTTTGAGATTCCTCCTCCTAGTGGATATGTAGAGGATGAGATTGCTTATGACCTGGAGGGATTGACGGAGGGAATCCCTGACTACATGAGATTTGAAGATGTCCCTCGATGGTACCAATGACACACAGCTGGGGTGTTGGGCAGGATTCACCTACTTCTCAGATGTGTGGTTCGAGCGGTCATGTGCTATAGAGAGAACCATGTAGATTAGACTCCTAGGTTTAATTTCTACCATTTTTGAAATACGTGTTGTCTTGTGATGTAAACGAACACATATTTTTTTAGAACTGCAATGTGCAACAGTGATATACATATATATACCTATGTTTTTTGCTATATGACTTATTATGTCTTTAATGATTTGCTTTCATAAATGCGCAAATCTCTATCTAATACATGATTTGCCAATGCATCAGTTAATGTATTTAGTCTTCTAGGAATGTTTCGATATGTAATATAATAAAAGTTCCTTTCTAGTAAATGAACATGTAAATACAACCTTAAAATTTGAGGATTTCTGATGGAATAATGCCCGTTGAGTTGAAGAACAACAAGCTGGGAGTCTATATTCACAATCAATGTGCGAATATTGAGGACAACAACCTCAGCTAGTAATTCAATGACTGCACTATATTCAATGACATTTTTTGTGTTACATCCTACACAAACACCTTGAAGATCCACCAACTCACCATGAGGATCATAGATAACCCATGCCGCAGAGGAAATATTTTGAATACTGCGACAAGCACCATTAGAAAAACTTACATAAGGTGTGATAGACATTTACATAAGAAGAAAAAAGGACACAATAAGCATCAAATGCTTAATGCACAAAAGACTCATGCATAAGATAAGTTGCATACCCTCCAGCATAACGATTCAAATTGAGGGACATGCCCCCAAGCTTCATTTCATTCGGTGAGGTGGATGGAATGAAGGTTCACTTGCGAGAGATTAGAAAGACTCGATTGGGATTTTATGAGATTGTAATCAAAGACTTGATTTGGAAAATGGAGTTGTTTCATTTCTTAACGAGGTTGACACATTAAAAGAACTATCCTCGCATCTGTGGCGTCAGTTTTTAAACGAGGTGGACAAATGAACAAACTATCCTCATAACTGTTGGTTCATTTCTTAATGAGCTTGAAACATGACAAGATTCCGTAGATCGGGATTCATATTTAACGAGGTTAACACCAGACCAAGAACTCTCCTATAACCCTTGTTTACTTTTGTTAACAAGTTCAACACAAGAAAAGGAACTATGCTTTGCCTCTTGTTTCATTTTTTAATAAGGTTGACACAAAAAGGAACTCTCCTCATAACCCTTGTTTCATTTTTTAATGAGCTTTACATGAGACAAGGAACTATGCTCATACCCTTGGTTTCATATTTTAACAAGGTTGACACAAGATCAAGAACTATCCTTGCCTCTTGTTTCATTTTTAACGAGGTTAACACAAGAAAAGGAACTCTCCTCATCAAAACTATTCATGGACCATATGAGAACATGATCTCGAAGAGGTCTTCACCAGATGGAAGGACCATGCTTTGGGAGGAATACATGTCATTGGGTACCAACGACAGATCAGGTTCCAATGCCCCCAGTACATGATGTATGAGACCATCGGCGTGATCAACAAAAAATGCAAAGATGGAACGGGTAGCCACATAATTGACCTGTGGCAGGGAAGGTACTTCTTGAAAACAAGAGTGATAGGGGATTATCCTTAAAAAGGAGGTATCTAGTGACTAATGAATGACAATTGATCAAGTGTCACAATTCTTCTATCGTGCGGAAAACAAACCACATGGAAAATCAAAGAAACAAGAGCTCCCATGACATAAATATAGTCACGTCCAAGGAGAAGATTGAAGTCTAATGCACTTTGGATGACCATCACATCTATATAGACGGTTTTACCACCCAAAGTAATAGGAAATTTTGGAAGGATCCCTAAGGGTTGACTAGTTCCTTCGTCGAAAGGGAATAGATTCTGGGTGACATGCACAAGCTATGGGGAGCCCAAAGCTTGCCAAGTAGTGGAAGACATGAGGCTAACAGACGCATCTTCATCCAATAGAGTGCTAGGTACTTCCTTATTAGAGGTGTGTATGGTGATCTGGAAAGCCACATAAGATGGGAGGCGGAAAGTAGTCAAGTGACTCCAATCGAAGGAAACGATAGAACTACTTGGTGGTGGTATCATGTGATTACCCCCATGCACTACAGGAATAGAAGAAGGACTCTCTTGAGCAGCCAGGACAGGAGGGCCATCCATTGATTCACGAGAATCTAAAGAGATGAGAAGAACATGAGCAGTATGATCATTATGCACTTTCAGAACAGAGTGAGCAATCGGTGGTGAAATCAAGTCGACACTCGCTTCGACTAATGGTTGGTCGAGAACAGACACCAGAGAGTCAGGTTCAGGAAGAGTAGGGTGGGTAAGAGATGAATCTAAGTCAATCTCTTTATCAACCGGGGGAGGGTCAGAAGAAAGCCTCTGATAACCAATAGGGAGTTGGAGGTGAGAAGCTGTAAGGTTTTCTAAAATATTAGAGGTTGTATCCATAAGAGGAAAAAGGTGAAGAAGATTTTCTCCTTCACATAAGTTACAGAGAAATCTAATATTCCCTTTCTTCTTACCATCACTAGCTAAGAGCATAGAATCGGCATGATCTCCAGAGGTCGATGAGGATGGTCGATCTAAATTTTGAGACCATACCTCCAAAACTATAGGAATGCCATGGTAGTCTCGAAGGAGATGATCACCCTTACACAACCAGCAAGGGAATTTGACCTTCCATGGAGGATCACAAGGTTTGTCAATAGGGAGTGCATTTGGAGTAACATTCACACGGTCGACCCCTCGCTTAGCTGACTTCTTCTTTTTCATCTTCTTCTTCATCTTCTTAGCCTCCTAGTTACTATATCTCAAACTTTCACCAGGCGAAGTAGAAGAGGAAGGTGAAGAAACAGGGGAAGAAGTTGAGGTCAACCTTAGAATCATCATGGAGAGATTCAAATGAAGAAGATGGCGGGGCTGAAGTTGAGACACCCGGGATTACTGAGGTCGAAAATAACCAGATAGGTAAACCAATGGTTAACACAGGGAGGGACAACGTTGCCATATAAGGAGCACCAGCATTTCTGAAGGAAGGAAAAGGATTAGCGTTCCCTTTTGAGGGGAACCCTTGACTGGAAAACTCCAAAAATGTTGCCATTGGAATTGATGCTAAAGAATCACTAAGGAAATCAACTGTTACCAGGAATGTTTCATGGGAAGTTAATTTTAGAACATTGAAACAAAACTTTTCCTTTTCATGTTTTAAGAGTCGAGAAAAGGATGAAAGGTGACTCTATCACTTTCAATTGGAAATGAGCTCGAAAGAACAAGCACTCAGATGATCCTTTTACTTTCAAAGAGTCAAAAATGAATGAAAGTGACTGCTCTGGAATTCCAGGAAAGAGGTTTACCAGAGAAATCGTAAAACTGCATATACACCTTGGTAATAAAATGAAAGAGATGTTGGCATTATGATTCCGGTATGGCTCTATGTTACAGATGTTGTACTTGATGGCAACACCCTCAAGTGGCAATGCTCTGATCAGGCTCTCAAAATGTTGAAAATTAAGAGGTACGCAGGAGAATAGTTCAAAAGGTGCGTATACGCAGGTACACCGTAAAGGGACTGCGGCCACACACGCAGGTCACCTGTTCAGAAGGTGCGTACCCCCAGTTCACTTACTTCAAGGCAGAGAAGCACACTCACGTGGGGTTTCGTATGTTTGGCCCGTGGTACTTAGCCCGCCGTTCTTGATTCTATGGTTTTGGCCCGTGGTATTGTTTTATATTATTATTATTATTGAGCCCCATGTTTTGGGCCCCTTGTATTGGTTATCTATGGTATTGATCCATGATTTTAGGAAGATCTTGCCTATATAAAGCAAAGGAGATCACTTGGCTAAGTATCTTTTGAAAATTGAATATCTTAAGATCTGAAATATTGGGTTATTGTTTTGAAAAGCTTGATCTATATAAAAGTGAAGACAAAAGCGAATCTATGAAGGGTGATCTCTCAAGCGCATGATCAGATCTGAGCATCTGACTATCTGTGGCACACTGGGGGGACTGCCAATTCGGCCCTAATCAGAGGTATGCAGGTGATTAACGATGCAAGTGCATGGGTAGGCAGAGCAGAAGAAGGAGAAGTGCGTGGGTACGCAGAGCAGAAGAAGGCGCAGTGTGTGGGTACGCAGCGCGACAGAGGTTCAGGTGCGTAGGCACATGGAAAGTACGTGGCGCTTCAGAAGCAGCAGGTGTGTAGGTACACGGCGCAATAGCATCTGTGGGTGCGCGGCTATAGTAGCAGTATGCGGCGCGATAGTATCTGTGGGTGCGTGCCTACAGTAACAGTACACAGCGCGATTGAAGAAACAGTGCGTGGGTACGCGATGCGGAAGAAGGGTCTCTGCGGGTATACGCAGGAGAGCAGAAGGTGAAGTGCGTACGCACGCAGGCCAGAGAAAGAAAAACTACGTATCTGTCTTAAGACCTTTTGTTGGCTGAATTTTTCTGTTGATAAGGTGTTCTGGGTTTAGTTTACTGTTATTGTTGATCTGGTTACTGCAGTTGAGTGGGTGATTTACTTGTACTCAATGATCTCTTGATGTTTATGGATCCAGTTTGAAAATTTATGAAAAGTGATCCTTGAAAGAAAAGAAGTAGGGGGTTGTAGCTCCCTTCCAGTAGTGACTGGAAAACGAGAGAGAGTTGTAGCTCTCTGCAGGTTGCAGCCTGCGTACTGGTAAAGGACTTCACCAGTACAAAACCATTGTAAAAGGAGTTTCTAATTTGAAAGAAGATAGAGACATATTGCAGCAGGTGGTTTTTACCCACATTGGGTTTCCACCTTACATCTGGTGTTCTTTGGTGTGACTATTTGTTTTCTTTGTTCATATGGTACTGACATGCAAAAATAATTCAAGGTATAAATAAGGAAGATTTATTAAAAGAACTTGATAATACTGATTCACCCCCCCTCTCAGTATTATTTCCAACAATTGGTATCAGAGTAGGTCCTTCAGAGAAGCTTGATCGCTTGAAGGAAGATCATTCATCATGAGCAACTACAAGAGGGAAGCATCAATCAGGCCACCAATCTTTGATGGGACAAACTTCAATTATTGGAAGGTAAGAGTTACTGCCTATCTTCAATCTCTTGGTACAGAAGTTTGGGATATCATAGATACAGGCTACACTTTTCCTTCAGCTACTCCTATATATTCGGCCGAGAAGAAGAAATATGAAACAAATGCTAAAGCAATCAATACTCTGTTGGGATGCTTATCTCAAACAGAATTCGTGAAGGTTATGCAATATAAATCCGCAAAAGAAATATGGGACAAGATTTTCTTGAGCTACGAAGGAGATGAACAGGTAAAGCGTGCTAAGCTTCAAACCCTCAGGATTCAGTATGAGAATCTCAGAATGTATAATGATGAAAGTGTGGCTAACTATTTCCTTCGGGTAGACGAGATTGTTAATTACATGAAAAAATTGGGTGAAGAAATAAAAGAAGCTATTGTGGTTGAAAAAGTTCTAAGATCATTGTCCCCCAAGTTTGAATCTAAAGTGTCTGCAATAGAAGAAAAAGAAAATCTATGAATTCTTACTATGTCGCAGCTACACGGAATTCTAACTGCTTATGAAATGAGAAAGGGAGGTCCATCAGACAGAAGAGAAGTTGCTTTCAAGGGTTTAGGCAAAGGAGACTATTATGAAGCAAGTCACGTGCCAGAAGAAGAAGAAGAAGAATCAAACTTTGTCAGAAATCTTCAAAGGGGTACTGGAAGGTTCAGAGGTAAGTTACCTTTTAAATGCTTTGCTTGTGGAAGAGTAGGTCACTATGCTGCGAAATGTCCTCATAAGGATAAAGGAAAGGAACCTACTAGATGGAACAAGAAACAGATTGCAAATAAGAAAAGCTACTACACTCATGAAGATAGTGATGGTCTATCAAATAGTGATGAAGATGAACGAGGTAATGACTATAAACTTTTAATGGCATTTGAAGATGATGATTACATGGATGCTATAGATGTGGATAGCTTTTGTGAAGAAATTTCTAGACTCAAGACATGTATAGAAGAAAAGAATAGGATCATTGATACTCTACAACTTCAAATTGATGAAAAAGAAAAATATCTTGAAAAGTTAGAAGGTGAAATTGTTGGTCTTAGAAAAGAGATTGAGAAAACAAAGGCTATTAATCTTAAGTTTGTCAAAGGATCTGAAACTCTAGATGAGATCATCAATGTACAGCGTTCTCCTCTAAAAAAGACAGGTCTGGGCTATAATGGAGAAACTTCTCAAGCATCCACCTCAAAGAGTTATCTTGATGCAGCAAGAAGGAATGAGCAAAAGCACAATGGAGATCACCAGGTAAAGCAGGGACCAATTATAAACAAAGACTATCAGGCAAATCAGGGGCAATCCGTCTTAAGGATGAACAAAAGCTACAACCAACCACAGGTAAAATCCTCTCAATTTGCTTCAAGAATGAATGACAATAGAAATTACAATCGTTTGGCCGGAAGATTTGATAACCGCAGAAATTTCTTCAATGGACAATGCTTTTCTTGCCATAACTTTGGTCACAAAGCAGCTCAATGTGTTGCATATAAAACGATCATGACTAGAGAAGCTCAAAAACAAAGAAGTATGATCGGGATTACAAAAAGGACCTATAACAACTTTTCGGTTCTTGAAAATGAAGTTGAATGTTCTATCTGCAATAACTTTGGTCATGAAGATTCTGAATGCAGGAGCAGGTTTTAGCAGACAAAGGAACAAGCCCCAAGCACCAAAACATGGAGAATAAAGGAACCACAAACAAAAAGATGTGGGATAGCATTTTATGCAGAGGGACAGGAAAATCTATGGTACATTGACAGTGGATGTTCGAAGCATATGACAGGTGATAAAGAAAAAATTGAATCATATTCTGCTCTAGAAAAGGGAAAGGAAGTTTCTTTTGGAAATGATACTCCTGCAGCTATAAAAGGAAAAGGCACTGCTCAGTTAAAAGAAAAGGTCAAAGCTGGAAATGTTTTGTATGTTGATGGATTGAAACATAATCTTCTAAGTGTCAGCCAGATGTGTGATCAAGGAACCGAGGTGATATTTAGAACAAATGGATGTTTTGTTCGTGATCTTGATACAGGTAAAACGGTGATCAAAGGTAAAAGAACTCCAAATAATCTATACATATTTGAAGAAGGACAACAACAATGCTATCTAAGCAAGGATGATGAACACTGGTTATGGCACCGGAGGTTGGGGCATCTAAGCTTTTCACAAATAAGGAAAGCATGCAAATATCAGGCAGTTCGCAGTCTTCCAGATATCAAAATTCCAGAAAACACCATATGCAAATCATGTCAGTTTGGAAAGCAAACCAGAACTAACTTTCCAGAGAAGGAAGGATCAGCTAGCATGCCTCTTGAGCTTGTACATACAGATGTATGTGGACCATTCAAGAAAAGGACACCTCGAGGAGAAGAATACTTGATATTATTCATTGACGATTTCTCCAGGTTTGTCTGGTTAGGACTTATGAAGCACAAAGATGAAGCATTCGAAAAATTCAAATCCTTTAAAGCCTTGGTTGAAAATGAATCAGGATACAAAATTAAGTGCCTCAGATCCGACAGAGGTGGGGAGTTTACCTCAAATGAATTTTTTGATTTCTGTGAAGAACATGGGATAAGAAGAGAATTCTCTACAGCTAGAACTCCTCAGCAAAATGGAGTAGTGGAAAGAATGAACAAAACAGTCCAACAAATGGCTCGTGCTATGCTTGATGAGTCTGGAACTCCCGCAACTTTCTGGGGTGAAGCTGTATATGCTGCAGTTGTTATTCTCAACAAAACAAATGTCCGGGTGAACAACACTCAAACTCCTCATGAGCTCTGGTATGGTGAGACTCCTTCGGTAAAGCACTTCAAAATCTTTGGGAGCAAATGCTATATTAAGAATACTGATGAGCAACTTGTCAAACTTGAACCTAGAGAAGATGAAGGCATTCTTCTTGGTTATTCTCCATACAGCAAAGCATACAAGTGCTACAATAAAAGACTTGGAAGAATTGTTGACAGCATTGATGTAGTGGTTGATGAGAAGGGATACATTCCTAGGCAAGTAAATCATGAAGATTTCGAAGAAGATGAAAACTACCCTCAAAGATAGAATGATGAAGAAGAAGAACCTCAAGAAGAACCAGAGGAGCAGATAAGGATAGAAGAGAAGACTCCATCCAGATATGTTCAGAAGAATCATCCAGAATCTCAGATTTTGGGGCAGAAAGAAGCAGGTGTACAAACAAGAAGAACAGTTGCAGAAGCTTCAAGCTATTTGGCATTACTCTCTTCCACTGAACCACAAAATGTGAAAGAGGCATGCAAAGATGAATGTTGGGTGAAAGCAATGGATGAAGAACTTGAGCAGATCGAAAAGAACAACACTTGGGAGCTGGTCCCTAGACCAAAGGTTAAGAATGTTATAGGGACAAAATGGGTCTTCAAAAATAAATTGAATGAAAATGGAGAAGTAATTAGAAACAAGGCCAGACTTGTTTGTAAAGGGTATGCGCAGCAAGAAGGAATAGATTTTGAAGAAACCTTTGCTCCTGTTGCAAGACTTGAGGCCATCCGAATGTTCCTTGCTCTCTCAAGCTTTCAAAACTTCAAAGTATTTCAAATGGACGTGAAATCAGCCTTCTTGAATGGAGACTTGGAAGAAGAAGTAATCATTGAGCAGCCAGATGGTTTCATTCTTGGAAATGATCCAAATCTTGTATGCAGATTGAAAAAGGCTCTCTATGGTCTCAAACAAGCTCCAAGGGCTTGGTACTATCGGTTGGACAAATATCTTCATCAACAAGGTTTCTCAAAAGGATCAGCAGACAACAATCTTTATATAAAAATTGAAAATGACAAATTGCTAATACTTGTTGTGTATGTAGATGACATTATCTTTGGCAGCAATGAAGAAGCTATGAGTCAAAGCTTTGCATTGGTGATGTAGAAAGAATTCGAAATGTCCTTGCTGGGAGAACTGACATATTTTCTTGGTTTGCAAATCCAACAAAAAAAAGGAGGGATCTTTTTGTCTCAAACCAAGTATCTCAAGCAGATTTTGAAGAAATATGGCATGGAAGATGCAAAACCAGTATGTACACCCATGGTCACAGGATGTAGCCTCAGTGCAAATGATGAATCAACAGCAGTGCATCAACCAATCTACAGATCTATGATTGGAAGTCTACTTTATTTGACAGGTACCCGACCAGACATCATGCATGCAGTGGGAATAGTTGGAAGATTTCAAGCAAATCCAAAGGAAACTCATCTTCAGGCAATAAAGAGAATCTTTAAATATCTTCAAGGGACTCAAAATTATGGCTTATGGTATCCTAGAGATACAGATCTCACACTTCATGCTTATACAGATGCAGATTGGGCAGGAAGCGTGGATGACAGGAAGAGCACAAGTGGTGGTGCGTTCTTTATGGGTTCCAGATTAGTATCTTGGTTCAGCAAGAAACAGAGTTCGATTGCCTTGTCTACAGCTGAAGCAGAATATGTTGTTGTTGCATCTTGCTGCACTCAACTCCTTTGGATGATGTAGACCTTGCAGGACTTTCAAATCACTTGTACACCAGCTATCTCCATCTTATGTGATAACACAAGTGCAATCAGCATTTCAAAGAACCCAGTCATGCATTCAAAGACCAAGCACATACCGATCAAGTATCATTTTCTCCGGGAACAAGTACTTGAACAAAAGGTCAAGATGGAGTATGTTCCTTCTAAGGAACAAGTTGCTGATATACTCACCAAACCATTGCCCAGGGAGACTTTTGAATACCTCAGGCAAAAGCTGGGGGTTGTTGATGCATCATCTTGTTGAATCTCTTCTGATGTTTGATTGTATGCAAGGCTCATCTGGGGCATATGTGTACATGTGCTGGGTTGCGGATTGGTTGAAGATCGAATGGCACAGGTTCAGGGGGAGCATATAATGCATCGTTGGCATTATGGAGGAGATTATGGATGCTGGTCTGAATATTGCTGCAATATGTCTCTATCTCTTTCATGGTCATTTATGGTGTTTGGTGGATTATGGTTCTTCTTTGCAGATTTGGTTCATATTCAGGGGGAGCATAACCCTTTGCCCTTGATGTCAAAGGGGGAGAATGACGTTGAAGATTTTGAGGCTGCCATCAAGTCCAAAGGGGGAGATTGTTGGCATTATGATTCCGGTATGGCTCTATGTTACAGATGTTGTACTTTATGGCAACACCCTCAAGTGGCAATGCTCTGATCAGGCTCTCAAAATGTTGAAAATTAAGAGGTACGCAGGAGAATAGTTCAAAAGGTGCGTATACGCAGGTACACCGTGAAGGGACTACGGCCACACACGCAGGTCACCCGTTCAGAAGGTGCGTACCCCTAGTTCACTTACTTCAAGGCAGAGAAGCGCGCTCACGTGGGGTTTCGTATGTTTGGCCCGTGGTATTTAGCCCGCCGTTTTTGATTGTATGGTTTTGGCCCGTGGTATTGTTTTATATTATTATTATTATTGAGCCCCATGTTTTGGGCCCCTTGTATTGGTTATCTATGGTATTGATCCATGATTTTAGGAAGAGCTTGCCTATATAAAGCAAAGGAGATCACTTGGCTAAGTATCTTTTGAAAATTGAATATCTTAAGATCTGAAATATTGGTTTATTGTTTTTAAAAGCTTGATCTATATAAAAGTGAAGACGAAAGTGAATCTATGAAGGGTGATCTCTCGAGCGCATGATCAGATCTGAGCATCTGACTATCTGTGGCACACTGGGGGGACTGCCAATTCGGCCCTAATCAGAGGTACGCATGTGATTAACGGTGCAAGTGCGTGGGTACGCAGAGCAGAAGAAGGAGAAGTGCGTGGGTACGCAGAGCAGAAGAAGGCGCAGTGCGTGGGTACGCAACGCGACAGAGGTTCAGGTGTGTAGGCACAGGGAAAGTACGCGGCGCTTCAGAAGCAGCAGGTGCGTAGGTACGTGGCGCAATAGCATCTGTGGGTGCGCGGCTACAGTGGCAGTACGCGGCGCGATAGTATCTGTGGGTGCGTGCCTACAGTAACAGTACACAGCGCGATTGAAGAAACAATGCGTGGGTACGCGGTTCGGAAGAAGGGTCTCTACGGGTATACGTAGGAGAGCAGAAGGTGAAGTGCGTACGCACACAGGCCAGAGAAAGAAAAACTGCGTATCTGTCTTAAGACCTTTTGTTGGCTGAATTTTTCTGTTGATAAGGTGTTCTGGGTTTAGTTTACTGTTATTGTTGATCTGGTTACTGCAGTTGAGTGGGTGATTTACTTGTACTCAATGATCTCTTGATGTTCATGGATCCAGTTTGAAAATTTATGAAAAGTGATCCTTGAAAGAAAAGAAGTAGGGGGTTGTAGCTCCCTTCCAGGAGTGACTGGAAAATGAGAGAGAGTTGTAGCTCTCTGCAGGTTGCAGCCTGCACACTGGTAAAGGACTGCACTAGTACAAAACCATTGTAAAAGGAGTTTCTAATTTGAAAGAAGATAGAGACATATTGCAGCAAGTGGTTTTCACCCACATTGGGTTTGCACCTTACATCTGGTGTTCTTTGGTGTGACTATTTGTTTTCTTTGTTCATATGGTACTGACATGCAAAAATAATTCAAAGTATAAATAAGGAAGATTTATTAAAAGAACTTGATAATAATGATTCACCCCCCCTCTCAGTATTATTTCCAACAAGAGAAATGACCAAGGACTTCTTGTATGGTAGTCAATCTTCTCGAATGCTGTGTTTGGTGCGTTACGACTCGTAAGGCGGTAGACTCAGCTTCCTATGGATAATAGGATGATAACCTAGTCGAGTCTCCCAATATATACGCGATAGTATGGGGAGCACAAATCTGTACTGGTATCTATTGCATGGAAAATTTTAGGGGCGAATGTTCGCCCTTTGGCGAAATTAAGGGGTTTTAAATTTTTATTGGGCGAACATTTTGTATCATAGTACACTTTTACAAATCTCCTCAAATAGCCCACCTTATTTTAAGGGAGAGGGTAAAAAAGGTAAATTGAGCCCTTGAAATTAGGAGTTACAACCTTCCATGCCCTAATTTTCAAGAATAGGTTTTACTTAAGTGAATCCTATGGGCCAAATACCATATTTATAAAAGAGGTATGGTAAATTAATAAAAATATAAATAAATTAGAGGTATGGTAAATAAATAAAACATTTTTTATATTTACTCCATAAGTCACCTTATATACATGCAAGGGTGTAAACAAATAAAAATATAAATAAAGTGGAGATATGGTAAATAAATAAAAATATAAATAAACTAGACGCATCGTAAATAAATAAAACCTCTTTTTATATTTAGTCCATAACCCTCTTTCTATTTATGAAGGCTCAAAAAAGAGGTTTTATTTAAGTGAATCCTATGGGCCAAATATCATATTTGTAAAAGAGGTATGGTAAATTAATAAAAATATAAATAAACGAGAGGTATGGTAAACAAATAAAACATTTTTTTTATATTTACTCCATAAGTCACCTTATATTTACGAACACTCAAAAAATGCGTTATATTTAGGTGAAACCTATGGGCAAAATACTATGGGCCAAATACCATGGGATAGATTATTATTAATACCATGCAAAAAGACATTATTAACCCTAATATTAGTATTAATAGAAATAAAAATGGCACATGGTATTGACCCATGGTATTCACGTGGAATGTAGCCTATTTAAATGGGGGAATTAAACCAGCATAGATCCATCTTTACTCTTGATCTACTAAGCTCTGAGAGGTATCAAATATCGTGATATGCAAACTAACATAGAGTGAAAAAATATTTGATCCCTCTCGAGGCTTGGTGGATCAAGAGTAAAAATGGATGTTGTAATTTAATGTATGTTAAACATTTTAACTTGGTTAAAATAAAAAATAAAATAAAAATCAATTATTAATTTTATTAATTTTTATAAATTACTAATAGTAATTTTTAAGCTCCAGGTTTATGATAACCCATGGTATTGACCCATGGTTAAACCATGGTATTCATGTAAGCATAGACTATTTAAAGGGGAAATTCTATCATCTTAGATCCATCTTAATTTTGGGTCTACCAAGTGCTCAGAGGGATAAATAGATTTCATCCCCCTAAGAGTGGTAGATGTGGAGTTAAGATGGATATAGGTTGGCTTTTACGATAATGAAGATATTAAATAGACTTAGGAAATTATATTGTAAAAACATATTAAGGTGAATGGTTAAAGCTACATTTAGTCACTTCACAAAATTTAGTAAAAAATACCAATATCTCCATTAATATTGGTTTTTAACTTTTTTTTATTTAACAAAAAATGTTCAAAACAATGAAACCTTATCACTCTTTCCACACCACCCTCGCAGAAGATTTCTCACCATTTTTCAAACATTCTCAATATGATATCTTCATGAAAAAGTTTAGGTACTGATGTTGGATTAGTTGTTTGAAAAATAAGTTGGTTTGTCCAACCTTTCATCTTCTGTGCTATTCTTAGTTTGTCCTAAGGATCTGTAGGGGTTGGAGCCATTGCACCATATTTTCCTAAAAGGTGGAGATTGTTCACCAAAAACGAAATTAATATACATGTTACAATGCTGTTAAAAAATGCGAGACCTATAAGGGTAGTGAATTATGCTAATAAGCAATTTAGATTAGGAGAGACATAATTAAATTTTATTATTTAATTGAAGATTTACAATTAAAATAATAATAAATCTACATTTATATATTCATATATTGATTGGAAGGATTCTCACAATGGTCACTTCTTTCAGTTAGATCCCCTTCAAGCCCTTGGGATACCTAATACTTTCTTATATAATATAGCTGGGGCTTGCTACTTGTTGGCCTATTGGGGTAAACAAAATTGACGTGTTTTTTCTATCTCGCAGTTGGAGTCTATGGAATAAGAAAGAAATTTGATGTAAAATTTGAGTTATCTATTTTTTATTGTTACACTGTAATTTGTCACCGACCCTGCATTCCCTGATCCCAGACATTGCTGGTCCATGTTATTGAGATCTGCCTTGTGTCATATTGCAAATTATGTATCAATGTATTCCTTGTCATCTCTGGAAGAATACCTCAGTTCACTACTCTTGGAGCAGACCCTTTTTTACATATGTTTTTGGGTTTTCGTGGGTCAGCATTTGTTCCACCCGCAAAGATGGCCAAGATTGAACTATCCCTAGCAAAGTTGTCGCTTTGTCTCTGTGTTGCACTCACGATGAGCTACTTTTGGAAAAAAAATTTAAAAAATCATCGAAGCTTCAAAGTGTAACAGCTTCATGGGCGGCCCTAGGGTTGGTTGTTGGATCAGATGAGCTCACCTCTCTCCTTTAGGGATGGTTGTTCCACCTTTTTTGCAACATCTGAAAGGGATAAGCTATTTCTCCCATCTCTTATAGAAGCTCCTTGTTGGGCATGGAAGCCCCCCAAGGCACATTTTGGGGCTTAAAGCCCAAGTTTTTACCAAGTCTTTTGTAAAAGATCCATGAATTGTGGGCATGGAGCGTGAAATTATGATAGAGTCACAAGGTTGTCTGCCCTTGTTTTTATAAGGTAATGTCGTCTTGATAAACCTACGCATGGTCACCAGACCATGGGATTGTATAAATAGAGCGAGGCTCTAAGTGTAGAAGATAGAGGAAAAAGGGAAGATAGAATGGAAGAGCATGAGAAGTCTAAGTGATTGAGAAGCAGTGTAAAGTGTGTCTTTGGGTCGTAGAGTAGGGGAAGGTTCTACAGCTGAGTGTGCAGAGGCCTAGTAGTCTGCAACTAAGTGCGCAGACCCCTATAGCTGAGTGCGCAGGGAAGGTCGAGTTTGTAATCGTTGGAAGAATCAATAAAGAGAAATTTTACAGTATTTTTGTGCATCTTTTCCAGTTTTAATATATGATTGGGTATAATTTGTAAGTATACTGTTTATATGCTGCATGAACTTATTTGAATGTTTTTTATAACTAATTATAACATAAGACATCCAAGTACGCGAAGGTGATTAATTGGTATAGGAAGATAAGTAAGATCGTGGGTAATAGCACAGAGTGTGGCCCTAGCAGTGCGGAAGCTCCACAATCCTTGGTTAAGGTTACACGAAGGCAGTGTATCATGGCATAAGGGACAGGGAAGTACGTGAAATGACCTGCATGTAAGGACAAACAGTGGGACCAATCGAACCTCTCATACATCTCAAGGGTATGAAAACCTGGTTCTAGCACCCTCCCTTACTACTTCAGGTGGGACCTCAGTCCGTGCTTCATGGACTGTTGTCGAAAGGGCGAGTAGTAACAATATTTGTTTGGCTAATTAACTCTGAACCTAGGTCAGGCCCCAAAAAGCCAAGACCTCCCACCTCATGAAGCCCAAGCAGAACTCTGCGGTAGGGGTTACAGTATTAGAGCTGTGAAAGTGGTTTGCGTGGAGTGGAAATGGTCGGGCTACTTATCCTGCTCTGGGTGCCACATTTCCACCGCGCCCTAATAACAATTTTCATCATCAGGCAGCTGCTCTGCCTAGTGCATGATGGTTGTTTGTGGCTGGAGGATCCCATCCCCACCATGACAGACTTGATTCACCGCATTTCTAGGCTTCCATGCAAAGGGGAGGACCCCGCAGACATCTCAAAAGGGAAGAGTAGTGACTGGGTCATCGCAGAGGCCATGAAGAAGAAGTACAAGCTGGCGAAGAAGAAAAGGGGCTATGCCATATCCAGCATCAATGATAAAGCAGTGAGAGTGGCGACCCAAATACTATCCGATAAGGTTATGCGCAAGTGCTGCGCGAATGAGGTACCTGTGCCGGTGGTAGCACTTGCTGAACAGTGTGCTAAGGGGGTCCAGTTTAACTGGTACGAGTTCCTCTGCAAGGAATTCTTGGAGAATTTCCACGAAGCTTAGGAATAGGGCAAAATGTTCCACTATGCATGGCTTCAGTCGTCCATAGTGCTCGTGGCAGGGGAATCGTCGGAAGATACTCAATTCCCCACAATTGATATGGATCTACCAGAGGCCACAAAGTACGCTTCGCTCTGGGCCACAAAGAATGCCAATAGGATCCACAACAATAAAATATTCTAGGTGCTCATGGACATGAACCTCAGAATGGGGATCAATTGAAAGCCATGGTTTTCACCCACTGCCTACAACATCATGTAGATTTTTGTAGAATTTAAAGCGGATATCCATAACATATACATCAGAGAGCGCAAGGACCCGGCAAAACAATGGAGGAAGCTACCCTTTGTAGTCACATATGATGTCATCTTTAATGTTCTAGAGACATGGCCGTTGGAGTGGCACTCCACATACATCACGGAGATAGAAAAATTAGCGGCACAAATGAAGAAAGAAGAGGCCAAATTGCACATTGCACAATTATCAGAAAAAACAAGGAAAAAGGTAGCAGTAGTAGAAGCACGGGTGGCATGGGACACTACACAAACAACAACTGAATAGGAAAAGGCCGTAGTAGCAGGAGTAGTGCAGGAAGTAGTTGTGAAGGCGCGTGAGGGCCAAATGTCACCTTCGCATGGGCAGGAAGCAGAGGAAGAAGATGGAGGCACAGACCTACAATCCGCATCAACACAGTTGAAGCGCCAAAACCAAAACGAGTGGACAGGGCCACACAAGAAGGTCAAGGCATCAAAGTTGTCTATTGACCCGATCAACCTAACCGAGGGTGATCTACACGACATCAATGAGACAATGCATGATGTCACCTTCGAGGCCCTCCAAAATTTCATGTAGGAGAACCAGATTGTGTTGGGGGCCCTAAAAGCACAACTACAGGAGTTGCAAGTGCGCCCTCCTCTGGCTGGTACCCTTTCGACCAGCCTCACAGTTGAAACAACGAAAATAGAAAAAATGTTGCATGCTCGGGTGATGAATACCATAGTGCTGCTAGAAGGGGAACTAGTGACAACAAATGAGGCCGACGGGCCTATGGTTAGCGCATTGAAGGGTCTCGGCATCAACATGGTTGCACTCCCATGGGAGACCTTATACATTCTGTAGGGTGGGATAAGTGTAGAACTACGGGCTAGGGAGAGTCCCGCACTACAAGTCCTCAGCGAGCAGAAAATCAATATGGAACAGTTGAGCTTGCAGCGCGATGAAGTGGTGTCACAGAATTGACTACTGGTACAAGTAGTAGATGAATCTTTTCAAAGTGTCCCGGAGCTGGCCATCCAAGGACGCACACTAGCAGAGGCGCATATCCACAGGTTAGCAGTAGGAATGCATGACGTGAGGGAGGAAATGAAAAATGTTTAGCTAGAGTTGAACCTTCAAATCGCTGAGATGCAGTTAAAGGCACAACCATCCACCCCTTTGGAAGTCAGAGAACAGTGTGCTAGCACTATTACAGTGGGACTGGACGAGATTGGCAGTGCAGTGCGAGACTTCACCAGCATGTTGGAAGAGTCGTTTAAGGTCCTCACAATTATGTAGGAGGACCCCAACATCCAACACTTAGAGACAAAGGTGTGAGAACTCCAAAAATAGTATGAAAACATGAAAGTAATTGTACAGATGGTGGCCCTCACTCAAAGGCTTGCGCGGATGCAACAGGCCAAAGCGCTGCAAGAACAGGTGGATGCGGCATGGCACATGGAAGCAATCCTGAAGGCATGCGTTCAACATTGGATCGAAAAGGCCTTTACCATCACAATAGAAATTGAAGGCAAGCTCACACACATGCAGGGGATACATGCACAGATGCAAAGAAGCACTTCCCACATAGCGGTCTCAAAACGACGCATGAAGCAGATCCAGCAAGCAGTAGCTCAGTGCACTGCCGACCTTGCAGTAGTTTTTGTAGAGTTGGAAGGACTCTGCGCAAAGATCTCCACGTCGATAGAGTGATTTGAGGGAGAGTCATGATGTTTGTGTTGGGGGCCTGTTGGGCATGGAATCCTCTCAAGGTACGTTTTGGGGCTTAAAGCCCAAGTTTTGACCAAGTCTTTTGTAAAAGCTCTGAGAACTATGGATGCGGAGCGTGAAATTATGATAGAGTCACAAGGTTGTCCACCTGTGTTTTTGTAAGGTAATTTCGGCTTGATAAACCTACCCATGGTTCATAGACCATGGAATTGTATAAATAGATCAAGGCTCTAAGTGTAGAAGAGAGAGGAAAAAGGGAAGATATAATAGAAGAGCATGAGAAGTCTAAGTGTTACACAAAAATATCGTCACCATGATTATTTGCAGTCAGTATGGGTCTATCATCACTTGTACTATCCTCCTAAGCAAGTCTCAGACCACAGCTCTTCAAGTCAAGCTTTGAAAATGAGAGAAAGACATTGAAAATCAACAAAGCTTTGGTTCTTCTCTCACTGTTGCCTGCGGTCCCGCACCTCCTGTTTACAAAAACTGCGGACCTGCCCACTCTGTCCCTAAAGGAGTGGGTGCGGACCCCTGTGAAAGTAAAAAAGGCGCAAGTTTATTCTAAAAAACTCACTTTGGGTTAATTCTAGATGATTCTAGAAGGAATTTTGACATGGATTGGTCGCTCTTAGGTGGTTCATGCATCCCAAAAGAGAAGGAGCTAATCCCTTGATGAGAGGAGCTATCCCTTTGAATGAGGGCTTTATCCCTTTGAAGGAGGACCTAGTAACTTCCCTCCATTGCACTATAAATTAAGGCATTGGGCTGGTTGCTAGAGAGGTTAGAAGCTGAACATTTTTTAGGGTAAATGCTGGTGGAATTGAGACTTCCTAGTTAAGCTTGAGAGGAGAGATCACATACCTTTTTGGCTTCATTGGGAAGAGAGTGAAACTTGTCAAAGTAGAGGAGACTTCTTGTTGGACCCTGGGAGGAGCTTGTACAGTGTCAAGGCACAGGTTGTAAAGTTCTTCTTTGATTTGAATTAATACAATCATATTCATTTTTCTCAACAAATTGTCTTATGTCATTTGTTTCATGAATTCCTTGATCTTCATGTTAAATATGTTTTATGATATTGGCTTTTCATGTGCTATTTAATTTGTTTGCTTGTTTGTGTTTGTAGATTCGCAACAAGGGAGCTCACTTGGATCAAAGGAGCGAGGCTTCCACAAACTTGAATTGGACTCAAGGTAGGCCTAAAACACTTGTTTGCCTTTGTTTATAAATGCATATTTAGAGAAATATAGTTTTTGATTGGCTTGCTTGTCACTGGGTCTCTTTAGATTCTAGGAAGGTCTATCTTGTCCGCAAGATCGACTCATTCCATGTGACAAAATGGCGACTCCACTAGGGACTTGATTTTTTCCTTGTTTTTACTTTGACCTGAGAAATTGTGTTTTTGTTTTTGTTTTTGGCTTCTTGTGTGTGGCATTGGGTAGAATTAGTAGATCCAGGGTTATTTTTTGTTTTTCATAACTTTGGGAGAGGACCGCACCCTAGGCTTTTGACATAGTGCGTACCTATCCGCGCTTTTGCTTTTAGCACGGAGTGGTACCGCACCTGTGTTAACTGTGGGCCTGCGAACCCTGCCAAAATTTTAGAAAACCTAAGATTTTCTCTGTTAGTCAGCTTAGCTTTTGTTTAGAAGTTATTATCCCCTGCCCATACCTGCATATAACCTGTCAGAATCTTTCCTTAGGTTGATTTCATTGGTATTAGGGTTTTAGGTGAAATTCCTAGAAGTTTCGCTTATTGGGTTTGTTTTTCATTTTGGTCTTGTAGTAGCTCTGAGCTTAGAACTTGTATGAACCTCAGATTACCTTGGTTTTTACCAGCCTTCTTATGAGTCTGACCATTTGTGAAATCTAACTTTGTTGAGGAATCCGCCTTGTGTTTTCTCTTTACAAAACTTCGAAAAGCTTGTGTTTAAAAGTTTGGATTTCATTTTTAAAAAAGAAAACAAAACTGGTTGTTTTTTGACTGATTTGTGATTCTGCATAAATTGGTCCTTAGTTTACATCTAGCTAAGTAAAACATCCTTAAAAAAGAGATCTTGTAAGCTTTGACTTCAAATAGGTTTTTATAATTTATAGATCTCAAAGTTCGTCATTTTCATAGTTTTGAGTGTTTTATAAAAAATAAAAAAAAATCTCTTTTGGAAAAAGTTTGTTTTTGTAGTGGTTGAGTGTTTTGAAAGAAAAGTGAAATCTTTGTGAAAATAACTAGTTGTCTCATTTTGAGTGCATTGGAAAGGACAAAAAGCTCTTCTTTTAATTTGTGTGTTAAGAAAGATTTGTGTTTACAAGTATTTGCATTCTAAAACTCTTTCCTAGCTAGAAATTCATTGAAGGGAAAAGATTGCTTAATCATCTTAAATGCATTTTTTAGTGATTTCGAGTCGAGTCTTCATACCACGAGTTTCATCTCCGCACCTCTTGACTTAAACAAAAACCAATAAAAATAATGCTTAAAGTAAAATTCATCTAGTAATATTTTTATTTCTAGGGCTCTGATACACCAACATAGCTTAGGCTAGTGTCTTGGAGTAGGAGAGTAAGTAACTCTCCAAAACAGTAAAACAAACAAGTAGTTGTATCTTGTGGTAGGGAAGAAATCCAATTGTTGCATTTATGCTCTGGGAAAGCTCCTCTTAAAGGAGAAGCACGAGATCATGTCTAAACCAGTGTGGGAATCAATCCTTCCTCATTGGGAATGACGCCAGATATTCACTTACTAAAAATGGTAACCTCGGATTAACCATTGTCGAGGAGCCTGCAGTCACTTGTTGGTAAACCTTGGATTATGTCAAGGAGCCTTCAAGGGGATTGAGCTTGCTACTCTGCCCTTGCGTGCGTATCGGATCGTAGACTTTTCCCCCAGGTATATTTGTTTCGGTTGGTAACCTTAGTGACCATATTCTTTAGGATTCTTCCCAAGGTGACAGTGGTGGGAAGATCCCACTGTACCTGGACCAGACGTCGGTTAGACTCACTTGGATTTTCTGGGGGGTTCTCTTCACTCGAGACGGTTAAGTGGAGGAACTTGTGCAAGTCTATTCATTAAGAAGGTTGCCAGGGTAACTGTTCCAACCGCCATTTCTGTATTGAACTTTGCGACGTTGGATTTCATCACCAACTAGTGTTTTCAGTACGAAAAGTTACTGTTTATGTGTATTTGATCTCCTAGATTCTTTAGGCATGTGATTCAAATTTGTTTGGTTCTTTATAGGCTTTAGGTGGTTTTCATTGAGATTTTACTTTGTTTCCGTGTGAAGTAGTTAAATTTTTTTTAATCGTGGCTGAATTACCGAGGATGTCCCGTAGACTTATGGGCCAACCTCCTGAGTTTTCACCGAGCCGGCCTGAAGGGTTGAGAGCCCTCGTAACTCCTAGAGACAGTAGAGTTGGGTCATATGAAGAAGGAGAGTCTTCATTGGTGGTACATCTTGATTTTCAAGCTTTAGTAGCAGATTATAATCCACAATCAGTGTCTATTTCCGAAGTTACTGGTAGTTTTTCATCTACTAGTGATATAGTTGAGGAACCTGAAATATCTGAACCTGAAAGTGAATTTGCTGCTACTCCAACATTGTGGTTTGCTTCTCCAACTTCTAATGGTCCTGGTTCACCTAGGGTAGAAAGAATAATTACCCAAAATCTTCCTTTTGGACTTATAGCTATCGAAGAACTTGCTACTCTGGAAGAAGAAGTAGGCATCCCTATCCCTAAAAATCAACCTGCTATTGAACTAAGGGAGCATGAATCAATTTTTTACAGTCCACCTAGGAGCAGTGCTTGGTATCTTTCTTTGACTAATTTCTTAGAAAACCCAGGGTTAAGTTTTTCACTAACTAGTGTTCCTTATCACCCAACACCTAGAGGTTACTATCCTTCGTTAAATATGTCAAGACAGTCGTCCATGTTTACTCAATCGCCAGAATCCTTTTTGTACGGCGGTCCTTTTGTTCCCTTTGGGTATCAGTCACTTTATGGTACTTTTTCGGGAGCATCTCCTCAACCCATTGAACAAGGGTTATTAACTGGAAGAAATGGTACTAAGCCGTTGAGCATAGAAGATATTCTCATGATGTCAGGTACTATTCCTAATCCTCAACCTCAAGGTGGCCAGTTACCGCCTGGGGGGCAGCCTCAAAATCCTCAATTATCGCTTGGGGGGCAACCTCAAGGTACCCAAATTGTGCCTGGGGGGAAACCTCAAGGACAGTACATACCTACGGGATAGTACGTTCCTCAAGGTCAACCCTAGACTCAATATGTACCCCAAGGTCAACCCCAATATCAATATATACCTCAAGGCCAACCCCAGTATCAGTACGTGCCTCAAGGGTATCAACCCCAAGGTCAGTACTCGAACCAATGTTTCCAACCACCCTACAGTCAATCATATATTCAAGGAACAGGAAATGTACCTTTGAATTATTAATCCTATCCTCAACCTGGTTATGGTCCTCAATATTCTCAACCTATTATGGGTCCGTACCCCGGAATGAATTTAGTGTGGGATCCATTGCAAACTCAACAGGTCTTGCAACCGAATGTACAGTTGTCATCTCAAACTGGACAACCCTTAGTTTCTGGTACACCCCAGCAACATGTCCAGTCTACTATTCAAACTTCTGTACCTTCAGTGATTTCTCAGCCTCGGCCTAGTACGCCTCGTACTCCGCCTCAAACGACTGCTGCAACTGCCGCAACATCTATTCAATTTACCCCACCTACTTCTGGAGTATCGACAACTCCGGTTTTTACTGTTCCTATATCTACTCCTTAGACATCTTTACCTCTATCTGGATCCATGATTCAAACTTCGGTTCAGATACCTACCCGGACGCTAAACCCGTCCGGCAACGTTTGCGTCAGATTCACCCAAGAAAAGCTGCTGCTATTAAAGCGGAAGTTGAAAAATTACTCAAAGTAGGTTTCATTTATCTGATCCCATTAACGGATTGGATATCGAATATTGTTCTGGTTAACAAAAAGCAAGGGACAATAAGAATATGTATCAAATATAGGGACATTAATCGAGCCTGTCCAAAGGACAATTACCCAACTCCCTAAATCGATCAAATCATTGATGATTGTGCCGACAACGAAATATTCTCCTTCATGGATGGTTTTTCCGGATACAATCAAATCAATATTCTACCTACCGATCAACCAAAAACAGCTTTCATTTGTCCATGGGGGACATTTGCTTATTGCAAATTACCTTTTGGGCTCAAGAATGCCGGAGCAACTTTTCAAAGGGCCATGTCTTATGCGTTTCATGACATCAAGCACAGTGTGCAACCCTATCTCGATGATTTTCATTCTCATTCATTACATCGAGCTGATCATCTCATCCATTTATGAGCAATCTTTATGAGGTGTAGGCAATATTAGATTCGGTTGAATCCACAGAAGTGTGTTTTCTGTATAGAAACAGGTCGATTGCTGGGGTTTGTTGTTTTGAAAGCCGACATTTGCGTCGATCCCTCGAAGGTCGAAGCTATTGTCAAATTGCCTCCTCCTTCGAGTCTTCGCCAACTCCAAAGTTTACAAGGGAAAGCAAAATTTTTACGACGATTCATTCCTAACTACGCCGAGGTTACCAAGGGTTTTACCCGGTTGTTGAAACAGAATACTCCATTCTATTGGGATGAGATAGCTCATAAATCTTTTGATGCACTAAAACACGCATTGACCCATGCACCGTTATTGCATCCTCCCAACTACAACCAGGACTACTTCTTGTATCTCGCCACCTCTCATTCCACCATTAGAATGGTCTTAGTTCACGAAGATAAATTTAGGACTGAACATGTGATATATTACCTTAGTCGAACTTTAAATCCAACTGAGCTAAAATACTCACATGTGGATAAATTGGCATTGGCAACTGTTCAAGCTGTCCAACATTTTCGTCGCTACATTTTACTACGTAAAACTACAGTAATTTTTTATTGCAACCCTATGATCTACATTTTGACCAAGCAATTGCTAGGGGGCAAGTACTCTAAATGGATTGTTATCCTGCATGAGTTCGACTTGGAATTTGAAAAATCTAAGTCTAAGAAATCTTTAGCTTTTGCAGAGTTAATGTGTGACTTCCCGTGTGCTGACACGAAAACTGTGGCGGAGGAGCCCATTGCGGACAAATCCTTGTTTCTAATCAGCACTTTAGATCCATGGTATAGGGATATCGTTGTTTATCTCCAGACCCAATCCTTTTGGCCGGAAATTTCAAGGTCAGAACGTCAGAAAATACGATTCCAGTCCCAACAATTCAGCATTATTGGAGATACTCTTTATCGCCGTGGGGCGGACTCTGTTTTTCGACATTGTTTAACTCACGAGGAAGCTGAAAGGGTTCTAAATGACTATCACTCTGGAGCGTGTGGCGGTAATATGTCTGGGTATGCCACAACCCAAAAGATATTGCGCACTGGCTACTTCTGGCCATCTTTGTTTAACGATTGTATTAACGCGGTCCGAAAATGCCACAACTGCCAAATTTTTTATCGAAAGATGCACGCTCCACCTGCTCCTCTCCACCCTATAATTTCCATTGGTCCTTTTGCCAAATGGGGTATCGATTTTATTACATGTAACCCTCACTCGGCTGGGGGGCATGCGTATATCATCCTTGCGGTAGACTATTTTACCAAGTGGACCGAGGCGATGCCTACATTTGAGGCAGACGGCAAGAAGCTGCAATTTTCGTGTTCAATCATATAATTGCTAGGTTTGGTGTCCCAGAAGCGATTATCACTAATCATGGGCGTCATTTTCGAAATGTTATGATAACCGAACTTACAGGCCAGCTTGGTTTGCATCACGATAGTTCAACTCCTTATTATCCACAAGCTAATGGTCTGGTTGAATCCATCAACAAAGTTTTAGTCATCATGATCCAACGAATCATTGGGATTCATCGGTCAAATTGGCATAACATGCTATTTTCAATGCTTTGGGCGTAACGAACCTCAGTAAAAACATCAACAGGGTTCACTCCTTTCCAACTAGTTTATGGTCTGGAAGGTGTGTTACCCATTGAATGCGAAATCCCATCATTGCAAATGGCCATCGAGTTACTTCCAGCTACTTCCAAAGAGGAAAAATGTTTGTTATACTTGGCTCAATTAGATGAGAATCGACGTGATGTTGCATTGGCGATCGAAACTCACACAAAACGTATGAAAGCTCAGTATGATCAAAATGTGACCCCTCGAAATTTTTCGGAAGGAGATCTAGTCTTAGTTTACGATCAAGCTAATGATAAATTAGGTACTGGAAAATTCGTTCCTATGTGGCATGGTCCCTATGTTGTCAAGTGAAAGCTAGCAAAAGGGGCCTATGAATTGGTAGACTTTGATGGGGACTCTTTAGGTAAACCCAGAAATGGTCTTTACCTGAAGAGGTATTATGCTTAAAGAATGGGTATGGATATTTTTAGTTAGGATATTTTTTCTTTCTAGCTGGTGTGTTTTAGTTTAAAAAGTGTACTTAGCTTAGAGATTGTTTTTCATCATTCCTGCTTATCTTGGTTTTACTCTTGGTATTGCAGATGTTGATGCCTCTCCAAACATACATTGGTTTCGCTGGTGGTGCTTGTCGTAATACACGGAACATTTCTTCTGCAGCTTGGGTTATCTATTCGCCCTCTGACGAGTTGGTATCTATGCATGGGGTAAGCCTCGGTCAAACAACAAACAACATTGCTGAGTATAGTGCAGTGATTGAGTTATTATCTGAATCTATTTCATTTGGGATTCGGAGTTTGATAGTGAGGTTAGATTCTGAACTCGTTGTATTACAGCTTAATAGAGTGTGTGCCATTAGAAATCCAGTGTTATTGAGATTATTTTTGAGAGTGCATCTCTTGGAACGTGAATTTGATTATATTGAATATCAGCATATTCCAAGATCTTTAAATACATTAGCAAATGCAATTGCTTCTCGAATGTTAAGTAGACATCTACAATAATCATACATGTAAATTTAAAACCGTTCCATAAAATGATTTACAAGATAAGACGGTAATAGTGATATATATATATATATATATATAGGAGTGTGTCAAAAAATACATCGTCCTCGATCATAGGTTGAAAAACACCTTATGATCGGCAGAAATGATAAGTAAAAAAAGCAAAAATGTCATATGTGCCCACAATAGGCGATCATCCTATCACTGGTGATGATCTCGATAAGAAACCCCTGCATGGGCCACCTTGCAAAGGAACCTCCTAAAAGGTCCTGGAACCCCAATCACATAGCGCTGAAGTTGACGAGGAATGTCATCTATGCTGGTCTCCAGAATATCTCCTATCAAGCGCTCTAGATGACTCTCCAAATTGGCCAAAGTCTCTACTGATTCGTCCTGTGGGGCTGGAGCGGCTGCAACTGGTTGTTTCCTCTCTTAAGGTCGGAGAGCAGCTAGTCGCTGTGGACCCACATCTGCATTTGAAACTTTTACTATCAGTTTTGGGATGATAGAAAAATAAAAAATTAAAATAGGAAAATGTTGAAAATGATTTTACCTGAGTCATTCCATTGCTCTCCTAGTGGAAGAGCCATGTCTGGGTCACCACGAAAATCTACCCCAGCGTAAGGGAAGTCTTGAATAGAAAAAACTTGGTTTTCCAACCATTGGAAATACTCAAGTTTGAATCGAACAACCTCTGTCCCCTCGTCCGGATGACGGGCCATAACTGCAACCCATTGCATCAGTTTGGGCTCTCGAGGAAGCCCAACTCCAATAGTAAGGTGCTACGGGATCAACATTGGAACCCTCTCCAGGCCAAATCTCACAACCAAAGCCCCATAACCAAAGGTCTTCAGTTGTCCGTTCTTGGCTCTGGTCAGTTGGCCTTTTACATTGGCCAACACAGCATCAAACCAGTTGAAGATGGTGCCTCGAAAGCATTCAACTGCCATCCGCATCTGGGATCTAGTGGCAATATGTAATGCGACACTCTGGCAAAGTCTGGTGACAGTAAACGTGATCACCATGAGTTCAGGAAGGGATATGGTTTTAATGCCTATCCCTTTGTCTCTAGCCTGGTTGTTGCAGAACTCTAGCCAGAGGCTATCGACAGACTGGCCACCTGGCCTAGTCCCGAATAGAGTCAAGTCTTCGCCTCTCTTAGGCAAACCAGTCAAGAAGTATATGTCTGCCGGCTCGATTTCGAGCTGGTGGCCACCAATGAAAAAGCACTGGTCCTATATGCTCTATCTGTCAACTAACCACTGTAAAAAATCCACCTGGGCCCTCATGTCAGGTATGGCCCAGAATTTGTACAAGCCGCATGCCTTCAATGCATCAATCGAAGGTTGGTGATTCAACGCGGAAAGATCCACATCCTCATGCTCTCGTTCACGCCAATCTAGCATGATGTACCCTCTACGTCCAATAAAAAGACAAATTAGAATGCTAGAAATTAATTTGTTTGGGTCAAATTTGAGAATTTTTGGGTTAAAAAGCCTTGTTGCGGGGACCGCACCCTCTATGTTAGAGACAGTGCATGGGTCCGCACCTTGCCTACATGGAAGGTGCGGACCCCTGACTTTTTCCCCATTGAGAAAAAGTCGGGGTCCGCGGGCTGCCAGTGTTATGCCTACGGCCCCCGCGCGAGGGTTTTTAGCCTAAAAACCCTCCAAAAAATGAAATAAAAACCTAAAACAAAAAATGAAACAGTTAAAAATGAAGAGTAGGATGAAGTAGATTACTTGGAGAAGACGGCATTCGATTCTGACGGTTGGATTTTCCACAATCTTCACGGGAAGTTTCTGAACAAAAGCACTATTTTCTCACCCAAATCTCAAACGGTAAAAATGAATTGACGAAAGCCCTTTTTATAAGTTTTTTGAGTAAATAAATTGCAAATTTGTTTATGTTTCACTTTGGAAAGGTAATTTTTGCAGCATTTTTATCCATTTCAAACAGGTATGAGTAATGTTTGCATTTTTGTTCAGGATAATGGATTATTCAGGCGAAATCTATCATTTTCGACGAAAAAACATTTAGAGTCACCTTTAAGCTCTTTTCTGACTCCTAAAAAATGAAAAGATTGCCGAGTTTTTCTTTTTAAACTCGTTAAAACGGAACTAAAAAGATGGTCCACTTACAACTCTTTTCTTACCGTAAAAACATGAAAAGATTACCAGATTTTTGTCGTTTCAAATTTGATATTGGTTATAAAACGACGTGTCATTGATCATTTTTTTACTTTTTCGGATCAGGGGCACTAATTACGAAAACTACTCCTTGGTCATAAAGATCAAGCAGTTCTCTCAAGTATTATTTTATACTTTTTCAGGCTTGGGAGACACAAATTTACGAAAAAGTTCAACCCTGGAGTCTTCTTAAGTTTTTCAGACTCTATAAAATTGAAAAACGCTGAGTTTCTCCTATACTGGACTCGTTAAAATTTCACAGTAAAGGACCTGTTCAATTACAAACAAGAACGAACCACTCCTTCTTAGGGTTCGAATTTAAACTAAGTTGGACTCATCCGAAGGATGAGCTTATAATCAAGCAAATGTTATCCTCCTCAAGCTTGTCAAAAATAAAGAGGTACTTGCCAGAAATGGTGGGGGAAAAGAGAGAAAAATGAGCCTGTTTGTCATACTTTGTAACCACTCTTGAACATGACACTTTTATTCACCTAGGTTGGGAAATCCTTTGCCTAATAGTTGATCAAACCAAATTGAAAGTTTTCATCCGGTTTCTGGGTATTAACTTTGGGTCAATTGTCACCAAACCATCTGTTGTGTCATTACGTGTTCAAGAGGTCACTTCCAATAAGCCATTCATCTGCAAAATGTCTGTCATCCATCTTGACCATCCCTGAGTCAGTCCTTGGAACTAAATTTCTTCAACTTGATCTATGATTTCGTGTTGTAGGCTTGCCTGCGACAGATCGCTTCCTATCGACTTCAGCTCATTATCTAGAAAGATGATCTAGAAATCGTCGGTACCTTGGGATCTGCATGCCTCAATGGCAGGTTTCTCACCTTTGACGACAGGTTGCATCATTGACCTTCGATCAAAGGATTCCGTGACATGTTCGACATCAACACATTTATTCACATCTCATGGATTGTATTGGGTACTTTGAGAGCCATTGACATCACTGGTGGTTTCTCTCACACTTGTTAACAGTTTACATCATTGACTGGTAATCAAGTGGTTTCTACCATGTTCGACATCAACACGTTCATTCGCATGGATAGAATCGTATTGTTTCGAGAAGTAGAAATGAAGACCCTGGATCTAATTTCTGCAATCCAGGCTGTGAGGAATTTTGTATTCATTATATGATGGACTATTCATAAACAGATGGTTGCGTCCATACTGTGTCCACATGAGTCTATACTTGTGATGTATTACAAGATCACTCCTATATCAGAGCAGTAGTTAGTTTTCTAAGTCAGTTTTGATCTGAGTATGGGAATGCCTACCTCAGCGATGATATGATCTCATATATATATCTTGCATTGAATGTTTTTACGGGTTCCGACCGGGCTCTCCACAAGATGATCCTCGAAATGATAAAGTACTTCACTCTTCCTAAATGATGAATGAAATCCTCGTCTACTACAAACTTCGCACTTTAGGGGGCAATCTGTTACACAAAAATATCGTCACCATGATTATTTGCAGTCAGTATGGGTCTCATCACTTGTACTGTCCTCCTAAGCAAGTCTCAGACCTCATCTCTTCAAGTCAAGCTTTGAAAATGACAGAAAGACATTGAAAATCAACAAAGCTCTGGTTCTGCACTTTCTCTCACTGTTGCCTGTGGTCCTGCACCTCCTGTTTACAAAAACTGCGGACCTACCCGCTCTGTCCCTAAAGGAGTGGGTGCGGACCCCTATGAAAGTCAAAAAGGCGCAAGTTTATTCTAAAAAGCTCACTTTGGGTTAATTCTAGATGATTCTAGAAGGAATTTTGACGTGGATTGGTTGCTCTTAGGTGGTTCATGCATCCCAAAAGAGAAGGAGCTAATCCCTTGATGAGAGGAGCTATCCCTTTGAAGGAGGGCTTTATCCCTTTGAAGGAGGACCTAGTAACTTCCCTCCATTGCACTATAAATTAAGGCATTGAGCTGGTTGCTAGAGAGGTTAGAAGCTGAACATTTTTTAGGGTAAATGCTGGTGGAATTGAGACTTCCTAGTTAAGCTTGAGAGGAGAGATCACATACCTTTTTGGCTTCATTGGGAAGAGAGTGAAACTTGTCAAAGTAGAGGAGACTTCTTGTTGGACCCTAGAAGGAGCTTGTACAGCGTCAAGGCACATGTTGTAAAGTTCTTCTTTGATTTGAAATAATACAATCAGATTCATTTTTCTCAACAAATTGTCTTATGTCATTTGTTTCATGAATTCCTTGATCTTCATGTTAAATATGTTTTATGATATTGACTTTTCAGGTGCTATTTAATTTGTTTGCTTGTTTGTGTTTGCAGATTCACAACAAGGGAGCTCACTTGGATCAAAGGAGCGAGGCTTCCACAAACTTGCATTGGACTCAAGGTAGGCCTAAAACACTTGTTTGCCTTTGTTTATAAATGCATATTTAGAGAAAGATAGTTTTTGATTGGCTTGCTTGTCACTAGGTCTCTTTAGATTCTAGGAAGTTCTGTCTTGTCCGCAAGATCGACTCATTCCATGTGACACTAAGTGATTGAGAAGTAGTGTAAAGTGTGTCTTTGGGTCATAGAGTAGGGAAAGGCTCTGTAGCTGAGTGCACAGAGGCCTAGTAGTCTATAGCTGAGTGCGAGGACCCCTGCAGCTGAGTGCACAGAGCAGTTCAAGTCTATAACTGTTGGAAGAATCAATAAAGAGAAAGTTTACCATATTTTTGTGCATCTTTTCCTGTTTTAATATATGATTGGGTATAATTTGCAAGTATATTGTTTATATGTTGCGTGAACTTATTTGAATGTTTTGTATAACTAATTATAGCATAAGGCATCCAAGTACATGAAGGTAATTAACGGGTATAGAAAGATAAGTATGATCACTAGTAATAACACAAAGCATGGCTCTAGCAGCCCGGAAGCTCCACAATCCCTGGTTAGGGCTACGTGAAGGTAGTGTATTAAGGGATAGGGAAGTGCACGAAGTGACCTGTGTGTAGGGACAAACAATGGGACCAGTTGAACCTCTCAGACATCTCATGGGTGAGGAAACCCGGTTCTAGCACCCTCCCATACTACTTCAAGTGAGACCTGAGTCCGCAGACTATTATCGAAAGGGCCAGTGGTACCGAGATTTGTTTGGCTAATTAACTCTGAACCTGGGTCAGGCCCCAACAAGCCAATACTCCTCCTCCTATAAATACTTCCTCCATGATTGAGTTCAGGTAGCTTTAGAGTTGAAGAATTCTTCAGTAGAAGTAGAGAGTTTTGCTAGATTTTGGAAGTAGGCTCTCATATAACTTAGCTTGGGATGGTTTTGGATGGATTTGGCTTGGTTGTAAGAGTGTTCTAGCATTAGCCTTTTGGGTAGGAGAGAGAGTTATTTGTCCTTTTGGGAGACAGTTCATGAGTGAATTCTTGCGAAGACATGCTGACAGGACCCTTCAAGGAGGCTTACGATGTCAAGGCTTGGTTGTAAATTTTACTTCAATTTACATTAATACAAATCAATGGCTTATTTACTATATCATATGTCGAATTGCGTATTGATAGCTTGAATCTCCTTGACTCTTTAAGTAGATTGTTTTTGTCAGACTCTATTATGTTCATGGTTGTGCTCTATATGTTGTTTTTAGGTACAAGTGATTAGAAGAACGGGAGCTAGAGCAACACAACAGGGACTTCATCGAATGAAGATTTGAGGTAGGCCTTCATGACATCAACTTTCTAAGGAAATTTGCTTTGGTATTGTCTTTGTTTTCACTAGACCCACATTAGGGCTAGAGGGGTTTCCTGTGTCACAAGTTGGTGACCATACTGTGGACCTTTGTCTTTTGTCTCTTGATTTGATTTTGTTTTGCTTGTTTATTGTCTCGTTTGATTTTGGGATGAATTCTTCATGTTATGGGTTTCTTGACTACTCCTGGTAGTCTTCCATCTGTCATAAGTGATAGGTTTGGCCTTCCCTTACCTGGATTTTGAAAATTTTCCTTTGATTTAGGGTTGTCACAGTTTATTTTATGACAGTCGCGAAGATAGTCATGCCTATGCTATTTGATTAGTCGCGCCTTCTACTATTTGGTGCAATTAAATTGCCTCACAGTCGCTAAGAGCTCTGAAATTGGTTCGGTGTTGTTAACTAGTGTACTTTGGCGACGATTTCACAAAGTGACTAGTTATGGAGGTGCGATGTTTCATTTTTGGTGCATGTTGTCAGTTTTACGCTAGCGAAGATTCCTGTAGGTTCCAATTTTGAAGTTTTGTTTGCTGATTGGCTAGTGTGTCCTACCCTTTTGAGCTTGTCTTCAGCCTCTTTATTGTGTGTCAAATTGTTGATTTCTGGAATATTTAACTCTGGGTTTCATTCCCTTGAAACTTCTCCTTTTGAACTGTGTGTGACCTGTTTACCTTAGGGTTTCTTGAAACACTAGCTTTTCTTGGGTTACTTATTGGTTTGGATCTTTCCCTGTGTTTGGCACGATCCCTTGCTTTGTTTGAGGTTTCTTCTTGTTAACTATTTTTTCATCTTCCTGATTGGTATCGTTTCATTTCCTTCCTTCACTTGGCATTGATCACATTGCTTCTCGGTCAGTGAGAAAGCTTTCCCATTTTGCAAAAAGAAACATGTGCTTGGTTTTGAGTCTTTGATTAGTTTCTGAGTGGAATGTTTCTCTTCTCTTATTGGATGATTTCATTTGGAAAAGGCTTGAAAAAGCATTTTTTGAGTTTTGCATTTGGTTGCTTATCATTTATTTGAAAAATCAAAATATTGCATTCATTTTGCATTAGGAAATGAGAACAATCTTTTGCATTAGTAAATTCTTGACATTGAGAAGTCCAAAAGTGAAGGATGTGTTTTTCATTTTCTTAATTAGATTGCTTGCAAGTTAGTAAAAGATAGAAGCATTTCTCTTTCCTCTTGACTGGTTTTCTTGCTTGTCTCTTTGATTTCATTGAAATAAATGAACCTCTCACTTTTCTTTAATTAGTTGTTCATTGAAAAGGACTGGTTTCTTTACTCATCTAGTTGCATTCTAGGAGCTTTTGAAGATACATTCGGTAGAGCCTTGAAACTGAGATTTAATTCAAGATTAACTGCTAAAATTTATTGAATTAATCTAAAAACACATTGGAACTTAACACTAACATATCTAGACGTCTAGGCTAGAGACATGTTCCGGCGTCGTTAAACTTGGTCACTAAGGTTGGGTGATTCCTCCTTCTATGATTCGATAAGTACTAGTATAGACTTGTGCTCCCTATATCATCACGTATATGATGGGAGACCCCACTAGGTTATAATCCTATTATTTATAGGAAGCTGAGTTTTCCATCTTACAAATCGTAACTCACCGAAAACAACACTCGGGAATATTAGCTGCCATATGGGAAGTCCTTGGTAATTTCTCTTTCATTTTACTACCAAGGTGTATATGCAGTTTTTCGACTTGTCTGGTAAACCTTTTTCCTAGAATTCCAGAGCAATCACTTTCATTCCTTTTCAACTCTTTAAAATTAAAAGGATCATCTGAGCACTTTTCCTTTTAGGATCATTAAACTTCAAAGGAGACTAGAATCATCTTTTGACCTTTTTCTCGACTCTCTAAACATGAAAAGGAAAAGTTTTGTTCCAATGCCAGAAAATTTATTTACCGATGATAAGATCCTACCTATTAATTTTAGCCACATCGTGAGTAATATCCTTGAAAGAATTTAAAGCCCTCTTAATTAAATCTTTTCTCCTGGTTTTTTGAGTTTAGGCCATCTTGGCAGACTCATTTGTCCTGTCATCTTTACCAAGTGACAAAGAGCCTTCTTCCCCCTTCTCTTCTGAGGTATCATCTGTTAGTGGTGCTCTTGCTATTGTTCCAAGTGTTCAACCTCTTGCCTCTCGAGCTCCGGGTGAGGAACCTTTTGATATCATTTGGACTCCTCCCAACATTTGGGAATTTTTAGACGAGGATATTCCATCTACTCCCTTTGGTGCTTCAGTTCCTATGGCCCCATCTGACATGGCTGAGTCGAGTCCTATTAGCAATCAAGAGAGCCTTGTGTTGACTAGTGAATATATGTTTCCTCTGGAAGGTTTCCCTTTCCACACCTCTCCATATGTTTCATTACCGCTTCACTATAGCGCTCTGGCTGACATACTTGTTGTTACATCTCTACACCAAAGCTAGGTATGGTATCGTACAACAGTTTTGACTTTAGGGTGATTTGTGTCTACTCAGTCAGCTACAACCTCCATTCCTCAGACACATGTTACATCGGTTACATCTGTTCCATCAATGCCCACTGTTTGTGTGGCATCTTTGGCTCCTCTTGTTAGTGTGATTACCGTATCCTTGGTGGTCATTGATATTACTAGGATATCTTCCGAACCCATTGATGGTGGTCCTTTGCCTCTGGCATCCGAAGTTAGTCAACCTATGGGTAATGTACCTATCTCCTTGAATTCCATTATAGGGGGATTGTCATATGATCAATATATGTTTTCTCTTCAAAATCCGACTTATAACCATGTAGGTTCTCAGCAGATGTCTGTTTCGCATAACCATCTGCACTATTATGATCACTGTGGAGCTCATATTTATTATACTGGACCTCTTCCTCAGATGACTCCAGTTGACAGTCAAATTCCACCTTCGGTTTCTTGGAATCACAATACTTACCATGACTCGCAAGGGCAACCCGTTCATGGACAACCTTATGCCTCGCTAGGACAATCTTATAGTCAATAGGGCAACCCTTGGGCTCGCAAGGACAACCATTTTAGGGAAAACCTTTAGCCCAAATAGGTTCATCTTTTCTTTATTTAGGACAACCTCCTTTATCTCAAGGACACTCTTATGGTCAATTAGGTCAGCCTCAGTTCCAATAAGGCCAACCTGCTCTTCAGCAAGGACAACCTTCTGGTCAGTTAGGTCAGCCTAGTTCCAACAAGGCCAACCTACTACTCAACAAGGACAACCTTTTGCTTAGGTCAATCCAGCTATTAGTCAACCCAGTGTTCAAATGAAACCTAGACCTCAAGCTCAAGCTAGTCCCCAAACTCAACCCAGTCCCCAGGCTCAGTTTGGGTTCCAAGCTCAACCTATTTATTAGATACAAGTTGGGCCCCAAGTGCAGTTTGGGCCTCAGTTTCAGTTCGGTCCTCAAGTACCTCAACAACCCCTTGGGAAACCTTAGGGTAATCCATACCAGAACTATCAACAACCTCACGTTAATCCTTATCACAATTTTCAGTAGCCATATGCTGCCCCTGTTGGTAAAGCTGGTGTTATAGACATATTTGGGCACTGCAACCCCAAACTCATATGTCCATAAAATAAGGGCTCCTTAAGTCCCTAAAAGTGTTGTTTCACACCCTAAAGGATCATGGCCAACTAATTACATCATTTCCTAGAAGTTCCACTTGAAAACCTACTTAGAACTAGCCAAAACTGGACCATAGAGACTGCTCCATGGGCAAGGTGTGATGCATACTGACTGCCTAATTGGCCACGTATGATGCATACTCAAATGGCCTTCTGTGGGGTGTGATGAGTGAGAATAAACAAATGACAAAGATAGTTTTCAAGGTAGATGAGCATGGAATCTTCCAGAAACTTCTCCTGTGACACTTGCCTCTCTAAATTCACCCAGGGATGAGTAAAAGATCATGAAATCTCCAAGTGGAACCAAGAAATATCAGTGGAATGACACTAATCAAAATCCCAGAGTTGGCTCACACCCTTGCAAGACATCTATAAATGGATCCCTCATCTGAGAGATCTAGAGGCTGGAATTTTGTATTTTGTAAGGAGGTGCTATTGGTTTGTTGGTGAGAAGAGACATTGCATTGTTGGGTGATTTGCTTGTTCATGAGGTGAACAGGGCTTCTACAACTCGGAAGATGATACTGGATCAAACAGCTGGGTTGTAATCCTCTCTTACATTACTATTAATAAAGTTCTTTGAGTTTTCCTCCATATGATCTTGTATTTGTGAATCTTATTGTTTATGAATGCAATTGTATGGTCAATGTGTTTCTGATTCCGCATTGTTTATGATGTTTTAAATAGAGATGCTTTGATAGTTTGCTGTTACTTTGACTCTATAGGTACTCTTTGAAGTGGGACAAGTAGTAGAGGAGTGGAAAATTCTATCAAGGAAAGGAGAAATGAAGCTAGGATCAAAGTGAAAGATCCAGGTTGGTCCTCTCTTCTTCTCTTCCATCTATCACACTTAAAGGAACTCTTGAAAAGCTTTCATTTTTTGTTTCTAAGATAGCTACCCGTCTTAGGGAGACTAGTAGTTTGAATCGACACTAGTTTTCCCTGAAACAAAATGGCGACTCTGCTGGGGAGTGAGTAGTTTGTTTTGTTTGTTTATTGTTTGCTTTATAAACTACAGACAAAGCCTGAAGTTAGCCAACTAGCCTTCGAAACATCTTTGCTATGCAATTGCAAAGTAGATAAACGCTACTTCAGTCAATCTCTAGGTTGGTTTATGAACTGAACATCTAACTTACAAAGCATCCTAAGTGCCCTTGTGGTAGCTCAGAACCTCATCAGATCCTACCCTTATGCTTTGTGTTTATTGTCCATCATTACTCACCCTAAATCACTGAACTTAGCTACAAGTTTTGAGCAAAAACCAAGCTCAATTTCGCTCCCTAGCCCATCGCACTGTCTATAACTGTGCAACCTAGATGCATCACACCTACCGTGTGTTGTAGGTGAGATGCATCCCTATTTCCCTGTGTTGTAGGTGTGATGATTGAGTGAACTGTTTTTCTTCTCTGAAATTTGGTTTTTTCTCTTTGTTTTCAGCTTTATTCAGTAGTTTTTCTGTTCATGATCAGTACCTTATTGCTGTAACCATCTTCCTTCACATTATTTCAGCCTCTATCAGTTAGGAATTGTAAATGTTTTTGTGTATTTTTCAATCATTTACAATCTTCCTTTGTCGAAAGTATCCTAATCGAACTATTTCTTTTGATGCGAGTGTCATAATTGTCATTCTGAATCAAAAGAAGAGTGTTCTAAAGTCTTCCTCTTCTAGATAGTTGATTGTACTTTTGTCATTGTACTTGATTTTGAAATTATTAGTATTTCAAGTGTCGAAAATAGTTTTCAATTCAAAATCAAAAAGTGTCATCTTAGTCTTCCTTTCGTTTTGAAAAGAAAAATTGTTAGTACTGTCACTTTGAAAGAAAATAGTTCAGATTTGTACTTAGCTTCCTTTTTGTCATTCACACATTAAGAAAGTGGAAAACAAATACATGCATGTGCATCTGTATTTTGACTTCTTGTGAAATTTGATTTAGGAAAGTGGATTTAGTGTGTGCTCTATGCTCTCTGCTGAAAGAAAAATCGTTATCTTCTTTCCTTTGTAGCTAGGATTTTCATTGCTAAAAGAACATAAATGAATGTTTATCATTTTAGATTGCATATTTAGGAATTTCACATCTACGTCATGGGGTGAACCTTGAAAGACAAACTTCTAAGCAAGATCAACTCTAAAATAAACCTCAATGAACATAAAAATTCTTTGGATCTAATGCAACACATCTAGAAGTCTAGGCTAGAGACATGTTCTGGCATCATAAAACCTGGTAACTATCGTTTTCATCATATGTTGGGTGTTTCCTCCTCTTTGATACGACAAGTTCCAGTATAGAATTGTGCTCCCCGTACCGTCGAGTATATATTGGGAGACCACAATAGGCTAATATCCTTTATCCTTAGGAAGCTGTGTTTGCCGGCCTATCAATTGTAATGAACTGAACACAACATTTGGGAAGATTGACTTCCATATATAAGTCCTTGGTAATTTCTCTATCATTTATCACCAAGGTTTATTTTGTAGTTTTATGATCGATTTGGTAAACCCTCAATATAGACTTCCAGAGAAGTCACTTTCATTCCTTTTCGACCCTGGTGAGCTCCAGTATTGTAGCAATAATGCTACAACTCTTGGGGCTTCCTGTCTCTTAATTTTATCAACCTGGTAGTTCGTACAAACTTGGAAGCGACGGTGCTATATGCACAAGTACTAGCTCTTGTCGCAGCTGTCACTTGGTCAGCTGGCACAAGTCCGCTAGGGCTCAAGCCAACTTCTATAGGCTCTCAGAAGAAGCTTGCTAATTGATGGACGAAAGCTATTCTCAAAGGAAAGCTACTTTACTTGACAAAAATGGACTGAAAGCAAATCAAAGCATGTAAACCTAGGAAACACTAATTTGACTAGTCTAACCTCTATAATGCAAAGAATGTGAATGAAACTTCTACCAATGCTGCTATTACATGTAGTGAGTTGAAATACATGAATCTAAGCTACTTGCACTTGAAAAGACATGTTTTTGTATTTTGTCATTAAGTGGTTGGATTTATTGTGATGATGCTTTTGATTAGGATTTGGTTGTGCAGGAGCGGTTGGAATGGAAGGAGAGCATGGGCAAGGTCAGGATGGCTAGGGAGGTCCCAAGGGATCCTTAGCATCAGTCCACAGAGGTTCCTCACGTTCATATGCTCAGCAACCGAGTGTGTGGGCTCCTACAGGATGTCTGCAGGGGATCCTACAGGAAACTCAGGAATTTCTACAGGAAGGTCTGCAATTCTTCTACAGGATGTTCTGAAATGGGATGTTTGAGGATGGATGGTTGATGGAAGATGCATGGATGGTTATGGAGGTAGGATGGGGGTCTGAAGTGATCCAGGAACTAATGGATGGAGTGGTGAGATGATGTAGAAAGCTGACTTGGCTTGAAGGTAGTTGAGACAACAATGGGGAAGAAGGTAAGGTTACTTGGCAAAAGAGAAGATGGGAGATGAGGGAACAGACTTGGTGATGGAGGAGCTGATCTGAACGAGGCTCAAATGAACGAGGAGGTGATGAAGATGCCCTGCATAGTGGTTACTTGATCAAACCAACTACATCTTGCATGCAATCGAAATATCATGTGATCTATCTAACAAGTTAATGAAATCGGTGGACAACAACCTTATTCATGAAAAGAATCACGTACAACCTGTGAACAAAACATTATCAAAGAGATATAAACGCATGAATAACTCCTACCAATCTATCTTACACATAAGAAACTACTTTAATCATCAAAAGCAACCTAAGTAACACAGCATGAATTAAATCTAAAGAGCAGATTTTATTTCAAGAACGCATCAAACACATAAATATAAACAAGGGAGGTACTGGGCGCTTGAGATGGGCCCAACCCCAAGAGCTACAGCCTTCCAAGAGAGATTTAGAGCTGGTGCAAAGCTGGATCCATCTTTATTAATCAAGAAATGAAAAGTACATCAAAACTGTCCACAAGGAGAACTTGAACATGAGCTGAAAGCAAAGCTAATCTATTGCATAAAAATCGAACTACAAACTAGCTAACTAATGGCTAAAACAAAATGACTAACTAGCTACAAAAATGACTACCAACTAGCTAACCAAAATGAGGCCCTAAGCCTTCTTATTTATACAATTTGAGGACCCAACAGTCCTCCTAAAATTTAGGGACTTGGCTGCCCAAGACTTGTAGTTAACAGCAGTCCTACTTGACTTGCTTGGCTACCCTTGTGCTCATTGATTTGGTGGCCTTTGAACTCCGAGCTGATGGTGGAGAATTCGAGGTAAGGGCCCATAAATGAGGGGGACACCTTCCTACAAATCCTCTAGCTTGTTCTCCCACGAATTTGGCTGCCAAGTGCTCATTAAGACCTTCAATTTTGTCTCCAAGTTGACCAACAAGGCTACAAAAAGCACCCATTAGACTTGTTGGCATAATGACTAACCAAATTCACTCTATTAACATAAAAATAATCAAAAACATGCAATAAACAAATGAGAATGGTGGATTAAGTCAACTTAGGAGGTTGAATGAGCCCAAATAATTGTCCATTTTTGGGGCTCATCATCACCCCCCTACTGAAAGTGTTGCTCATCCTCTGAGCAACCAATCTCTCTCCTTGTCTTTGATGGCCCTGGTGACTTCCTTGGCTAGCATCTCGGCCAATTTCTCCTTTGGCTTCCCGCTTTTCAAACTTTCCTGTAGAAACTCTTCGCTGGCTTCCTGTAGAAACAGTCTGCTAGCTTCCTGTAGAACGAATTCTTTCTGATTTTGCCTGCGGTATTGTCTCAACTTGTTCTGTTTTAGTGGCTTGTTGAAGGCTTACATTCACAGGTACACTGATAGTTTCACCAGATGGATTGGACTCGGACACTGCATCATTCAAATTTGAAACTGCTTTTTCCTCTTCTCTGAAAATCTACTTGCTCTGCAATGCTGTTTGTTAATACATCCTTTGTCTCAGAAGCTTCAAAATTTTCAGTCTCCTTTAGATATGCAGAATCATTTGCCAAGACATCCTCCATTTCTGCAGCTTTTCTTAGTGCCCTCAGCCTTGGTATGAGTGTGCAAGTATATTCTTGTAGAAGGCTGAACCATGATCAGATTATGTCCAAATCTTGAAATTTAAACGGCCCCTCTGAAAAATGGTAGCTGCATGCAGAGCCTCAGTCAATCTTCACTGATAAGTACATTGTCCGCACAAACCAAAGGCATGCATAGAAATCTATTATACCGGTCAGAACAACAAATGAGTATGACATGATGGGCATGTAGCCAAAATATGAAATTCTAGAAACAAGTTTTGTCATCTCCAGCTTGGTGAATAAATAGAATGTGGCATAGAGAAACAAGTAGAATGCGGAGGAGCCTGTAGTCAAATAAGATCTCCACCACCGGTTGTAATCTTCACTGCACATTTCAACGTAGCACAAGATAACAGTGATTTCTGCACATGTAACCATGAGGATCACAAAGATAATGAACAGGAACCCAAATATACAGTAGGACTGATGCAGCCATATTGAAGTTAATCTGAAGAACAATCCAATGGATACAATTCCAAACCATAAAAGGACTGAGGCAAACATAGTCTCGAAAGGAACTATACCAACTGATTTTTTTTCATAGCAGTGCATTGAGAATAAAGAAAATGCAAAAGGAAATGCATGGAAACAAGAATGTGGCCTTCAGCATATTCCTCCTTTCTCCTCGTTTTGAGCTTGAACTTTTCTAAAAAAATCCCGTGGTCAGCCAACAGAAGCATCAACCCACAGAAGCTCCTCATGTTTTCTTTCTGCAGGGCTGTTTTCTGCCTTTCCTGTAGACGACATCCTGTAGAAACGCCTGTAGAGTGTAACAGGTGAGAATTTTTGAAACGACAGAAATCTAAGGAATCGGGTAGAAATCTTGTAGAGCATCATTGGTTAATCGATCTGGAAGTGGTAGTCATGCGCTTCAGTTGACTGCAGTTAAACAGAGGGTGGTGAGAGTCAGCCAAGCATCATTTAATTTCAACGTGATTTTTGGTGAGGGAGTGCAGTGGCCAAACGTGCGTGGCTTTTTAGAACTGCAGTAATGTCATGAACTGTTGTCTTCATCTATCTGTAATTATTTGACGTCCTGTGCACTGGAGTTCAACTGATCTAACACTAACTGTGTTTTTCAACTTCCACGTGAATGGCTGATCCATGCACGCGTGATTTTTGCCTTGCTGAGTGCAATTGAACGTGGCTCCCTTCTTGGATGAATCCACTCATCTCATTCATTCATGCATTGCTTTAGATTAGATCTATGCAAATAGATGAACAAGGTTAAGTCACGTACCTGCAAGTTAAACGGTTGATTGTGAAGCGTGTTGCTGCATGCATGTGTTGATCTTCATTTGCTGCATGTATGGTGGCTTGATTGATGATTTATGGCTATTTTTTTCTTGTGCAGGTGCCCTCTGGACGGATCTAAGCTGCACGCGTTCATTTCCACGTTCAACTCTGCCCGTTCAAGCTGCTGCTGCTGCATGGTCACAACCAGAACTTCTTTTTTCCATTTCTCCCAAACGGTAGATCGGTTTGATCTAAAACTCGGTGAGCATGTTACTACCATCATTATGCATCTCCCATAGCAAATTCGTGATCAATGGATGCACGGATTTCGAGAAAAGTGGAAAATGGCTGAAGATTTCAGAGGTCGATTTCTCGGAAACCGTGCATCAGAATCGGCTGAAACTGCTTGGGTAGGCTACTATCACCCATGTGCATCTCCCCATGAAACAGGTTTTGAAACGGATGCACAGTTATGGAGAAAATGCAAAAATGGCTGATGGTGATGGATACTAATTTCTTGGAAACCGTGCACCAGAATTGCATGAAACTGCTCAGGCGTGTTGTCATCAACCTTGTACAATTCCCCATAAAACGGTTTGTCAAAAGCATGCATGGTTTTCAAGTTATGGCGAAAACAAATTCTGCTCTATGTGTTTTTGCTTCAAGGCACTTTGCATTTTGGTTGCATGGTATGACAAAATGAATTTTGGCTGTGATGCAGGTATGGAGATGATGGAGGAGGAGTTGGATGATTGCAGGAGGACTTCTGAACCTTTGAGGAAGCTACCAAGTTCGCCAAACCACTTTTTGAAATGCATGCCTAGTTTCCCACAATTTCTACAGGAAGTTCCTGTAGAAGCACAATGAGAAGCAAATGAGGTGGACAAATGATGGAGAAAGGCAAGGGATGGACACACAAGTGCTTGCAGGCCTAACCAATAGACTCCCACCATCAGATTCACTTTTGAAATTGGATTTGGCTCGTCCAAAGGTTCTACAGGATGTTTCCTGTAGAAATACAGAGCTTCCTGTAGAAGGCACAAGAACAATTACTTTGACCTTGATTTGAGTGCTCCTCCTGACCTACAATGTCCTTCTTGCAACCTGCAATTAGCCAATGGAAATTAGTTTTATTTCTTTTTTCTTTTTCTCTTTTTTTTTTTTGAAAAAAACAACTAGGGCGCCTCATGGAGGTTTTCACCCTAATTGCCTGCCTTGGGCGCCTCCAAGGGAGGTTTTCACCCAAAGATCTTATTCTATTTTCTCTTTTTTCCCAACCCATTGACCGCCTCATGGAGGTTTTCAATCAATGAGCCAATCTAAGGCGCCTCCGAGGAGGTTTTCACCTTAGATTTTTATTTTTCTCTTATTTTCATTTTTTTTTCCTTTTTTTTTCTTTTTTCCTACCCTACCCTACTTGAAAAACAAAATCATTTTCAAGTATAAGAATACTTCCAATGGAGCCATGTGCACATCGAGATTAGAGACAAAATGATGTGAAGGCTCGAAATGCATGCTTGGACAAGTATCCAGATCTCAGAGACAAAATGATCTGACTTTGAAAGTACAAAACATAGCTGAGGAGGAGAGTACTGCTGCAACTTAGTGACCTTCTGAAACCATATCTCAATATAGCTTTGATATCCTTGGTCATCTTGCTGACTTGGATCATTCTTCATGTCACCTTCTATCATGACTTTCTCATCTTCCTCTTTTTGTTGATCTTTCTCTTGAATGCATGGAGGATTTGATGGTAACCATGAGGGAACTCTCTCGATCTCTGATTCTGATCTCTTCTCTTCATCAAGTGCAGCCCATGGTTCTTTGATCTCCTCTTTGGAATCTTCTTTTTCCTTTGGTTCTTCAGTAGAATCTTGGTTTTGCAACACTCTTCCTGCGCTTTGGTGAACATCATTGAGCTCAAGAGGAGTCATTTGCACATGATGTGCCTCAGCTTTGCACTTGTGTTGAGCTGCTCCAATGTGTAGGTTTGGAGATGATGGTATGGGTAGTTGAGTGGAGGTGTGAAATTGAGATGGAGATGGATGGAATTGTGGTTGGGTAGGCATTTGGGGTTGCCTTGGTGGAGGAGGAGGTGATGGTTGTGGATGAGCAGGTGATGGAGGACAATGAGCAGGATGAGAGTTGTACTGGGGCCTCCACTCCTGATAAGGTGCATTCCACTGAGGCTGTGGCTGAGCATAAGAGTGAAACGAATGAGCAGCTGGTTGGGCATAATATGGATCTGTGAAGGAACAAGGAGGAGGTGTGAACCAAGAAGGATGAGCAGGGGGACCCCAAGAAGGCATGAAGGTGGCTTGGTAAGGGTCATAATAGGTCTTGGGTGTCCCTTGTAGTTCCTGCTGGTAGGGTACGGGTCCATGTGGCCTCCTTTGGTTCATATAACAGAGTGATTCAGTGGCTCCCTTGGCTCTTTGATATGTAGCTTTGATTCTGGGCAAGGAAGGGCACTAATCTGTAGGATGGTATTCTTCACAGATGAAACACACTTCTAGAGGGTGCATTGGACATTCGTTCCTAGGATGCTTTCTAGTGCACCTAGGACAAAAAATGACCAAAGCCCTCTTGGCTTCCTCTTGCTTCTGTTGGATCCGCAAGGTATCCAGTTGCATGGCAAGAAACTGCCTCATATCACTCTTGAAATCTTTGATCTGATTTTCAAATTCATCTTTGGACAAGATGTTGCTCCCAACATCTCTGCTTGTAGCCATTTGCTCCAGAGGAATGTTTTCTTCTTCTGCTCCCCTAGAGGTTCTTCAAATATGTCTTGATGTCCACCCAGGGGTTCTTCAATTACAGCCATCGAAGAAGAGAGAAGGCTGTGTGAAGCAGTGGGGGTGTTTTGCAATCATTTTTCTAACTTATCTCTACTCCTACAAGGCATGGAATGAAATCTTTTTGCTTGATTTTTGCTTTTTTTCTACTTCTACTTGCAAAACTGAAATAAATTGAACTGCAACTAACTATCTTGCTAAAATGAACATGCGGAATTGAAATGAAAGCAGGAAAAGACTAATCTATTTTGCTCAAATGAAATTGCAGAAATGAAATGCTAGTCTACGCTTGCGGAATTGAAATGTTAATCTACGCTTGCAGAAATGAAATTGCGGAATTGAAATGCTAATCTATGAAAGCGGGAAATGCTAATCTATGAAAGCAGGAAATGCTAATCTATGAAAGCAAGAAATGCTAATCTATGAAAGCAGGAAATGCTAATCTATGAAAGCAGGAAATGTCTATGCTACTTTTGCAAAATGGAAATGAAATAAACTACTTAGCAGAAGGCAAGAGTAAGAAAATAGAAGAAAAGTGACAATCACCAATACTCTGATGCTTCCCCGGCAACGGCGCCAAAAATATGGTGAGCTCCAGTATTGTAGCAATAATGCTACAACTCTTGGGGCTTCCTGTCTCTTAATTTTATCAACCCGGTAGTTCGTACAAACTTGGAAGCGACGGTGCTATATGCACAAGTACTAGCTCTTGTCGCAGCTGTCACTTGGTCAGCCGGCACAAGTCCGCTAGGGCTCAAGCCAACTTCTATAGGCTCTCAGAAGAAGCTTGCTAATTGATGGATGAAAGCTATTCTCAAAGGAAAGCTACTTTACTTGACAAAAATGGACTGAAAGCAAATCAAAGCATGTAAACCTAGGAAACCCTAATTTGACTAGTCTAACCTCTATAATGCAAAGAATGTGAATGAAACTTCTACCAATGCTGCTATTACATGTAGTGAGTTGAAATACATGAATCTAAGCTACTTGCACTTGAAAAGAAATGTTTTTGTATTTTGTCATTAAGTGGTTGGATTTATTGTGATGATGCTTTTGATTAGGGTTTGGTTGTGCAGGAGCGGTTGGAATGGAAGGAGAGCATGGGCAAGGTCAGGATGGCTAGGGGAGGTCCCAAGGGATCCTTAGCATCAGTCCACAGAGGTTCCTCACGTTCAGATGCTCAGCAACCGAGTGTGTGGGCTCCTACAGGATGTCTGCAGGGGATCCTACAAGAAACTCAGGAATTTCTACAAGAAGGTCTGCAATTCTTCTACAGGATGTTCTGAAATGGGATGTTTGAGGATGGATGGTTGATGGAAGATGCATGGATGGTTATGGAGGTAGGATGGGGGTCTGAAGTGATCCAGGAACTGATGGATGGAGTGGTGAGATGATGTAGAAAGCTGACTTGGCTTGAAGGTAGTTGAGACAACAATGGGGAAGAAGGTAAGGTTACTTGGCAAAAGAGAAGATGGGAGATGAGGGAACAGACTTGGTGATGGAGGAGCTGATCTGAACGAGGCTCAAATGAACGAGGAGGTGATGAAGATTCCCTGCATAGTGGTTACTTGATCAAACCAACTACATCTTGCATGCAATCGAAATATCATGTGATCTATCTAACAAGTTAATGAAATCGGTGGACAACAACCTTATTCATGAAAAGAATCACGTACAACCTGTGAACAAAACATTATCAAAGAGATATAAACGCATGAATAACTCCTACCAATCTATATTACACATAAGAAACTACTTTAATCATCAAAAGCAACCTAAGTAACACAGCATGAATTAAATCTAAAGAGCAGATTTTATTTCAAGAACGCAGCAAACACATAAATATAAACAAGGGAGGTACTGGGTGCTTGAGATGGGCCCAACCCCAAGAGCTACAGCCTTCCAAGAGAGATTTAGAGCTGGTGCAAAGCTGGATCCATCTTTATTAATCAAGAAATGAAAAGTACATCAAAACTGTCCACAAGGAGAACTTGAACATGAGCTGAAAGCAAAGCTAATCTATTGCATAAAAATCGAACTACAAACTAGCTAACTAATGGCTAAAACAAAATGACTAACTAGCTACAAAAATGACTACCAACTAGCTAACCAAAATGAGGCCCTAAGCCTTCTTATTTATACAATTTGAGGACCCAACAGTCCTCCTAAAATTTAGGGACTTGGCTGCCCAAGACTTGTAGTTAACAGCAGTCCTACTTGACTTGCTTGGCTGCCCTTGTGCTCATTGATTTGGTGGCCTTTGAACTCCAAGCTGATGGTGGAGAATTCGAGGTAAGGGCCCATAAATGAGGGGGACACCTTCCTACAAATCCTCTAGCTTGTTCTCCCACGAATTTGGCTGCCAAGTGCTCATTAAGACCTTCAATTTTGTCTCCAAGTTGACCAACAAGGCTACACAAAGCACCCATTAGACTTGTTGGCATAATGACTAACCAAATTCACTCTATTAACATAAAAATAATCAAAAACATGCAATAAACAAATGAGAATGGTGGATTAAGTCAACTTAGGAGGTTGAATGAGCCCAAATAATTGTCCATTTTTGGGGCTCATCAGACCCCTTAAAAGAAAAGGTCCATCTGAGCACTTGTCACTTCAAGCTCATTAAAAATCGAAGGTGACTATAGTCACCTTTATATTTTTCTCGACTCTTAAAAATTGAAAAAGAAAGTTGCATCCAAGTGTTTTAAAATTTATTTTAAATGAAATAACATCCTTGTTCCTACGTTGATCTGAGGTTGAGATAATGGCATCTATCAATCAAGGAATCCCCCTTGGAGGGAATCCTAGTCCTTTCTCTTCTTGGGGAGATATTGGTTCTCCATATATGGCTACATTGTCCCTTCCAGGAATCACAATCGACCTGTCGGTATGGCTTTTCTCGACCTCTATCGTTCAAAACACCACAATTCATCAACAATCTAATCAACAACCAGATGATATTGAAGTTAACCCTTCACCTTCTACTTCATTTGTTTCTCCTTCCCCTTCTTCCTCTTCACTTGGTGAAACTAGTGACACTAAAAACCAAGTAGCTAAGAAGAAAAAGAAAGAGAAGGAGAAGAAGAAGAAGCCAGCTAAACAAGGGAACACCAAAGCATCGTTTGGCAAAAATCCACACACTAAAGTTTCCAAACCAAAAACTCCATCCGCAATTTGCAAGGAGAACCATTACCATCAAGATTGCCCTTGCATTCCGCGGATCTTAAGAGAATGGTCTCCCTGGTTGCACCATTTGGTGTTATCCACCCCAGATAGTTAGGTTGATAGAACACCCTCAACTAGTGAGAGCGAAGTCAACAGACAAAAAGGAAAAGTTAGAGTTCCATGTAGGTTATGTGAGGGTGATCATAATCTTCACCATTGTCCTTTTCTAGATGAAGCCAAAAGCATTTTGGATAACCGTCCTGCTTCACCGCATTTTGGATACCAGAAACTCTTTCCAAGTCCTTCGCTAGTTGAAAACCCGATTGACATAACTCAATTGTCGATCGAATCACCTATCACTAAAAGTGAAGTTTCTGAGTCCATACCGGATCAAATTCAACTGGTCAAGATGGCAGTCGACCCAGTCTTGCCTTTAGAAAATCCACCTTCAAATGATATAGATTCCAAAGAGGATGACAATGACACCGTTCAAATTCTTTTTGTCGATATAGAGTCTAATGAACTTGGTGGCAATCCACCCATTCCTTCACAACAGGAAGAGAACCCCCCAGTTCATGAAACTTATCTAAACATTTATTTGGTACCTCCTTTGAGCAGTCTAGTTGTTTTCTTTGATTGGAATCAACTAGCGAAACCTCGCCTTCCATCTAATGTACCATTCTGAATCATAGTACAAGTTTACAAAATGATCGTGTCTGGCACAATCATAGATGAAGGGGCTTCGGTGAGTATCCTTTCCTCAACTGTTTGGAAAGTGCTTGGTATGCCATCGCTTTTGCCTGAAAATTAAAATTTTTTGGGCTTCAACAAAGGAACTAGTCGACCATTAGGGATCCTTCCAAAGTTACCGATAACTTTGAGAAAGAAAACCATTTATTTGAATGTGATGGTAGTCCAAGGTCCACTAGATTACAATCTAATTCTTGGACGTGATTATATATATAGCATGGAAGCCATTATTTCCACATTCTTTAGAGTGATGTGTTTTCCACATGAAGGCAGACTGGTGCAACTTGTCGACCAACTTTCATTTCCTGGTTCAAACACAGCTATAAATCAACCATCATCCCTGAATGGTCTCTTCACATCAACAATGTCTCTTCCATCTTCATCCCATCCACCTAATAACCGTGAGTAGTTCAGTAAGTGTGATGAAGATTAGGGGGCATGCACCCTAGTCTTCTTCGGAAAGCGAACCCAGAGGAAAAGAGAGATTTTCATGAAAGGTCATAATACTTGGACCGAATAACATTCCCGTTTAAGTTATGTGATCAGTCTAACACGATTATTTCCTTTGTACGATTGTGAAGTTTACAACATTCATCTTCGTATGTTATGTGATTGGGGCTCACAGCAATCACCTTCATCCATTTCGATGGGCAAAGCAAAGGAAGAGTTTTTGTCGGTCGATAGAAACAATCCTGCCTAACTGTAGGAACTTCCATTTGGTAACCTAGAAACTCTCCTTTTATTGAAAGACCAGGGGGCACAAAAACCTTCGCATGCAAGTGAAAAGTGACCCTTGATTTTCTTATTTTGTAGGTTCTTAGCCCTTTAACCTCGTAGCTCGGTCGTTTCTAGCTTACATGAAAAGGTCATGAGCACATGTTATAGTAGTGATCAAGCTCACTAAAAAATAAATCTACCAAAGACATTATCAAAAGACTGGTAAGAGCAATGTTCTCGCAAGGTTCAAGATTGTTAAGAAATCAACCTGCATTGTGCACATGATGGCACAAGGTTCAAGTTCATTAAAAAATAAACCCGCCTTTGGTAAATAACCTTTGTGATTTCTTTGCTATCTGCGCTTTGTGAACTTTGGTTGTGTTCCTTCCGTCACCTCCATTTCATTCGGCTGACCATACGCTTCCACTTGATTGTTTACCCTTTTGAGGAACATCTGCGATGAGTGATTTTGATTGCCACCCTCTTCACACTGCCATGTTTTGAGAAGTTCCAAACTTACCTAGAACTAGCCATTACCCAGAAATATCACTCTTTCCTAAAAAACGAGTCTCTTTTAAACTCTTTTTAGACTCGTTAAATATAAAAAGATCATTGAGCTATTAGCCTTCCTAGCTCGTTAAAGTAAGGGGAACGCTATCCCTCTCATATATTTTAATCTTTTGAGTTGAGGGATTATTAAACAAAAAGATCGAGTGCTTGTCTTTGTTGGCTCGTTAAAACTATTGAAAAGACATCCCTTTTGTATTATTTTACACTTTTTTGGACTTAAGGGATCATTCCATAAAAAAGGACTATTGGAGTCTCCTTTTCATCCATTTTCAGACTCTCTAAATACGAAAAGGGCTGAGTTATCTTTTTTGTTAAACTCGTTAAAACAATAGCAACAAACTTGTCCACCCAGGTAAGAACGAGTCTCACTGATGCTAGGCTCGCGAAACACAAAGTGACAAGTTTGCCCGAAGGGAAAATTATAGACCAAGCATATGTTATCCTCCTCAAGCTTGTCAAAAATAAAGAGGTATTGGTCAGCAATGACTGGGAAAAAATGGGAAGAAAACTTGAAGAACTCTATTGGTAGCAAGTCGCTCTTGAACATGACACTTTCACTCCATCACCGTGATTGAGTTGGGTTGGGTTTCCGTTCACCGTCACCATTGGTCCACCATGCCATCCATGGGGTTAATGCTACCAGTCCATATCAATGTCACCAATATGTTCAAGAGAAGTCATTCAGAGAATCCACCATCTAGCAAACGCCTCATCCACTGCATTACATCCACGCTCATTTTTCATGACTGCCATTCCTGAACCTCATATCATCAGATCGTTTTCACCTCCACAAATAATCATTTGCACCGTTTCGCATCGTAGATGTGGGATACATCAAGGCCCTCCTACGACAGGTCACTTCTTGTTGACCTCAGCTCATTATCCGAGAAGTTCACTTAGAAACAACCCTTTCAGTACTTTGAAGCTTGCATGCCTCAATGCAAGTTTCTCACTTCTGGTGATAGGTTTACATCAATTACCTTCCACCGAAAGACTTTGCGTGGTGTTCAACATCAGCTCATATATTCACACCATGTGAATTGTACTATAGTACCTTGAGTGTCATCATCATTATCGGTGATTCCTCTCGCGTCTGTTAACAACTTACATCATTGGCTAGTAATCAGGCGATGTCTTTCCATGTTCGACTTCAGAACATATTTTCACATGGATCGACTTGTACATCGGGCGAAGATTTCACGAGTTTTGAAGACCCCCGATCTAGTTTCATCCATCCAGGCTGTGATATATTTAGGAAAATAAAGACATCAATTGTACATAGAAGCTGCATAGATAATCATCTAAACCAGGGAAGATGACTCTTCATGTGAAAAATCACCAGTCTACAATAGCAGACGGTTGTCTATCCTATGTACATGAAAATGAATTTATAAAGCTGAGCATGGGAATGTCTGCCTCAGCTAGATCATGAAAATAATATGATGATGATGTATTGTATTGTATCTTATACAGGTCACCTTCCAGTTCGAATACCTCGAATCCTCATGAATAAAGCATTTCACCCGACATCAGAAGATTTACTACCTCATGCTTTAGGGGGCAGCTGTTATAGACATATTTGGGCACTGCAACCCCAAACTCATATGTCCATAAACTAAGGGCTCCTTAAGTCCCTAAAAGTGTTGTTTCACACCTTAAAGGATCATGGTCAATTGATTACATCATTTCCGAGAAGTTCCACATGAAAAACTACCCAGAATTGGCCAAAACTGGACCATACAGACTGGTCCATGAGCAAGGTGTGATGCATACTGACTGCCTAACTGCCCAGGTGTGATGCATACTCAAATGGCCTTTTGTGGGGTGCGATGAGCGAGAATAGACAAATGGCAGAGATAGTTTGCAAGGTGGATGAGCATGGAATCTTCCAGAAATTTCTCATGTGACACTTGCCTCTCTAAATTTGCCTAGGGATGAGTAAGAGATCATGAAATCTCCAGGTGAAACCAAGAACTATCAGTGGAATGACACTAATAAAAAACCCAGAGCTAACTCACACCCTTGCAAGACATCTATAAATGGATCCCTCATCTGAGAGATCTAGAGGCTGGAATTTTGTATTTTGTAAGGAAGTGTTGTTGGTTTGTTGGTGGGAAGAGACATTGCATTGTTGGGTGATTTTCTTGTTCATGAGGTGAAGAGGGCTTCTACAACTAGGAGGATGATGCTAAATTAGATAGCTGGGTTGTAATCCTCTCTTACATTACTATTAATAAATTTCTTTGAGTTTTCCTCCATATGATCTTGTATTTGTGAATCTTATTGTTTATGAATGCAATTGTATGGTCAATGTGTTTCTAATTCCACATTGTTTATGATGTTTTAGATAGAGATGCTTTGATAGTTTTTTGTTACTTTGACTCTACAGGTACTCTTTGAAGCGGGACAAGTAGTAGAGGAGTGGCAAATTCTATTAAGGAAAGGAGGAATGAAGCTAGGATCAAAGCGAAAGATCTAGGTTGGTCCTCTCTTCTTCTCTTCCATTTATCACACTTAAAGGAACTCTTGAAAAGATTTCATTGTTTGTTTCTAAGATAGCTACCCTTCTTAGTGGGACTAGTAGTTCAAATCGACACTATTTTTCCCTAAAACAGTTGGTAATCAATGGTTTGTTGGAGGTAAAAGCCTAGGTCAACAACCAGGGTATGATTTCAATTCACCAAACTATAACCCTTCTTGAAAAAATCCTTTGGGACAAGATCCATGGGGGAACAAAGCTCTGGTTGAAACCCTAGCACTGGTCCTTATCAAAGACCCATGATATCTTTCAATCCTCAGTTACCATTTCTTGCGACTTTGGAACTACCCAATGTGTCAAAGTTGACAAAGGATCCTATACTTCATAATCCATATTGGCCACCTGTTCCAACCAAGATCCTCAGTGACTATCCTAAGTTTGAAAGCAAGTTCGAAGAAGACCCCTAGGCACATGTCATGACTTATCACCTTTGGTGTTCATCCAATTCTTGGCTGAAATATTTCTATTCGTCTCCATCTTGTCCAAAGGACTCTTACTAGTTTTGCTGCAAAGTGGTACAATGAACTTGCTCATGGGACTTTCCAAGATTTGAACTCTCTCGTGATGGAATTCCTTCTGCATTTTCAGTTACTGATTCGCTATGAAATGAGAACGCATCTTCTTATCTTTTTGAATCAAGACACGGCTACCCACATCTCTGATCATATTCATGAATGGTGAAGGCATCACTGTTTGATCAAGTTCTAGATTCCCAATCAACTATTGACTGATTGGTTAACTACCTCTTTTGTCAGTCCAATAGCCAGAGATATTGCTATGGGGGCATGTGTTACTAAAGAGCAAGCCATCGCGCGTGCTCAATATCTTGATTTGGTATATTCCCAATCTGGCACGCTTTATGATGTCTTGCCCAATGCTCCATGACTTGGAACTTCTAAAGCTCCGCCGACACCTTCTGTTGATGGTGTTATTGGTTCCATCACTTAGACTTCTTGAAAGTCTTCCATGACTACTGTGAAGCAGAAATCCAATGCTCCTAATGAAGTTGCTTCTTAGTCCCCATCCGATCCTGGGAAAACCTTAGAATTTAATGTCGTCCAGTCCACTACGGCGGAGAAAAATTTGAAGGGTAAGAAGAAAGGGAAAGGTAAAAATAAGTCTGATGCACCAAAGAAAGAACCTCCTAAGACTCCTACCGATGATGGTTCTAAACACAAAACTAAGTATCCTTGTCTTATCTATGATGAGGATGACTTTAGTAAGGACTGTCCTCGATGGTCTGAGTTAAGTCATTTTCTTAAGGGGACTTCAAGGATTCCTGCTGTGCTTAAAGAACCTTTTCCATCCCAACAAACTCAAATGGTGGACCAAACTCAATCCTCTTCCTCATCTAGTTTTCAAGTCTTTATGGCCAGGACTATTCCTATTCATGTGCCTACTTGATTGAAAGATTATGCTCCACCGGCCAGGAAAGAACCTGAAGTTCCTTCTAGTGTTCCCCCATCCATTTCTAGCCCTCTTCATATTGAAAGGCCTAGTAATGAGTTCGTCATTTGACTGCCTACTAAAGGAATTCTCCAGAAATCTTCCTATAATCCGAATGCTTGTGTTGCACAACACTATAGTATTGTCAAAGATCTATCCCAAGCTCCTTTGGCTATGTCTGCATCGGAGGTTCTCTAGATTTGTCTTCTGTAACAGAAGTCATTACTATCCACCATCAGTGGAATTGATCTAGCTGATTCTGAGTTCATTACTTTTGATCTTGAAAATCAAGTGTCATGTTTGCCTCAATAGATCGCTTTTCTCATCCAAGTTGTTATTAACACAAAGACTATTCATTGTACTGTTATTGATGAAGGAGCCTCGACTTGCATCATGTCTATTTCTTGTTGGAAAGCCATTGGTTGTCCATCTTTGAGTCAATCTCCAAATACCTTGGAGGCATTTGGTGGAAGAGATTCTCATCTACTTGGAATTCTCTCGTGCTTTCCTATCACCTTGGAATAAAAGATGGTCAACATCGAAGTAGAGGTTGTCGAAGCCAATCTGACTTACAACCTTCTACTGGGTCGAAGTTAAACATATGTTATGCATGTCGTTGCTTCTTCACTATTATGCATACTCCGTTTTCCTCACCAATCAAAAATTGTTACGGTCAATCATTTGTCCTTCTTTACTTCCTCTTCCTTGGAAGGCAATGTTCCATATGTGGAGCATACCAGTATTCCTTATGAGAGTGTGGGTGTTGGGCCCTTTAAATCTCCTGCCTTCATGGGCGTTTTTCTGCTCCCACCTCCTAATGTTACCTTCATCAATATGATATTTGTTAACCCTGATCCTTGGGTGATTCCTGCCCTAAATTAGGCAGATTCTTGGGGTGATGTTATGCCATTAAGCCCTGCTGAGCTTAACTATGTTGAAATTGTCTTGACTTTGTCTTCTTCTTCTGAATCTACTCCTTCGAGTAGATCTCTTGACACATATGTGCAATCCCCTTGGTTTAGAAATATTGGTTCTCCTAATCCTTTACAAGAGATGTTTCCCTCTGATGAGGCTATCCTTGAAAATTTGTCTTTTGAGGATCCTCCTTGGGTCAATAGTCACCATCATTCCTCATTTCTTCCTGGCTTTGGGGAAATGGCTGCTTGTCTCGATAATTTTACTTCCCATGTTCCTTCTCAACTGCTTCAGACACCCATCTTAAATCATGAGGTCTTTTCTGAAGGGAATATGGGAAATATCACGCAAAATATGCCTATCAACATCTTTGTTAAACCAGGGGTTGTCGAAAATATTCACATTGGAGTAATTTGTTCTCCTGAGGAGATCAAGATTTACACTAGTCTCTTCTAAGAGTTTCATGACGTGTTCGCCTGGTCGTATGAAGAAATGCACAGTATAGATCCTAGTATTTTGGTGCATGAGATACCTATATATCCTGATGTGAAATTAGTTTGTCAATGTTTACATCCTGTGCACCCAAGAAAGGTTGCTGCCATTAAAGGAGAGGTTGAAAAATTCTCAAGGCTGGGTTCATTTATCTTATTCCATTTACAGACTAGGTCTCTAACATTGTCCCTATGACTAAAAAGTAGGGCACTATTCGAGTTTGTGTTGATTATCATGATATTAATCCTGCATGTCTAAAAGATAACTACCCCACTCCCTTTATTGACTAGCTTATTGATGATTGTGCTGGGAGTGAAATACTCTCTTTTACGGATGGCTTCTCTAGCTATAACCATATCAATATTTTACCTGTTGATCAACACAAGACTACCTTTATCTCTCTATGGGGTGCTTTTGCTTATAAAAATCTTCCTTTTGGTCTGAAGAATGCTGATGTGACTTTCTAAAGACAAATGTCCTCTACTTTTCATGATATTAGACACATTTTTCAGCCTTATCTGGATGATCTTCCAACTCATTCAGCTAAATGCGCAAACCACCCAGACCAACTCCGTTAGATTTTTCTTCACTGTAGACATTATAATATTCATCTCAATCTGCAAAAACGTGTCTTCTGCATTGATTCTAGCACACTCCTTGGGTTTGACGTTTCTAAGGAGGGTATTCGTCTCAATCCACTCAAGGTTGAAGCTATTTGAATCTCTTGCCTCTTGTTACTTTGCACTAGTGTTTCAGGGAAAACTAGTATTACTAAAGAATTCTAGCCCTCTAGGTTTGGCAGCTACCCTAGAAACAACAGTTTAAAGCAATTCAACGATTTCTTCTATGTGTAACAGATAAGAGAAAGATAATGGAGCCAACGTGGAACTTCTGCTTAATCCCTTTCTTGATTTCTCTCCCCTTTGATAGATCTTGTAACTCCTCCCCATACTTAACACACTTGGAGAGTACCTGCACAAGTACAGCAAAAAAGAACCGTCAAAGCATCGTGATCTATTACAACATAAACATTATAGAATCAGATATATAATAAAAAAATGATAAAATTCACAATTGCACAATCATATGGAAGAAAACTTTAAGAGCTTTATTAATAGAAAGGAGAATTACAACCCAGTTGTTTGATCCAGCATCGTCCTCCCAGCTTCAATCCTTCTTCACCTCATGAAATAGCAAGATCACACCAACAATACAATGCTCTTTCCTCAATTACAAACTATTAGCACTTCCTTGCAATTCACAATATTCCATCCCCTAGATCTTTTGGATGAGGGATCGATTTATAGATGTGTACAAGGGTGTGAGTCATTCATGGGGTTTGATTAGTGTCATTCCACTTGTTACAATTAGTTCCACAAGAGAAGGGATTGGAGATTTCTTAGATCCCTTATTCATCCTTGGGCGAATTCAGAGAGGCAAGTGGCACAGGAGAAGTTTCTAGAAGATTCCATGAGCAACCACTTAGCAAACTGTCCTAGAAATTTGTCCATCCTTGCCCATCACACCCTATAGAAGGCCTAAACAGTATGCATCACACCCTGGTAGTGTAACACTCAGTGTGCATTGCACTTTTCCAGTGGAGTAGTCAGTATGGTTCAATTTAGGCAATTTCTGGATGGTTTCTCAGATGGAACTTTTGGGGAATGATGTATTCAGATGACTATGTTCCTTTAGGGTATGAAACAACTCTTTTAGGGGTTGATGAGCCCTAATACATTGACATATAATTTTGGGGTTGATGTGCCCAAATATATATATAACAACCAGTTGCAGAGTTTGCAAGGCAAGCCTAATTTCTTTTGTCATTTCATCCCTAACTATGTTGAGGTTGCTAAAGGTTATACGTGTTTGCTTAAGCATGAAATTCCATTCATTTGGGATGAAATTTCCAAAAAGTAATTCAAGGCCCTTCTTGTCTCTGCTCCTTTGTTGCATCCACCTAACTACCACAGTGATTACTCGCTTTATCTAACTGTTCCTGATAGTACCATTGGCATGGTTCTAGTACATGACGATGATGATGGTTCCAAGCATGTCATATATTATCTTTGACGCAACCTTCTTGCCACCGAGACTCACTATGCTTATGTCAAGAAGTTGCCCTTGGTATCCGTTCAGGCTATTCAACGTTTTTGTCATTACATTTTGTTGCGTACGACGACCATGATTTCTGATTACAACCCGATGACATATATTCTATCACGTCAATTGTTGGGGGGAAAATACATCAAGTGGATCATTAGCCTCTAGGATTTTAATTTGGAGTTCACTGCTGCCAAATGTAAGAAGTCACTGGTTTTCGCTGAGTTGGTTTTCTCTTTACCATCTGGTTGCGCTCCCTCTCAGATAGAGGACTACATCCTAGATGATACACTCTTCTTAATTAGTACCCTTGATCCCTGGTACGGTGACATCATCATTTACCTCCAGACATCTTCATTTCACTCTAACTTGTCTAAGGATGCTCGGCCATGCATTCGTCGTCATTCTCAGCCATATCATATTATTGGAGACACGTTATACCATGTCGTGGTTGATTCTATTCTTCGTCACTGGCTAACCATCGAGGGAGTTGAGAAAGTCTTAAATGACTGTCACTCCAACACTTGTGGTAGTCATATGTCTAGTTATGCTACTTCTCAGAAGATTCTTCGGGCTAGTTATTTTTCACCTTCCATTTTCAAGGATTGCATTCTTGTTGTCCATTCATGTCATTCGTGTCAAATTTGCTAGCACAAGATGCATGCACCACCTTCTCTCTTACATCCTATCATTACCGTTAGCCCTTTTGCAAAGTGGGGCATTGATTTTATGACCTGTAACCCTCGCTCGACTAGGGGACATGGGTATATCATCGTTGTCGTTGATTACTTTACGAAATGGGCTGAAGCAATGCCTATATTAACTAATGACGGTAATACTGCTTCTCAATTTCTATTCAATCATGTGATTACCAGGTTCGGAGTCCCTCAGGCCATCATCATAGATCATGGCTCTCATTTTTGTAATTACATGATGGCTGAGTTGACAACCTAGTTGGGGTTGCGTCATGATAGTTTGACACCATATTATCCCCAGTCCAATGGTCTAGTTGGAGTAGTGAAGAAAGTGTTGGTAACCATGCTTCAACGTACCATTGGAATGCATAGGTCCAATTGGAATTTGATGTTTTTTTTGCTCTATGGGCCTATCGAACCTTGGTTAAGGATGCTACTAAATTTACACCATTTCTTCTTGTTTATGGTCTTGAAGCTACCCTTCCAATTGAATGTGGAATTCCTTCTCTTAAATTAGCTATCGAATTACTGTCGAATACCACTCCGGTGGAGGAGTGTGTTCTTTATTTAGAATGACTTGATGAGACTCATCGACTTGCTTCATTGGTCATTGAGGCACAGAAGAAGCGAGTGAAATCTCACTTTTATTAGACGGTCAACCCACATTCCTTCATTGAAGGGGATTTAGTCCTGTTGTATGATCAAGCTCATGATAAGTTGGGTGCATGCAAATTCGAACACATGTGGCATGGGCCCTATATTATAAAACGTGTTTTGCATAAAGGTGCCTATGAGCTGATTAATTATGAAGGCAATCCTTTAGATAAGCCTCGAAACAGACTTTATCTCAAGAAGTATTATGCATGATTCTTTCGTGCATTTCTATGTACATAAGTGTGTTTTCATTTTTTAACATGTTTGGCTTGGTGTGTAAGAGTTTTCCAATTATTGTGTTCTTTTGCTTCTTATGCAAATGTCTATCGCACCTTATGTCAGTTTCGTTGATCGTGCCTGTTGTAGTACTCAGAATCTTTCCTCCGTGGCATGGGTTATCTATGATCCTCACGGTGAGTTGGTAGATATTCAAGGTGTCTAAGATGTACTATGAACAATGTCGCCGAATATAGTGCAGTTATTGAGCTATTGACTGATGTTGTTGCCCTCAATATTCGTGCCTTGATCGTAAATCTAGATTCACAACTTGTTTTTCTTCAACTCAACGGGCGTTATTCCATCAGAATCCCTCAAATTTTAAGGTTGTATTTATGTGTTTGTTTACTAGAAAGGAATTTTGTTTTCATTACATATCAACATATTCCTAGAAGACTAAATACATTAACAGATGCATTCAAATCATGTGTTAGATAGACGTTTGCAACATTTGTAAAAGTAAACATTGAAACATAATAAGTTGATAAAGTATAACATAGGTATGCATATATATCATGTGTTGCACATCGTAGTGCTCAAAAAATATGTGTTTAGGTTACATCATGAGACAACATGTCTCTCAAAATTGCCTAAAATAAACCTAGGGGTCTAATTTGCATGATGCTCTCTATAGCACACCACTACTCGGAGAACACGTCTAAGAAGTCGACCGATCCTATTTGACACCCCTACTATGTGTCACTGGTACTGTCAAGGGACATCCTCGAATCCCATGTAATCCGGGATCCCATCTGCCAAGCCCTCCAGGTCACGGGCAATCTCATCCTCCACATCTCCACTAGGAGGGGGCATCTCAAACTCCCTCTCGACTCTCCGAGTAATTGGAGACAAACCTGTAGGTCTTTCAGGTCCAACATTTGAAATATTGAAACATAATGATCAATACATATATATAAAAAATAACAAAAAACTACAAAACTCTTTAAAAATAAAAAAATGAGTTTATTACCTCTATCATCCTAGTGTTCCCCAAGAGGGAGTACCAAGTCTAGATCACCTCTGAAGTTAGTCATGAAATATGGCCAATCCTCTACAAAAATGAGTTGATGATCTAGCCACTCGAAGAACTCTGGTATCCACGACATTAGTTAACCTCCACCTCCTCGAGGCATCAGGATAGCCCAATGAGTGATCTGTGGCTCCCATGGTGGTGGCCTAGCCACAACGACTTCCTGCCTCTGAAATATAGGAAGTCATTCTAGGATGAATAGTATGAGGATCGAACCATACCCAAACTTTCTAGTATCACCTCATCGGTATTTTGTCAATTTCCTTTGTAGGTTGTCTGATACCGCCTCTGCCCAGTTGAATATGGTGGGGCTTAAGCAATCGGTGGCGAGCCAGAGTTAAGTCTTGTTGGCCTCATGCGGGGCTTGCGAACCAGCTGCCCTAGTGATGGTGGAAAGGAGGACTCTCAGAGACAAGTCATCTATAATTGTGATCTTTATTTTGCCTCCCTTGTCTGATTTCTGGGCCTCCAGACACATTCTCTTGATGAGAATGTCCATCCTCTCTCCTGTGATCTGAGTACCTATCATTTGGGGCCTTTCTCCCCTCCATTATAACCCTGTCAAGAAATAGATATTGGTGGCATCAATTTCTAATTCCTATCCCCGGATGTTGAATCTCCCTTCATTTGGATCCTGTGCTCCAACAAGGTACTAGAGTAGATCGGGTTGTGCTCTTAGGCTTGACACCATGAAGAACTTTAGGAGCCCACAATTCCTAAGCACATCCAAACAATTTGGATCCCCCATTGCCAACTCATCAATGTTGCTATGTTCCCACTCTTTCCATTCGATCACCATGATTTTCTCCTTGCAAACACACCAATATGTAGTTTTAAGTGCCATAATTGTGCTTAAAATCTCTTCAAATTGCTTAAACTTTGAGGAATTCTGGTTCTCGGTGCTCGTCATGCCTGTTTCTAAAACAGGTGCGATAAGCTGGAGTCTGTGGTTTGAAAAAATTTCGCTCTCACTGACCATTTGGTTTATAGTCGTGACGAGCTCAATTTCCCTCCATTGGAAAGTCTAGCTCTTTGCGGTCTCAAGCTGGGAACCCACGACGACCATTGCAGACATTCTCATCCACAAAACTCCTCTAAACCACGGCTAAAAACATAAAAAATGAGCTAAATTTTCTCTTAAAATGCAGGAAAAAGGTGTGGTGCCTACCTGGAACAAAGAGATTTGCAAACAAGCTTTTGAAACTCCTGCAATTGATGGCTGAAATCACAAGTTCACAAGGGTAAATTTTTTCCACTCCAAGGTAAAAGTAAAAAGTGAATTATTTTTTATCAATTGGCCCTTTTATAAACTCTTTTTGGAAAATTAGGGTTTTAGGTCTATTTTTGAATATTTTATGCGTATTTACGTCAAAAACGGATCTTACACTTGCTTTTTGTGTAGCGACAGGTTTTAACAACTCTAGTGATGATGATTTGTGAGTTGTATTTTATAATTTTTTGGACCTGGTAAAAACATGAAAAAGTCCCTATTGGAGTCATCTTTAAGCTCTTTTCTGGCTCTCGAAACATGAAAAAATCACCGATCTTTTGTCACTTTGAACTCGTTAACGACTACGAAGCATCATCTACCCAGTATAAGTTTACCCCTTTTATGGACTGGGATATATTACTTATGAAAAAGCTATATGTTGATATATCACAGTCAATAGGTTCCCTTGGGTATTTCTTTCTACCTTTTCGGATTCGAGGGACAAATTTACGAAAAGGGACCTTTGGAGTTTTTTTTTCCATGTCTTTTTCAAACTCTCTAAATATGAAAAAGACTTCGAGTTTTACCTATGTCAGACTTGTTAAACCTTGACGACATTAGACTCGTCATCATGACAAGATAGAGCTTCTCCTTCCTAGGGCTTGTTGAAAATTACTAGGTCGGATTTGTCTGAAGGAAAAACTTATATTACAAGTATATGCTATCCCCTTCAAGCTTGTGTTTAAAAAATAATTAGGTTACTTGCTAAAAATGGCAGGGGAAAATTTGGGAGTATTCCGTTGGTTGTACAACAACTTGTCACTCTTGAACATTGACACTCTTTCTACTTCGTGTCGGGTTGGGATATCCTCATTTTATCATTGGCCTTCTAGGTTTTGGGTTATCCATTTTTCCTCATTCAATCTGATCCTTGCTACATCATCATGACCTTTGATCCCTTGGTACCAAAATGCTTCCAAACTCTAGAGTTGTGTCGCTAATATGTTCAAGAGCTTAATCCTTCTGCAGTTCATATCCTTATACACCTTCATCGGATTCTCTATCTCATCCACCTCATCTTGTTCCTTTATCTCCCATCGATGATGTGGGAAACATTATGGACCTCCTTCGATCAGTCGCTTCCTGTCGACTTCAACTCATTATCTGGGAAGTTGATCTAGAGACTCCTTTCTGGCACCTTGGAGCTTGCATGCCTTAATGGCAAGTTCTTCGCATTTGACGACAGGCTTTCATTATTGGCCTTCGATCAGGTGATTTCACGGGTGTTCGACTTCAGCTAATTCTTCACACTTCATGGATTGTACTAGTAGTACCTTGAGAACCATTGACATCATTGGTGGTCTCTCTCGTGCTTGTTAATGATTTACATCATTGACCGGTAATCAAGTGATTTTCTAGTATGATTGACTTCAACACATCTATTCGCATATTAGAATTTCCACCATGATCGTGTTGGGATTCAAGACCTTGGTCTCATATTACCCAACTCCAAGTTGTGCGAATTGATTCATAATTATACATGAATCTTTTGATTGGATGGCTATGACCATACCCGAGTCTTTCATATGGTCCTTTTGATTGGATGGCTACGTCCATAACACAAATCATTTATGTTTATCTTCTGGATGGCTACGCCCATGCCTTATACACATGTATTTACTTTCATTATGTACTCATGTATCGGAGATATCAGTTGTATTTGCGTTTGCAGGTTCTATGCGATGGTGTTTTGTTTCAGTTATGGATTCATAAAGCATTTCACCCCTCCCACTCTCTCATCCTTCATGCTTTAGGGGGCATCTGTTAACATTAATTTGTCACTGACCCCACATTCCCTGATTTCGGACACTTCCTGTCTGTGTTATTTACATCTGCCTTGTGTCATGTCGCAAATTATGTGTCAATGTCTTCCTTGTCATCTCAAGAAGAATACCTCAGTTCACTACTCCTGGAGCAGACCCTTTCTTAGTTATGTTTTTGGGTCGTCGCAGGTCAGTAGTTGTTCCACCTACAAAGATGGCCAAGATTGAACTAGCCCTAGTGAATTCATCGCTCTGTCTTTGTGTTGCACTCGTGACAAGTACTTTTGGCAAGTTTTTTAAACAAATCATCGAAGCTTCAAAGTGTAACAGCTTCATGGGCAATCCTAGGGTTGGTTTTTGGATCCGATGAGCTCACCTCTCTCCTTTAGGGATGGTTGTTCCACCTTTTGTGCAACCTCTCAAAGGGATAAGATCTTTCTCCCATCTCTTATGGTAGCTCCTCCTCCTATAGATACTTCCTCCATGACTGAGATCAACTAGCTTCAGAGTTCAAGAATTCAGGAGTAGAAGTACAGAGTTTTGCTAGAGTATGGAATTAGCCTCTCATATAACTTAGCTTGGGATGGTTTTGAGTGGAGTTGGCTTGATTGTAAGAGTGTTCTACCATTAGCCTTTTGGGTAGGAGAGAGATTTATTTGTCCTTTTGGGAGATATTTCATGAGTGAATTCTTGCAGAGACATGCTGATAGGACCCTTCAAGGAGGTTTACGGCGCTTGGTTGTAAGTTTTACTTCAGTTTACTTAATACAAATCAATGGCTTATTTCCTATATCTTATGTCGAATTGCGTATTGATAGCTTGAATCTCCTTGACTCTTTAAGTAGATCATTTTTGTCATACTCTATTATGTTCGTGGTTGTGCTCTGTATGTTATTTTTAGGTACAAGTGATTAGAAGAATGGGAGCTGGAGCAAAACAACAGGGACTTCATCGAACGATGATTTGAAGGTAGGCCTTCATGACATCAACTTTATAAAGAAAATTTCTTTGGTATTGTCTTTGTTGTGACTAGACCCACTCTAGGGTTAGAGGGGTTCCCTCTGTCCACAGAGGGAACTTTCCTACGTCACAATAATGGTGAAATGAATCCTGAAAAGTTAGATAACTAGATTAAGTAGTTAGAAGTGCATTGTCATATTTAGAACATTTATAACGATAAAACAAAAATTCAGTTAGCCCCACTTAGAATGGGGGGAACAACTTTAATCTGGTGGGAAAGTAAAACTTAGGTAGATGTAAAGTGAAAAGGTAAAGTCATCTCTTCATGGTATATGTTTTTAAAAGCTCTTAGGAAATAATTCTATCCTTTAGGATACATGAAAAAAGATGTTATTGATTGACAACATTTGAGGCAAGGTAAAGGGCGGAGTGTTCAGGAGTTTACTCAAGAGTCCAGAAAGAAAGCATTGGTGCTTGGTATTTCGTTGGATACACGTGAAACTTTATTAAAATACATCGACATTTTATATTCATATTTGCAGCATACATTATTGATGTTTAATCCTAATGGTTTTGATGTAGTGTGTGTTCAAGACATACATATTGAATCAGGTGGCAGACCATTCAAATTTTCACTGCAATCATCCAAAGAGTTGGAAATCAAGGATTCTAATGACAGTAAGGGGAAGAGAAATTTGAAGAGAAATAAATCAACGAAAACTCTGAAGGAAAGACCTACTTGTTCTCATTGCCATAGAATCGGTCATGATGAATTGAGGTGTTGGAAACTTCATCTCGAACTTAAGCCAAATAAGTTCCTTAAGGAGAAGGATGAAAACAAAGCAAATGCAGCAATCCAACAAGATCTAGGTTCCGATTCAGGTGATGAAAGAAGGATAACTGCTATATTTTCGACAGGTAAAACTTCTGACACTAGTTCAAGTTTGAATACCATTGCATCTTCATCAAACATAAATCCTTCAAATGAGGATAAAAGAGTTGAACTATTTAACATAAGGATAACTTATAAGCACACAAAGATAGATACAATGTTTGACAGTGGATCACAAACAAATTTAATATATGAATATATAGTTAAGAACTTGGGTTTGGCAACAAGGAATCATCCAAGACCTTACCCATTAGGATGGCTAAATAAATCAACTCAGATAAAAGTCACATAACAATGTTGATTAAGATTTTCCATTACAGTTGATTACATTGATGAAGTGGAATTAGATGTGGTTCTAGTAGACATATGTGGAGTTGTCTTAGGAAGTCCTTATCTTTATGATCATGATGAAGTATCTTATAGGATAGAGCATAAATATCACCTTAAGAAAGATGGGGTTGAATTTATTGTCAGGGCACATCAAAGTAAAATTCACTTGAATTTTGTTGTTGCTAATCAGATGAAGTAATTAATAAGTTCACAAAAGAAATTTGTAATCATGTGTGTAAAGGAACAACATAATAATCAACATGATGTTTTTTCAAGTTATGAGTCTCAGCTTAAAGATAGTTTGATCAAAGAGGTAGAAAGTTTTTCAATTTTATTTAAAAAACCCAAGCATCTTACTCATAAGCAGGGAATACAACATGAGTTACAGTTCATGTCCAAATCTCCTCTTCCTAATGTCAAAATGAATCAATTCAGTCCAAGTTTGGAAGTTATATGTTACAGGGATGTAGGTCAGTATTGGAGAAGTCAGTGTTATATTTTTCTAGTATCGTGTCATCATTTCATGTTTCAAATATTTTGGAAGCCTATTTGTTTTCATATCAAAGCCTTTTCTAAAGCAGTGTCAAAGTATCCAATACATCTAATAGAAACTTATGCATAAGGGGAAAGTGCTAATCAATGGAAACATCATTTAATGAATGAAGATACAATGATTCAAATAAATCATCCAACATTTTAATACTTTCAAAATCAAATTAAGTTGCAGCAATTTTCACCTTACAGTTTGATGGGTTTATTGTAGCAAGTTCACTTAGTAATCAGGAATCGAGAAATTATATCAAATCAAGTAGTTGGTATGATGTCCAGAATGTCTTTAAATGTTTCTACCATTCTACAAAATAGATTGTTAATACATGTCAATAGTATTGAACAATATCATGTAGAGATTGTTTTCAAAGATGTGTATGAATCACTAATTCATGGCACTTCGTGGAAAGAAGTCAATTTCTATGTTCATAACAAGTTGTTTGACCATCTTCGCAAGTTGTAGATACTGCAGATGGATGGAATAGTTCATAGATTCAAAATGTGCCATGATCAGCATCATCAGGCTCATCACTTTCAGGTGGTTGATCAAATGTATTGGTATATTATCAGGACAAGGTGGAGAGTGAGGGAGCTCTGCCCTCATCTGTTATCTGTCTAGTCAAAATTTTGTGGTCCAAAAGATTTCAAGTGGAGAGGATTGATCCGGGAGGATCTTGTCAGATCAGTTGCACAGGTTCAGCTTCATCGTCAACATTCAGTGTCCGGTATCTTCAGCTTTCATAGTAATTTTATGGTTGTCTAGTAATGTCAATAATTGTTATGGTTTTCATGATACTATGGTTTTCTACCTGGTTATTGGCATATGGTTGTTGTCAGTTCCTCCAGGATTTGGTTGTCGACGTAGGTTTGTCATTTGTTTTGCAGGGTTTGGTTGTCGACATGGGTTTTCATCATGTGATGTTTGTTGCAAATGTCGCTTTGTGACAAAATATGTGTAAATGGGTTTTTTATTTTATGTCAAAATTTAAATCTTGACACTAAAAACTAAAACCTAAGACATTATGCATTAAACCTAAGTCCTAGCTCTAAACCTATGGTACAGACCTAATGATAAACCCTAACACTTAAAACTACACCTAAAACCATACATTAAAACACATTAAACCTAAGTAAACCTATTTAGACCTTATAACATTACAAACAATATAAAAACATTGCAAAAACATAAAACAGGTCCCTAACTGCAACAAATAGCCACGTCGGAACCACAACAGGGTTAGATTTTGTAGCGGAGGTTATTAAACAGTCTAACTGCATGGAGGATAAACCTTCAGAGGTTATGATGACATGTGAACAATGGAAAATCGCCAGGTGTAACCGCAATGACTTGTATGTCGGAATCATGGGGATAAACAATGGAGATGGCTGCAAATAGTTGCCACTGCCCCTATTCACATGGGCATATTCAACCTTCTCCGCACCATTAGCTGATCGTCAGGGGATAATTATAACCTAAAGTTATTTTTGGGTTTTTTGTTATTTTTTGCATTCAACTAATTCGAAGACCATGGCCTCTATCCCTATGTGTCATTGTGTGACTAGACCATGGCCCTTCAAAGCTTTTTATGCTCAACCAAATTCTAAATCAGCCTAGGGAGTTCGATTTGAACTCTATAAAACCATTTTTACTCATGAGGGAGAAAGGGAGTGGTTATGAGTTTTGTATGCAGATTCTGGAGGATATAGGCAGTTTTTGTTTTCAATGTAACAAGAGCATCCAGAGTTAGAATTGGGAACCATGACAAGCATTGGAAAGCTATTTTAGAGAGCTTTCTTGTGACAGTGATTGTTGGCTGTAGGGGGCCTAACCTAGGTTCAGTGTTAGTTAGCCAAAAAAATCCCTACACTACTAGCCCTTTCAGCATTAACCTGCGGAGCGTGGACTGAAGTCTCACCCAAAGCAGTATGGGGGGATGTTGGAACCCAGTTTCCGCACCCTTGAGATGGTTGTGATGTCAGTTTATTCCAACTATACCTGCCTTCATGTAGGTTGCTTCGCGCTTTGTTCTACCCTTCAGTACCTTCGCGAAACATTACACTTGGTTTCCGTGCAGCCCTACCAGGGGCTAAAGTCCTTTCCCTCTACTAGGGCAGTGAACTACGTCATTTCCCAACCTAGGTTAAGTATCTTACTTATCTTATTAGCAGATCTTAGTTAGCTTTGTGTAAATAGATTTTCTTACTTGCATTCACTTAACCAATACAGTTATACATATTCACACATCATATAAGCACTATAAGTGAAATTCATACCCAATATAACAAATGCATAAACAAGAAATAAAGATGCAAAAAAGATAGAAAACTTCTCTTTGTTAATACTCCAGATGATTATAGACTTGACTCGCCCTACGCACTTAGCTGTATGGGTTCGTGCACATAGTTGCGGACTACTAGGCCTCTATGCACTCAGCTGTAGAGCCTCCAGCTACGCTATGACCCAAAACTAGACTTACACTTCCGATCTATCTCACATACATATTCATTGCTTAGACATTGTTCCTTAGATGCCATTGACTACTTAGAGCTTTGCTCTATTTATACAATCCCATGGTCCACAGACCATGGGTAGATCTTCTACAGCCAACATTACATTATCAAAATAAGGGCAAACAGCCCTATGACTCTTTAACAACTACGTGCTCTTCACCCACAAAATGTGGAGTCTTTACATTGGAATTACAAAATTGGACCAAAATCTGACCTCTAAGCCCCAAAACGTCCCTTGGGGGATCCCACGCCTAACAGGCCCCCAACAAAAACATTGTGACTTGCCCTCGAGTAACTCGGTAGGTGCGGATATCTTAGCATGAATACCTCCCAACTATGTTAGGATCCCTGTAGATTTGGCAGCACACTAAATGGCCGCTTGCTAGACTTCTTCCATGCGCTGGTTGGTGACTACTGCTACTAAACTAATACTGTGAATCCTCTACTGAGTTGCTTGCAGTTGCGTGAGCTTTGCTTTAATGGAGGCTATAATTGTATAAGCCTCATCCATCCATGGCTGTAGGTGTGCTTTTAATATTTCTTCCTTATGCTGAGCAGCATCCACCTATTCCTTGAGCACCTTTTCCTCTTGCATCCTTGCAAGCCTCTAAGTAAGGGCAACCATCTGCACGGTCCCTTTTACCTCATCGTATTTCAGTTGCAGCTCACGCACCTCTGTCTCTAGGTGCTCCACATTTGGGTCCTCCTATAGGGTGGTTAGGACCTCAAATGACTGCTCAAACAGTTTCATGCAGTCTGCCACTGTGTTGTCAATTGTCGTTGTTGCTGCTGTAACAACAGTGGTTCATTGTTCCTTGATTTCCGATGGAGTTGAAGGTTGAGCCTTCAACTATAGTTATTTGATCTACAGGTTCAACTCCAGTTGAACCCTGGTCATCTCTACTCATGCATTGTGCACCCTTGTGGCTAACCTGTAGATGCACACCTCCAACGGTTCCTCTTATTGAATGGCCAATTCCAGGACCATTTGGTAGGCTTCCTCCACAACCTGCATTATCTGTTTGTTCTGCTCCACTGCCTCTTGTGCTGTAGGCTCAACTGCTCAATGTTGATGCACTGCTCACTCATTATCTATATAAAGCAACTATCCATGGCTTGAAGTTCTATGGTGACTCCATCCTATAAGAGGTAGAGTGTCTCCGGAGGTGGTGTAGCCATGTTCAACCCTACCCCTTTCAAACTACTCACCATGGGTCTGTCAACTTCCTTCTCTGTAGTAAGTGCCCCATCTGGTACCATTATTGTGTTGGTCACCCTTGTGCACAACATTTATTCTGCAGCTGAAGTGCAGATCGTGAGGCTGGTGGACACTGCGCCAACCTGTGGAGTGAAAACCTCCAACTCCTACAACTTTGTCCGAAGAGCCTCCAATACCAGATGTTGTTGTTCCTCAAACTGTTGGAGGTCTTTCGTAGTGACATCCCTCACCGTTTCATCGATATCATGCAAATCCCCCTCAATAATGGTGATTGGGTCGAAAGAAGTATTTGATGCCTTTGTCTTCTTGCGGGGCACTATCTGTTGTCATGGTCGTGGATGATTGAGCTGGGTGGACATCGTCTACGGGTCCGCGCCACCTTGTTCTATGACTATCTCTAGTTTAGGTAAAGGTTACTTCTGTCATTTGCGCTCTTCATCTGTTGTTTTATGTTGCTTGTCAATTTCGCAGTGTCGTGTGCTGCCTGGGCCTTAGCTGCTGCTTCTTCTTTCTTGCGCTTTTCCGCCAGATGCGCCATCCGAAGTTTTGTCTCTTCCTTCTTGCACTGCGTGGCGGACTTCTCTGTTTCCATTGTGGAGCCAATTGGAGTGTGCCACTCCGGTGGCCAAGACTCAAGGACTACGAATATCACATCGTTAATCACAAAATACGGTAAATCATGGCACGTCTTCGTAGGGTCCTTCCTCACCCTGATGAAGACATGGTGGAAATCTACTTTGAACTCTACAAAGCTCTACAAACTATTGTAGGCTATGGGTGATAACCGTGGCTTGCTATTGATCCCCACCCAGATGTTCATTTCCATTAGCACCCAGAATATCTTGCTTCCTCTGATCCGTTGTGCGTCCTTGCTTGCCCATAGCGAAGTGTACTTCGATGCCTCTAGAAGGTCTGGCGCGACTGAAGGGAATGAGCTATCTTCAAGCATCTCAACATGCCACTAGTATAATCAACAACAAGAGACACGTGTAATGAAATGTTTTGCCCTGCTCCTTGCCTTGTGATAGTTCGCAAGGAACTTGCCGCATAGATAGTTTGCCTAGTTGAACTGGACCCCTTCTTCACATTACACCACTAGTGCAACCACTGGCATGGGAACCTCATCCGCGTGACACTTCTGCATCACCTTCCCTACCAATATTTATGTCATGACCTTTACTGTAGGGAATGTTGGAGATGGAATACTCTCACTTCTTCTTCTCCAACTTAAACTTCTTTTTCATTGCATCTGAAAGGGTTAACTCGCCACCTTTTCCCTCTGAAATGTTTGTTGGATCCTCTCTTGAGTAAGGTAGCCATGTAATTCGATGAATCGAATGGTCTGTGATGGGGATGGGCTTGTCCAACCACAAGCACCCATCATGCACCAAGTAGAGCAGTTGCCTGATGGAAAAAACGATCACTAGCGTGCGGTGGTAATGTGGCACCCAGAGAAGGTTTAGTAACCTCACTTTCTCTACACCTCTGAGCCATTTGCACAGCTCCAATTCAATCATTCTAGCCATCACATCCATATTCTGGTACATTAGCTTTGCAATCACTAAATGTGGGAACTTCTCATGGTCTACGAGGTCCCAATCTTCAAATTTCAACACGAGAACCTGTCCCAAGTGCGCTCCCTCAAAAATAATATCGTCTGGGAGCAACGGAGTTTTGAGAGAGATCTTGCCTTCATCTATATCCTTCGATACCTTAGCTTTACCCTTTTGCGGAGGAACATATTCAGGTACTGGGTAATAAGGTTTGCACCCTGGGTTTTAATGTCCATCTCTACATCCTCACCATCTTCATCCAAAGGGATTTCTTCAGACTCCTCTTTAGTGGCCTCTAGATTAATGGCCTTCATCTTTTCCTGCAATGTGAGCTTGGTCTTCAATGGATTTCGGGCCGAGACACACACCATGATCATGGCCTACTTATCCTTATTAGGTCTCGGTGTTCGCGGTGATTTAGGGACATTAATTATTATTCCAATGCTCTCTGGGGCTTCCACTTCCACAATTTCCTACATGGTTTTCTCGGTTGTCACTACTTCTGTCTCCGTGGATTCTTTGGGTGCTGACATAACGCTACTCCATAATTCTCTTAGTGTCTCTGCTAGTTTCTCAAACAATGAATTCGCTTTTAGAGTCTTGAATAAGTCTCAGTTCATGAATACTTGAGCACGCATCAACTCAGTTCTCAAATTGTCAAGTGTTGTTTGCTGGGAAGCCACTTGTAATTTATAGGGCATTATGAATTTGAATTCGATTGTTCCCCCAAAATTTGGCCCATTAATGCTATATTGGTAGTAAATTTTCAAGAATCTAGCCCATAAAGTTCGCCTTAAATGCTTGCCGCCTACTCCATTTGGCCTCAAACCAAGCATCAAATCATGAGTAGTGACTTTAACTGTCACTTTCTAGGAGATCTGCACGCCAGCATAGCTATCTTCACATTGTCACAGACCCTATGGCACTTCGCTACTATGCGTAGTCCCGACATCGTACAACTCCTAGGCAATGTAGTTTATAGTCCCGCACTTGCTTTCAGCTGCTTGGAGTGCTAAGACTGTGCCCCTTTCATATAGTCACATCGTTGGATCGTGGGTGTATGGCTTCAAGCAACTACCATTCACCTTTCTAGGGAAGGGTTCTCCATTTAACTTGACTAGTTGTACCGTGCCTTCGTCGGTAATCTCCTTAATAATATACGGCCCTAACCAGTGCATCTTGAACTTTTTGGGGAATTTATCAAACTTACTATCATACAATAGAACCAGATCATTTACCTTGAATGTGCGTAGCTTGATATGTTGGTTGTGCCATGCCTTTTCACGCTGCTTTTGGACCTGCTAGTGAAATCCAGCCAAAAATCGTTCTTCTTCAAGCTCATCTTGCTGCGTGATCCTCTCCTCCAGGGCTCCGCAATCCATCATACCTGTGAGTGCTATTATGCGTAGACTAGGCATGATGTATTCCATAGGAATCATGACTTCCACTCCATAGACAAGCCTAAAAGGTGTTTGTCCCGTCAGTTTCTTGCATGTCATTCGATAAACCCATAACACTGCACGTATGTGTAGGTCCCAATCACTTCGCTGCACATTTCATACCTTGGTCAACACGTTTTCAAGCACTTTGTTGAATGCCTCCACTATCCCATTAGCTTTTGGGTGATAGAGTGTGCTTGTCATGCGGAAAGAGTCATTAGTGCGGACACAACCGACCTCCCTAGAAGCAAAAGCTTTCTAGTGACAAACAAGACAAATAAAGCTACTTTGCTCTAAACATGCATTGCAATTACAAGTAATCAGGGGATCTTTAACATACCTCTAGTCCAATGCTTTGTAGTAGTCCAGCCTCGCCGATCCGGATGAGCTCCTCCTTCTCTTCGAAACCTGCATTCACTGAAAAGCCAAAAGATTAAATAGCACCTGATAAACTCATATAACAATACATATCTATCATATGGACCAAGGAGTATATGAAACAAACCATGAATAACAATATGTTGAGAAAAATAAGTTCATTTGCATTAAAAGGTAACAAAAGGAACTATTACAACCTGAGCCTTGGTGTTGTGCAAGTCCCTCCTAGGGTCCAGCAAGAGTTTTCCTTTACTTTGATCAGCTCACCCACTCTCAAATAAGGCTAGGAAAGGATGGGAATCTCTCCTCTCAAGCTTTACAAGGGAGTCCTAATTCCAGCAGCATCTACCCTTAGGAATGTTCAGCTTTCAACCTCTCTCCCTTTGGCCCAATGCCTGTATTTATAGTGCTCTAGAGGAAGTTATTCAGGTCCACCATCAATGGGATAAGCCCCTCTTTGGATGGGATAGCTCCCCTCTTGATGGGATAAGTTCCTCTTTGGTAGGGATACATGAACCATCTGGCGGCGCTCCATACACGTCAAACAAGCTTCTAGAAAGCTCTAGAAATGACCACAAGTAACTTTTTTGGAGTGAAAATTGCACCTTTTGACCTTTACAGGAGTACGCACCCATTGCTTTACATACAGAGCGTACAAGTACGCAGGTATTGTGAACTTGGAGTGCGTACACGCAGGTAAGGCTAAGAGAAACTGCGTACCCAGAGATATATAGATTTTTAATGACTTTCTCTCTTTCTTGAAGTTTGACATAGAGAGCAGAGGTATGAGGCTTGCCAAGGAGGATAGTATGATAGTTGATGGAGCCATACTAACTGCAAATAGTCATGGTGACAAATTTTAGTGTAACAGATTGCCCCCTAAAGTGCAAAGCCTATAGTAGATAAGGGTTTCATATTTTCTAAGAAGGGTGAAGTACTTTATCATTTCAAGGATTATCTTGTGGAGAGCCCAGTCGGAACCTGCAAGTATTCAACACAAAATACATATATATGATCATATCATCGCTAAGGTAGGCATTCCCATACTCAGATTGAAAACTTTAACTAATTGACTATCTACTGCTCTGATACAGGAATGATTTTGCAGTACATCATAATCATAGACTTTTGTAGACACAGTATGGACACAACCATCTGTTTATGATTAGTCTACTGTACAATGAATACAAAACTCCTCGCAGCCTGGATGGTGGAAACTAGATCCAGGGTCTTCATTTCTCCTTCCCGACAGGTATGATTCTATCCATGCGAATAAATGAGTTGATGTCGAACATGGTAGAAACCACTTGATTACCAGTCAATGATGTAAACTGTTAACAAGCGTGAGAGAGACCACCAGTGATGTCAATGGTTCTCAAAGTACCCAGTACAATCCATGAGATGTGAATGAATGAGTTGAAGTCGAACATTTCATGGAATCCTTCGATCGAAAGTCAATGATGTAAGCTGTCGTCAAAGGCGAGAAACCTGCCATTGATGCATGCAGACTTCAAGGTACTGACGATTCCTAGGTCATCTTTCTAGATAATGTGCTGATGTCGATAGAAAGCGACCCGTTGCAGGCAAGCCCACAACACGAAATCATAGATCAAGTTGAAGAAATATAGCTGTAAGGACTGACTCAGGGATGGTCAAAATGGATGACGAGTATTTTGCAGATGAATGTTTATTGCAGAGACCTCTTGAACACATAACAACACGACAGATGGCTTGGTGACATTTGACCCAAATTTAATACCCGGCTAAAGACTTTCAATGTGGTTTGATCAACTGTGAGGCAAAGGATTTCCCAACCCAGGTGAAATGAAAGTGTCGTGTTCAAGAGTGGTAATAAGGCTTCTTTTGAGATAAAGGATAACAAATGGGCTCATTTTTCTCTCTTTTCCCCCACCATTTCTGGCAAGTACCTCTTTATTTTTTACAAGCTTGAGGAGGATAACATATGCTTGATTATAAGCTCATCCTTCGGATGAGTCCAACTTAGTTTTGATTCGAACCCTAAGAAGGAGTGGTCCGTTCCTGTTTGTAATCGAACAGGTCCTTTACTGTGAAATTTTAACGAGTCCAGTATAGGAGAAACTCGGCGTTTTTCATTTTTAGAGAGTCTGAAAAAACTAAAGAAGACTCCAGGTTGAACTTTTTCATAAAGTTGTGTCTCCCAAGCCCAAAAAAGTATAAAATAATACTTGAGAGAACCGCTTAGTCTTGCGACCAAGGAGTACTTTCATGATTAGTGCCTTTGACCTGAAAAGTAAAAAGCGATCAAGGACACGTCGTTTTATTTCCATATCGAGTTTGAAACGACAAAAACCCGGCAATCTTTTCCTGTTTTTACGGTCAGAAAAGAGCTATAAGAGGACCGTCTTTTAATTCCGTTTTAACGAGTGTAAAAGAAACGCTCGACAATCTTTTCATGTTTTAGGAGTCAGAAAAGGGCTTAAAAGATGACTCTGATGTTTTGGTTCGTGAAAAATGATAATTTTCCTTGAAAGTCCTATTGTCCTGCACAAAAACGACACATTACTCATACCTGTTTAAGATAAGCAAAAATGCATTGAGAATTATCTTTCCATGGTGAAAAATAAACAAATTTAACATTCATTTATCCAAAAAACCTATAAAAAGACTTTTTACCATGTCATTTTTACCATTTTACTGTTGAAGGAGAGAAAAGGGCTTTTGGCAAGAAACTTCCCGTGGACTTTGCGGAGAATCCGACCATCGGAATCGAGTGCCGTCTCTTTCAGGTATTTCACAACATCCTCCTCTTTGTTTTCATCCATTTAGAATTTCATTTCAAGCCCTGTTTTGATTTTTTGAGGGCTTTGGGGTTTTAGGATCCGCCTTTCGGGGTACGCAGGTGCCCCATGGGCGACCTGCGTACCCCGACATTTTCGTTTATGGGAAAATGGTGGGAGTACGCAGCCTGCCTTCAGAACAGCTGCGTCCAGACGCTCTGTTTCTGAACGCGGGGTGCGTACCCCGCGCAAAGCGATTTCAAAACCCCAAATCTCAAAACCTAACCATCAAATTTTGATTTAATGAATTCTAATGAATGTTTTCTGGTGTGTAGATTGCCCACCATGCTTGATTGGCGCGAAAGAGAACACGAAGATGTCGATTTGGCCGCAATAGATCATCAACCCTCCATTGATGCTTTGAAGGCATGCGGTCTCTACAAATACTGGGCCATACCTGGCATGAGGGCCCAGGTGCGATTCTTAGAATGGCTGGTTGAAAGGTGGAACGTCCAGGATCAATGCTTCTACATCGGAGGGCACCAGCTCGAGATAGAGCCCTCTGACATATATTTTCTCACTGGCTTGCCTAATAGGGGCGAGCAACTGACTCTGTCCGGGACTAGGCCGGGTGGCCAATCCCTTGCTAGCCTCCGGCTAGAGTGGTGCAACAATCAAAACCAGGAGAAAGGGATAGAAATCAAATACATATCCCTGCCCGAACTTATGGTGACTGCCTTTACAGTTACCAGACTCTGCGGCGCAACCGCCTTGCATAATGCCACCGGGTCCCAAATGCGGATGGTGATAGATTGCTACCGAGGCACCATTTTCAATTGGTGTGACGCTGTGTTGGCCAATATGAAGGGCCAACTGACTAGGGCAAAGAACGGACAACTAAAGACCTTTGGGTATGGGCCTCTAGTTGTGAGCTTTGCCTTAGAGAGGGTTCCGATGCTGATCCCACAGCATCTCACTGTTCCAGCTGGGCCTCCTCGGGAGCCAAAGTTGATGTGATGGGTTACGGTGATGGCCTGGCATCCTGATGAGGGAGCGAGAGTTGTTCGATTTCCTATGGGTTACTTTCACTGGTTGGAGGACCAGGTCTTTGTGATTCAGGACTTTCCTTATGCCGGAGTAGATTTTCGCGGTGATCCGGACATGGTTCTTCCACAGGGAAAACAATGGGACGACAGAGGTATTTCATTTTCACAAGTTTTTTAAATTATTTACTTTTTATTTGTTTTTTATATCATCCCAAAACTGACAGTGACAAATTTCAAAATGCAGATGTAGGTCCACAGCACCCGGCCAATCTCCGGCCATTCGAGAGGAGAGTACCAGTTGCACCAGCACCGGCCCCATAGGATGCGGCCGCAAAGACCTTAGCCGAGCTGGAACAGGACCTAGAGCATCTCACGGCGGACATACCAGAGACGACTATAGACAATATTCCTATCCGACTTCAGCGCTATGTGGTCGCAGTCCCAGGACCTTTCAGAAGGTTCCTGTGTAGGGTAGTGCGGGCAGTGGTCTAGTACAGAGAGCACCACCAGTGATTGGCTAGTCACTTTTTGTAGACACATGTGACATTTTTGGTTTTTTGTACTTATCATTTTTGCCGATCATAAGGTGTTTTTCAACCTATGATCGAAGACGATGTATATTTTTTGACACACTCCTATCTATATATATCATTATTACCGGCTTATTTTGTTAAACATGTGTGATGAAATGTTTATAAATTTACATTTATGATTGTTGCAAATGTCTATTTAACATTCGAGACGCCATTGCATCTGCTAATGTGTTTAAAGACCTTGGAATATGCTGATATTCAATGTAATCAAATTCACGTTCCAAGAGACGCACCCTCAAAAACAATCTTAATAACACTGGATTTCTAATGGCATAGACTCTATTAAGCTGTAATACAACGAGTTCAGAATCTAACCTCACTATCAAACTCCGAATCCCAAATGAAATAGATTCAGATAATAATTCAATCACTGCATTGTATTCTGTAATGTTGTTTGTTGTTTGACCGAGGCTCACCCCATGCATAGAAACTAACTCGTCAGAGGGCGAATAGATAACCCAAGCTGCGGAAGAGATATTCTGTGTACTACGACAAGCACCATCAGCAAATCCAATGTACGTTTGGAGAGGCGTCGACATCTGCAATATCAAGAGTAAAACCAAGATAAGCCAAAATAACAACGAAAAACACACTCTTCTAAACTAAGCACACTTGCCTAAACCAAACACACAGTCTAAACTAAGAACACATACTAGCTAGAAAGAAAAACTAACCTAACTAAAATCTCCATACCCAACATTTAAGCATAATACCTCTTTAGGTAAAGTCCATTTCTGGGTTTACCCAAAGAGTCCCCGTCAAAGTCTACCAGCTCATAGGCTCCTTTTGCTAGCTTGTGCTTGACAATGTAGGGCCCATGCCACATAGGAACGAATTTTCCAGCACCTAACTTATCATTATCTTGATCATATAACAACACTAGGTCTCCTTCCGAAAAATTTCGAGGGGTCACATTCCGATCATACTGAGCTTTCATTCGTTTCACGTGAGTCTCGATTGCTAAAGCAGCTTCACATCGAGTCTCATCTAATTTAGCTAAGTATAACAGACGTTTCTCCTCTTCGGAAGTAGCTGGAAGTAATTCGATGGCCATTTGCAGTGACGGGATTTCGCATTCAATGGGTAGCACGGCTTCCAAACCATAAACTAGTTGGAAAGGAGTGAACCCTGTTGATGTTTTCACTGAGGTTCGGTATGCCCAAAGTGCTGAAAATAACATGTTGTGCCAATTCGACCGATGAATACCAATGATCCGTCGGATCATGATAACTAGAAATTTGTTGATAGACTCAACCAGACCATTCGCTTGGGGATAATAAGGAGTAGAACTATCATGACGTAAACCAAGCTGGCCTGTAAGTTCTGTCATCATAATGTTTCGAAAATGGCACCCATGGTCAGTGATTATCGCTTGTGGGACACCAAACCTAGCAATAATATGATTGAATATGAAAATCGCAGCTGTCTTGCCGTCAGCCTCGAATGTAGGCATCGCCTCGGCCCACTTAGTAAAATAATCAACCGCAAGGATGATATACGCATGCCCCCCGGCCGAGTGAGGGTTACAAGTAATAAAGTCGATACCCCATTTGGCGAAAGGACCAACGACAATTATAGGGTGGAGAGGAGCAGGTGGCGCGCGCATCTTTCGATCAAACACCTGATAGTTGTGGCATTTTCGGACCGCAATAATACAGTCTTTAAACAAGGACGGCCAAAAATAGCCAGCGCGCAATATCTTTTGGGCTGTGGCATACCCAGACATATGACCGCCACACGCTCCAGAGTGACAGTCATTCAAAACCCTCTCAGCTTCCTCATGAGTTAAGCAACGTCGAAAAATCAAATCCGCCCCACGACGATAAAGAGTATCTCCAATGATTTTGTATTGTTGAGACTGGAATCGAATTTTCTGACGCTCCGACTTTGAGATTTCGGGCCGAAAGGATTGGGTTTGGAGATAGACAATTATATCCCCATACCACGGATCTAAAGTGCTGATAAGAAACAAAGATTCGTCCGCAATGGGTTCCTCTGCCACTGTTTCTGCGTCAGCACGCGGGAAATCACACATTAACTCTGCAAAGACTAAGGATTTCTTAGACTTGGACTTCTCGAACTCCAAATCGAACTCCTGCAGGATAACAATCCATTTGGAGTACTTGCCCCCTAGCAACTGTTTAGTGAGAATATGGATCATAGGGTTGCAATCCGAAATCACGGTAGTTTTACGGAGAAGAATGTAGTGACGAAAACGCTGGACAGCTTGAACGGCTGCCAGTGCCAACTTTTCCACATGCGAGTACTTTAGCTCGGTTGGATTCAATGTCTGACTGAGGTAATATATCACATGTTCCGTTCCGAATTCGTCTTCCTGAACTAAGACCATTCCAATGGTGGAGTGGGAGGCGGCGAGATACAAAAAGTAGTCCTGGTTGTAGTTGGGAGGATGCAGCAACGGTGCATGGGTCAACGCGTGCTTAAGTGCATCAAAATATTTCTGAGCTATCTCATCCCAAGAGAATTGAGCATTTTGTTTCAACAACCGGGTGAAACCCTTTGTAACCTCGGCGTAGTTAGGAATGAATCGACGTAAAAAGTTTGCTTTCCCCTGCAAACTTTGGAGTTGGCGCAAACTCGAAGGAGGAGGCAATTTGATGATAGCTTCGACCTTCGAGGGATCGACGCAGATACCGGCTTTTGAAACGACAAATCCTAGCAATCGTCCCACTTCTATGCAGAAGACACATTTGTGTGGGTTCAATCGAATTCGATAATGCCGACACCTCATAAAAATAGCACGTAAGTGGACAAGGTGATCAGCTCGATGTAAAGAATGAGCAGGCAAATCATCGAGATACGGTTGCACAATGTGTTTGATGTCGTGAAACGTGTAAGACATTGCCCGTTGGAAAGTGGCTCCGGCATTATTAAGTCCAAAAGGTAATTTGCAGTAAGCAAATGTCCCCCAGGGACAAATGAAAGCCGTTTTTGGTTGATCGGCAGGTAGAATATTGATTTGGTTGTAACCGGAAAAACCGTCCATAAAGGAAAATATTTCACTGCCGGCACAATCATCAATTATTTGATCGATATAGGGCGTGGGATAGTTGTCTTTTGGACAAGCATGATTTATATCCCTATAGTCGATGCATATTCTTATTGTTCCTTTTTTTTGTTAACCGGAACAATATTCGATACCCAATCCGTTAACGGGATCGGATAAATGAAACCTGCTTTCAATAGCTTTTCGACTTCTGCTTTAATCGCAGCTGCTTTCCTAGGGTGTATCTGACGCAGACATTGCCGAACAGGTTTAGCGTCCGGGTAGGTCTTAATCTCATGAACAACAATGGAGGGATCAATTCCTGGCATTTCCTCATAGGACCAGGCAAACACGTCGTGGAATTCTTGAAATAGGACCTTGTATGTTTGAATTTCGTCATCTGTACACGAGGCACCTATATGAATGTTCTCAATAATTCCGGTTTTGACTGAAATGTCAATGGCAATAGTTTGGGAAATGTTTCCCAAATTCAACTCTGAATCAGGATGTTTCATGGGATTCTGAGCGTCCTTGACATATTCAGCTGTAAAAATTCATGAAAAATCATTTTCAAAGTCATCACCCTCAGGTAAAAACGAAGATCTATGATGAAGATCTTCCCATGGTAGATCGTCTACACTTAGGACTTCGCGAAACTGTTCGTCAGATGACACAACTTCAGGAATCGTTATCCGTTCTGAGGTTGATGTGAAAAGTGATTCCTCACGGACCACATTCATTTGGTCGATTTGGGTTGAACGCGAGTCGATAAAAGACTGCACGGCTTCATAAGCAATTTCATATGGACTCAAAGGCATGGCATCACCGAATGAGTCTATCTCAGATTCAGATGGGACAATCCAAGGATCATCGTAAATAATAGTGTCTGAAGTAATCATATGAATGAAAGCAAATGAAGTGTCTGCGTTGATTGGAGGGAAAGGAAAAGTTCCCAGTAAACCGGAATCTTTAACTAATCCTACACCAACATCCTTGTAAGGGATAGTCATTTTACCGACATGCTGGATACTCTCTGAAGAGGCTGGGTCGGATGAAAAGTAAGCCAGCTGATCTATCGTCACGATCTTACCATTGTGTGGAAACTTTATAACTCTGAAGACCGATGACACGACCGCTGTCATAGCGTAAGACCAACTGCGACCCAAAAGAAGGTTGTAGTCTAGAGGGGCATCAACCACCTCCACATCCAGACTAACGGTTTTTCCTTCAACCCCTATAGGCAAATCCTGTAGAATGCCAAACGGATGGAACCCACAGCCATCAAAGGCCTTAAGAATGGTCGGGGATTGGTTCAGTGAAGGAGAACCAAGCGATCTCCAACACTGAATCGACATAATACACGTAGAAGCTCCTTCATCAATTACAGTCCAATGAATAGGCCTGTTTTTGACTATCACTGGGATCTGGAAAGCCATCTGATGAGGGAGACGCGGTGTACTATTTTCTAGATCAAAGATTATCAGGTTCGGGTCCTGAATATCAACAGAGCCTATAGCCGACAAGAGTAATTTTCGTTGTGCTGGACATGATTGCAGCACTTCCAAAGCCGACATTGCTGAGGGTGAAACAGCTAGATCCTCAACAATGTTATAATTCTGAGCTGCTCTCGCATGTGGATTGAAAGCAGACTTTCAAAGTATACCCTTGGCGGGTGGTTTGATTACCAAGTCCGGGTTAGGTTTCTCGATCTGTAGTGGATCGGAACCGGGAGCTGAGGTTGATGGATTAGAATGAGAAGATTCTGCTTCTTTGCCATCAACAGGACTCTTACTACCGTAATCTTGCGATCGAGTCGCAATCCGTACATGAGACATCATCAATATGGGTTCTTCACTGGCACTCGAGGAAGAACCTATCATTTTACTCTCCTGCTTTGGAAATGGATCTTTCAAAACAGTAGGAGTTGGGGAACCTTTAACGATTTTCACAACCTCTGCCCGATGAGGGCAATCTCTTGTGAAATGATCTTCTTCACAAATTAAACAAGGATAGCGAGGTTTGCACTTTTCGTCATTAGATTCCGACTTCTCCTTTTTCTCCTTTGGAGCCTTATCTGCTTTATCCTTCTTCTTGCCTTTCTTCTTCCCACCGTTTTTTGATTTAGCCGTAGATGACTCTACAGCGTGAATATTGGCGGAAATTTCAGGAGAAGACTCTCCTCTCGGGGAATCTGGTAAGGTTATAATGGGCGAAGAATTCTTTGAAGATTTCTTCTTGCTTTTAGTATTTACCGTACCAATCATACCATCAGCAGCATGAGATCCCGAAGGAGCAGCAGCGATTTGATTTGACTTTGGAAGATCTGGGATCTTTTCATGTAACGTACCTGACTGAGTGTAAACTAAGTCAAGGTACGGTGCTTGAGCAATTACTTGCTCTTCAGTAACTACTCCAGCCTTAGCTACATCTTCAGTAATCTTCGGTAATAATGATTTAACAAACCATTCGGCTAAGATTTGGTCCGGAATAAAAACTTTCACTAATCGCTGTCGACGTCTCCATTCATGGATATGATCGGAAATATAAGTGGACGTCGACTGTTTTAGTGAAGTTAGTAGTTCCGTGCCATTATCATATCTGACCGGCAACTGAAAATGAGTTAGGAACGAGGTAGCTAACTGACTAAAATTGTAAAAAGAGGCCCGTGGTAACTCAATGTACCACTTGGCCGCGAGACCAATGAGCGTACGCTGGAAAAGACGTAAGTGGATCGAATCATCTGAGATGGAATTTCAAGCACACCAGAGGTGGTAAGTCATCACATGATTGGACGGATCCTCTCCAGACTTACCTTCGAACTTGGGTATATCGCTGGGAAACTTATTTGGCATTGGCGGCCAGAACGGAAGATATTGTATTGGATCGTTCGTTAGGCGTGACAAGTCTGGTAAATCCAAAGTTGCGATAAACGGTAACTGCCGATTCGGATCCCTAAAACTCTGGGTCACAAGACCAGTCCCAGGAGGAGGATATCCAGGATAACTTGGAATAGGAATCGCATTCGGGATATTATATCCTCCTGGAAAACCAGGATTAACCAGACCATACTGGGGTTGCTGAGGTTGTTGATAAGTGTACCCAGGATACGGTTGATACTGGTAAACCGGCTGTTGGACAGCAGGCCCGTATTGGTACTGTCCCTGGTACGGTTGATAAACGAATTGTGGTTGACTAGTGACAACCGTACTTAAACCAGGCTGTCCTACAGGCATCTGAACCGTAGTTTGAATCGTAGATCCAGACAATGGTAAAGATGTCTGAGGAGTAGTTGCAGAGACAGTAGAAACCGGAGCTGTCGATACTCCAGAAGTAAGTGTGGTGGAAGGAGCAGATGTTGCGGTAGTTGCAGCAGTCGTTTGAGATGGAGTACTAGGTGCAATTGGCGACTGAGTAACTACCGAAGGTACAGAAGTTTGAACATTAGACTGGACTGGTTGCTGGGATGGACCAGCAACTAAGGATTGTCCAGCTTGAGATGACAATTGTACGTTTGGCTGCAACACCTGTTGACCTTGCGATGGATTCCACACTATGTTCATTCCAGGGTATTGACCCATGACAGGTTGAGGATATTGAGATCCATAACCGGATTGAGGGTAGGATTGATAACTAAAAGGCACAGTTCCTGTACCTTGAACATATGATTGACCTTGAGGTGGTTGATAACCTTGACTCGAGTATTGACCTTGAGGTTGATACCCTTGAGGTAAATACTGATACTGGGGTTGACCTTGACCTTGAGGTTGATACCCTTGAGGTAAATATTGATACTGAGGTTGACCCTGGGGTACATATTGAGGCTGGGGTTGACCTTGAGGAATGTATTGTACTATGGGTACATACTGTCCTTGAGGTTGCCCTCCAGAAGCAACTTGTGTACCTTGAGGTTGCCCCCCAGGCGTTACTTGAGGCTGACCCCCAGGCGGTAATTGGCCACCTTGAGGTTGAGAACCGGGAATTGAACCTGACATCATATAAATGTCTCCTACACCCAACAGTCTATTACCATTGTTTCCAGCTAATAACCCATGTTCAACGACTGATACCAGGAGATGCGCTCGCAAAAGTACTAGACAATGACTGATACCCAGAGGGAACAGAAGGACCGCCGTACAAGAAAGATTCAGGAGATTGAGTGAATACGGACGACTGATCAGACATATTTACAGGAGTATAAATACCTCTGGGTGGAAAAGGAGTTCGAGGTGGAGAAAAAATTATCCCTGAGTTGTCTAAATAATTGGTTAACGAAAGGTACCAAGTAGTACTTCTAGGAGGACTGTAAAAGATAGATTCACGCTCCCTTAGATCAATAGTAGTTTGATCTTCAAGGATAGATACGCCTAATTCTTCCTCTGGAGCAAGTTCTTCAATAGCTATCAAACCAGCAGGAAGATTTTCGGTGATGACTCTTTCTACCCTAGGTGAATCTGGTGCACTAGAAGTTGGAGTAACAGGTTTAGATACTTCAGGTTCTTCGCCTATATCACTAGTAGATGAAAAACTACCAGCAAGCTCGGAAACTGCAACTACTTCAGGATTATAACCTGTTTCTAGACCTTGGTAATCTGGATGGACTACCAACGATGATTCTCCTTCTTCAGGTGAACCTACTTTACTGCCACTAGGAGTTACAAGGACCTTTAAACCTTCATAATGACTTGGGACGTCTTGAGGAGGTTCACCCTGAAGTCTACGGGATTTCCTCAACAATTCGGCCACGGAAACAACCTCAGGAGGCTTGCCCCGAAGTCGACGGGACTGTCTCGGTAATTTCGCCACAGTTAAAAACTTTTAACTACTGCACACACAAACAAAGTAAAATCTCAAAGCAAACCACCTAAAGTCTCTAAAGAACCAAACAAATTTGAATCACACACCTAAAGAATCTAGGGCGTCAAACCATGCACAAACAGTAGCCTTCTGGACCGAAAACACTAGTTGGAGATGAAACCCAACATCGTCGAATTCAGTACAGAAGTGGAGGGTGGAACAGTTACCCCGGCAACCTACTTAATGAATAGACTGGCACAAGTTCCTCCACTTTAACCGTCTCGAGTGAAGTGAACCCCCCGGAAAATCCAAGTGAGTCTAGCCAACGTCTGCTCCAGGTACAGTGGGATCTTCCCTCCATCGTCACCTCGGTAGAATCCTAAAGATAATGGTCACTAAGGTTACCAACAGTAACAAATGCACCTGGGGGAACAGTCTACACTCCGACAGCACGCAAGGGCAGAGTATCAAGCTCAATCCCCTTGTCGGCTCCTTGACAATAATTCAAGGTTTACCGACAAGTGACCCCTGGCTCCTCGACAATGGTTAATCCGAGGTTTACTGTTTGTAATACGTGCGTGTCTGGCGTCGTTCCCAATGAGGGAGGATTGATCCCCTCACTGGTTCGGACACGAGCTCGTGCTTCTCCTTTAAGAGGAGCTTTCCCAGAGTACAAATGAAACAGTTGGATTTATCCTACCACGAGATGAGCTACTTGTTTGGTTTTGCTGTCTTGGAGAGTTAATTACTCTCCTACTCCAAGACACTAGCCTGATCTATATTGGTGTTTCAGAGCCCTAGTAAATAAAAGTTACTAAGTTGATTTTACTTTAAGCGTTAATTTTATGGCTTTTTTAAGACAAAAGGTAGTGGAGATGAAACTGGTGGTGTGTAGACTCGACCGAAATCCACTAAAAAGATGCACTTAGGATGATTTACACTAATTTTTCCTTTTTCAATGAATTTCCTAGCTAAGAGAGTTGGAGAATGCAAATTCGAAATAAAAACAACTTTCTTGGCAATGAAAACAAAGAAACAAACTCTTTTTCTTTTCAAAACATACGACACATGACCACTATTTACTTCACGAAAATTCCTTTTCTTTCAAAGACACAAATGCTACCAAAGCAAACTTTCCTCCAAAAGATATTTTTGTATTTTTTCCTAATTAATAAAGCATGTAAGACTTACTTTAACAAAAATCAAAGTTAAAAAAGCTATGGCAATCAAATCAACTCAATTTCACTCAAAAGCAAATCTAAGAGAAATAAATATAAAAGTAAATCTAACGAGTTAAAAGCTTACTAAAGATGATTCCTGGATGTTTTACTCAGTCAAAATGTAACTAAGGACTAGTGAATGCAGAACCAAAAACTAGTCAAAACAAAAAATCAAAATCTTTTTGTTCTTTTCTCAAGAATAAAATTCAAAGTTCAAATAACAACCTTTTCGAGATTTGCAAAGAGAAGACACAAAGGTAGGTCTCTCACAAGGGTGATTTCTATGACAAGCCCGACTCCTAAGAGGACTGAACAAAACCAAGGAGATCCAAAGTTTGACAACCTCTAACGCCAAAGTCACTACAGGACCAGTTAAAAATCAAACCCTAAGGCAAAATCCCTATGAATTTTACTAAAACCCTCAACACTAACGGAACAAGATTAGGTGAAGATCTATGGCAGAAAACTAATGGATCTGGGCAGAAAAACAAATTAAAAACAAAAAGTAAAAGGCAAAAAAGAAGGAAAATGAAATTTTCTTAGTTTTGACAGGGGTACGCAGGCGACATGTTTGCACAGGTGCGGGTATGCTCTGTGCACAAAGTGACAGTGCGTACAGGTACGCACTATGCTACACTCAGAGGCTGCGTACTTCGAGCAAAACAAAGAAAAACTAAAAACTAATTTAACCCTAAGCTAGCCCACCCAAACACATAGTCAGACAGCCAAAAATCAGAAAACAAATAACTTTTCTCAGATCAAAAGTTCATACAAAGGAAAAAACATTCACATTAATGGATTCCCCAGCGGAGTCGCCATTTTGTCATGCGGAAAGAGTCGTTAGTGCGGACACAACCGACCTCCCTAGAAGCAAAAGCTTTCTAGTGACAAAAAAGACAAATAAAGCTACTTTTCTCTAAACATGCATTGCAATTACAAGTAATCAGGGGATCTTTAACATACCTCTAGTCCAACGCTTTGTAGTAGTCCAGCCTCGCCGATCCGGATGAGCTCCTCCTTCTCTTCGAAACCTGCATTCACTGAAAAGCCAAAAGATTAAATAGCACCTGATAAACTCATATAACAATACATATCTATCATATGGACCAAGGAGTATATGAAACAAACCATGAATAACAATCTGTTGAGAAAAATAAGTTCATTTGCATTAAAAGGTAACAAAAGGAACCATTACAACCTGAGCCTTGGTGTTGTGCAAGTCCCTCCTAGGGTCCAGCAAGAGTTTTCCTTTACTTTGATCAGCTCACCCACTCTCAAATAAGGCTAGGAAAGGATGGGAATCTCTCCTCTCAAGCTTTACAAGGGAGTCCTAATTCCAGCAGCATCTACCCTTAGGAATGTTCAGCTTTCAACCTCTCTCCCTTTGGCCCAATGCCTGTATTTATAGTGCTCTAGAGGAAGTTATTCAGGTCCACCATCAATGGGATAAGCCCCTCTTTGGATGGGATAGCTCCCCTCTTGATGGGATAAGTTCCTCTTTGGTAGGGATACATGAACCATCTGGAGGCGCTCCATACACGCCAAACAAGCTTCTAGAAAGCTCTAGAAATGACCACAAGTAACTTTTTTGGAGTGAAACTTGCGCCTTTTGACCTTTACAGGAGTACGCACCCATTGCTTTACATACAGAGCGTACAAGTACGCAGGTATTGTGAACTTGGAGTGCGTACACGCAGGTAAGGCTAAGAGAAACTGCGTACCCAGAGATATATAGATTTTTAATGACTTTCTCTCTTTCTTGAAGTTTGACATAGAGAGCAGAGGTATGAGGCTTGCCAAGGAGGATAGTATGACAGTTGATGGAGCCATACTAACTGCAAATAGTCATGGTGACAAATGTTAGTGTAACAGCGCTCTTCTGGTGATACACATAAAATTCCTCTGTTAGTGTGCTGATTATCTCATTCAGGAAGTGTGTACCATGATCGCTCATCAAGATCTATGGACATCCAAATCGTGTCAGTACATGTTCAAATAGAAACTTCGTGGCAATCGTGCCTGTGAAATCCTTCACCGGCTGAGGTTCTGCCCAATGAGTCGAATGCTCTATCGCAGTGATAATATAGCCTGCGCCTATCTTTCCTTGAGGTTTAATGGGTCCTACAAAATCTATTGCCCATTTTTCAAAAGGCTACAATGTCATTTTTGCATTCAAAGGAATTTCATCCCTCTGCGATGGCTTGCCTATTATTTGACATATATCACATGCCTTGTAATATGCTTTTGAATCTTGATGAAGGGTTGGCCACCACAACCCTGCGCGTAGAATCTTCTGCACAGTTGCTCTTCCTGCATAATGTCCTCCCGCAGCACCACCATGAGTGTCCGTGAGGATGCTACTTCATTCAAACTTAGGTACATAGCTTCATAATATTTCATCATTCCCCATCTTGTATAAATGACCAGCAATGACAGAGAAGTCTATTGTGCACACCACTAATTCCTTCTTCTGCTGGACAGATTATCCTTCTGGCGCAATTCCAGTTGTTAGAAAGTGTATTATATCTTTGAAATGTCCATCCGCAACATGCACAACAAAGAGCTTTGCATCAGGTAATCCTTCCTCCAAAGTAGTAGGCTCCTCCCCTGTCTCGATGAGTGACATGTGATCTAGTCTTGTGTTCAATTATCCAAGCTTCACAACAACTTCAAAATCATATTCTTGGAACAATAGGAGAAATCTGTAAATTTGGCCCCCCAACACAGGCTTATTGACCAGGTACATTAGGGCAGAGTACATGTACATCTGCTTAGGTTAGGTATTTTCTTCATAGGCTTGCATCCACTTGGCCAGATGTGCGTGTGGATCATCCTACCCATCATACTTATCTGTTAGTCACACCTTAGGCTTCCCAAATCATGTTTTCATCATTCTCCTACATTCACATGAATCATCAAAGCTTCCTTTATGCGTACCCCACCATCTTGCGGGTGTAGCGCACAGTACCCACTCCAAGGCCTGGAAGCATTGTTTTTCAGGCACTTCCCTTTAAAATGCATCCAAAAAGGCATCTACCTCTTTTTTTCCATCATAAGTAGGCAGGTCTCTTTCCTCTGACAAAACACAAGCAGTGACCAGGTCATCATATTGCAATTCAATGTAGTTACTTCATGTAACCAATTCTGCCATTATTCTACTTCTTCATCAGAATTCGAAGTGTAGGAACTCTCGTGCTCCCATGTAATCCTTCCATCCATAGTGGGATTCACCCAGTCTTGGTCTTGCACTGTTATCTTGAAGATGCAGTCCAGGTCATCATCGCTTTCATAGTCGCAGAGTGGTTCTATATAGCATGATCCTTCAGCAGGATCCAGGGGTATTATTACGTGTAGTAATTTCTTCTCAAAGATGATCTTTCGCTTCTTCAGATTGATTACCTCATTCATATCAGTAGCCCAGTAAATTCCCAAGAGCGTGAGGTAGATATTGCTGTCATCAATAATCTCTATTACTTCAAAATCTTCCAACATGCTCACTCCCTCAATATCCACGGTTACTTCCTGCAATCACCCGATGGGTATGATTTTCTATTGGTTCACCATTCTCAATTGAATCGGAGACCATTGCGGTGCAGGTATTCACATTCACTCCCATGTCTATTTCGGTAACAAATTCGCATCTAATCCCAAATCCAGAATGACTTGATCCATCTCATATTCTCCAATCTGCGCGGTGTTGGGCTCGGGACGTTTTGGGGCTTAGAGCCGAGATTTTGGTCAAAACATGTAACTCCAATGTAAAGACTCCGCATTTTGTGGGTGCGGAGCACGTATCCTATAAAAGAGTCATAGGGTTGTCTGCCCTCAATTTTGTTAATGTAATTTTGGTTGTAGAGATATAGTCATGGTCCACAAACCATGAGATTGTATAAATATAGCGAGGCTCTAAGTAGTTAAGGGATCTAATCTAATCCAATAATCAGGAGAAGGATGGGGAGTTGAGTTGTATCTATGGAGAAAAGTCTAGTTTTGTGTCATAGAGTAGGAGAAGACTCTGTAGTTGAGTGGGCAGAGGCCTAGTAGTCTGCATCTGAGTGCGTGGACCCCTACAGCTGAGTGCGCAGGGTGAGTCGAGTCTATAATAGTTGGAAGCATTAATAAAGAGAAGTTTCATATCAATTTTGTGTATTTATTTCTTGTTTTATGCATTGAATATATTGGGTATAAATTACACTTCTATTGTTTATATGATGCGCAAATATATATGACTGTGTTGGTTAAGTGAATATGAGATAAAATATCTATTTTCACGAAGTTAACTAACATCTATAAGAAGATAAGTAAGATTCGAGGTGTAATTTGGGGAAATAGTGCAAGTCATTACCATAGTAGCATGAAAGCATCTCAGTCCCTAGTTAGGGCTACGTGAAAGAAGATTATAACATATCGCGAGGGTATTGAAGGTTAGAAAAGTGCACGAAATGACCTCTGCGAAGACAGATCTAGTTGGACTAAGTCAACATCTCAGACATCTCAAGGGTGCGGAAACTTGGTTCCAACATCCCCCCATACTGCTTCGAGTGAGACTTCAATCTGCGCTCCATGTGCTGATGCCAAAAGGGCCAGTAGTGTAGGGATTTATTTGGCTAAATAACTGTGAACCTAGGTCAGGCCCCCTCAAGCCAACAAATGGTTCTATTGCCATGACCAAAATCTGCATAGAGATGTCTAATGTCGTATCATTGGAATCTAACTAAGAAGGAAATTGAAGGCTGGTTAGATAGAAGAATTCATGAGTTTGCAGTGCAAGAGAACAGGAATTCATGACTGTCAAAAGAAGAGTGGTTAGACTATTACCCATACACCAACATCCATGAAATCTTCTTCGCGTCCTTCCCTGTTAATCTATACGAGTGGATCGCGAAGCTAGCAGATAGCCAAGGAAGGTGGAAACTTGATGGTATTATTGTGTGGACCCCAGAGTTAGTACGAAGGTTGGAAGCATCGTACGATAAGATCATGCACATCATTGATCATTGGCTTGATCGGATTATAGGATGATTCATTACTAAGTTCGCGGTCAACACGTCAGTTAGCTACAACGAGGTAGAGTGACACTTTCGCAAAAGGCCGTGAGATAATTACGTAAAGTATTTGAATACTTGGATTAAAATGCTATTGTGCAAAAAGAGGGTTATGCAGTTACCTTGATGTTCAAGGCTACGAGAAGTGGAAAATCTTACTTGAACAAAGGAAATAAGGGACCATAAACTAGCCCCTTGATTTCATCTACGCGAGGGGACGAGGAAGAGCTCGCAAAGGTCTCACCACGAAGTGCGATCCATATGATAAGGCAAAGAATTCCGCGAATACCACCTCCACCCACACCAGCACTAGCTTCACCACCATCACCTTCATCTGCACTTGTACCACCTCCACCACCACCGTGATTCAATATGGCAAGCACAATGAAGTTTCCTGTGTTCAAAGGTTTGGGAAATGAGGATCCAGACCAATTTTGGTTCATGGTAAGGGCTGTATGGGAAGTACAAGGAGTTGCAGATGACAATATAAAGAAAGTGACACTAGTTAGCACCTTGTAGGACTGTGTGCTAGCTTGTTATATTCAACACTCCAATGATAATCCAAATGTCGGAATCACGGATATCCAAGCAATGCTAAATAGAGAATTTAGCAGGTCGAAGTATGAAGCACAATCGATCATTGGATTTAAAGAGATCACAATGCTACTAGGCGAGACTCCTTGGGAGCTAGATCAAAGGATGAAATGTACGATTCGTGAAGCTAGTATGAATCTGACGGATGGACAACATCATGAGTGGTTTGTAGCTTTGCTAATGCCACATTTAATGAGTGCACTATCGCAGCAGAAGATAATGACTCAAGCGGAGGCCTTAGAGATTTCTATGAGGCTACATGAGACCCCGATGCAAGATCCTAACTTAGGATTTCAGCAGATCCACGTGCAGCTAAATAATTTATGCCTTGAGATGTAGAGTCTAAAACATGACAGGACAACTCAACCAGAAGTGCGTGCAGAGGTATGGTCCATAAAATGAAAGGTTCAGGGTCATGACAAGGACCACTGCCCGGTTTTCACAAATTACCTCACAGGAGGAGGATCGATGCCCTTAAGACTGGAAGTGCAAGCAAGACCTAGTGTGACACCTACTTTGTGGTGTGCGATTTGTCCAATAGTAGGAAAACATGCCACAGACAATTGTCACTTGTTACAGAAGTATACACAAAATTCGCAACAGTTGTTCTACAAATTTTGTAGGTCAGTGGGACACGATGAGCACACTTGTAGAAGCTATGAGTTAATGATGGATAGAACTCCCACCTATAGAGTTTAGGCCAAAATGTGGCCCTTTGACCAAAATACAGGAATGGCATGAATAGGATTTCAGGGGCATGGACGAGGCCGAGGTGGAGGAGCACCTAAAAGAGGTCGTGCACAATTGATATGCTACAATTGCGAAGGGACGGGAGATTATGCCCATGATTACATGAATCCAACGTGCCCGTCATGTTTGTATTGCACCTTCTTTGATCATGAGACAGAAGATTTTCCTACACTGATAGCTAGGATACGTGACAAAGGAGTGCTACTGCCTCCCCTGACTCAGAACTTGTAGATGATGAGGTCTGACCCATGCAAGGAAGATCTGAATGTGAACATTATGCTCTGAAGTGGAATCATGATGGGAGATGATAAAGGAAAACAACCAGAATATAGTACTTGGGTTCGAAAATCTCTGGTGAAAGAAGAAGAGTTTGATTTGGAGCACACTCAGGAAACCTTTATCGAAGCCAAGAAGATCTTCGCTGATGCCTCCACTTCAGGAAGCAAAAGACAAACCAGAGCTGGAAATGGACCCATCTATGCTCACAACATTCCTGGAAACATTTATGAAGCTACTACGTGACAGTAAGGCGGTGAAAGGGTTATAGGAACTCATTAAAAAATGTGCTGGGATAGCATCAGGAGAACCATATGTAGTCAGGAAGATCGGAAAACATAAGACAAGAAGGGGAAGAGAGATGAGACTAACCACACAGATCGGAGAATATGAGCTGGATCAAGTCATCCTAGATTTAGGATCGGATGCAAATTTTCTGCCAAAACATACATGGGAGTGAATGCAGCAACCTACGCTGCAGTGGCCTCCAATTTAGTGAAGGATGGTGAACCAACAGAAAATAATACCAATGGGGCGATTGCAGGGAAAAACTGTGGATTTTGAGGGAGCAAGCACACTGACAGACTTTGAAGTGATAGAGATTATTGATGATAGCAATCCCTACCCTACGCTCTTAAGAATTGATTGGACCACTGACATGAATGGGGTGATTAATCTGAAGAAGCACAAGATGATTTTTGATAAATATGCTTTATTATATTGGCTTTTCAGATGCTATTTAATGTGTGTGCTTGTTTGTGTTTGCAGATTCTATACAAAGGAGCTCATTTGGATCAACAGAGCGTGGCTTCCACAAACTTGCACTGGACCCGAGGTAGGCCTAAAACACTTGTTTGTCTTTATTTATAAATTGCATATTTAGAGAAAGATAGAATTTGTTTGGTTTGCTTATCGCTAAATATCATTAGATACTAGGGAGGTTAGTCTTGTCTACAAGAACGACTTATCCAGCCGACAAAATGGTGACTCCACTGGGGACTTGAATTTTTTATTTTTTCCTTGGCTTTTACTTTGACTTGAGAAACTGTGTCTTTGTTTCTGGTTTTTTGCTTGATGTGTGTGGGATTGGGTAGGTTTAGTAGATCTTGAATTATTTTTTGTTTTTCATACTTTTGGAAGAGGACCGCACCCTTTGCTTGTAATACAGTGCGGACATACCCACACTTTTGCTTTACACATAGAGTGGTACCGCACCTGGGTACACTGGGGGCCTCCCTGTCAAAATTTTGAAAAACTTAAGATTTTCTCTTTCAGTCAACTTAGGATTTGTTTATGTGTTTTTAGCCTCTACCTAGATCTGCACGTGACTTGTCAGGAACTTTTCTTAGGTTCATTCCATTGGCATTAGGGTTTTAGGTGAAATTCCTAGAAGTTTTGCGTGTCAGGCTTGACTTTTGTTTGGTCTTGTAGTAACTCAGAGCTTAGAAGCCTTAGAAACCTCAGATCACCTTGGTTTTTTCTGGCCTTCTTATGAGTCTGACCGTTTGGTAAAATCCGCTTTTGTTGAGGAATCCATCTTGTTTTTCTCTTTGCGAAACTTCGAGAGAACTTGTGTTGAAAGTTTTGGATTTCATTTTTAGAAAAGAAAACAAAAGATGGTTGTTTTTGACAGATTTGTGATTCTGGACAAATTAGTCCTTAGTTTTCTCATAACTAAGTAAAACATCCTTGAAAAGAAATCTTGTAAGATTTTACTTCAAATAGTTTTTTAGAATTTATAGATCTCAAGATTAGATTTTTCAATAGTTTTGAGTGTTTTATAAAAATAAAAATAAAAAATCTCTTTTGAAAAAGTTTGTTTTAGTAGTATTTGAGTGTTTGAAAAGAAAGGGAAATTTTCGTGAGCATAACTAGTTGTCTCGTTTTTTAGTGTTTGAAAAAGACAAAAAGTTCTTCTTTTATTTGTTTGCTAAGAAAAGATTTGTTTTTACAAGCATTTGCATTCTCAACTCTTTCTCTAGCTAGAAATTCATTGAAGAAAAATGATTTTTTTTCATCTTAAGTGCATTTTTAGTGATTTGGAGTTGAGTCTTCACACCATAAGTTTCATCTCCGCACCTTTTGACTTAAGAAAAAACCAATAAAAATAACGCTTAAAGTAAAATATATCTAGTAATCTTTTTATTTCTAGGGCTCTTTATCACCAACATAGCTTAGGCTAGTATCTTGGAGTAGGGAGTAATTAACTCTCCAAGATAATAAAACAAACAAGTAGCTGTATCTTGTGGTAGGAGATAAATTCCAATTGTTACATCTATGCTCTGGGAAGCTCCTCTTATAGGAGTCAAGCACGAGATCATGTCTGAACTAGTGGGGTAATCAATCCTTCATCATTGGGAACGATACTAGATATACAGGTATTAAAAACGGTAAACCTCGGATTAACCATTGTCGAGGAGCCTGGGGTCACTTGTTGGTAAACCTTAGACTATGTGAAGGAGCCTTCAAGGGGATTGAGCTTGCTACTCTGCCCTTGCGTGTGTATCGGATCACAGACTGTTCCCTCAGGTATATTTGTTTCCATTGGTAACCATAGTGACCATATTCTATAGGATTATTTCCTAAGGTGACGGTGGAGGGAAGATCCCATTGTACCTGGAGCAGACGTCGGCTAGACTCACTTGGATTTTCTGGGGGGTTCTCTCACTCGAGATGGTTTAGTGGAGAATCTCATGCCAGTCTATTCATTAAGCAGGTTGCCAAGGTAGCTATTCCAACCGCCATTTCTGTATTGAATTCTGCGACGTTGGATTTCATCACCAACTAGTGTTTTCGGTACAGAAAGTTACTGTTGTGTGTGGTTTGACCTCCTAGATTCTTTAGGTGTGTGATTCAAAATTGTTTGGTTCTTTAGAGACTTTAGGTGGTTTTCATTGATATTTTTCTTTGTTTGCGTGTGAAGTAGTTAAAATATTTAATTGTGGCTGAATTATAGAGGAAGTCCCGTAGACTTCGGGGCCAACCTCCTGAGTTTTCACCAAGCCAGCTTGAAGGGCTACGAGCCCTTGTAACTCCTAGTGATAGTAGAGTTGGGTCACCTGAAGAAGGAGAGTCTTCTTTGGTTGTACATCCTGATTACCAAGTTCAAGCACCAGAGTATATTTTATAACCTGTTTCTTTTTCCGAAGTTACTGGTAGTTTTTCTTCTACTAGTGATTTAGCTGAGGAAACTGAAATATCCGAACCTGAAACTGAACTTGCTACTACTCCAACATCAAGATTTGTCTCTCCAACTTCCAGTGGTCTGGTTCACCTAGGGTAGAAAGAGTAATTACCCAAAATCTTCCTTCTGGACTTATAGCTATTGAAGAACTTGTTACTCCGGAAAAAGGTATCCCTATCCCTGAAAATCAACCAGCTATAGAACTTAGGGAGCGTGAATCGATCTTTTACAATCCACCTAGGAGGGATGCTTGGTATCTTTCATTGACCAATTTTTTTGAAAACCCAGGACTAAGTTTTTCACCACCTCGCATTCCTTTTCACCCAACACCTAGGGGTTATTATCCTCCGTTAAATATGTCAAGACAGTCATCCATGTTTTATCAATCTCCAGAAACCTTTTTATATGGCAGTCCTTTTGTTCCCTCTGGGTATCAGTCATTTACTGGTACTTTTTCGGGAGCATCTCCTCAACCTATTGAACAAGGGTTATTAACTGGTAATAACAGAACTAAGCCGTTGAGTGTAGAAGATATTCTTATGATGTCAGGTACCATTCCAAATCCACAACCTCAAGGTGGCCAGTTACCACCTGGGTGGTAGCCTCAAGGTCCTCAATTATCGCCTAGGGGGCAACCTCAAGGTACCCAATTACCGCCTGGGGGCAACCTCAAGGACAGTACATACCTACGGGATAGTACATTCCTCAAGGTCAACCCCAGACTCAGTATGTACCTCAAGGTCAACCTTAGTATCAATATCTACCTCAAGGTCAACCCCAGTATCAGTATGTGCCTCAAGGTTATCAACCTCAAGGTCAATACCCAACCCAAGGTTTCCAACCACCTTCCGGTCGGTCATTTGTCCAAGGAACTGGAAATGTACCTTTGAATTATCAACCCTACCCTCAACCTGGTTATGGTCCTCAATATGCTCAACCTTCTATGGGTCCATACCCCAGAATGAACTTAGTGTGGGATCCATCTCAAACACAACAGATCTTGCAACCGAATGTCCAGTTGTCATCTCAATCTAGACAACCCTTGGTTTCTGGTTTAACCTAGCAACCTGTCCAGTCTACTATTCAAACTTCTGCACCTTCTGTAGTTTCTCAGCCTGGGCCTAGTTCGCCTCGAACTCTGCCTCAAACGATTGCTGCAACTGCTACAACATCTGTTCAATCTACCCCACCTATTTTCGGAGTATCTACAGCTCCAGTTTCTACTGTTCCTATATCAACTCCTCAAGCATCTTTACCTCATTCTCGACCCTCAATTCAGACTTCGGTTCAAATGCCTATAGGACAACCTGGTCCAAGTACGGTTGTCACAAGTCAACCTCAATTTACATATCAATCGTACCAGGGACAATACCAATTCGGTCCTGCTGTGCAACATCTAGTTTATCAGTATCAACCGTACCCTGTATATACATATCAGCAACCTCAACAACCCCGGTACGGTCCGGTTAATCCTAGTTTTCCGGGAGGATATAATATCCCAAATGCAATTCCAATTCCTAGTTATCCTGGATATCCTCCTCCTGGACCTGGTCTCATGACCCAGGGTTTCAGAGACCCTAATCGTCAGTTACCGTTCATTGCAACTTTGGACTTGCCTGATTTGTCGTGCCTTACGAATGATCCAATTAACTATCTTCCATTTTGGCTGCTAATGCCGAATAAGTTGCCTAGTGATATTCCTAAGTTTGAAGGAAAATCAGGAGAGGACCCATCAAACCATGTGATGACTTATCACCTCTGGTGTGCGTCTAACTCCATTTCAGATGATTCAATCCATTTATGGCTTTTTCAATGCACTCTAATTGGTCTTGCAGCCAAGTGGTACATTGAGTTACTGCGAGCCACTTTTTATAACTTTAGTCAGTTAGCTACTTCGTTTTTAACTCATTTTCAGTTGCCAGTCAGATATGACAATGGCACAAAATTATTAACTTCATTAAAACAGTCAACGTCCACTTACATTTCAGATCACATCCATGAATGGAGACGTCGACGGTGTTTAGTGAAAGTTTTTATTCCAGATCAAATCTTAGCAGAATGGTTTGTCAAATTTTTATTACCGAAAATCGCTGAGGATGTAGCTAAGGCAGGAGTTGTTACTGAAGAGCAAGGAATTGCTCAAGCTCAGTACCTTGACATATTTTATATGCAGTCAGGTACGCTACACGAGAAAATCCTTGACCTTCCTAAACAAAATCAAATAACTGCAGCTCCTTGAGGGTCTCATGCCGCTGATGATATGATTGGTACGATTAATACCAAAAGTAAGAAAAAATCTTCCAAGAATTCTTCTCCTATCATAACTTTACCAAATTCCCCGACAGGATATTCTTCCACAGAAATTTCTGCTGATATTCATGTTGTAGAATCATCTACAACCAAATCAAATCCAGCGGTAAAAAGAAAGGAAAGAAGAAAAATAAAATAGATAAAAATTCGAAAGAGAAACCAGAAGAAACGGAATCTACTGATGAGAAACACAAACCTTGTTATCCTTGTCTCATTTGTGATGAAGAATATTTTACAAGAGACTACCCTCATCGCGCTGAGGTTGAGAAAATCATCAAAGGTTCCCAAACGCCTACTATTTTGAAGGATCCTTTTCCTAGTCAAGACAGTAAGATGATAGGTTCTTCCTCAAATGCCTCAAAAGAACCCATAATGATGATGTCCGATGTTAGGATTGTGACACGATCGAAATATTATGGAAGTAAAAGTCCTGTTGGTGGTAAGGAAGCAGAATCTTCTAATTCGAACCCATCAACTTCAACTCCTGGTTCCGATCCACTACAGATCGAGAAACCTAACCTAGACTTAGTAATCAAACCACCCACCAAGGGTATACTTCAAAAGTAAACTTTCAATTCACATGCGAGAGAGGCTCAGAACTATAACATTGTTGAAGATTTGGCTATTTCACCTTCAGCAATGTCGGCTTTGGAAGTGCTGCAACCATTCACACTGATGAGCAAATTCGTGAAATCCTGTGTGTTGATGATTTACCATGGGAATATCTTCATCATAGATCTTCATTTTTACCTAAGATTGATCACTTTGAAAATGATTTTTCATCTATTTTTACGACTGATTATGTCAAGGAACCTTAGAATCCAATGAAAAATCTTGATTCTGAGTTAAATTTGGGAAATATTTCCCGAACTATTCCTATTGACATTTCGGTTAAGCCTGGAATTGTTGAAAACATTCATATAGGTGCCTCTTGTACGGAAGATTAAATTCAGACATATAAGGCCCTATTTCAAGAATTCCATGATGTGCTTGCCTGGTCATATGAGGAAATTCCAGGAATTGACCTAGCAATTGTTGCTCATGAAATCAAACTTACCTAGATGATAGACCCGTCCGGCAACGTTTGTGTTAGATCCACCCGTGAAAAGCTGCTGCTATTAAAGAAGAAGTTGAAAAATTACTTAAAGCAACTTTCATTTATCCAATTTCGTTAACAGATTAGGTATCAAATATTGTTCCCATTAACAAAAAGCAAGGAACAATAAGAATATGTATCGATTATAGGGATATTAATCGAGCCTGTCCAAAAGACAATTACCCAACTCCCTATATCGATCAAATCACTGATGATTGTGCCGACAGTGAAATATTCTCCTTCATGGATGGTTTTTCCGGATACAATCAAATAAATATTCTACCTGCTGATCAACCAAAAATGGCTTTCATTTGTCCATGGGGGACATTTGCTTATTGCAAATTACCTTTTGGGCTCAAGAATGCCAGGGAAACTTTTCAGAGAGCCATGTCTTACGAGTTTCATGACATCAAGAACATTGTGCAACCCTATCTCGATGATTTACCTACTCATTCATTACATCGAGTTGATCATCTCATCCATTTACGAGCAATCTTTATGAGGTGTAGGCATTATCAAATTAGGTTGAATCCACACAAGTCTGTTTTCTGTATAGAAACGGGTCGGTTACTGGGGTTTATCATTTCGAAAGCCGGCATTCACGTCGATTCCTCGAAGGTTGAAGCTATTGTCAAATTGGCTCCTCCTTCGAGTCTTCGCCAACTCCAAAGTTTGCAAGGGAAAGAAAACTTTTTAAGTCGATTCATTCCTAACTACGCCGAGATCACAAAGGGCTTTACCAGGTTTTTGAAATAGAATACTCCATTCTTTTGGGATGAGATAGCTGACAAATATTTTGATGCACTAAAACACGCATTGACCCATGCACTGTTATTGCATCCTCCCAACTACAACCAGGACTACTTCTTATATCTCGTCGCCACGCATTCCACCATCGGAATGGTGTTAGTTCAGGAAGATGAATTCGGTAGTGAACATGTGATATATTACCTTAGTCGAACCCTAAATCCAACTAAGCTAAAATATTCACATGTGGAGAAATTGGCATTGGCAGCTGTTCAAGTTGTCCAACGTTTTCGTCATTACATTTTACTATGCAAAACTACAGTAATTTCTGATTGCAACCCTATGATCTATATTTTGACCAAACAATTGCTAGGGGGCAAGTACTCCAAATGCATTGTGATCCTGCAGGAGTTCGACTTAGAATTTCAAAAAGTCTAAGTCGAAGAAATCTTTAGTTTTTGCGGAGTTGATGTGTGACTTCCCGCGTGCTGACACTGAGACTGTGGTGGAGGAGCCCATTGCGGATGAATCCTTGTTTCTAATCAACACTTTAGATCCATGGTATGGAGATATCATTGTTTATCTCCAAACCCAATCCTTTTAGCCAGAAATTTCAAGATCAGAACGTCGAAAATTACGATTCCGGTCCCAACAATTCAAAATTATTGGAGATACACTTTATCGTTGTGGGGCGGAATCCATTTTCCGACGTTGTTTAACTCATGAGGAAGCTGAAAGGGTTCTCAATGACTATCACTCTGGAGTGTGTGGCGGTCATATGTTTGGGTTTGCCACAGCGCAAAAGATATTGCGTGCTGGCTATTTCTGGCCGTCTTTGTTTAAAGACTGTATTAACACGATCCGAAAATGCCACAACTACCAAATTTTTGATCGAAAGATGTGCTCTCCACTTGCTCCTCTCCACCCTATAATTTCCGTCGGTCCTTTTGCAAAATGGGGCATCGATTTTATTACATGTAACCCTCACTCGGTCGGGGGGCATGCCTATATCATCCTTGTGATAGATTATTTTACCAAGTGGGTCGAGGCAATGCCTACATTTGAGGCAGATGGCAAAACAACTGTGATTTTCATGTTCAATCATATAATTGCTAGGTTTGGTGTTCCACAAGCGAGTATCACTGATCATGGGTGTCATTTTCAAAACATTATGACGACTGAACTTACAGACCAACTTGGCTTGCGTCACGATAGTTCAACTCCATATTATCCACAGGCTAATGGTCTGGTTGAAGCCATCAACAAAGTTCTAGTCATCATGATCGGACGAATAATTGGGATTCATAGGTTGAATTAGCATAACATGCTATTTTCAGCACTTTGGGCGTATCAAACCTCAGTAAAAACGTCAACTGGTTTCACTCCTTTCCAACTAGTTTATGGTTTGGAAGCTGTGTTACCCATTAAATGCGAAATCCTGTCATTGCAAATGGCCATAGAATTACTTCCAGCCACTTCTGAAGAGGAAAAACGTTTGTTGTACTTGGCTCATCTAGATGAGAATCAACGAGATGTTGCATTAGCAATCGAACTCATGCCAAATGTATTAAAGCTCAGTATGATCAAAATGTTACCCCTTGTAATTTTTCGGAAGGAGACCTAGTCTTATTGTACGATCAAGCAAATGATAAATTAGGTGCTGGAAAATTTGTACCCATGTGGCATGGTCCTTATGTTGTTAAGTGAAAGCTGGCAAAAGGGGCCTATGAATTGGTAGACTTTGACAGTCTCTTTAGGTAAACCCAGAAATGGTATTTACTTGAAAAGATATTATGCTTAAATCTGGGTGTGGAGATTTTTAGTTAGGTTAGTTTTCTTTCTAGTTGGTGTGTTTTAGATTAAAAAGTGTGCTTAGCTTAGAGAGTGTTTTTTTGTCATTATTCCTACTTATCTTGATTTTACTCTTGATATTGCAGATGTCGACATCTCTCCAAACATACATTGGTTTTGCTGATGGTGCTTGTCGTAATACACGGAATATTTCTTCCATCGCTTGGGTTATCTATTCGCCCTCTGATGAGTTGGTATATATGCATGGGGTAAGCCTTGGTCAAACAACGAACAACATTGCAGAGTATAGTGCAATGATTGAGTTATTATCTGAATCCATCTCATTTGGGATTCGGAGTTTGATTGTGAGGTTAGATTCTGAACTCGTTGTGTTACAACTTAATAGAGTATATGCCATTAGAAATCCAGTATTATTGAGATTATTTTTTAGAGTTCGTCTCTTGGAACATGAATTTGACCATATTGAATATCAGCATATTCTAAGATATTTAAATACATTAGTAGATGCAATTTCTTCTCAAATTTTAAGTAGACATTTGCAATAACCATACAAGTAAATTTAAAAACATTCCATAGCATGTTTTACAAGATAAGCCGGTAACAGTGATATAGTATAGCATAAAAGTGTGTCAAAGATACATCGTCTTCGATCATAGGTTGAAAAACACCTTATGATCGGCCAAAATGATATTACAAAAAGCAAAAAATGTCATATGAGTCTACAACAGGCGATCATCCTATCACTGGTGATGATCACGATAAGAAACCACTGTATGGGCCACCCTACAAAGGAACCTCCTGAAAGGTCCTGGGACCCCAATCACATAGCGTTGTAGCCTAAGAGGAATGTCATCTATGCTGGTCTCCAGAATGTTTGCTGTCAAATGCCCTAAATGTCTCTCCAATTCGGCCAAGGTCTCTATAGATTCGTCTTGTGGGGCTGGTGCTGCTACAACTAGTTGTTTCCTCTCATAGGGTTGGAGAGTGGCTGGTCGGCGTGGACCTACATCTACATTTGAAACTTTTTACTATCAATTTTGGGATGAAATAAAAAAAATTAAATTAGAAAATGTTGAAAATGGTTTTACCTAAGTCATCCCATTGCTCTCCTGGTGGAAGAGCCATGTCTGGGTCACCACGATAATCTACCCTAACATAAGGAAAGTCTTGAATAGCAAATACTTGGTTCTCCAACCAATGAAAATACTCAGGAGTAAATCGAACGACTTATGTTCCCTCCTCAGGATGACGGGCCATAACTGCAACCCAACGCATCAGTTTTGGCTCTCGGGGAAGTCCAGCTCCAATGGTAAGATGCTATGGGACTAGCATTAGCACCCTCTCTAGACCAAAGCCCACAACTAAAGCACCATATCCAAAGGCTTTCAGTTGTCCATTCTTTTCTCTAGTCAGTTGGCCTTTTACATTAGCCAACACAACCTCGCACCAGTTGAAGATGGTGCCTCGAAAGCAGTCTACTGCCATCCGCATTTGAGATCCAGTGGTCACATGTAGTGTTGCTCATCCGTAGAACTTGGTAATAGTAAATGCAATCACTTTGAGCTCAGGACGGTAGATGGTTTTGATATCTATTCCTTTGTCCCTAGTTTGGTCATCACAGAACTCTAGCCGGAGGCTATCGACAGACTGGCCACCTAGCCTAGTCCCGAATAGAGTCAAATGTTCACCTCTCTTAGGCAAACCAGTCAAAAAGTAAATGTCTTCTAGCTCCATTTCAAGCTGGTGGCCACCTGTGAAGAAACAATGGTCCTGTATGTTCCACCTGTCTACCATCCACTGCAAAAAGTCCACCTGTGTCCTCATGCCAGGTATGGCCCAGAATTTGTATAAACCACATGCCTTCAATGCATCAATCAAAGGTTGATGATTAATCATGGCAAGATCCACATCCTTGTGCTCCCATTCCCGCCAGTCAAGCATGATGTATACCCTACATTCAATAAAAAGGTGGATTAGAATATCTAAAATCAAAATTTTTGGGTGGAATTTGAAAAATTTAGGTTTAAAAACCTTTGCTGCAGGGACGCACCTCTGTGTTAGAGACAATGCGTGGGTCCACACATTACCTTCACAGCAGGTGCAAACCCCTAACTTTTTTCCTTTTACGAAAAAGTTGGGGTCCGCAAGTTTCCTATGTTATGCCTGCGGACCTCACGCAGGGGTTTTTTACCTAGAAATTTCCTAAAGAACAAAATAAAACCCTAAAAAAAATTTTTCAAATGGATGAAATGAAAGAGTAAGATGATGCGGATTACCTGGAGGAGACGGCGTTCGATTCCAACAGACAAATTTTCTGTAATCTTCATGGGAAGTTTCTGACCAAAAGCTCTCTTTTCTCACTCTGAAGTCAAACGGTAAAAATGAATTTACAAAAGCCCTTTTTATAAGCTTTTTTGAATAAATGAGTTTTTAATTTGTTTATTTTTCACTTTAAAGAGGTAACTTTTGAAGCATTTTTATCTATTTTAAATAGGTATGAGTAATGTTTGAGTTTCTGTGCAGGATAACGGATTTTTTAGGCAAAATTGATCATTTTTTACAAAAAACATTAGAGTCACCTTTAAGATCTTTTCTGACTCCTAAAATATGAAAATATTGCCGATTTTTTCTTTTTAAGCTCGTTAAAACGGAACTAAAAATACGGTCCACTTATAGCCCTTTTCTGACCGTAAAAAACATGAAAATATTGCCGGATTTTTGTCGTTTCAAATTCGATATTGGTCATAAAACGATGTGTCATTGGTCGATTTTTTACTTTTTTCAGATCAGAGGCACTAATTATGAAAAGTACTCCTTGGTCGTAATGATCAAGCGGTTCTCTCAAGTATTATTTTATACTTTTTTGGGCTTGGGAGACACAACTTTACGAAAAAGGACAACCATGGAGTTTTCTTAAGTTTTTTCGGACTCTCTAAAATTGAAAAATGCCGAGTTTCTCCTATACTGGACTCGTTAAAATTAAACAGTAAAGGACTTGTTCAATTACAAACAGGAACGGACCACTCCTTCTTAGGGTTCGAATTTAAACTAAGTTGGACTCATCCAAAGGATGAGCTTATAATCAAGCAAATGTTATCCTCCTCAAGCTTGTTAAAAATAAAGAGGTACTTGCCAGAAATGGTGGGGGAAAAGAGAGAAAAATGAGCCTATTTGTCATAGTTTGTAACCATCTTGAACACGACACTTTTTATTCACCTAGGTTGGGAAATCTTTTGCCTAACAGTTGATCAAACCATATTGAAAGTCTTCAGCCGGTTTCTGGGTATTAACTTTGGGTCAATTGTCACCAAACCATCTGCTGTGTCGTTATGTGTTCAAGAGGTCAGTGCAAATAAACCATTCATCTGCAAAATATTTGTCATCCATCTTGACCATCCCTGGGTCAGTCCTTGCAACTATATTTCTTCAAACTTGATCTATGATTTCGTGTCATGGGCTTGCCTACGACATATCACTTTCTATTGACTTCAGCTCATTATCTAGAAAGATGATCTAGAAATCGTTAGTACCTTGGGATCTACATGCCTCAATGGCAGGTTTCTCACCTTCAACGATAGGTTACATCATTTTCCTTCAATCAAAGGATTCCGTGACATGTTCGACATCAACACATCTATTCACATCTCATGGATTGTACTGAGTACTTTGAGAGCCATTGACATTAATGGTGGTTTCTCTCACACTTGTTAATAGTTTACATCATTGAATGGTAATCAAGTGGTTTCTACCATGTTTGACTTCGACACATTCATTCACATGGATAGAATCGTACTATTTCGGGAAGTAGAAATCAAGACCCTGGATCTAGTTTCCACCATCCACGCTGCGAGGTATTTTGTATTCATTATACAGTAGACTATTCATAAGTAGATGGCTGTGTCCATACTGTGTCTACATGTGTCTATACTTGTGATGTATTACAAGATCATTCCTATATCAGAGCAGTAGTTAGTTTTCTAGTCAGTTTTGATCTGAGTATGGGAATGCCTACCTCAGCGATGATATGATCTCATATATATATTTTGTATTGAATGTTTTTACAGGTTCCAACCGGGCTCTCCACAATATTATCCTCGAAATGATAAAGTATTTCACTCTTATTAGATGATAAATGAAATCCTCATCTACTACAAAATTCACACTTTAGGGGGCAATCTGTTACACAAAATATTGTCACCATGACTATTTGCAGTCAGTGTGGGTCTATCATCATTCATATTGTCCTCCTTAGCAAGTCTCAAACCTCAGCTCTTCATGTCAAGCTTTAAAAATGAGAGAAAGTCCTTGAAAATAAAAAGCGCTCTGGTTCCTCACTTTCTCTTACTACTACCTACAGTTCCGCACCCCTTGGTCATGTTACCTGTGGACCTGCCCGCTCTGTCTCTAAAGGAGTGGGTGCAGACCCATGTGAAAGTAAAAAAGGCGCAAGTTTATTTTTAAAAACTCACTTTGGGTTAATTCTGGATGATTCTAGAAGGAATCTTGACATGGATGGTCGCTCCTAGGTGGTTCATGCATCCCAAAACTAAAGGAGCTAATCCCTTGATGAGAGGAGCTTATCCATTTGAAGGAGGGATTTATCCCTTTGAAGGTGGACCTAGTAACTTCCCTCCATTGCACTATAAATTAAGGCATTGGGCTAGTTGCTAGGGAGGTGAGAAGCTGAACATTTTTTAGGGTAAATGCTGTTGGAATTAAGACTTCCTAGTTAAGCTTGAGAGGAGGGATTACATATCTTTTGGCTTCATTGCGAAGAGAGTGAAACTTGTCAAAGTAGAGGAGATTCTTGCTGGACCCTGGGAGGAGCTTGTACAGCATCAAGGCACCAAGGTTGTAAAGCTCTTCTTTGATTAAAGTTAATACAATCATATTCATTTTTCTCAATAAATCGTCTTATATGGTTTGTTTCATGAATTCCTTGATCATCATGATAAATATGCTTTATTGTATTGGCTTTTCAGGTGCTATTTAATGTGTGTGCTTGTTTGTGTTTGTAGATTCTATACAAAGGAGCTCATTTGGATCAACGGAGCGTGGCTTCCACAAACTTGCACTGGACCTGAGGTAGGCCTAAAACACTTGTTTTCCTTTATTTATAAATTGCATATTTAGAGAAAGATAGAATTTGTTTGGTTTGCTTGTCGCTAGATATCATTAGATACTAGGGAGGTCGGTCTTGTCTGCAAGAACGAATTATTTGGCCGACAAGGTATGTAGAAAGGGAGCTTTGATGACTGGTGCGAATGTAAGGGAATGATGCACACATGATTTGAGAAGCCTAGGGTGTGACTGACAAATAAGTACAATGCGCATAATGATCTGCGCATGCATTTGGCCAAGTGGATGCATACCTATGGAGAAAATCCACAACTTGAGTGGGTGGACCTATTCTATCCTACCCTGGATGTTATACCAATGAACTGGTATATAGAAACAGAGCTCCACCATGGGACAAGTGAATGGGTTGTTTTGCACGAAGGGTTCATAATGACTTGCAGCTTTGAAGATGGGTGGGACAATATTGATGAAGTGCTACAAGAGGTAAAAGTAACCATCTTTAGGATACCACAGGAGTTGGTAGAATTGATTTAGCCTAAATGGGCTACTCAGCTGAGTTGTGTGCTGGAATGTTATAATGCAACTGCTGAAGATGAAGATGAAGATCTGCAAAAAAATTAACATTCTAGAGACGAAAGGCCACTGTGAAGTTCAGGGACCACAAATTGAGAACTCTTACATAAATATGCCGGTGAAGGCTAAGTAGGTGAATATTGGTACGGAGGTGGAACCTAAATTCGTGAATATTGGAGACTATTGGGATGGCGCAATGGTGGATAAGGTCACTGAATTACTTCATGAATATCAGGACTTATTCCTGGCCAAGTTTACCAAATGGAAGGGAATAATCAAAGATTTAGGGGTAATGAAGATCACGTTAAAACCCGATGTGAATCTAGTTAAGCAGAGGCCATATAGCTTAAATCTAAAATACAAGGAGAAGGTTCATGTAGAACTAGACAAGATGCTTGCAGTAGGCATCATTGAGCCTGTGGAGGAATCCGATTGGGTAAGACTGATGGTGTTATAAGAGAAGAATCAAAAGGAAAAAATAATAATATGCGTCAGAAAATTGAATGACGCATGTGTACATGGTCCATTCCCAACTCTGTTCACGGATAATGTGTTGGACAATGTAGGTGGTCAGGAAGCATATTCTTTCACTGATGGGTTCTCAGGGTACCACCAGATCAAAATTCCGCCGGAGGATAGGAGAAAGACAACATTCATGACTGAGTGGGATTTCTTTCAATATACTATCATGCCGTTTGGATTGAAGAATGCCACTACTATATTTTCATGCGTGGTTGTGGCAACATTTAGGGAATATACTCATAAGTTCTTGGAGGTCTATTTTGATGACTAGACTGTATTTGGGCTGGTAAGGTGCCATGTAGCGAACCTGCACTTGATGTCGGATACATGCTGAAGATACAAAATCGCGCTAAACCTCAATAAATGTTTGTTCCTCATTCCTTTTGGGAACCTGTTGAGGCATGTGGTTTGTAAACAACGGCTGATGGTAGACCCTGCAAAAATCATGGTGATTTTTAATTTGGAAGCGCCGCGGAGTGTGAAATAGCTACGTGCTACTCTGGGACATATAGGATACTACAGGAAGTTCATCAAAGGCTATGCCCAAATCACCATGCCATTGGAAAGGCTGTTGAAAAAGGATGTCACGTTCTGCTGGAGTGATGATTGTAAGAAAACCCTAGAAGTATTGAAAGAAAAGATGGTTACTGTGCCGATTCTGGTCTTCCTGAACTAGAAGAAAGAGTTTCATGTCCATGTTGATGCATCATGTATAACGTTGGGGTCAGTACTAACACACGATGGTGGAGAAGGCTTGGATCACCCTATCGCGTTCGTGAGTCACAAATTATCTAAAGCAGAAAAGAACTATTCCACCACTGAGCACGAGGGACTAGCTATGGTGTATGTGCTCCAGAAGTATCGACACTACTTGCTAGGAGGACATTTTAAGATGTATACAGATCATTTTGTGCTGAAGTACTTGGTCAATAAGATTATGTTGGGGGGTCACGTATGTAGATGGCTTTTATTGTTCCAAGAATATGATTTTGAATTTGTTGTGAAGCCTAGATGATTGAATGTAGGACTAGATCACCTATCGTGCATTGAGACAGGGGAGGAACCTACTAGTCTGGAGGAAGGATAACCCGACACACAACTCTTTGTTGTCCGCATAGTAGATGGAAATTTTGAATATATAATTCACTTTCTAACAATTGGAACTACACCGAAAAAATACTCTGTCCAGCAGAAGAAGGAATTAGTGGTGCACACGACTGATTTCTCTGCCATTGATGGGCATCTATACAAGATGGGGAATGATGAACTAATGCGAAGGTATGTACCTGAATTTGAACGAAGCAGCATCCTCACGGATGCTCATGGGGGCACTGTGGGAGGAAATTATGTGGGAAGAGCGACCGTGTAGAAGATTCTACGCGTCGGGTTGTGGTGGCCAACCCTTCATCAGGATTCAAAAGCATATTTCAAGGCATGTGATATATGTCAAAGAACATGTAAGCCATCACGGAGGGATGAAATGCCTTTGAACCCACAAATTACATTGCAACCTTTTGAAAAGTGGGTAATAGATTTTGTAGGACCTATCAAACCTCAAGGAAAAATAGGCAAGAGGTATATTATCACTGCAAGAGAGTACTTGGCTCATTGGGCAGAAGCACAGTTGGTGAAGGATTGCATGGCCACAACTGCCGAAATTTTTTTGTTTGAACATGTACTGGCGCGATTTGGATGTTCGAAGATCTTAATGAGTGATTGTGGTATGCACTTCTTGAACAAAACAATCAGCGTGTTGACATAAGAGTTTCAGGTATATCATTAGAAGAGCACACCGTATCACCCATAGGCTAACGGGATAGTGGAAGCATTCAACAAAGTACTGGAGACTTTACTGACCAAAGTATGCAACGTGCAATGAAGTGATTGGGACCTACGCGTCCCTGCAGTATTATGGGCTTATAGGACAACATGCAAGAAACTAATGGGATAGGCACCTATCAGGCTTGTCTATGGAGTGGAAGCCATAATGCCTATGGAATACATCGTGCCTAGTCTACGCATAGTAGTGCTCATAGGTATGATGGATCGCGGAGCCCTGGAGGAGAGGCTTGCATAGTTGGAGGAGCTCGAAGAAGAACATTTTTTGGCTGGCTTCCACCAGCAGGTAAAAAAGTAGTGTGAAAAGGCTTGGCACAATCGACATATTAAGATGCGCACCTTTAAGGTGAATGATTTGGTGTTGTTATATGATAGTAAGTTTGATAAATTCCCAGGGAAGCTCAGAATGTGGCCGAACCATATGTGATTAAGGAGATCACAGATGGTGGCGCGGTGCAGTTAGTAAAGTTAAATGGAGAACTCTTCCCAGGAAAAGTAAATGGTAGTCATTTGAAACCATACATAGGTGGCCCAACCATCTGACTAGCCGATGAAAGCATAGTCTTAGTGCTCCAAGCAGTTGAAAGGAGCCACGGGACTATAAACTACTCTGCCCAGGAGCTACACGATGTCATGACTACACAAAGTAGAGAAGTATCATAAGGTCTGTGACAGCGTGAGGGTAGCTACGCTGCCTCGCAGGTGGGTTGGAAAGTGACCATTACAGTCACTATTCACGATGTGATGCTTGGTTTGAGACCAAATGGAACCGGCGGAAGGAATTTAAGGCAAAATTTATGGGCTAGATTCTTGAAAATTTTCCACCAATCAAGCATTAATGGACCGAATGTGGGGGGAGCGGTCGAATTCAAATTCAAAAGGCGCTATAAATTAGAAAGGGTTGTCCAGAAAACAACACTTGTCAATTTGAGAACTGAGTTGTTGCGCGCCCAGACATTCATGAACCCATACTTGTTTGATCTTCTAAATGCAAATTCGTTGCTTGAGAAATTACCCGAGCTGTTAAGAGAACTGTGGAAAAAAACTTTGGCAGCACCTGAGGAAGCCATGGATACCAGAGTAATGGCCACTGAGAAAGTCACATAGGGCATGATGGAAGTGGAAGCACGAGAAAGTTCTTGTATGATCATAGAAATCCCTAAATCACCATGCATGCTGAGACCCAAGAAAGACAAGCAAGCTATGGTACCAGTGTGCGTATCCCCTAGAAATTTGTTAAGGACTACGATTACCATGGAAGAAAATGGGAAGGCTATTAATTTGGAGGCCGATGAGGAGGAATAATTTGAAGAAATCCTAGTAGAGGAGGAGGAGGATGTAGAAGTGGAGGTTGACACCTAGGGTGCAGATCCTCTTACTAGGCTGCCCGCATATGTTCCTCTGCGGAAGGATAAAGAAAAGGCGCCTAAAGATATAGACAAGATAAAGAGATCTCTCCAAACTCCACTGCTCCCTGATGACATTATTTTTGAAGGAGCACACCAGGGGCAAGTACCTGTACTAAAATTTGAAGACTAGGATTTCGCAGACCACGAGAAGTGCCCACATTTGGTAACCATGCAGCTAATGCACCAGATGAAAGATGCACCGACTAGAATTATAGAATTGGAGCCACATAAATGGTTGAGAGGTGTAGAGAAGTAGGATTGTCAAACCTGCTTTGGGTGTCACATTACCATTGTGCCCCAGTTACCGTTTTTTCATCAGGCAGTTACTCTACTTGGTGCATAATGGGTGCTTATGGCTAGAGGAGCCCATCCCCATCACAGACCATTTGATTCATAGAATTACCTGGCTCCCTTACAAAGGGGAGGACCCAGTGAACATCTTGGAAGGCAAGAGTGATGATTTGGCCATCGCGGAGGCCATGAAAAAGAAGTTTAAGCTGGAGAAGAAGAAGAGAGGGTACGTGATTTCCAGCATCAACAAGCCCGCAGTCAAATTCGCAACATAGGTATTGGTAGGAAAGGTTATGCGGAAGTGCCATGTGGATGAGGTGCCCGCGCTGGTGGTTGCTCTAGTAGCGCAATGCGTAGAAGGGGTCCAGTTCAACTAGGCAAACTACTTATGCGGAGAGTTCCTTGAGAACTATCGTGAGACACAGGAGTAGGGGAAGACTTTTCACTATGCATGGCTTTTGTTGTCCATAGTACTGGTGGCATAGGAATTTCCCGAAAACAGCCAGTTCCGGACGATCCCATAGGACCTTCTGGAGGCAGTGAAGTGCGCTTTGTTGTGGGCAACCAGAGATGCGCAAAGGATAAGGGACAACAAAATCTTCTGGGTGTTCATGGAGATGAACATCAGAATGGGGATTAATCGCAAGCTGCAGTTATCGCCCATGGTCTACAACAGTTTGCAGAGCTTCACGGAGTTCAAGGCATATTTCCACCACATTTACATCAGGGCATGGAAGGACCCCGCAAAGACATGGAGCGAGCTACCCTATCTAGTGATGAACGATGTCATTTTCATGGTCCTTGATTCATGGCTACCGAAGTGGCATGCTCCAGCTAGCTCTGTGGTGGAAGCAGAGAAGCTTGCCACGTAGTGGAAAAAGGATGAGGCAAAACTGTGGATAGCGTAGTTGGCAAAAAATCGCAGAAACGAAGTAGCAGAAGCTAAGGCCTAGGTAGCGCGCGATACTGCAAAGGCGGTGGAAGAAAGACAAAAGTTAGCAAAGGAAGAGTGCAAAGGACATAAGTCGCCTTCAATTGAGTCAGAGATAGATACACAGCAAGGTGGCACAGACTCGTGGACAATGTCCACCCAGCTGAAACATCCGTGCCCACGAGAGTAGGTAGGGCCACTCAAGAATTCGAAGGCTTCAAAGACTTCATTCAACCCGATCACCCTCACTAAGGGGGATATACACAAAATTTATGAGACGATGAGGGACGTCATTGTGGAGGCCCTCTAGCAGTTCGCAAAGGAACACCAGATGGTGTTAAGGGCCCTCTGGGCACAGATATAGGAGTTGCAGGTCCGCACTCCACAAGCTGGCACTGTATCAACCATCCTCATAGTAGGCATGTCCATGGTTGAGGAAATACTGCTTACCCAGATGACCAACAATATAGTGCTGCCAAATGGAGCACTCATTACAGAAAATGAGGCTGACAGGCCTATGTGTTACACTAAAATTTGTCACCATGACTATCTACAGTTAGTATGGCTCTATCAACTGTCATACTATCCTCCTTGGCAAGTCTCATACCTCTGCTCCTCATGTCAAACTCCAAGAAAGAGAGAAAGTCCTTAAAAGTCAATTAACTCTGCTTACGCAGTCTCTCTTAGCCTTACCTGCATGTACACACCTCCAGTTCATAAAACCTGCGTACTTGTATGCTCTGTATGTAAAGGGATGGGTGCGTACTCCTGTAAAGGTCAAAAGGCACAAGTTTCACTTCAAAAAAGTTACTTGTGGTCATTTCTAGAGCATTCTATAAGATGGTTTGACGTGGATTGAGTGCCTCCAGATGGTTCATGCATCCCTATGTAAGAGGAACTTATCCCATGAAGAGGGGAGCTATCCCATTGAAAGAGGGTCTTATCCCATTCATGGTGGACCTGATTAACTTCCTCCAAAGCATTATAAATACAGGCATTGGGCCAGAGGGAGAGGAGGTTGAAAGCTGAAGATTCCTAAGGGTAGATGCTGCTGAAATTAGGACTCCCTTATAGAGCTTGAGAGGAGAGATTCCCATCCTTTCTTAGCTTCATTTGGAAGTGGGTGAGCTGATCAAAGTAAAGGAGAACTCTTGCTGGACCCTGGGAGGGACCTGCACAACACCAAGGCTCAGGTTGTAATGGTTTCTTTTGTTTCCACTTAATACAATTAAGCTCATTTTTCTCAACAAGTTGTTATACATGATTTTTTTCATATACTCCTTGGTCTGTATGATGAATATGTTTTATTTTATGAGTTATTCAGGTGCTATGTAATCGTTTGCTTATTAGTGAATGCAGATTTCGAAGAGAAGGAGGAGCTCATCTGGATCGGCGAGGCTGGACTGCTACAAAGCGTTGGACTAAAGGTATGTTATAAACACCTGATTACTTGTATTCTAAACGCATATTTAGGGAAAGATAGTGTTTAATTGTCTTGTTTGTCACTAGAAAGCCTTAGCTTCTAGGGAGGTCGGTTTTGTCCGCAAAATTGACTCTTTCCGCATGACAAAATTGACTCCACTTTCTAGTGACAAACAAGACAATTAAACACTATCTTTCCCTAAATATGCGTTTAGAATACAAGTAATCAGGTGTTTATAACATACCTTTAGTCCAACGCTTTGTAGCAGTCCAGCCTTGTCGATCCAGATGAGCTCCTCCTTCTCTTCGAAATCTGCATTCACTAACAAGCAAACAATTACATAGCACCTGAATAACTCATAAAATAAAACATATTCATCATACAGACCAAGGAGTATATGAAACAAATCATGTATAACAACTTGTTGAGAAAAATGAGCTTAATTGTATTAAGTGGAAACAAAAGAAACCATTACAACCTGAGCCTTGGTGTTGTGCAGATCCCTCCCAGGGTCCAACAAGAGTTCTCCTCTACTTTGATCAGCTCACCCACTTCCAAATGAAGCTAAGAAAGGATGGGAATCTCTCCTCTCAAGCTCTATAAGGGAGTCCTAATTTCAGCAGCATCTACCCTTAGGAATCTTCAGCTTTCAACCTCTCCTCCTTCTGGCCCAATGCTTGTATTTATAGTGCTTTGGAGGAAGTTAATCAGGTCCACCATGAATGGGATAAGCCCCTCTTTCAATGGGATAGCTCCCCTCTTCATGGGATAAGTTCCTCTTACATAGGGATGCATGAACCATCTGGAGGCGCTCAATCCACGTCAAACCATCTTCTAGAATGCTCTAGAAATGACCACAAGTAACGTTTTTGAAGTGAAACTTGCGCCTTTTGACCTTTACAGGAGTACGCACCCATCCCTTTACATACAGAGCGTACAAGTACGCAGGTTTTATGAACTGGAGGTGCGTACATGCAGGTAAGGCTAAGAGAAACTGCGTAACCAGAGTTAATTGACTTTTAAGGACTTTCTCTCTTTCTTGGAGTTTGACATGAGGAGCAGAGGTATGAGACTTGCCAAGGAGGATAGTATGACAGTTGATAGAGCCATACTAACTGTAGATAGTCATGGTGACAAATGTTAGTGTAACACTATGGTCAGCAGGTTGAAAGGAATCGGGTTAAATGTGGCTGCGCTCCCTCTGGAGACGCTCTATTTTTTGGAGGATGGAATCACTACAGAACTATGAGCCAGGGAGGGTCGCACGCTCCAGGTAATTAGTGAGTAGCATATGAACATGGAATAACTAAGCCTTCAGTGTGACAAGGTAGTGGTGTAGAATATACAGATCATGCAAGTGGTGGAGGAATCTTGCCAGATGGTCCCGGCATTGGCCATCCAAGCAGAAGAACCAGTGGAGGTGTGCATCCAGTAATTAGCAGCAAGGGTGTGCGAGGTAAAGGAAAAAATTTCTAGGGTTTAGCTGGAGCTGAAACTTCAGATAGCTAAACTAGAATTGAAGGTGTAACCTTCAAATCTACTGGAGGTTAAGGAACAATGTTCCATCACGATTACAGTAGCAATAGTGGAGGTTAACAGTGTATTGATAGACTACAAAAAATTATTTGAGCGGTCGTTCGAGGTTCTCACTACCCTGTAGGAGCACTCGAACATACAACGCCTATAGACAAAGGCATTCAAGCTATAGTAGAAATGTGACAAAGTAAAAGGGACCATGTAGACAGTTTCCCTTACACAAAGGCTCGCAAGGATGCAACAGGCGAAAGCACTCAAGGAAGAGGTAAATATTGCTCGGCATAAGGAAGCAGTTTTGAAGGCGTGCTTACAGTCGTGGATTGATGAGGCGTATATCATTACAACCTCCATTGAAGCAAAGCTTGTGTAGTTGCAAGAAACACAGAAAAAGGTTCAGGGCAGCAGTTGAGCCACAACGGTCTCTGAACATCGCGTCGAGGAAGTACCGCAAGCAGCCTCTCAGTGCACTACCAATCTTGCAACAACTTAAGGCAGAATTGGGAGATCTTCACGCAAATATCTCCGCACCGACAGAGTGACTCGAGGGCGAGTCATGATGTTTGTGTTGGGGGCTTGTTGGGCACGTGATCCTCCAAGGGAATTTTGAGGCTTAGAGCCCAAATTTTGGTCAAAAATTGTAACTCCAATGTAAAGATTCTGTATTTTGTGGGTGCGGAGTGCGTAGCTTGTAAAAGAGTCATAGGGTTTTCCTCCCTCAATTTTGTTAATGTAATGTCAGCTTTATAAATCTACCCATGGTCCAAGAACCATGGGATGGTATAAATTGAGCGATGCTCTAAGTAGTTAAGGGATCTAATCTAATCCAATAATCAGGAGAAGGATGGGGAGTTTAGTCGTATCTATGGAGAAAAATCTAGTTTTGGGTAGTCGAATAGGAGAAGGCTTTGTAGCTGAGTGTGTAGAGGCCTAGTAGTCTAGAACTGAGTGCGTGGACCCCTGCAGTTGAGTGTGCAGGGCGAGTCGAGTCTGTAATAGTTGGAAGCATTAATAAAGAGAAGTTTCATATCGATTCTATGTATTTATTTCATGTTTTATGCATTGAATATATTTGGTATAAATTACACTTCTACTATTTATATGATGTGATAATATATATGACTGTGTTGATTAAGTGAATATGACATAGAATATATGTTTTTGCAAAGTTAACTAACATCTATAAGAAGATTGTTGGCATTGTGGCACTGATTTAGAGCTATGGCACAGGTGTTGTCCTTGATGGCAACTCACTTTGGTGATAGATCTCAGTACAGGCTCTTAGAATGAAGGAAAAAGATATATACGCAGGTTCACCTAGACAAAGGCGCGTATACACGCAGGTTATACGTTACAAAGGCGCATATGCGTATACACGCACTTTCACGCAAGGAAAAGCGCGTATATGTTGGAGAACTTACTTTTGGTCTGTGGTAGTTGGTCCTTGGTATTTGAACCTATGGTTTTGAACCATGGTATCTCGTTAGAAGTGTTGATCCCAAGTATTGGGTCCATGGTATTGTTTTATTATGGTTGTGGACCGTGGTATTGTGAAAGGCATAAGACTATAAAAGAGGAAGGAGATTATTTGGCAAAGGATGATCTGGATTAATTGAATATCTAATAAGTGCTAGATCTGAAATATTGGTGATTAGGGGTTATGGTGCAGATCTGGATTTGAATGAAGGAGGAACCTTAGCGCAAAGAGAAGGATAAGTTCTATTGATGGGTCATAATCTTTAGGCTTGAATGATAGTATCTCTGTATGATTTTGATCTGTTATATGTGGCACATGCTTGATCTATAAATCTGATGATCTGGGTTAATTAGTGTCTGAATATTTAAAAGAGTGAATTATCCTTTATAGATATGTACACAGGTTCAGTGAAGTGAAGGCCCATATACATGCTGGTTCAGTGAATAAAAGCAGCGTATACGCAGGTTGGTCCAAACACAGAAGCATATGCATGCAGGTTTCAGGTTATTGAAGTAGTGTATATATTTTGAGTTGTGATCTAGCTACTCCTGTTTATTGCTACAGTGTTCTGGGTTTAGAATTTGGTGTGTGGTTACTGTTACTGTGTTTTGGGTACAGCCATTAGAGAAGTATCTACTTGATTCAATTCTAATTGTTGAAAAGGAGATTGTTTGATGCAAAAATTTTGATGATTGATTGATGTTCATGGATCCAGTCTGAAAATTTATGAAACGTGGTCCCTGGAAGAAAGAGAAGGTTGTAGCCTTCTGTAGGCCAGCACCTACATACTAGTATCTTGGCTAGTGCAAGAGCTAAGGGAGTTGTAGCTCCCTTCCAGGAGAAGCTGGAAAATGAGAGAGGGTTGTAGCTCTCTGCAGGTTGCAGCCTGCGTACTGGTAAAAGACTGCACCAGTACATTGTAAAAAGAAGTTTCTAATTAAAAGAAGATAGAGACGAATTGCAACAGGTGGTTTTCACCCAGATTGGCTTTCCACCTTATATCTTATGTTCTTGTGTGTGATTGTCTTCTACTCTGTTTTACTGTTTCTGGTTATTGGTTATTTGATTCTGATACGCAAATTAATAATCAACATTTGTAAGATAAAGTAAATTATAAGTTTGCATTATATACGCGGGTTTCCTTCTACATAGTTGCGTATATACGCAGTTTTAATTAACCGAAGTAGCGTATATTATCTGGATTGGAAAAAATGGAATATTTGACTTGATAATGCTGATTCACCCCCCCCCCCCCCCCCTCAGTATTATTTCCAACAATTGGTTTCAGAGCAGGTCCTTCTGAAGAAGCTTGATTGCTTGAAGGAAGATCCATCATCATGAGCAACTACGAGAGAGAAGCATCTATCAGGCCACCAATTTTTGATGGGACCAACTTCGTCTATTGGAAGGTAAGAGTCACAGCCTATCTACAATCTATTGGTACAAGAGTCTGGGATATCATAGATACAAGGTATACTTTTCCATCCACAACTCCTACAGATCCGGCTGGTAAGAAGCAATATGAAACAAATGCAAAGGCTATCAATACTCTATTAGGATGTCTATCTCAATCAGAGTTCATCAAGGTTATGCAGTATAAATCCACAAAAGAAATATGGGACAAGATTGTTCTGAGCTATGAAGGAGATGAACAGGTAAAACGAGCAAAACCTCAAACCCTCAGAATTCAATATGAAAATCTCCGAATGCAAAATGATGAAAGTGTGGCTAACTATTTCCTTTGTGTAAATGAGATTGCTAATTGTATGAAAAATTTGGGTGAATAAATAAAAGAGGCTATTGTGGTTGAAAAGGTTCTAAGATCTTTGTCCCCTAGGTTTGAATCTAAAGTTTCTGCAATAGAAGAAAAAGAGAATCTACGAAACCTTACCATGTCACAGCTGCACAGAATTTTGACTGCTTATGAAATGAGGAAAGGAGGACCATCAGACAGGAGAGAAGTTGCTTTCAAGGCTTCAGGAAAAGGAGATTACTATGAGTCAAGACACATGTCAAAAGAAGAGGAGGAATCAAATTTTGTCAAGAACCTTCAATGGGGTGCTGGAAGATTCAGAGGTAAGTTACCTTTCAAATGGTTTGCTTTTGGAAGAGTCGGTCACTATGCTGTCAAATGTCCTCCTAAGGATAAGATTGACAAGGGTAAGGAACCTGTTAGATGGAACATGAAACAGAACGTAAATAATAAAAGTTATTACACTCATGAAGATAGTGATGGACTTTCAAACAGTGACGAAGATGAACAAGGTAATAAATATAAACTCTTAATGGATTTTGAAGATGATGATTTTGTGGATGCTATAGATGAAGAAAGTCTTTATGAAGAGATTTCTAGACTCAAAATTTGTTTAGAAGAGAAGATTGTGATCATAGATACTCTACAATTCCAACTTGCTGAAAAGGAAAAACATCATGAAAAGTTAGAATGTGAAATTGTGGGACTGAGAAAAGAGATTGAGAAAAAAAAAGCTCTTAATCTTAGATTTGTTAAAGGATCTGCCACGTTAGATGAGATTATCAAAGTGCAACACTCTCCACTAATCAAGACAGATCTGGGATATAATGAAGAAAAAACTCAAGCGCAAACACCATCTACCTCCAAGAGTTATCTTGATGCTGCAAGGAGAAGTGAACAAAGACCCAATGGAAATCACCAGGTAAATCGGGGGCAATCTACTTTAAGGACAAACAGAAGCTACAACTAGCCACAGGTAAAACCTTCTCAATTTGCCTCAAGAATGGATGTCAATAGGAACTACAATCATTTGGCTGGTAGATTTGATAATCACATGAATTTCTTCAATGGCCAATGTTTTTCTTGTCATAACTTTGGTCACAAAGCAGCTCAATGTGTTGCCTATAACACAATCATGACTAGAGAAGCTCATAAACAGAGGAGTATGGCTGGGATCATGAAAAGGACTTACAACAACTTCTCTGCACTTGAAAATGAAATAGAATGTTCTATTTGTAACAATTTCGGTCATGAAGATTCTGAATGTAGGAGCAGGTTTTGGGAGACAACTCAGAAGGAGCAAGCCTCAAGTGCCAAATCATGGAGAATAAAAGAACCCCAACCAGAAAGATGTGGTATAGCCTTATATGTGGAAGGGCAAGAAAATCAATGGTACATCGACAGTGGATGTTCGAAACATATGACAGGTGATAAAGAAAAGCTTCAGTCATATAGCCTTAGAGAAGGAGAAGAAGGTTTCTTTTGGAAATGACACCCCTGCTCTCATAAAAGGTAAAGGTTCTGTTCAGTTGAAAGAAAGGGTCAAAGCTGGAAATGTCATGTATGTTGATGGCTTAAAGCATAATCTATTAAGTGTCAGCCAGATGTGTGAGTAAGGAACTAAGGTAATATTTCGATCAAATGGATGTAGTGTTCGTGACCTTGATACAGGAAAAATAGTGATCAAAGGCATAAGGACTCCAAATAATCTATACATATTCAAAGAAGGACAACATCAATGCTATCTGAGCAAGAATGATGAACACTCGCTATGGCACAGAAGATTGGGGCATCTTAGTTTCTCACAGATAAGGAAAGCATGCAATACCAGGCAGTTCGTGTTCTTCCAGACATCAGAATCCCAGACAATACAGTATGCAAATCATGTCAGTTTGGTAAGCAAACCAGAACTAACTTCCCTGAGAAGGAAGGATCAGCCAGCAGGCTGCTTGAACTTGTCCATACTGATGTATGTGGTCCAACTAGGAAAAGTTCACCTCGAGGGGAAGAATACTTTATATTATTCATTGATGACTATTCCGGATGTGTTGGATAGGACTTATGAAGCACAAAGATGAAGCCTTTGAAAAGTTCAAATCATTCAAAGACTTGGTGGAGAATGAATCAGATCACAGAATCAAATGCCTTAGGTCTGATCAAGGAGGAGAGTTTACCTCGAATGAATTCTTCGACTTTTGTGAAGAACATGGAATAAGAAGGGAATTCTCTATAGCTAGGAATCCTCAGCAAAATGGAGTAGTGGAAAGGATGAATAGAACGGTTCAACAAATGGCTCGTGCAATGCTTGATGAGTCTGGAACTCCCGCAACCTTCTGGGGTGAAGCCGCATTTTCTGCAGTTGTTATTCTCAACAAGACAAATGTCCGGGTAAATAGCACTCAAACTCCTCATGAGCTCTGGTATGGTGAGACTCCTTCGGTAAAATATTTCAAAATTTTTGGAAGCAAATGCTATATTAAAAATAATGATGAAAATCTTGGCAAGTTTGAACCTAGAGAAGATGAAGGCATTCTCCTTGGTTATTCTACCCACAACAGAGCATATAAGTGTTACAACAAAATACTTGGAAGAATTGTTGACAGCATTGATGTAGTGGTTTATGAAGAAGGAAACATTCCTAGGCAAGTGAATTTTGAAGATTTTGAAGATGATGAGGACTATCCGTCAACATCAAATCAGAACTATGATGAAGAAGAAGCTCAAGAGGCACCAGAAGGACAAATAAGGATAGAAGATAAGACTCCTTCCAGGTACGTTCAGAAGAATCATCCAGGATCTCAAATTTTGGGGCAAAAAGAGGCAGGTATACAAACAAGAAGAACAATTGCAGAAGCCTCAAGCTATTTGGCATTGCTCTCCTCCACTGAACCAAAAAATGTAAAAGAGGCATGCAAAGATGAATGTTGGGTCAAGGCAATGGATAAAGAACTTGAGCAGATAGATAAGAATAACACTTGGGAGTTGGTTCCTAGACCAAAAGATAAGAATGTCATAGGGACAAAATGGATTTTCAGAAAAAATTTGAATGAAAATGGGGAAGTGATTAGAAACAAGGCCATACTTGTTTGTAAAGGGTATGCTCAACAAGAAGGAATAGACTTTGAAGAAACTTTTTCTCCCATTGCTAGACTTGAGGCCATCAAAATGTTCCTTGCTCTCTCTAGCTTTCAAAAGTTCAAAGTATTTCAAATGGACGTGAAATCAGCCTTTCTGAATGGAGACTTAGAAGAAGAAGTGTACATTGAGAAACCAGATGGTTTCATTCCTGGGAATGATCCAAATCTTGTATGCAGACTCAAAAAGTCTCTCTATGGTCTTAAACCAGCTCCAAGGGCTTGGTACTATCGTTTGGACAAATACCTTCATCAACAAGGTTTTTCAAAAGGATCAGCAGATAGCAATCTTTATATAAAAATTGAAAATGACAAATTTCTAATACTTGTTGTGTATGTAGATGATATTATCTTTGGCAGCAACGAAGAAGTTATGAGTCAAAACTTTGCCTTGGTGATGCAGAAAGAATTCGAAATGTCATTACTTGGAGAGTTGACATATTTTCTTGGTCTACAAATCCAACAAAATGAAGGCGGTATCTTTTTGTCTCAAACCAAGTACCTCAACCAGATTTTGAAGAAGTATAGCATGGAAGATTCGAAACCAGTATGTACCCCTACGGTTATAGGATGTAGCCTCATTGCAAATGATGAATCAGCAGCAGTGCATCAACCAATGTATAGATCCATGATTGGAAGTCTTCTCTATTTAACAGGAACCTGACCAGACATCATGCATGCAGTGGGAATAGTTGGAAAATTTTAGGCAAATCCTAAGGAAACCCATCTTTAGGCAGTAAAGAGAATTTTCAAGTATCTTCAAGGAACTCAAAACTATGGCCTATGGTATCCAAGAGATACAGATCTCACTCTTCATGCTTATACAGGTGCAGATTGGGCTGGAAGCATGGATGACAGGAAAAGCACTAGTGGTGGTGCATTCTTTATGGGTTCCAGATTAGTATCCTGGTTCAGCAAGAAACAGAGTTCGATTGCCTTATCTACAGCTGAAGCAAAATATGTGGCTGCCGCATCTTGTTGCAGTCAACTCCTTTGGATGATGCAAACTTTGCAGGATTTTCAAATCACTTGTACACCACCTATCTCCATATTATGTGATAATACAAGTGCAATCAGCATTTCAAAGAATCCTGTTATGCATTCAAAGGCTAAGCACATACCGATCAAGTATCACTTTCTTCGGGAACAAGTGTTGGAACAAAGCGGACAGGTCCGCAGGTAACATGACCATGGGGTGCGGGACCACAGGTAACAGTAAGAGAAATTGTGGAACCAGAGTTTTATTGATTTTCAAAGTCTTTCTCTCATTTTTAAAGCTTGACATGAAGATCTGAGGTTTGAGACTTGCTAAGGAGGACAATATGAATGATGATAGACCCATACTGACTGCAAATAGTCATGGTGACAATATTTTGTGTAACATATTGCCCCCTAAAGTACGAAGTCTGTAGTAGATGAGGATTTCATTTATCATCTAAGAAGAGTGAAGTACTTTATCATTTCGAGGATCATCTTGTGGAGAGCCTGGTTGGAACCTGTAAAAAACATTCAATGCAAAATAGGTAGGCATTCCCATACTCAAATCAAAACTGACTAGAAAACTAACTAATGCTCTGATATAGGAATGATCTTGTAATACATCACAAGTATAGACACATGTAGACACAGTATGGATGCAGCCATCTGTTTATGAATAGTCCACTGTATAATGAATACAAAATTCCTCGCATCCTGGATGGTGGAAACTAGATCCAGGGTCTTGATTTCTACTTCCCGAAATAGTACGATTCTAACCATGTGAATGAATGTGTCGAAGTCGAACATGGTAGAAACCACTTGATTACCAGTCAATGATGTAAATTGTTAACAAGTGTGAGAGAAACCACCAATAATGTCAATGGCTCTCAAAGTACTTAGTATAATCCATGAGATGTGAATAGATGTGTTGATGTCGAACATGTCACGGAATCCTTTGATCGAAGGTCAACGATGCAACCTATCATCGAAGGCGAGAAACCTGCCATTGAGGCATGCAGATCCCAAGGTACTGACAATTTCTAGATCATCTTTCTAGATAATGAGCCAAAGTCGATAGAAAGCGATCCCTCGTAGGCAAGCCCACAACATGAAATCATAGATCAAGTTTGAAGAAATTTAGTTGCAAGGACTAACTCAGGGATGGTTAAGATGGATGACAGATATCTTGCAAATGAATGGTTTATTTGAACTAACCTATTGAACACATAACAACATAGTAGATGGTTTGGTGACAATTGACCCAAAGTTAATACCTAGAAACCAGCTGAAGACTTTCAATATGGTTTGATCAATTGTTAGGCAAAGGATTTCCCAACCCAGGTGAATAAAAAGTGTCATGTTCAAGAGTGGTTACAAAGTATGACAAAGAGGCTCATTTTTCTCTCTTTTCCCCCACCATTTCTGGCAAGTACCTCTTTATTTTTGACAAGATTGAGGAGGATAACATTTGCTTGATTATAAGCTCATCCTTCGGATGAGTCCAACTTAGTGTAAATTCAAACCCTAAGAAGGAGTGGTCCGTTCCTGTTTGTAATTGAACAGGTCCTTTACTATTAAATTTTAATGAGTCCATTATAGGAGAAACTCGACGTTTTTCAATTTTAGAGAGTCTGAAAAAACTTAAGAAAACTCCATGGTTGTCCTTTTTCGTAAATTTGTGTCTCCCAAGCCCGAAAAAGTATAAAATAATACTAGAGAGAATCGCTTGATCATTACGACCAAGGAGTACTTTTCATAATTAGTGCCTCTGATCCGAAAAAGTAAAAAAGCGATCAATGACACGTCATTTTATAACCAATATCGAATTTGAAACGACAAAAATCTGGCAATCTTTTCATGTTTTTACGGTCATAAAAGGGCTGTAAGTGGACTGTCTTTTTAGTTCCATTTTAACGAGCTTAAAAAGAAAAACTCGACAATCTTTTCATGTTTTAGGAGTCAGAGAAGAGCTTAAAGGTGACTCTAATGTTTTTTGTTGAAAATAACCAATTTTGCCTGAAAAATCCGTTATCCTGCACAAAAACTCAAACATTACTCATACCTGTTTAAAATGGATAAAAATGCTTCAAAAGTTACCTCTTTAAAGTGAAAAGTAAACAAATTAAAAAACTCATTTATTCAAAAAAGCTTATAAAAAGGGCTTTTGTAAATTCATTTTTACTGTTTAACTTCAGAGTGAGAAAAGAGAGCTTTTGGTCAGAAACTTCCCGTGAAGATTGCGGAAAATCCATTCGTTGGAATCGAACACCGTCTCCTCCAGGTAATCCACATCATCATACTCTTTAATTTTATCCATTGGAAAATCATTTTTAGGGCTTTATTTTGTTTTTTAGGAAATCTTTTAGGTTAAAACGCGCGCGCGGGGGTCCGCAGGCATAACACACGAAACCTGCGGACCCCGACTTTTTCGTAAAAGGAAAAAAGTCAGGGGTCCACACCTACCATGAAGGAAAAGTGCAGGCCCACGCACTGTCTCTAAAAGAGAGGGTGCGATCCCCGCAGCAAAGGTTTTTAAACCTAAATTTTTCAAATTCCACCCAAAAATTTTGATTTTAGATATTCTAATCCACCTTTTTATTGAATGTAGGGTATACATCATGCTTGATTGGTCGGAATGGGAGAACGAGGATGTGGATCTCGCCGCGATTAATCATCAACCTTCGATTGATGCTTTGAAGGCATGCGGTTTATACAAATTCTGGGCCATACCTGGCATGAGGGCCCAGGTGGACTTTTTGCAGTGGCTGGTAGACAGGTGGAATATACAAGACCAATGCTTCTTTATTGGCGGTCCCCAGCTCAAAATGGAGCTGGAAGAAATTTGGTTTTTGACTAGTTTTCCTAAGAGAGGTGAACATTTGACTCTATTCAGGACTAGGCTAGGTGGCCAGTCTATCGATAGCCTCCGGCTAGAGTTTTGCAACGACCAAACTAGAGACAAAGGGATAGATATCAAAACCATATCCCTTCTGAGCTCAAAGTGATTGTGTTTACTATTACTAGGCTCTGCGGAAGCGCAGCACTACATATAGCCACTGGATCCCAAATGTGGATGGCAGTAAACTGCTTTCGAGGCACCATCTTCAACTGGTGCGATGCTGTGTTGGCTAATATAAAAGGCCAATTGACTAGAGCAAAGAACGGACAACTGAAGACCTTTGGATATGGTGCTTTAGTTGTGAGCTTTGGTCTGGAGAGGGTCCCAATGTTGGTCCCACAACATCTTACCGTTGGAGTTGGACTTCCTCGAGATCCCAAACTGATGCGTTGGGTTGCAGTTATGGCCCATCATCTTGAGGAGGGAACAGAAGTCGTTCGATTCATTCCTGAGTATTTTCATTGGTTGGAGAACCAGGTTTTTTCTATTCAGGTGTTGTGGGGAAAAATGCCTATGCAGGACGATCCTATCCACCTAAGGTGTGACAGTGCCTTAGCAACAAACAGAGACAGCTATTCTAGTATTCTTCCTTTATGAATTAGAATGAAGAGAGATGGATGGACTAACCGGTGTCTTCCGTTTGTCCCTCGATCCGGTTTCTCTTCTCTTTGAGAGTTCTCAGCTACTTGCCTTCTCACTCGCCCAGCTTCAACGGGTCTCTGCAAGATCACAAGAAGAGAACACTACACAAGACATGGATTCATATTCATAACTAGTTCAGGATTAGAAATAAACTAAACATACTAATGCAATCATACATCAAAGATACATCAGTATATAGGAGAAACCAAGATAGCTTTATTGATGAATAACAAGGTTCAGGAAGAGATACAACAAAGAAGGCTCCAATCCAGCATCTCCATCCCAACAAATGGAATTCCTATCTTCACCTCCCTTCAAAACATTAAGCACCCAATGATTCTGATCTCAAACCAACAACAATTCTTTGCAATAACAAAATTCCAGCCTCTAGATCTCATGGAGGAGAGATCCATATATAGATGTTTGGAGAGAGGATGAGTCAGCTTGAGATCTGACTAGTGTCCTCTCCCTCTATCAGTTCTTGATTCCACTTGGAGGTTCTTGCTTCCACTTGGAGATTGAGAACCTCTTACTCATCACTAGTTGAATTCACTGAGGCAAGTGTCATTGAGGAAGATTCTGGAAGCTTCCTGGGTTTTGACACCTTGTGGAATGAACTTGCCATTTGTCAACTCTCATTAAGCGCACCTGGGTAGTGCTTCTACCTGCGTTGCAGTGCAGGTAGCCAGTTCAGAGTTTGCATTTCAGCGCAGACAGCTAGTGGAGCCTCTGAACTGATCCTGAATTGACTTGTTTTTGAGCAGTTTCTGGTGGAGAACTTCTGTGAATTGCTGTGGTTTGTTAGCCTTGTTCCTCTAGTGGTAGGAACAACATGTTTAGGGACTTTGGATCCCTTAGATTATGGACATTTCATGCTTATAGCTGTAAGGCACAAAAATGTCTATAACAGTTGCCCCCTAAAGTATGAGGCCGTTTATCGGGTGAAATGCTTTATCAGGAGGATCCGAAGTTCATCCAATGCTGGGAGGAGACCTGTAATAAGATACAATACAATACATTATTTTTCATACTACTTTCATGATCTAGCTGAGGCGGGCATTCCCATGCTCAGCTTTATAAATTCATTTTCCTGTACATAGAACAGACAATCGTCTGATGGTAGACTGATGATTTTGATGAAATCATCATCCTTTCTGGTAGGATGATTATCTGCTGCAAGGATGTACGTGTCAATGTCTTTATCTTTCCTGAATATATATCGCAGCCCGGATGGATGAAACTAGATCCGGGGTCTTCAAACTCATTCGATCTTCACTCTAAGTACAAGTCGATCCATGTGAGAAATGTTCTGAAGTCGAACATGGAAAGACATCGCTTGATTACCGGTCAATGAGGTAAACCGTTAACAAGCGCGAGAGGAATCACCGATAATGATAATGACCCTCAAGGTACTGCAGTACAATTCACGTGGTGTGAATAAAGGACTTGGCGTCGAACACCACGCAAAATCTTTCGGTCGAAGGTCATTGATGTATACCTGTCACCGGAAGTGAGAAACTTGCCATTGAGGCATGCAAGCTTCAAAGTACTGAAGGGGTTGTTCCTAGATCAACTTCTTGGATGATGAGCTGATGTCGACAAGAATCGATCCGCCAAAGGAGGGCCTTAATGAATCCCACATCAATGACATGGAACGGAGCTAATGATTTTGATGGAGGTGAAAATGATCTGTGACATATGATTCAGGGTGGCGGCCATGAAAAGATGAAGGATATTGTACGGCAGTGGATGGGACACGGTTGACTTCTCTGAATGACTTCTCTTGAACATATGGCGACACTGATGCGATGGATCGGTAGCATTACCCCAAATATGGATGGTATGGCGAGACCATGGTGATGTGACCGATGAATGAAACAACCCAACCCGATTGTGGTACGGAGGAAAAGTGTCATGTTCAAGAGCGACTTGCTACCATCAAAGTTTTCTTGAGTTTCTCCCAATTTTTCCCCAGTCATTGCTTACCAGTACCTCTTTATTTTTGTCAAGCTTGAGGAGGATAACATATTCTTGTTCTATAACCTGCCCTTCGGGCAAGCCCATCGCTATGTTTTAACGAGCCTAGCGATAGTGAAACTCGTTCTCGTCTAAAGACAAGTTTGTCGCTATTTAATGATTTTAACGAGTCTAACGACAAAGACAACTTGGTCCCTTTTCATTTTTAGAGAGTCTGAAAAGGTACGTAAAGATAACTCCAAAGTTCCTTTTCCGTCATCTAATCCCTTAAGTCCGAAAAAGTATAAAACAATACAGAAGGGATGAGTTTTCGATAGTTTTAACGAGCCGAACAAAACAAGCGCTCGATCTTTTTGTGCAATAATCCCTCAGGTCCAAAAAGATTAAAATCTAGAGGAGGGATAGCACTTCCTGTCCCTTTAACGAGCTGGAAGGCCAAGGACTCAGCAATCTTTTCATATTTTACGAGTCAGATGAAAAGAGCTTAAAGAAGACTCGTCTTTTGAGGAACGAGTGATGAAACGGGTTAGCAGCTGATTCTAGGTACAAGTTGGAATTTTCCAATCACGGCAGTGTCACAAGGATGGCTAGGTGAAATCACTCTTCGCAGCTGTTCCTCAAAAATGGGTAAACAATCATATGGAGGTGAATGATCGGCCAATGGAAAAGTGGAGGTGATGGTGCAAACGCGACCAAGGCTTTAATGGCTGATAATGTTACATTCACAGCGGTTATTTACCAGAAATTGGTTCATTTTTTATTTTAAAATGAGCTTAAACGTTGGTGGAAACACTTGCTCATTGCTTATGTTTATTTTTTAACGAGCATGAAGTCCGCGTTCAAACTGCTCGGATCTTGCGTTTATTTTTTAATGAGCATGAACTGTGTGCTAAAACTGCTCGATTAACCCAGTCATATGATAAGAATGTCTCATTGAAGATGCTATTTTTTAGGGAGCTTAGATCTTACGTAAGCTTTGCTCCGGATCCTTTCCTTATGTAAGTTCGGAAACGACTAATCCTACGAGTTTTAAGGGTTAGACCTATAGGTTTAAAGGGAGGACCTAAAAATTTAAAAAATAAATAGCCGCCCCTTGCTTGCACTCCAAAAGGTTTGCATGCCCCCAGGTATAAAGTACGATTTCAAGGTTACCTCTACTTCATTTCCGTCAAAACATTTGTTTCACCGAGAGAGGCCTACCTCTTTCAGGTTACCCAAAGATTGTCTCGTTAATCTTTCAAACAAAACACTTCCTCGACAATGTCTACCGAAATAGACAAAGGTGAGCGATGAAGCCCGCCAACTCACATAACTTTGACAAAAGAATCTTATTCTAGAATAACCCCTCTTCCTAGACGGACGGGGTACAGACTAGTCATATTCTCCCGCAGAAACCTACCCTATACCCAAAGTTTTCCTGCCGAAGCAGACCAGGACGCATGCCCCCTGGGTTCCAGTCATATCCTCCTGGATTACTCGCGCTCATCAGGAGGACGGACCGTGGGTTGAGACACTTCTTGCGTGAAGAGACCATTTAGGGATGGTATGTGACTATTTGCGATGCGTGATCCGGGAAATGAAAGTTGGTCTACGAGCTTGACCACTCTTCCTTCGTGTGGAAAACACATTACTCTAAAGAGTGAGGAGACGATGGCCCCCATGCAATATATATAGTCGCGTCCAAGGAGTAGGTTATAATCCAAGGGTCCTTGAACGCCCATCACATTCATTTGAACGGTATTCCCTTTCAATGTTATGGGCACATTGGGGAGGATCCCTAAAGGTCGACTGGTTCCTTTATCAAAGCCTGATAGATTTCTCATTTCAGGCAAAAGTGCTGGCGAAACATGCACTTTCCAAGAAATAGAGGAAAGGATACTCACAGATGCCCCCTCATCAACGATGGTACCAGCCATTACCATTCTGTATATTTGAACGATAATTCTGAATGGTATGCTGGCTAGCAAGCGGGGTCTGCCTAGTTGGTTCCAGTCGAAGGACACAACCAGGTTGCTTGGTGGTGGGACCGAATAGACGGCCGGATATCGCTCTGACGAACTTCCTTCCTGCGATAAAGGAATGGGTGCATTGCCCCCGTGTTCATCGGAGTCTGTGTTGATGAAGAGAATTTGGACGGTGACGTCTTTATTCTCCTCTGTGATGGTATCATTCGAAAATAGAGCCTCTGAAGGAAAAAATGGGTCAACTGCCGCCTCAACCTTTTGACTTTCGTCAGGTATGGATTCAGACGGTTCATCTTCAATGATAGGTGCTTCGGCTGACCACCTGAGCGGGCTAGCCGGGTTCTCAACTAGTGAAGGACTTGGCAGGAGTTTTTGATATCCAGGAGGAAGTTGCGCTCATAAAATCGGGCGATCTTCCAAAACTCTTTTAGCCTCGTCTAAGAAGGGACAACGGTGGATGGCATGGTCACCTTCACACAGTTTGCAGGGAAATCTGGCTTTCCCTCTCTGTCTTGTGGCTTCACTTTCACTAGTTGACGGTGTGCTGTCAACGTGGCTATCAGAGGTTGACGCCACCGAATTGTGCAAACGGGGAGACCAGTCCCTTAGTATCTGAGGGATGCAGGGACAATCTCTGTGGAAGTGGTCTCCCTTGCATATGACGCATGGCGATTTAGGCCTTGCCAGTGCTGTGTGTGGATTTTTGTCAGACGACACTTGTTTGACCCCAGTCGCTTTTCGCTCCTTCTTCTTCTTCTCTTTCTTCTTCTTCTCCTTCTTCTCCTTAAGAACTCGGTTTTTGGTTTTACCAGTTCCGTCAAGTGAAGAGGAAGGAGGAGAGGAAGACTTAGATGAAGTAGAAGGCTGGTGGGTGACTCTGGTCTGGTCTAACTGTTGACTCGACTGTTCAGGAATAGTGGTGTTCTGAACAACATTGGTTGAAAAGAGCCAGACCAGCAGGCCAATTGTCAGTCCTGGAAGCGACAATGTGGCCATATGGGGCGCACCAACATCTCCCCAAGAGGAGAAGGGACTAGGATTTCCACCAAGGGGAATTCCTTGGTTGGTGGGCTCTGTTGGAGAGGTAAATCCCCTCTACGGATAGAGGCGATCCCTACTAGCCCAGCAAGGGTCTAGCAACAATCAAACAATGCTGCTATGCATGTTCCTAATTACAATTAAACAAGAGGTAAAGAGCACCTACTTGGATTCCAGCGCTGTTGTTTGACGAAGAGATGTTGCCTTCGCTCCTTCGCTTTCGCTGGTCACAATTCTCCGCGATCTCCGCGAATAGACACCTGCACACACGAAGAGGAAACAAACGCAAGCGTGAAATCTAATAAAAGCAACCATACATCAGTCAGAAAGGATGTAATTCACATTTAACCATTGCATGTACAAATGAGAATGGAACAATAATAGCAGTCATCTATTATTAATCAAGACAGAGAAGAGTACAACCAAATGTTCTGACGTCGGTATCCTTCTCAGGAGGGGCCAGTCAGCAAGTGTCTCAAGCATTCACCTTTGGAAATGATTCTCCCAAGCCAAGAAACTCTCTCTCTCACACAAGCAACACAACACAACCTTCCCTAAGCTATCATGCACTTCCACACTTAGCACACCAAATACCTATAGTAGCAGCAACCTGAGCACTATAAGCTCTATACAATCCAAGCTATGTCTAACTATCCAAAAAACTAGCTGCCCATGGTAATGGTGGAAGTATATGTAGGAGAAGGAGCCTCCTAAAAGGGTGGAAGGATGAGCTTATCTTTGAGGGAAACGGTTGCAAAGGGTCGAACAGTCATGCCATAGAAGGGAGTCGACATTCACAAAGCTAACAACCAAGCCTGGAGTTATCTGGAAGGTTGGTTGTTTGAACAAATTCGCCCAAACTGGATCAGCGCGGATTATGAGGATACTGCCGCGCTTTCGGCGCATATCAATAACTGGGACAGTCATGTCAGCGCGGAAGCACACGGGAAAGGCGCGCTATAGGCCATCGCGGAAAAGTTATGTTCTTCCGCGCTGGCAGCGCACAGCATACACTACAAGGCGCCTGTCATCGCGGTTATTTTAGGGACAGACGCGCTGATGAACAAAACTTTGGAAAAGTGGGTTTTTAACCAGTTCAGGGAGCAAGAACTTAGTGATTGTGGAATCTGGGCACAGCAGGGTGACTGACAGGAAGGCAGTGAGAAATTACTGTGTAACAGGCTCCATTTTTTCAACCTAAAGATCAACGCAGGAATAAAGGGTGATTGTTCCGTTTAAAATAAATTTTTAACGACGCTTAGACACAACTTGCGTTTTCAATTTTAGAGAGTCGAGAAAAAGCTAAAGATGACTCTAGTCTCCTTCGATGTTTTGATGAGCCCGAAGTGACAAATGCTCGGATGGACCTTTTCTGTTATAGAGTCTGAAAAAGGCCAAAAGGAACTGCTCTGGAGTTCTAGGTAGAGGGTGTGCCAAACTTTTCGCAAAACCGCAGAATACTTTTTAAGGTACAGGCGGTCGATCTTCCTGAATGTTGTGTTCAGTGCATTGCGATCAGTAGGGCGGCCGACACGGCTTCCTAAGGATAAAGGTTTTATTCCTATAGGGGTCTCCCAATATATACGCGACGGTACGTGGGAGCACAATCCGTACTGGCGCTATCGTCCCTCAGGAGGAATCACCCACCTTCAACGAGATCGACAGTCACCAGGCTTTATGACGCCGGAACACGTCTCTAGCCTAGACCTCTATGTTGTGCGTTATGTTGCAAAGCGTTGTTAAGTTCATTCAGTTTATTTTAGGTTGATCTTTTTAGAAGTTTGCCTTTTTGGATCACCACGAGATGTATGATACAATTCCTAAATGCAGTCTAATGATGATAAGCAAGCTTTTATATCTTTTCAACTATGAAAGTCCTAGCTACGAAGGGAAAAGAAAGACACCATCTTTTCTCAAAGAGCAATCAGCACACTCTAATGCACTTTTCCTAAATTAAGCATGCAAACTATCAAAATGCAAATGCACAATGCAGGTGTTTGTTTTCCGCTTTCTTAGTATTGATGCCTACAAAGAAAGCTTTTTGTACAACTTTGAATTTGCTTTTAAATGACAGGTACAAACAAGTTTACTTTTTCGAAATCAGAAAGGGTAGAAGAGAATACAACACTTTACGACTCTCGAAATGAACACTTGTTTCGACACTTAAAAGAGACAAACTCAAACCAAAAGCAAAAGCAAATGTATAATCAACTGTAAACAGCCAATGAACTCTCTCCTAAGATCACAATCAACAGATCTGAATCAAGGGCTACAGGATGATTATTTCACTCTTGCAAAGGAAAACTGTAAATGACGCCACAAACACGTAAAAACACTCACAGTCTTTTTGTACAAAAGGAGGCGGAATTTAAGCAGAGAAAAAGAGTTATCAGACTGGTACCTATGCTGGTTACAGGCTGCAAAAATCAGAGATCAAAACAAGGCAAAACAGAGCAGAGAACCCCAACTGCACAAGGCCTAACTGGATCAGCGCAACCTCAACACAGGGGTTTTGACATTCAGCGCAGGTAGCCTTCACGGGACCTGCGTTGAAATGCAGAACCTCTTCACAGGGTTCGCACTGAAGGAGAAACGAGAGTTTCTCACTGGGTTCTAGGTCACAGTTTGCTAATTAATCTATGGTTTCAGGCAAAATAAAAGAAACAAGCAAGGTACAATCAAAGGGATGCTTTGAGGGAGTACTAAGATCTATCACAAAGGATCATCAAATCATTTGTGAGTCCATTGTTCAGATCATAGACAAATCCAGTGATTGGATCAAAGCAGCAACTGTCTACTTTGATTCTGAGGATAGCAGATGCAGTTCGATTGTTGCTGTTGAGTCTATGAAACAAACAATGATAGAGACACAAATAAAATAACTAAACAGATCTCCCCAGCGGAGTCACCAATTTGTTGTGGGGAAAAATGCCTATGCAGGACGATCCTATCCACCTAAGGTGTGACAGTGCCTTAGCAACAAACAGAGACAGCTATTCTAGTATTCTTCCTTTATGAGTTAGAATGAAGAGAGATGGATGGACTAACCGGTGTCTTTCGTTTGTCCCTTGATCCGGTTTCTCTTCTCTTTGAGAGTTCTCAGCTACTTGCCTTCTCACTCGCCCAGCTTCAACGGGTCTCTGCAAGATCACAAGAAGAGAACACTACACAAGACATGGATTCATATTCATAACTAGTTCAGGATTAGAAATAAACTAAACATACTAATGCAATCATACATCAAAGATACATCAGTATATAGGAGAAACCAAGATAGCTTTATTGATGAATAACAAGGTTCAGGAAGAGATACAACCAAGAAGGCTCCAATCCAGCATCTCCTTCCCAACAAATGGAATTCCTATCTTCACCTCCCTTCAAAGCATTAAGCACCCAATGATTCTGATCTTAAACCAACAGCAATTCCTTGCAATAACAAAATTCCAGCCTCTAGATCTCATGGAGGAGAGATCCATATATAGATGTTTGGAGAGAGGATGAGTCAGCTTGAGATCTGACTAGTGTCCTCTCCCTCTGTCAGTTCTTGATTCCACTTGGAGGTTCTTGCTTCCACTTGGAGATTGAGAACCTCTTACTCATCACTAGTCGAATTCACTGAGGCAAGTGCCATTGAGGAAGATTCTGGAAGCTTCCTGGGTTTTGGACACCTTGTGGAATGAACTTGCCATTTGTCAACTCTCGTTCAGCGCACCTGGGTAGTGCTTCTACCTGCGTTACAGTGCAGGTAGCCAGTTCAGAGTTTGCATTTCAGCGCAGACAGCTAGTGGAGCCTCTGAACTGATCTTGAATTGACTTGTTTTTGAGCAGTTTCTGGTGGAGAACTTCTGTGAATTGCTGTGGTTTGTTAGCCTTGTTCCTCTAGTGGTAGGAACAACATGTTTAGGGACTTTGGATCCCTTAGATTATGGACATTTCATGCTTATAGCTGTAAGGCACAAAAATGTCTATAACAGTTGCCCCCTAAAGTATGAGGCCATTTATCGGGTGAAATGCTTTATCAGGAGGATCCGAAGTTCATCCAATGCTGGGAGGAGACCTGTAATAAGATACAATACAATACATTATTTTTCATACTACTTTCATGATCTAGATGAGGCGGGCATTCCCATGGTTAGCTTTATAAATTCATTTTCCTGTACATAGAACAGACAATCGTCTTATGGTAGACTGATGATTTTGATGAAATCATCATCCTTTCTGGTAGGATGATTATCTGCTGCAAGGATGTACGTGTCAATGTCTTTATCTTTCCTGAATATATATCACATCCCGGATGGATGAAACTAGATCCGGGGTCTTCAAACTCGTTCGATCTTCACTCTAAGTACAAGTCGATCCATGTGAGAAATGTTCTGAAGTCGAACATGGAAAGACATCGCTTGATTACAGGTCAATGAGGTAAACCGTTAACAAGCGCGAGAGGAATCACCGATAATGATAATGACCCTCAAGGTACTGCAGTACAATTCACGTGGTGTGAATAAAGGACTTGGCGTCGAACACCACACAAAATCTTTCGGTCGAAGGTCATTGATGTATACCTGTCGCCGGAAGTGAGAAACTTGCCATTGAGGCATGCAAGCTTCAAAGTACTGAAGGGGTTGTTCCTAGATCAACTTCTTGGATGATGAGCTGATGTCGACAAGAAGCGATCCGCCAAAGGAGGGCCTTAATGAATCCCACATCAATGACATGGAACGGAGCTAATGATTTTGATGGAGGTGAAAACGATCTGTGACATATGATTCAGGGTGGCGGCCATGAAAGGATGAAGGATAATGTATGGCAGTGGATGGGACATGGTTGACTTCTCTGAATGACTTCTCTTGAACATATGGCGACACTGATGCGATGGATCGGTAGCATTACCCCAAATATGGATGGTATGGCGAGACCATGGTGATGTGACCGGTGAATGAAACAACCCAACCCGATTGTGGTACAGAGGAAAAGTGTCATGTTCAAGAGCGACTTGCTACCATCAAAGTTTTCTTGAGTTTCTCCCAATTTTTCCCCAGTCATTGCTTACCAGTACCTCTTTATTTTTGTCAAGCTTGAGGAGGATAACATATGCTTGTTCTATAACCTGCCCTTCGGGCAAGCCCATCGCTATGTTTTAACGATCCTAGCGATAGTGAAACTCGTTCTCGTCTAAAGACAAGTTTGTCGCTATTTAATGATTTTAACGAGTCTAACGACAAAGGCAACTTGGTCCCTTTTCATTTTTAGAGAGTCTGAAAAGGTACGTAAAGATAACTCCAAAGTTCCTTTTTCGTCATCTAATCCCTTAAGTCCGAAAAAGTATAAAACAATACAGAAGGGATGAGTTTTCGATAGTTTTAACGAGCCGAACAAAACAAGCGCTCGATCTTTTTGTGCAATAATCCCTCAGGTCCAAAAAGATTAAAATCTAGAGGAGGGATAGCACTTCCTGTCCCTTTAACGAGCTGGAAGGCCAAGGACTCGGCAATCTTTTCATATTTTACGAGTTAGATGAAAAGAGCTTAAAGAAGACTCGTGTTTTGAGGAACGAGTTATGAAACGAGTTAGCAGCTGATTCTAGGTATAGGTTGGAATTTTCCAATCACGGCAGCGTCACAAGGATGGCTAGGTGAAATCACTCTTCGCAGCTGTTCCTCAAAAATGGGTAAACAATCATATGGAGGTGAACGATCGGCCAATGGAAAAGTGGAGGTGATGGTGCAAACACGACCAAGGCTTTAATGGCTGATAATGTTACATTCACAGCGTTTATTTACCAGAAATTGGTTCATTTTTTATTTTAAAATGAGCTTAAACGCTGGTGGAAACACTTGCTCATTGCTTATGTTTATTTTTTAACGAGCATGAAGTCCGTGTTAAAACTGCTCGGATCTTGCGTTTATTTTTTAACGAGCATGAACTGTGTGCTAAAACTGCTCGATTAACCCAGTCATATGATAAGAATGTCTCATTGAAGATGCTATTTTTTAGGGAGCTTAGATATTACATAAGCTTTGCTCCGGATCCTTTCGTTATGTAAGTTCGGAAACGACTAATCCTATGAGTTTAAAGGGTTAGACCTACAGGTTTAAAGGGAGGACCTAAAAATTTAAAAAATAAATAGCCGCCCCTTGCTTGCACTCCAAAAGGTTTGCATGCCCACAGGTATAAAGTACGATTTCAAGGTTACCTCTACTTCATTTCCATCAAAACATTTGTTTCACCAAGAGAGGCCTACCTCTTTCAGGTTACCCAAAGATTGTCTCGTTAATCTTTCAAAAAAAACACTTCCTCGGCAATGTCTACCGAAATAGACAAAGGTGAGCGACGAAGCCCGCCAACTCACATAACTTTGACAAAAGAATCTTATTCTAGAATAACCCCTCTTCCTAGATGGACGGGGTACAGACTAGTCATATTCTCCCGCGGAAACCTACCCTATACCCAAAGTTTTCCTGCCGAAGCAGACCAGGACACATGCCCCCTGGGTTCCAGTCATATCCTCCCAGATTACTCGCGCTCATCAGGGGGACGGACCATGGGTTGAGACACTTCTTGCGTGAAGAGACCATTTAGGGATGGTATGTGACTATTTGCGATGCGTGATCCGGGAAATGAAAGTTGGTCTACGAGCTTGACCACTCTTCCTTCGTGCGGAAAACACATTACTCTAAAGAGTGAGGAGACAATGGCCCCCATGCAATATATATAGTCGCGTCCAAGGAGTAGGTTATAATCCAAGGGTCCTTGAACGACCATCACGTTCATTTGAACGGTCTTCCCTTTCAATGTTATGGGCACATTGGGGAGGATCCCTAAAGGTCGACTGGTTCCTTTATCAAAGCCTGATAGATTTCTCATTTCAGGCAAAAGCGCCGGTGAACCAAATGCTTTCCAAGCAATAGAGGAAAGGATACTCACAGATGCCCCCTCATCAACGATGGTACTAGCCATTACCATTCTGTATATTTGAACGATAATTCTGAACGGTATGCTGGCTAGCAAGCAGGGTTTGCCTAGTTGGTTCCAGTCGAAGGACACAACCAGGTTGCTTGGTGGTGGGACCGAATAGACGGCCGGATATCGCTCTGACGAACTTCCTTCCTGCGATAAAGGAATGGGTGCATTTCCCCCGTGTTCGTTGGAGTCTGTGTTGATGAAGAGAATTTGGACGGTGACGTCTTTATTCTCCTCTGTGATGGTATCATTCGAAGATAGAGCCTCTGAAGGCAAAACTGGGTCAACTGCCGCCTCAACCTTTTGACTTTCGTCAGGTATGGATTCAGACGGCTCATCTTCAATGATAGGTGCTTCGGCTGACCACCTGAGCGGGCCAGCCGGGTTCTCAACTAGTGAAGGACTTGGCAGGAGTTTTTGATATCCAGGAGGAAGTTATGCTCGTAAAATCGGGCGATCTTCCAAAAATCTTTTAGCCTCATCTAAGAAGGGACAACGGTGGATGGCATGGTCGCCTTCACACAGTTTGCAGGGAAATCTGGCTTTCCCTCTCTGTCCTGTGGCTTCACTTTCACTAGTTGACAGTGTGCTGTCAACATGGCTATCAGAGGTTGACGCCACCGAATTGTGAAAACGGGGAGACCAGTCCCTTAGTATCCAAGGGATGCAGGGACAATCTCTGTGGAAGTGATCTCCCTTGCATATGACGATGGCGATTTAGGCCTTGCCAGTGCTGTGTGTGGATTTTTGTCAGACGACACTTGTTTGCCCCCAGTCGCTTTTGGCTCCTTCTTCTTCTTCTCTTTCTTCTTCTTCTCCTTCTTCTCCTTAGGAACTCGGTTTTTGGTTTTACCAGTTCCATCAAGTGAAGAGGAAGGAGGAGAGGAAGACTTAGATGAAGTAGAAGGCTGGTGGGCGACTCTGGTCTGGTCTAACTGTTGACTCGACTGTTCAGGAATAGTGGTGTTATGAACGACATTGGTTGAAAAGAGCCAGACCGGCAGGCCAATTGTCAGTCCTAGAAGCAACAATGTGGCCATATGGGGCGCACCAACATCTCCCCAAGAGGAGAAGGGACTAGGATTTCCACCAAGGGGAATTCCTTGGTTGGTGGGCTCCATTTTTTCAACCTAAAGATCAACGCAGGAATAAAGGGTGATTGTTCCGTTTAAAATAAATTTTTAACGACACTTAGACACAACTTGCTTTTTCAATTTTAGAGAGTCGAGAAAAAGCTAAAGATGACTCTAGTCTCCTTCGATGTTTTAACGAGCCCGAAGTGACAAATGCTCGGATGGACTTTTTCTATTATAGAGTCTGAAAAAGGCCAAAAGGAACTGCTCTGGAGTTCTAGGCAGAGGGTGTGCCAAACTTTTCGCAAAACCGCAGAATACTTTTTAAGGTACGGGCGGTCGATCTTCCTGAATGTTGTGTTCAGTGCATTGCGATCAGTAGGGTGGCCGACACGGCTTCCTAAGGATAAAGGTTTTATTCCTATAGGGGTCTCCCAATATATACGCGACGGTACATGGGAGCACAATCTGTACTGGCGCTATCGTCCCTCAGGAGGAATCACCCACCTTCAACGAGATCGACAGTCACCAGGCTTTATGACGCTGGAACACGTCTTTAGCCTAGACCTCTATGTTGTGCGTTATGTTGCAAAGCATTGTTAAGTTCATTCAGTTTATTTTAGGTTGATCTTTTTAGATACCAACTCGTAAGAGGGCGAATAGATAACCCAAGCTGCGGAAGAAATGTTCCGTGTATTACGACAAGCACCATCAGCAAACCCAATGTATGTTTGGAGAGATGTCGACATCTGCAATATCAAGAGTAAAATCAAGATAAGCAGGAATAATGACAAAAACATTATGTAAGCTAAGCACACTTTTTAATCTAAAACACACCAGCTAGAAAGAAAACTAACCTAACTAAAAATCTCCACACCCAGATTTAAGCATAATACCTCTTCAAGTAAAGACCATTTCTAGGTTTACCTAAAGAGACCCCGTCAAAGTCTACCAATTCATATGCCCCTTTTGCCAACTTTCGCTTAACAACATAAGGACCATGCCACATGGGAACGAATTTTCCAGTGCCTAATTTATCATTTGCTTGATTGTACAATAAGACTAGGTCTCCTTCCGAAAAATTACGAGGGATAACATTTCGATCATACTGAGCTTTAATACGTTTGGCATGAGTTTCGATTGCTAATGCAGCATCACATCGATTCTCATCTAGCTGAGCGAAGTATAACAAAATTTTTCCTCTTCGGAAGTGGCTGGAAGTAATTCTATGGCCACTTGCAATGACGGGATTTCGCATTCAATGGGTAACACAGCTTCCAGACCATAAACTAGTTGGAAAAGAGTGAAACCGGTTGACGTTTTTACTGAGGTTTGATACGCCCAAAGTGCTGAAAATAGCATGTTATGCCAATTATACCTATGAATCCCAATGATTCGTCGGATCATGATGACTATAAATTTGTTGATGGCTTCAACAAGACCATTAGCCTGTGGATAATATGGAGTTGAACTATCGTGACGCAAGCCAAGTTGGTCTGTAAGTTCAGTCATCATAATATTTCGAAAATGACTCCCATGATCAGTGATAATCACTTGTGGAACATCAAACCTAGTAATTATATGATTGAACATGAAAATCGCAGCAGTTTTACCGTCTGCCTCAAATGTAGGCATCGCCTCGGCCCACTTGGTAAAATAATCTACCGCAAGGATGATATACGCATACCCCCTGGCCGAGTGAGGGTTACATGTAATAAAATTGATAACCCATTTCGTAAAAGGACTAACGGTGATTATATGCTAGAGAGGAGCAAGTGGAGCGCGCATCTTTCGATCAAAAATTTGGCAGTTGTGGCATTTTCGGACCACGTTAATACAATCTTTAAACAAAGACGGCCAGAAATAGCCAGTGTGCAATATCTTTTGGGGAGTGGCAAACCCAGACATATGACTGCCACACGCTCCAGAGTGACAGTCATTTAGAACCCTTTCAGCTTCCTCATGAGTTAAACAATTTCGGAAAACAAAGTCCACCCCACGACGATAAAGTGTATCTCCAATAATTTTGAATTGTTGGGACTGGAATCGTATTTTTCGATGCTCTGATCTTGAAATTTATGGCCGAAAGGATTGAGTTTGGAGATAAACTATGATATACCCAAACCATGGATCTAAAGTGCTGATTAGAAACAAGGATTCGTCTGCAATGGGCTCCTCAGCCACAGTTTCCGTGTCAGCACGCGTGAAGTCACACATCAACTCCGCAAAAACTAAAGATTTCTTTGACTTATACTTTTCAAATTCCAAGTCGAACTCCTGCAGGATCACAATCCATTTGGAGTACTTGCCCCCTAGCAATTGTTTGGTCAAAATATAGATCATAGGGTTGCAATCAGAAATTATTGTAGTTTTGCGTGGTAAAATGTAATGACGAAAACGTTGGATAGCTTGAACAGCTGCTAATGCCAATTTCTCCACATGTGAATATTTTAGCTCAGTTGGATTTAAAGTGCGACTAAGGTAATATATCACATGTTCACTACCAAATTCATCTTCCTGAACTAACACCATGGTGGAATGCGAGGCGGCGAGATATAAGAAGTAGTCTTGGTTGTATTTGGGAGGATGCAGTAACGGTGCATGGGTCAACGCGTGTTTTAGTGCATCAAAAGATTTGTCAGCTATCTCATCCCAAAATAATGGAGTATTGTGTTTCAACAACCAGGTAAAACCCTTTGTGATCTCGGCATAGTTAGGAATGAATCGATGTAAAAAGTTTGCTTTCCCTTGCAAACTTTGGAGTTGGCGAAGAATCGAAGGAGGAGGCAATTTGACAATAGCTTCAACCTTCGAGGGATCGACGCGAATGTCGGCTTTCGAAACAATAAACCCCAGTAACCGACCCGTTTCTATACAGAAAACACACTTGTGTGGATTCAACCTAATTCGATAATGACTACACCTCATAAAAATTGCTCATAAATGGATGAGATGATCAGCTCGATGTAATGAATGAGCAGGTAAATCATCAAGATAGGGTTGCACAATGTGCTTGATGTCATGAAATGCGTAAGACATGGCTCTTTGAAAAGTTGCCCCAGCGTTCTTGAACCCAAAAGGTAATTTGCAATAAGCAAATGCCCCCCATGGAAAAATGAAAGCCGTTTTTGGTTGATCAGCAGGTAGAATATTTATTTGATTATATCCGGAAAAACCATCCATGAAGGAGAATATTTCACTGCCAGCACAATCATCAATGATTTGATCGATATAGGGAGTTGGGTAATTGTCTTTTGGACAGGCTCGATTAACATCCCTATAATCGATACATATTTTTATTGTTTCTTGCTTTTTGTTAACGGGAACAACATTCGATACCCAATCCGTTAACGGAATTGGATAAATGAAACCTGCTTTAAGTAATTTTTCAACTTCTGCTTTAATGGTAGCAGCTTTTCGCGGGTGGATCTGACGCAAATGTTGCCATACAGGTTTAGCATTCGGGTAAGTTTTGATTTCATGAACAACAATTGCTGGGTCAATTCCTGGAATTTCCTCATATGACCAGGGGAACACGTCACAGAATTCTTGAAATAGGGCCTTATATGTTTGAATTTCATTTTTCGTACAAGAGGCACCTATATGAATGTTTTCAACAATTCCAGGCTTAACTGAAATGTCAATAGGAATAGTTCAAGAAATGTTTCCCAAATTTAACTCAAAATCATGATTTTTCATTGGATTCTGAGGTTCCTTGACATATTCAGTCATAAAAATAGATGAAAAATCATTTTCAAAGCGATCAATCTCAAGCAAAAATGAAGATCTGTGATGAAGATCTTCCCATCGTAAATCATCAACACACAGGATTTCATGAATTTGCTCATTAATGTGAACAAGTTCGAAAAACATTGTTGAAGCTGAGTTTGATGTTGAAACTAATTCTTCATCGACTACATTCATTAAGTCAATTTTGGTTGAAGAAGAGTTGGAAAACGACTGCATGGCCTGATACAAAATTTCATATGGACTCAAAGGCATAACATCACCAAATGAATCTATCTTAGATTCGGAAGGTACGATCCAAGGATCATCATAAACAATAGTGTCTGATGAAATCATATGAATGGTTGTAGTAGAAGATGATGCGTTGATAGGAGGAAAAGGAAAAGTTCCTAGTAAACCAGAACCTTTAACTAGTCCTACTCCAACATCCTTATAAGGGAGAGTTGCTTTGCCGAAATGCTGAATAATTTCAGAAGAGGCTGGGTTGGATGAAAAGTAAGTTAGCTGGTCTATGATTATGATCTTTCCGTTATGTGGGAACTTTATAAGCCGAAAGACTGATGAAACAACATCTGTCATAGCCTAAGACCAACTACGACCCAAGAGAAGGTTGTAATCTAGAGGGGCATCAACCACCTCCACATCTAGATTAACAGTTTTGCCTTCTACCCCTATAGGTAAATCATGTAGAATGCCAAAAGGATGGAACCCACGGCCATCAAAGGCCTTTAGAATCGTCGGGGATTGATTAAGTGTAGGAGAACCAAGCGATCTCCAACACTGGATCAACATAATACACGTTGAGGCTCCCTCATCAATCACAGTCCTATAACAAGGTCTATTTTTTACTAACACTGGAATCTGGAAAGCCATTTGATGAGGTAAGCGCAGTGTACTATTTTCTAGATCGAAAATTATAAGGTTCGAGTCTTGAATGTCAACAGCTCCTATAGCCGACAATAGCAATTTACACTGTGCTGGACATGATTGCAGCACTTCCAAAGCCGACATTGCTGAAGGAGAAATAGCCAAATCTTCAATAATGTTATAGTTCTGAGCCGCTCTTGCATGTGGATTGAAAGCTGACTTTCGAAGTATACCCTTGGCGGGCAGTTTGATTACTAATTCTGGGTTAGGTTTCTTGATCTGTAGTGGATCGGAACTGGGAGTTGAAGATGATGGGTTCGAATTAGAAGATTCTCCTTCCTTACCACCAACAGGACTTTTACTTCCATAATCTTGCAATCGAGTCACAATCATAACATGGGACATCATCATTATGGGTTCTTCGGAGGCATTTGAGGAAGAACCTATCATCTTACTGTCTTGACTAGGAAAAGGATCCTTCAGAACAACAGGCGTTTGGGAACCTTTGACGATTTTCACAACCTCAGCGCGATGAGGGCAGTCTCTTGTAAAATGCTCTTTGTCACAAATGAGACAAGGATAACGAGGTTTGCGTTTCTCATCAGTTGATTCCGTTTTTCCTGGTTTCTCTTTCAAATTTTTATTTGTTTTATTTTTCTTCTTCCCTTTCTTTTTACCACTGGGTTTTGATTTGGCTGTAGATGACTCTACAACATGAATATCGACAGAAATTTTTGTGGAATAATCTCCTGTCGGGGAATCTGGTAAAGTTATGATAGGAGAAGAATTCTTGGAAGATTTCTTCTTACTTTTGGTATTAACCATACCAATCATACCATCAGTGGCATGAGACCCTGAAGGAGCTGCAGTTATTTGATTTTTTTCAAGAAGGTCGGGGATTTTCTCATGTAATGTACCTAATTGCGTATAAACTAAGTCAAGGTACTGAGCTTGAGCAATACTTGCTCTTCAGTAACGACTCTTGCCTTAGCTACATCCTCAGTGATCTTCGGTAATAAAGATTTTACAAACCATTCAACGAAGATCTGATTCGGAATAAAAACTTTCACTAAACGCCGTCGACGTCTACATTCATGAATGTGATCTGAAATGTAAGTGGACGTTGACTATTTTAATGAAGTTAATAATTCCGTGCCATTGTCATATCTGACCGGCAACTGAAAATGAGTTAAAAATGAAGTAGCTAACTAACTAAAGTTATAAAAAGTGGTTCGTGGTAAGTCAATGTACCACTTGGCCACAAGACCAATTAGAGTGCGTTGGAAAAGCCTTAAACGGATTGAATCATCTGAAATGGAGTTAGATGCACACCAGAGGTGATAAGTCATCACATGGTTCGATGGGTTCTCTCCTGATTTACCTTCAAACTTAGGAATATCACTAGGCAACTTATTCGGCATTGGCGGCCAAAACAGAAGATATTTAATTAGATCGTTCATAAGGCGCGACAAGTCAGGCAAGTCCAAAGTTGCAATGAATGGTAACTGACGATTAGGGTCCGTGAAACCCTGGGTCATGCGACCAGCCCCAGGAGGAGGATATCCAAGATAACTAAGAATTGGAATTTCATTTGGGATATTATATCCTCCTGGAAAACCAGGATTAACCAGACCGTACTAGGGTTTTTGAGGTTGTTGATATGTATATCTAGGGTACGGTTGATACTGATAGACTGGCTAATGCACAGCAAGACCGAATTGGTACTGTCCCTAGTACGATTGATAAGTAAATTTAGGTTGACTTGTGATAACCGTACTTGGACCAGGTTTTCCTACAAGCATTTGAACCGAGGTCTGAATTGTGGATCCAGACTAAGGTGAAGATGCTTGAGGAGTTGATACAGGAACAGTAGAAACTCGAGCTGTCGATACTCCAAAAGTAGGTGGGGTAGATTGAACAGATGTTGTAGCAGTTGCAGCAGTCATTTGAGGCAGAGTAAGAGGCGTACTAGGCCCAGGATGAGAAACTACAGAAGGTGCAGAAGTTTGAATAGTATACTGGACAGGTTGTTGGGTTGAACCAAAAACCAAAGGTTTTCCAGTTTGAGATGACAACTGCACATTCGGTTGCAAGATCTGTTGAGATTGAGATGGATCCCACACTAAATTCATTCCGGGGTATGGACCCATAGCAGGTTGAGAATATTGAGGACCATAACCAGGTTGAGGGTAGGGTTGATAATTCAAAGGTACATTTCCAGCTCCTTGGAAAAATAATTGACCAGAAGGTGGTTGGAAACCTTGGGTTGGGTACTGACCTTGAGGTTGATAACCTTGAGGCATGTACTAATACTCGGGTTGACCTTGAGGTACATATTGATACTGGGGTTGACCTTTAGGTACATACTGAGTCTGGGGTTGACCTTGAGGAATGTACTATCTCGTAGGTATGTACTGTCCTAGATGTTGCCACCCGGGCGGAAATTGGGTACCTTGAGGTTGCCCCCCAGGTGATAATTGAGGACTTTGAGGCTGCCCCCAGGTGGTAACTGGCCACCTTGAGGTTACGGATTAGGAATAGTACCGGACATCATAAGAATATCTTCTACACTCAACGGCTTAGTTCCGTTATTACCAGTTAATAACCCTTTTTGAATAGGTTGAGGAGATGCTCCCGAAAAAATACCAGTAAGTGACTGATACCCAGAGGGAACAGAAGGACCACCGTATAAAAAGGTTTCTGGAGATTGAGAAAACATGGATGACTGTCTTGACATATTTAACAGAGGATAATAACCCCTAGGTGTTGGGTGAAAAGGAATGTGAGGTGGTGAAAAACTTAGTCCTGGGTTTTCCAAAAAATTGGTCAATCAAAGATACCAACCGTCCCTCCTAGGTGGACTGTAAAAGATCAATTGATGCTCCCTAAGTTCTATAGATGGTTGATTTTCAGGGATAGGGATACTTTCTTCCGGAGTAACAAGTTCTTCAATAACAATAAGTCTAGAATGAAGATTTTGGGTAATAACTCTTTCTACCCTGGGTGAACCAGGACCACTGGAAGTTGGAGAGGCAAATCTTGATGTTGGAGTAGCAGCAGGTTCAGTTTCAGGTTCAGATATTTTAGGTTCCTCAGCTAAATCACTAGTATATTAAAAACTACCAGTAACTTCAGAAAATGAAATAGATTGCGGATTATAATCTGTTACTAGCGCTTGATAATCAGGATGTACCACTAAAGAGGACTCTCCTTCTTCAGGTGACCCAACTCTACTGTCACTAGGAGTTACAAGGGCTCGAAGCCCTTCAAGATGGCTTGGTGAAAACTCAGGAGGTTGGCCCCAAAGTCTACGGGACTTCCTCAGTAATTCAACCACGATTAAATATTTTAACTACTTCACAAGCAAACAAAGAAAAAATCTCAATGAAAACAACCTAAAGTCTCTAAAGAACCAAACAATTTTGAATCACATGCCTAAAGAATCTAGCAGGTCAAACCACACACAAACAATAACTTTCCATACTAAAAACACTAGTTGGTGATGAAATCCAACGTCGTAGAATTCAATACAGAAATGGCGGTTGGAACAGTTACCCCGGCAACCTGCTTAATGAATAGACTGGCACAAGTTTCTCCACTAAACCGTCTCAAGTGAAGAAAACCCCCCAGAAAATCCAAGTGAGTCTAGCTGACGTCTGCTCTAGGTACAGTGGGATCTTCCCTCCACCGTCACTTTAGGAAAGAATCCTATAGAATATGGTCACTATGGTTACCAACAGAAACAAATATACTTCAGGGAACAGTCTACGATCCGATACGCACGTAAGGGCAGAGTAACAAGCTCAACCCCCTTGAAGGCTCCTTGACATAATCCAAGGTTTACCAACAAGTGACCCCAAGCTCCTTGACAATGGTTAATCCGAGGTTTACCATTTTTAATATGTGAATATCTTCTATCGTTCCCAATGAGAAAGGATTTATTCCCACACTGGTTCAGATATGATCTCGTGCTTCTCCTTTAAGAGGAGCTTTCCCAGAGCATAGATGTAACAATTGGAATTTATCTCCTACCGCAAGATACAGCTACTTGTTTGTTTTACTATCTTGGAGAGTTAATACTCCCTACTCCAAGATACTAGCCTAAGCTATGTTGGTGATAAAGAGCCCTAGAAATAAAAAGATTACTAGATAGATTTTACTTTAAGCGTTATTTTTATTGATTTTTTCTTAAGTCAAAAGGTGCGGAGATGAAACTTATGGTGTGAAGACTCGACTCCAAATCACTAAAAAAAATGCACTTAAGATCATAAGCAATCTTTTCCCTTCAATGAATTTCTAGCTAAGAAAGAGTTGAGAATGCAAATGCTTGTAAAAACAAATCTTTCCTTAACAAACAATCAAAAGAAGAGCTTTTTGTCCTTTCCAATACACTCAAAAACGAGACAACTAGTTATGCTCATGAAAATTTCCCTTTCTTTTCAAATACTCAAATACTACTAAAACAAACTTTTTCAAAAGAGATTTTTTAATTTTTATAAAACACTCAAAACTATGGAAAAATCTAATCTTGAGATCTATAAATTCTAAAAAACTATTTGAAGTAAAAGCTTACAAGATTTCTTTTCAAGGATGTTTTACTTAGCTATAAGCAAACTAAGGACTAATTTTTCCAGAATCACAAATCAATTAAAAAACAACCAATTTTTGTTTTCTTTTCTAAAAATGAAATCCAAAACTTTTAACACAAGTCCTTTCGAAGTTTCGCAAAGAGAAAAATAAGATGGATTCCTCAACAAAGGCAGATTTTGCAAACGATCAGACTCATAAGAAGGCCAGCAAAAACCAAGGTGATCTGAGGCTTCTAAGGCTTCTAAGCTCTGAGCTACTACAAGACCAAAATGAAAATCAAGCCTGACAACCAAAACTTCTAGGAATTTCACCTAAAATCCTAATGCCAATGGAATTAACCTGAGAAAAGTTCCTGACAAGTCACGTGCAGATCTGGGCAGAGGCTAAAAACACCTAAACATATCCTAAGCTGACTGAATGAGAAAATTTCAAGTTTTTCAAAATTTTGACAGGGTCTGCAGGCTCCCAGTTTACCTAGGTGCGGGACCGCTATGTGTGTAAAGAAAAAGTGCGGGTATGTCCGCACTGTGTTACAAGCATAAGGTGCGGTCCTCTACCAAAAGTATGGAAAACAAAAAATAATTCAAGATCTACTAAACCTATCCAATCCAACACACATCAAGCCAAAAACAGAAACAAAAACATAGTTTCTCAAGTCAAAGTAAAAGCAAAGGAAAAATAAAAAATTCAAGTCCCCAGAGGAGTCGCCATTTTGTCGGCCGGATAAGTCGTTCTTGTGGACAAGGCTGACCTCCCTAGTATCTAATGATATATAGCGACAAGCAAACCAAACAAATTCTATATTTCTATAAATATGCAATTTATAGATAAAGGCAAACAAGTGTTTTAGGCCTACCTTGGGTCCAGTGCAAGTTTGTGGAAGCCACGCTCCATTGATCCAAATGAGCTCCCTTGTAAAAAATCTGCAAACACAAACAAGCACACACATTAAATAGCACCTGAAAAGACAATATAATAAAGCATACTTATCATGATGATCAAGGAATTCATGAAACAAATCACATAAGACAATCTGTTGAGAAAAATGAATCTGATTGTATTAACTTTAATCAAAGAAGAACTTTACAACCTTGGTGCCTTGATGCTATACAGGCTCCTCCCAGGGTCCAACAAGAATCGCCTCTACTTTTACAAGTTTCACTCTCTTCCCAATGAATCCAAAAGGTATGTAATCTCTCCTCTCAAGCTTAACTAGGAAGTCTCAATTCCAACAACATTTACCCTAAAAAATGTTCAGCTTCTAATGTCCCTAGCAACCAGCCCAATGCCTTAATTTATAGTGCAATGGAGGGAAGTTACTAGGTCCACCTTTAAAGGGATAAAGCCCTCCTTCAAAGGGATAAGCTCCTCTCATCAAGGGATTAGCTCCTTTACTTTTGGGATGCATGAACCACCTAGGAGCGAACCATCCATGTCAAGATTCCTTCTAGAATCATCTAGAATTAACCCAAAGTGAGTTTTTAATAATAAACTTGCACCTTTTTGACTTTCACAGGGGTCCGCACCCACTCCTTTAGAGACAGAGCAGGCAGGTCCGCAAGTAACATGACCATGGGGTGCGAGACCGCAGGTAATAGTAAGAGAAAGTGGGGAACTAGAGTTTTATTGATTTTCAAAGTCTCTCATTTTTAAAGCTTTACATGAAGATCTAAGGTTTGAGACTTGCTAAGGAGGACAGTATGAATGATGATAGACCCATACTGACTGCAAATAGTCATGGGGACAATATTTTGTGTAACAATGGGTGTACGCGAGTTGCCTGAGGAGGATCCATGTACATATGTCGATTTATGTAGAGACAATCACGTATATGGAGGCTTGATGGATATCAGTAGGGACAGGCTCTGGTTGAAGATAGTCTGATATGGGTCTGACAGAGACCATCTGGCACAGGTTCAGGGGGAGCAGATAAACTTCTAATGATGCATTTTTGCCATTATCTTAGAATCTTTTGGTTCAAATTCACAACTATTGTTGGTTTCAGGTAAAACAAATGCAGAGGGAGAACAGAAGGAAATCATGGTTGTTGATCTAAATGGTGATTGACAGATGCTACTATTGGTGACTTTCATAAGTCTTGCTCTAGATATTTTGTCTCTATGTCATGTATCTCTTTTATGGTGTCAAGGTCATGTAACGACCTATTTTGGTTTCCCCACTATGCCTGGGATGAAGATGTAATGTACTTGGTTGTCATATGTAAATTTCTGTTGTATCCCCACTTGGTTGGGTGGATGATCCCCACTTGGTTGGGTGATGGATGTATGTATTGAGTCTTTTGGTGATAGGAAGGTATTTTATGATGTATAAGTCATGGTTCTTCTTGAAGAACATCTTTTTGCAGATCTTTCCTACAGTTAGGGGTAGCATGGTCAGCACAGCCACGCAGATATTTCAACATGTACTCAGGGGGAGCACAATCCTTTTCCCTTGATGACAAAGGGGGCAAATGACTTTGAAGATCTTGGGGTTGCCATCAAGTCCAAAGGGGGAGATTATTGGAATTGTGGCACTGATTTAGAGCTATGGCACAGGTGTTGTCCTTGATGGCAACTCACTTTGGTGACAGATCTCAGTACAGGCTCTCAGAATGAAGGAAAAAGATATATACGCAGGTTCACCTAGACAAAGGCACGTATACACGGGGGTTATATGTTACAAAGGGGCGTATGCGTATACATGCACTTTCACGCAAGGAAAAGTGCATATATGTTGGAGAACTTACATTTGGTCTGTGGTAGTTAGTCCTTGGTATTTGAACCTATGGTTTTGAACCATGGTATCTCGTCAGAAGTGTTGATCCCAAGTATTGGGTCCATGGTATTGTTTAATCCGTGGTATTGTAAAAGGCCTAAGACTATAAAAGAGGAAGGAGATCATTTGGCAAAGGATGATCTGAATTAATTGAATATCTAATAAGTGCTAGATCTGAAATATTGGTGATTAGGGGTTATGGTGCAGATCTGGATCTGAATGAAGGAGGAACCTTAGTGAAAAGAGAAGGATAAGTTCTATTGATGGGTCATAATCTTTAGGCTTGAATGATAGTATCTCTGTATGATTTTGATCTGTTATATGTGGCACATGCTTGATCTATAAATCTGATGATCTGGGTTAATTAATGTCTGAATATTTGAAAGAGTGAATTATCATTTATAGATCTGTATGCAGGTTCAGTGAAGTGAAGGCGCGTATACATGCTGGTTCAGTGAATAAAAGCAGTGTATACATAGGTTGGTCCAAACACAGAAGCGTATGCATGCAGGTTTCAGGTTATTGAAGTAGCGTATATCTTTTGAGTTGTGATCTAGCTGCTCCTGTTTATTGTTGCAGTGTTCTGGGTTCAGAATTTGGTGTGTGGTTACTGTTATTGTGTTTTGGGTACAGCCATCAGAGAAGTATTTACTTGATTCAGTTCTAATTGTTGAAAAGGAGATTGTTTGATGCAGAAATTTTGATGATTGATTGATGTTCATGGATCCAGTCTGAAAATTTATGAAACGTGATCCCTGGAAGAAAGAGAAGATTGTAGCCTTCTATAGGCCAACACCTACGTACTAGTATCTTGGCTAGTGCAAGAGCTAAGGGGGTTGTAGCTCCCTTCCAGGAGAAGCTAGAAAATGAGAGAGGGTTGTAGCTCTCTACAGGTTGCAGCCTGCGTACTGGTAAAGGACTGCACCAGTACATTGTAAAAGGAAGTTTCTAATTAAAAGAAGATAGAGGCAAATTGCAGTAGGTGGTTTTCACCCACATTGGGTTTCCAGGTTATATCTTGTGTTCTTATGTGTGATTTTCTTCTGCTCTGTTTTACTGTTTCTGGTTACTGGTTATTTGATTCTGATACACAGATTAATAATCAACATCTGTAAGATAAAGTAAATTATAAGTTTGCATTGTATACACGGGTTTCCTTATACATAGTTGCGTGTATACGCTGTTTTAATTAACTGAAGTAGCGTATATTTTCTGGATTTGGAAAAAGGGAATATTTGACTTGATAATACTGATTCACCCCCCCTCTCAGTATTATTTCCAACAAAGATAAGTAAGATTCGCGGTGTAATTGGAGGAAATAGTATAGGTCACTGCCATAGCAGCGTGAAAGCATATCAACCTCTGGTTAGGGCTACGGGAAAGATGATTATAACAGATCACAAGGGTATTGAAGGTTAGAACAGTGCACAAAACGACCTGCACGAAGACAAATCATGTTGGACTAAGTCAACATCTCAGACATCTCAAGAGTGTGGAAACTTGGTTCCAACATACCCCCATACTGCTTTAGGTGAGACTTCAATCCACACTCTGTGGGTTGATGCTGAAAGGGCTAGTAGTGTATGGATTTTTTTGGCTAAATAACTTTAAACTTGGGTCAGGATCCCATAAGCCAACACGTGGTTAGTCTCAGTTCACACCCCGTTCTTTCTTTTTGTTTTCTGATCTTTTGAACTACATGCGGTTCTCCTGGCGTGGTCTCAATGCGTCTGTTTAAGATTTCCTGTAACCCTTTCACAGCCTTACTATCACGTAGTAACTTCATACAGGTTTCGAGGAAAGTTGTGACCATGGAGGGATCCATCTCCAACTCAAGCTTATCTTTGCTTCCTGACGTGGAGGCCTCATCGAAGCTCTTCTTAGCTTCCATGAAGGTTTCCCGAGTGCGCTCCAAATAAAACTCAACTTCTTTCACTGGGGTTTTACGAACCTAGGTACTGTCTTCTGGTTGTTTCCCCTTGTCATCTCCTATCACAATTCCACCTCGAAGCACTATATTTACATTCGGATCTTCCTCGCATGGCTCAAACCTCATCATCTGTAGGTTCTAAGTCGGGGGAGGTGGTAGCACTCCTTTCTCACGTATCCTAGCTATCAACGTAGCACAATTTTATATCCCATGATCAAACAGTGTGCAATATTTACATGACTGACACTTTGGATTACTATAATCGTAGGCATAATGTTTTGGTCCTCCACAATTATAACAAATCAATAGTCTGCGACCTCCGTCAAGCCCTCCTCCACCTTGGCCTCGTCCGCGCCCCTGAAATTATGTTCACGCCAGCCCTGCATTCTAGTCAAGGGGTCTTGTTTCGGCCTAAACCTTGTAGGTGGGAGCTCTATTCATTATCAATTCATAAATCCTACAAGTATGCTCGTCATGTTCCACTGACCTACAAAATTTGTAGAACAATTGTTGCGGAGTTTGCGTATACTTCTATAATAAGTGGCACTTATCTGTGGCATGCTTTCTAGCTACTTAACAGATAGTGCATCGCAAACCAGGTGTCGCGCTAGGTTCTTCTTGAGCTTCCGGCCTTAAAGGTATCGGTCATCCTCTTGCAAGTTAATTCGTAAAGATTGGGCAGTGGTCTTTGTCATGACCTTGGCTCTTGCATTTCACGTACCACACTTCTTCGTGCACTTCTAGTCAAACTGTCCTATCCTAGTTCAAGTTTTGCATCTCAAGGCACAGATTCTACAGCTGCACATGGATCTGCTGAACTCCAAGATTGGGATCTTGCAACAAGATCTCATGAAATCTCATGGAAATCTCCAAGGCTTTTGCCTCAGTCGTTATCTTCTTATGCTACAATGCACTTCTCAAGTGTGGTAGTAGCGAAGCCACAAACCACTCGCGATGTTGTCCATCTTTTAAATTCATGTTGGCTTAGCGGATTGTACATTTCAGCCTCTGATCTAACTCCCAAGGCATCACGCTTGGTACCATCATGGTTTCTTTGAATCCAATAATTGACTGCGCTTTAGATTTCAGCCTGCTAAATTTCCTATTCAGTGCTGCTTCGATGTCCGCCACTCTTGCAGTCTGGTTATCGTTGGAGTACTATTGATGCCTCGAAAATTGCTGCATCGACATCGGGGAAAACCACCTATTCCGGACCTTAAAAGCAGCTCCTTTTCCATTTGGTGTGATGGCTCCAACTAGATATAATGGAACCAGTTTCCCAATGATTTGTAAATAGGATGGATAACTGATTGATTTCCTATTATCTAATGGTAATGATGAATTATTTATTCTAAAATACAAAAATATAAACAACTAATCTATCCTAGGAAATATCTGTTCTAGTGCAACTTTTGATAATCCTTATTAACAAGTAAGCATATAGATGACTTCACTTATAAACAAGAACATTCATTCATATGATAATTACTTTGTTCAAGTAGTTGAAAAAAGTAATAATTAAAACATTATTACACTATTCTTCATATACCATTGACATAAATATGATTGAAGAAGTAACATCCCTTAAACATTCAATAGTGATAAGTAGAAGGACAGGTGTTAAAACACATACATATATCAAATGATAGCAAAAATGAATAAACGTTGATTCATATAAAAGAATGGAGAAAAGACATAGATAATAGTACCATATGTAATTTGAATCCCCTCCAATATCAATCGCATTTAGATCCCATCTTTCAACTTATAAATACTCTCACAAAAAGAAATAGTGCATATCTCATCAAAGTATTCTTCATTAAAATTTAGAATATAGGCCCAGTCTTCATAAAAAAATATATATCAGAAGCACAGTAGTGCAACTCCCGATCCAAGTTTTGATACAAAAATTGAGGACCCTTTCCAAAACAATGAAAGGGTCTATAAATACTTTCTAAACTAACTAACTATGAAATAAAAATGCTGTGAGATGGTTTAACCAAATCGTGAAGATCTCCTCGAAATAGACATGCTTGCAGTCCGTAAGAATGATTCACTGTTTCGGCTGACTATCCTTTGGCTTGAGCTGGCATATGGCAAGCATTGGTTGTAGTTCTGGAGGGTGAGTCATACGTGAATGTAGTTGGGCATAATACATGGCATCATTAATTTCAGGAATCATGTAACTAATTACATCGGTTAAACATTTCATCACTGCCTTTTGACTATGTGGTTTAACAAGGAAGAACCAAAAGGTGTCCCAAGTTAAACTTTAGATGCTCGCGATCAGTCTTTCTTTCTTTTCCAATTCCTGTTTGCATGTCTGCTCCAATGCTTTGGCTGATGGCAATTTCCTTGGAGTGCATTTTGAAATTAAATTAGACAAATAAAGAGTATCATTAATTAATTCAATCAATTACTAGTTGCCAATCTGCATCTTGAAGTTTCCCTCTCTGCTTTCATCAGTTGAGATTGCCATTCTAGGAACAGAATTTCCTTATACGGTTCTAGAATTTGGGACAGATTTGTGGCTTGTCCTTCCTTGGTTTATTGCCAAGAAAGAAACTCTATTAATGTTTCAACGGCTTGCTCTAATTTCTACCTTGCATCAACTAACTTATCAATCATTAATGAAGAAATTTCATAGAGGGGCTGAGCAAGAGAGATATTATGACATAGCAAGTTCAATTGATTAATTAATGCCTTATTAATCTAGAGAGCTTCTGATTTGAACTCTGCTACTTGAGGAAATCCTTTGAACCTTTCTATTTGTTGTGACAGTTGAGTGATTTGTTCATCTTTTGTTTTGCTCAACTGTTCATTCATTGTCTTCAGCTTGGCCAATGTTAGGGATAGTTCCTTTTGTTTCTGAACTACACTTTGATCTATTCTTTGCCTCCCCTTGAGCAATTTCTTGTTTGATTGGTTGTTTGATTGCTGATGTGCTGCCAACTGCTATTCTAACTTCTCTATCCTTTGCTACCTTTCGGATACCTGTGCTTCCAGTGAAACAATTGTCTGATCTTTTTCTTTAAGTAGATTGCTGACTTCTGATTCCTTATCCATAGTAGTTGTTGAGTATGCCCCAACATATTGAGGGAGTTTTGTAAGGTCTTCGGAAGGATTGACTTCCTCTCTCCATACCACATTAGTTATTTCCATCTGTGCAGGTAAAAGAGAAGATTGATCAAGCTTTCTCTTCTTCCTTTTTCTTTTTACTACAGCCCTATGCTTAGGGCTATAGAAGACATCCAAAGGTGGTATTTCTTCTACATGTAGAACGATTTCATCAGATGGGTTTTTTGGAGTTATCTCTATATCCTTTTGAGTGATGGGTGGGGCACTGGTTCCTTCAGTCGGAACCATATTAGTTGTGGTTTTGTGACCAGTTGTCACTTCAGGCATGCTAAATCCCTGTAAGCTCTCAGTATTTCTTATGATTGAATCAAAATGTTGCCATTCTTTTAGTAGTTTGGGATCAATATGAGTATTTGTATCCATGAGTTGACTATCTTTTCCCTGTTCTTGTTCCTGTTCTGGCACTTTTTCTTTCTCGGAGACCTTTTCCACATCAGAGGTCTTACCAATAACTATTTGTTCAGCTTGACTAGATGGCTGAACTGTAGGAACTGTGGCTAAGAGGTCTAAAGGTAGATTTTGCAACCTCTGTTCTCTAAGCCTATTAAACATTTCTAGCCCTTCATCTTGATATCTGATTCTAGCCAGTGCTTTAACTTGGAATAATGATTTAGTTGAGGCAAATAGATCATCGAATTCATCTTCTTCATGATCAAATTTGGCAAGTTTGGCTTGTTCAAAAACATTATAGGAAACCTTTCTTGGATCATATTGCCTATTAGGAATTGTGGCAAGCTTCAGCATTTGTATTTTTTCTGTCTCCTTTTTTGCATTCTTGTAATCATGAAGAGTTAAAATGCCGCATCGTAAAGGGAATATAGGCCATACCTGTTTCTTAGAATTTCTAAAGGTTTTAGATGTCCAATCTACTGTTATTTGATAAGCCAATTCCTGAGCTAACAATCTATCAGGCACATACAGGGAAAGGACATGGGGTTTAGTAAGGCTACCAAAAAGCCTTATATAAGTAAATTTTTCCTCCCCAAACCAACTACCTACTGCTGTCAAGTCTGTCTCTGCTTCCTAGGATATCCTGGGAGCAGGCTTATTAAAAATAGTGTAATAAACAGGCAAAATAAAACCATTGTAGATTTTATACAGATGATTTTTGTAATGAGCCTTTCATAACTGCTCATGATAAATATGGATTGGTTTAGGGTCTTGAGGGGTCCATCTCCATTCGAGTAATGGAAATTCATAATTGAAACAAACAGTATCCATAATGTATGCACTGTAATAGAATGGGGGAATGGTCCTAGTAGTTCGATGTGCATTTGTTATGTACTCTAGAATTGTTGTGGCTAGTTTATCTAACAAAATATTCACCCAATCCATCACATAACAATTGATTGCAGCCTCCATTACAGGGACCATTTCTATAGTGAATTTAGCAGAGTCATCTATTCCCCACATTATACACATCATAGCTCTGACATAACAGTAAGGAGAAGCAAATGAGTCAACAGAGTACTTACCCGATGACTCGTGCTTATGCTTTTCAGGGAAATGTCTCCACTGCTTTATCGGGGCTGACTCTAAGTCATTTTCCTTTGCAATCGCTTCTTAGGTTCAGGTAAGTGATACATTTTCCTGGGATCTTCAATCTGATATGAGCTGAATATCCTCCCATCAGCAGTGCAAAAGGTTCTGTCTGAAACTGGAATTTTCTCTACCACCCATCTCACCACATCAGTATATGGCAGGATTTTAGCTCGCGCTACTATCCTGTGAAGAAAGCAGCAGGCCAATTCTTTAAGAGTTCCTTCAGACTTATTAGTTGAATCAGTTGTGGCCTCTTCTAATATCACTTGGGCTCTTCTACTTCAATTAGATTATAGATAATCTCCTAGCTAGTGTTTCCCAGACCAAGACATGTCATATATGATATTAATCATTTTTTCTTGGTCTTGGATCTTTCACTGGAGGAGCTGTTGTTGCAGACTTCTTTGATTTCTTCCCCATTTTCTTTGGATTATTGGTTTCAGACGAATTCTACACAAGCAGTTGCGAATCGTGATACAGAGAAACGCTGCTACAAGCCAATATGATAATGAAAAGAGTTACGTCGATTGGCAAGTGATAATGAAATGTAGTTAAATATTACCACGGATAAAATCTTAATAAAAGATCTACCCTTAACTGCTTTATTGAATAGTTGTTTATCCTGTCAATCATGGTAAATAACATCTTAAATGCCCATCATGTCGCTCATATGCTGAATGATTATTTCAAGTGTGCCTTAGATTTCTTTGATTGGTGATCAGCGATAAATTGTAAATCGACGATCGGGAATGTCAAAGGGAAAGACTTTAAGACTTGCTTTAAATATCTCCGATTACCAAAATGTGATACAATGCATGCAACCATTTTAAATGTATTTTCGAGATGCGCACCTAATTAATATATCGCAGTTAGGACTTGGCTCGGGCTTTATTACTTTGTCATGTGATTCTGCCAATTGTTGATTGCAATATGCTTTATCGCATCAGGGTTTTTGAGCATGCCTTTATTCATGTGTTTTCTTATTATTAACATCACCGGTTTGCTAATTGCGATATGCTTTATCACATTGGAGGAATTAAGGGGCTCCATTTTCTTATGTTTGGCATTTACTTCCTCCAATTTCCCGATTGTGATTACCTTTTCGGATCGGAGAGATTGGATGAGGTTTTTTGTTTTTGCATGTGTTTCCTTTGTTATTGTGATATGCGATCTCCAATCGCTTTATCGCAATAAAGAAAAGTTTTATAATATTTACTTAAAGGAACATTTTATTTTTATTAAAAGGGATTTAAAAATGATTCATTTACATTAGGCCTTTTAATAAGGGTTTTTTCTTATGATGGGCTAATACCAATTTTATTTGTGGACACACAAATCTAATCTAGGTCGATTTACAAGGGACCCATTTCTTATTAAAATTTTGTGTAAAGATTTTTTGGAAATGGGGTGTCGTTGTACAACACAACAATTGGTGATTCACTGGGAGAAACAGTTATCTCTGAGAAAGTAATATAATAATTTAACTTTCTTAGTCTAAAAACCTTAATTGATAGAGAAAATCTAATATAACTTGATAATCATAAATTCTAAATATAATGATAACTATTTTACTATTTCTTTCTCATCTTAAAATTAAATACATTCTAAGCTTTAAGTAAGCCTAAATTGGTTGATAATGATAAAACAAAATATTTTTCCAACTTAGCTTTTATAATGACTCTTTTGTCATAGGTAGAGCCGTTGCTGCCAACAAACGTCTATAGTCTCGACAGGGTTACCTTTTAACCATTTGATCATTCATTGTTCTATCCACTTCAGAGTATAATTAAAAAGAATGAATCCAAAAGATATGTTTCCACATTTTTGGTATTGCATTTTCTTTTTTCTTTGTTTCTTTGTTTTTGTAAGATAAAAAGCCATTGTCTTGGTTTGGTGGCTAGCTATTGACAATTCCATTCACTGGTTGTAATTTAACTGAACAAGCTAGCTCGTGATGAAACCCCTTGTCTTATAATTATAAGCCATTACCCTATTTTGGTATGCAGTGTTGGTAATGTCAGTTGAACTATTCCATATGATTGTGGTAAGTAGGCTTGTAATAAGACCTCTTATCTTTTATATCAAATATATTTTAGAATTACACTCTGAGTAATTATAAACTTTGATGGATGGGATGAACAATTTTCTCCTTAGGAGAACATAGATGACATTTTCAAGAGTTGAAGATGCTAAGATTGAATCAGTATCTATTTTATATTGATAACCATTTTCAGGCTTCTAAAACTTTAGAATGATTTACAGTATTTCTAAGTTTTGAGAAGATTTCACAAAAATAAAATGGGGTTTTCAGAATCTAATTATACCTAATTTCCTAGAATTTTCTTTTTCCTTCAAGGCATCCATTTATTAAAAGTAAATATTAAAACTATTTTCTTTTGAGAAACTTATTCAATATACTAAAGACCAATCACAACTTTATTTTCTAGGATTTAAAAGAAACTAATTTATTCACACAAATCTTGCTGAAAATTGAATATTTAAAAAGGGAGAAGGGGTCACCTCCCAATTGAAGAATTTTTCCAAAATAAGGCCATTGACAGGAAGAGAATCTCTCTTTTCTGATAGAAGGGCATATCTTCTCACTGATTTGGAATGGTCCAAGCCACATTTTCTGAAACTTAGTGTGTTTTCCTTTATCCTCATGGGCTTTGTCCCACTTCAAAATTAGATCACCAACTTGTAAATGTTTTGAGCTGGTTGAAGTTGTATCAAAATAAGACTTAATAATCTGCTGATGTTTTTCATGTGTAATTCGGGCTTTCTCACTTTCTTCTTCTAGTTTTAGGATCTGATTATGTCTCAATTGGATAGAAGATGAGGGATTTTCTTCAATAAGCTGCACTAAGGCTAGTGAAGGAAGTACTAATTTTGCTAGTATAACAGCTTCCTTTCCAAACACTAGATTAAATGGAGAAGTTCCTATTCAGGCCTTCTGTGTTATTTGGTCAGCCCATAGTGCAAATATCAAAGACTTATGCCAATTTTTATGATTCTGCTCGATAGTTCTCTTAATGATTTTGATAAGATTTTTATTGGTAGATTCAGCTAAACCATTACCCTGAGGGTAGTAGTTTGAAGAATATTTCAATTTAAATCCCCTTTTGATAGCAAATTCAAGTATAGAATTACCAGAGAAGTAAGATGCATTATCAAAAATAAAAGCGTTTGTGACACCAAACCTGGTAATGATGAACTGATATATGAATTCAATGATTGCCTCAGAGTTTGTTGTCTTCAAAGGAATAACTTCCACCCACTTAGTAAAGTAATCAGTAGCTGTAAGGATATACCTATGTTGTTTGGACGAATGTGGCATGATTTCTCCAATGACATCCAATCCCCATTGTTCAAAGGGTTGTTCAATGTTGACTGGTTGCAAAAGGAAAGCTGGCTTCCTTTGTCTTCCACTTGTAGTTTGACATATTTGGCATTTCCTTACATATTCATGAGTATCTTTGAACAAGGTGGGCCAGTAATACCCAGCATAAATGATTTTGTGGGCTATTGTATCAGCTCCAAAATGTCCTCTTGCCGGATCATCATGTAGCTCCTGCAAGACCTTTTGCGCTTCAGGTTTTTCTAAGCATCTTAACAAAATTGAATCATAATTCTGTCTAAACAACACATCATCTACAATTATGAAGTTTTTTTCTTTCAGTATTATGGCACGTTTGTTTTTATAAGAAATATTAGAAGGAGCATATCCATTTTTCAAATAGAATATCAAATCTGCATATTGGGATTCAGGATTAGTGGTACTTATTTGATTGATTTCTTCAGTACCATTTGTACCTTTAGGTTCCTGAATATTAGAAGCTCCTGCCAACAACCTGCAAAAACCTTGGCCTTTGATAATATTTTCTGATTTAATTTCCAAGTCATATTCTTGTAAAGTTGTGACCCAATTTGCTCTTTTTTCTCCTAATTCCTTTTGAACTAGTAACTGTCTTACTGCTGAAAAAGGGACTATAATTTTGTGTGAGATTTTAAGAGAAAGGGTCTATAGTGTTTAATGGCTTTGTATACAACAAAGGCTTGTTTTTCAACTTCCGAGTAATTAAGTTCAGCACCTTGAAGGTTTGAACTATAAAATGAGATTGGTGCTTCCAAGTTTTGATCATTAAATTGTGTCAGCACTGCTGCGTAAGATGAATCAGATGCAAGAGTATATAAAATGAAATGTTTTGAAAAATTAAGAGTGCTTAAAGCAGGGTAATTTATGATTGATCATTTGATGGAACCAAATGCCTCTTTTTCTATAGGCCCCCATTTAAACACTAAATTTTTCTTGATCATGGTAAAACAATCTGTTAAAAATCTGGAACAAATCTTCTTACAAAGTTAATTTTAGCTAAAAATGATTGCATTGATTTTTTATTATGAGGAAATGGAATATCAAAAATCTCTTTGATTCTATCTGGATCAATATAAATACCATCCTTTGAAACAATGAAGCCCAAGAGTTTACCTTGGTCAAGAGCGAAAAATGATTTCTTAGGATTGAGTGAAATGCCATACCTTTTACAGTGTTCAAAGATTTGTTTTAAATCATGCAAATGAATTGATCTTTTCTTAGAGAACACAATAATATCATCTAAATAGAGAACTATTGATTTATTGATCAGTCCTTTGAATGCTATGTCCATTGCTCTTTGGAATGTAGCTCCAACATTGATTAACCCGAAAGGCGTTTTTTGGTAGGCATAAGTTCCCCACTTAGTTCTGAAAGTAGTCTTAAGTCTGTCATCAGGGTGCACCAAAATTTGGTTATACCCTAAAAAACCATCTAAGAAGGACATCAGTTCAGAACCAGCCACTGAATGGAGAGTTTGCTCCATTGTTGGTAGAGGGAAGTTATCTTTTTGACTTGCTTTATTAAGATTTCTAAAATCAATACAAATTCTAATGTCACCATTTTTCTTCCTTACTGGCACCATATTGGACACCCAATTTGAATGTCTAACAGGAAAAATTATCTTAGCTTTCAAGAGTTTGTTTAATTCAGCTTTTATTTGACTCTCTAAGTTAAGATGAATCTTCCTTAATTTCTGTTGTAATGGTTTTTGCTCAGAAAGCATTGGAATTGTATGATGTATGATAGATGTATCAAATGTTTTCAAATCATCCTATTTCCAAGTGAAGACATTTTTATATCTATGTAATAATCTAATAAATGAAATTCTTTCTTCTGAAGAAAGTCCTAATCCCAAATTGATGTTTTGAGGATTCTCCTCAGTACCAAGGTTTATGAATTCAAATCTCAAAGTAGAACTTTCGAGCTTTGAATTAGTAACTTGTTTAAACCTATCCTTGATGTCATAAAGATCTTCAAGTTTGACTACTGGTTTGGGTATTGAGTTTTCTTCAAGATTTTCTTTCATTTGAAGATCATGCTCACTTTCATCAATAATTTGATCATCATAGGACTTGTCAGAAGTTAAGAAATTTAAAATGTCATCATCGTGATTGAACACTTTCCAATTAGTAACATTATCAAGAATTGATGGTCTAAAAATTAACTCTATTGAAAATCTATCGGGACTGTAATCTTCGGATGGAAGGAGCTTAGAAGCAACGTTAGCTAGTAACTCTACTATTGAATTCTGGGATCTAGGGATGGGAGAAATATTTAATGCTAGCAATTGAGATATAAGGTCTTGTACCAAGGACTGATAGTGTTTAAGGTGACTAGAAAGGCAATGAATAGTATTTCGGACTTGTCTTATAACAATTTCATAATCACCGAACACTTTCAAATATTGAACTTTAAGACCAATTGCTTTATAAAGTCCTTGAATCAAGGCTTCATATTCATCCATATTGTTTGTGAATTCAAATTCTAATCTGCATGATAACATGGTCTTTTCTCCCTCAGGACTTACTAAAATAGATCATGATCCTGCACCTTCACTAGATTTAGACCCATCAAAATATAATGACCAAAACAAATATTTATCTACAGTTTTATTTGCAGTTTCCTCAGCAATTTTAACACACCTTGATGTATCTGTTTGAGAAAAATTTTCAATTTGAGATGTGTAATTATTAACCAAGAAGGGTGATGATTAAGCAGTAAAATTGCCAAAGAAAGATTCAGATGAGTAATTTCCCAAAATGTTGTTGTTGAATGCTATTGGTTGGTTTTCTTGTTCAAACTCAGTAACAGTATGAGTCATATGTTTCTCCCGATCAATATTTATTTGAGTTGGCTTTCCTTTATAAGGTAGCCACATATGAGACCAATCGATGGAAATATAACCATGAAATTTCTCAAACCTGTCTCTACTCAAAATCAAACCATAGAATTCAGGTATATCAGTGATTAAAATATCAATTCTCTAAACCACTCTTGGATCAGCTGATAACCTAATAGTAACTGAGTTGATTTCTCCTAAAACCTGGACCTTAGTTCTATCTAACTAGATAATATGAATTGCAAACTTTTGGGGTTCAATGTTTAGTTTGGAACAAACTAAAGCTGGCATTATATTCGAGGAAGCCCCTGAGTCAATCAAACAATTGTGTAGATTTGCATTATAGATCTCGTAGGTTAAGAGAAAATGAGGAGTATGGGAATTTGATCTATCTTTGATTAAGACAGAATCAGTGGCTTCTACTCTACCAGGAGGTGGTTTACCTGTTTCATTAGCAACTTTGGACAATACAACATTAGGAAGAGGAGAAGATGGTACTGCATTTAACTCCTTAAGAAACAACTTTTGTTGATGTTTGAGTTTACTAAGTTCAAACATAGTGATATTTTCCTTTGTTTTCTTCATGTCTTCAATAATGCTGTAGTCCATAGAGTTTGTAACCACTAATGTTTTAGCTATTGTAGGTGGATTTGAAGCTGATGGCTGATTTTGAGAAGGTGGGGCTAGAGACTTCTTTGTGGGAGTTTTATCTTTTGTAGTAGTACCCATGTTCATTTTCTTTTGATTTACTTGAATAGGTTCAGGAGTACCTCTACTCCTGGTAGTTACAAGGAAAGCTTCCTGTTCATTTTCTGTATCGGAATTAGGCAAAATGAAGTCCCACATCCCATGACATTCTACAGTTACTTCTTCTTTGGTTTCTTTAGATGATAATACTATCTCATCTTCTTCATCTTCTTCAGGGTCTGAGTCTCCATTAGATATAGCATTTGGTGGCTTTGATTCAGGTTTCTTAAAGTTTCTAAATGGCTGTTTTGTTGAAGTTTCAGCTACCTATTTTTTGATTTCTACCATTTCATTTGACATAGTCTTGAGAACTTTTTGGAGACCTTCCATATTGTATGGATCTTTAGCCATTTTATTCTTTGAATCATCTTTCAAAGAGACTTTTTTAGATTTTCTGTCTTCAAGAGTAGCTTTCTTTTCTAAGGCAGTGATACATTTTTCCACAACAATTGCCTCTTTCATATTTTCTACTAGAGTAGGTTTTCCAGCTCTATCCATAAAGATAGCTATGTTTGAAGGTAAATTTGTTATATACCATTCATTTCTAACTTGTTCACTGGGCTTAGAGGCAGTTGGGATCTTATTCAAGAGTTCATTAAACCTAGAATTGAATTCTTTTATAGGTTCTTTGGACTCTATCCTAAGATTTGAAAGATCATTGATTAACGTTGCTACATATATGTCGTCACCGTATTTAGTCAAGAACTGGTCTTGAAAAATATTCCAACTAGTAATGGATCTTGATGGTAAAGAAAAATACCAAGACCCAGCTGATCCTTGTAGGGTATAAGGGAAAATCCTAAAAACCACATCGTCCTCTGTAACTCCCTTTAGATTAACTGACAACATAAAGTTGTTAATGTGTTCATCTACCAGTATGCCTGCATCTGGATTAAATTTTGGCAACCATTTTTTAGGATGTGTTGGCAATGGGTACAAAGGTGCAGGCATAGTGACTACACTAGGACTGCTCCATGGGTTTTGTGCCATTGTCAAGCTACTAATAGATGATAATGCTGATGAAGTTCCAAATGGTTGGGAAGGGGCAGATATTGAGGTTCCAGAAGGTTGCGAAGCTGATGTTGAAGTTCCAATTCCTTGTTGAACGACAATTTGTAATGGAGGAGTGGATGGTTGACTTTGCAATGGAGAAGATGAAATGGAGGATGATGAAGAGATAGTTTCACTATTAGATCCTTCAGTTATTTTCCTTTCCCTTTTTCTTTTAGGCAAAGGTAACTCAGTAGGTTCAATACCAAGCTTTTCACTCTGAAGTCTGGTGAGGGGTGAGAAGGAATGAATTGAGAAGTCACACTGCCTTGAAATACCTTAGATTTCTATGGTGATATTGAGAATCCTTGAAGTTTATGGATGAGAGACTGTACTTCAGGAGATTCAGGACTTAATTTATCTAGGATATTTTGGGGTTGAGTAGTGTTAGTTGTCTCCTCTTCTTCTCGCTTGAAAACTGGAGTTCCAACATGCAAAAGAGAAGTCGGAGGTGAGGTGGAGGGAGATTTACTCTCAGAATGGATTGTAGGTTTTGATTTGCTCACCATTCATAGTTCAAGCCCTCCTTCTAGCACCAAAAATGTTGATGCCTCGAAAATCGTTACATCGACATCAGGGAAAACCACCTGGTCCAAACCTTAAAAGCAGCTCCTTTTCCATTTGGTGTGGTGGCTCTGACTGGATATAATGGGAACCGTTTCCCAATAATTTGTAAATAGGATGGATAAGTGATTGATTTCCTATAATCTAATGGTAATGATGGATGATTTATTCTAAAATACAAAAATATAAACAACTAATCTATCCAGGGAAATCTTTGTTCTAGTGCAACTTTTGATTTCTTATTAAAACGTAAGCATATAGATGACTTCACTTATAAACAAGAACATTCATTCATATGATAATTAATTTGTTCAAGTAGTTGAACAAAGTAATAATTAAAACATTATTACACTATTCTTCATATACCATTGACATAAATATGATTGAAGAAGTAACATCCCTTAAACATTCAATAGTGATAAGTAGAAGGACTACTGTTAAAAAACATACATATATCAAATCATAGCAAAAATGAATAAACATTGATTCATATAAAATAATGGATAAAAGACATAGATAATAGTACCATATGTAATTTGAATCCCCTCCGATATCAATCGCATTCAGATCCCATATTTCAACTTAGAAATACTCTCACAAAAAACAATAGTGCATATCTCATCATTCTTCATTAAAATTCAGAATATAGGTCCGGTCTTCATAAAAAAATATATATCGGAAGCACAGTAGTGCAACTCGCGATCCAAGTTTTGATACAAAAATTGAGGATCCTTTCCAAAACAATGAAATGGTCTATAAATACTTTCTAAACTAACTAACTATGAAATAAAAATGTTGTGAGCTGGTATAATCAAATCATGAAGATCTCCTCGAAATAGACATGCTTACAGTTGGTAAGAATGATTCATTGTTTCGGCTGACTATCCTTTGGCTTGAGCGGCATATGGCAAGCATTGGTTGCAGTTCTGGAGGGTGACTCATACGTGAATGTATTTGGGCAGAATACATGGCATCATTAATTTCAGGAATCATGTAACCAATTGCATTGGTTAAACATTTTTTTGTTGCCTTTTGACTATGTGGTTTAACAAGGAAGAACCAAAAGGTGTCCCAAGTTAAACTTTGGATGCCCGCGATCAATCTCTCTTTCTTTTCTAGTTCCTATTTACATGTCTGCTCCAATGCTTTAGCTAATGGCAGTTTCTCTGGAGTGCATTCTGAAATTAAATTAGACAAATAATGAGTATCATTAATTAATTCAATCAAACTACCAGGCGTTGATCTGCATCTTGAAGTTGCCCTCTCTGTTTTCATCAGTTGAGATTACAATTCTAGGAACATAATTTCCTTATGTGATTCTAGAATTTGAGGTGGTTTTGCATCTTGTCTTTCCTTGGTTTCTTTCCAAGAAAGAAACTTTGTTAATGTTTCATCGGCCTGCTCAAATTTCTGCCTTGCATCAACTGACTTATCAATCATTGATGAAGAAATTTCACAAAGGGGCTGAGTAAGATAGGTATTATGACATAGCGAGTTCAATTGATTAATTAATGCCTTATTAATCTAGAGAGCTCCTGATTTGAACTCTGCTACTTGAGGAAATTCTTTTGAACCTTTCTATTTGTTGTGACAGTTGAACGATTTGTTCATCTTTTGTTTTGCTCAACTTTTCATTCATTGTCTTCATCTTGGCCAATGCTAGGGATATTTCCTTTTGTTTCTGAAATACACTTTGATCTATTCTTTGCATCTCCTTGATAAATTGCTCATTTAATTGGCTGTTTGATTGCTATTGTGCTGCCAACTACTGTTCTAAATTCTATATCCTTTGCTGCCTTTCAAATACCTGTGCTCCAGTGAAACAATTGTCTGATCTTTTTCTTTAAGTAGATTGTTGACTTCTGATGCCTTATCCATAGTAGCTACTGAGTATGCCCCAGCATATTGAGAGAGTTTTGTAAGGTCTTTGGAAGGATTGACTTCCTCTCTCCATACCACATTAGTTATTTCCATCTGTGCAGGTAAAAGAGAAGATTGATGAAGCTTTCTCTTTTTCCTTTGTCTTTTTACTACAGTCCTATGCTCAGGGCTGTAGAAGACATCCAAAGGTAGTATTTCTTCTACATGTAGAATGATTTCATCGAATGGGTTTTTGGAATTATCTCTATATCCTTTTGAGTGATGGGTGGGCCACTGGTTCCTTTAGTCGGAACCGTATTAGTTGTTGTCTTGTGACCAGTTATCACTTCAGGCATGCTAAATCCATGTAAGCTCTCAGTATTGCTTATGATTGAATCAAATTATTTCCATTCTTTAAGTAGTTAAATTGGGATCAATATGAGTATCTGTATCCATGAGTTGACTATCTTTTCCCTGTTCCTGTTCCTGTTCTGGCACTTTTTCTTTCTCGGAGACCTTTTCCACATCGTAGGTCTTACCAGTAACTATTTGTTCAGCTTGACTAGATGGGTGAACTGTAGGGACTGTGGCTAAGAGGTCCAAGGGCGGAGTTTGCAACCTCTGTTCTCTAAGTCTATTAAACATTTTTAGCCCTTCATCTTGATATATGATTCTAGCCAATGCTTTAACATGGAATAATGATTCAGTTGAGGCAAATAAATCATCGAAGTCATCTTCTTCATGATCAAATTTGGCAAGTTTGGCTTGTTCAAGAACATTATAGGCAACCTTTCTTGGATCATATTGCCTATTAGGAATTGTGGAAAGCTTAAGCATTTGCATTTTTTCTATCTCCGTATCTGTGTGCTTGTAATTGTGAAGAGTGAAAATGCCGCAACGTAAAGGGAATATAGGCCATACATGTTTCTTGGAATTTCTAAGGGTTTTAGATGTCCCATCTACTGTTATTTGATAAGCCAATTCCCGAGCTAACAGTTTATCGGGCACATACAGGGGAAGGACATGGGGTTTAGTAAGGCTACCAAAAAGCCTTATATAAGTAAATTTTTCCTCCCCAAACCAACTACCTACTGCTGTCAAGTTTGTCTCTACTTCCTGGGATATCCTAGGAGCAAGCTTATTAAAAATAGAGTAATAAACAGGCAAAATAAAACTGTTGCAGATTTTATATAGATGATTTTTGTAATGAGCCTTCCGTAACTGCTCATGATAAATATGGATTGGTTTAGGGTCTTGATGGGTCCATCTCCATCTGAGTAATGGAAATTCATAATTGAAACAAATAGTATCCATAATATATGCACTTTAATAGAATAGGAGAATGGTCCTAGTAGTTTGATGTGCATTTGTTCTGTACTCTAAAATTGTTGTGGCTAGTTTATCTGACAAAATATTCGCCCAATCCATCACATAACCATTGATTGCAGCCTCCATTAGAGGGACCACTTCTATACTTAATTTATCAGAGTCATGTATTCCCCACATTCTACACATCATAGCTTTAGCATAACAGTAAGGAGAAGCCAATGAGTCGAAAGAGTACTTACCTGATGACTTGTGCTTGTGCTTTTCAGGGAAATGTCTCCACTCCTTTATCGGGGCTAACTCTAAATTGTTTTCCTTTACAAACGCTTCTAGGAACGCTTTGTTGTATCGCTTCTCAGGTTCAGGTAAGTGATACATTTTCCTCAGATCTTCAGGCTGAAACGAGCCGAATATCCTCCCATCAGCAGTGCAAAAGGTTCTGTCTGAAACTGGAATTTCTCTATCACCCATCTCACCATGTCAGTGTATGGTAGGATTTTAGCTCGTGTTGCTATCCTGTGAAGAAAGGAGCATGCCAATTCTTTAAGAGTTCCTTTAGACTTATTAGTTGAATCAGATGTGGCCTCTTCTGATAACTCTTCGAGCTCTTCTTCTTCAATCAGATTATAGATACTCTCACAGCTAGTGTTTCCCAGACCAAGATACATCGTATCTGATATTAATCCTTTTTTGCTTGGTCTTGGATCTTTCACTAGAGGAGATGCTGTTGCAGACTTCTTTGATTTCTTCCCCATTTTCTTCGAATTACTGGTTTTGGAGGAATTCTATACAAGCAGTTTCAAATCGTGATACAGAGAAATGTTGCTATAAGCCAATATGATAATGAAAAGAGTTACGTCAATTGGAAAGTGATAATGAAATGTAGTTAAAGATTACCATGGATAAAATCTTAATAAAAGATCTACCCTTAACTGCTTTATTGAATAGCCATTTATCATGTCAATCATGGTAAATAACATCTTAAATTCCCATCACATCACTCATATGCCGAATGATTATTTCAAGTGTGCCTTAGATTTCTTTTATCTGTGATCGGCGATCAAGAATGTCAAAGGGAAAGGCTTTAACACTTTCTTTAAATATCTCTGATTACCAAAAGGTGATACAATGCATGCAACCATTTTAAATGTATTTTCAAGATGTGCGCCTAATTAATATATCACAGTCAGGACTTGGCTTGGGCTTTATTTCTTTGTCATGTGATTCCACTGATTGCCAATTGTGATACGCTTTATCGCATCGGGGGTTTTGAGCATGCCTTTATTCATGTGTTTGCTTATTATTGACATCGCCAATTTGCCAATTGCAATATGCTTTATCATATCGGATGAATTAAGGGGCTCCATTTTATTATGTTTGGCATTTGCTTCCTCTGATTTCCCGATTGCAATTACCTTTTCGGATCGGAGAGATTGGATGAGGTTTTTTGTTTTTGCATGTGTTTCCTTTGTTATTGCGATATGCAATCTCCGATCGCTTTATCACAATAAAGAAAAGTATTATAATATTTACTTAAAGGAGCACTTTATTTTCATTAAAAAGGCTTTAAAAATTATTCATTTACATTGGACCTTCTAATAAGAGTTTTTTCTTATGATGGGTTAATACCAATTTTATTTGTGGACACACAAATCTAATCTAGGTTGATTTACAAAGGACCCATTTCTTATTAAAATTTTGTGTAAATATTTTTTGGAAATGGGGGGTTGTTGTACAGCACAACAAGTACTTAATATACCAAGTCAGCATGTGATCGTGCAGGGTGCTAACCAGTGTTGCTTTCTTTATATGGTAATCTATAACACCTTAAGCTTCCCATATAGCCTTCACTATGAACCAGAATCGGTTTGGGTCCTCATTTCCCAAGCCTTTGAATGAAGGAAACTTGAGTCTATTTTCCATACTGAATCACTGTGGTGGTGGAGGTGGTACGGGTGAAGTTGTAGGTGATGGAAGTGAAGCCGGTGGTGGTGTGGGTCGGGGTGGTATTCGCGTAAATCCTTGTCTTATTAGATGAATAGAACTTCATGGAGAGACCTTTGTGATCCCCTCTTCATCCCCTCATGGAGGTGAAATCAAGGGGCTATGCTCTAGACCCTTATTCCCTTCGTTTCTATAAATTCTTCCACTTCTCCTAGACCCGAACATCAAGATAACTGCATAATCTTCTTTTCACACAATAGCATTTTAATCCAAGTATTCAAAGGTTTTACGTACTTAACTCACGGTCCTTTGAAAAAGAGTTGCTCTGCCTCACTATAGCTAACTGAGGTGTCAACCGTGAACTCACTAGCAAATCCTCTTATAATATGATTGAGCCAATGATCAATGGCGCGTGCAACCTTATCCTCTGATGCTTCCAACCTTCATACTAGCTCTGGGGTCCACACAATAGGAAAGTGAAGTTTCCACCTTCCTTGGCTATTTGCTAGCTTCGTGATCCACTCATATAGCTGAGTAGGGAAGGACACGAAAAAGATTTCGTGGATCTCCATATACATGTAGCTATCTAACCATTGTTCTTTTAACAGTCGTGGGTTTTTGTTTTCCTGCACCATGAACTCGTGAATTCTTCTGTCCAACCAGCCTTTGATTCCTTTCTTAGTTGGATTACAATGATACAACATCACATATATATAGGAGTCTAAGTGGTTACAATATAATCAGAGCCTACATAACAATAATCATGTAAGGGCATAACAATAATAATAGTGAGCTTCTATGGGTCACAAAAATAACAATGTTCAGGATACATGGGCACAAAAATAACATAAGGGGTTACACTAACAATTACAATAAGGGGGACACACTAGTATTATAGGGACCTAACAAAACATAGTGGACATTGATCCATTGTGAGCTCAAGCAATATGTTCGATCCAATTTGAAATTCGGGGAATGGTTTTTTTCATATATACGACACCTAAACATATGAAGGTGATGAGGAATTTTAATTATGTTTGTTCTCTATTTTGTCACGTTGCTCCATTTCCAGTTATATATTTGACTAGATTATATGTCACTTGAAATGCTAGTAACGGTTATGTTGTAGTGGCTACAACCACCCTCCAAAATTTTAGCCTGCACCAATTTCAAAGCCTCCCTTGAAGAGTTTCACTTGATGATTGCACACACTTTTGTTCACTCCATGAGCTTGTGTGAGTCTTTACATCCATCTTGCTTTTTCATTACATTCAAGTCTCTACATGTTGATGTCTAAGTCATGCTTGCGACCATGTTCTAGTTATGCTGAAAGTCTTCACTTCGTATGTGTTGTTGTGCTCTCTATGAAAGAATTTGTCACACTCACACACGAAGTCACATTAATTGTTAGGCAAGCATCATATCAATCAAGAATGATAAATGAATGAGTGTCGTGCTTGTCACATACACCATTGGTCAGTCTTGTTAAACATGTGTGTCTAGATGATGTGGTTGTTTCATCGTCAAGTCATGTGAGTGTGTGTTTGTATGATCACCTACACATCCTTCATTGTTCACACACTTAGCCATTTTTGTTGAAGGATCTAATGACCTGACTCCCTTCTCACAGTCGGACCATCACCCTGCCATCGATTCGATCGATTGTCAACTAGAAAATCATAGAAGCACCAAGCTAGTATTTTCAAGTTGTGCTGCCTACAAGCAATTCAATCGACTATCATGCTGGCCACCCGGATAGTTGGATCCGGTAGTCACCCTGGCACTAAATCCCCTAAAAAATTGCATAGAGGCCACTAATTTCACCCGCTCAAATGACTGAGGAAACTATACAAATAGGCTGAATAGCCACCAGGTGCCCATCCCCGTTTCCCTTAGAAAATTGTGCAGTTTTCCCAATTAGTCATCCCGATAGTTGACCAACTGTTCATCTCAGAAATTGTGCAATTTTCATGAGTAGGCCTTCTGCTTCCCATCCGTCAACTCAACTTAGAAATTTCACTAAGATGATAAGCAGGCTGGCCTCCAAACCTCAGTGCAATTTTCCTTTCCAATAGCGCCTAGCAGTAGACTGCCAGTTCCCTCTGGAAATTGTGCAGCTTCTGCTACCAGTCTCCCGGGAATCCAACTGGTAGTTCCCTCTGGGAATTGCGCAGTTTTGGATTCCAATGACTAGGCCAGTTCCCTAGAAAAACTGCACAATCCCTGCCTACTGACCCTTCATGTAGTCTGACATGTTCCTTTGGAAAATTGTGCAAATTTTGTTGTCCATCCCCGTTGCCTGTTCATTCCAAAAAAAACGTAGAGCATACCTTCCTTTCCTTCTAGTAGCCCAAACTATTCCTCCCAAAATTTATGCAATTTTTCCTCCCAACTAAGCCAGACCTTACAGACAGTCACTCTTGACTCAAATTGCCTATCCCCATCTCTTAGTGACTCTTGCGTAGTTTTCATCAGCAGTTGCTGGAGCCATCATCCCACATCACGACCTTGTTGCCTCCACCAATCACCTGCACCCAAATGATCATGTGTCATGGTAGACTAAGAGGTTTTGGATTTGATGTCATCTTGTCATGAGTGACTATAGGTATAGGTACACCAACAAACATGGCAAGACGACGGATGGGATGAACGAAGAGAGCACATGTAGAATGACATGTTCACCAATAGACAAATGAATGAAGCATGCGAAGTGGGAGAATGCAATGAACATGCACCTTCGTGAACATAGGAGCCTATCAATCCTTCCAACGTGCAAGCAATGAAAAACATGTTAAAGCTTCATCAAGTGAACTAAGGACTGTCGAATACTTTGCACACTTCGTTATGTGGAGGTGAAGATATGATACACCATGAAGACATCCATCATCCAACAACACTATAGCTTGGCATGCACTCTAGCAGTAGCATGAATGTACCAACATTATCATGTCAAGTCATTTCGAGTCACATCATGAGTCATGTCACCCACATCTCCCTATGGGATTATTTTCAATCAATGTGATGTAATGTGGAACTCCAAGAGACGCACTTGTTGAACAAAGAGTCACGTAAGTCAAAGAGTCATGGAAGTCAAATGGTCATGATGGTAGTCAAACAGCCACAAGGGTCAGTTTCACCCTTGGCTATAAATACCGTTTCATTTGTACATGTAAAGGACTTTTCACCTTAGCTCCTCCCACATAGGCAAGAGTGTTTGTAATCTTTTCTTCGAGGAGTAAGTAGTGGCTCCAACACCCCACTGACATGGTTAGTTATGTATGGTATAACGATGTGTGTTGGAACTTTTGCCTAATTCAGAAGCCTGTTAACAAGCCAACACATTTTTGCACATGTATTGTATCTATTGTAATACTGATCTTTAGCACTTGTAATGCATGTTGCTTTAACCTGTGTTCTACATCTTAACTATTTAATTTGTTGTAATGCATAAGCTACTAATGGAAATGTGTTGCATATGTTGTTAATTTTGTCCCGTCCATGTCGACTGCTCTACCATACATCAAACGAAACTTTCACATGAACCTTGTTGTAACAACTGTTGCACTTGTTCGGAGTATTTTGTGAGTGTTGTACATGTTATCTTACCTTGTATGTTGTGACTTCCACATTTGAGTGGACTACTGCTATGGGGTAAAATGCACGGGATGAAAACTACCCTCAAAGGTCTTCCCGGGACCTTTGACAGACTGTAAGATTATCTGCAAAAGCTACCAGTTACACACATATTCATCTATCAAACATAAATTGACAGGGTATGGAAAGAGGATCAACTTCGGTTCCTTTTGGATTTTCTTGGGGATCTCTATGTGGTAAGAAGAACTCCTTCAAGGCCGGCTCCAAGACAATTCCTGCACAAAGGACAAGGAAAACCAATCATAGCATACACTTCTGAAAACTAATGTAAGAATCCATAACAAACATGTATTAATGTATAACTTAACTACTCAACTCGACAAGCATTAGAATGAACAAATAAATGAACAATATCACCAACACTTTGGAATAGGGAACACAACTGCAGTTCTATATTCAGAATGGTTGTATCATCCTTCCTTACACCTTCTTCCTCTCTCTCTCTCTCTCCCTCTTTCAGCTAACTTCTTCAAGAATATGATAGTTCACAACAGCTCTATGGGCTATCCTTCCAAATTCTCTGACCCTTTTGCAATGGCCCTCTCGCTGCTTATGTAGCAACCGAATTAGGGCTACCAAGCTCCACCTAGAGTTCATTAGGTCAAAAACCATGAACCTACCCTGTTTACAAGCTTTTTCCCATTTTCCTTCATTCTCAAAATGGAATTTCTCCAAATATCTTGATTTTTGGAGTTTCCTTGCTTTTCTTGCACAAATATAGGGATTTAATATCTAGATATTTATGAGAAGATTCATTGGCATGACCTTCTGAACTTTACTTAAGTTCCCTAGCACTCCCCCTAGTCTAACAACATGAGTTAGCAGGGTGACTAACGCTCCTTGATTTTTGGTAACAAGCTTTATAAAGTAGGTTGTCAATGTATAGAGAGCGTTAGTGTGGATTCTGGGCTTGCAATTGTGGTCGTTGTTTTAGTCATCTTGTCTTTCACCTCTGAGTTGATGAGGAGGTCAATTTGTCCTATAACAGATGCCCCCTAAAGTATGAGATCAGAGGCAGAGACGATGGCCGAAATACATTATGAAAAAAAACTGTAATTTACTGTCAAAATATTTGTAGAGAGAGAGATAAGTTTTGGGTGGCAAGGAAAACCTGATACAACATAGATACATATATATAAACTACTAAAATCATGTCCTGAGTTGGGAATTCCCATGCTCAGTAGCTATGTCAGAGTAATTTTCTTATCTGAGATATAACAATGCTCACTGCCAATATGGCATAGGGTGGATCCAGTTTCATAATATATTATCCTGAAATAGTTGTCTCCAAAGAAAAATATCCACAACTTGGGAGAGGAAACATGGTTGAATGATGCAAGCCTCTACCCAAGGTCTTGATTCCCGCTTAACCTAACAACACAGATCGGTAGATGTGATAAAATGTGTTGACATCGAACATGAATGAAATCATCTGATTACCAGCCAATAATGGAGACTGTTAACAGATGCGAGGAAGGCCACCGATAATGGTGATGGTCTCCAAGATGCACAGTGCAAACTAGCGAGTGTGAAAGATTTTTTTTCATCAAACACTCATAGAATCGCTTAACCAGGAGCCAATAATGAAAACCCATGATCAAACACAAGGTAACCTGCCACTAATGTCTGCAAGTACCAAGGCACTGAATGTGTTTCTGGGTTATCTTCCTAGATAGAGTGTTGAAGTCGATAGGAAGAAACCTGTCGAAAGGTAGGCAATGACATGTCCTACATCAGTCGACACGAAACTGGACAAGAATGATTTTGTTTTTTGAGGAATATTTTGAGCATTTGGGTCTAAAAAAATGGAGGGTATGATGAAAGGATATGTAGGATTGATTGATAGAGGAAACAAATGGGGATCCTTGAACAATAGAAGGCACGACAACAGTTTTAATGAGACAGCACTAGACTCATGAACACTACAAAGTGTTTAAGATACGAAGATGCAATTACATCAGGGTATATAGGCTAAAAGCTCAGAGGTTGGTGGGGTTCATATTGAGAGGCTATCAAAATGAAGGTTTGTCTGAGGGAGTGCCATGTTCAAGGGAACAATTTCTACCAAACCATGCTTTCAAATACGGAATACATTTGTATTGTCCACTTTCCCCATCTGTTTTTTTAATGAGTCCAAATGGGTAAACTCATCGACCTTTTCATGTTTAAAGAGTCTGAAAATGATCGCAAAAAGAATGACTCTTTGCCCTATCTGATTAGTTTAATGAGTCTAGACAAGCAAACTCGTCGATTTTTTCATGTTTTAAGAGTCTAAAAAGTATCATAAAAAGAACGAATCTATATCTTGTCTGTGTGTTTAAAGAGTCCAGACTAGACAACTCAGTGGTCTTTTCATATTTAGAGAGTCTGAAAAGATCATAAAGAGAGACTCCATGGTGATCCCTTTGTCATAGTTGTTAACTGGGTGCAACAAAAGGTTAATAGTATACCCGGATAGGTTACTTTTTTGCGTTTTAGTCTATCGAACCCAGATAAAGAGAAACCTTTTTTCAATAGATTTCGACCTCATTTTGTTACGAGTACGAGGCGGTGAACTAAAATCGTGTTTTGTCGTGACATTTTAATGAGCTTAGTAACAAAAACTCGATATTTTTCAGTTTTTAGTGAGCAGGAAAAAGTGCCTAAAAGAATGCTCGGGTCATCTTTAGCATGTTTAACGAGCAGCAAGACATAGCTCGGGATTTTTCCATTTTAAAGAGAGAAAAAAGTGCCTAAAAAGAATGCTCTTTTGGTCTTTTTCAGTTTATGAGTTGGAAAAAGATCGAAAAAGAGGTGCTTAGAGCATTGTTTGCATATATTTAACGAGTGCAAATGATGAAAAACTCAGAGATTTTATTATTTTTTAAAGAGCAATAAAATTTCACAAAAAGTGCTCTAACCAGCGTTGCATTTATTTAACGAGTGCAATGATGAAAACTCGGGGATGCTTATATTTTTTAAAGAGCGATAAAATATCCCTAAAAGTGCTCTATTGATTGCGGTATATATGTTTAACAAGCCCTACTACAAAAACTTGGAGATGTTTTTATTTTTTAAAGAGCAATAAAATGTCTCCAAAAGTGCTCTATTTTAGAATTGCATGTAGCTTTTACTGCTTTTCATTCCTGAAAGTACTTTCATCAAAAGCAGTGAAAAGTATAAAAAAGCAGCAATTCCTTTTTATCTGGGTTCATGCATGATAAAAAATCATTGAGAATGGACTATTTCCTCTTTAATGATTTTCAAAAAATCATGTCTCTCAAAGTTATATAAGGAGATGCTTTGAGCTTTCACATGCATCATTTTCACTATTTTGAAGTTTGTGAGAGCTTGCTGGAGCTAAAGAGGAGCAGATTTTTTGTGTACCATTGCCGGAGATCCATGCAACCATTCGACGTTCCATCATTCCCAAATGAGAGCTAAAACCTTGATCTATGCTTTATTTAACCTTTTTTAGCAGTTTTATGGGTGGAATTTTGCAGATTTGAGGTGCCCTAGAGCCATATATGTGCACTAACACCCTCTAGATGCTCAATAGGGAGCATTAAACGCTCTGTACGAGCCACTGGAGGGCATTAATCCTCCCTGTGAAGCACTGTGAGGGGTGTTAGGACTGTAGAGCATAGTTGAAACCCTCATGCATGGATTCCTTAAGTGATTTTGCCCCATTTTGACTATTTTTAGGGTTATTTTGTGCAGGTTTCAGGCTGAAATGACTCACCTATGGAGAGAACGAGCCCATGATAATGAGGAATTGCTAATACAAAATGATCCAGCTTGCATACTTGCATTGCGCTACTACATTTTATTGAAGTATGCAAGGCTAGATTTAATGAGAGGATGGGAGGATTTACTGAGATGGATCATACAGCGCTGGGATGAACACAAGCAAGTGTTCAAGATTGGAGATCAGGAGCTGGCAATTGACCGAGATGACATTTACTTTTTGACTGGTTTTTCATGCCATGGGGCACAAGCAAACCTCACCGTTGGCAGGTCAGATCCACGATCTACTTCAGAGCCCGTAGAGATCTACTGCATCCCTGGTAGTGGACTAGTTAGCAACAGAGTCCCTATAGAGAGGATTTGATCTCAGTCTATGAGGGTAGTTTTATGGTTGATCGTGTGATTAGCAGGGTCAAAAAGTCCCCACGTAGCTACAAAGGCCCAACTGTTGCTTGCCATTGACTGTGTCCAGCCCCAGATGTTCAACTGGTGTGAATCAGTGCTTTGCTAGTTGAAGGTAGAATTGACAGCATGCAAGACCCGTACCAAACACAGTTTTAGGTACGGTACTATCATAGTCTCATTTTTCCTTGAGAGGGTACCTGTCATGTCCCCATGGGTGAGTTTAGGTCCCTTTGGTCTGAGGGAGCCAAGGTAGGGTCGCTGGTCATACTTGATCCTCGCACAGGAGGAGGACCACTCCGGCACTTTTTTGACGAAGACTTCCTCTAGTGGCTTTGTAGCCAGATTGTGATTGTTGACGATTATGCCTATGAAGGCATGGACTTTACTGGTGACCCAAACTTGATGCTACTACCCGAGACCAACTGGGGTCCTTAAGGTGAGAATAATTTTGATAGCACTTAGGTATTTTTTGCGCTTTTGAATGTATATGTAATGTTTTTTAATGGTGAAATAAGAACTAACATGAAACTTTATGCTTAACACAAATGTGGCACCAGTACGACCTACAGGCAAACCTTGCAATGTGCAATGAGGTGGCCAACTACTTGCTAGAGGGGGTGATTTCAACAGTCTCCATGAGGTTCTGAGGAACCTAGAGGGTTTGACTATGGGCTTTCCCCCCCTTCCTATGAGGGAGATTCCCGCTCATATGCAGTGACACACTGTTGGTGTACCTGAGCGGTTTCTGGTTCCTCTTCGGAGGGTAGCTAGAGTTGTTTAAGCTTTTGTGGAGCAATAGGATCTTCTTAGCAGGGGTTTTGGCATAGCCATATGAGTGTTTGTAGCTGGGCATAGAGCCATTTTGTACTTAAATCGCCAAAGTTTTGGAATATTTTGATGTAAAAAACTGGATTTCGATCTATATATATACAGATATTTTTGGTATTTTGGTGGTGTAAATGTGTTTTAAAATGTTTTTTGTGACAATTTTTTAACTTTAGTAAATTTTTTACTTCTCATGCATGCTGCTATAAAAAATGAGACAAATGCCAATCCAATACATATTTAGCTAAAGAATCAGCGACTGTATTTAATTCTCGAGGAACATGTGCATATGTGATTATTTCAAATCGACATTCCAAGAGTCGCACCCTTAGATAGTTACATAACAAGGCGGGATTACGGACAGGGAAAATTTTAAGAACCCCCGCTAAATTTATAAATATAATAAATGGGCGAATCTCCATGGTATATAGGAAAAATGGAAGGCGATTTTATCAATAATATAATATGTATATATTATTTTTTGGTGAATCTCTCACCAAGCATGGCGAATATTTTACTCAATTATAAAATCTTGTAAGATCTTGGCGAGTCTTTCACTAAATAATAAAACTTTGTAAAGTCCTAGTGAATCTTAGCATAGGCTACATGCTGGTTTAATTCCCCCATTTAAATAGGCTACATTCCAGGTGAATACCATGGGTCAATACCATGTGCCATTTTTATTTTTATTAATTCTAATATTAGGGTTAATAATGGTTTTTTGCATGGTATTAATAACAATCTAGTCCATGGTATTTGTCCCATAGTATTTTGGCCATAGGTTTAACCTAAATATAACCCATTTTTTGAGTGTTCGTAAATATAAGGTGACTTATGGAGTAAATGTAAAAAAATGTTTTATTTGTTTACCATACCTCTCGTTTATTTATATTTTTATTAATTTACCATACCTCTTTTACAAATATGGTATTTGGCCCATAGGATTCACTTAAATAAAACCTCTTTCTTGAGCCTTCATAAATAGAAGGAGGGTTATGGACTAAATATAAAAAGAGGTTTTATTTATTTACGATACGTCTAGTTTATTTATATTTTTTTTTATTTACCATACCTTTTGAGTAAGTATAAAAAGACGTTTTATTTATTTACCATACCTCCACTTTACTTATATTTTTATTTGTTTACACCCTTACATGTATATAAGGTGACTTATGGAGTAAATATAAAAAATGTTTTATTTATTTACCATACCTCTCATTTATTTATATTTTTATTAATTTACCATTCCTCTTTTATAAATATGGTATTTCGCCCATAGGATTCACTTAAATAAAACCTATTCTTGAAAATGGGCGAATGGATTCACTTAAATAAAACCTATTCTTGAAAATGGGCGAATGGAAGGTTGTAAGTCCTAATTTCAAGGGCTAAATTTACCTTTTCTACCCTCTCCCTTAAAATAAGGTGGGCTATTTGAGGTGATTTGTAAAAATGTACTATGATACAAAATATTCGCCCACTAAAAATTTAAAACCCCTTAATTTCTCCAAAGGGCGAACATTCGCCCCTAAAATCATCCTTGATTACGGACGTGATAATGGTTTTTCAATTGCATAACGACTAGCTGGGAGTCTAACTTGACCACCAGATTGGAGATGCCCATTGATGACGCTTCTGTGAGAAGCGAAATGACGGACATGTACTTGGAAATATTGTTGGTGGCGGAACCAAGAAAGACCCCCCCAGAGCAAAATAGTTCTGACTCGGGTGTATAGATGACCGAAGCAGTTGATGCAATGTGCCATGTGTGACGATTGGCACCATCCGCATATCCTACGTATGCTAAGGGCAACGACGACATCTGCATTGTGAGAATAATGCATGAGACAAGTACTCCACTAAATAACAAAACAATCCAATCACATCAAAAAAGGGTAAGCAAAACTTATGAATACATAAAATTACAAAGCACATGCTTAGTGTGATACTAGGCACAATAATTTTTTAGATAGAGCCCATATGTGGGCTCCTTGAGTGGGATTCTGTCCCAGTCCTATAGTTCATATGCCCCCGAGGGAGGACTTTCATTATGCAATAGGGACCTAGCCAAATGGGTCAAAGTGTGCATGCCTCCAAGAGATTATCTTTTGGATGATAAAGTGATATGAAAAATTGCCCTCTTGGAAATAACAAAACCTAACCTCTTTTTCAAATTGGGTTTGTACTCGCTCCTTATGAGCTGCGAGTGCCAAATTGGCATCTCGATGGGTTTTATCTAGTTGTTCAAGGTATATTAGGCGTTCTTCTTTGGCAGTGGCGCTGGGCATGGGTTCAACGGCTATTTCGAGGGAAGGAATTGGCCACCCATTTCGTTTTTCCTCGTCATAAAGTTGGATCTCATGCGCGACAAACGACAGGTTAAAGTCGAGCATTTCCTCATGAGACCAAACAAATTCACCATGGAGTTCCTCATGTAGGCAGGTGGAGCTTGCAATTTCCCTAGGACTGCAATCTGCTCACATCTAGGTGTCTTCCACGATGCCTGTCGTGACTGAAATATCTATGGGTAATGACCTAGAAGTGTCGTCCATATTTTCTTCCACCCCAAAAGTTTGGATGCTTGTATAGGGTGGGGAAATGATTTCATTTGTGTCAGAGGACAGGACTTGAAGAGGCATCATGTCCGAATCAGATGTCAGACCCCAAAGATGCCAATCCTCCCAATGTTGCTCTCCAAAACTCATGATTTCTCGAATGGCTTTGTTCGTAGATGGGAGTTGATCACATGGATCTAAAGGAGGAGTGGTTATGGGAAGGGAGGTGGTACCATCGGTGATAGTCAACATGACCGAAGATGTGGATGTGGATTGAATGCCTTGGTAGGCAAATTCAACTAGTGATAGTAGCATCTGTTCTTCGAATGTGTCAAGGTCTAAAGGCACCGTTGGGATCCAGGGATTGGTCAATTCATGAGGAATTGATGAAAGTATGTTGACTGATTGTGGAACCTGTAGCAGCTAAAGAGGAAAACAACCCATCAGGGAGGAAGCCTTCAATAGACCGATACTTATACTGACAAAACTGTCAGTTACACCTCCTACTAGGAGTACGGAGCCACTCGGTAATGGTGAATAATCAGGGGTGTAGAAATAAAACTGATCCATGGTAATGACCTTTCCATCCAATGGAAATAGGATGATATGAAAGACAGTGGATATGACAGACGTCATGGCATATATCCAACTATGACCCAACAACAGATTATAGTCAAGTTTCTTGTCTACAACTTCTACGTCCATCGTTACTCTTTTCCCAGCCAAAGTGATGGGAAAACTGGCTAAGTATCCTTTTGGCACAAAGGTGTGGCCGTTGAAAGATTTAAGGGAGTTCGATGACGGGGATAGGGTTGGGGAACCCAGGGCAAGCCAACATGAAGCCGACATGACGCAGGTTGAAGCACCTTTGTTGATGACAGTTCGATGTATACCTTTACCTTTTGAAGTGAAATGCACCTGAAATGCAAGCTGGTGGGAAAGGGGAGGTTTACACTTGTCCATGTCGAAAATAGCAAGCATGAAATCCGTAGGGTCAATACCCTCGATAGCCGAAAGCAAAGCTTTCCTTTGGCTGGGGCATGTTTGTAATACTTCGAGCGCTGACATAGCCGACGGCACTTGCGCCAAATCCTCTATGATGTTGTAGTGTTGGGTGGCATGTGCAGATGTATTGTGCATTGTGCATTGAAGTGTCCCCTTGGGGGGTCGAATTACAAAGTCCTCAACCAACCTTTTGATATGTAGATCATTGGGCGGTGATGGGTTTTGACCTGAGGATGGTTCTACTACCAGAGCTACAAGAGTTCCATAAGATTTGTCTCTTGTGGCTAGTTCTACCGTTTCAAATGTGTAAACAGTAGAACTTCTTTCACCAGCTAAGGATGTTGTGAACTGTCGCTGCCCCCTGACCTGGGTGGCAGTTGGTTGGCAATGAGATTTTGCTGCTATTGAGTAGGAAAAGGATTTCTAAGGACAATAGGTGCCTTACCAAAATTTCTCTTAGCAAGGTACTCTGTGCATTCTTGAAGATGTGGAAAACGCTAGGTTATGTGTTCTTCAAGACAGAGTTTGCACAAATAGTTGGTGCCTTTATCCTTTTCTGCATCAGTAGGTGTAGTGGCCTTCTTTTTCGAGTTGGGATGCTTAGATGACTGCTCCTCAGAAGGAGCGGTCTTGTTCTTATTCTTCTTGTTCTTACCACCAAATTTCTATGTAGACTGAACCTAGTTAACCACAGTGGCAGGAAGAGCAGTCGCTTTGGTAGAGGGGTCCACTGCTAGCTTGGCAATGGAACCACTGAGTTATTTTACAATGACCCCAGAGGTTGCGCCGACAATCTCGTCGGCGTGCGCTCCAGGGTGCTGAGTGGTGGGAGGATTGGGGTTACCAAGAGCATAGGGGATAATGTTGTAGAGAGTGACAGACTGTGAATAAATCAAATCCAAGTGCTAGGCACGACGTATGGATTGGTCTTCTATGATGCACCACCTAAAGCGACATCTCTAGCGATTTGTGGGAGTAACGACTTACAAAACCAATCTGTTAAGAGAAAATTAGGGATGGGAGCTTTGACTAACCTCTGCCTACATCTCCATTCATGGATATGATCGAAGACGTGGGTGGCGGTATCCTAACGAAACAAAGTAAGGAGCTTTGTCCCTGTCTCATAGCAGATAGGTAACTGAAAGTGCTTTAGGAACACGATCGCTAAAGCATCAAAGGCATTCACTAACGTGCATGGTAACTCAATATACCACTTTGCAGCATTTCCAGTGAGGGTGCGAGGAAAAAGATGTAACCGGACACTATCATCCACCATGGTGTTAGAAACACACCAGAGATGGTAGGTGGTGACATGAGTGCCTGGATCCTCCCTTGTTTTTCATCGAACTTAGGAATGTCCATCGGTATTTTATGTAGGATCGGTGACCATTGTAAGTTGTGGTAGATGGGGTCGTTTTTCAACTTGTATAAGTCGGGAATATCCAATGTTGTCAAAAAATGCAAATTGTTGGGTGTCCCTGACTCGGACCATGGTGATGACAGATGACCTGAGGAGCTCTGTGCTCCTCCCATCGTTTGGTTCCCCATGGTGTACATGGGTTGTGTGGTGTAGCAATTGCTTTGTGGTACGGTGTTGTAGAGTGGATTTACATGAGGATTTTGATACTAGGGTATGAAGTTGCCCCCAGTGTAAGCGGTGCCCCCCTGACTCGTCTGATTTTATGAGTAGGGTGCCCCCATGGATTGGGTGGGAATCCCTTGTGGATTTCCAACCGACACAGAACTAACCATATGGCTTTGATTGATAGAGGGAACACTCATTTCAATCAGTGACTGTCCATGCATGCCTGAGAACGGCGAGGGAACTGTGACATTCCCCGCTAGCATGTGCATATTGGGAACCACCCTAGAGAATTGAATCTTGGGGTTGGAACTATACATTGGCGGCCGACCTTGTTGTTGGTAAACTGGAACCACGCCCATAGTGCTGCATTGAGTGTTATATGGAGCACTATATGTGGCACTAGTCAAAGGTATGCTTTGTGGCACCATAGGAGTGGAACCTGGCATCTGCTGGGTTCCACTTATAGAGGGTGTTACGTGAGTTTCCGTACCTAGGACAAACGGGATAGCGGGATTCCACATTACCAGTGTTGTGATGACCGTCGACTGGGGAAGTGGTAGAGGACCAAAAGTGTCTCTATAATTCCACAACCCTTGAGGCATCAACTAGATAGATGGGAAAGCTCCACCTACCGAAGAAGGAACTACAGGTACCACGGGAGCAACGATAGGATCCGACAAATTTGTAAGTGGAGTGTTAAAGTGAGGAAGAAATCCTTCCGTGAAGAAATCCTCCAGAAAACTAGAATCGTCGGTCATCCACACAGATCCCATGTGTGATTTAGGAGACTGATTCCTCAAAGATGAGGAATCCGAGTCAGTGGAACTTGGCGGATCCTCCACAATGAGTGGAGGAAGTCCTAACAATCGTCTGGATTGATGATGAGGGCTGGATGTAGCCATAGTGACTGTTAAGTTTTATCAAATAAATTTTAATGTGATATTCTTTAAAGTCTTGAAAATAATAGCACTCAGGTACCTAAAAAGGAAAAATACACTAAATATGTCAATCAGAAAATAGAGGGAAATTACCTCGTCTAATAAGCACCGATTATTGGAGATGAAACCCAGTCTCTCAATGAATAATAGAGAAATATGGCCAAATGTACAGTTATAGTTACTTTTGAGCTTCACTCGAACCTCAGATTGAGGGGCCAAGTACTCTCATGAAGACGAGCACCCTCCCAAAAATTGAAGACAAAGTAGATCCGCCCATTTTAAGTACTAGGACAGCTTGTCCCAGTCACCTTGTGTAAGTACCTAGAAGTTTTGGCCACTAGAAATACCTCAAATCACAGACATTAATAGGGAGGACATATTTGTAGATAGCGCACTGTGTGGGCAGGATACTTGAGTCCCCGACTCAGTTCCGAAATCCCCGAAGCGACCCCCAATACACAGAATGCCCAAAAGAGTTATAAGAGAAGGCGGGCTACCTTCAATTACAATTCAATTTTGTCTCATATTTCGCTTTGTTGTTACTGGAGTGGTCCTGGTAATATGAGTGCAAAAGTATTTTTCACTTGTTAATGACACTAGTTTTGATTTTCAACCTTGGCCAATTCACTCACATGCTTATCCCACGGTCCTAACCTAGCTAATGTTGGTTTGCTCAAAAAGAGTAATTGATTTATTTTAATGTAAATTTTAGTGTACTTGATTATTTTTCTTTGGTAGGGGTGTTGATGTATGAATATGATGTGACTCTCAATTCGATAAACCATTTAGAACAATGCTCTGATTTTTTTTTTTCAATTTCTTATGCAAACAAGTCTTATTCTACACATGTATCATTTCACATATTCATGGATTCATCAGTGCATCTAAAGCCATTCAACACTTACATAACCGAAAGATTATTTTCTCTATTTTCCCTAACAACTACTGAAAACCAAAATGAAGCAACCTACAACTATTTCAACAGAAGGAACAATATAGTTTATCAACCTTTCTTTAAAAAAAAATGTATTTCGAGAGAGAAAAAATAAAACATTTTCATAAAAATAAATTTTCAAGACACCAAATTTGTTAACATGATACTGTTGCAGATCTTTAGCCCCTAAGACAAGTTCCCCCCCCTTTTGGTCCACAGAATCTTTTGGAAAAAATGGAAATGGGTAACTAACGCTCTATCTCTTTGTAAACAGAGAGTTAGTTTGGCCACTAATGCTCCCTGTGCACAGTCAGAGAGCTTTATAAAGCTCTGCGTAGACTAGCAACCTATGTTAGTGAGGGAAATAGCTCAAACAAAAGGTATTTAGGATCAATTTTTGAAGAGAATGCAAACTTGCAGGATGTAAAAAAATAGATGGTGGATCAAAAAAGGATTTGAAGAAGTGGGAAGCTCTTAGGAGAAAGAGAAGATCTGAGAGGAGTTCGGGTAACCGGGAACTAGATGTATAGTCCCTAGTGGAGTCGCCAATTCTGCTATGGGGGTAAAATGCATGGGATGAAAACTACCCTCAAAGGTCTTCTCGAGACCTTCGACAGACTATAAGATTATCTGCAAAAGCTACCTGTTACACAGCAATTTGTCACCGTTTTTCACCGTCCCTGTCACTTCTCACAGGTCCCGGAATGAGTCCTCCAGTGTGCGGGTGAGGGGTAACAGGGACAGTGAAAAACGATGACAGCCCAGACCGGGTCTAGCAACAATCAAACAATGCTATCACGCAAGTTCCTAATTGCAAATTAAAAGTGGATGATGAGAACCTACTTGGATTCCAACGCTAATATTCGTAGAAGAAACATCTCTCTCGTTCCTTTGCTTCGGCTGGTCACGATCCCCACGATTTCCGTGATTGGACACCTACACATGCAAAGAACAACACAAATACAAGCATAAAATCCAATAGATGCAATTATATATCAGTTAGAAAAGATATAACTCAACATCAATCATTGCAAGAGACAATGAGAGTGGAACCATAATGATAGTCATCTATTATTAATAAATAACAAAGAAGAATACAACCATTGTTCTGACGTTAGATCCTCCTTTGGCTCGGTAGTCAGCTACACAAGTCTTGCAAAGCTTGTTGAGATGAGGAACAAGCCTCTCTCTCTTTGGGTGACAAGAATCTACTTACTTAGATTTTGCCTTATGGGTGCAAAGAAGGCTCTTATAGCTTCAAACTCTTGAACTCCTGGAATTCTCTATCACTATGCTGGAACTGGAACTACTGTAACTAGCTTGCTCAAGGCATAGAGACAAGCTTTTATAGATAGAGAGGAAAGAGATAGGATCAACCACATTATTCATGGGATTGGCTTTATCACTTGGAAACTTCCATGAAAGGTGGCAAACCACTTCCCTACTATGGAGATTCGAAGCCATACCATCCTAGCTCAAAAAATTCAGTTGGTGAATGGGTTGAAGAGAACCTTCGGGAGCTTGTTGGTTAAAAACTTTACTAAATTCGGTTGGCGCGAGTGCGACTCTGAGACAGAGCGCCAATGGCACGCCCTATTTAGAGGATTTCCCTCATTGGCATGGGCAGTGAACTGTGGACCCGCGCTAATGCAAAAAGAGTTGTTTTCATGGGTATTTTGCAGGAGATGTCTTCAGGGCATATGAAGCTCATACTTAGAGGAATATGATGCAAGTGGTTTCAGGTCATGTCACTTCTCACAGGTCCCGGAATGAGTCCTCCAGTGTGCGGGTGAGGGGTAACAGGGACGGTGAAAAACGGTGACAAATTGATGTGTAACAGATGCCCCTAAAGCATGAGGCCTGAGAGAGAGAGAAGGGTGAAATGCTTTACAAGAACATGCGTGACTGAAAACATGGCCGCCGGAGAACTTGCAAAAAGAAGTACAACTGATATCTCAAGTACATGATATATGTGGTATGGGCGCAGCCATCCATAGCAGAGTACATAATAATCTAGATCCAAGGCATGGACACAGCCATCCAGAGAGGATCGATAAATAGACTCAGGCATGGTCGCAGCCATCCAGTGAATGAGTCATGTAATTATCAGAATAATCCACAAATCGCAGCCTGGATTCCAAAAAACAAAATCCAGGGTCTTGCGCTCCATCTCGACCCGAACAGAGTACAATTTCAGGCATGCGAATACATGAGTTGGATTCGAACATGCATGAACATCGTCTGATTACCAGTCAATAATGAAAACTGTTAACAGACGCGAGAGGTACCACCAATAATGACAATGGCCTTCAAGGTACTATAGGTACAATCTACGGCATGCGAATGAGTGAGCTGGCGTCAAACACCCGTAGAATCATTCGATCGGAGGCCAATGATGAAGACCTCGCATCGAACACGAAGAACTTGCCATTAAGGCATGCAAGCTCCAAGGCACCGGAAGGGAGTCTCTAGATTAGCTTCCTGGATAATGAGCTGAAGTCGACAGGACATGACCCTGATCGAAGGTGGGCCATAGTGTTTCCCACATCATCGACACGAGACAAAGGAAGAATATTGTGGTGAATCAGAATTATGTGAAGCATCAGAGGGAGGTTGTAATTCTGCAGAGGTCAACCTCTCTTGAACATATCAACGGCACAATAGTGGACTTGGCAGTATTTGACATCGAATGAGCAGAGGTCATGGTGACAAGGTAGTGAGCAGATGAGAGGTCAAACAGGATAACCCAAACCCACGGAGGCTGGTGTAAAAATGAGATGATATTTTCCCACCCAGACACGAATGCAGACAAGTGCCATGTTCAAGAGCGACATATTGCCGACACGACAATAATTATGGATCCTTTTTCCCCACCATTTTTGGCGAGTACCCCAGTTATTTTTATCAACAAGCTTGATGGGGATAGCATATGCTTGTGAGCGTCATTTCGACGGGATCCGATGTCATCAGGTTTTAACGAGCCTGACAAAGGAAGAACTCGACGCCTTTTCATGTTTAGAGAGTTTGAAAAGACAGCAAAAAAGTGAACTCCAGGGGGGGTCCTTTTTCGTAAAGTTGTGTCTCGCGAGCCCAAAAAAGTATAAAACAATGCTCGAAAGAACCGCCTGATCATTACGATCGAGGAGTAATTTTCATATGTAGTGACATTGACCTGAAAAAGTAAAAAAGCGATCGATATGATGTCATTTCGTAACCATTAACGAGCCTGAAATGACAAAGACCCGACAATCTTTTGTTTTTTACACGGTCGGAAAAGAGTTTAAAGACGATCGCCTCTTATTTCCATTTAACGAGTCAAGAGGGAACTCGGCAATCTTTTCGTCTTTAAACGGTCAGAAAAGAGCTAAAAGTAGACCTCCATTTTTATTCTCTTTAACGAGTCAAAAAGGGAAAATACTCGGCAATCTTTTCATATTTTACGAGTCAGAAAAGAGCTTAAAGGTGACTCATCCTAGAGGAACGAGTGGTATAAAGGGTAGCAACTGGTTCTGGCAATGGTGGAACTGCTCAAAACATGTAATGGTCAAGAGGCTGGCTAATAAAACCACTCATCGCTGCGGTTCCTCAGGAAAGGAAAAACAACCAAGTGAAAGCATATGATCAGCCAAAGAGATGGCGGCGATGGAATGAAAACAACCAAGGCTCATCTAGCATAATTCAGCGGATAAAAATGGCAATCACGAGATGTAAATCGAGTATGGGTTCATTTTTACACAAGCTTGAACCATGGAGAACTTTGCTTGGATTCGGTTTCATGTTTACACAAGCTTGAAACGAAAAACTATGCTTTTTATGAGTTCGCATGCCCCCAGGCATAATGACGCAAAACGAGGTACATGCCCCCCAAGCTTCATTGCATTGAACGAGGTGGATGGAATGAAGGTTCACTTTCGAGATCTTGGAAAGACTCGACTTGGATTTTATGAGATTTTAATTAAAGACTCGATTTGGAAAGGGAGTTGTTTCATTTTTTTAATGAGGTTGACACAGTAAAAGAACTATCCTCATAACCTGTGTTTCATTTTTTTAACAAGCTTGACACAAGATCAGGAACTATGCTCAACTCTTTGTTTCATTTTTTAACAAGCTTGACACAAGACAAGGAACTATGCTCCACCCAAACCTAGTTTCATTTTTTAAGGAGCTTGACACAGGACAACGAACTATGCTCCGACCAAACCGAGTTTCATTTTTTAAGGAGCTTGACACCGGAAAGGAACTATGCTCCACCCGAACTTCATCATAATGAATAGAAAGTCGGGGCTTCCAAGATTGCCACTCCTGGTGGAAGCAAAACATCTTGGAAGTCAGGGCCCAATGCCCCCAGGACACTATGCACGATGGCGGCATCACTGGATCCAGGCATGGGATAGGTGGCCACGTAGTTGGTCTGTGGTGGGGTAGATGCAACTAGTGGATGAAAACTAGGAGGGGACGACAATGGCGCAGGAGGCATCGGGGGACTAACAAATGACACTTGATCGATAGTCACAATTCTTCCATCGTGCGGAAAGCAAACCACACGGAAAAGCGAAGAAACGAGTGCCCCCATGGCATAAACATAGTCATGACCAAGGAGAAGACTAAAGTCTAAAATACCTTGGGTAACCAAGACGTCTATATAGACGGTTTTGCCTCCCAAAGTAATAGGGAACTTCGGGAGAACTCCTAGAGATGGACAGGCTCCTGCGTCGAAGGCCAACAGATTCTGAGTGACTGGCCCAAGTTGCGGGGAACCTAAAGCTTGTCAAGTAGTGTACGGCATAAGATTGACAGACGCCCCTTCATAAAAAGCAGTGCCAGGTACTGCCTTAGCACAAGCATGTACTGTGATCTGGAAAGGCATATGGGATGGAAGGCGACCGGCGATCAGGCGATTCCAATCAAAGGAAGCGACCAAACTACTTGGTGGGGGAATCGTATGATTGCCCCCATGTGCTAAAGGAACCGAAGGAGAACCTTCGGGAGCAGCTGGGTTAGGAGAGTCATTTCGGGACCCAGGAGAATCTGAAGAGATGAGAATAACATGGGCGTGATGCTCTTCCGAAACAGAGTGATCGACGGGTGGTGAACTCGAATCAACACTCTTTCCGACCAATGGTTGGTCTGGAACAGGCTGGGCATAGCCAGGTTCAGGGAGAGGAGGTTAGACAAGAGAAGAATATGAATCAATCTCTTTGTCAGCAGGGGAACGATCTGCGGCTACAGAGAGACGTTGATAACCAGCGGGAAGTTGGGGTGAAGGAGCTGTAAGACTTTCCAAGACAATGGAGGCTTTATCCATGAGTGGACAAAGGTGAAGGGGATGATTGCCTTCACAAAGTCGACAGGGGATTCGAATCTTCCCTTTTCCCTTACTATTCCCAACTGATAAGGTAGCATTGCCGTGAGTTTCAGAGGACGATGAGGGGCGGGCTGGAGCATGAGACCATACTTCTAAGACCCTAGGGATGCCAGGACAATCATGAAGAAGATGGTCCTCCTTGCATAATCGACAAGGAAACTTGACCTTCCGCGGAGGAGCGGAAGGGGGCCCGACTTCAGGTGTACTCGAGGGGGTAGCTACACTTGTAACCTCTCCCTTAGGAGCCTTCTTCTTCTTCTTCTTCTTCTTCTTAGCCACCTGGTTACTCGAATCTAGACTTTCACCAGGTGAAGTAGAAGATGAGGACGTAGAAGTGGGCATAGAAGGGGAGAGATCCACCTTAGAATCAACATGATGTTGTTCAGGTGGAGGGACGGATTGACTAGAAGGTGAGATGGCAGGGACCAAAGAGGTTGAGAACAACCAAACCGGAAACCCAACAGTTAACCCTGGGAGGGACAACGTTGCCATATAAGGAGCACCAACATTCCCGAGAGGAGGGAAATGGCCAGGATTCCCGTCAGGAGGGATACTTGGGTTGGTGAACCCTGGAAAAGTTGCCATCAAGAACGAAAAAGAAACCTAGGTGAACGAGATCTAACCAGGTAAATGTGAACATGGCCAAATAAATTTTAAGACAAAGGAACTGAACTTGACCTTTTCATGTTTTAAGAGTCGAGAAAAGGACAAAAAGGTGACTCTAGTCGCCTTCGAATGTTTCGTGAGCCTGAAGTGACAAGTGCTCAAGTGAGCCTTTTCTTTTAAGGAGTCCGAAAAGGATCAAAAGTGACTACTCTGGAGAAACTAGGCAAGGGTTTACCAAGCAAATCCGTAAAACTGCATATACACCTTGGCAATCATATGAAAACCAAGGACTTTCCGTACGGCAATCAATCTTCCCAAATGTTGTGTTCGATGCGTTACGGCTTGTAAGGCGGTAGACACGGCTTCCTGTGGATAAAGGATGACAACCTAGTGGGGTCTCCCCATATACTCGACGGTACGTGGGAGCTCAAGTCCGTGCTAGACCACTTGTTGCGTCACGAAAGGAGGAATCACCCAACCTTAAGTGAAACAAAAGTGACTAGGTTTAACGACGCCGGAGCACGTCTCTAGCCTAGACCTCTAAACAGTGAGCATTATGTTCCAATGCATTTTTAAGTTCATTCAGTTCATTTTACGGTTGATCTTTGATTAGGTTTCGATTTCCAGGTCCTACCGTATGTAATCTCTCACAATTCCCTAAATGCAAACTATATGCCAAAATATATCATTTCGTTCAATGAATGCTAACTACGACAGGGTTGAGAGCTTTCACACAAACAAAAATTACCATAAAACAATCAACAATAACTCTAATGCAGCTAATGGAAATTAACAAAACTTTTCTCTAAAGTTACTAATCGCTAATAACAACGAAAAGCTTTATTTTCCATTAACTAATGCAAAGCAAAAGAGATTGTTTGTTTCTTTTTTATGGCAAAATGCACTAAACAAATTTTCAGAAACAATAACAAAGAGTAAAAAGACAAATTTCACTCAATGAAAATAGAATCAAGTCCATAAATACCAAGGCAGTCCTTCAGAATGAAGAGAAGATCTCAAAGACCTCAATGGGCCATGTAATCTAAGCCCAAAACGAAGCCAAGCGAAATCCAAGCGAAAAGAAGAGGATCACTCGAATAACGCAATAAAAAGTTTAACAATCACTAAACAAGTGCAAAAGAGTAACCAAAAAGTTGACTGGACCAACAGAAGACCAAAACTCCTAAGGAAGGCTCGATGCACAAAGCCACTAGATGCCCTAGGGCTAAAACGTGAAATTGATGGAAAATGGCAAACACCCAAAGTATGCAAATGTAATCTATGCACACTTTTCATTCATGTCCTGAAAATGAGAATTCTAATTATGCAAGTGTGATCTATGCAAGAGAATTCTCAAACACAATATGATTGTAATCTAAGAATCAATCAAGTGCAAATCAAGAAAAATGGGTGAGAGTCCCAAAGATCATAAAATAAAAACACTCAAAGCCGATTAACACTCATACACAATTTAGCCCCAGTGCAATGGCGCAGGATGAGGTACAAGCCTCTCTCTCTTTGGGTGACAAGAATCTCCTTACTTAGATTTGGCCTTATGGGTGCAAAGAAGGCTCTTGCAGCTTCAAACTCTTGAACTCCTGGAATTCTCTATCACTATGCTGGAATTGGAACTACTGACTAGAACTACTGTAACTAGCTTGCTCAAGGCATAGAGACAAGCTTTTATAGATAGAGAGGAAAGAGATAGGATCAACCACATTATTCATGGGATTGGCTTTATCACTTGGAAACTTCCATGAAAGGTGGCAAACCACTTCCCTACTATGGAGATTCGAAGCCAAACCATCCTAGCTCAACATAGATTCAGTTGGTGAATGGGTTGAAGAGAACCTTCGGGAGCTTGTTGGTTAAAAAATTTACTCAATTCGGTTGGCGCGAGTGCGACTCTGAGACAGAGCGCCAATGCACACCCTATTTAGAGGATTTCCCTCATTGGCACGGGCAGTGAACTGTGGACCCGCGCTAATGCAAAAAGAGCTGTTTTCATGGGTATTTTGCAGGAGATGTCTTCAGGGCATATGAAGCTCATACTTAGAGGAATATGATGCAAGTGGTTTCAGGTCATGTCACTTCTCACAGGTCCCGGAATGAGTCCTCCAGTGTGCGGGTGAGGGGTAATAGGGACGGTGAAAAACAGTGACAAATTGCTGTGTAACACTACTAGTTACACACATATTCATCTATCAAACATAAATTGATAGGGTATGGAAAGAGGATCACCTTCGGTTCCTTCTGGATTTGCTTGGGGATCTCTATGCAGCAAGAAGAACTCCTTCAAGGCTGCTCCAAGACAATTCCTGCACAAAGGATAAGGCAAACCAATCACAGCATACACTTCTGAAAACTAATGTAAGAATCCCTAACAAACATGTATTAATGTATAACTTAACTACTCAACTCGACAAGCATCATAATGAACAATATCACTGACACTTTGGAGTAGGGAACAGAACTACAGTTCTATATTCAGAATGGATGAGTGATTACAACAATTCGTTGTATCAATCTTCCTTACCACTTCTTCCTCTCTCTCTCTCCCTATTTTAGCTAACTTCTTCAAGAATATGATAGTTCACAACATCTCTATGGGCTATCCTTCCAAATGCTCTGACCCTTTTGCAATGGCCTTCTCGCTACTTATGTAGCAATCGAATTAGGGCTATCAAGCTCCACCTAGAGTTCATTAGGGCAAAAACCATGAACCTGCCCTGTTTATAAGATTTTTCCCATTTGCCTTCATTCTCAGAATGGAATTTCTCCAAATATCTTGATTTTTGGAGTTTCCTTTCTTTTCTTGCACAAATATAGGGATTTAATATCTAGATATTTATGAGCAGATTCGTTGGCATGACCTTCTGACCATCACTTATGTTCACTAACGCTCCCCCTGGTCTAACAACATGACTTAGCAGGGTGACTAGCACTCCTTTATGCTTGGTAACAAGCTTTATAAAGCAGGTTGTCAGTGTATAGAGAGTGTTAGTGTGGATTCTGGGCTTACAATTGTGGTCATTGTTTTAGTCATCTTGTCTTTCACCTCTGAGTTGATTTGGAGGTCAATTTTTCCTATAACAACTTCTTCACCAGAAGCTGTGTATGTCCTTTTGTGTTGTGTGTTCCTAGCCGAGTGGGGTGTTATGCTCCTATACCAATAGGTATTATATTTCATGATTGACTTGATTAGCTCTGCAATATGCACATACCTTTTCTTGTTGCAAAGGTTTTCCATATTCTCAAATCAAAAAATTTTAAAAATGTAAAGAGGGTGTACCCTAAAAGAAAAATCAAAGGGTGAAAAGATAAATGGTCAAAAGAAAAAATGAAAGGAAATGAACCCCAAACAGAAAAGACTAGGAAAGTGTGCAAGTCCAAATTCCACTACTATTTCACTTTTTCTGTAAATAAAACATCATGTACAGCTTGTTGAATTTTCTACCACAATTGATGAGTGGCCAAATAGTTTAATCCTGGCTAGTTCATGTTTGAATTTTCTATTTTAGAGATAGAGAATAAAAATATGTCCAAATTGTTTAATCTTGGCAGATAAATAGATAGGTAGAGAAGCTAAGGAGCTCAACTATTTAATTTGAGCCCTTGGAAGAAATAAATGCAGGTTTAGATAAGCTTATCATGCAAAGAAAAGAAAATTGATGAGGGTTTGCCAGTCTAAGTGCACCCATGGAAAAAGAAGAAAAAATGTTAGGTACAGTAGGCCGGGTAGGCAGTTTTGATGTTGCAGAAAGAGACTTGTGATTGATTTTGTCTCTCAGAATGATAATCTTACCTTTATCACAGGTACTATGGCAGTTTTATATTTTTTGGAGCAACTCAAGCAAAGCATGACTAATCTCCCTTCATACTTTTTCCCCTAAATCACTTACCAATCTCCCCCAAGGTATTAAGATCTGCTTAATATCCTTAAATACACTCATTCCCTTTTTCATCAGATACCTGAGTAAAACCCCATTTTTACTTAGGGAAATGTCCTCATTTCTTGAATAAACCCCTATGTTTCCCTTTTATCCTAAGTTCTCAAACATTTTGACTTAGCGCTTTTTCATTATATTTCTCATATTACCTATTAATATTATTTTATAACTCCCTATACTTGTTCCCCTTTCTCGTATGGTATAAATCTATAATAAAAACCCCAATTATTAATATTTCTCGTCCTCGGTTATATAACCATATTCACTATTTTTAAGGGGATTAATACATCCATTTGGGATTTATTAATAACCCGTCATGTGCCATCCAAAGGTTTAATTAACATTTGGTTAATTAATAACCTAACTTAAAATAAACCCTGACAACCAATGATATCGCGCCCGAAAACATAAGAAACGTGGTTTAAATTACATAGGTCCCACCGCTTAATGTACATGCCATCTCAGGAGAGCGCCCATCGTCCGATCTTAGCCCTCGCATCTGACGGCTGCAAATCATTTCGTGACCCCCTCCACTGCTACACTTTAACGTCTGGAGAATTGGAGGTATCACCGCCTGTACCAGGACGTCTGTCACACTCCTGCGCTACTCATAGCCCCCCCGTCCAAAACCACTTTAGGCCATAAGCGGTCCGAGGTAAACCACTTACCTCCCTCCCGTTGACTATCTGCCACGTCGCTACCACGTCAAATTTTCGTACCCTCTGCTACGTGACAAGTTGTCCCGTCATGTTGACGATATCTGCTCAATAAATGCCAAAAATACCCGCCAAACCAATTTTCGTTAAATACACAATAAAATGTCATTTTCGCCGCTATTTTCTACAAACTGTGCTCCATGCAAAGTATGTCCACTCGACTATTTGAGTAGTTCGCCCGTCACCCGACTAAGAAACTCTAGCGTCGTGCTCGGCAGTCTGCCATTTCGACCTACAAATTCGTATTTTTACCTCCGCAATCCATGTATTTATCCGTTTCTACCCTGCAAACCTGCAATTTCACTTTTCCACTGAAAATTCTACCTGGGAAAACCAATCTCAAGTTGAGAACAGTTTGTTTAATCCAAATTTTCCACAACACTCCCAAATTCCAGTTTGAAAACACAAGAACCAAACATGGAAGCCCCCACAGCCCTAAATGTCATGCCTATGAATGCACCTCATAAAGACTTGAACTATCTACCTTTGGCCGAGAGAGATTTCCAAATAAATGACCTATCTAGTGACATGAATCATCTTCAGAACTTCTGCCAAAATAGAGATATTCATCAAAGCAACTCTGACATTTCTGGACTGTGGGAATCAAACCTTCCCATGTACTTCCTTCCCTCAGTCCATGATTTTCCAAACATCATTCACCAATGCTGTGCCAACTATGACCCTGTTCATAGGGCAGTTATGTCTCCTTCAAAAACTGTCCTGTTTTCCATAACTGTTGAATCCATCAATAAAATGCTACACTTCCATTCCACTGAGCCTCTTGCCCCTATTTCCATGGGATTTTTACTTGAAAAAGCTTCTCAATTTCCCACCTCAGAGATAACCCATATTGCTCAGATTTTCATGTCACCAAAGCACCAACCTACAGGCCCTCTTCCTTATCTGCATGCTTTTTTCACTAAAACTAGTAGGCTTATTTTTGACATGATATCCTCAGTCTTGGGATTTAGATCCAGTAAATATGTGGACCCTGGTTCTATTATCAATATTTACTCCAGGACAACCCCCTATTGTCAAGTATGAATATGCCACCTTTATTGCCAACAAAATCCATAATTAGTTTATAAATTTGGATAAAGAAGGAGTCTTCAAATACACATCTTTTATATACCATCTGTTGTTATATTATCAGCTAGACAACTTTCCATTTCCCATCAGGAAATTAGACTCAAAGGGAAATTGAAGGTCTGTGATCTTTTGGAGCTCAGTCTTCCACAATACCCATGAGTGCCCTTATACTTATATTGAATTCATTGATTTATTTGTACACCCACCCTCCATTTCGTTGATAGGAGTTCCTCCTCCTAGGATCACTGGGGATATGAGGAAGATTTTACAGCTTTCCAAACAATACATAATAGGTGACTGGTACTCCTACCAAAATCACACAGAGATCAGAATATATGGGTGTGAAATTTGCCCTTTTAAGTTGCCCAAATATGTGCCCATGAGGTTATTTTCATTAGAATACCTCAGGCAAATCATCAATGCAGACTTTACCCACTTTTGTAATGTAAAGAAGAAGGCTCAGCTGAGAATCAAAAACCAGTTAGGGCCTTACGTTATCCATGATAGGGAAGCATGGAAATATGCAGAACAAATCTTAGAAGACCATCTCATATTGAAAACGAGTTTTGGGTGCGTGCCATATGACCCATGTAGTTTCATAAGTGACAGGAGGGTAAGATACAGGCTATCAGTGTATGTTCATCATAGGATCCCAGAAATTAAACAGTATGCAAATCAGGAAGAATGGGTAGAAGGGACCTTAATAGAAGAAATTACTGAATAGGAGAAGATGGAAAAAGTTATGAAAAATCTTGAAAAAACCCTTGACCTGGACTCTTTTGGACAGGTATCTTTCAGGCTTCCTCAACAGTCAGGAGTTGGAACATCCTTTGCTGGAACTTCTTAGTAGCCTGCACAGAAAACCAACACATTATTCATAGGGACTTCAAAGGGCAAAGAGGTGGAAACTACAGAACAGCCAATAATGAGAGATCAGCTAGGGGGGTCCAAAGAACAGGAACAAGTACAAATTCCTCTAGCCCAAACCAAAGCACCTGAAATTCCAGCACTGCAAACCCCTCTAAATGAGGAAAGAAGCAAGAAAAGAGACAGAGAAGAGGCCACACCTATTAGTGGACCTGCTGAACAAAAGAGACAAAGGCTGAATCCCCTGTTAGAGGAGGAAATTATTGAAGAAGCGACAGACAGTCCAAGAGGTGAGAGGGTGGTCAGCCAGCAGACTTCCCCAGTAGTAGATACATCAACTAGCTCACATAGGCAAGAGCTAGAAAGGAAACACAGTGTTGAAGTATCATCTACCAGGCCACAAAGAAAACAACCCACTGACATCAAATGGACCTTCACAGAAATTAAGGCCAAAAATGATCCGGCGAGGATTTAGATGTACAATCAATACTTGAAAATGGCCCCTTCAAACCAGCAAAGGTTAATGTCTGCCTATGACATTAAAGAAGGAAAAATGATTATGAGTTATTTTAAGCCAAAGGTGCAACAACCCCAGTTGGCAGCAGATTATATCAGAACAAACTTGGAGGTCCTAGCCAAAGACAATCATCCATTGGACCAAATTAAACTCCACAAACAGACTGGGGAAATGGTGTATTCTACACTGGCTAACAAAGCAATGCTGGCCCACCAGTTGCAAAGCTCCTTGGACAACACAACAGCTCAGTTGAATTGGGAGAAAGCTTCTTCTCTGGCCAAAGATAACAAAATCAAATCCTTAGAAGAGATCATTATGGAATTGGGACATGACCCCAAAGATGTCAAAGACATAAAGGCATTAATCAAGAAGAAGGAAGAGGACATTACTGCCCTAAGGAAATAGTTGAAGCTACCTCATTCAAGGCACCCTCAGACTACAGAAATTATAGAGCAGAAATCAAAAGAAGACATGAATAATCTGCTCATGAAACTCAATGAAAGATTAACTGATATAGAGTAGGCGCTGAAAAAAGCATTAAAAGAGAAGCAGGGAGAGTCGACCTCCCAACAACCTGAGGTAATCCCAATAGTCACTACTGTAGCCCCCTCAACAATTGCATCAGCATCAGCTCCAAATGTCCCAACACCTACAACAGAAGTAATTACAGGTACAGAAACAGTAGCAACAACACCAGGCAACAGTACAAGTATGAGCATAGAGGAATTAATAAAGGCCATGGAAGAATTGAGACTCCAAGTGTTAGAGCTGAAGCAAGTAAAGGAAAAATTGGCAAAGGTGGAAAAAAGTTATGATAAATCCAAAATAAGTGTGGAAGAGAAATAAGAGAGGTTAAAGCTTTAGAGAATAAAGTGAGAACATTAGAGAAGGATCTCACTATGGATAAGCCTCTGGCAGAAATCAAAGGAATTCTTTGGACCAACATCAATCGATCCCTAAGTAATGTTTTGCCATCTATCCAAGTAGTTTATGAGCAGATTGATTTGGTGAATGCAGCACATGGTGAAATCCAAAAAGCAAGAGCTTTACTAGGACAAATGCCTGATCAGGCCAACCGGCTCATACATTTTTTGAATTACAGAAATAGAGAACAGCTGGAATAACTTGGCATCCCAGACAGGAGAGGCACCATTTTGGATATTGAAATATTTCTAAAAAAGAGGACTTTAATGCGGAATTTGGAAAAAAGATGCCAGGATATGCAAGTAGAAATTAAATCTTTCATGCAAAGGTTTACAATTTTGCATGATAAAGGGCTACCAAGTCTTTTAGGAAATAATGACTGGCTTATGAAACACACAGATTATGTACATAAGTTGAACACATATGCTGTTGATCAAGTTAATTCATCAACAAATGCTACAGGAGTAAAAGCACTCCCCACAGGCCAAAGTCTCTATGATAACTTAGAAAATTTATTTTATATTGAGCATGAGGTAAAACATCTATTTCAGCTCTAGCCTAATTTTATCAGATATACAAAAGCTGATGAAACCCTGAGGAAACTTCAGAGGCATAAATTTCCAGATCAACAATGGTGGGAAGACATGTTGGGAATTTTGTAAATTTCTCTTGGATAAAGTGGAGATTTCGGGCTATTTTTCCATGATAAGACAAACAGAGATAAATAAGGCTCAAGCGGGTCAAAGTATATTTGATCAGGGTTAAAGAATGTCCGGCAATGATGGAATAACCAGCACAGGGTATCAGTGGAAGACAGTTGTAAACCGACTCACATAACCTACCTTCGGTACATCCAATAAAGAAGGAACGGCTAGCACAGTGTCAATTTATTGTTTCCCTATTTTCGAGACCATTTGTCTCTATATTTTTCTAAAAAAAGGGGTTATTCATCACTAGATATTATCTCCATCAGATACTTTGTAAGATATTTTGATATTTTGTATAAATACCCCCCCAAACGAAGTATTTGGGGTTGGTTGGTGTATATTCATAGTTTTTGGCTGTAATACTGAAATTTTGGAATAAAAAGGTTGTTGAAACCATTTGTTGTCTGGCTTACTGAATGAGGATTTAATGCAGAAGACTTGTCACAGAATTCTTGAAATTAAACTTCGGATCACATCTCTTTTTTTACAGTTTTCATGTTTATTATATCATATGTGTTTCATAATCTAAATAGTAAAGAAAAAGATTAATTCAGAATTTTCTTGATTGCACTCTGTTTTCAATCTTTGTTATTCTATGTGTTTTCTTCAGAATTAGTATAAGCAGTGAATTCTTAATTTCTCCTGTTTCCTGGTTCTTTCATATTGACTATTTGCTAAGGAATTATTAATTGCTCCTTAACAGTAATTATCCATTTTCCCTCTCTCAATATGTTGAAGGATTCTTAATTGCCTTTCAGCCATTTGAGTTCATTCCATCTAATTTCAGCCCGAATTTGTTCCATGTTTGACTACCTTGCTCTGTGATACCATCTTCTGTTAGGAAGCCTAATCCAGAAAGCTACCTTCTTTAACTCCATCATGCCCAATGGACTGAACTATTCAGTTTGCCTCACTATTCTATTGAATTCCACCATCCAAACAGAAAACAAAACCCTTGAACTTTATAACTAGCCTAACACATTATAAAACAATGCTAAATCATAAAGAGAGAGCTCTCTCTAGATGCAGATTGGCTAGAATATGTATCTAAAAGATTGGTCTGTGGTTACCTCGGTCGTATTCCCTTTCTTACAACTCTGGGGAACAACCTGAGTGATAACATCACTGGCGACTCCACTGGGGAATAACTAATTTGCTTGTTACTACTATCTACTTCATAAGCTATAGATGGAGCCTGAAGTTAGCCAGGTAGCCTTTGAAACTACCTTTGCTTTGCATTTGCAGAAGTAAATAAATGTTGCTTCAGTCTATCTCTAGTCTAGTTTATGTTTCGAACAGTTGTTTCAAATTCTTGATTAGTTCCTTTTCTCAAAAATACTTTTAGGAAAGCTTCAAAGTTCCAATATCTAAAACATTCCTAGAAGAGACTATCAAAGTTGTAGTGTTAAATTATTCCAAGAAAAAACCAAAAAATACAACCTAGAAACTGGCTCCAAAGAAGATCGGTTACACTAGATCAAAATCGGACCCTAATCCTCCACCTGTCTTTGAAAATCCTAATCTGATTCCTAAGATCCTTAGAAGATAGGAGAGCCAACAGAGTTTTGCTAATTCGCACCCTGACAATCATTTGCAGAACCCTATCCAATCTGAGCTTGCCTCTGGGAAAACACCAAATCTTTCTGTTATTGCTGCACCTTCTTCAAGTTCTCCATCAGCACCCCAAACCATTCTTCCCACTCCTCTATCTGCAACATACCTTCCCACTGTTATCCTTGCTCTACCAGTTGTCACATTTATATCTGCAAACATGGCAAACCGATATGCTCCCCTGCAATTACCTGCAAATCCAGGGGCCATGCCACAAGACTATCAAGGTAAAATCACCTATTTTGATGGTACTGGCACTTACATAGCTCAACAACATACAAAGAAAATGACAGATTATTTTGAAAATTATGAGATTGATGATGATGATACCAGAATGAAAGTATTTGTTCAAAGTTTAACTAGAGATATTAGAACATGGTTTAGATCCCTCCCTGTAAACAGTATCAATGACCCACAGGCTCTTTATCAGACCTTCTTGAATAGATGGGAGAAGAAGAAAGATCCTCTCCACATTTTATCAGAATATGAAGGCTTAAAGAGAGGTACCCAAGAAACTGTTCAAGACTACTGTACCAGATTTAATAATGTCTATAATGCTATTCCTCAAAATCTCAGACCTCCTCTAGATTTGGCCTTGATCAAATTCCCTGATGCTTTTGACTCTGATATGGCATACCAACTTAGGGAAAGAGCTCCTCGAGACTTAGAGGAGATGCAAATCATAGCTATCAGCGTTGAGGCCAACCTCATTTCTAAACGAGCTCGGGCCAGAGCTAAAAGGAGGATACCCATTAAAGAAGAACCTTCTACCTTTGAACAAAAATTAGATGTTATTATTAAAGGAATGGATAGACTTGGTGATAGAGTAGAAACAATTGAGAGGAAATCCTCTTAGGATGGTCAACCAAGCAATATTGGGAGAAATCCAAATTTTAGAAAAAACCAAAACCCTAATACTGGAAAGGCTGGGCCTGACCAAAACATTAGGCCCCCATTCCAAGAAAATTATGCAGAAGCCTCAACTTCTGATCAACCAACAGAGGATACTCAAATTAACTTAATGGACCCCAACAATGAACAATAAGTCTTCTTGACTCAAGATGACCAAGAAGCTCACACTCTCAAACAATTCCAAACTCAACCAAGTGAATAATTTGATTTTAGGGAGGGATATGATACAACCATTTACGAAGTTCACAAGCAATACAATTTGAGGAGCGGAAGAATAGATGTCCCTGAGGCCAAAAAACAGAAAGAAACCAAGCAGCCTAACAAGGCTAAGGTCAATAACACACCTGTACAAAACCTTCTCAGGACAACTCCTAACCCAAATAATCCAAAAGTTGAAGATGTGTCAGAAAATCAACAACCTAACAAACAAACTTCCACTTCCACTCCTCCCAAAAGAAAGGAGGAAGAACCTCCAGAAATTGAAGTAAAATAAACTTCAGCTCATCACACCACTCCTGAAAAAGACAAAAACATTGAAAATATAGCAGAAAAAGATAATCTCACTGTCCAAAATAGAAAAATTCAAACTAAAAAACCTTTCAATCTTGAGACTGAAATAGGAAAATTAAAGGTAGCCATTCCATTGATAGAATTGGATAAACATGATGTCTACAGAAATCAAATTAGTAGATCACTTCAAATTTCAGAGAACAAAGATTCAGTAAATCTCTTTGATGACCAGCCCAAGTTCATTTTTTGGCCCTGAGGTAAACGAAAAATCAGTAGATGGAGGGGTCCCTCCTTTCTATGTAAGTTTGAACATACATGATAAAATAATTCATAATGCCATGTTTGATTCTGGTGTTTCTCATAACCTAATGCCTAAATTTGTAATGGAGAAGTTGGACCTAGATATTACCAGGCCATACAAAGACTTGTTCTCTTTTGACTCAAGCCAGGTCAGATGTCTAGGATTGATCAAAGATTTATGTGTATCATTAGTTCAATACCCTGCCAAGACCATTTTAATGGACATAGTGGTAGCTGATATTCCACCAAAATATGGCATGTTGTTGTCTAGATCTTGGGGTGCAAAGCTCCAAGGATATTTACAGTTGGACATGTCCTATGCTACTATTTCAGTATTTGGTCAACCAAAGAGATTGTACCAAGAAACTTTAATGAAATATGTGGTAAGTAGTCACGAAAAACCCCAGAATTTTCCCATCTACTCCATGCACTCTGACATGGACTCCTTCATTCTATACAATGTTGAAGTTATTCCTCCAACTGATGTCATGGTTTTGACATTAGAAAAAAGAGAAGTTATAAATGAAAAATATAGTGTTCAAATTCAAGAAATTTCTGAGAACAATGATATAACAGACACTCAAGAGAAACCAGATGAAACCGAAAAACCAGTTTTTCCTAGTAAACAAATTTCTGAGACTCCCATTTCTAATTATGAACATGAGATCCTGTGGTACTTAGAATTTGATGGTTCAGTCAATAAATTAGGGGTAGGTGTAGGCATTTGGGTACACAATCTACAAAATGATCATGCTGAAGGGCACGCTTACAGATTAAATTTTAGATGCACCAATAATATGGTTGAATATGAAGCCCTCTTGCTAGGACTTAAATTGATCAAAAGTTTAGGGGCAATCATGGTATTAGTTTTGGGAGAATCTTATTTAGTCATTCAACAAATAAAAGGAAACTTCTTCACAAATGATCCCATATTAAGATCTTACAGAGAAACAACAATTGAGATCCTTAATACATTTCTGGAAACGCAGCTTGCCAAAATTCCAAGAAAACATAATTTGCATGCTCACAGCTTAGCAACATTTGCCAGCACTTGTAAATTGCCATTTTAACTCAACCATCAGTTTACAACTGAAATTAGACATAGACCAGCCATACCTGACAATGTAAAAAACTGGCAAGTGTTTGATAATGATACTCATATTAACAATTTCTTGACCATAAAAGAGGAATTTTCTAGCACTAATATAGACACGGACACTGTTAGTGAGGTTGATCCAATAGATAAAATTGAAACAGACATTACAACAGAAAGTGAAACTCAAATTCTTCACCCAACAAAATTTACCCATAAAAAGTTGTAAGAGCTTAAAGAAGTAGACATCAATGAGATTATTGGAGGGGAATTTGAAGTTATTAATTTAAAAGACAATTATTTGCCCATAGGATTGACTCCTTTGGAAGACTTCTTTGATTCTAGTGATATCCAAAAGAAACCTAAGACACAGCCTCTAAATGCAGACATTGAAGACTGTAACATAGGAACTGAAGAACATCCGAAAATGATCAAATTATCCAAAACTTTGCCCCCTGATCAAAAACTGAAATATGTTGAACTCCTCAAAGAATTCGAGGATTTTTTTGCCTGGAGCTATGAAGATCTGAAATCTTATGACACCTCTGTAATTCAACATACAATACCCCTTAAGGAAAATAAAAACCATTCAAGCAAAAACTCAGAAGAGTTAACCCTGTACTACTCCCCCTAATTGAAAAAGAATGTAGGAAGCAGGGATAATTGCTCCCATCAGGTTTTCAGAGTGGGTGTCTAATTTAGTACCCACTAGGAAGAAAATAAGAGAAATCAGATTGTGTGTCGATTTAACGAATGTAAATAATGTTTCTTTAAAATACCACTACCCCTTACCTAAGATGGACCACATTTTACAAAGGGTAGTAGGTGCCTCTAGGATTTCACTATTAGATGGGTTCTTAGGCTTTAACCAGATTCTAGTCCACCTTGATGACCAGGAAAAAACTGCTTTTACAACACCATGGGGAACATTCAAATATGTTAAAATGCCATTTGGACTTAAGAATGAAGGGGAAACCTTCCAATGAGCAATGGACATAGCTTTTGCAAAAGAAATTCATGATTTTCTGGTCATATCTCTAGATGATCTTACTGTGTTTTTTAAATCAGATCAGCGACATTTAGATCATTTGAGACAAGTCTTTTTAAAATGAAAACAGCATGGTATTTCCTTAAACCCTAAAAAGTCATTGTTCGGTCTAGAGGAAGGCAAACTATTAGGCCATATAATCTCTCAAGATGGCATCAAAATTGATCCTGATAGAATAGAGGCCATTCTACAAATACCTCACCCCAGAAATGTCAAAAGAACTTCAAGCTTTCCTAGGAAAAATTAATTTTTTAAGAAGATTAATTCCTAATCTGGCTGCATTAATTAGATTTATGAACAACATGTTGAAAAAGGATTCAAAGGTTAAATGGACATTAGAAGCCAAACAAGCATTTGAAGAAATTAAAATGGATTTGAGCAGAACATCAGTCCTTAAAAGTCCAAGATTTGATAGAGAATTCATAATATTTTCATTTGCATCAGAACACACCATTGCTGCTCTTTTACTACAAAAATATGATCAAGGATGTGAAAAACCCATAGCCTTCTTTAGTAAAGCAATTAGAGATGCACCGCTAAGATACCCAATCATGGAAAAACAGGCTTATGCACTTGTCAAAGCTATTAAAGACTTCAAAGTCTACATATTGTACTCCCATGTAATACCCTATGTCCCAAGTGTTGTTGTCAAAGACATCTTGACCCAAGAGGGGATTAAAGGCAAGAGAGGCAAATGGATAGCTACTATATTGGAGTATGATATTGAAATAACAAAGCTTATAAAAGGACGGGGATTGGCCAAACTCATGACTGAAACCAATTGCCAATCCCTGGATATTAATGAACAAGAGACGGCGACTCCACAAATCAGTTAGGCCTTCTTAGAATCACCTTGGTATGCTGATATAACTCATGTATTATTAAACTTGTTGGCTCCTCCAGGGTTATCCAGAACAAAGGAAAGGTTTTTAAAAATGAAAGCTTCAAAATTTTGTACTTTAGATGGTGCTCTTTTTTGGAAAAATCATGAAGGTATTCTATTGAACTGTTTAATAGAAGATGAAGCTGACAAGGTACTCAAAGAGTTTCATGTAGGGGACTGTGGTGGACATCTTTACTGGAAATTCACTGTAGACAAAATCCTAAGGGCTGGATTTTACTGGCCAACCTTATTCGCTAATGTCAAGAAGTTTGTAACTGCTTGCCACAAATGTCAAATTTTTGAAGGCAAGAGGAAACTTTTACCTCTACCCCTTAGACCAATTTCCACTAAAAGACCATTTCAATAATGGGGTTTATACTTCATTGGGGAAATCCATCCTCCCTCTTCAGGCCAACATAAATAGATCCTCACTGCCACAGATGACTTCACCAAATGGATAGAAGCCATCCCTTGTAGACAAGCCAATGATACAGTTATTATAGGATTCATAGAGACCCACATCTTGTCTAGATTCGGCTATCCTGAAAAGACAATAACTGACAATGTTGCTACTTTCAAATCCAAGAGAATGATAAGTTTCTGTCACAAATACCACATTACCTTAGGCCATTCCACAGCCTACTACCCTCAAGGTAATGGTCTAGCTTAGTCTTCCAACAAAAGCCTGATTAATATTATTAAGAAAGTGTTGGAAGAAAACAAGAAAACCTGGCACAATAAGCTTACCAATGCACTATGGGCAGACAGATTAACTACCAAGAGATCCATTAAGACTAGTCCCTATGAACTAGTTTATGGTATGGAGGCTATATTTCCATGATCCTTAGGAGTTCTTGTAATGAAACTACTGCAAGAAGCTCAGGTACAGCCCAAGGAAATTCAAAGAAGAATAAATCAGACCATCCATTTGCAGTAGACCAGAGATGAAGTATACCAATGATCCCAAGTGTTACAAGAGAAACTCAATAAAAATTTTTATAAGAGGACCAAGGCAGAAGATTTTTGCATAGGAGACAAAGTTTTAAAATGGGATTCCAGGAGAGAAGACAAAGGAAAACATGAGAAGTTTGACTTCCTATGGAAGGGACCTTTTATTATCCAAGCCTCACAGGGGAACAATACTTACTTTTTGAAGAACCTGGATGACTCAGAAACAGAAGAAGGGTCAGTTAATGGTCGAATGCTAAAACACTATTTTAATCCAGTTTGTTGATACATCCTGACTTTGACTTGTAAATAAGAAAGTTCAGTTTCTGCAGCTTTTCACAGCAATAAGAATGAGGAGGAAAGTACAGAAAATTTTGAAAAGCAGTGAAGGAATTTTAACCATTTTTGTTTTGCTCAAGAAAATGTGTATATTTTACATGATCCTTCGTATAGTTTTCTACTTTTAGCAAGGAAATATTTCAGAGCATAGCAAGTGTTTTTCATAAGGCCATCTGACCTACTGTTGTTGACTTTTCACCAGGAAAATCCATCCCCAAGTGGAGCCAGTGTTATGCTCATATACCAATAGGTATCATATTTCATGATTGACTTGATTAGCTCTGCAATATGCACATACCTTTTCTTGTTGCAAAGGTTTTCCATATTCTCAAAAAATCAAAAAATTTTAAAAATGTAAAGAGGGTGTACCCTAAAAAAAAAATCAAAGGGTGAAAAGGTAAATGGTCAAAAGAAAAAATGAAAAGAAATGAACCCCAAACAGAAAAGACCAGGAAAGTGTGCAAGTCCAAATGCCACTACTATTTCACTTTTTCTGTAAATAAAGCATCATGTACAGCTTGTTGAATTTTCTACCACAATTGATGAGTGCCCAAATAGTTTAATCCTGGCTAGTTCATGTTTGAATTTCTTGTTTTAGAGATAGAGAATAAAAATATGTCCAAATTATTTAATCTTGGCAAATAAATAGATAGGTAGAGAAGCTAAGGAGCTCAACTATTTAATCTAAGCCCTTGGAAGAAATAAGTGCAAGTTTAGATAAGCTTATCATGCAAAGAAAATAAAATTGATGAGGGTTTGCTATGTTGGGTTGTGTTATATTCTTTCCACGTTGTTAATAAGGGGTTTGAAGGGCACTCGTAACTCCACTTTATGGGGTCCGGGGCAGTGCCCCGGAAAATTTTGGTTTTGGACCATATGGTAGGTTGGGCGGACCCACCTATGGTTTTGTGCATGATTTTCGCATATGTTTTTTGGACGCGATGTTTTTCAGTCCATGGTATTGGACGCGATGGTTTTCGGTCCATGGTATTGGATGCTTCGGCATGTATAAATATGTATTGTAACATTGAAAGGAACATAATGAAAAATCAAGCTGGTAGTCCCGGTTTTGGGATCCAGGGAACATCTATGTGCATATGTGTTTTATGGGTTATGCTCTCGCATTGTTTATTTTCTTTGTTTAAGAATTCGTATGCAGGTAATTTCTGTACAGGGTTAAAACCTACATTTGGTATCAGAGCTGTTTTGGCTTCAAGGGGACGCCTTTGTTGCTGAGGGGTTTCGCTCGGGCCTGTGGTAGACCCTGTTCAGTGGGAGATCTGCGAGATCAATTCTGGTGGTGAAAGAAGATGGCGAGAAGTGGAAAGATAGAGATTGAGAAGTTCAATGGTCAGAATTTTGAGTTGTGGAAACTCAAGATGGAGGATCTGTTGGTGGATAAAGATCAGTGGATCGCGGTAGATCTGAGTACTAAACCATCAGGAGTGACCGATGAAGAATGGAAGAAGTTGGATCGGAAGCCAAAGAGCACAATACGATTGTGTGTCTCAGATTCAAAATTGCTGAATGTATCAGGGGAAGCTACGGCAAAGGCTTTGTGGGTCAAGTTAGGGACTTTGTACCAATCTAAGTCTCTGGTGAATAAAATGTTCCTGCGGAAAAAGCTGTATAACCTGAGGATGAAAGATTGAGACTCGGTGATAGAGCATCTGAATGCATTTAATACTGTGGTAAGTCAGTTATTATCTATTGATATTAAAATTTCAGATGAAGATAAGTGCATCAGTCTGTTGTGTTCTCTACCAGATTCGTGGGATAGTCTGGTTATTGCAATAGGTAGCAATGCAACTGCTTTGCAGTTTGATGAAATAGTCTCCGCCTTGCTGACGGAGGAGATGAGACGGAAAAATATGGACAACCAGAATGGTGATGCCTTGTCTGTACGAGGATGGTCCCAGAACAGAAACAAAAATAAGTCATCGAGTGGGAGATCTAAATCTCCAGGAAAACCTACAAAGGTGGTGTGCTGGAAATGCTGAAAGGAAGGGCACTTCAGAAGGGATTGTAAATCTAAAGCTCCTGATAAAGGAAAGGGATCTGATGATGCTCCTTCTGCAGAGGTGAAAACCACCTCAAATGAAGGTGGGGATGTGTACTTGGCTTCTTCAAGTACACATGTAGATCATGAGGCATGGTTGATTGACTCAGGTGCATCCTTTCACTTCACTCCCCATAGAGAGTGGTTCTGCGAGTATGAGAAATACGATGGTGGTGATGTCTTCTTAGGAGATGATAGGAAGGCTAGAATCATTGGTCGGGGAAAAGTAAAGTTGAAGTTGCAAGGTGGAAGGGTTAGAACACTTCCGGGTGTTCTACATATTCCTGCATTGGCCAGAAATCTAATTTCTGTAAGCAAGTTGGATGATGCAGGTGTAAAGACAGTGTTCGAGAAAGATACCTGCAAGATGGTTCGAGGAGCACTGATTTTAATGCGGGGAGTTCAGATTGGAACTCTGTACAAGCTGCAAGGTAGCACTGTTGTTGATGGGTGCAATAGTTCTATGGTTCCTGAAAATGGAGTAGAGAATCTAGTGGTCTCTGGAGAGAAGACCATGTTGTGGCATCAAAGGCTTGGACATATTGGAGAGAAGGGCCTTTGAATACTTCATGGTAAAGGTATGGTAGAAGGTATGAATAATAGCTCTCTGGATTTTGATTTCTGTGAAAATTGTGTATATGGGAAGCAGAATCGGGTGAGTTTCCCCTCTGGTGGTAAGAGGACGAAACAGATATTAGAGCTTGTACACAGTGATGTGTTTGGACCTGTGAAGGTTCCATCATTGGGTAAGTCTGTGTACTATGTATCATTCATAGATGACTTCTCAAGGAATACATGGATATATTTTCTTAAGAAGAAATCTGAAGTCTTTGGCAGGTTTAAAGAATTTAAGGCTCTGGTGGAAAATCAGACAGAGAAGAAGATAAAGGTGCTGAGGACAGATAATGGTGGAGAATTTTGCAGCAAGGAATTTGAAGAATTTTGTAAGAAGTGTGGTATAGCACGGCATAAGACTACTCCATATACACCTCAGCAAAATGGAGTCGTAGAAAGAATTAACAAGACGTTGATGGAAAGGGCAAGAAGCATGCTCAGTGGTGCCGGGTTAGGACAGGAATTCTGGGCAGAGGCGGTGGATACTGCATGTTACCTGATCAACAGATCACCTTCATTAGCGTTGGAGGATAAGACTCCACAAGAAGTATGGACTAGTAAGAAACCCTCTCTTTCACATCTAAGGGTATTTGGATGTGATGCATATGTACATGTTCCAAAGGAGAAACGAACCAAGTTGGATAGTAAATCTGAAAAGTGCATCTTTATTGGGTATAAGGATGGTTTAAAGGGTTATAAGCTTTGGAACCCAGTCACACGGAACGTTGTGTACAACCTAGATGTGTTGTTTAGAGAGGTAAAAGATGTTATTCAACATGAAGTCCAACCAAAGGAACCTGAGAAGATAGAGTTTGAGCCAAAGGAGGAAGAATCAGACTCTGCAGCAGAGGAGGAATCAAAAGATGAAGAGCCACAAACTCCGGCTGTGAGAAGATCAGTTCAAGAAAGAAGGTAGCCAGAAAGGTATAGTCCATCTGCTTTCAGTTCAAATTTTGCTTTGTCTGTTACTGATAATGATCCCAGAACTGTGAAGGAAGCAGTGGATTCAAAGGATGGAAAATTCTGGAAAGAGGCCATGGTCGATGAAATGGCATCTTTGCACAAAAATGAGGCTTGGGATCTGGTGGAGTTGCCGGCTGGAAGGAAACCTATTGGCAGCAAATGGGTGTTCAAGAGGAAGACAAATGCAGAAGGAAAGGTGGAGAAATACAAAGCTCGGTTGGTAGCAAAAGGTTATTCCCAGGGGAATTGATTTTGGTGATATTTTTTCTCCTGTTGCCAAGGTAACTTCTATTAGATTACTTTTATCTGTTGCTGCTGCTTTTGATTTTGAGGTAGAACAGATGGATGTGAAGACAGCATTTCTTCACGGGGATTTGGAAGAGAAAATCTACATGAAGCAACCTGAAGGCTTTGTAGTGAAGGGTAAGAAAGAACTGGTATGCAAGTTAAAGAAGTCTCTGTATGGGTTAAAACAGTCACCAAGGATGTGGTATCAGAAATTTGATACATTTATATAGGGACTTGGCTTCACCAGAAGCAAAGTAGATCATTGTGTGTATTTTAAATTAATTGGTGATCGTATTATTTATCTGGTCTTGTATGTGGATGATATGTTGCTGGTTGGAAATGACAAAGAAATTATCTAGGATTTGAAGACCCAATTGTCCTCCAAATTCGACATGAAAGATCTTGGTGCTGCAAACTATATTTTGGGAATGGAAATTAAAAGAGATCAGTCAAAGAGGAAGCTCTGGTTAAACCAGAGGAAGTATGTTGAGACAATACTCCAGAGGTTTAATATGCAGGATAGTAAACCGGTGAAGGTTCCTATTCCTGTAGGTGTGAGGTTATCTGCTGAACAGTGTCCCAAGACACAAGAAGAGGAAAAGGACATGTCCCGTGTTCCATATGCAAGTGCAGTGGGTAGCCTGATGTATGCAATGGTCTGTAGTAGACCAGACATTGCACATGCAGTGGGAGTATTGAGCAGGTTTATGTCAAAACCTGGGAAGGAGCACTGGACAGCAGTGAAGCGGGTTTTCAGGTATTTGCGTGGCACTAGTGATTATGGTTTGTGCTACCAAGGAAGACCAGGATTGGACAGAGTGTTGGATATTCATGGCTTTGTTGATGCAGACTGGGCTGGAGATCTGGATCAGAGAAGATCTACAAGTGGGTATGTGTTTAACCTATTTGGAGGTGCAGTCAGTTGGATGAGTAAGAAACAATCTGTAGTGGCACTATCAACTACAGAGGCAGAATACATGGCAGCCACTCATGCAAGCAAGGAAGCAGTTTGGTTGCAGAGATTGTGTTCAAGTATGGGGTTAGTACAGGGAGCTATAAGAATAGACTGTGATAGCCAAAGTGCAATTTTCTTGGCAAAGAACCCTGCTTATCATTCAAAGACAAAGCACATTGATGTTCAGTATCACTTTGTGAGGGATATGATAGAAGACAGAAAGGTGTTGCTGGTAAAGGTGGACACTTTGAAGAATACTGCAGATGCATTGACAAAATCTGTGAGCTCTGAGAAGTTCTCTTGGTGTAGAGAAGCAATGGGAATCTCAGGGCTGAAAAAATGACTAAGCTCTCCTGTGGCCCCCTGTGGAAAGAAAACAACAAGTGGGAGATTGTTGGGTTGTGTTATATTCTTTCCACATTGTTAATAGGGGGTTTGAAGGGCACCCGTAAGCCCACTTTATGGGGTCCGGGGTAGCGCCCCGGAAAATTTTGGTTTTGGACCATATGTTAGGTTGGGCGGACCCACCTATGGTTTTGTGCATGATTTTCCCACATGTTTTTTGGACGCGATGTTTTTCGGTCCATGGTATTGGACACGATGGTTTTCAGTCCATGGTATTGGATGCTTCGGCATGTATAAATATGTATTGTAACATTGAAAGGAACATAATGAAAAATCAAGCCGGTAGTCCCGGTTTTGGGATCCAGGGAAAATCTATGTGCATATGTGTTTTATGGGTTATGCTCTCGCATTGTTTATTTTCTTTGTTTAAGAATTCGTATGCAGGTAATTTCTGTACAGGGTTAAAACCTACATGCCAGTCTAAGTGCACCCATGGAAAAAGAAGAAAAAATGTTAGGTACAGTAGGCCAGGTAGGCATTTTTGATGTTGCAGAAAGAGACTTGTGATTGATTTTGTCTCTCATAATGAAAATCTTACCTCTATCACAGGTACTATGGTAGTTTTATATTTTTTGGAGCAACTCAAGCAATGCATGACTAATCTCCCTTCATACTTTTTCCCCTAAATCACTTACCAATCTCCCCCAAGGTATTAAGATCTACTTAATATGCTTAAATACACTCATTCCGTTTTTCATCAGATACCTGAGTAAAACCCCATTTTTACTTAGGGAAATGTCCTCATTTCTTGAATAAACCCCTATGTTTCCCTTTTAGCTTAAGTTCTCAAAAATTTTGACTTAGCGCTTTTTCATTATATTTCTCATATTAACTATTAATATTATTTTATAACTCCCTATACTTGTTCCCCTTTCCCGTATGGTATAAATCTATAATAAAAATGCCAATTATTAATATTTCCCATCCCCAGTTATATAACCATATTCACTATTTCTAAGGGGATTAATAGATCCATTTGGGATTGATTAATAACCCGACGCGCGCCATTCAAAGGGTTAATTAACATTTGCTTAATTAATAACCTAACTTAAAATAAACCCCGACAACCAATGATATCGTGCCCGAAAACATAAGAAACGTGGTATAAATTACATCGGTCCAACCGCTTAATGTACACGCCATCTCAGGAGAGCACCCATCGTCCGATCTCAGCCCTCGCATCTGACGGATGTAGATCATTTCATGACCCCCTCCGTCGTTGCATTTTAACGTCTGGGGAATTGGCAGTATCGCTGCCCGTACCAGGACGCATGTCACACTCTCGCACTGCTCGCAGCCCCCCTATCCAAAACCACTTTAGCCCATAAGCGGTCTGGGGTAAACCACTTACCACCCTCCCGTTGACTATCCGCCACGTCGCTACCACGTCACCTTCCCGTACCCTCTGCTATGTGACAAGTTGTCCTGTCATGCTGACGATATTCGTTCAATAAATGCCAAAAATACCCACCAAACCAATTTTCGTTAAATACATGATAAAATGTCATTTTCACCCCTATTTTCTGTAAACTATGCTCCATGCAAAGTACGTCCACTCAACTTTTCGATCAATTATCCTGTCACCCAGCCAAGAAACTCTAGCATCGTGCTCGGTAGTCTGCCATTTCGACCTGCAAATTCGTAGTTTTACCTCCACAATCCAGGTATTTATCCATTTCTACCCTGCAAACCTGCAATTTCACTTTTCCACTAAAAATTCTACCTTGGAAAACCAAATTTGAGTTGACAACAGTCTGTTTAGTCCATAAAAGACTCCTAAACCTATTGTTTAGTTCAAATTTTCCACAACACTCCCAAATTCCAGTTTGAAAACACAAGAACCAAACATGGAAGCCCTCGCAGCCCTGAATGTTGCACCTGTGAACACACCTCATAAAGACTTGAATTATCTACCTTTGGCCGACAGAGATTTCCAAATAAAAGACCTATTTGGTGACAGGAATCATCTTCAGACCTTCTGCCAAATTAGAGATAGTCATCAAAGAAACTCTAACATTTTTGGACTGTGGGAATCAAACCTTCCCATGTACTTCCTTCCCTCAGTCCATGTTTTTCCAAACATCATTCACCAATGCTGTGCCAACTATGACCCTGTTCATAGGGCAGTTATGTCTTCTTCACAAATTGTCTTATTTTCCTTAACTGCTGAATCCATCAATGAAATGCTACACTTCCATTCCACTGAGCATCTTGCCCTCTTTCCATGGGTTTTTTACTTGAAAAAGATTCTCAATTTCCCAACTCAGAGATAACCCGTATTGCTCAGATGTTCATGTCATCAAAGCACCAACCTACAGGCCCTCCTCCTTATCTGCACGCTTTTTTCAATGAAACTGGTAGGCTTATTGTAGACATGATATCCTCAGTCTTGGGATTTAGATCTAGTGAATATGTGGATGATATCACCCTGGTTCTATTATAAGTATTTACTCCAAGTCAGCCACCCTACTGTCAAGTATGACTATGCCACTTTTATTGCTAACAAAATCCATAATCAGTTTATAAATTTGGATAGAGAAGGAGTCTTCAAATACACATCTTTTATATACCACCTGTTGTTGTATTATCAGCCAGACAGCTTTCCATTTCCCATCAAGAAATTAGACTCAAAGGGAAATCGAAGGTCTATGATCTTCTGGAGCTCAGTCTTCCACAATACCTATGAGTGCCCTTATACTTATAGTGAATTCATTGATTTATTTGTACACCCAACCTCCACTCTGTTGATAGGAGCTCCTCCTCCTAGGATCACTGGAGATATGAGGAAGATTTTACAACTTTCCAAACAATACAGAATAGGTGACTGGTACTTCTACCAGAATCACACAGAGATCAGAATATATGGGTGTGAACTTTTCCCTTTTTAAGTTGCCCAAATATGTGCCCATGAGGTTATTTACATTAGAATATTTCAGGCAGATCATCAATGCAGACTTAACTCACTTCTGTAATGTAAATAAGAAGGCTCAGCTGAGAATCAAAAACCAGTTAGGCCCTTATGTTATCCATGATAGGGAAGCATGGAAAGATGCAGAACAAATCTTAGAAGACCACCTCAGATTGAAAAAGAGTTTTGGGTGGGTGCCATATGACCCATGTAGTTTCATAAGTGACAGGAGGGTAAGATACAGGCTATCAGTGTATGTTCATCATAGGATCCCAGAAATTAAATTGTATGCAAATCAGGAAGAATGTGTAGAAGGGACCTTAATAGAAGAAATTACTGAACAGTAGAAGATGGAAAAAGTTATGAAAGATCTTAAAAAAACCCTTGACCTGGACTCTTTTGGACAGGTGTCTTTCAGGCTGCCTCAACAGTCAGGAGTTGGAACATCCTTTGTGGAACTTCTCAGTAGCCTGCACAGAAAACTAGCACATCATTCACAGGGACTTCAAAGGGCAAAGAGGTGGAAACTACAGAACAGCCAATACTGACAGATCAGCCAAGGGGGTCAAGAACAGGAACAAGTACAAATTCCTATAGCCCAAACTAGAGCACTAGAAATTTCAGCACTACAAACCCCTCTAAATGAGTATAGTAGCAAGAAAAGAGACAAAAAGAGGCCACACCTATTAGTGGACTCGCTAGAAAAAGAGACAAAGGCTGAATCCCCTGTCAGAGGAAGAAGTTATTGAAGAAATGACAGACAATCCAAGAGGTGAGAGGGTGGTCAGCCAGCAAACTTCCCCAGTAGTAGATACATCAACTAGCTCACATAGGCAAGAGCTAGAAAGGCAACATAGTGTTGAAGTATCATCTACCAGGCCACAAAGAAAATAGCCCTCTGACATCAAATGGACCTTCACATAAATTAAGGCCAAAAATGATCTAGTGAGGATTCAGATGTACAATCAATACTTGAAGATGGCCCCTTCAAACCAGCAAAGGTTATTGTCTGCCTATGACATTAAAGAAGGCAAAATGATTATGAGTTATTTTAAGCCAAAGGTAAAACAACCCCAGTTGGCAACAAATTATATCATAACAAACTTGGAGGTCCTAGCCAAAGACATTCATCCATTGGACCAAATTTAACTCCACACATAGATTGGGGAAATGGTGTATTCTACACTGGCTGACAAAGCAATGTTGGCCCACCAGTTGCAAAGCTTCTTGGACAACACAATAGCTCAGCTGAATTGGGAGAAAGCTTCCTCTCTGGCCAAAGATAATAGAATCAAATCCTTAAAAGAGATCATCATGGAATTGGGACATGACCCCAAAGATTCCAAAGGCATAAATTCATTAATCAAGAAGAAGGAAGAGGAAATTGCTGCCCCAAGGAAACAGTTGAAGCTACCTCCTTCAAGGCACCCTCAGACTACAGAAATTATAGAGTAGAAATCAGAAGAAGACATGATGGATCTGCTCATGAAACTCAATGAAAGGTTAACTGATACAGAGTAGGCGCTGGAAAAAGCATTAAAAGAGAAGCAGGGAGAGTCGACCTCCCAGCAACCTGAGGTAATCCCAACAGTCACTACTGCAGCCCCCTCAACAATTGCATCAACATCAGCTCCAAATGTCCCAGCTCCTACAGAAGAAGTAATTACAGGTACAGAAATAGCAGCAATAACACCAAGCAACAGTACAAGTATGAGCATAGAGGAATTAATAAAGGCCATGGAAGAATTGAGACTCCAAGTGTCAGAGCTGAAGCAAGTAAAGGAAAAATTGGAAAAGTTAGAAAAAAGTTATGATAAATCCAAAATAAGTGTGGCAGAGAAAATAAGAGAGGTTAAAGCTTTAGAGAATAAAGTGAGAACATTAGAGAAGGATCTCACTATGGATAAGCCTCTGGCAGAAATCAAAGGAATTCTCTGGACCAACATCAATCGATCCCTAAGTAATGTTTGGCCATCTATCCAATCAATTTATGAGTAGATTGATTTTGTGAATGCAGCACATGGTGAAATCCAAAAAGCAAGAGATTTACTAGGACAAATTCCTGATCAGACCAACCGGATCATACATTTTTTGAATTACAAAAATAGAGAACAACTAGAACAACTTGGCATCCCAAACAGGACAGGCACCATTTTGGATATTAAAAGAGTTCTAACCAAGAGGACTTTAATGCAGAATTTGGAAAAAAGATGCCAGGATATGCAAGTAGAAATTAATTCTTTCATACAAAGGTTTACAGTTTTGCAGGATAAAGGGCTACCAAGTCTTTTAGGAAATAATGACCGGCTTATGAAACACACAGATTATGTACATAAGTTGAACACATATGCTGTTGATCAAGTTAATTCATCAATAAGTGCTTTAGGAGTAAAAGCACTCCCCACAAGCCAAAGTCTCTATGATAACTTAGAAAATTTATTTTGTATTGAGCATGAGGTAAAACATTTGTTTCAGCTCTAGCCTAATTTTGTCAGATATACAAAAGCTGATGAAACCCTGAGGAAACTTCAGAGGCATAAATTTCCAGATCAACAATGGTGGGAAGACATGTTGGGGATTTTGTAAATTTCTCTTGGATAAAGTGGAGATTTCGGGCGATTTTTCCGTGATAAGATAAACAGAGATAAATAAGGCTCAAGCGAGTCAAAGTATATATGATCAGGGCCAAATAATGTCTGGCAACGATGTAGTAACTAGCACAGGGTATTAGTGGAAGATAGCTATAAACCGACTCACAGAACCTACCTCCGGTACATCCAATAAAGAAGGAACGGCCAACACAACGTCAATTTATTGTTTCCCTGTTTCCGACACAGTTTGTCTCTATCTTTTTGTAAAAAAGGGGTTAATCATCACTAGATATTATCTCCATCAAATATTTTGTAATATATTTTGATATTTTGTATAAATAACCCCCAAAACAAAGTATTTGGGGTTGGTTGGTGTATATTCATAGTTTTTGGCTGTAATACTGAAATTTTCGAATAAAAAGGCTGTTGGAACCATTTGTTGTCTGGCCTACTGAATGAGGATTTGATGCAGAATACTTGTCATAGAATTCTTGAAATTAAACTCCGGATCATATCTATTGTTTTACAGTTTTCATGTTTGCTATATCATATGTGTTTCATAATCTGAATAGTAAAGAAAAAAATTAATTCAGAATTTTCTTGATTGCACTCTATTTTCAATCTTTATTATTTTCTGTGTTTTCTTCAGAATTAGTATAAGCAGTGAATTCTTAATTTCTCTTGTTTCCTGGTTCTTTCATATTGACTATTTGCTAAGGAATTCTTAATTTCTCCTTAACAGTAATCATCCATTTTCCCTCTCTCAATATGTTGAAGGATTCTTAATTGCCTTTCAGCCATTTGAGTTCATTCCATCTAATTTCAGCCCAAATTTGTTCCATGTTTGACTACCTTGCTCTGTGATACCATATTCTGTTAGGAAGCCTAATCCAGAAAGCTACCTTCCTTGACTCCATCATGCCCAATGGACTGAACTACTCAGTTTTCCTCACTGTTCTATTGAATTCCACCATCGAAACACAAAACAAAACCCTTGAACTTCATAACTAGCCTAACACATTATAAAAAAACGCTAAATCGTAAAGAGAGAGCCCTCTCTGGATGCAGATTGGCTAGAATCTGTATCTAAAAGATTGTTCTGTGGTTACCTCGGTCGTATTCCCTTTCTTACAACTTTGGGGAACAACCTGAGTGATAACATGGGGACTGATCCCTTTCAACATGGAAATCACCTTCACCCTCTTCCCCTCAGAGTGAAAGAACCATTGAAACAAGTACACTTACACTCACTAGGCATGCGAACCTTAATTCTCGAAGACAAAGAAAACCACTCTCTTGTGCTGACAAGCAAAAGTTGAGGAAAATCCTTAAGACAATAGCAATTGGGCCATCATACCGGATGGGACTCCCACACCAAATGGTGTGAGGTCTAGTTGGGACTTCATACCAAGGTGATCCCTTGAATGTTGGAAAGTCCAACCCCGTCAACATCTCTGGCACTAGAAGGAGGATAGCCAGTTGTACATGGCTAAAATTCCCCTCACACAAGTAACTCACACTCCCTCTCTCACAACTATGCAATTGGTTACCCCTCACCTCCCAGAATTGAACATGAGATTTCATATCAACATGTTCACTCCATCCATCCCATCACTCGCCAGTTCGTGAAAGCAGTTAGACTGATCCCAGGTGTACAACATCTTCCACACACATCTAACAAGCCAAAACCCACCCCCACATGAGTTGTTGTCAGTGGAAGAAGCAGTCCTTGCCATGCTTGAAAGTCTAGAGGAAGTTATTGAAGATGGAGATTAACCTCCAATATTCCTTGAAGATGAACAAGGCACTCTTGTGATCTTGGGATAAAACTTCGGTATAGGAGGTGGAGGTGGAGACAAACTGATAGACTCAGATCTTGAACCATAAGACTCCAAAGGAGAGGAAGAGGATGAAGAAGAAGAAGAGAAGGTTGACCCAAATCTTGAATGGATGACTTAGGGACCTGTTGTGGCCAGCAACAACCCCCCCTTTTTTCATTTAAGTGTTGTCCAAAATACTAAATGAATGGGGACCCTTAGTTAAAACTTTAGGAAAACCAAGAGTTTCCTTTCTTCAAAATAAGGTTACCATCGTAAGCTTAGGAAGATCTTTTGAATACTTTAAAACCTAAGTTTATGATAAGAAAAATCTTTAAAAAGTCGCATCATAAAATGACAAAAAAACTCCTCCATTTGGGTATAATCCTGGTATGTGCAAGATTCTCGTACTAAGTGATATATCGCATCGCAATAAAGTAATGCTAATGAGAAAGCCTTCAAGATTTTCCTATTTGCGATAACCCCGATCGCAAGATCGCATATCGTAGGAATGGGCTAACAAAAATATGGCAAGCATAAAACTTCTGCGATCTGCGATGTGTGCTATATTGCGATAACGCGATGGTTCGATAATGCGAGAGTGCGATGGTGCGATAATGCAATGTCGCGATTTGCGACGATTGCAAAATCACCCCATCACGAATCTTTCGGGCACGTTATTCAAGAAAAGCCACTTACCATAATCTGACTTAAGATCATGCGCTTTTAATGATAATAAAGGAATTAGTTGTCATCTATTTAATGTAGATGCATGCTTTTGCAAAGAATTACTTCACGTAAGGTGGCATATTTGATATATCTGCTGCATTTAAGACTCTCCCATCACCTTTCTTGATCAATCATTTCCATTTGTGAGCTGCAGGAACGCAGAACGAAAGGCGATACCAAGCCATACGCAGGAAGAAATGGGAAAGAAAAGTAAGGCTCAGGGCTCTGAGGTGAAGGATATGGCACCTTTATATACAGACACAGCTTATAACAGAGACGCAGGGATATCGACGTGGGAAAGCATGTACAAACTGCTTGAAGAAGAAAACCCTAGAATAATGAAAGTCACCGCTGTCACAGATTCACAGGGCTCTTCCGAAGCATCCTTAGAAGAACTGGCGTGCTCATTCCTTCATCGGATAGCAGCAAGGCCTAAAATTCTCCCATATACGGATATGATCAAGTGGATACTTGACAATGTAGAAATGAACGACAGACAGTTCAAGATTCAAGGACATGGGCTCATCGGGTCATTCGTTGCACAAGACTTAAAGCTCATGTATCATCTTCTTGAACCGCGGGTGACTTACAATGCACAATTCATTAAAAAATTTGTGGCGGAGAACCAAAACCTACCAAAGACCACTAAAGATTGGTCCAGAAAAGATGAACCGCTCAAAAAGGATAAAAACGGTATGTACAGCACTGGTTCCCTCACCTCTCCGTATTGTTTTGCTGCGGCCATGCTTTGTAGATTATTTGGGATGCCAGATATCAATAAGTTTTTCGTCTGAATGGTTACCATTGATTGATGCTGCCACAAATGCCGTTATTATAGATTGGGCCAAGATCTTTTCTGATAACCTATTCACAGCTATTATCAAATACCGGTCTAAGAGATCCATGTCTCAAAGGATCTATACTCCTTTTTACCTATCCGCATATGTTATGGATTCTATTTGGTATGTGTCTAAATTTCCCTCTATGGGTTGGAAATGGACAACTCAGGACCCATTACCCATCCGTGTTTATCATAAGATATTATGGGATTCTCAGTTCATTCCACATTTCTACCAAATTTGTCATGAGCTTATCTTACCCATGTATAGAATGATGTATGAAAAAGAACCTCGAGGTGCTCACCTGAGGCACAGATAGATATCATCCCCATCGCAAGATGGTTCGGGGAAGAATGGTTCACCTATATTAGAGTATTTGGAAGCACCGTCCCTCCTCATGTCCTACCTTTGTATATTCCTGACAAACTGCTGGCTCGAGAAATTGCATATCAAACCTGTTCAGAAGGCGGCCTAACCAAAGACCTAAAAGACAAAAGGAAGGCCATATGGCCCTAGTTTCCTGTAGCTTGTGGGGCCTTTTCATTGTTCGATGTAGGTCACGCATTCACCGAAGTGGAGAATATGACGTGTCTACAATTATTTAAATTCCTAGCAAGGCCATTTGACCCAAATGAAGTTGCCCAAGATTTCACAACAAACGTCAAGATAAAGATATTCGTTGGAAAGAAGGATTTATTTGATGATTTATTTCAGAATAAAAGCTCACTCCAGGAAATTTTGCGGGAAACTCAATCCTGATTGTCTCCAGATGACCTCCAAAAATTCATAGTATACAGGGAAAGAAGACTAGCCACTGTTCCTCTAGAAAAGCTGCAACTACCTGCCAGAGAACCTACTCCAAGCATTAGCCTTAGTGAGAATTCAAGCGCTACTGGATCTAAATCTAAGAGTGGAAAAGAGATGCCTGATCATTCTAAAAAATCCGAAAATGACCAAGATAGAGGCGAAGAGTCAGCTAAGGACACCATTCAGTTAATGGAATTTCCGCAGTAGCAAGTTATCGCCTCCCCGTCGTGAGATGTTCCTCCTCTCATCATTGAAGCACCACTCATCACAACAGAATTAGAAAAAGAATGGGAAACCTTCAACGAACTGATCAACCTTGAAGGACAGGCCCCAAAAACACATGTGAGCAATACACAGGTAACACAAGAAGTGGGCTCAGTGTTGCTCTTCTACGAGTGGGACGATCAAATTAGGGAGGCAGAACAAGCAGAATGGAAGCTGAAGGTGCCGGAAAAGGAAAAGGCGGTCCAAGCACTAGACAGGTTAAATTGGGAGTGTTACTGGGCATACTTGGTAAAGCCGCATAGTCAGCAAATGACTGTGAAATGTATCGTAAATGCGGCCGAGAAAGTAGTGCCAGCTCTCATAGATTCTGTTTTCTTAGCCCAGCTCAAAGCAGAAGTCAGCCAGCTGACTCTCCTCAAGCCCATGATGAATGCATGCAGTTTTAAGGATCAGATTCAGAAGTAATTTTATTTAGAATGTTGTTTCTTCTTTAAAATTAGATTAGAAAAAGGACGATCATTTGAAAACCGCATCCTAAATTTTGTAAATTAACTATTATTAGAATTAGGAAGTAGTATTTTAACCCTTCTCATGCATTTGGAGAAGGGTCCAGAAATTTGTCAAAAACTTGTCCTCAGAACATGAACTTCTGCACCCTCAGAGGAGGTTTTGATGAATGGATGTATCGAGGTTTATTAATGTTTGCATTTGATGTCTGCTACTGATTTTGAACTTTTGTACTCTTAGTAGATGTTAGAACAAGTAGAGATAAATCATTTTTGCTTGAAGCTTATGAGTAGGACCAGTCATAAATGGTACTTTTATCTCTTGGCTATTTCTGCTTATATTCTTAAAGTGATATACAGTTTTTAGTTGTTTATATGTTATTGCATGAATGTGTGAGTTACCATTTGGCACTTTTGTATGGTGGAGTCATTTATTTATGTTTGATATATGAATAACTTATTATGTGATATGTTGTTCACAACTGTTTTGCCTAACATTTTATGCAAAGTGGTTCATCTTAATTGATTTCCATTCTTATGATAGCTGAATGATCTTTATTACCAGTTATTGTTTGAAATCTCTTTAGATTGCATAATAGAAGAAATACACCCCGGGTTAGCATAGATTAGATGTGTTGTTTTCATTAGATTACAATAGCATAGAATTAGATTAAAGTAGTTTAGATCAGAACTCTTAGATCAGCATAATCCAACTCTACACACACACACCCTTAGATTGGGAAACTGGTCCCATTATCCCTAGTCGGATCCGCTATACCAAACGGATAAGGAGCTACCAACCAAGGTCCGGACCAGGTGGGTATCCCCCTTGTTGTCGACCCAATTTTTGGGGCTTCAACATATTTGGCGCTAGAAGGAGGGCTTGAACATAGTGTCTGTTGGAATGGTTTGAAATCGTAATCATTTGAATTAGGATGGCTGCTCACAAACTTCCCATTTGGAGTTGCATCCATGTTCGTGCCTATTCCAACACTCCACCTGAAGTGGTAAGACTCTTGTCTCAGGTAAAATTCAATGGTAAGAATAATTCTTCTGCTTTTAATCATTCTCTTCAATTTATTCAAAGCGTTTCAAGTTCGAATGTTCAAAGAATTGATGAAGGCGTTTTATGCAGAATTTTCACTCTTACATTCACGGCGGAAGCTAGAAAATGGTGTAGAACCCTCCCAGTTGCCTCAATTCACAGCTGGGACCAATTTGTCAAAGCTTTCATCTGTAAATTTGATTGCTATGATTATGATGAGATTGAGTATCTATGAAAATAAGATGAATCTGTTAGGGATTTTAATATGCGATTTCATCTTGATTGTCTAAAATATGATCTTGAAAATGAACTCATGAATGAAGAATCTTCAGATTATTTTGAACATTCCCTTCCTCCTATGTCTAATCCATCAGAAATTAGTTCGAGTCTTGTTTTATTTTCTTCTAATAGGAATGAAAATTCCAATTTAAATATGCAAATCACTCATGATGAAGAAAATTCCCAAAGCTTAGGAAACCTGCTTGCTCTAACGCAAGAAGATAAAAGCGAAGATGTTGAAAGAAAGCCTGCCTTGGAACCAGAAGACAACTTGGAGACAAGGTTCGATAATATGATCGCAAGTCAACAAATGCAGACGCCCAGGTTAGAACAGCAAATTAATTCTCTTTCGGAAAATACGAACACGCAAAGGTATGATCTAAAGCCCGATGTCTACGGTGAATGTGATGAACAAGGATTTTTTCACGATGATATTTTCAAATGCATTGTTTCGGAATCGCATTTTTCTCTTTATCCTGATGTATTTAGTGATGATAATTTTTTCCCCCTCAGTATTAATGATATCTCAAAAAGTACAGAGGATTATTCAAATAAATCACTGTCATGCGGAAAGAGTCAATTTTGCGGACAAAACCGACCTCCCTAGAAGCTAAGGCTTTCTAGTGACAAACAAGACAATTAAACACTATCTTTCCCTAAACATGCATTTAAAATACAAGCAACCAGGTGTTTACAACATACCTTTAGTCCAACGCTTGTTTGTTGTAGTCCAGCCTCTCTGATCTAGATGAGCTCCTCCTTCTCTTCGAAACCTGCATTCACTAACAAGCAAACGATTACATAGCACCTGAATAACTCATATAATAAAACATATTCATCATAAAGACCAAGGAGTATATGAAACAAATTATGTATAACAACTTGTTGAGAAAAATGAGCTTAATTGTAATAAGTGGAAACAAAAGAAACCATTACAACCAGTGCCTTGGTGTTGTGCAGGTCCCTCCCAGGGTCCAGCAAGAGTTCTCCTTTACTTTGATCAGTTCACCCACTTCCAAATGAAGCTAAGAAATGATTGGAATCTCTCCTCTCAAGCTCTAAAAGGGAGTCCTAATTTCAACAGCATCTACCCTTAGGAATGTTCAGCTTTCAACCTCCCCTCCCTCTGGCCCAATGCATGTATTTATAATGCTTTGGAGGAAGTTAATCAAGTCCACCATCAATGGGATAAGCCCCTCTTTCAATGGGATAGCTCCCCTCTTGATGGGATAAGTTCCTCTTACATAGGGATGCATGAACCATCTGGAGGTGCTCAATACACGTCAAACCATCTTCTAGAATGCTCTAGATTTGACCACAAGTAACTTTTTTGGAGTAAAACTTGTGCCTTTTGACCTTTATAGGAGTACGCACCCACCCCTTTATATACAGAGCGTACAAGTACGCAGGTTTTATGAACTGGAGGTGCGTACACGCAGGTAAGGCTAAGAGAAACTGCGTAACCAGAGTTAATTGACTTTTTAAGGACTTTCTCTCTTTCTTGGAGTTTGACATGAGAAGCAGAGGTATAAGACTTGCCAAGGAGGATAGTATGACAGTTGATGGAGCCATACTGACTGCAAATAGTCATGGTGACAAATTTTAGTGTAACAGATTGCCCCCTAAAGTGTGAAGCCTGTAGTAGATTAGGGTTTCATATCATCTAGGAAGGGTGAAGTACTTTATCATTTCAAGGATTATCTTGTGGAGAGCCTGGTTGGAACCTGCAAGTATTCAACACAAAATACATGAGATCATATCATTGCTGAGGTAGGCATTCCCATACTCAGATCAAAAACTTTAACTAACAAACTAACTACTGCTCTGATACAGGAATGATTTCGCAGTACATCATAATCATAGACTTATGTAGACACAGTATGGACGCAGCCATCTGTTTATAATTAGTCTACTATACAATGAATACAAAACTCCTCGCAGCCTGGATGGTGGAAACTAGATCCAGGGTCTTCATTTCTACTTCCCGAAATAGTACGATTCTATCCATGCGAATAAATGAGTTGATGTCGAGCATGGTAGAAACCACTTGATTACCAGTCAATGATGTAAACTGTTAACAAGTGTGAGAGAGACCACCAGTGATGTCAATGGTTCTCAAAGTACCCAGTACAATCCATGAGATGTGAATGAATGTGCTGATGTCGAACATGTCACGGAATCCTTCAATCGAAAGTCAATGATGTAAACTGTCATCGAAGGCGAGAAATCTGCCATTGATGCATGCGGATTTCAAGGTACTGATGATTTCTAGATCATCTTTCTAGATAATGTGCTGATGTCGATAGAAAGCGATCCGTCGTAGGCAATCCCACAACACGAAATCATAAATCAAGTTGAAGAAATGTAGCTGTAAGGACTGACTCAGGGATGGTCAAGATGGATGACAGGTATTTTGCAGATGAATGGTTTATTTGCAGCGACCTCTTGAACACATAACGACACAACAGATGGCTTGGTGACATTTGATCCAAAGTTAATACCCGGCTGAAGACTTTCAACGTGGTTCAATCAACTGTGAGGCAAAGGATTTCCCAACCCAGGTGAATGAAACGTGTCGTGTTCAAGAGTGGTGATAGGTTTCTTCTGAGACAAAGGATAACAAATAGGCTCATTTTTCTCTCTTTTCCCCCACCATTTCTAGCAAGTACCTCTTTATTTTTTACAAGCTGAGGAGGATAACATATGCTTCATTATAAGCTCATCCTTCGGATGAGTCCAACTTAGTTTAGATTCGAACCCTAAGAAGGAGTGGTCCGTTCCTGTTTGTAATCGAACAGGTCCTTTACTGTGAAATTTTAACGAGTCCAGTATAGGAGAAACTCGGCGTTTTTCAATTTTAGAGAGTCTGAAAAACTTAAGAAGACTCCAGGGTTGAACTTTTTCGTAAATTTGTGTCTCCCAAGCCCGAAAAAGTATAAAATAATACTTGAGAGAACCGCTTGGTTTTTTACGACCAAGGAGTACTTTCATAGTTAGTGTCTTTGACCTGAAAAGTAAAAAGCGATCAAGGACACGTTGTTTTATTTCCAGTATCGAGTTTGAAACGACAAAAACCCGGCAATATTTTCCTGTTTTTACGGTCAGAAAAGGGCTATAAGGGGACTGTCTTTTAATTCCGTTTTAACAAGTGTAAAAGAAACGCTCGGCGATCTTTTCATGTTTTAGGAGTCAGAAAAGAGCTTAAAAGATGACTCTGATGTTTTTGTTTGTGAAAAATGACAATTTCCCTGAAAATCCTTTATCCTGCACAAAAACCAACACATTACTCATACCTGTTTAAAGATAGATAAAAATACTTTGCAAAATACCTTTTCATAGTGGAAAATAAACAAATTTAACATTCATTTACTCAAAAAACCTATAAAAAGGGGTTTTACCATTTCATTTTTACCATTTTACTGTTGAGGAGAGAAAAAGGGCTTTTGGCAAGAAACTTCCCGTGGTCATTGCGGAGAATCCGACCGTCAAAACCAAACGCCGTCTCATCAGGTATTCTACAACATCCTCTCTTGCATTTCCATCAGTTTAGAATTTGTTTTTAAGTTTTAGTTTCATTTTTTGGAGGCCTTGGGGTTTCAAAGGCCGCTTTTCGGGGTACGCAGGTGCTCCATAGGTGACCTGCGTACCCCGACATTTTCTTAGTTGGGAAAATGCCAGGCGTACGCAGCTTGCCTTAAGAGAGCCTGCATACACACGCTCTGTCTCTAAAGGTAGGCTGCGTACACCGCAGAGTGGGTTTTTAAACTCCAATTTCTCCAAAATGAACCAGAAACTTTCAATTTTATGGACTCTAATAGATGTTTTATGGTGTGTAGATTGCCCACCATGCTTGATTGGCGTGAAAGAGAACACGAAGATGTTGATTTGGCCGCGATTAATCACCAACCTTCCATTGATGCTTTGAAGGCATGCGGTCTTTTCAAATACTGGGCCATACCTGGCATGAGAGCCCAGGTAAGATTTCTAGAGTGGCTGGTCAAAAGGTGGAACGTCCAGGATCAGTGCTTTTACATTGGAGGGCACCAGCTCGAGATAGAGCCCTCAGACATTTATTTTCTCACTAGTTTGCCCAAGAGGGGCGAACAATTGACTCTGTCCGGGACTAGGCCGGGTGGCCAGTCCATCGCTAGTCTCCGTCTAGAGTGGTGCAATAATCAAAACCAGGAGAGGGGTATAGAAATTAAAAAGATATCCCGACCTAAACTTATGGTAATTGCCTTTACAGTTACCAGACTTTGCGGCCCTGCCACTTTGCACATTGCCACCGGGTCCCAAATGCGAATGGCGATTGATTGCTATCAGGGCACCATTTTCAACTGGTGTGATGCTGTGTTGGCCAATTTAAAGGGCCAACTGACTAGGGCAAAAAACGGGCAACTGAAGACTTTTGGTTATGGGCCTTTAGTTGTGAGTTTTGCTCTAGAGAGGGTTCCGATGCTGATCCCACAGCAGCTCACTGTTGAGGCTGGGCTTCCCCGAGAGCCTAAGTTGATGCGATGGGTTGCGGTGATGGCCCGTCATCCTGACGAGGGCACGGAGGTTGTCCGATTTAGACCGGAGTACTTTCACTGGTTAGAGGACCAGGTCTTCTCGATACAGGATTTTCCTTATGCTGGAGTCGATTTTCGTGGCGATCCGGACATGATTCTTCCACCGGGAGAACAGTGGGATGACACAGGTACTTTATTTTTCACAAGTTTTTTAAATTATCTACTTTTTTGTTTTTATATCGTCTCAAAACTGACAGTGACAATTTTCAAAATGCAGATGTAGGCCCACGGCGTCCAGCCAATCTCCGGCCTTTCAAGAGGAGACAACCAGTTGCACTGGCACTGGTCCCACAGAACGAGGCTACAGAGACCTTAGCTGAGTTGGAACAAGACCTAGAGCGTCTGACGACAGATATACCAGAGACTACTATAGATGATATTCCTATCAGGCTTCAGCACTATGTAGTCGGAGTTCCAGGACCTTTTAGGAGGTTCTTGTGTAGGGTAGCCCGTGCAGTGGTGTCGTATAGAGATCATCACCAGTGATTGGATGATCATTTTTGTAGACACATGTGACATTTTGGTTTTTTGTACTTATCATTTTTTCCGATCATAAGGTGTTTTGCAACCTATGATCGAAGACGATGTATTTTTGACACACTCCTATCTATGTATATCATTATTACCGGCTTATCTTGTTAAACATGTGTGATTAAATGTTTTTAAATTTACATGTATGATTATCGCAAATGTCTGTCTAACATTCGAGAAGCAATTGCAACTGCTATTGTATTTAAAGACCTTGGAATATGTTGATATTCAATGTAATCAAACTCACGTTCCAAGAGACGCACTGTCAAAAATAACCTTAATAACCCTGGATTTCTAATGGCATAAACTCTATTAAGCTGTAATACAACGAGTTCAGAATCTAACCTCACTATCAAACTCCGAATCCCAAACGAAATAGATTCAGACAATAACTCAATCACTGCACTGTATTCTGCAATGTTGTTTGTTGTTTGACCGAGGCTCACCCCATGCATAGAAACTAACTCGTTAGAGGGCGAATAAATAACCCAAGCTGCGGAAGAGATATTCCGTGTATTACGACAAGCACCATCAGCGAATCCAATGTATGTTTGGAGAGGCATTGACATCTGCAAACATCAAGGGTAAAACCAAGATAAGCGGAATAACGACAAAAAAAACACTTTCTAAGCTAAGCACATTGTCTAAACTAACAAACACACCAGCTAGAAAGAAAAACCTAACCTAATCTAACTAAAATCTCCACATCCATCATTTAAGCATAATACCTCTTTAGGTAAAGTCCATTTCTGGGTTTACCCAAAGAGTCCCCGTCAAAGTCAACCAGCTCATAGGCCCCTTTTGCTAGCTTTCGCTTAACAATATAGGGTCCATGCCACATAGGAACGAATTTTCCAGCACCTAATTTATCGTTAGCTTGATCATACAATAGCACTAGGTCTCCTTCCGAAAAATTTCGAGGGGTCACATTTCGATCATATTGAGCTTTCATTCGTTTTGCATGAGTCTCGATTGCCAGTGCAGTATCGCGTCGAGTCTCATCTAATTGAGCTAAGTATAATAAATGCTTCTCCTCTTCGGAAGTAGCTGGAAGTAATTCGACAGCCATTTGAAGTGACGGGATTTCGCATTCAATGTGCAGCACAGCTTCCAAACCATAAACTAGTTGGAAAGGAGTGAACCCTGTTGATGTTTTCACTGAGGTTCGGTATGCCCAAAGCGCAGAAAATAACATGTTGTGCCAATTCGACCGATGAATACCAATGATTCGTCGGATCATGATAACTAAAACTTTGTTGATGGACTCAACCAGACCGTTGGCTTGTGGATAATAAGGAGTTGAGCTATCGTGACGCAAACCAAGCTGGCCTGTAAGTTCTGTCATCATAATGTTTCGAAAATGGAACCCATGGTCAGTGATTATCGCTTGTGGGACACCAAACCTAGCAATAATGTGATTGAATACGAAAATCGCAGCTGTCTTGTCGTCTGCCTCGAATGTAGGCATCACCTCGGCCCACTTAGTAAAATAATCAACCGCAAGGATGATATACGCATGCCCCCCGGCCGAGTGAGGGTTACATGTAATAAAGTCAATACCCCATTTGGCAAAAGGACCAATGGCAATTATAGGATGGAGAGGAGCTGGTGGTGCGCGCATCTTGCGATCAAACACTTGACAGTTGTGGCATTTTCGGACCGCAATGATACAATCTTTAAACATGGACAGCCAGAAGTAGCCAGCACGCAACACCTTCTGAGCTATGGCATACCCAAACATATGACCGCCACACGCCCCAGAGTGAAAGTCATTCAAAACCCTTTCTGCCTCTTCGTGAGTTAAGCAATGCCGGAAAACCAAGTCTACCCCACGGCGATAAAGAGTATCTCCAATAATTTTGTACTGTTGGGACTGGAATCGAATTTTTCGATGTTCCGACTTTGAAGCTTCGGGCTGAAAGGATTGGGTTTGGAGATAGACAATTATATCCCCATACCACGGATCTAAAGTGTTGTTGAGAAACAAATATTTGTCCGCAATGGGTTCCTCTGCCACAGTTTCCGTGTCAGCATGCGGGAAATCACACATCAACTCTGCAAAAACTAAAGATTTCTTAGACTTAGATTTTTCAAATTCTAAGTCGAACTCTTGCAGGATAACGATCCATTTGGAGTACTTGCCCCCTAGTAATTGTTTAGTCAAAATGTAGATCATAGGGTTGCAATCCGAAATGACTGTAGTTTTATGGAGAAGAATGTAATGACGAAAACGTTGGACAGCCTGAACGACTGCCAGGGAAAATTTCTCCACATGGGAATATTTTAGCTCAGTGGGATTTAACGTCCTACTAAGATAATATATCACATGTTCCGTTGCGAATTCGTCTTCCTGAACTAACACCATTCCAATAGTGGAATGAGAGGCGGTGAGGTACAAAAAGTAATCTTGGTTGTAGTTGGGAGGATGCAACAATGGTGCATGGGTCAGCGCGTGTTTAAGTGCATCAAAAGATTTCTGAGCTATCTCATCCCAAGAGAATTTAGCGTTCTGTTTCAACAACCGTGTAAAACCTTTTGTAACCTCGGCGTAGTTAGGAATTTTTTCATGCGGAAAGAGTCAATTTTGCGAACAAAACCGACCTCCCTAGAAGCTAAGGCTTTCTAGTGACAAACAAGACAATTAAACACTATCTTTCCCTAAACATGCATTTAAAATACAAGCAACCAGGTGTTTACAACATACCTTTAGTCCAACGCTTGTTTGTTGTAGTCCATCCTCTCTAATCCAGATGAGCTCCTCCTTCTCTTCGAAACCTGCATTCACTAACAAGCAAACGATTACATAGCACCTGAATAACTCATATAATAAAACATATTCATCATAAAGACCAAGGAGTATATGAAACAAATTATGTATAACAACTTGTTGAGAAAAATGAGCTTAATTGTATTAAGTGGAAACAAAAGAAACCATTACAACCAGTGCCTTGGTGTTGTGCAGGTCCCTCCCAGGGTCCAGCAAGAGTTCTCCTTTACTTTGATCAGTTCACCCACTTCCAAATGAAGCTAAGAAAGGATTGGAATCTCTCCTCTCAAGCTCTAAAAGGGAGTCCTAATTTCAACAGCATCTACCCTTAGGAATGTTCAGCTTTCAACCTCCCCTCCCTCTAGCCCAATGCCTGTATTTATAATGCTTTGGAGGAAGTTAATCAGGTCCACCATCAATGGGATAAGCCCCTCTTTCAATGGGATAGCTCCCCTCTTGATGGGATAAGTTCCTCTTACATAGGGATGCATGAACCATCTGGAGGTGCTCAATACACGTCAAACCATCTTCTAGAATGCTCTAGATTCGACCACAAGTAACTTTTTTGGAGTAAAACTTGCGCCTTTTGACCTTTACAGGAGTACGCACCCACCCCTTTATATACAGAGCGTACAAGTACGCAGGTTTTATGAACTGGAGGTGCGTACACGCAGGTAAGGCTAAGAGAAACTGCGTAACCAGAGTTAATTGACTTTTTAAGGACTTTCTCTCTTTCTTGGAGTTTGACATGAGAAGCAGAGGTATAAGACTTGCCAAGGAGGATAGTATGACAGTTGATGGAGCCATACTGACTGCAAATAGTCATGGTGACAAATTTTAGTGTAACAATCACCATTAGGTTTTCAAAATAAAGAGGCAGTTATAGAACATCCTTTGGTCATTAATAAACAAGAACGACTTGACCTTCCTTTTCTGAAAATATTGGATGAAAAAGAAAAATCTAGAGAGACCAGTAAAATCATTTATGATAGCTACTATGATGATGATGATGATATTGATTTATCTCAAGTAACTCAACAGAGCTCAGATAATGAGAGATATTCCAATCCAAGAATCATATCAGTCAATCCTCATTCTAGAGTGACAGATCATTTGCATGATTTTACTATCCAAAACAATATCCTGATCTATGATTCGTATCATGAGCAAACCCCCATGCCTTTTCCCAATCATAACTTGTTTTCTGATTCACAAGACGTAATTCGAAATTACTCAGATCCCATAATTCTGGCCAGTTCTTGCGAAGAAGAAGATATTTCATGTCAATCCCAGTTGTGCTGTAACATTAGCTATACAGATAATAATTGCATTCTTTTTCGCTTACACTCATTTTGTACAAAATCGGATTGTGTTTTAAATTTTCAGACTTTCGATAGATTACTATGGTATATTGAACACCTTATCAAAGAACATTTGAAAGATGTATTACCATTTTGGAAAACTAAATGGTGTCAAGGAAATACAGAACTTTTTCAATTCCACGATCAATCAATATCGGCCTTTCAGGAGAAACTTCTGTGTCATCCAAAACATCATCAACAAAAAAAAGTATTTTTGGAAACTCACCAGCAATTCGCGTTAATCGATAAATCTCTTTCCAAAAAGTTCCATCTATTCTTCATTGATTTATTTAGTGATTTATATGTGGAAACTTTCCTTTTACGAGAAATTGCTAAAAGCTTAACTTTAACGCATAGTAGATTACAGGCCATTAAAACTAAAAAATCATATTCGCAATCTGGCTTGTCATCTTTCCTATTACATGATCACCAATCCATAACAGAAATTCATCCCGATTTTTATGATCCAATAGGTATCCAATTGGACAGAAGATATCATAAGAAAGAAATTTCAGGCGGAATTCCAACTGAAGTTACACTTTCTGATCCTACATCCAATATTCATAGTCCAAGAAAAGTTTTATTCTTAACACTAATGTTTAAAAGGTACATACGTGTGGGAATAAAAATGAAAAGATGGTTCCACTGGAAATATCATTTTACCTAGTTAATTTTTTTGTTTATAGTTAGAATAGGAGTAGGGATAGTTTAGCTAGGTTGTTAAGTGGATAATTTAGTTTTTAAATATTGATAGGAAAAATAAGAGAAGAACTTATCCCTATCATGTACATAATTCAAGGGAATAGTTACCTCTCAGTTCTTTAAATATTCTCCTCCCTAATAAAATTTGCTTGTCCTTAATAGCATTTGACATTTACTAAAGACACCATTTCTCTATCAGATTTTGAACTTCTGCTCGTATAAATATCAAATCTTTTGGAAACTTGATCTTTATTATTAATAGATACAGTTAAAAACTTTAAACCAGATATGATACTAGTTTCAACTTCCAAAAATTTGACGAAAGCAATCTTAGTGAAGAAATTGTTTTATATCAGTACAATGAAAGGTATCAATAACGAAATGAGGATTCCCTGTAGATCAGCCATGTCCAAAAAACTCTATTATTTTCATCCAGGGCTTTCTTAAGGAAAAAAATGACTTCCTCCCTGCTAAAGGAAATCGCAACATCTAGAGGAACGACCCAACAATACACTATATCTTGAAGAATAAGAGGTCTCATCACGAGTCGGCTTATCATGATCACAGATATTATAACTTTGCTGACTTTGCCAAACATTGTCCATCAAAACAGGGCAATGACTCAAGATTATTGAAATCAAAAGACAAGGGGTCTCATCACGAGCCAGCTTGTTCAGCGAAAGTGTAAATCAAGTGAATGACTGTGTCATAATTTGGCTACCAAACCAAGACATTGTTCTTTGAGAATAAAAAAGGAAAAAGTGTCAATATGGGTTTTTCTTTGAAAGTTGTAGATCACCTTAAGTAGGATAAAGGATCATTACTGGGTAATAGGTAACCCTGTCGAGGCTATGAACGCCTGCTGGCAGCAGAGGCTCTACCTGTGACAAATGAGCATATTTAAAAAAAAAAAAAAACTGGTACACAGGGAAGACCTTATTTTTATTTTTACAAGACCAAGTAATGGCTGATGTAAATGCAAGGACCAGCTGAGGAAGAAAATAATTAAAGTAGAAAGAGGTTGGAACGAAATGTCGTTGACAGTTTGGGGTATAATGCACTTTATCTTTTTATAATAAAGTTTAATTTTCCAAAAAAAAAAAATTGTTTTGGAAATTTGAAAAGTTCAATAGAAAATCAGAGATAACTGGTTCTCCCAAGTGAATCGCCAATTGTTGTGGCCAGCAACAACCCCCCCCTTTTTTCATTTAAGTGTTGTCCAAAATACTAAATGAATGGGGACCCTTAGTTAAAACTTTAGGAAAAGCAAGAGTTTCCTTTCTTCAAAATAAGGTTACCATCGTAAGCTTAGGAAGATCTTTTGAATACTTTAAAACCTAAGTTTATGATAAGAAAAATCTTTAAAAAGTCGCATCATAAAATGACAGAAAAACTCCTCCATTTGGTATGTGCAAGATTCTCGTACTAAGCGATATATCGCATCGCAATAAAGTAATGCCAATGAGAAAGCCTTCAAGATTTTCCGATTTGCGATAACCCCGATCGCAAGATCGCATATCGCAGGAATGGGCTAACAAAAATATGGCAAGCATAAAACTTCTACGATCTGCGATGTGTGCGATATTGCGATAACGCAATGGTGCAATAATACGAGAGCGCGATGGTGCGATAATGCAATGTCGTGATCTGCAACGATTGCAAAATCACCCCATCACAAATCTTTTAGGCGCGTTATTCAAGAAAAGCCACTTACCATAATCCGACTTAAGATCATGCACTTTTAATGATAATAAAGGAATTAGTTGTCATCTATTAAATGTAGACGTGTGCTTTTTCAAAGAATTACTTCACGTAAGGTGGAATATTTGATATATCTGCTGCATTTAAGACTCTCCCATCACCTTTCTTGATCAATCGTTTCCATTTGTGATCTGCAGGAACGTAGAACGAAAGGCGATACCAAGCCATACGTAGGAAGAAATGGGAAAGAAAAGTAAGGCTCAGGGCTATGAGGTGAAGGAGATGGCACCTTTATATACAGACACAGCTTGTAATAGAGACACAGGGATATCAACGTGGGAAAGCATGTATAGACTGCTTGAAGAAGAAAACCCCAGAATAATGAAAGTTACCACTGTCGCAGATTCACAGGGCTCTTCCGAAGCATCCTAAGAAGAACTGGCGTGCTCATTCCTTCATCGGATAGCAGCAAGGCCTAAAATTCTCCCATATATGGATATGATCAAGTGGATACTTGACAATGCAGAAATGAACGACAAACAGTTCAAGATTCAAGGACATGGGCTCATCGGGTCATTCGCTGCACAAGACTTAAAGCTCATGTATCATCTTCCTGAACCGCAGGCGACTTACAATGCACAATTCATTAAAAAATTTGTGGCGGAGAACCCGATCCTATCAGAGACCACTAAAGATTGGTCCAGAAAAGATGAACCGCTCAAAAACAATAAAAACAATATGTACAACACTGGTTCCCTCACCTCTCCGTATTGTTTTGCTGCGGCCATGATTTGTAGATTATTTGGGATGCCAAATATCAATAAGTTTTCATCTGAATGGTTACCATTGATTGATGCTGCCACAAATGCCATTATTATAGATTGGGCCAAGATCTTTTCTGATAACCTATTCACAACTATTATCAAATACCGGTCTAAGAGATCCATGTCTCAAAGGATCTATCCTCCTTTTTACCTATCCGCATATGTTATGGATTCTATTTGTTATGTGTTTAAATTTCCCTCTATGGGTTGGAAATGGACAACTCAGGACCCATTACCCATCCGTGTCTATCATAAGATATTATGGGATTCTCAGTTCATTCCACATTTCTACCAAATTTGTCATGGGCTTATCTTACCCATGTATAGAATGATGTATGATAAAGAATCCCCGAGGTGCTCACCTGAGGCACAGATAGATATCATCCCCATCGCAAGATGGTTCGGGGAAGAATGGTTCACCTATATTAGAGTATTTGGAAGCACAGTCCCTCCTCATGTCCTACCTTTGGATATTCCTGACAAACTGCTGGCTCGAGAAATTACATATCAAACCTATTCAGAAGGCGGCCTAACCAAAGACCTAAAAGACAGAAAGAAGGCCATATGGCCCCAGTTTCCTGTAGCTTGTGGGGCCTTTTCATTATTTGATGTAGGTCGCGTGTTCACCGAAGTGGAGAATATGATGTGTCTACAATTATTTAAATTCCCGGCAAGGCCATTTGACCCAAATGAAGTTGCCCAAGATTTCACAACGAACATCAAGATAAAGATATTCGTTGGAAAGAAGGATTTATTTGATGATTTATTTCAGAATAAAAGCTCACTCCAAGGAATTTTGCAGGAAGCTCAATTGCGATTGTCTCCATATGACCTCCAAAAATTCATGGTATACAGGGAAAGAAGACTAGCCACTGTTCCTCTAGAAAATCTGCAACTACCTGCCAGAGAACCTACTCCAAGAATTAGCCTTAGTGAGAATTCAAGCGCTGCTGGATCTAAATCTAAGAGTGGACAAGAGATGCCTGAGCATTCTAAAAATTCCGAAAACGACCAAGATAGAGGCGAAGAGTCATCTAAGGACACCGCTCAGTCAATGGAATTTCTACAGCAGCAAGTTATCGCCTCCCCGTCAAGAGATGTTCCTCCTCTCATCATTGAAGCACCACCCGTCACAACAGAATTAGACAAAGAATGGGAAACCTTCAATGAACTGATCAATCTTGAAGGACAGACCCCAAAAACACCTGTGAGCAATAGACAGGTAACATAAGAAGTGGGCTCAGCGTTGCTCTTCTACGAGTGGGACGATCAAATCAGGGAGGCAGAACAAGCAGAATGGAAGATGAAGGCAACGGAAAAGGAAAAGGCGGTCCAAGCACTAGACAGGTTAAATTGGGAGTGTTACTGGGCATACTTGGTAAAGCCGCATAGTAAGCCAATGACTGTGAAATGTATCATAAATGCGGCCGAGAAAGTAGTGCCAGCTCTCATAGATTCTGTTTTCTCAGCCCAGCTCAAAGCAGAAGTCAGCTAGCCGACTCTCCTCAAGCCCATGATGAATGCATGCAGTTTTAAGGATCAGATTCAGAAGTAATTTTATTTAGAATGTTGTTTTTTCTTTAAAATTAGATTAGAAAAAGGACGGTCATTTGAAAACCGCATCCTAAATTTTGTAAATTAACTATTATTAGAATTAGGAAGTAGTATTTTAACCCTTCTCATGCATTTGGAGAAGGGTCCAGAAATTTGTCAAAAACTTGTCCTCAGAACATGCACTTCTGCACCCTCAGAGGAGGTTTTGATGAATGGATGGATCGAGGTTTATTAATGTTTGCATTTGATGTCTGCTACTGATGTTTCACTTTTCTACTCTTAGTAGATGTTAGAACAAGTAGAGATAAATCATTTTTGCTTGAAGCTTATGAGTAGGACCAGTCATAAATGGTACTTTTATCTCTTGGGTATTTTTGCTTATATTCTTAAAGTGATATATAGTATTTAGTTGTTTATATGTTATTGCATGAATGTGTGAGTTACCATTTGGCACTTTTGTACGGTGGAGTCATTTATTTATGTTTGATATATGAATAACTTATTATGCGATATGTCGTTCACAACTGTTTTGCCTAACTTTTTATGCAAAGTGGTTCATCTTAATTGATTTCCATTCTTATGATAGCTGAATGATCTTTATTACCAGTTATTGTTTGAAATTTCTTTAGATCGCATAATAGAAGAAATACACCCTGGGTTAGCATAGATTAGATGTGTTGTTTTCATTAGATTACAATAGCATAGAATTAGATTAAAGTAGTTTAGATCAGAACTCTTAGATCAGCATAATCCAACTCTGCACACACACACCCTTAGATTGGGAAACTGGTCCCATTATCCCCAGTCGGACCCGCTATACCAAACGGATAAGGAGCTGCCAACCAAGGTCCGGACCAGGTGGGTATCCCCCTTGTTGTCGACCCGATTTTCGGTGCTTCAATAGGACCATTGGATCTCCTGTTTGTTCTGCACAAGATGCCGAAGTGAATGGAGAGAATGAGCATCAAGTTCAACCCTGACAGCATGGTGAAGGAAGAAGATCATTTGGAAAAATTCTACCTGCAGCTGCATATCCTTGAGGTACGAAATGACGATGTATCTTTTAGATTGTTCTCATGTACCTTGGATGCTCACGCAGTTGCGTGGTATCATAGCCTTCCACCAAACTTCATACAGAACTAGGGTGCATTCAAATGCATGTTCCTTGATAATTTTGTTGATGACAAGACCCTAACTATGTTACTGAAAGAATTGGGTAGCCTGAAGATGGACGGGAAAGAAAAGGTAAAATATTTCAACCAGAGGTTTACATGCATATTGAAAAATTTTACAGTGGAAACCAAATGTCATGACTCCATCACTATTGATTACTACACTTCTACACTGCCAACCAGCGTTTTGTAGTTTGTCAAGTGAGTTGTGAAACCAACACTCTTCGAAAACTGCAAAGAGGCTATTGTTGTAAAAAAAAAAACTTGCGCATAATTGGACTCATCAAGGATGATGAACCAGAAAATGACTCCAAAGATGTGAGCAGGAAGTCCCAAGAGATGGTGAGAAATGGTAGAGAAACAAAAGAAAATGATATTGAAACCCTCACTCGCCTAGTCAAAAACTTAACAACTAAAGTGTCTGAGCTTAAACAATAGAAAACTAACACATTTTCAAGGAGCTATCCACCTAGATAGAGACAGGGAAGCAACTCATCAGGTAGTAACTTGTCCACTCAAGAAAATGCATAGAGCTCTATGTTCAATGTCAATCAATGCGTAGATCTCGAGTTCTATTCGTTCCATGAAGAACATCACCCCGAGAAATTCTGTTCAGATTGGAAGCGAGTTGCAAACTTGGTATACCGTCATACACTTGATGTAGAGAGCAGTATGAAGAAGTAGCCAGATAACAGATATTATGACAAAGGTATTTCACCTATTAAAGCATCAAGTTCTAGGCATGTGGTGAACGTAAATCAGTGATCACAAGCAATGCTAAAGACAAACGTCGAGAAGCATCCCCCAAGATGAAATGACCGTTACAATATTAGGAGTAAAGGGGCTCCCCCTACACTTTGGGAAATGAAAGAGAAGATTAGACAGTTGATAAGGAAGGATGATCCACCAACTGCACCAAAGTAGAAAACACAAAAGAAGTCCAGGAAGACAACAACAAACAAGAGTACTTCCGTGAGCAGAAAACTACAAAACACTATGTCAGAAAACATGAACATCTATTCTACCCCAGACACCTCAATAAGCCTACCACCTCTGGAATACAACATTGTTGATGAAATGGATAAAACTCGAGCAAACATTAGTTTGTTTGAGTTGGCTAAGATCCAAATTCAGTGAGATATATTGTTGCGTGCACTGGGATAGACAACAATAGACAACGCAACCTCTACCAGCAAGGAAGCAAGCACACCTCCCGGATCACTTTCCACTGTGCTCAATACACTCTGGATGGAAGAAGCACACTCAGGTTGCCCCCCATTCCTGCTATCTTTTCAAGTTTTCAACTACAATGTTCACAACTGCTTGGTTGATTGTGGCACAACATCCAATGTCATGCCGCTATGCATTGCTAAGAAGATCAATGCACGATGGAGTGAAACATCCACGAGAATCATCCAACTTGACAGAACCTCGGTACCATCCATTGGTGAACTTTAATACGTGATCATCTGACTATCCCATGACATTCGAGTGCACCAATGCATCAACATAGTTGTTGTGGACATACCAGAAGCGCATGGCCTGCTACTCAGTAGAGACTGGTCCAACAAGCTAGATGGATATTTCGTTACAGCTTTGGTCTCACATGTGGCTTCCATACAAGGGCAGATGAAACCAAATCCCAGTGTTATCCGAGAGATATATCAAACACAATGTCACTCCCCTTAATGGCGAGAACGAACCGTTGGCCTTCATAGAACTCATGTTTGGCAACTACCTCTTGGAAAATACATTGGAGTGTTAGCCTGCATGTTCAGCTCCAACCTCATCAGATAAGTAGTTGGGACTCCTTCCTCGCCCAACTGATGATAATGAAACTCATACAGTTTGTTTTTCCAATAGTGGCAGTAGTAGAAACAACGGTAGCCACAGTAGTACCAGCACACCAAACGGTCCATATACAGACAAGCTATGGACCATGAGTCATGTCAAATCGAGAACACATGATGGCTCAAGGACCAAGTGTATCTTAGTCATCCAAAACAATGATCAATGCATGATTTTGATATTTTTGAAGTTCGAAGGAACAAACAACGATGTTGAGTATGAAGCACTCATTCTAAACACAGAAAGGACCAACAATACGAACGAACAAAGCAACCTAGGTGTTACCGAGAAATCTAGTGTCTATTCAGAACTGCTAGTCCCACTAAGACGGGTAGCTATCTTAGAAACAAATAGATTAAAGTTACTTGTTTTTCCTTTACAAGAGAGAGATGAGAAAGAAGCAGAGAGTACCAAACTTAGTCTTCCGCTTGGGTCCTTGCTTGTTTCCTTTCCCCTTTGACAGAATCTCACCACTGCTTCCTCACTTGTCCCGCTTCAAAGAGCACCTGTAGATTCACAGCAGCATAATACCATCAAATCATAGAGATCTTTCACTGTAAACAATATAGGATCAGATATATATTGACGATCCAAATGCATATATCAACACAATATTTAGAGATACACAAGAATATGGAGGAAAACTCAAATAGCTTTACTAGTAAAAGTAGTAGAAGAGAGGATTACAACCACTTCGTCTGACCCAGCGCCATCCTTCTAGCTTGAAAGCCCTCTTCACCTCATACAAAGCAGGAGCACCCAACAATGTCTTCGAAGAGAAACTAGTAGCACCTCTTTGCAAATTACCAAACTCCAACCTCTAGATCTCTGGGATGAGGGATGCATTTATAGATATTTGCAGGGGGGTGAGTCAGCTTTTGGGATTTTGATTAGTGTCATCTCTCTTATAGTTCTTGGTTCCACTTGGAGCTTTCATTGATCTCTTACTCATCCTTGGGTGAATTCAGGGAGGCAAGTGTCAAATGAGCAGCTTCTAGAAGATTCTCAGGGTCTCCACCTAGCAAACTACTTGTGCCATTTGTCTGCTCTTGCTCATTGCACCCTACAGAAGGGATTTCCAGTATGCATCACACTTTTTGCATGTGGCAAGTGAGATGCATCGCACCCTTTGCACTGGGCAGTCTGCATGGTCCTGCTTTGACCAGTTCTAAGTGGTTTTTCATGGAAAACTTCTGGGAGATGATGTAATCAGCTGACCTTGCTCCTTTAGGGTATGAAACAACACTTTTAGGGACTTAGAAGCCCTTGGTTTATGGACATATGTGATTGGGGTTACAGTGCCCAAATATGTCTATAACAGTTGCCCCCTAAAGCATGAGGTCGTAATTATTTTGATGTCGGGTGAAATGCTTTATAATGAGGATCCAAGGTTTTTCACACTGGAAGGTGACCTGTAATAAGATACAATACAATACATTATCTTCATAATATTTTCATGATCTAGCTGAGGAGAGCATTCCCATGCTCAGCTTGATAAATTCATTTTCATATACATAGGATAGACAATTGTCTGTGTGCAAATTGATGATCCTGGTAGAGCCATCATCCCTTAGTTTGGATGATTATCTGTGCAGCAATGATGTACATCTGATGTCTTTATTTTCCTGATTATATCGCAGCCCGGATGGATGAAACTAGATCTGAGGTCTTCAAAACTCGTTCAATCTTCACCTGAAAGTACAAGTCGATCCATGTGAAAAGATGTTCTGATGTCAAACATGGAAGGACATTGCCTGATTACCAGCCAATGATGTAAGCTGTTAACAGATGCTAGAGGAATAACCAATAATGATGATGACCCTCAAGGTACTACAGTACAATTCACGTGGTGCAAATACATGAGTCAATGTCGAACACCACACAAAATCTTTCGGTCGAAGGCCATTAGTGTAAACCTGTCGCTGGAAGTGAGAAACTTGCCATTGAGGCATGCAAGCTTCAAAGTACTGGAAGGGTTGTCCCTAGGTCAACTTCTTGGATAATGAACTAATGTCGACAAGAAGTGACCCGTCGTAGGAGGGCATTAATGGATCCCATATCTACGACACGAAATGGAGCAAATGATTTTGTAGAGGTGAAAACGATCTGATGATACAAGGTTCAGGGTGGCGGTCATGAAAGAATGAAGCGTGAAGGTATTGTAGCAGATGAGACACAAGCTGGGTAGGTGAATCCTCTAAGCGACTTCTCTTGAACATATCGGCAACACTGAAATGGATTGGTAGCATTAACCCCAAAAGTGGATGGTACGGTGGACCAATGGTGATATGACCGGTGAACGGAATAACCCAACCTGACTCAATCATGGTGATGGAGTGAAAGTGTCATGTTCAAGAGCGACCTGCTACCAATAAATTTTCTTCAAGTTTTCTTCCCAATTTTCCCCAGTCATTTCTAACCAGTACCTATTTATTTTTTTCAAGCTTGAGGAGGATAACATATGCTTGTTCTATAATTTTCCCTTCGGGCAAAACCGTCACTATGTTTTAACAAGCCTAGCAACAGTGAAACTTGTTCTTGTCTGAATGGAAAAGTTTGTCGCTACTGTTTTAACGAGTTTAACGACAAGGATAACTCAGTCCTTTTCAGTTTTAGAGAGTCTGAAAAGAGACGAAAAGAAAACTCCAATATTCCTTTTTCGTAATATAATCCCTCAAGTCCAAAAAAGTATAAAACAATGTGAAAGGGATGACTTTTCTATAGTTTTAACAAGTCGAACAAGACAAACACTCGATCTTTTTGTGTAATAATCCCTCAGGTCCAAAAAGATTAAAATCTAGAGGAGGGATAGAACTTCCAATCACTTTAACGAGCTAGAGCAGCCAATTGCTCAGCAATCTTTTCATATTTTACGAGTCAGATGAAAAGAGCTTAAAGGAGACCTGTTTTCTGAGGAATGAGTGATGTTTTCAGATAGCAGTTGGTTCCAAGTAAGGTTTGGAACTTTCTAATCACGGAAGTGTAAAGAAGGTGGCTAATAAGATCACTTATCACAGTTGCTCCTCAAAAGGGGTAAACAATCAAATGGAGGCAAATGATCAGCTAAAATAGAGTGGAGGTGATGGTAAGAACACGACCAAGGCTCAAAAGCTGATGATAATCATTCACAATGGTTACTTACGGGAGGTGGGTTCATTTTTTAATGAGCTTAAACTTTGGTGGAACATATTCTCATTGCTAGGTTTATTTTTTAACGAGCTTGAACCCTACGGTAACACTGCTCTTGATAAGTTTGCATGCCCCCAACATAATAACGCAAATCGATGTGCATGCCTCCCAAGCTTCATTGCATTCAACATGGTGGTTGGAATGAAGGTTTACCTTCGAGATATTTTGAAAGACTCGACTTGGATTTTATGAGATCGTAATCAAAGACTCAATTCGAAAAGGGAGTTGTCTCATTTTTTAATGAGGTTGACACAGTAAAAGAACTATCCTCATAATCCACCGTATTTACAGTGTTTGATAGAAAATCAAAAACTGAAGGATGATTAAGGTTGCTAGAATAATCTTTGTGGTAATCCAGAAGATGGTAACGATGGTGGAAATCTTCCCATGGTGCCTCGCCTATCATCATTGACTGAATGACTCCTTCGTCTGTAAAATGTAGATGCGACCAAGGACTTGAAGAGGTGCCATATTCCTTAGACCTATCTATCCAAACACTCGATGAGCATTGATTTGGGTTTTCCCCTGAGGCCATGAAAATTGATTGCTACAATATTTCTAAAATGGCGATGATCCATTCTGACAAAATGTTCAGGAATCTTCCGAATCTTTTAGATATAGAAGATATCATATTGTAGGTTTCCACCGTGGCCACTTCCGCCAGATTACTCGGAGGTGGTAGGGAAAAAGTACCCATTAAAGTAGGGTCTTTTAGGAGGTCTACTCCAATATTTTGAAGCAAATGAGAGCTTCCATGGATCATTGGAATGCTTCCTGTAACTTGTGAACTATTGGGAAGAAAGGTTTGTTGGTCAATGATTGTAATTCCTCCTTGAAAAGGAAATACAATCCTTCTAAAGTATGTTGACACAACAGCAGCCATAGCATAAATCCAGGGCCTTCCCAATAGGATGTTGTAATCGAGGTTTCCATCGATAACTTCGACATCAATTTCTACTGTTTTGCGCCCCATTTCAACTTGCAAGTTACTTAAAATCCTATATGGAGTGTATGTTCATCCATCAAATGCTTTTAACATCGTTGATGATCGCGACAAGGGTGGTGAGTCTAAAGTTTTCTAGCAACTCATCGACATAATACATGTAGATTCCCCCTCATCAATAATTGTTCGATGAACAGTTTTGTTGAGGGATTTCACTTGAATGAGGAAATCGAGTTGCATTGGTAATTGAGGGTCATATCCTTTATGATTAAAGGCCACAAGATTGGAATCCACTGGGTCAATCCCACCTATTGCTGATAAAAAATCTTGCTTCTGGGAGGGGCAATTTTGCAGTACCTCAAGTGTTGACATAGCAGACGACAATTGGGCCAAGTCCTCTACTATATTATAATGTTGTACTACTCTGGCGCGAGGATTAAATGTCTATTTGTGTATTACTCCATTTGGCGGTTTTATTGTTAGCTCAGGAATGATGGGTGGCACAACTTCGGTCGAAGTCATTGTCGAACTACTAGGTTGATCATTAGCCTTGTTTTTCGACAGCTGTGGATTCCGGTAATCTTTATTCCTTGTCGATATCAAAGCATCATTTTGTTGTTTTGAAATGGACAGCATAAGTACTTGGGATGGGGAAGCATTGTCATTAGCAACCAGATTGGTTCTTGGGTTTGGAAACGGATCAGTCAATACCGCTGAGGTTTTTGAACTCTTGAAGAATTTTCTAAGCTCAGCTTTATGTGGACAATCTTTCGTCCAATGATCCTCATCGCATATAAAGCATGGATGAGTAGGTTTCTTTTTCCCATAAGGGTTTGCAGAGATTTTTTAGGAGATGAATCATCCTATTTCTTCTTTCTTCTCTTCCCTTTCTACTTGCCTCCTGGTTGCTTTGGTTCCTTGCCTTTGTCAGTTGACACGGCATTAACCTCCGAGGCTAGAAGTTCTTCAATTGAATTTTGATCAGAAATCTTACGGGCTTTCTTAGATGTAGCCTTTGTTGATTTCGTGCTAGTTGTACCTATCACGCCATCACTGGCATGAGAGTCTTTGTTTGATTTAGGAGGAGGAGGAATGGAAAATTATGGTCTTGGAGCATCAGGGGTTTTGTCATAGAGCGTGCCAGACTGACTATAGATCAAGTCTAGATATTACGCACAAGAAATGACCTGCTCTTCAGTGATGACCCCTCCCTTTGCCACATCTTCTATTATGGAAGGTAAAAAAGACTTAATAAACCATTTAGCTAGTAGCTAATCAAGGACATATGTTTTTACCATTCTACAATGATGTCGCCATTCATGAATATGATCGGATATGTGAGTGGCCGTCATTTGCTTGAAATTGGCAAGAATCTCTATTCCTATTTCATACCTTATTGGTAACTGAAAATGGGTTAAAAAGGTTGTGGCAAGGGCACTAAATTTATCGAATGAAGCTCTTGGAAATTCAATGTACCATTTTTCTACCAGACCAGCTAACGTTCGCTGAAAAAGGCAAAGCCAAATCAAATCATCATTGAGAGTGTTGGATGAACACCACAGATGAAAGGTCATCACATGATTCGACGGGTCTTCACCCGGATTTCCATTAAATTTAGGAATATCTGATGGAAGTTTATGAGGAATCGTCGGCCACCAAGGAGCATAAGCGATTGGATCATTCATTAGCCGATTTAGATCTGGTAACTCTAAAGTCACCACGAAGGGCAACTATTGATTCAAGTTCGACGAAGCGTACCCAGGATAAGATGGGATCGCCTGAGCAGTGGGTTTTTGCATACTAGCATAATGTATTTGATGCTGATAACTTTGATAAGGTTGCTGGGCATAACCAATTTGGGACGACTGGTGATAACCGTTTTGAATATACAGCTGCCCATTACCTGCAAAGTTTTGTTGCTTAGGTCCTTAGTAAGCTTGTTGGAATTGCGATTGTTGATGTTTCATCAACCATGGTTTTGAAACCATTTGTTGTTGCCCAATACTAGAAATTTGACCAAGATGAGGGGTAATAGTACCCATTTGAGACTAAATCGTTGCAGTTAAGGAGCCACTAATTGGAGATTGTGGTTGTGTCATGGAGACAAGAGGCTATTGTACAACGACCTGAGAAATTTGAGGCTGGCATGCAACAGGAAATGGTTGTACTTGAAACACTGTCACAATAGCTGGTGTAGTGGGGATATTCGACACAGGTAGACTTGGTTGCATTGAGTATACAACTCTTGGTTGTTGAGGCAGTATTGGCACCCAACCGCTGGATGTGATTCCAATTTGACCTCAATTCGGTTGTGAACTCACATATGGTTGTTCTCCTGAAGGGAACAATGAAATGGTATAGTGCCCCCCATATGGCGGCAATCCAGTGCTCAAAGAATGATTGGCCTTTGGAGACCAGACTGCCCAAATTGATACCGTTGTGAAGGATCAATTTGTTGAGATTCAACATAAGAGATTCTAGATACTATTTCGGATGAACAAACAGGAACAAACCATATTGTCGATACAGTCCTTGGGTGGACTCCTTCTAGCAGTTGAGAGCTAGTTGGGATAGATGGTATACCAACAAACATTGTCGAGGTGGTGGCAGGAAGTTCTGCTACCACTGTATGGATGACACAGTCCTAGATGTCGATGGTTGTAAAGACATATCGAGTCTATCCAAAAGACTTCCTAGTGATTCTACAAGAACTTGCGATGTAGGGGTATTAACTTCTGAAGTAGAAGGATATAGGTGGATCCCAATCCCAAAATGCAATGGAGTACTGGATGGAAGATCCTTTGTAATCTCTTCTATAGCAATCAATCTGGGTGGAAGAGGGAGACCATCAAGGTCCATAAAATATTTCTGGTGCCGAAGAACGTATAGATTCTTCAGTGACAAATGCTAGAGGGGTAACACCTTCCAGATCAACTCTAGATGGAGCTGGTTCAGGAATCGAAGTGTTTACTATTACACTAGGATCAGTTCCAATGTCCTCTTGTAACTGCGGAACTTCTTCTGTAGAGGCAGGGATACCAGAAATGGTTGGAGTAACTAGAGTCTCAGAGGATGTTGAAACACAAGTTTCAAACAAACCAGGAGACTTTGACCCAGTTAAACGAGTTCACTTGGCCTGGAATGGTTTCGTTTCCAGAGTCAAAGATGGTTGACTCGTCAATCTCCATGAACGACGAGATTTTGATTGACTTTCTTCCATGATTGTGGATTATTTGATCAACTCAAAATAAGAGGGGAAAAATTTATTCCAAATTAGATGAATTTTAGATGCTTTGACACAACCTGCTTTTTCAATTTTTAAGAGTCGAGAAAAAGCTAAAGATGACTCTAGTCGCCTTCGATTTTTAATGAGCCTAAAGTGACAAGTGCTCACATGGACCTTTTCCTTTAAGGAGTCTGAAAAGGAACGAAAGGGACTACTCTAGAAATCTAGATAGATGGATTACCAAACCAATCACAAAACTACATAATACTTTTTACGGTACGGCAGTCAATCTTCCTGAATGCTATGTTCAGTGCATTGCAATCGATAGGGCGGCAGACATGGCTTCCTAAGGATAAAGGATATAGCCTATTGTGGTCTCCCAATATATACTCGATGGTACATGGGAGCACAAGTCTGTACTGGCACTTGTCATCTCAAAGAGGAGGAATCACCCAACCTACGATGAAAGCGACAGTTACCAGGCTTTACGACACCGGAATACGTCTCTAGCCTAGACTCCTAGATGTTGTGTGTTAGGTTCCAAAGTGTTTTTATGTTCATTGAATTTATTTTACAGTTGATATTTCTTAATAAGTTTGCCTTTAAGGTTCACCACGTGATGTAGATATACAATTCCTAAAATGCAATCTAAGATGATAAACAGTCGTTTAATCTTCTTTTTGCAATGAAAATCCTAGCTACTAAGGAAAGAGAAATGAAATCCTTTCAACATAGAGCAAAGAGCACACACTAGATGCACTGTCCTAAATCAAAATCAACAAGCAGTCTAAATGCAAATGCACATGCATGTATTTGTTTTCCACTTTCTTAATGTGTGAATGACAAAAAGAGTGCTAAATACAAATCTGAATTTTCTCTTCTTTCAAAGCGATAGTACTAACGATTTTCTTTTCAAAAACGACAGGAAGGCAAGACGACACTTTGCGATTTCGAATTGAAAACTACTTTCAACACTTGAAATACTTATAAATTCAGATCAAATACAAGAGTAACAGTGTTATCGACCATCAAAAAAGAAGTATTCTTTTCTTTGATTGAAAATGACACTTGCAACACTTTCAAATCCAAAGACGACAGTTCGATTAAGCTACCATTTTGTAAATGAGAACTGTGAATGGCGAAAAATACATAAAAAATTTCACAAATATTTGTACAATGGAGGTTGGATGATGCAAAGAAAGGGAGTTTCAACAGTGGTCTACTAATCACAGACAACAAAACTCCTGAATAAAACTAAAGAGAGCGAAGAAAAAACCAAAATCTGGAGGCAGATTTAGTCTTGTCTAATAATCGCACCTGTAACACAGGGAAATAGGGATGCATCCCACCTACTGCACATGGGAGGTGCAATGCATCTAGATTTCCAAGAAGATAGGGTGCGATGGTCTAGTGACGAGACTTTAACTTAGTTTTCGGTCACAGTTTGCAGTTTAGTTATGGGATTTAGGCTGAGAAAATGATAGTCAGTAACTACAAAGTACAGGGGCTGATCTAATGAGGTTACTCAAGCTACCTCTAGGGCACTTAGGATCTTAGCAAGTCAGTTGTTCAGTTCATAAACAAACCCAGAGATTGACTAAAGCAACATTGATCTACTTTGCACTTGCATAGCAAATGCAGTTCAAAGGCTAGCTGCCTTGACTTTAGGCTTCGTCTGTGGTTTATGAATCAAACAAATGGAGACAAGAAATCAAACTAATCACTCCCCAGCGGAGTCACCATTTTTTTACCGGGAAATCTAGTGTCTATTCAAAACTGCTAGTCCCACTAAGACAGGTAGCTATCTTAGAAACAAACAGATTAAAGTTACTTGTTTTTCCTTTACGAGAGAGAGATGAGAAAGAAGCAGAGAGTACCAACCTCAGTCTCCCGCTTGGCTCCTTGCTTGTTTCCTTTCCCCTTTGACGGAATCTCGCCATTGCTTCCTCACTTGTCCCGCTTCAAAGAGCACCTATAGATTCACAACAGCATAATACCATCAAAGAATAGAGATCTTTCACTGTAAACAATATAGGATCAGATATATATTGACCATACAAATTCATATATCAACACAATATTCAGAGATACACAAGAATATGGAGGAAAACTCAAATAGCTTTATTAGTAAAAGTAGTAGAAGATAGGATTATAACCACTTGTTCTGACCCAATGCCATCCTCCCAGCTTGAAAACCCTCTTCACCTCATACAAAGCAAGATTACCCAACAATTTCTTCGAAGAGAAACCAACAACACCTCTTTGAAAATTACCAAATTCCAACCTCTGGATCTATGGGATGAGGGATCCATTTATAGATATTTGCAAGGGGGTGAGTCAGCTTCTGGGATTTTGATTAGTGTCATCTCTCTGATAGTTCTTCGTTCCACTTGGAGATTTCATTGATCTCTTACTCATCCTTGGGCGAATTCAGGGAGGGAAGTGTTAAATGAGCAGCTTCTAGAAGATTCTCAGGGTCTCCACCTAGCAAACTGCTTGTGCCATTTGTCTGCTCTCACTCGTTGCACCCTACAGAAGGGCTTTCCATTATGCATCACATTTTTTGCATGTGGCAAGTGATATGCATCGCTCCCTTTGCACTGGGCAATCTGTATGGTCCTTCTTTGACCAATTTTGAGTGGTTTTTCATGGAAAACTTCTCGGAGATGATGTAATCAGCTGACGTTGCTCCTTTAGGGTATGAAACAACACTTTTGGGGACTTAGAAGCCCTTGGTTTATGGACATATGTGATTGGGGTTACAGTGCCCAAATATGTCTATAACACTAGGAACCTACCATGATCTTAAGATGGCCAATCTCAGTACAAGTTACACACTACAACAACGTAAAATCGTTGACCACTTGATTGAACTGTATCGGGATTGGTCTGCATGAGTACATGATGACCTAAGTACACACTACACATGAGAAATCCAACATGAGATTCCAGGTAAAGGGGGAGACAAGCCATTGCAGCAAGGAACAGGGAACACATACATGTTGTTTCCACCCCTTGCACTGAAAGGATTGACTAACATTTTAATTGTTTGGATTACTTGCAAATTTCATCATCATAGTTGGTTTTCTAATTTAAATCCTACATGTAAGAAATCTGGGAAAATACACTTACGTATTGACTTCAGAAACTTGAACCCTTCCCAGAATAAAAGCAACTACCCCATGCCATCATTCGAGTCCATGTTGCACATAGTACATGAAACAATGGTGTTGTCTTCACTTGAAGGTCTTCTAGAATGCCACTAGGTTTTAGTAGCGGAACCTAGTGGACTTGCACTTGTCCACAAGAGGCTTATCCCACACTTGTATCATTTCCAATCACTGGGTAGGAGGATTGATTACCTTCCTGCCAGCGGCCAAGGTCTCAAGCATTATTCTCAATAGGTCGAGCCACGCTTGTGCCATGTACATAGTCTCCTTGCTACTTGTTGTGTTCATTTTATTTTTTTTACTTATTATCTTTTCTTTTTCCTTGTTTGATTTTTCTTACTATTTTTGTTCACGTTCATTTTGTTTGTTTGATATATTACTATTTTTGTTTCCAGAAATAAGTGATACCAACTACTACATTCTGGCTTTTGGAATAGAGTATGTGGCTGAAATTGGAAGAGACTTGTGACACTACAACATTTGGCCAATGTTGTGTCCATCTTCTCTATGCTTGGTTACAACCTTTGGCCGATGAAGTTCTGATGAAAAATAGGAACCCTATGTAATGGAAGCTTTGGTCCAACCATGAACTTGTGTCCACACTGGGAAGTCCCATGCCTGTACTCAGCCTTCTTCTCTGTGTGTCTAAGATCATCCAACTAGTAGAAACTGATAAGGGGAAAATATAAATGAGAAAACCTATGTCAGAGGTCTTACATGCTTTTCTAAAGGAACAATCTCTTATGCTCTCAATAATTTAGGATCCCTCTTCTGCCCCAAAAATAAATAAGTTCCTATGCATAGTTCTCTTAAAAAATATAAAGGTAAAGAAGAGAAAGGATTCTTGCGCAAAGAAGTCAAGCATGCAACTCCACCGAGGTACTGACCAGGCTCACTGGTAGTGGAGCAATGTGTGTGTTCCTGCATGACTCCATCAGGGTACTGTCCTGGCCTTCTAGCAGCGGAGCAACAACATGGATGAAAACTTATACTTTGTGTTGGCTTGGTGGGGCCTAACCCAGGTGGAATGTTAGTTAGCTAAACAAATCCCTACACTACTGGCCCTTTTGGCATCAGCCCTGTTACACTAAAATATCATCACCATGATTATTTGCAGTCAGTATGGGTCTATCATCACTTGTACTATCCTCCTAAGCAAGTCTAAGACCTCAGCTCTTCAAATCAAGCTTTGGAAGTGGGAGAAAGATATTAAAAATCAATGTAACTCTGGTTCCGCACTTTCTCTCATGGTCACCTGCAGTCCTGCACCTTCTGTGTACAAAATTTGCGTACCTACCCGCTCTGTCTCTAACGGTGTAGGTGCGGACCCCTGTGAAAGTCAGAAGGTGCAAGTTTTATCTTTAAAAACTCACTTTGGATTAATTCTAGAGTTTTCTAGAAGGAATTTTGACGTGGATTGTTCACTTTGAGGTGGTTCATGCATCCCAAAAGAGAAGGAGCTAATTCCTTGACTAAAGGAGCTATCCCTTTGAAGGAGGACCCTAGTAGTAACTTCCCTCCATTGCACTATAAATACAGGAATTGGGGTGAGGACTAGGGAGGTTAGAATCTGAGCATTTTGAGGATAAATGCTGGTGAAATTAAGACTCTTTGGTTGAGCTTGAGAGGAGAGATCACATACCTCTTGGTTCCATTAGAGAGCGAGTGAAACTTGTCAAAGTAGAGGAGACATCTTGTTGGACCCTGGGAGGAGCTTGTACAGCGTCAAGGAAAAGGTTGTAAAGTTCTTCTTCTTTTGAATTAATACAATCAAACTCATTTTTCTCAACAAGTATCTTAAGTTATTTGTTTCATGGACTCCTTGACTTTCATGTTAAATATGTTTTATGCAATTGGTTTTTCAGGTGCTATTTAATTTGTTTGCCTTGTTTGTGTTTGCATATTCGCGAAGAGGAGCTCATTTGGATCAAAAGAGCGAGGGCATCCACAAGCTTGCATTGGACAAAAGGTAGGCCCTAAAAACCCTTGTTTGCTATTGCTTATTGAAGCATATTTAGAGAAAGATAGTGTCTGGTTGGTTTGCTTGTCATTAGGTCTTCTTTAGATTCTAGGAAGGTCTATCTTGTCCGCAAGATCGACACATTCCGTGCGAAAAAATGGCGACTCCGCTGGGGACTTGATTGTTTTCTTTGTCTATACTTTGACCTGAGAAACTGTATTTTCTGTTTCTGTTTTTGACTTGATGATTGTGGGATTGGGTGAATTTAGTTAATTTTGAGTTAGTTTTCATTTTTCATAGTTTTGGGAGAGGTACGCACCCTCTGAGTTAAGCACAGTGTGTACTTGTACGCACTTTTGCTTTGTGCACAGAGCGTGGACGCACCTCTGTAAACAGGTTGCCTGCGTACCCTGTCAAAATTTTGAAAAATTTTAAATTTTTCTCTTTTTTATCAGTTTAGAATTTGTTTATAGGTTTTAGCCATTGCCCAGACCTGCTTGTTCCCTGTCAAAAACTTTCCTTGGTTTAATTTCATTAGCATTAGGGTTTTAGGTGGAATTCCTAGGAATTTTGCTTGTTGGGTTTGTTTTTCGTTTTTGGTTGTGTAGTGGCTCTGAGCTTAGAAGCTGTAGGGACCTCAGATTACCTTGGTGTCTACCAGTCTTCTTATGAGTCTGACCATTGATGAAATCTCCCCTTGTTGAGGAATTCGCTTTGAGTTTTCTCATTTCAAAATTTCGAAAAGCTTGTAGTTGAAAGTTTGGAATTTTCATTTTTTTAAAAAGAAAACGAAAGATTGGTTGTTTTTTGATTAATTGTGATTCTGCATAAATTAGTCCTTAGCTCACGTTTAGCTAAGTAAAACATCCTCAAAAAGACTTTTAGTAGGCTTCGACTTCAAGTAGTTTTTTACAGTTTGTAGCTCTCAAAGTTAGTCATTTTCATTAGTTTTGAGTGTTTTATTTACAAAATATAAAAAACAAAATCTCTTTTGGAAAAGTTTGTCTTTTGTATTGATTGAGCGCTTTGAAAAGAAAAGGGAAAATTGTGTGAAATAGCTAGTTGTCTCGTTATTGAGTGCTTTGGAAAGGAAAAGCTCTTCTTTTAATTTTTTTTAATTGACAAAGATTTGTGTTTACAAAGTATTTGCATTCTCAAACTCTTTCTTAGTTTAGAAGTTCATCGAAGAGAACAGATTGTTTAAATCATCTTAGGTTCATCTTTTTAGTGATTTCGAGTCGAGTCTTTACACCACGAGTTTCATCTCCGCCACCTCTTGACTTAAACAACAACCACTAAAATTAACCCTTAAAGTAAAATTCACCTAGTAACATTTTATTTCTAGGGCTCTGATACACCAACTTATCTTAGGCTAGTGTCTTGGAGTAGGAGTGTAATTAACTCTCCAAGACAGTAAAAACAAACAAGTAGCTGTATCTTGTGGTAGGAAGAAATCCAATTGTTGAATTTATGCTCTGGGAAAGCTCCTCTTAAAGGAGAAGCACGAGATCGTGTCTGAACCAGTGTGGGAATCAATCCTTCCTCATTGGGAACGACGCTAGATATTCACGTATTAAAAACGGTAAACCTAGAATTAACCATTGTCGAGGAGCTTGGGGTCACTTGTTGGTAAACCATGGATTATGTCAAGGAGCCTTCAAGGGGGTTGAGCTTTCTAATCTGCCCTTGCGTGCGTATCGGATCGTAGACTGTTCCCCCAGGTGTATTTGTCTCAGTTGGTAACCTTAGTGGCCATATTCTTTAGGATTCTTCCAAAGGTGACAGTGGTGGGAAGATCCCACTGTACCTGGAGCAGACGTCGGCTAGACTCACTTGGATTTTCTGGGGGGTTTACTTCACTCGAGACGGTTAAGTGGAGGAACTTGGTCCAGTCTATTCATTAAGCAGGTTGTCGGGGTAACTGTTCCAACCGCCATTTATGTACTGAATTCTGCGACATTGGATTTCATCACCAACTAGTCCGGAAAGTTACTATTTGTGTGTGTTTGATCTCTAGATTCTTTAGGCGTGTGATTCAAATTTGTTTGGTTCTTTAGAGGCTTTAGGTGTTTTTCATTGAGATTTTACTTTGTTTGTGTGTGAAGTAGTTAAAAGTTTTTAACTGTGCCTGAATTACCAAGACAATCCCGTAGACTTCGGGGCCAGTCTCCTGAGTTTGTAACCGTGGCTAATTTATTGAGGAAGTCTCGTAGACTTCGGGGCCAACCTCCTGAAGAAGTCCCGAGCCATCTTGAAGGCTTGAATGTCCTCGTAACTCCTAGTGGCAGTAAAGTTGGGTCACCTGAAGAAGGAGAGTCTTCGTTGGTTGTACATCCTGATTACCAAACTCTAGTAACAGGTTATAATCCTGAATCTATTTCGGTTTCCGAACTTGCTGGTAGCTTTTCATCTACTAGTGATATAGGTGAAGAACCTGAGATATCTGAACCTGTTACTCCAACATCAGGGTTTGTCTCTCCAACTTCTAGTGGTCCTAATTCACCTAGGGTAGAAAGAGTAATCACGAAAATCTTCCTTCTGGTTTGATAGCTATTGAAGAACTTTCTCCGGAAGAAGAATTAGGCATCCCTATCCCTGAAAATCAACCTGTTATTGATCTAAGGGAGCGTGAATCAATTTTTTATAGTCCACCTAGAAGTACTACTTGGTATCTTTCTTTGACTAATTATTTGGAAAACCCAGTGTTAAGTTTTTCACCACCTCGTGTTCCTTATCACAATAGAGGTTTTTATACTCCCGTAAATATGTCAGGTCAGTCGTCCATGTTTACTCAATCGCCTGAATCTTTTTTGTACGGTGGTCCTTCTGTTCCCTCTGGGTATCAGTCACTTTCTAGTACTTTTTTGGGAGCATCTCCTCATCCTATTGAACAAGGGTTATTCAATGGAAGCAATGGTGCAAAGCCGTTGAGCGTAGAAGACATTCTTATGATGTCAGGTTCTATTCCCAATTCTCAACCTCAAGGTGGCCAGTTACCGCCTGGGGGGGCAGCCTCAATTAACGCCTGGGGGGCAACCTCAAGGTACACAATTTGCATCTGGGGGGCAACCTCAAGGACAGTACGTGCCTACGGTACAATACGTTCCTCAAGGTCAACCCCAGACTCAATATGTACCCCAAGGTCAACCCTAGTATCAATTTATACCTCAAGGTCAACCCCAGTATCAGTACGTGCCTCAGGGGTATCTACCCCAAGGTCAGTACTCGAACCAAGGTTTCCAACCACCCCAAGGTCAATCTTATGTTCAAGGAACGGGAAATATACCTTTCAATTATCAATCCTACCCTCAACCCGGTTATAGTCCTCAATATTCTCAACCTGTTATGGGTCAGTACCCCGGAATGAACATAGTGTGGGATCCATCGCAAACTCAACAGGTGTTGCAGCCAAGTGTACAGTTGTCATCTCAAACTGGAGAACCCTTAGTTTCTGGTTCAATCCAGCAACTAGTCCAGTCTAACATTCAAACTTCTGTACCTTCGGTAGTTTCACAGTCTGGGCCTACTGCACCTCGTACTCCATCTCAAACGACTGCTGCAACTGCCGCAACGTCTGTTCAATCTACCCCACCTACTTCTGGAGTATCGACAGCTCTGGTTTCTACTATTCCTGTATCTACTCCTCAGACATCTTTACCACCGTCTGGATCCACGATTCAAACTACGGTTTAGATGCCTGTAGGACAACCTGGTTTAAGTACGGTTGTCACAAGTCAACCTCAATTCACCTATCAATCATACCAGGGACAGTACCAATTTGGTCCTGCTGTCCAGCAGCCAGTTTATCAGTATCAACCATATCCTGGGTACACTTATCAACAACCTCAACAACCCAAGTATGCTCCGGTTAATCCTGGTTTTCCGGGAGGATACAATATCCCGAACGCGATTCCTATTCCTAGTTATCTCGGATATCCTCCTCCTGGGGCTGGTCTCATGACCCAGAGTTTTAGGGATCCTAATCGGCAATTACCATTTATCGCAACTTTGGACTTACCTGATTTGTCGCGCCTAACGAATGATCCGATTAATTATCTTCCGTTTTGGCCGCCAATGCCGAATAAGTTGCCCAGTGACATTCCCAAGTTCGAAGGTAAATCTGGAGAGGACCCGTCGAACCATGTGATGACTTACCACCTCTGGTGTGCGTCTAACTCCATCACAGATGATTCGATCTGTCTTAGACTTTTCCAGCGCACTCTAACTGGTCTCGCGGCCAAGTGGTACATTGAGTTACCGCGAGGCACTTTTTATAATTTTAGTCAGTTAGCTACCTCGTTTTTAACTCATTTTCAGTTGCCAGTCAGATATGACAATGGCACGGAATTGTTAACTTCGCCAAAACAATCGACATCCACGTACATTTCAGATCATATTCATGAGTGGAGACGTTGACGACGTTTAGTGAAGGTATTTATTCCAGATCAACTCTTGGCTGAGTGGTTTGTAAAATCTTTGTTACCAAGGATCACTGAAGATGTTGCTAAAGCCGGAGTTGTTACTGAGGAGCAAGTGATTGCTCAAGCACAGTACCTTGACTTGGTCTATACTCAGTTAGGTACATTACATGAAAAGATCCCCGATCTTCCCAAGTCAAATCAAATCACTGCAATTCCTTCGAGATCTCATGCCACTGACGGTATGATTGGTACGGTTAACACTAAAAGTAAGAAGAAGTCTTCCAAGAATTATTCTCCTATCATAACCTTGCCTGATTCCCCGACAGGAGATTCTTCTGCAGAGGTTTCCTCCGATATTCACGTTGTAGAGTCATCTACGGCTAAATCAAAATCCGGTGGGAAGAAGAAAGGAAAGAAGAAGAATAAAACGGACAAAAGTTCAAAAGAGAAATCTAAAAAGGCGGAATCCAATGATGAAAAGCTCAAACCTTGTTATCCATGTCTCATTTGTGACGAAGAACATTTCACAAGAGACTGCCCTCATCGAGCAGAGGTTGCGAAAATCGTCAAAGGTTCCCAAACTCCTGCTGTTTTGAAGGATCCATTTCCGAGTCAAGATAGCAAGATGATAGGTTCTTCCTCAAGTGCCAATGAAGAACCCATATTGATAATGTCCCATGTAAGGATTGCGACTCGATTGCAAGATTATGGCAGTAAAAGTCCTGTTGATGGTAAAGGAGCAGGATCTTCTCATTCTAATCCATCAACCTCAGTTCCCGGTTCCGATCCACTACAGATCGAGAAACCTAATCCAGACATAGTAATCAAACCGCCCGCCAAGGGTATACTTCGAAAGTCAGCTTTCAATCCACATGTGAGAGCGGCTCAGAATTATAACATTGTTGAGGATTTAGTTGTTTCACCCTTAGCAATGTCGGCTTTGGAAGTGCTGCAATCATGCCCAGCACAGCGTAAATTACTTTTGTCAGCTATAGGAGCTGTTGATATTCAGGACCTGAACCTAATAATCTTTGATCTAGAAAATAGTACACCACGTTTGCCTCATCAAATGGCTTTCCAGATTCCAGTGAGAGTAAAAAACAGGCCTATTCATCGGATTGTAATTGATGAAGGAGATTCAACGTGTATTATGTCGATACAGTGTTGGAGATCGCTTCGTTCTCCTTCACTAAATCAATCCCCGAAAATTCTTAAGGCCTTTGATGGCCGTGGGTTTCATCCTTTTGGCATTCTACAGGATTTGCCTATAGGGGTTGAAGGAAAAACCGTTAGTCTAGATGTGGAGGTGGTTGATGCCCCTCTAGACTACAACCTTCTCTTGGGTCGCAGTTGGTCTTACGCTATGGCAGCGGTCGTTTCATCGGTCTTTAGAGTCATAAAGTTTCCACATAATGGAAAGATCGTAACAATAGACCAGCTGGCTTACTTTTCATCCGACCCAGCCTCTTCGAAGAGTATTCAGCATGTCGGTAAAACGACTATCCCATATAAGGATGTTGGAGTAGGATTAGTTAAAGATGTCGGTTTACTGGGAACTTTTCCTTTTCCTCCAATCAACACATCGTCTTCATTTTCAACTATTCATATGATTACATCAGACACTATTTTTTATGACGATCCTTGGATCGTTCCTTCTGAATCTGAAATAGACTCATTTGGTAATTCCATGCCTTTGAGTCCATATGAAATTGCCTATAAAGCCGTGCAGTCTTTTGCCGACCCGTGTTCAACCGTAAATGACTTAATGAATGTGGTCTGTGAGGAATCACTTTTCACATCAACCTATGATTTAACTGCATTTTCTAAACTTGTTCACTCTGATGAGCAAATTCGTGAAATCCTATGTGTAGATGATTTACCATGGGAAGATCTCCATCACAGATCTTCGTTTTTACCTGAGGATGATCGTTTTGAAAATGATTTCTCATCAATCTTTACGATTGAATATGTCAAGGAACCTCAGAATCCAATGAAACATCCCGATTCAGAGTTAAATTTGGGAAACATCTCTCGAACTATTCCCATTGACATTTCGGTTAAGCCCGGAATTGTTGAGAACATTCATATAGGTGCCTCGTGTACAGATGACGAAATTCAATTATATAAGGCCCTATTTCAAGAATTTCGTGACGTGTTTGCCTGATCTTATGAGGAAATGCCAGGAATTGATCCCGCGATTGTTGTTCATGAGATCAAGACTTACCCGGACGCTAAACCCGTCCGACAACGTTTGCATCAGATTCACCCACAAAAAGCTGCTGCAATTAAAGCAGAAGTTGAAAAACTATTGAAAGCAGGTTTCATTTATCCGATCCCGCTAACGGATTGGGTATCAAATATTGTTCCGGTTAACAAAAAATAGGGAACAATAAGAATATGCATCGACTATAGGGACATTAATCGAGCATGTCCGAAGGACAACTACCCAACTCCCTATATCGATCAAATCATTGATGATTGTGCCGGCAGCGAAATATTTTCCTTTATGGACGGTTTTTCTGGATACAATCAAATCAACATTCTACCTGCTGATCAACCAAAAACGGATTTCATTTGTCCATGGGGGACATTTTCTTATTGCAAATTACCTTTTGGGCTTAAGAATGCCGAAGCAACTTTTCAGAGGGCGATTTCTTATGCGTTTCATGACATCAAGCACATTGTGCAACCCTATCTCGATGACTTGCCTTCTCATTCACTACATCGAGCTGATCACCTCGTCCATTTACGAGCAATCTTTATGAGGTGTAGGCATTATTGTATTCGGTTGAACCCACACAAATGTGTCTTCTGTATAGAAACGGGTCGATTGCTGGGATTTGTAGTTTCAAAAGCCAGCATTCGCATTGATCCCTCGAAGGTCGAAGCTATCATCAATTTGCCTCCTCCTTCGAGTCTTCGCCAACTCCAAAGTTTGCAGGGGAAAGCAAACTTTTTACGACGATTCATTCCTAACTACGCTGAGGTTACAAAGGGTTTTACACGGTTGTTGAAACAGAACACTCAATTTTCTTGGGATGAGATAGCTCAGAAATCTTTTGATGCACTCAAACACGCGTTGACCCATGCACCGTTGTTGCGTCCTCCCAACTACAACCAGGATTACTTCTTGTATCTCGCCGCCTCCCATTCCACCATTGGAATGGTCTTAGTTCAGGAAGATGAATTCAGAACGGAACATGTGATATATTACCTTAGTCAGACGTTATATCCAACTGAGCTAAAATACTCACATGTGGAGAAATTGGCATTGGCAGCCGTTCAAGCTGTCCAACATTTTCGTCACTACATTTTACTACGTAAAACTATGGTAATTTCAGATTGCAACCCCATGATCTACATTTTGACCAAACAATTGCTAGGGGGCAAGTACTCTAAATGGATTGTTATCCTGCAGGAGTTCGACTTGGAGTTTGAGAAATCTAAGTCTAAGAAATCTTTAGTTTTTGCAGAGTTAATGTGTGACTTCCCGCGTGCTGACACGGAAACTGTGGCAGAGGAGCCCATTGCAGACGAATCTTTGTTTCTAATCAGCACTTTAGATCTGTGGTATGGGGATATCATCACTTATCTCCAGACCCAATCCTTTCGGCTAGAAATTTCAAAGTCGGAACGTCGGAAAATTCGATTCCAGTCCCAACAATTCAAAATTATTGGAGATACTCTTTATCGCCGTGGGGCAGACTCTATTTTTCGACGTTGCTTAACTCACGAAGAGGCTGAGAGGGTTCTAAATGACTGTCACTCTGGAGCATGTGGCGGTCATATGTCTGGGTATGCCACAGCCCAAAAGATATTGCGCGCTGGCTATTTCTGGTCGTCCTTGTTTAAAGATTGTATTACGGCGGTCCGAAAATGCCACAACTGCCAGATTTTTTATCGTAAGATGCGCGCTCCACCTGCTGCTCTCCACCCTATAATTGTCGTTGGTCCCTTTGCCAAATGGGGTATCGATTTTATTACATGTAACCCTCACTCGGCCGGGGGCATGCGTATATCATCCTTGCGGTAGATTATTTTACTAAGTGGGCCGAGGCGATGCCTACATTCGAGGCAGACGGCAAGACAGCTGCAATTTTCATGTTCAATCATATAATTGCTAGGTTTGGTGTCCCACAAGTGATAATCACTGATCATGGGCATCATTTTCGAAACGTTATGATGACCGAACTTACAGGCCAGCTTGGTTTACGTCACGATAGTTCAACTCCTTATTATCCACAAGCAAATGGTCTGGTTGAATCCATCAACAAAGTTTTGGTTATCATGATCCAACGAATCATTGGGATTCATCGGTCAAATTGGCACAACAGGCTATTTTCAGTGCTTTGGGCATACCGAACTTCAGTAAAAACATCAACAGGGTTCACTCCTTTCCAACTAGTCTATGGTTTGGAAGCTGTGTTACCCATTGAGTGCGAAATCCCGTCACTGCAGATGGCCATCGAGTTACTTCCAGCTACTTCCAAAGAGGAAAATCGTTTGTTATACTTATCTCAATTAGATGAGAATCGACCTGATGCTGCATTGGCGATCGAGACTCACGCAAAACATATGAAAGCTCAGTATGATCGGAATGTGACCCCTCGAAATTTTTCGGAAGGAGACCTAGTGTTATTGTATGATCAAGCTAATGATAAATTAGGCGCTGGGAAATTCGTTCCTATGTGGCATGGTCCCTATATTGTTAAGCGAAAGCTAGCAAAAGGGGCCTATGAATTGGTGGACTTTGATGGGGACTCTTTGGGTAAACCCAGAAATGGCCTTTACTTGAAGAGGTACTATGCTTGAAAGAATGGGGTATGGAGATTTTTAGTTAGGATAGTTTTTTCTTTCTAGCTGGTGTGTTTTAGTTTAAAAACAAAAGTGTGCTTAGCTTAGAGAGTGTTTTTCCGTCATTTTTCCTGCTTATCTTGGTTTTACTCTTGATATTGCATATGTCGATGCCTCTCCAAGCATACATTGGGTTTGCTGATGGTGCTTGTCGTAATACACGGAACATCTCTTCCGCAACTTGGGTTATCTATTCGCCCTCTGACGAGTTAGTTTCTATGCATGGGGTAAGCCTCGGTCAAACAACAAACAACATTGCAGAGTACAGTGCAGTGATTGAGTTATTGTCTGAATCTATTTCATTTGGGATTTGGAGTTTGATAGTGAGGTTAGATTCTGAACTCGTTATGTTACAGCTTAATAGAGTGTATGCCATTAGAAATCTAGTGTTATTAAGATTATTTTTGAGAGTGCGTCTCTTGGAACGTGAGTTTGATTATATTGAATATCAGCATATTCCAAGGTCTTTAAATACATTAGCAGATGCAATTGCTTCTCGAATGTTAAATAGACATTTGCAATAATCATACATGTAAATTTAAAATCATTCCATAACATGATTTACAAGATAAGCCGGTAATAGTGATATATATATAGGAGTGTGTCAAAAAATACATCGTCTTCGATCATAGGTTGAAAAACACCTTATGATCAGCAAAAATGATAAGTAGAAAAACAAAAATGTCACATGTGCCCACAAAAGGTGATCATCCTATCACTAGTGATGATCTCTATAAGAAACCACTGCCCGGGCCACCTTGCAAAGGAACCTCCTAAAAGGTCCCGGGACTCCAATCACATAGCGCTGAAGTCGACGAGGAATGTCGTCTATAGTGGTCTCATGAATATCCCCTGTCAAGCGCTCAAGATGACTCTCCAACTCGGCCAAAACCTCTACTGATTCGTCCTGTGGGGCTGGCATGGGTGCAACTGGTTGCCTCCTCTCGAAAGGCCAGAGAGTGGCTGGTCGCTATGGACCCACATCTACATTTGAAATTTTTACTATCAGTTTTGAGACGATGGGAAAAATAAAAAAAAAATTAAATAGGAAAAGTTGAAAGGATTTTACCTGACTCGTCCCACTGCTCTCCTGGTGGAAGAGCCATGTCTGGGTCACCACGGAAATCCATCCCAGCGTAAGGGAAGTCTTGAATGGAAAAGCCCTGACTTTCCAACCATTGGAAATACTCAGGTTTGAACCGAGCAACTTCTGTCCTCTTGTCCGGGTGACGGGCCATGACTGCGACCCATGGCATCAGTTTGGGCTCTCGAGGAATCCCAGCTCCAACAGTAAGGTGCTGTGGGATCAGCATAGGAACCCTCTCCAAGCCAAAACTCACGACCAAAGCCCCATAACCAAAGGTCTTTAGTCGTCCGCTCTTGGCCCTGGTCAGTTGGCCTTTCACATTGGCCAGCACAACATTGCACTAGTTGAAGATGGTGCCTCGAAAGCAATCAATTGCCATACGCATCTGGGATCCGGTGGCAATATGTAATGCGGCAGCTCCACAAAGTCTGGTGACAGTAAACGCAATCACCATGAGCTCAGGACGAGATATGGTCTTTATGTCTATCCCTTTGTCTTTAGCCTAGCTGTTGCAGTACTCTAGTCGGAGGCTATCGACAGACTGGCCACCTGGCCTAGTCCCGAATAGAGTCAAGTCCTCGCCTCTCTTAGGCAAACCAGTCAAGAAATAAATGTCCTCCGGCTCGATTTCGAGCCGGTGCCCGCCAATGAAAAAAATTGGTCCTGTATGCTCCATCTGTCAACCAACCACTGCAAGAAATCTACCTGAGCCCTCATGCCAGGAATGGTCCAGAATTTGTACAGTCTGCATGCCCTCAAAGCATCAAGTGAAGGCTGATAATTCCATGCGGCAGTATCCATGTCCTCATGCTCCCGTTCACGCCAATCTAGCATGATATACTCTCTACATCAAGTATAAAGATTAATTAGATTGCTAGAAAACATTTTGATTGGTCCATTTTTGAGAAATTTTGGGTTCAAAACCCTTGCTTCGGGGTACGCACCCTCCATGTTAGACACAGTGCGTGGGTACGCACTTTGTCTACACGGAAGGTGCGGGCCCCGAGGTTTTTCCCAATGGAGAAAAAGTCGGGGTCCGCGGGTCCGCAATGGTAAACCTGCGGACCCCTGCGCGGGTTTTGCACCTAAAAACCCTCCCAAAAAATGAAATGAGGGACTAAATCAAAAAACTAAATGGTTGAAAATAAAGAGTAGGATGATGTGGATTACCTGGAGAAGGCGGCGCTCGATTCCGACGGTTGGATTTTCCACAATCTTCACGGGAAGTTTTCTAAGCAAAAGCACTATTTTCTCACCCAAACTCGAACGGTAAAAATGAATTGACAAAGGCCCTTTTTATAAGTTTTTTGAGTAAATAAATTGCAAATTTGTTTATGTTTCACTTTGAAAAGGTATTTTGCAACGCTTTTATCCATTTCAAACAGGTATGAGTAATGTTTGTGTTTTTATGCAGAATAAAGGATTATTCAGGCGAAATCTATCATTTTCAACGAAAAAACAAGTAGAGTCATCTTTAAGCCCTTTTCTGACTCCTAAAACATGAAAAGATTGCCGAGCGTTTCTTTTACACTCTTTAAAACGGAATTAAAAGACGGTCCACTTACAGCTCTTTTCTGACTGTAAAAACATGAAAAGATTACCGGATTTTTGTCGTTTCAAATTCGATATTAGTTATAAAACGACATGTCGTTGATCACTTTTTACTTTTTCGGATCAGTGACACTAATAACGAAAAGTACTCCTTGGTCGTAAAAGATCAAGCGGTTCTCTCAAGTATTATTTTATACTTTTTCGGGCTTGGGAGACACAAATTTACGAAAAAGGTCAACCCTGGAGTCTTCTTAAGTTTTTTTCGGACTCTCTAAAATTGAAAAACGCCGAGTTTCTCCTATACTGGACTCGTTAAAATTTCACAGTAAAGGACCTGTTCAATTACAAACAGGAACGAACCACTCCTTCTTAGGGTTCAAATTTAAACTAAGTTGGACTCATCCAAAGGATGAGCTTATAATCAAGCAAATGTTATCCTCCTCAAGCTTGTCAAAAATAAAGAGGTACTTGCCAGAAATGGTGGGGGAAAAGAGAGGAAAATGGGCTTGTTTGTCATACTTTGTAACCACTCTTGAACATGACACTTTTATTCACCTGGGTTGGGAAATCCTTTGCCTAACAGTTGATCAAACCACATTGAAAGTCTTCAGCCGGTTTCTGGGTATTAACTTTGGGTCAATTGTCACCAAGCCATCTGTCGTGTCGTTATGTGTTCAAGAGGTCACTGCCAGTAAGCCATTCATATGTAAAAATATCTGTCATCCATCTTGACCATCCCTGAGTCAGTCCTTGCAACTAAATTTCTTCAAACTTGATCTATGATTTCGTGTGGTGGGCTTGCCTACGACGGATCGCTTTCTATCGACATCAGCTCATTATCTAGAAAGATGATCTAGAAATCGTCAGTACCTTGAGATCTGCATGCCTCAATGGCAGGTTTCTCGCCTTCGACGACAGTTTACATCATTGACTTTCGATCGAAGGATTCCGTGATATGTTCAACATCAACACATTTACTCACATCTCATGGATTGTACTGGGTACTTTGAGAGCCATTGACATCACTGGTGGTTTCTCTCACACTTGTTAACAGTTTACATCATTGACTGGTAATCAAGTGGTTTCTACCATATTCGACATCAACACATTTATTCGCATGGATAGAATCGTACTTTTTCGGGAAGTAGAAATGAAGACCCTGGATCTAGTTCCTACCATCTAGGCTGCGGGGAATTTTGTATTCATTGTATTGTGGACTATTTATAAACAGATGGCTGCGTCCATACTGTGTTCACATGAGTCCATACTTGTGATGTTTTACAATATCATTCCTATATCAGAGCAGTAGATAGTTTTCTAGTTAGTTTTTATCTGAGTATGGGAATGCCTACCTCAGCAATGATATGATCTCATATATATATCTTGCATTGAATGTTTTTAAAGAAGACCTGAAGAAGACCTAACGACAAGCCCACAGAATGCGGACCGAAGTCTCACCTGAAGCAGTATCGGGGGATGCTAGAACCAAGTTTCTACACCCTGAGATGGTCATGATGTTAGTTTATTCCTTATATTCCTACTTTCACGCATGTCACTTAGTTCTAGGGCTTTGCTAGACTAGCCCTTTATTTCGCCCTTCAATACCTCCGTGAAAAGCTACGATTGACCTTCACGCAGCCCTAACCTATGGCTCAGGTACTTTTACGCTGCTATGGCAGCGTATTGTGTAGATTCCCAAACTAGTTTAAGTTTCTTACTTATCTTATTAAACAGTTACAGTCAGCGCCGTGTAAACAAATGTCCTTATTTGTGTTCAATTATCCAACATAATTACATATATTCATGCATCACATAAGCATTATAAATCAAATTCATACACAATATAACAAGATGCATTAACTAGAAACAATGACACAGAAATTGTAGAATGCTTCTCTTTATTGATATCTTCCGATGATTACAGACTCTATCCACCCTGTGCAGATAGTTGCAGGGGTCTGCACACTCAGCTGCGGACTTATACCCTAGACCTCTGCACACTCAGCTGCAGAGCCTCTACCTACGCTATGACCTGAAACTTAGATTTCACTCCTTATCGCTCAAGACTTCTTCTACATTTCCAGGACTATTGATGAATCCTTGGAGCTTACTTAGTTAGCTCTTTTTATACAATCCTATGGTCCGCGGACCATGGGTAGATCTCTACAGCTAACTTTAATTTACAAAAATAAGGGCAGACAACCCTTTATGAATCATGACACCTTCGTACTCCGTGACCACAAATGCGAAGAATTTACAACTTTATTACAAAATTTGACTCAAAACATGGGATTTTATCCCCAATACTGTCCTTGGGGGATCCTATTCCCAATAGGCCCCCAACACAAATATCATGACTCACCCTTCAGTCACTCGGAAGGTGTAGATATCTTAGTGCGAAGGCCTCCCAACTCAACTAGTATGACCGCAACCTCACCAGTGCACTCTGCAGCCGCCTGCTTCGCGTCTTCAACCATCTGCTCGGTCACTACTTCTAAACTATCGACCTGAAGCTTTTGTTGATTTGCTTGCAGCGTCACAAGCTTTACTTCAATAGAGGTTATCACCATATAAGCATCATCTAGCTAGGGCTTCAGTCGAGCCTTCAACACTGCTTCCTTGTGCAATGCTGCATCCACATATTCCTTCAGCTGCTTGGCCTCCTACAGCTTTGCCAGTATTTGTGTCAGCGCGACAGTTCATTTTGTGCCCTTGACCTCATCATAACATTGTTGTAGCTCACGCACTTTTGTCTCTAGTCGCTCTACATTGGGGTCCTCCTACAAGCTCACCAGGACCTCGAACGACTACTCAAAAAGTTGCGTGCAATCTGCTACTACACTATCAACCACTGTTACTGCTTCTATGATAGTGGTCTCCTACTGCTCTTTTACTTCTATCAAACTTGAAGGCTAGGCCTTTAACTATAACTCTATGATCTGTAGGTTCAACTCCAACTGAACCCTCGCTATTACTATACCAGCGTCGTGCACCCCCATGGCCAACTTGTGGATGCGCACCTCCACTGGTTGTTCCTCGGGAATGGCCAACTCTGGGACCATTTAATATGCCTCCTTGACGACCTGTATTATATGCTTGTTATGATTAGTCACCTTGGTCACAACAGCAATGGAAGAGTCTCCCTGTAGTGCCATCTGCTCATTGTTAATCTGTCACTCACTAATCACCTGGAGGGTGCGGTGCTCACGGGCCCTTAGCTCTGTAATCACTCCATCCTACAAGAGGTGGAGCGCTTCACTAGGTAGCACTGCTAGATTCAACCCTACTCCCTTTAGGGCGCTAATAGTTGGCTTGTCAGCTTCATCCTCTATGGTCGGTGATCCATCAAGCGGCACTATCACACTGGAGGCCTTTGCTCGTAGCATCTCAGCAGCTTCTGAGGTGCCGATAGCAAGGCTAGTAGACACCATGCCAGCTTGTGATGACGCAGGTCTACATCTCCTACAAACTTGTCTTGATAGCCCCCAAGATTATTTGTTGTTGCTGCTCAAACTATTGTAGGGCCTCCGTGGTGACATCCCGCACCGTGTCACTGATGTCGTGCAGATCACGCTCTATGAGGATGATTGGGTATAGTGATGTCTTAGTAGCCTTTGATTTCTTCCTGGACCCTCCTTTCTCTTGCCCCATCGGACGTTTAATGTGGGCAGACGTCATTTGTGGGTCTGCATTGTCCTGTTATATCTACTCGACTGTCTCCTCATCTGTCTCAGGTGAAGGTGACCTTGCGCCTTTTTCACATCCCCACTTTGTTACACCTGTTTTCTTGGTCGCCTGCTGAGCAGCATCATGCTCCACCTGATCCTTGTCAGCGGCCTCCTTTTTGGCCAATTTTTTCATCTTAAGCTTGGCCTCCTCCTTCTTTCTCTGTGTGGTGGACTTGCTTCCTCCCACCACCAAGTCTATTGTGGTGCACCATTCTGCCAGCCATCGATCAAGTACTACATCGATGGCATCATCTGTTTCCTGATAAGGCAACTCATACCATTTCTATGTAGGGTCCTTCCGCACCTTGATGGCCACATGGTGAAAAAAAAAATTAAACTCTGCGTAGCCCTAGAGGTTGGCAAACACCGTAGGTGACAACCGCGGTTTGCGATTGATGGCCATGTGGCTGTTCATCTCCACCAAGATCTAGAAGATATTTCTATCCTTGATTCACTACGTATCCTTGGTCACCCACAGGAAAGAATACTTTGTTGCTCCTAGTAGGTCTGGCGTGGTCGAAGGGAATTGGCTATCCTCTAATAGCTCCCATGCTACCAGCACAATCGACAGCAATATCCACACATAGTGGAACATCTTGATGAGATCTTGTGCTTCGCGACAGTTCACAAGGAAATCACCACGTAGATAGTCCACCCAATTGAACTAAACTCCGATGCACTAGGCTACTAGCGTGACGACAGGCACCAACACCTCATCGGTGCGATACTTCCTCATTACCTTCCCTACTAGAATGTGCGTAGCCACCTTTACAGTAGGGTCACAGATGCTGGATATGGCATATCCACTTGGCTTCTTTACCAACTTAAACTTTTCTTTCATGGCCTCCGCGACGATTTGCTCACCACTTTTTCTGCCAAATATCATGGATGGGTTTTTCTCCAGTGTAAGGCAACTACGTGATTCTATGGATCAACCTATTAGTGATGGGTATTGGATCCTCCAACAACAAACACCCATCATGCACCAAGAATAGTAGTTTCTTGATGACCAATATTGTAACTGGGGATCAGTTGCTTGGTCACTAGGTGTGGGAACTTCTCATGATCAGCTAAGTCTCAGTCTTTGATTTTTAGTAGAGGAACCCGCCCCAAGTGCAGTCCTTCAAAAAAAAATTCATTTGGTAGTAGAGGGGTTTGCAACGGGACCTTTCTCTCATCAATGTCTTTCGGCGCCTTGGCCTTGCCCTTGTGCAGGGGACATACTTAGGCAACTAAGGGATAGGGTCAATGCCCTGGGCTTCAACTTCTTCCACATCTTCATCATCCATCAAGATGTCTCGATGTCTTCCTCCTTTGGCTCCAAATTGATGGCTTTTCCCTTTTCTTGTGGAGTGGGCTTCGATGGGTTTCTTCTTGACGATGCGCGCACCAGTATTGCAGGCTGGTTTCCCTTCTTATTCCTTACACTCTCCTTGGTTGGGGTGGGCTTAGGTCTCGACGTTCTTGGCAATTTAGGCATGTCTACTAATACTTCGGCCATTTCAGGAGTAGCTTCTCTGGTCTCCAATTTCGGGCACCGACTCCTCTACTTCAGTATCTATAGCTTTTGTGAGTGTCGACATGATGTTCTGTAAGAACTCCTATGTCTCCTTCAGCAATGTCTCAAATACTAAACTAGCTATTAGAATTTCGTAGTGCTCATGATTCATGTGCACCTGAGAGCTAAACAACTCAATTCTTAAAATGCCAAGTGTTTTTCGTTGAATAACCACTTGTAATTTATAGGGAATTTTGAATTCAAATCTAACCATTACCCCCAAATTCGGTTCATTAATGTTAGATTGGCAGTAGCTTCGCATGGATCTGCCCCATAAATTTCATCTTAAATGTCGGCCTCCCACTTCATTTAGCCGCATTTCTACTTTCAAATCATGAATAGTGACTTTAACGGTTACTTTCCTACCAACCTGCATGATTTCTCCCTAGGTAGCACAGCTCCCTTTGTGCTATCATGAACCCTGTGACACTTCCTTGCTTCGCACAATCCTCCAGTCATGCAGCCCCCCAACCCAGGTAGTGTAGTTTATATTCTCGCGCCTCCTTTTAGCTATCTAGAGTACTAAGACTATGCTATCTTCATATAGTCACATGGCCGTACCACCAATGTATGGCTTCAAGCGACTGCCATTCACCTTTCCTCAGAAGGGATCTCCATTCAATTTGACAAACTAAACCGCTCCTCTGTTGGTAATCTCCTTAATGACATAGGGCCCTAACCAATGCATTCTGAACTCTCCTAGAAATTTATCAAACTTACTGTCATATAACAAAATGAGTTCATTTACCTTAAAGGTGCATAGCTTGATGTGTCGAACATGCCGTGCTTTTTCTAAAAATATTTCTTCCTCAATCTCAACTAGCTGTGCGAGCCTCTCTTCTAGGGCTCCATGATTCATCATACCCATAAGTGCCGCTATATGCAGACAAGGCACAATATATTCCATGGGCATCATTGCTTCAACACCATATACAAGCCTAAAGGGTGTTTGTCCAATCAACTTCTTGCATGTCGTCCAATAGGCCCATAGTACTACGGCTATACGTAGGTCCCAATCACTTCACTGAGTATTGCAAACCTTGCTTAGTGTCTTCTCCAACACTTTATTGAATGCTTCCAATGTCCCGTTATCCTACGGGTGATAAGGTGTGCTCTTCTGGTGATATACTTGAAATTCCTCTGTTAGTGCGTTGATCGTCTCATTTAGAAAGTGCGTACGCAATCACTTATCAAAATATTTGGACACCTGAATCATGTTAGTACATAATCAAATAGGAACTTTGCAGCAGTTGTGCCTATATAATCCTTCACTAGTTGTGCCTTCGCCCATTGAGTCAAATACTCTATCGCGGTGATAATGTACATTTCTCCCATGTTCTTCCCTTGGGGTTGAATGGGTCCCACAACGTCTATCGTCCATTTCTCAAAGGGTTGTAATTTCATTCGTGGATTCAGAGGTAGCTCATCACTACACGATGGCGTACGAGTCCTTTGACACACATCACACACTTTGCAGGACGCTTGCGAATCTTGATGGAGGGTTGGCCACCACAACGCTATGTGTAGAATCTTCTATACAGTCGCTCTCCCTTCATAATGTCCTCCAACGGTGCCCCCACGAGTGTTCACGAGGATATTACTCCTTTCAAACTCTGGTACATATCGTTGCAATATCTCATCGAACCCCATTTTATACAAGTGCCCTGCAATGACAAAAAAGTCTGTTGCATGCACCACCAACTCCTTCTTTTGCTAGACGTGTATCCTTCCGGGGCAGTTCCTGTCGTTAGGAAGTGTATGATATCATTAAAATTACCATCCATGACGCACAGTACAAATAGCTACATGTCAGGCAATCCGTCTTCCAAATTAGTGGGCTCTTCCCCTGTTTCGATGCATGACAAATGGTCTGCCTCTACGTTTAGCCGTCCAGGCTTCACAATAACTTCAAAATCATACTCTTGGAATAATAACAACCATCCACAGATTCTCCCCCCCCAACATAGGCTTATTGACCAGGTATTTGAGCGTGGAATGATCTGTATACAACTTAAAATGGCCTCCTAGCAAGTAGTGTCTAAACTTCTGGAGCACATATACCATGGCTAACCCTTTGCGCTTGGTGATGGAATAGTTCTTCTCTGCCTTGGATAACCTTTTTCTTGTGAATGCTATAGGATGGTCCAATTCTCCTCTGCCAGCATGTGTTAGTACTACTCCCAGCACTATACATGATGTGTCGACATGTACATGAAACTCATTCTTCCAATCTTGGAAGACTAGGATCAGCGCAGTGACCATATTTTCTTTTAATAGATCCAAGCTTTTCTTACAGTCCTCATTCTAGCAAAATGTGACATCCTTTTTCAACAAATTCTCCATAGGTGCGGTGATCTAGGTGTAGCCCTTGATAAACTTCCTGTAATATCTAGTATGTCATAGGGTAGCATGCAACTACTTCACTCTCCTCAGTGCTTCCAAGTTAAGTATCGCCATGATCTTTGTGGGATCCACCATCAATCCATTTCTACAAACCACATGACCCAGTAGGGTCCCAAAAGGAAAAAAACAAGCATTTCTTCAGATTGTGCACGATTTGGTATCTTCGACAGGTATCTAGCATCAGGCATAAACTTGTGATATGGCATTTCACCAGCCCAAGCATAGTCGAGTCATCAAATTACACTTCCAGGAACTTATGAACAAATTCCTTGAACACCGCAATGACTACGCACGAGAAAATTGTAGGCGCATTCTTCAATCCGAAAGGCATTATAGTTTACTGAAAACACCACCACTTAGTTGCGAAGAACATCTTGCTCCTATCCTCCGTCACAATTTTGATCTGATGGTACCTAGAGAACCCATCCGTGAAGGAATATGCTTCTTGGCCACCTACATTGTCAAACACCTCATTAGTGAATGGGGTTGGGAAGGGATCATGTACACAAGCACCATTCAACTTCCTGAGATCTACACATATCCTTATTTCCTCCTTCTGCTTCTTTTCCTGTACCACCATTGGGCTTACCTAATCAGATTCTTCTACAGTCTCAATGATTCCTGCCACAAGCATCTTACCTAGCTCTAATCGAACCTTCTCCTTATACTTCGGATTGAGACAGTAAGGTCTCTGCTTAACTGGCTTCATGTCGGGCTTCAACGTGATCTTCATAACACCTAGGTCCCTGATTATCCCTTTTAGATATGTAAACTTGGTAGGGAATAAATCCTGGTAATTGTGGAGTAATTCAGCGACCTTATTCACCATCGTGTCATCCCAAAATCACCAATCTTCCCAAATTGACAAAGGCCCTTTTTATAAGTTTTTTGAGTAAATAAATTGCAAATTTGTTTATGTTTCACTTTGAAAAGGTATTTTGCAACGCTTTTATCCATTTCAAACAGGTATGAGTAATGTTTGTGTTTTTATGCAGAATAAAGGATGATTCAGGCGAAATCTATCATTTTCAACGAAAAAACAAGTAGAGTCATCTTTAAGCCCTTTTCTGACTCCTAAAACATGAAAAGATTGCCGAGCGTTTCTTTTACACTCTTTAAAACGGAATTAAAAGACGGTCCACTTACAGCTCTTTTCTGACAGTAAAAACATGAAAAGATTACCGGATTTTTGTCGTTTCAAATTCGATATTAGTTATAAAACGACATGTCGTTGATCACTTTTTACTTTTTCGGATCAGTGACACTAATAACGAAAAGTACTCCTTGGTCGTAAAAGATCAAGCGGTTCTCTCAAGTATTATTTTATACTTTTTCGGGCTTGGGAGACACAAATTTACGAAAAAGGTCAACCCTGGAGTCTTCTTAAGTTTTTTTCGGACTCTCTAAAATTGAAAAACGCCGAGTTTCTCCTATACTGGACTCGTTAAAATTTCACAGTAAAGGACCTGTTCAATTACAAACAGGAACGAACCACTCCTTCTTAGGGTTCAAATTTAAACTAAGTTGGACTCATCCAAAGGATGAGCTTATAATCAAGCAAATGTTATCCTCCTCAAGCTTGTCAAAAATAAAGAGGTACTTGCCAGAAATGGTGGGGGAAAAGAGAGGAAAATGGGCTTGTTTGTCATACTTTGTAACCACTCTTGAACATGACACTTTTATTCACCTGGGTTGGGAAATCCTTTGCCTAACAGTTGATCAAACCACATTGAAAGTCTTCAGCCGGTTTCTGGGTATTAACTTTGGGTCAATTGTCACCAAGCCATCTGTCGTGTCGTTATGTGTTCAAGAGGTCACTGCCAGTAAGCCATTCATATGTAAAAATATCTGTCATCCATCTTGACCATCCCTGAGTCAGTCCTTGCAACTAAATTTCTTCAAACTTGATCTATGATTTCGTGTGGTGGGCTTGCCTACGACGGATCGCTTTCTATCGACATCAGCTCATTATCTAGAAAGATGATCTAGAAATCGTCAGTACCTTGAGATCTGCATGCCTCAATGGCAGGTTTCTCGCCTTCGACGACAGTTTACATCATTGACTTTCGATCGAAGGATTCCGTGATATGTTCGACATCAACACATTTACTCACATCTCATGGATTGTACTGGGTACTTTGAGAGCCATTGACATCACTGGTGGTTTCTCTCACACTTGTTAACAGTTTACATCATTGACTGGTAATCAAGTGGTTTCTACCATATTCGACATCAACACATTTATTCGCATGGATAGAATCGTACTTTTTCGGGAAGTAGAAATGAAGACCCTGGATCTAGTTCCTACCATCTAGGCTGCGGGGAATTTTGTATTCATTGTATTGTGGACTATTTATAAACAGATGGCTGCGTCCATACTGTGTTCACATGAGTCCATACTTGTGATGTTTTACAATATCATTCCTATATCAGAGCAGTAGATAGTTTTCTAGTTAGTTTTTATCTGAGTATGGGAATGCCTACCTCAGCAATGATATGATCTCATATATATATCTTGCATTGAATGTTTTTAAAGAAGACCTAAAGAAGACCTAACGACAAGCCCACAGAATGCGGACCGAAGTCTCACCTGAAGCAGTATCGGGGGATGCTAGAACCAAGTTTCTACACCCTGAGATGGTCATGATGTTAGTTTATTCCTTATATTCCTACTTTCACGCATGTCACTTAGTTCTAGGGCTTTGCTAGACTAGCCCTTTATTTCGCCCTTCAATACCTCCGTGAAAAGCTACGATTGACCTTCACGCAGCCCTAACCTATGGCTCAGGTACTTTTACGCTGCTATGGCAGCGTATTGTGTAGATTCCCAAACTAGTTTAAGTTTCTTACTTATCTTATTAAACAGTTACAGTCAGCGCCGTGTAAACAAATGTCCTTATTTGTGTTCAATTATCCAACATAATTACATATATTCACGGATCACATAAGCATTATAAATCAAATTCATACACAATATAACAAGATGCATTAACTAGAAACAATGACACAGAAATTGTAGAATGCTTCTCTTTATTGATATCTTCCGATGATTACAGACTCTATCCACCCTGTGCAGATAGTTGCAGGGGTCTGCACACTCAGCTGCGGACTTATACCCTAGACCTCTGCACACTCAGCTGCAGAGCCTCTACCTACGCTATGACCTGAAACTTAGATTTCACTCCTTATCGCTCAAGACTTCTTCTACATTTCCAGGACTATTGATGAATCCTTGGAGCTTACTTAGTTAGCTCTTTTTATACAATCCTATGGTCCGCGGACCATGGGTAGATCTCTACAGCTAACTTTAATTTACAAAAATAAGGGCAGACAACCCTTTATGAATCATGACACCTTCGTACTCCGTGACCACAAATGCGAAGAATTTACAACTTTATTACAAAATTTGACTCAAAACATGGGATTTTATCCCCAATACTGTCCTTGGGGGATCCTATTCCCAATAGGCCCCCAACACAAATATCATGACTCACCCTTCAGTCACTCGGAAGGTGTAGATATCTTAGTGCGAAGGCCTCCCAACTCAACTAGTATGACCGCAACCTCACCAGTGCACTCTGCAGCCGCCTGCTTCGCGTCTTCAACCATCTGCTCGGTCACTACTTCTAAACTATCGACCTGAAGCTTTTGTTGATTTGCTTGCAGCGTCACAAGCTTTACTTCAATAGAGGTTATCACCATATAAGCATCATCTAGCTAGGGCTTCAGTCGAGCCTTCAACACTGCTTCCTTGTGCAATGCTGCATCCACATATTCCTTCAGCTGCTTGGCCTCCTACAGCTTTGCCAGTATTTGTGTCAGCGCGACAGTTCATTTTGTGCCCTTGACCTCATCATAACATTGTTGTAGCTCACGCACTTTTGTCTCTAGTCGCTCTACATTGGGGTCCTCCTACAAGCTCACCAGGACCTCGAACGACTACTCAAAAAGTTGCGTGCAATCTGCTACTACACTATCAACCACTGTTACTGCTTCTATGATAGTGGTCTCCTACTGCTCTTTTACTTCTATCAAACTTGAAGGCTAGGCCTTTAACTATAACTCTATGATCTGTAGGTTCAACTCCAACTGAACCCTCGCTATTACTATACCAGCGTCGTGCACCCCCATGGCCAACTTGTGGATGCGCACCTCCACTGGTTGTTCCTCAGGAATGGCCAACGCTGGGACCATTTAATATGCCTCCTTGACGACCTGTATTATATGCTTGTTATGATTAGTCACCTTGGTCACAATAGCAATGGAAGAGTCTCCCTGTAGTGCCATCTGCTCATTGTTAATCTGTCACTCACTAATCACCTGGAGGGTGCGGTGCTCACGGGCCCTTAGCTCTGTAATCACTCCATCCTACAAGAGGTGGAGCGCTTCACTAGGTAGCACTGCTAGATTCAACCCTACTCCCTTTAGGGCGCTAATAGTTGGCTTGTCAGCTTCATCCTCTATGATCGATGATCCATCAAGCGGCACTATCACACTGGAGGCCTTTGCTCGTAGCATCTCAGCAGCTTCTGAGGTGCCGATAGCAAGGCTAGTAGACACCATGCCAGCTTGTGATGCGCAGGTCTACATCTCCTACAAACTTGTCTTGATAGCCCCCAAGATTATTTGTTGTTGCTGCTCAAACTATTGTAGGGCCTCCGTGGTGACATCCCGCACCGTGTCACTGATGTCGTGCAGATCACGCTCTATGAGGATGATTGGGTATAGTGATGTCTTAGTAGCCTTTGATTTCTTCCTGGACCCTCCTTTCTCTTGCCCCATCGGACGTTTAATGTGGGCAGACGTCATTTGTGGGTCTGCATTGTCCTGTTATATCTACTCGACTGTCTCCTCATCTGTCTCAGGTGAAGGTGACCTTGCGCCTTTTTCACATCCCCACTTTGTTACACCTGTTTTCTTGGTCGCCTGCTGAGCAGCATCATGCTCCACCTGATCCTTGTCAGCGGCCTCCTTTTTGGCCAATTTTTTCATCTTAAGCTTGGCCTCCTCCTTCTTTCTCTGTGTGGTGGACTTGCTTCCTCCCACCACCAAGTCTATTGTGGTGCACCATTCTGCCAGCCATCGATCAAGTACTACATCGATGGCATCATCTGTTTCCTGATAAGGCAACTCATACCATTTCTATGTAGGGTCCTTCCGCACCTTGATGGCCACATGGTGAAAAAAAAAATTAAACTCTGCGTAGCCCTAGAGGTTGGCAAACACCGTAGGTGACAACCGCGGTTTGCGATTGATGGCCATGTGGCTGTTCATCTCCACCAAGATCTAGAAGATATTTCTATCCTTGATTCACTACGTATCCTTGGTCACCCACAGGAAAGAATACTTTGTTGCTCCTAGTAGGTCTGGCGTGGTCGAAGGGAATTGGCTATCCTCTAATAGCTCCCATGCTACCAGCACAATCGACAGCAATATCCACACATAGTGGAACATCTTGATGAGATCTTGTGCTTCGCGACAGTTCACAAGGAAATCACCACGTAGATAGTCCACCCAATTGAACTAAACTCCGATGCACTAGGCTACTAGCGTGACGACAGGCACCAACACCTCATCGGTGCGATACTTCCTCATTACCTTCCCTACTAGAATGTGCGTAGCCACCTTTACAGTAGGGTCACAGATGCTGGATATGGCATATCCACTTGGCTTCTTTACCAACTTAAACTTTTTTTCATGGCCTCCGCGACGATTTGCTCACCACTTTTTCTGCCAAATATCATGGATGGGTTTTTCTCCAGTGTAAGGCAACTACGTGATTCTATGGATCAACCTATTAGTGATGGGTATTGGATCCTCCAACAACAAACACCCATCATGCACCAAGAATAGTAGTTTCTTGATGACCAATATTGTAACTGGGGATCAGTTGCTTGGTCACTAGGTGTGGGAACTTCTCATGATCAGCTAAGTCTCAGTCTTTGATTTTTAGTAGAGGAACCCGCCCCAAGTGCAGTCCTTCAAAAAAAAATTCATTTGGTAGTAGAGGGGTTTGCAACGGGACCTTTCTCTCATCAATGTCTTTCGGCACCTTGGCCTTGCCCTTGTGCAGGGGACATACTTAGGCAACTAAGGGATAGGGTCAATGCCCTGGGCTTCAACTTCTTCCACATCTTCATCATCCATCAAGATGTCTCGATGTCTTCCTCCTTTGGCTCCAAATTGATGGCTTTTCCCTTTTCTTGTGGAGTGGGCTTCGATGGGTTTCTTCTTGACGATGCGCGCACCAGTATTGCAGGCTGGTTTCCCTTCTTATTCCTTACACTCTCCTTGGTTGGGGTGGGCTTAGGTCTCGACGTTCTTGGCAATTTAGGCATGTCTACTAATACTTCGGCCATTTCAGGAGTAGCTTCTCTGGTCTCCAATTTCGGGCACCGACTCCTCTACTTCAGTATCTATAGCTTTTGTGAGTGTCGACATGATGTTCTGTAAGAACTCCTATGTCTCCTTCAGCAATGTCTCAAATACTAAACTAGCTATTAGAATTTCGTAGTGCTCATGATTCATGTGCACCTGAGAGCTAAACAACTCAATTCTTAAAATGCCAAGTGTTTTTCGTTGAATAACCACTTGTAATTTATAGGGAATTTTGAATTCAAATCTAACCATTACCCCCAAATTCGGTTCATTAATGTTAGATTGGCAGTAGCTTCGCATGGATCTGCCCCATAAATTTCATCTTAAATGTCGGCCGCCCACTTCATTTAGCCGCATTTCTACTTTCAAATCATGAATAGTGACTTTAACGGTTACTTTCCTACCAACCTGCATGATTTCTCCCTAGGTAGCACAGCTCCCTTTGTGCTATCATGAACCCTGTGACACTTCCTTGCTTCGCACAATCCTCCAGTCATGCAGCCCCCCAACCCAGGTAGTGTAGTTTATATTCTCGCGCCTCCTTTTAGCTATCTAGAGTACTAAGACTATGCTATCTTCATATAGTCACATGGCCGTACCACCAATGTATGGCTTCAAGCGACTGCCATTCACCTTTCCTCAGAAGGGATCTCCATTCAATTTGACAAACTAAACCGCTCCTCTGTTGGTAATCTCCTTAATGACATAGGGCCCTAACCAATGCATTCTGAACTCTCCTAGAAATTTATCAAACTTACTGTCATATAACAAAATGAGTTCATTTACCTTAAAGGTGCATAGCTTGATGTGTCGAACATGCCGTGCTTTTTCTAAAAATATTTCTTCCTCAATCTCAACTAGCTGTGCGAGCCTCTCTTCTAGGGCTCCATGATTCATCATACCCATAAGTGCCGCTATATGCAGACAAGGCACAATATATTCCATGGGCATCATTGCTTCAACACCATATACAAGCCTAAAGGGTGTTTGTCCAATCAACTTCTTGCATGTCGTCCAATAGGCCCATAGTACTACGGCTATACGTAGGTCCCAATCACTTCACTGAGTATTGCAAACCTTGGTTAGTGTCTTCTCCAACACTTTATTGAATGCTTCCAATGTCCCGTTATCCTACGGGTGATAAGGTGTGCTCTTCTGGTGATATACTTGAAATTCCTCTGTTAGTGCGTTGATCGTCTCATTTAGAAAGTGCGTACGCAATCATTTATCAAAATATTTGGACACCTGAATCATGTTAGTACATAATCAAATAGGAACTTTGCAGCAGTTGTGCCTATATAATCCTTCACTAGTTGTGCCTTCGCCCATTGAGTCAAATACTCTATCGCGGTGATAATGTACATTTCTCCCATGTTCTTCCCTTGGGGTTGAATGGGTCCCACAACGTCTATCGTCCATTTCTCAAAGGGTTGTAATTTCATTCGTGGATTCAGAGGTAGCTCATCACTACACGATGGCGTACGAGTCCTTTGACACACATCACACACTTTGCAGGACGCTTGCGAATCTTGATGGAGGGTTGGCCACCACAACGCTATGTGTAGAATCTTCTATACAGTCGCTCTCCCTTCATAATGTCCTCCAACGGTGCCCCCACGAGTGTTCACGAGGATATTACTCCTTTCAAACTCTGGTACATATCGTTGCAATATCTCATCGAACCCCATTTTATACAAGTGCCCTGCAATGACAAAAAAGTCTGTTGCATGCACCACCAACTCCTTCTTTTGCTAGACGTGTATCCTTCCGGGGCAGTTCCTGTCGTTAGGAAGTGTATGATATCATTAAAATTACCATCCATGATGCACAGTACAAATAGCTACATGTCAGGCAATCCGTCTTCCAAATTAGTGGGCTCTTCCCCTGTTTCGATGCATGACAAATGGTCTGCCTCTACGTTTAGTCGTCCAGGCTTCACAATAACTTCAAAATCATACTCTTGGAATAATAACAACCATCCACAGATTCTCCCCCCCCAACATAGGCTTATTGACCAGGTATTTGAGCGTGGAATGATCTGTATACAACTTAAAATGGCCTCCTAGCAAGTAGTGTCTAAACGTCTGGAGCACATATACCATGGCTAACCCTTTGCGCTTGGTGATGGAATAGTTCTTCTCTGCCTTGGATAACCTTTTTCTTGTGAATGCTATAGGATGGTCCAATTCTCCTCTGCCAGCATGTGTTAGTACTACTCCCAGCACTATACATGATGTGTCGACATGTACATGAAACTCATTCTTCCAATCTTGGAAGACTAGGATCAGCGCAGTGACCATATTTTCTTTTAATAGATCCAAGCTTTTCTTACAGTCCTCATTCTAGCAAAATGTGACATCCTTTTTCAACAAATTCTCCATAGGTGCGGTGATCTAGGTGTAGCCCTTGATAAACTTCCTGTAATATCTAGTATGTCATAGGGTAGCATGCAACTACTTCACTCTCCTCAGTGCTTCCAAGTTAAGTATCGCCATGATCTTTGTGGGATCCACCATCAATCCATTTCTACAAACCACATGACCCAGTAGGGTCCCAAAAGGAAAAAAACAAGCATTTCTTCAGATTGTGCACGATTTGGTATCTTCGACAGGTATCTAGCATCAGGCATAAACTTGTGATATGGCATTTCACCAGCCCAAGCATAGTCGAGTCATCAAATTACACTTCCAGGAACTTATGAACAAATTCCTTGAACACCGCAATGACTACGCACGAGAAAATTGTAGGCGCATTCTTCAATCCGAAAGGCATTATAGTTTACTGAAAACACCACCACTTAGTTGCGAAGAACATCTTGCTCCTATCCTCCGTCACAATTTTGATCTGATGGTACCTAGAGAACCCATCCGTGAAGGAATATGCTTCTTGGCCACCTACATTGTCAAACACCTCATTAGTGAATGGGGTTGGGAAGGGATCATGTACACAAGCACCATTCAACTTCCTGAGATCTACACATATCCTTATTTCCTCCTTCTGCTTCTTTTCCTGTACCACCATTGGGCTTACCTAATCAGATTCTTCTACAGTCTCAATGATTCCTGCCACAAGCATCTTACCTAGCTCTAATCGAACCTTCTCCTTATACTTCGGATTGAGACAGTAAGGTCTCTGCTTAACTGGCTTCATGTCGGGCTTCAACGTGATCTTCATAACACCTAGGTCCCTGATTATCCCTTTTAGATATGTAAACTTGGTAGGGAATAAATCCTGGTAATTGTGGAGTAATTCAGCGACCTTATTCACCATCGTGTCATCCCAAAATCACCAATCTTCCCAAATTTGGGCTTTACCTCCATACCAATTTTTACCTATTTTTTTTTTAGTGGCGCGGTTATATCATGATTCTCAATCTATGGTTCTTCAACCTTGCAGTGACCTTCCGTTTCAGGGATGTTAACCTTTCGTGGATCCTCATCTTGTTGTTCAACAGTTACGTTATAGCATTCCACCGCATGACTCAGCTGAGTGGCCAAATTAGGCTGAATTAGGTCCAAAGGATACGGCGGTATCCTAAAGATTATTGCTTTTACTTCTTGTAGCGCCTTGTCGATACAGTCAAACTCGTCTTCAAAGCTAAATGCCATTATGAATCCCTCGCGTAGAATATCCCATTCACCTGTACCATGGAAGAGCTCCATTTCTATGTACTAGTTCATCAGGATGACATCGAGGGTGTGACAAAACAAGTGCACCCATTCAAGTTGGGGCTTCTCTCCATAAGCTTGAGCCCATTTGGCCAAATGCGCATGCAGATCATCCTACCCATCATATTTGTTTGTCATTAATATCTTCAACTTACCAAAGCATGTTCTCATCATCCTCCTACATTCACACCAATCCTCAAAGCTACCCTTGTGTGTACCCCACCACCTTGCGTGCGTAGCACGTAGTGCCTAGTCCAAGGCCTGGAAGCGCTGCTTCTCTAGTATCTCTCTCTCAAATGCATCCAGGAATATATCTACATCATTTAGGCCATCATAAGTGGGTAGATTTCTTGATTCTTACGACACATAGTGTAGCAACGGGTCATAATGTTATAGCTCAGTGTGGTTACTTCATGTAACCGATTCTGCTAGTGTTCTAATTCTTCATGAGAGCCCGAGGTGCGGGAACTCTCGCGATCCCATGCAATTTTCCCATCCACTATTGGATTCACCCAACCTTGGTCTCTTGCTGTTATCTTATAGATACAGTCCAGATCATCATCTCTCTCATAATCGCAGACTAGTTTAGTATAGCGTGATCCTTTAGCAGGATCTAGGGCTACTATTACATGGAGCAATTTCTTCTCAAATATCATCTTTCGCTTCTTTAGGTTGATTACCCCATTCATATCAGTAGCCCAATCAATTCCAAGGAGTGCAGGGTAGGGGTTGTTATCATCCACAATTTCTATTACTTCAAAGTCAGCCAGCGTGCTGGCTCCTTCAATATTTATAGTCACCCCTTGCAGCCACCCCATGGGGATGATCTTCTGCTGATTCACCATCCTTAGCTAAATCAGAGACCACTGCAGCACAGGTCTCCCCATCCGTTCCCAAGTCTTCTTTGCTAGGATGTTCACATCTGACCCGAGATCCAAAATAACCTGATCCATTTCATACTCTCCTATTTGTGCGGTCAGCCTCATCTCTCGTCCTGTTCTTTTTTTATGCCTACCAATCTTTCGTACCATGTGCAGTTCACCCGGAGTGTTTTTGACACATCTATTTATAAGCCCCTGTAATCCCTTCACATCCTTTCTATGACGTAGCAAATTCATGCAGGTCTCTAGGAAGGTTTTAAGCATAGAAGGGTCCATCTCCTAATCAGGCTTATCCTTTCTCCCTGAGGTGGAGGCCTCAATGAAGCTCTTCTTTGCTTCCATGAACTTTTTGCATGCGTGGTTGAAATCAAATTCAGCCTCCTTCGCTAGAGCTTTGTGAACCCATGCGTTGTCTTCAGGTTGTTTCCCCTTATCATCTCCTACTGTGATTCCACGTCAGAGCACTATATTCACATTCAAATCCTCTTCACCCGGCTCAGACCTCACCATTTGCAGGTTCTAAGACAGTTGAGGTGGTAGTGCTCCTTTGTCGCATATCCTTGTTATCGGCGTAGGACAATCCTCCGTTTCATGATCAAACATAGTGCAATATTTGCATGATAGACACGTAGGGTTAGTGCAATCATGGTTATAGTGTCTTGGTCCTCCATAATTGTAGCAAATCAGTTGTCCCCGACATCTGTGAGGTCCTCCTCCACCTCGGCCTCATCCGCGCCGCGAAAATCCTGTTCGCGTCATCCCTGTGCTTTGGTGAGGGGGCCACATTTATGCCTATACCCTATAGGTAGGTTTTCTATCCATCATCAATTTATAGCTTCTGTAGTTGTGCTCATCATGCCCTACTAACCTACAGAAATTGCAAAACAGTTGTTCTGGTGTCTGTGCAAACTTTTGCAGCAAATGACAGTTATCTGTGGCATGTTTTCCTGCTACCTGACATATAGCACACCACAATGCAGGCCCCGTGGTTGGTCTTGCTTAAGCTTCTAGCCTCAAAGGAATCGGTCCTCCTCCTGTCATGTAGTTTAGAAATACTAGGCAATTATCTTTGTCATGCCCCTGACCCTTACATTACAGGAACCATACCTCTTCATGCACCTCTGGTCGAATGGTTATGTCTTGTTTCAAACTTTGCATTTCAAGGCAAAGATCTAAACCCCCAGATTTAGATATTGCATCAGTGTTTCATGCAATCTCACTCCAATCTCCAAGGCTTTTGCCTAAGTTGTTACTTTTATTGTGAGCGCAACCCTTAGGTGTGGGAGGAGCGAAGCCACAAACCACTCACAATGTTGTCCATATGTTAAGTTCATATTAGCTTCGCAGATTTGACACTTCAACCTCTGATCTAATTCCCAGGGTGTATCGCTTGGCTTCATCACAATTTCTTTCAACCCCATAATCGACTGTGCCTCATATTTAGGCGTATTGAATTCTTTGTTCAGTGTGGTTTGGATGTCTGCCATTCTAACGTTTGGGTTATCATTAGAGTACTTAATGTACCGGATTAGCGTGTGATATTTAAATGCACTAAACAATGTTGCCTTCTTTAAGTTATCATTTGTAACGCCTTGAGCTTCCCATATAGCTTTCACGACGAACCAGAACTGGTTTGGGTCCTCATACCCCAAACGTTTAAACAAAGGGAACTTAACTAAATTTTCCATGTTGAACCGTGGTGGAGGTGGAGATTGTGTTGTAGCATCCATTGTTATTTAAGTTTATTTTCAGTTTTATCACAAAATGAAAGAAAAATCAAATATTATGTTATGGCGGAAATAAGGGGAAATGCAGAAATTTAAAACAAATGGGTTTTTTTACTTTATTGATGGATTTTGGACATGATAAACCCACGAGAAAATTTGAGCTGTCCGATCGACAGGCAACAGATCCGACGGTAATTGAGCGGTCAACTATAATGATGTTTATTTCGGAAATTGGATGAGATGGTGTATTAAATGTAGTTTACTGTTGAGATCTGATGGATATCACGTCAAAAAGTAATCGGATTTTACTTTTAAAATCAGACTCGAGAAATCTTTAACTCACAGTTTGATTTCTTATTGGGTCCATAAGGAAGTCAAAGGGTTGTTGAAAAAACAGACCCGATAAGGTTATGAACCAAAGTTTAATTCTTTTGAGTTCCGTGGTAATCAAAGGTTTGCCATATTTCACATAAATCAGCCATTTCTTTTGTTTTAGTGAAATAACCTAAATTAGAAGTAGATGATCAAGATTCTAAAGACAATGGTGATTGGTTGGGTTTTGTTGTGTTTTGGCCAATCACAATGCTTCTAATACATACGTGGGCCCAAGTACAAGCATAGAGTTTTGTCAAAATGCAGTTTTTTGTGTTAAAACAATTTAATTATTATCATAACATATACAGAGAAACTTCATCAGCAGTCAAGCCACTGATCTGAACAACAAACAACCATCATCAATTTTCTAATTCCTATTATTTTGTTTTCTTGAGAACGAGGTGTCTTTTACCCTCTAATGTAACATTCTGTAATGATTTTTACTTTAGACAGTTAGGATATAGTTAAGTAGTTTGACAGTTTTGGGTGATTACCAACTCTCTCATAATGTATAAAAAGAGGAAACATTACAGAGAAAGGGTTCGAATTTTGAAGAACCTGGAGACTAGGCCATTGTATTCTTGATAAAAAATTGTTGATCAATGAAAGAATTAGATGTTTTGCACACATTGTTGGGTATGATTTTGTGACTTCTCTGTTATGTGTCATCATCTATCTTCTTCCTTTAAGTATAGTAATGAAGTTGTAGGTCTTTTTTTAATTGTGTGAATAAAGCTAAAGTTCCTTAAAAGAGCGCTCTTATTCTTGAAGTTCCTACCTTTGCAATTATTCTAAGTTACAGATAGTAGTTTTTGTGTAAACAACATATTGTATTTAAATTCCCTAAGTGTCACAGATAGTAGTTTCTGTGTAAAGCAGCATATTCTCTTTGACTTCTTCATGCATTCTTCATTTAGCATTTATATTCAGAAATCAAATGGCATTCTGAGACTTTCATGTCACCAAAGTATTGAGGGTTAACAAGTCTTTCTGGTCCTTCATTTGAGAATACGACATACAATTAAGTGACAACTACGTGACATAAACAATAAACATTAATGCCTTAAGGACAATTTCTATACATCCAAGAAATTGGTTTCTTAAGGGACAACATTAATTGGCGCCTCTGCCAGGGAGAGAAGACAAGAAGACTTTCCCCTGGGTTTTTAATATTTTCCTCTGGTTGTTCAGTGAGGAGGAAATATTTTACTATATTGAACAAAAATAATAACTCTAGCTCGAAAGTGGTCCCATACAAGGTCAGATACCTCACAGAAGAAAGTTCAAGCCCTTTCAAACCCTGAGAGGCTAGTTTCCAAGAGGGTTGGAAGGCCAAAAACTCCACTTACACCAAGTCCTACACTGTCTACACCTGCCAATAGTTTGTCACACTTTTCATCCAAACATTTACCTTTTATTGACCAAGAGTCAACTTTTACATCCAATTCATTTCAAAAACCCAATTGTCAATAACAGTCTCTAGAGTTTGTTTCTTTTTCAGTATATTCTATAGTTATTCAACTTGAACCTATAATTACATTGTCGCCTTCTCATACTCAATTTTCTCCTCAGTCAGGTTCCACTTCTGTTGGTAATCAAGGTTTAGTAAGTTCAGGAGAAAACATGGTATCATCTGCATTCTTGATGAATAGGTATGCACCTATTCAATTGCCACAACAGTTGAATCAAATGCCACAATAATACTAGAATATTCTTCCTCATTTCACAGGGGAGGATGAACAAACAACAAAAAATCATATAGCAGTATTTTGTAATTTTGTAGAAAACCTAAATGTTGAACACTTGGATGTTGTTCTAAGAATTTTTATGCAATCCTTGGATGGATAAGCAAGAAAATGGTTTAAATGGCTTCCTAATAACTCTATTGCTACATGGGAAGAGATGGAGCACCTATTCATCTAGAGATGGGGAGAGAAAAGAGACCATGGATATTCACTCACATAGTTCAATGCTATTAAGAAGAATTATGATGAAAGTGTTGTAGAATTCATCCGAAGGTTCAATAAATTGTATAATAGTCTTCTAGTGGAGATTAAACCCCCTCCTGCTGGTGCAAAAATAACTTTTGCAGGGGCTTTTGAACCAAATTTTGGATATACATTGAAGGAGAGAAGATCCACAACCCTCGATCAGATCCAAACTAATTCCTTAGAGATAGAAGCCAATCTGGTGGCTGCAAGTAAAACACCAGAGACATAGCCTATCCAAGATAAGGGAAAGGCTAAAATGGAATCCTCTCAAAGCCAAACATTAGAGGATATGAGTAATGTAATTAAAACTTGGTCAAATAAATTGATTGAATTAGAGTTGGAGAGTAGGAATTCTCAGAGGTAAGCGCAACAGAATAAAAATTTTAATCCTCAATATAGAAGACAACCTCTGCAAATCTTGTAGAAGGAGAGAAAAGATCAAGATCAGATTCAAGCACCACTGTATATAGAGGCAGATCCTGATGAAGTACTGGAGCATTCCAGGGACCATGATGATCATACTTCCACATTTTATGCAGTAAATGAAGATGAACTAGGTTTTGAGGGAGAAGAATATGAATATGATGAAACATATGCCATTTATGATGAGAATTAAATAGATGAATATTGGAAGCAATTTTCTGATTTTATGCAGGCAGAATTACATAAGAAATATGACTTGAGATCAAGGAAAAGATATAGAAGTCAAGAAAATGAAGGTGATTAGCCAACTCCCTTACAGAAGGAAACTCCATAAGAACCACAACCTGTGAAACAATTGAATAAAGGAAAGAAACAACAAAATATAAGTAGCAAGACTCAAATGCTTCAAGGTGAGCCTTCTCAAGGCAAAAGTGATCAAATTCCTTTAGGAAGAATTTTTTCCATTCCATAAGAAGTTTCAGTGATGAAGAGAAGTTAAGATGAAAATGAGAAGAATACTAAATAGGTTCATGTGTTTAGTCTTACCAAATAATTAGAAAAAATCAGAATCCAAGTGCCCCTCACAGAGTTGGTCAAAACACCAGTTTATCAAAGAGAGATTGCTGATTTTATCAATCTAAAGGAGAATGTAGATATAAATGACACTGTGAATCTGCAAGAAGATAAACCAATAGTGGTTTTTGGTCCACATGTGGAGGAGGTAGATTCTTCAACACCTCCTTTCTACATTTCTTTATTGATTCATGATTTCCTATTCCACAATTGTATGTTTGATTCAGGAGATTCACATAACCTTATGCCATTATCAATGATGAAACAACTAAACCTACAAGTTACTAAATCTTACAGAGACTTGTATTCTTTTGATTCAAATAAAATCAAGCATCTGGGGGTCATTAAATATATGGTGGTTTCACTAGCCCAGATTCTAGCTAGAATCTTGGTAATGGATGTAGTGGTAGCATATATCCCTGCTAGGTTTGGAATGTTGCTATCTAGGTCATGGGGGGGCAAATTGGGTGGTGTTTTGAAGCTAGATTTTACATATGTTGTCATACCAAGTTTTAGTGGAGAAGAAAGGAGGTTGTACAGAGAAACTATATTTGTAAAAACAGTTACAAAAAATGGAGCAAGTAATTCACCTGTATATAGTCAGGAGAAATATGAATTTACTTGCTTCATGATACATGATAATGCAGAGTTGGCTGAAGATAACTAGAGGCAGCTTACTTCAGCTAGTGTAAATACAGAGCTACAAACAGAAGGGGTGTGGAAGTGCTTCTTTGATGGAGCCTATTCTAAAGAAGGAACAGGTGTTGGTTTCCTTCTAATTGCACCTGGAGGTAATATGTTCCCTTTTTCTTTTAAATTGGAGTTCAAAGCAACAAATAATGTGGCAGAATATGAGTCCTTGATCATTGCTCCGCAAACAAAAAAACAAATGGGAGTCCAGTCAATGTCTATCTCTGGAGATTCAACGCTAATTATAAAGAAAATAAAGAACCACTGTAAGACAAAACACCCTAGGCTTAGGGCATAAAGAAATGAAGTGTGGGATTTCGCTGAGAACTTATTTGAAGCATTCAGCATTCAATTCATTACAAGAGATGGAAACAGATTAGCAGATTCTTTTGTTGTGGCTATTAGTACTTTTAGGCCTCATATTAATCCAAAACTAAGATATGAGGTTGAAATGAGGCATAGGCCTTCTGTTCCTGATAATATAAAGCACTGGAATATTTTTGAAGATGATCAGTAGATTAAGGAATTCTTGATTATGATTGAAGATTTTCAGGGCACAAAGATTGATCAAGATGAAGATGAGGCAACAAAAGGTGCAGAAGTAAGTGGTTTGAAAAATTCTATAGTTAATCAAAAAATTATTCAATTGAGAGACAAAACTCTACCAAGGGGACTTGTCCTTCTTGAAAGACTTTTTAACTCCAATGGTGTAGCTATTAGTTTAGAGAAAATTCCACAGGATGAGCAGATTCAAGATCACAATATTGGAACTTAGGAGGAGCCCAGGTTAGTCAAATTATTTAATGGAGTTCCACTTAATTATAAGGAGAGATATCTTAAGCTTTTCAAGGCCTATATTGATGTTTTTGCTTAGTCCTAAGAGGATCTTAGAACATATGATTTAAGTATTATTCCACACAAGATTCCCTTGAAAGAAGGGATTAAGCCATTAAAGCAGACACTTAGGTAGATAAATCCTTTGCTTTTACCATCGATTGAGAAAGAAGTCAAAAAGTTGTTTGACGTCAAAATAATAGTTCCACTCAGGCACTCTGACTGGGTGGCCAATTTAGTGCCTATAAGGAAGAAAAATGGAGAAATAAAGCTATGTGTGTACTTTAGAAATCTCAACAGGGATTCCTTAAAAGATAACTATCTGTTACCTAAAATGCATCATGTACTGTAGAAGGTAACATGATCATTCAGGATGTTAATGCTGGATGGGTTTTCTGGGTATAACCAGGTGGCTGTGGATAAAGAAGATCAGAAGTAGATTGCATTCACAACTCCTTGGGGAACTTTTATGTATGCTCGAATGCCTTTTGGGTTGATGAATTCAGGTGCTACATTTCAAAGGGCTATGGACATTTCTTTTGTGGGAGATAAGTTCGTAGTGATATACTTGGATGACATCATTGTTTTCTCTAAGTCTGATGAAGAGCATTTGGACCATCTAAAAAATAAATTTTGAGAAATGTAGAAGATTTGGTCTTTCCTTGAATCTTATGAAGTCCATTTTTACTCTGGAAGAGGGAAAACTACTAGGGCACATTGTTTCTAGAGATGGAGTGAAGATAGATCTAGCAAGAGTGCAAGTTGCGCAGAAAATACCCCTGCCCAGGAGTAAGAAGGACATTTTGAAATTTCTAGGAAAAATAAACTTCTTAAGGAGGTTTGTGTCCAATTATGTTGAAATTGTAAAAGAAATTACCAATATGTTGAAGAAGGAAAACGAAGTGAATTGGAGCAAGGAATCCATAGAGTCATTTTCCAAGATTAAAGAAGCATTACAAGCACCTCCAGTTTTAATTAACCCTTATTATCAAAAGCCTTTCCAAGTTTTTTCATTTGCATCACCTAATTCAATAGTTGTTGTTTTGTTACAAAAGAATGATGAAGAAAAGGAGTATCCAGTTGCTTTCTTTACCAAGATTCTTAGAGATGCTGAAATAAAGTATAATATTCTTGAAAAACAGGTATATGTTTTGATAAAAGCCCTAAAGGCCTTCAGGACTTACGTGTTGCAGTCACAGATCATTGCTTATGTGCCAAAGGCTACAGTAAAGGATGTCTTAGTCCAAAGTGACATGGAAGGCAAAAGATGAAAATGGATAGCCATGATACAAGAGTATGACTTGAACATAAAGCCCACAAAGCTGGTGAAAGGGCAAGGGTTGGCAAAGATGTTGACAAAGTCAAATTTTCAGGCATTGGGAATCAACTTGCTGACATCTGTGAATGAAGAAAGAATTGAAGAAGGCAAAGAAAAATCAAATCCAGGTATGAATATCAGGTATAAGTTTTTATGTTCATAATGGTACAAGCACATAGTCCATTATTTGTGTTTTCTCTCTTGTCCTCAATCTTTGGATAGAACAAAATATAGAGCATTAAAGATCAAAGCACAACCATATGTGATTGTTGAGGGCAGATTGTATTGGAAGGATCCTATAGGAATTTTGTTGTTATCTTTAACAGAGGATGAATTTACAAAGACCATTAAAGATGATCATGAGAAGTTATGTGGATGACATTATAGTTGGAAGGCTACTGCACATAAAATCCTTGAGGCAAGGTTTTATTGGCCTACTCTATTTGGTGATACATATAAATTTGTCAGAAACTGTCAAAAGTGTCAGCTTTTTGCTGAGAAGAAGAGGTTAGCTCCCTTGCCTTTGATCCCAATCTTCATAGAAGAACCATTCAGACAATGGGGACTGGAATTTATTGGAGAGATTAACCCACCTTCAAGTGGACAACACAAGTGGGTTCTCACAGATATTGATTATTTCATGAAGTGGGTAGAAGCTATACCTACTAAAAGGGAAAATGACCAGGTGGTGATGAATTTCTTAGAGGAGAATATTTTCAGCAGATTTGGATGCCTTGTCAAACTCATAACAAATAATTCTCAAGTCTTCAATTCAAGTAATTTTATTACTTTTTGTCAAAAGTATAATTTTATTTTATCCCATTCAACAACTTATCATCCACAAGGAAATGGATTGGCTGAATCCACTAACAAAACATTGATGAAGATCCTTAAGAAAACTATTGCAGAGAACCAGAAAGACTGGGATTCTAAGTTAAAGTTTTCTCTATGGGCTGCTAGAGTGACTACAAGAAGCTCTACAAGAAAATCGCCTTTTGAGTTAGTGTATGGAACTCAAGCTCTATTCCCAAGTCAGCTTGTGAAGCCTGTGATTGCAATGATTCAGGAGGAAAAATAACAGCCCAATGCTCTGATAAGAAGAATGAATAAGGTAGTGGAGTTAAGTGAAAGTGGGGATAAGGTAAGAGATGTATCAATCAAAGATGAAAGGTATTTTTGACATAAAAGTTGAGATATTGATTTTAAAGTTGGAGACCTGGTATTAAGGTGGGATACTAGAGGAGAGGATAAGGGTAAACATGGAAAGTTTGATGCTATCTTGTATGACCCATTCAGAATTATAGAAGCAAGGACAAATAATACATTCTTCCTGGTAAATATTGATGGTGAATCTTTATAGTTGTATGTCAATGGGCAGTACCTCAAACATTACTTTCAGTTGTGAAGCATAAGCATCCTGTCATTGTAGATACTAGAGTTAATTCACTATACAAATTCCATAGAATTTAAATTGGCTAAGCAATATGTGACTCCATGCCCGAGGTGAAGGCACTGATATGTGGTTCTTAGTGCTTCTGTGGAAAAAGCACTATCCTTAGGTGGAGCCAGATGTTGGAGCATCCATTGTTATTTAAGTTTATTTTTAGTTTTATCACAAAATGAAAGAAAAATCAAATATTATGTTATGGCGGAAATAACGGAAAATGTCGAAATTTTTATTGACGGCTTTTGGATGTGATAAACCCGTGAGAAGATCTGAGTTGTCTGATTGACAGGCAACATATTCGACAGTAATCATACGGTCAACTAGAATGAGGTTTATTTCATAAATTGGACGCGATGGTGTATGAAATGCAGTTCGATCCGTTGAAATCTGAATCATTCGCAGTCGTTCATCGAAAGGGACAACATCCAATGGATATCACATTGCAACGTAATCGGGTTTTATTTTAAAATCAGACCCAAGAAATCTTTAACGGGAAATTTTATTTCTTATCAGGTTCATGAGGAAGTCAAAGGGTTTTTGAAAAAATGGAACTGATAAGGTTATGAACTAGAGTTTAATTGTTTTGAGTTCCGTGGTAATCGAAAGTTTGTCATATTTCGCGTAAATCAACAATTTCTGTTGTTTTAGTGAAATAACCTAAATTAGAGGCGGATGATCAAGATTCCAAAGGCAACAGTGATTGGTCAGGTTTTCTTGTGTTTTGGCCAATCACAATGCTTCTGATACATAAGTGGGCCCAAGTCCACACACAAAGTTTTGTCAAAATGCAGTTTTTTGTGTTAAAACAATTTAATTATTATCAAAACATCTATAGAGAAACTTCATAAGCAGTCATGCCACTGATCCTAACAGCGAACAACCGTCATCATTTTTCTAATTTCTGTTACTTCCTATTATATAGTTTTCTTGAGAATGAGGTGTCTTTTACCCTCTAATGTAACATTCTGTAATGATTTTTACTTTAGACATTTAGGTGATAGTTAAGAAGTTTGACAGTTTTGGGTGATTACCAACTGTCTCATAATGTATTAAAAGAGGAAAATTTACAGAGAAAGGGTTCAAATTTTGAAGAATCTGTAGACTAGGCCACTGTATTCTTGATAAAAACTATTGATCAATGAAAGAATTAGAAGTTTTCCACACATTGTTGGGTATGATTTTGTGACTTCTCTGTTATGTGTCATCATATGTCTTCTTCCTTTAAATATAGTAATGAAGTTGCAGGTCTTTGTTTACTTGTGTGAATAAAGATAAAGTTCCTTAAAAGAGCTCTCCTATACTTGAAGTTCCTACTTCTGCAATTCTTCTAAGTTACAGATAGTAGTTTCTGTGTAAAACAACATATTGTCTTTAACTTCCCTAATTTTCACAGATAGTAGTTTCTGTGTAAAGTAGCATATTCTCTCTGACTTCTTCAAGAATTCTTCATTTAGAATTTACATTCAGAAATCAAATGGCATTCTGATACTTTCATGTTACCTAAGTATTGAGGGTTAACAAGTCTTTCAAGTCCTTCATTGAGAATACAACATACAATTAAGTGACAACTAAGTTACATAAACAATAAACATTAATGCTTAAGCACAATTTCTATACAGCCAAGAAATTGGTTTCTTAAGGGACAACAAGTGGTACGGGTGAAGTCGTAGGCAGTGATGGTGAAGTTGGAGGTGGTGTGGGTGGAGGTGGCAATCGCGGGAATACTTGTCTTATTAACTTAATAGCACTTCACGGAGAAGCCTGAGCTACTCCCTCTCCATCACCTCGTGTAGGTGAAATTAATGGACTATATTCAAGACCCTTTCTCCTTCGTTCCTGTAAGTTTTTCTGCTTGGCGTAGCTCCGAACATTAAGGTAGCTGCATAACCCACTTTTTGTACAATAACATTTTAATCCAGGTATTCAAATACTTCAAATACTTGCTTCGTGGTCCTTTGAAAAAGTGTCACTCTACCTTGTTATAGCTTATTGAGTTATTAACTATGAATTCAGTCACAAATCCTCCTATGATGCGATCGATCCAATTGTGGGGTTGTGTTATATTCTTTCCATGACTAGCCCACATAGTTAACCGGGCAGTTATAAGGGGGGCGGAGCCCCCCCTTCGTTGCACCGACTACGTAGTGGGGGGATTCGCAGGGGGTTTGAGGGGTGTAGGTAGCCCCAGTCTGTGGGGTCTGGGGTAGTGTCCCAAAAAATTTTGGTTTTGGACCCTATGTCAGGTTCAGTGGACCTACCTATGGTTTTGTGCATGATTTCTGTACATGGTTTTGAACGCAATGGTTTTCATTCTATGTTTTTGGAATTTGGATGCTTTGGCATGTACAAATATGTATGGTAACATTGAAAGGAACATAATGAAAAATCAAGCTGGTAGTCATGGTTTTGGGATCCAGGAGATAATCTCTGTGTATATGTGTTTTATGTGTTATGCTCTTGCATTTTTTATTTTCTGTGTTTTAGAATTTGTATGCAGGTAAGTTTTGTATGGGGTTAAAACCTACATTTGGTATCAGAGCTATTTTGGCTTCAAGGGGATGCCTTTGTTTCTGAGGGTTTTTGCTCAGGCTTGTGTTAGACCCCATTCAGTGGGAGATCTGTGGGATCAATTCTGGTGGTGAAAGAAGATGGCGAGCGATGGAAAGATAGAGATTGAGAAATTTAATGGTCAGAGTTTTGAGTTGTGGAAACTCAAGATGGAGGATCTGTTGGTGGATAAAGATTAGTGGATCGTGGTAGATCTGTGTACTAAACCAATGGGAGTGTCTGATGAAGAATGGAAAAAATTGGATCGAAAGGCAAAGAGCACAATACAATTGTGTGTCTCAGATTCAATATTGTTGAAGGAAGCTATGGCAAAGGCTTTGTGGGATAAGTTAGGGACTTTGTACCAATCTACGTCTCTGGTGAATAAACTGTTCCTATGGAAAAAGTTGCATAACCTGAGGATGAAAGATGGAGACTTGACAGAGCAGTTGAATGCATTTAATACTGTGGTAAGTCAATTATCATCTATTGATATCAAAATTTTAGATGAAGATAAGTGCATTAGTTTGTTATGTTCTCTACCAAATTCATGGGATAGTCTGGTTATTGCAATAGGTAGCAATGCAACTACCTTGCAGTTTGATGAAATAGTCTCATCCTTGATGGTGGAGGAGATGAGATGGAAAAATATGGAGAGCTAGAATGGTGATGCTTTGTCTGTATGAGGACAGTCTTAGAACAGAAACAAAAATAAGTCATCGAGTGGGAGATCTAAATCTCTAGGAAAACCTGTAAAGGTGGTGTGCTGGAAATGCGGAAAGGAAGGGCACTACAAAAGGGAGTGTAAATCTAAAGCTCCTAACAAAGGAAAGGTATCTGATGATGCTCCTTTTGCAAAGGAGAAAACCACCTCAGATGAAGGTGGGATGTGTACTTGGCTTCTTTAAGTACACACGTAGATCATGAGGCATGGTTGATTGACTCAGGTGCATCCTTTCACTTCACTCCCCATAGAGATTGGTTCTACGAGTATGAGAAATACGATGGTGGTGATGTCTTCTTAGGGGATGATAGGAAGGCTACAATAATTGGTCGTGGAAAAGTAAAGTTGAAGTTACAAGGTGGAAGGGTTAGAACACTTCTGGGTGCTCTGCATATTCCTGGATTGGCCAGAAATCTGATTTCTGTAAGCAAGCTGGATGATACAGGTGTAAAAATAGTGTTCAAGAAGGATACATGCAAGATGGTTTAGGGAGCACTGGTACTGATGCGGGGAGTTCGCATTGGAACTCTGTACAAGCTGCAAGGTAGCACTGTTGTTGATGGGTGCAATAGTTCTGTGGTTCTTGAAAGTGAAGAAGAAAATTTAGTGGTCTCTGGAGAGAAGACCATGCTATGGCATCAAAGGCTTGGACATATTGGAGAGGAGGGCCTTTGAATACTTCATGGTAAAGGTATGGTAGAAGGTATGAGTAATAGCTCTCTAGATTTTTATTTATGTGAAAATTGTGTATATGGGAAGCAAAAATGAGTGAGTTTCCTCTCTAGTGTTAAGAGGGCGAAACAGATATTAGAGCTTGTGCATAGTGATGTGTTTGGACCTGTGAAGGTTCCATCACTGGGTAAGTCTGTGTACTAAGTATCATTTATATATGACTTCTCAAGGAATACATGGATATATTTCCTTAAGAAGAAATCTGAAGTCTTTGACATATTTAAAGAATTTAAGGCTCTGGTAGAAATCCAGACAGAGAAGAAGATAAAGGTGTTGAGGATAGATAACGATGGAGAATTTTGCAGTAAGGAATTTGAAGAATTCTGTAAGAAGTGTGGTATAGCACGGCAGAAGACTACTCCATATATACCTCAGCGAAATGGATTTATAGAAAGAATGAATAAGACATTGATGGAAAGGGCAAGAAGCATGCTCAGTGGTGCTAGGTTAGGACAGGAATTCTAGGTAGAGGCGATGGAGATTTCATGTTACCTGGTCAATAGGTCACCTTCATCAGCGTCGAAGGATAAGACTCCATAAGAGGTATGGACTGGTAAGAAACCCTCTCTTTCACATTTGAGGGTATTTAGATGTGATGCATATGTACATGTTCCAAAGGAAAAAAGAACAAAGATGGATAGTAAATATGAAAAGTGCATCTTTATTGGGTATAAGGATGGTTTAAAGGGTTATAATCTTTGGAACCCACTAACAAGGAAGGTTTTGTACAGCCGAGATGTGGTGTTCCGAGAGGTTAAAGATGTTATTAAACATGAAGTCCAACCAAAGGAACTTGAGAAGATAGAGTTTGATCTTAAGAAGGAAGAATCAAACTCTACAGCAGAGGAGAAATCAGAAGATGAAGAGGCACAAACTCTGTGTGTGAGAAGATCAGTTCGAGAAAGAAGGTAGCCAGAAAGGTATAGTCCATCTGATTTCTGTTCAAATTTTTCCTTATCTATTACTGATGATGATCCTAGAACTTTAAAGGAAGCAGTAGATTGAGAGGATGGAAATCTTTGGAAAGAGGCCATGGTTGATGAAATGGCATCTTTGCACAACAATGAGGCTTGGGATCTAGTGGAGTTGCCAGTTGGAAGGAAACCCATTGGTAGAAAATGGGTGTTCAAGAAGAAGACAAATGCAGAAGGAAAGGTGGAGAAACAAAAAGCTCGATTGGTAGCAAAAGGTTATTCCCAGGTGCCAGGAATTGATTTTGGTGATATTTTTTCTCCTGTTGCCAAGTTAACTTCTATTAGACTAATTTTATCTGTTGTTGCTACTGTTGATTTTAAGGTAGAACAGATGGATGTGAAGACAAACATTTCTTCACAGGGATCTCGAAGAGGAGATCTACATGAAGTAATCTAAAGGCTTTGCGGTGAAGGGTAAGAAACAACTAGTGTGCAAGTTAAAGAAGTCCCTATATGGGTTAAAACAGTCACCAAGGATGTGGTATCAGAAATTTGATACATTTATACAGGGACTTGGCTTCACCAGAAGCAAAGAAGATCACTGTTTGTATTTTAAATTAATTGGTGACCATGTTATTTATCTGGTCTTGTATGTGGATGATATATTTCTGGTTGGAAATGACAAAGAAATTATCCAAGATTTGATGACCCACTTGTCCTCCAAATTCGACATGAAAGATCTTGGTGCTGCAAACTATATTTTGGGCATGGAAATTAAAAGAGATCAGACAAGGAGGAAGGTTTGGTTAAACTAGAGGAAGAATATCAAGACAATATTGTAGAGGTTTAATATGCAGGATAGTAAATCGATGAAGGTCCCTATTCCTGTAGGTGTAAAGTTATCTATTGAACAATGTTCCAAGACACAAGAAGAGGAAGATGACACTTCCCGTGTTCCATATGCAAGTGAAGTCGGTAGCCTAATGTATGTGATGGCATATACTAGACCATATATTGCACATGTAGTGGGAGTATTGAGCAGGTTTATGTCAAAACAGGGAAGGAGCACTAGACAACAGTGAAGCAGGTTTTCAGGTATTTGCGTGGCACTAGTGATTATCGTTTGTGATACCAAGGAAGACCAGGATTGGATAGAGTGTTGGATATTCGTGGCTTTGCTAATGTAAACTAGGCTGGAGATCTGGATCAGAGAAGATCTACAAGTGGGTATGTGTTTAACCTATTTGGAGGTGCAGTCAGTTGGAAGAGTAAGAAACAATCTGTAGTGGCACTATCAACTACAGAGGCAGAATACATGGCATCCACTCATGTAAGCGAGGAAGCAGTTTGGTTGCAGAGATTGTGTTCAAATATGGGGTTAGTACAGGGAGCTATAAGGATAGACTGTGACAGCCAAAGCACAATTTTCTTAGCAAAGAACCCTACATATCATTCAAAGACAAAGCACATTGATGTTCAATATCACTTTGTGAGGGATATGATAGAAGACAAAAAGGTGTTGCTGGTAAAGGTGGACACTTTGAAGAATACTACAGATGCATTGACAAAATCTATGAGCTTTGAGAAGTTCTCTTGGTGCAGAGAAACAATAGGCATTGAAGGGCTGGATAAATAACTAAGCTCTCCTGTGGCCCCCTGTGGGAAGAAAACAACAAGTGGGAGAATGTTGGGTTGTGTTATATTCTTTCCACAATTAGCCCACGTAGTTAACCGGGGGGTTAGAAGGGGGGTGGAGCCGCCCCTTCGTTGCATTGATTGCATAGTGGGGGGAGTCACAGGGGGTTGAGGGGTGTAGGTAACCCCACTCTATGGGGTCTAGGGCAGCACCCCAAAAAATTTTGATTTTGGACCCTATGTTAGGTTTGGTGGACCTACCTATGGCTTTGTGCATGATTTTCGCACATGGTTTTGGACGTGATGGTTTTCAGTCCATGGTTTTGGATGCGATGGTTTTCAGTCCATGGTTTTGGATGCTTCGACATGTATAAATATGTATTGTAACATTGAAAGGAACATAATGAAAAATCAAGTTGGTAGTCTTGGTTTTGGGATCCAGGGGAAAATCTCTATGTATATGTGTTTTATGTGTTATGCTCTCGCATTGTTTATTTTTTGTGTTTTAGAATTCATGTGTAGGTTATTTCTATACGGGGTTAAAACCCACACCAATGATCAGAGGCTTCCAATCTCCGTACTAACTCTGGGGTCTAAACAATAGGACCGTCAAGTCTCCACCTTCCTTGGCTATCTGCTAGCTTCGCGATCCACTCGTATAGCTAAACCAAAAAGGAACAGAAAAATATCTCATGTATTACTATATATAGGTACCTTTCCAACCACTGTTCCTTTGTTAGTCATGGGTTCTTGTTCTCCTGCGTCGTGAATTCATGGATCTTCCTATCCAGCCAGTCTCCGATCTCTTTCTTAGTTGGATTCCAATGATACGACATCACACATCTCTTATGCAGATTCCAGTCCCGGCAATGGAACCATTTTTTGGCTTGGTGGGGCCTAAACCAAGTTCAGCCTTAGTTAGCCAAACAAATCCCTACACTACTAGCCCTTTCGGCATCAGCCCGTGGAGTGCGAACCGAAGTCTCACTCGAAGTAGTATGGGGGGATGCTTGTGGTGAAGTAAAATTATAAGTGCGGACATGAACAAATTCCTCTAGCCTAATAATGGATCTAGCCACAGCAGATACATTCTATGGAAGATTTCCTTAGATTAGAACCAATCAAGGGGGCCTACCTCTTGGATGCTTATCTTACTTGATGATGTCCTTGCTTGCTTGCTCCAGCAATCTCTCATTTTCTTCTTCAAGCTCCTGAAACAAGTAAACAACAAAAACACACAAACTTAATAATAGACAAATTGTAGTTCAACCTACTTAATGAGTCAAGAAGCATCAAGACATGAATATGTAATATTACAAAACATGAAGGAAATAAATCGATAGCTGCATATATTAATTTCAAAGAGAGATTACGACCATTCCTGTTGACGTCGCAACTTTCCTCTGACAAGACTAGGTTCCCACACACTTTTGCTAGCAATTCATGATGGCTTCAAACAACATTTGTTTAAAGGCTCTTCCCTTTAGGCTTCACTCCAAACCAAACACACTTCTCCCTCACACAACTAGATGGCTACAACTAGTAATAGCTTTCTTGTAAAATCAAAATAGTATACTCACACTCATCCAACACTCTCACTACCTTGTGCTTGGGAATAAGGGAGGTTTATATAGGAAAGATGGATGGGAGATGGATCCTCTTCTCATGGGAGAAGGACTTATCTCTTGAGGTAGTTCCATCATTATAGGGAAAAGGAGCCCAAACTGTCATCCTCGACCCCATCTGGCCAAACCATTTACCAGACTTCTGTTACGGAGCTTCTAGGGATGGAAGCTTCAGCTCTAATTTAAAAAAAAAATCCATAACAAGACCGGCGAGACTAGAACATAGCTCAGTCGCATAGATCAACGCAAGGAATAGTGCTAATCTCTGCACATCAGCATGGGGGAGACAAAGGTCATTAGCGTTGGTCTTGTAAATTAGGAAAAATAGAAGTTTTAGGGGAAATGGTGCAAAAGGGAAATGATCTGCTCATGAAAAGGGACATAATGGGAGTTTCTCCATGAAGTCAAAGCATGCAGGGTTCACAATAGAGGTCCTCTAGGACCAAGGAATGAGGAGTATAAGGACAGTGACAAAATGTTGTGTAACAGATGTCCCTAAAGTGTGAAGGCTAAACCAGAGTGAGGGATGAAATGCTTTATAAATCAGTCTATCATCAGAAAACCTACAAGAAAGTACAGATACATATACATAAACTGATATCTCTGTCAAATGATACATGAATCATGGCATGGAACTAGACATCTAGAGAATGATCATGTAAATGGATCCAGGTGTGGGAGTAGCCATCCTTCAAAGAGGATCATAATGAAACCAAGGTATGGTCGCAACCATCCAATAATGAGAAGGATCACATATGATAACTCATGGTCTAGTCACAACCAGCCATATGAAAGAGACATGCATATCATCATAACCATGTCACACCACTTTGCAACCTAGACTTTCATGATCTGAGTCTAGGATCTTGCACTCCAACATGATCTGATCAAAGTACAGATCCTAGCATGGGAATAGATGTGTTGGCGTCGAACATGCTAGAAAGTCGCTTGATTACCAGTCAATGACGTAAAATGTTAACAAGCATGAGAGAAACCACCAATAATGAAAATGGCCCTCAAGGTACTATTAGCACAAGACACGAAATGCGAATATAGGAACTGAAGTCAAACATCCATGAAATCACTCGATCGAAAGCCAATGATGTGAACTTGTCGTCGAGTGCGAAGAACTTTCCATTGAGGCATGCAAACTCTAAGGTACTGGACAAGAGTCTTTCGATCAACTTCTCGGATAATGAGATGATGTCGATGGAAATTGACCATGTCGAAGGAGGGCAATAATGAATCCAACATCATCGACGTTATATGAAAGGATGCAAAATTATTTTGGATGATACTGAGAAACAGAGGTAAGTGTAACTACAGAAGGACAACTCTTGAACATATCGGCAACACAACTGGAAGTTTCGTAGCATTTGGATCCATAGGATTGATGGTCATGGTGACATAGCAGAGATCAGATGGAAGGAAATAATGAATGACCCAAACCCAGGAAGGTCAACGATGTAAAGGAGGATGTCCCAACTCGACAAAAAGCAAAGAGTGTCATGTTCAAGAGTGAGATGCTGACATGACTCGATAGATTTCCAAATTTTTCCCCCACCGTTTCTAGTGAGTACCCCAATTATTTTTTAATCACAAGCTTGAAGGGGATAGCATATTCTTTCACTGTAAGTTCATCCTTCAGACGAATCCAACCTAGTAATTTTAATGAGCCCTAGGAAGGAGAAGCTCGTGTTCATCATGATGACAAATTCGATGTCATTTTATAGCTTAACGATTACGACAAAGGTGTAACTCGGTACCTTTTTTATGTTTATAGAGTTTGAAAATGACACGTAAAAGAAAGCTCTACATGGCCCCTTTTCATACATTTGTGTCTCTCGAGCCTGAAAAGATAGAAAACAATACTTGAGAGAACCACTTGACCATTATAATCAAGGAGTACCTTTTTTGTAAATAGTGCCTCCCAGTCTAAAAAAGGCGTAAAATTATACTGGGCCCATGACGTTTCGCATCCATTAACGAGTTTGAAACGACAAGGGCTCGGCCATATTTTCATTTTTAAAGGGTCAAAAAAGAGCTCAAAGCAAACCCCCCATTTTATTCTCTTTACCGAGTCAGAAAGGGAAAAATACTCGGTGATCTTTTCATATGGGTTTAACGAGTCGAGAAAAGAGCTGAAATATGACTCATCGCCATCATCGATCATCCATCACCTGTCACTGCACAAGCAAGGCAAAGTGTATTATCAAGTCCTTGAGGCAAAATAGGTCAAAAATATTTACAAAACCTAATATTTTCATGAAAAAATGAATAAAAAGGGGAAAAGTAAATATGTTTTTACCAATTTACCATTTTACCTTTGCAGTGAAGACTTTTACCTACTTTTGCCCTAGTTTTTCTTGAGCGGATTGCAGGAGATGCGGGAGGTCAATCGATGAGCCGTCGGTTCCAGGTAATAGTTGAAGCCCTGAGCTCCATTTTCATGCTATTTATTTATGCATTTAACCATTTTTTTTGGATTTTTACGGAGGTATTTGAGAAATTGTTTTGCCCTCCGTCGATGCGATTTCTGGGCACAGGATAGTGCCAACCGAGGGTTATTTTCACGACCATCTGCGTTGACAAGTGCAACTGTGTCTAAAACAGGCACACTAGTGCCATGGATAGGGAAAAAAACAAGTTTTCTGAAGAACTGACCATTAAAATTTGATATTTATGCGCCAAAATTGGTGATTGATTCAAATAAATGGCTTTTGCAGGAGAGAAATCACCGAAAATGGTGGAATGGAGGGAAAAAGAACACGAAGATGTGGAAAACCAAGCAATGAATGATCAAAATTTCCTAGAGGCTTTAAGGGCTTGCGGGATCCTCAAATTTTTCCTTACACCAGGGATGCAAGCCCAACCCGAATTACTTCGGTATTTGATAAGCCTTTGGGACATCAATCGTGAGATTTTTGTCATTGGGGAACAAGAGCTGTAGTTGACAACCTTAGAAATCTACTTCATCACTAGGCTATCTTAGAGAGGCGAGCCAGTGAATTTGTATGGGTCATGTACAGTCGGAGCAAGCATATCTTCCCTGCTTTCCACGCATTGTCCTAAGGCACTGAAATCCAAAAGTGGGAAGATCAGGATTTCCAGTGTGCGGGATTTGACATTGAGGGTGCTTACGTTGACCATCAACAGAGTGGTGAGGTCCCAGGTGGAACATGAGACTAACAAGTCGAAGTTCCTTTACGCTATTGACTATACAGCTTTTACGATCTTCAACTAGGCAGAGGCGATGAAGATGAATATCAAGCACCAGTTGTCAAAGGAAAAGCCAGGAAATCTGAAGAACTTTGGCTTCAGATCAGTACTTGTGACCTTTTTTGTAGAACGAGTGCCATGGTATCAGTTAACTGAGGTTGATCCTCCTACATCACGTGATCCGCAAATGGCCCACTAGAGTTGTTTAATGCCCAGGATCACTGGGGGTTAGCAGATGTCTTACCAACTAGCATTCTTTCGTGGCTACAACAACAAAAAATCGTTGTTGAGGACTGGTCGTATAGTGGCACTAATTTCTGTGGAGACCCAGATATGCCCTTGCCAGATGGGGAGGACTTTGACGATGAAGGTAGAAACCAAAAAAAAAATTGATTTTGATGTTTTTTAATTTGTTTTTAGTATATGCATGCTTATAACATTTCTCTTGTGTATGCAGATGTTGGACCAGAGCGGCCAGCCAGGATGTCCCTGATAGCCAGGAGTTATCCCCATCCTATTGATGTTGTCTCCCCTTATAAGGAAGCGAGCGATAACGAGGAGGAGATTGTGAGGAACCTCGAGGGGTTTACTCATGGTATCCCTCAGTATGCTCGGATAGGAGACATGCCTCTGCGATACCAGAGGCACATAGTGGGAGTCTCAGATTGGATCCGTTGGTTGCTGAGTCATGTAGTATGATTTGTCTTGTGCTATCATGACCACCATGTTGAGTAGTTCCTAGGTCCATTACTTACATATTTTTTTAGGCCTGCTTGCCACAGATGTATGAGGCCCACAAGTCGTTGATGTTATTGTGGACATACATATTATTTTTTGGGTTTTGATGTATCAAACATTCTCACATATGTATATATGTTATATTTTCCTGTTTATTATGGTACAAATGGTTTGTCTTATCTTTTACATGTTTCGCAAATCTCTATCCAACACGTAATTGGCTAATGTATATGTTAATGTATTCATGCGTCTAGGAATATTATGATATGTAATATAATCAAAATGTATTTCCAGCAGATGAATACAGAGATACATTCGTAACATTTGAGGGTTCCTGACAGAATATTGCCTGTTGAGTTGATGGATGACAAGCTATGAATCTAGGTTGACAACCAATTCTCTGATGCCCAAAGGGATGGCTTCTGATAATAGTTTGGTGACCGCACTGTATTCAGCAATGTTATTAGTTGTACAACCTAAGAAGATACCTTGAAGGTCAATCTACTCATCGTCTGGGTACTTTATAAGCACCATCAGTGAAACCGACGTGAGGAGCTACAGACATCTGCAAAGCATGAAAAGCATAGTAGATAGGAGAGCTGTTTGAAAACTATCACACAAAACCATGTTGTACAAAAATGAATCACACACTAATGTACATAAGTAACTATGCAAGATGACCTAAGCATAGTACTTTTTGAGGTGGGAGTCCATGCTGGGACTCGGGTAATCAATCAACTCAGGAGGACTCCGGAGTTTGACTATTTCCATGACGAGTAAGCATCAACTCAGCCAAATAATGGAGTAGAAATAATATAAGGCTTTGCCCCCATGTCGCCTAGGTGAGGGAGGGTTATGAGTCAGATGGAAACCTCATTGCAATAATGGAAATCGGTGAAATCTTGGGGAGGGTGAAAAATCCTAAATCCATGAAGGGATAAAGGTGCCCTCATTTGAAAGATCTTGATCATGTCATGGTAAACTAACACATCAATGAGTAACATAGAAGAGAATTCTTCAAAAAAGGTAGACATGACCACTGGGCAAGGCAGGAATGAGGAGCGATGATATTGATCCAATGTGGTTCATCAAGAGACATGATTTCCATGATACCTTCATCAACGAGGAAGGTCTCAGATAAGGGATCAGACGGTTCCAAAGTTCCAAGCCAAGGGGATTGAGATTACATATCGAGAGAGGTCTTTGACATATGAGAATCAGAGGATGCAAAGTTTGAAGCCAAAATAATTTCCACATAATTGATTTTGATGGGACTAAGTGGCATAACCTCGCCCCAAGTATCAACAAGATCCGATGCAAGTATGACACAGGGATCAGATTTGACCGAGACCATGTTGATAGAGGCAACATGAGGAGGTGGGAGTGTAAAAATTCCCATTAAGGTAGAATCTTTGAAGAGACCTGCCCCCACACTCTCATAGGGACCACCAGAGTGCTTAACGTACAGAACATTTCCATTCGAGGAGGAAGATGCAAAGAAAGATAGCTGATCGAGAATGACAATTTTCCCTTAATGGGGAAAATGGATCACGCGGAACTAGGAGGAGGCCACAGCATGCATGGCATGGGTCCAACTTCGGCCGATTAGAAGATTATAATTAAGATTGGCGTCAACAATTTCTACTTCGACCTGCATTGTCTTGCCTTCTAGGGTGATGGCAAGGTTTGGTAAGACATCGAAGGGTTGTGAATCGTGTCCATCGAAAGCTTCCAAAGTGTTCAGAGATTGGTTCAGTGTAAGGGAACCAATAGCCTTCCAACATGAAGTTGACATGATGTAGGTGGAAGCACCTTCATCGATGAAAGTGCAATGGATGGTCTTCTAATTAATGATTACATGATTAAGAAAGGCAATCTAATGAGGGAGTCTTGGAACATGGTTATCTAGATCGAAATAGATCAAATTAGAATCGATGGGATCAATGCCCCCGATAGCTTACAACAAAGATTTCCACTGTGATGGGCAACTTTGGAGTACCTCGAGAACCGACATGGCTGATGGTACCTGAGCCAAATATTCAACAATATTGTAGTGTTGAGTGGCTCGGGCATTGGGATTATACAAGGATTTCCATTGCACACTTCAAGAGGGTGGCCGTGGAGTAGAATCAGGATTAGGGCACTCAATTTGTAGAGGGCCAGAAACTAGGGTATAAGAAGAAGGTGGAACTTCTTTTTCTTTCCCTACTATGGGAGATAGACTTTCATAATCCTTCAATCGGGTAGCCACATTAATGGGCATGCTCATCATGAACACTTGAGATCCAGAGGAAGCAGATCGGGGTTGATCTACCATCTGAGTCTGCTTAGACAAAAAAGGATCTTTGAGGACAGAACAGGTCCCTTTGAGCAAATGACTAATATCGGATCGTCATGGATAATCCTTAGTATAGTGATCCTCCTCGCAAATGAGGCAAGGATACTTAGGTTTCTATTGCGATGATTCATCAAAAGACAATTTGGGAGGACCCTGTTTTGGGGCATCAACTTTAGCTTTTCCTTTGCCTTTCTTTTTTCCTTTCAAGGATTTGTCCGCTATAGTAGATTGGACAGTGTGGACCTTTGAGGTTTTACCAATACCTGGAGGGTTTTGAGATGAAATATTGGGAGAAGTATTGGAGGCCGACTTCTATTTGGAAGAAGTTTTTACAGGGGTCTGGGATACTGAACCAATAAATCCATCAATGGGAGGGGTAGCGGATGACTTCAATGTTGTGGGATCGGATGATGGCCGCAAAGCATTGGGTAATAATTCATATAAGGTGGCAGACTGAGAGTAGACTAGGTCCAAGTACTGGGCATGAACGATGGGTTGCTCTTCAGTGGCGCATACACCCATGGCTATATCATGAGCAATTGGGGCTATGAATGATTTGGTAAACCATTCGGTGAGCAACTGATCAGCTATCTCGAACTTGATCAGTCAACGTCTACGTCTCCATTCATGGATATGATGAGATATGTGCATCGTAGTTTCTTTCTTAAGCGATGTGAGAATATAGGTACCCGTTTCATAATGAACCAACAATTGAAAATGCGTGAGAAAATCCATCGCTAACAAATTGAATTCATGAAAAGTATTCCGAGCTAGCTCGATGTACCATTTTTCTGTGGCACCTGTGAGGGTTTGTTGGAAAAGATGAAGATGAATAGAATCATCCACGTATGAGTTCGACGAGAACCAGAGGTGATATTTCATCACATGGGCCTGAGGGTCTTCTTTATATTTTCCATCAAATTTTGGGCAATCACATGGTATCTTGGACGGCACTGGAGGCCAGTACAGTGAATGAATAATCGGATCATTCATAAAACGTGATACAACCAAAAACTCAAGTGTAGCCATGAAAGGTAATTGAGTGTTAAAAAGCATGGGAGGTTGATAGGAGGGCCCATAAGGAGGAGCCCATCCCTGTTGGTAAGGATTTTGATCCCACAAATGGGGGATTTTGATCCCATAATGGGGGATTTTGGCCATATGGAATCTGATGCTGCCCCCATCATGGATTACCTTGTCCAAAGGGAGGATTCAGACCTTGAATACCTTCAAACTATCCATGTATATGTTGTTGATAGGAAATGTATGGGTTAAAAGGCTGCTAAGCCTCCTGACCTTGGACATATGCGTATGGGACCTGTTGTCCTGGAACATAGGGATGTTGGGCCTATTTTCCCTGAACAAGAGGGTTCTAGACCTACAGTCCTTAGGCATAAGGTTGATGTGCTTATTGCCCTTAGATGTAAGGATTCTATACCTGGTGTCCTTGGCCGGTAAGTTTTTGAACCTGTTGGCCTTGGACAAGAGGATTCTGCACCTGTTGCTGCAGGATTTGACCTTGAACCTATCCCTGCAAGGGTTTCCCCTGTTGATAGGTATACAAGGGTTGTTGCTGCCCGGGTTGGTTTTGCTGACCTTGTGGTTGCAAAATTTATCCCTGGGTTTGTAGAGGTTGGCCCTGCGAGGGTATGGGTTGAGAGGTATGCGGAGCATATTGCATTTCCTATCGCGTGACCTGCTGCAACTGTTGGAAGGTCTGACCTTGCATTTGTTGCAGGTGACCTTGCTGTGGGATAATCTACCCTTGCTGTTGCACAAAAAGCCCTTAATGCAACAAAGGTTGCCCTTACGGTAACAAAGGCTACCTAGTTGTTGGAAAACTTGTACTTTCTGTTGCAAGGGTACTTGAATAGTGCCTTGGAAATTACCGAAGTGAATTTGGTCTTAGCCAGGCTGGATGTACTGCCCAAACGGGATGGTGTAAGGTTGATTAACCAATCCTGAAGAAAAGTATGGAACATAAGGATTTTGGTATTGGACCTGAGCCCCATAGGGCTACCGATACTGAACATTGTTCGATCCAGATGGACCACCAAGATTCTAAACCTGTTGGTACTGGACGTTGTTTGATCCAATAGGGTTGGCAGGGTTGTAAATAATACCAGAAGAGGGTTGGTCTATACCAAGCATGTGATCTTGTGAGCCACTCACATTAGTGGTATGTGACACCATAGAGACATTCAGATTCTGCCCCCTAGGCGGTGGCACAATCTGGTCACTGACTAGCAGGACAGAAGAACTAGCAGAGACAATATTTCAAACCACCAGTTGTGACTGACGTGTAACTGGGATTGATGGTATGAGAGTGTTCGGGATGGTGGGTTGCACCGGGACTAAAGTAACAACTGGTTGGGAAGTCATGTTCATGACGAACAGACTTGATGTAGATCTGACACCTGATGCCCAAACAGAGTTATGGTAGAGTGATGAGGCACTTGGTGTGCCTGAAACTTAGTGCCCTAAAGAAACATAGTTAGGTGGCAAGCTGGCGGGAATACCTTCGGAATAAGGGGAACCCTTGGGAAGGAACCGTAAATGTAATTCTTTCCCCTCAACAACGTGTGGAGTTGAGAATTCGGACTCATCTAGAGAAGTGACTAGAGCATCACCTTTGGTTTCCATGTTTGGAAACAAACAATGACGAACAACTGAATGTGTATTGGGGGATAGTTCCAAAGGAACAATCGGTTAATCATACAGACTGTAAGGGAGCTATGGTGATATCTCAACAACGTCAAACAGAGGGTTCGGAGGATAGATAACTAGTCCAAGCTGACCATTAGTGATTGGCAAATTCTCTGGAGTTCGAACGGGATTATTCGAAGATTTCGGTTCAAGACCAACAGATGACCCTGAATCTAATGTAGGTGGAGAACGAGATGATAATGGTTGAACACTCAAAACAATTGTGAGTTCAACATTTTGGTCCTCAAATGGCTCTGATAACTCAGGAGGTGGATCCTCAGATAATATTTCAAATGAAGGAGAAGAAGAGGAAATGGGTGAACCAGATGGTTCAACCATGATGACCTTGTCTTAGTTGACAGAACAAATAACTTGAAGACTTTAAAATGTCCTTTTAAGGGAACTCACAATTTGGTCAAAAATATAACAAGATGTTTTGGATCATGGGAATTGATTATTTAAGATGCATAAAAGACTGATGTTGTTTCATTTTTTAAGAGTCGAGAAAGAACAAAGATGACTCTATCGCTTTCGATTGGAAATGAACTCGAAAGGAAAAGTGCTCAGATGATCTTTTAGGTTTAACGAGTCAAAAAGATCAAATGACTACTCTGGATGATCTAGGTAAAAAATATTACCAGGCAACTGTGAACTACAGAATACCTCATGGTGAACCAAGAAGTACAAGCAGACAATCTCCTAGAATGCGGTGTTCGGTGTATCACGTTCGCAAGGCGGCCGACTCGGCTTCCTAAGGATAAAAGGGTTGCAGCCTAGTGGGGTATCCTATTATGTACATGACGGTATGGCGAGCACAAATCCATGCTAGTGTTGTCTAATGCCGAAGCTAACGACAACTGCTAGGTTTATAGACACCAGAAAATGTCTCTAGCCTAGACTTTCTAGATGTGATTTTTAATGTCAAATGCACCTTATGTAAATTGAATTCATTTTAGAGTTGATAGTGAGATAGGTTTCAGTTTTCAGGTCTTATTGATGCTACTCGAAAAACCTAAAATGAAACTAAATGGGACAAGACCCTTTCAATTCGATGAAATTCCTACACTAGAGAGGGTAGAAACTACTCAATCAAATGCAAACAATCAAGCAACTGAAAATGAAATGATTTTTCACTACACTTTTTTGAAAAAATAAACTAATGAAAAATGCATTCCAATTCCTAATTTCCTAACAAGAACTTATCTATTAGTCCTTTCGATATGAAAAAATTTCTTTTCCTTTTCAAATGATGATGGAATTCTTGTTTTTAAAAGATGTGAATCATAATGATGCAACAAGCTAGAATTTCATATTTTCTTATGAAACAATGAAACAAACTTTCGCATACAATCTTTCAATGAAATTTGTTTCTAGGCTATGAGCTCTTCAAGCAGATGAAAACATGAAAAGAGAAATTCATTCAGATCGACGAAACACTGACTTTTCCAAACACAAGTGTTGAGGCATAAAAGGAGTCTTTTTAACTCCTAATTATCTTCACATTAGTTATCAATCCAGGTAAGACTTTCTATTTCAAGAGTGTACACAGTGTGTGGAAGCTATTCACTCAAGAGTAACACTTCTAAATTGCAACACAACGCTTTCAAATACAAGAGTAAATGGATGTAGCTAGTGAACTCAAATTACAATTAAAAGAAAGCTTAACTTGCTAATGAAACCAAACCAAACATTCATTCAAGTATCAGTCAAGAATACAGTAATAATAACTTATTTCTCTTTTAGCTTATTGATATTCCAAAAGTATTTTCTAATCTGAACAACAAGGATCTTGGTCTGAGAGTGTAGACAGCAGTAGCCAATTCTCTTTATAGTGGAGAATCTCAAGATAACACGTTGAACTAAATTATTAAATTGGGAATAGAGTGTTGAACTGAAATGATTAAATTTGAAATCATAACAAGGAAGTACTGAAACAAGTAATTAAATAACAACCTAAACTAATACTTCTGCAGCGTGTAAAACAGAGTAAGTCTGAGAATAGGAAATAGCAAAGTAATGCAATTACAATAAATGGAAATCAAACCAAACCATCACACGGCATAAATTGTAAAAGAATGATACAGGAACATCAAGTGAATCCACCAGGGCCGGGCCCTTAGCTGCCAGTGAACACCACCGGATTACTTCAGTATGATTGAAGGAACACCAACTGTATTATATATTAATCATTTGCAAAATAGTTACAGCCAATTCGTATTATGTTTCAACAACGAGAGTCGACGATCAAAGTAAATATACAACAATAATTCATGAATAATCTCCAATCCCTGTTCTCTTTACAATCATTGCCTTTTATAATGACCAGGTGATATGAAGGGTAAAATAGTAACAGCGATCCCTCAGGAACAAGAGATCCTGAGGGATTCGCGCAATCTTCCATCTTCAGTTAACTTCCTGTATTTTGCTCTAATGTTGTGATCTCCTTTGTTCTTATCCATAACTATGTGCTCTTATCCTTAGCCTGCTACCTGTACATTGTTTCCTAGCTAGGGAACAACAGTCGCTCCATTTCATCTTTTTCCTACATGAATAAGGACAACAATCAACTAATTTGTGATAATAGATAATTTCCTCGTTTTCACCATAGTTCTTTGATATATTATCATTTTAGGATATAAAAGGAATATAACCAAAGAAAATAATGATGAAATAAGTAAGATATACATACCTTTTCCATAGCTCAACACACTCCCCTGCTTACCCTTTTTCATGCCCTCATGAAAACCATGTAATTTTTATGCAAAGTAGTCAAGGAATAGGCTGGGGAAGGAATGTCATGAAGTGGTCTGAAACCATGATTTTTGGCCAAGGTTCCAAAAATGTGTCCTATCTATCCTTCAGGTAATTCATATATAGCTTTATAGTCTTCTGTAGGATACCAGACAATAGGACTACGAAATATACAGCCTAACCAATGTGTACCTTCCCTCAAGATGAGGTTGCTATAAGTAACAAAGTGATCTACAACCAATTTAAAGTTTTTGTAATTGAATGGTTCTCTGTCCTGTACATTACGATTGGAAACTTTCCATCTGAATTTAGTTGTTGCCAAGGAGTTGTCTTTGATAGAGAGAAAATACTCTACCCCCTGTTGGACAATTTCTTTGTGAATGGGCCCCAATACTTGGATTACCCCTTCCTTTAGCATCAAACTTATGTGTTTGGCTAGCATTTGCAATGGGTTTTGTGGTTCACCCCTGACCCAAAGGTCCAACCCATTTTCCTGCCTCTGGAAACTATTATGGGCTTTGAACCATTTCAATTGGTTAATAGAAAATGAAATGAAAGCCTAAAATTATATATCCCTCACAAAAGGGCTGTGATTCTTTTCCATTTCTTCTTCCAATACAAAATTATGCAAATAAAACTCACAGAGTAATTGTTGAACTTTCACTCCATGGTGTTTACAGCAGTTTATGAAATCATCCAAAGTTTTCAATTCTATGGATTTCCATGCCTTGACAGCCTTAATTTATAACTGTAAATACCTTTCTAACAAAAATAAAGCATATTTCTTGGTAGGGGACCTGCATGCTAAAACATCTATGTACAGGGAACAGAGAGTATCCCTTTGATGCATGACTACCTCCAGTCTGATCTTTATTTCCTCAGTTCTTTATTCTTCCCTCTGACATTTTTCGAAGGCCTCACTTTCTAACGCATTGATTTCCTGTGATTTCCTTTGTAATTCCTGGTACCTCTGTTGGGGAACAATCTCTTCCTCAAGCCTTTCTATGGTCATCCGAGCTTGTGCTAGATCTTCATGAAGAGTTGTTATACCAGGATTGTTGTCTATCAAAAATTCTTTGGCTTGGATATCTATCTAGGTGTTCTTATTATGGGATGGAATGCTTAAAGTTGCATTCTTTTATTATGGACAGTTGGTCTTTCTGTCTGGGTGGCTGTGCTGTTGGAGGGTATTCCTTCATTTGAACAGCTACATTACAAAAATGTACGTTCTCTATTTGGGCAGCCGCTTCTGTAATGGTTGCATGTTTTTCCTTATTAATTTGAATGAATAGGGGCTCAGTTTGAGTCCCAGTAACCCTTTTGTCGAGGAATTCAGTTTGAGTGGCTGCATTCACCGTCTTCAAGGTTCTGGTTGAAATTTTCTCCCTTTTTAATGTCCTTATCCTTTGTCTGAGTCTTTTCACTAAATTCTGCAATTTCTGTTGTTCCTTTCTCAACCTCTTAATTTTGATTTTCTTCTTTCTGGGAGGAACAACTATTTCAATAACCGTTTCTACTCTTACCGAGCTCGGTTGTTCATTTGGGTTTTGTTCTCCAAGGGTTGTGTCTTTGTTCTGACTCTTTTCTATTTCCTCCATTTGGCTGACATCTTCTGTGTTTAAATTGACCTGACTAGGTTCTTCTGGAGGGGTATCCCTAGTTTGTTCTACCTTTTCCTAAGTGGCTTCTGCCCCTGTTTTTGCTTCACCAATTATTTCTTTTGATATATTCTGATTGTGGGTAGAGTTTTCTCCCGATTGTGTTGCTTCAATATTGAGGTTGGTGTATATATTCACTCATATTGGTCAAAATCTGGGCCAATTCAGCATCATGTAGTAAATCTTGTGGTGGACTTGTGCAGGGAGTTAAGGGAGGTTCTGTTTCATCCATCTCTTCTTCACTAGTATGCTCTATTTCCTCCTCAAGTTTTGACTCTATATTATCCCTTCCTTCCAGATGTAAAGGTTGCTCATTTTCATGGCTAGATATTTCCAAGGGTTGGCTGCTACTACCCAGAAGGTTTTAAACTGTTCCCTGGCTTGCCTTGGGATATCTTCTACATTTTTGTGGTCTATTTACTATGTTGGTAGTCCTTCTCCTTATTGAGGCAGGTAAGGCTAACCCCCCTCTATAGTAAACACTAATTCTTCCCAACTAGTTTGCTATTGGGCTAGATTGTAGCTGACTATCAACCTAATTAAACAATGGTGACTTACAACAGTTTCTATATGCTGAGATTTCTTTATGCTTTGAGCAGTGTCATGCAACAAGAATTTCAAATATGCAGGCAAGTTCATAGAACATTTCTATTTTAAAACTGTTAATAATTTCAGGTGGCGTGGTCTTACCACATCTTTTCTTTCATCGCATGTGATATAGCTCTAAACGATTCTAGCCAGCTTTGTCCATGGTTCTCACAGAGATGAGGGTTGAACTCCTTTGCCTTTGACAATTAGGTTTTGTCCTTCATCTCGAAAGGCAGCAATGGCATCTTGTAGCCTCAATTTTTTATGCGTCCATATCAGTCCGACTGCTGGTAATCCAGACACCTCCGCTATCAGTGCATCCGTTACTATCATTCGCCTTCCTCTTACTATAGAATGATCATCCTGCAAATTCTGTAAAAATTCGATAGCCACGGTTTCATTGGGTTGCTGTAGTCATGTAAAATATGCGACCCATCTGGCTTGTAATAGAATTTCTCGGGCGGAATCTGAAACAACTAATATCTGTAGCTCGTTGTGTACTGATCATCCTCCCATTTTGTCTGAATTCTGTACACTGTTAGTTTTAACACAGGTAACACAACAATGTATAGAGCTAGCAATGGAACAACAAATTGTTAAATTTGGATAATACTTTTTTAACATAGATACTGTTAAGAACTTGCTATTATGGGATATCATGTAGCCCGGTATAACCAAATAAAAGACTAACACATATGTAGAAGTGCTTTGGAAGTCACCCACGCCCCCCTAAAAAATGATAGCTCGCCTTCGACCAGTTAAATGTAGGAACGACGTACTGACGACAATCGTACATTGGTAAAGATGGCAAGTTGTACAGATTTATGACAAGATCACAAAAATATCAAGTTGCTGAAATCGATGCATAGCATGAGAATTATGAATAAATATAGAGTTTCCATGGAGTGATTTGAAAAGGGGAAAGGACATCTGACGTAGTTGAGATGTTATGCGGTCATTATGCCACTTAAACCATTATGATTGACTTTTTACGCGATATTTCATGCATAAAGGTTCAAAAGGAATTGGGAACATAATCGCTTTTGAAATAAAGATACAGAAATAAGAAAAGGGATTATAATTACTATTGATGTTGAAAAATATGACTCCAATACCATCAGCAGAGCTCTGTTTCCCACAGGTGTTTATAACCTTGACAGAGTTGCTTTTTCACCCTTTGGAACCATAGTCCTTTATGTATACTTAGGAAAGTGCCTTGTGATGTTAGAGTGGAGGCCATTGGTCTAGCTTGGTAACCAAATGGATCACAATGCCATTCACTGGGAAGTAGTGAAAGGTGGGCAGGATGGCTCGTGATGGGACCTCCTATTCCAAGGACTTTTATTTTTCTTCTATGTCCATTGGATCATATACCTAGTGTGGTGGACATATGGGAATGCCGCCTCACTGCTTCCTTATGATCATGGTAGGCTGGCTCATGATGAGACCCCCTATCCTTCATCGGACAAATCATAGAATTGTTAATAAACACACACACACACACATATATATATATATATTATTTTTTTTTCTTTCCTTCTTTTTTCTTTTATTTTATATAGCACTTCCTATTTATATATAGAGGATGGCTAACACTCCTTATGAGTAGGGATGGTGGAAGAAGTCTGAACATATCAATAGAAGAAAATATTCTCTTATTCTTATTCAATGATAATAAGTAAAGAGAATTATGAGAATTAGGGAAGAACCATAATGGTACAAGTAATCAATCAATTTGAGTTATAGTGAAAATAAGGACATCAAAGTGATATAGATAGTTGTGTCCTCCCATTTTCTAATCAATACAAATCAATCTCATTAAACATGATAATTTCTCTTTGATTTGCTTATTCCAATAACCTTTAAATTTTGTATCCTTGCATAAATGTTTGTATTCTTGCCTTCAAAGGATCATGAAGAGTGAAACAATATTATTAAGAAAAACTTGTCAAAAAGTGTGATGTTCTTTGGAGGAACAACAAAAAAATGCACACAAAAAAATGTGTTTTTCCTTAAAAAGGAACCACCGCTGTTCCTTAGGAGGAACAACAAAAAGAAAAATGCACACAAAACTGTTGTTCCTTAAGAGGAACAAAAAAAAAATAAAAAAAATCCACACGAAACTGTTGTTCCTTAGGAGGAACAACAGGAAAATAGATGCAAGAGAAAGTGCTGATCATACGGGGGAACAACATTAAAACAAACCAAAACAAAATTGTTGTTCCTTAGAAGGAACAACAACAAGAAAAAAGAATTATGAAAGCATTGTTCCTTAGAAGGAATGACAGTTGTTCCTTAGGAGGAACAGCAACTATTCCTTAAATGCAAAAGCATAAAGCACTCACATACCAAACTGTTGTTCCTTAGATGGAACAGTTGTTGTTCCTTTTAAAGGGAACAACAACTGTTCCTTAAATGGAACAACAAAAACAAATGCAAATGGAACTGTTGTTCCTTAAATGGAACAATTGCTATTCCTTAAGAGGAACAACAATTGTTCCTTAAATGGAATAGCAGGAAGAAACACACGCACAACTACTGTTCCTTAAATGGAATGGCTACTATTCCTTAAGAGGAACAACATTTGTTCCTTAAATGGAACAGCAGAAATACAAACACACAAGATTGTTGTTCCTTAAATGGAACGACTGCTATTCCTTAAGAGGAACAGTAGCTATTCTGTAAATGAAACAACAAAAATACAAACACTTGAGATTGATGTTCCTTAAATGGAATGGTTATTGTTCCTTACAAGGAACAACAACTGTTCCTTAAGAGGAACAACAATTGTTGCTTAAATGGAACAGAAAAAATATAAACACACGAGACTGTTGTTCCCTAAGAGGAACAACACATGCAAATCCGCTATTCCTAAAATGGAACGGCTGTTGTTCCATAAGAGAGACAACAATTGTTCCTTAAATGGATAGCAAAAATAAAACATCTGCAAAACTATTGTTCCTTTAATGGAACGGCTATTGTTCCTTAAGAGGAATAGAAATTGTTCCTTAAATGGAATAGCGCAAAAAAAATACACGCAGAACTGTTGTTCCTTAAATGGAACAACTGTTGTTCCTTAAGAGGGACAACAATTGTTCCTTAAATGGAACAACAATAAGAAAACACATTGGAGATTGTTGTTCCTCAAATGGAACGACTGTTGTTCCTTAAGAGGAACAAAAGTTGTTCCTTAAATGGAACGACTATTGTTCCTTAAGAGGAACAACAGTTGTTCCTTAAATGGAACAATAATGGTTCCTTAAATGGAATAGCAATAAGAAAACACATTCGAGACTGTTGTTCCTTAAATGGAACAACAATAAGAAAACGTATTTGAAACTATTGTTCCTTAAATGAAACGGTTATTGATCCTTAAGAGGAACAACAGTTGTTCCTTAAATGGAACAGAAATAAGAAAACACACGCAAAACTCTTGTTCCTTAAATGGAATGGTTGTTTTTCCTTAAGAGGAACAACAACTGTTCCTTAAATGGAATAGCACAGAAATCGTATATACAGGGGACTATTGTTCCGTAAATGGAACAGGGGTTTTTCCTTAAATGGAAAAACACAAAAATTAAATAAAGAGAAAAATTACTACTCCTTAAATGGAATGGCTACTATTCCTTAAGAGGAACAATAGCTATTCCTTAAATTGAACAGCACAAAAATCTGTACAAAAAAAATATAGTTTATACAAGCAAAATAGAAAGAAAAGTCTATATACACAATTCAAAAAAAAATGAGTTGTTCAGTGGATTGATTCTGAGGATGGGTTATCCTTTTCAGCAAGAATTTGCATGGTGGAATCTTCCCGTAACTGTTGGCAAAAGGACTCCCTGGTAAGCGGTTTGTGATATAGTCATACTCGATGACCATTCACTTTAAAAGAATAACCATATCCATCAATGGTTGCCAATGTAATGGTGCCATTATCATGCACTTTTTGTATCTCATAAGGTCCTAACCATCTGGTTTGGAGTTTTCCGAGGAAATCCTGGAACCTGGAATTGTATAGGACTGCCCAGTCTCCTTCATGGAATATCTTCTTTTTAATAAGGGCATCATGCCATTTCTCTCTCTGCTATTGGATTAGTGCAGTGCGTTGAAGAGAAGATAGCCTGTTTTCATATAATTCATTAATTTGTTGTAATCTATTGATCTGAGCTTCATTTAAATTCAAACCCACCTCCTGAGTTGTTATTAATGTTTGTATCTCGAATTCGATTGGGAAGATGCATTCTTTACCAAATACCATTTGATATGGCGAATATCCCGTGGTATTTCTCCATGTTGTGCGGTATGCCCACAAGGCTTCTGGAAATTTGGAAGCCCAGTCACGTTTGTGTGATGCAACTGTCTTTGTAAGTATTTCCTCCATTACCTTATTAGTACTTTCTACTTGGCCATTTTCTTGTGGGTGGTATGGAGTTGTAATTTTGTGGAGAATATGGTAATTCTTCAATGTTGCAGCAATCTTATTACCTACGAATTGTGGTCCTCCATCTATAATTATGTCTCTCGGTAGGCCATGTCGCACAAATAATTGGAAAAGAAAATGTATCTTCTAACTTTGTAATCGGAGAACCCACAGTAAAAACCATTTTTCTGTCAACATTTCAAATCCCAATAGGGATCCATCATCAAGACTCTTATTGAATGTTGATAGTAGAAGAGCTCAATTGCAGGAAATAAATAGTTACATTAAGGTCTGCATCTCTTCTTGTTATCTTCACCCTAGATTTTTCGAGTAGCTCTTGGTAGCGCCTCTACCTCAACCCATTTAGTAACATATTTTGTTGCAACTAGTATGTATGTTTTTTGATTGGAAGATGGCTTAATATGACCAATAAAATCTAGCGCCCACCACTAAAATGGCTCAGTTACTAATTGCGAGTTCAGATGCATCTCATCATATTGTCCAGGGAATCCCCCCCTTTGGCAGCTATCACAGGCTTGAACAAACTTTTTAGCATCTTTAAAGATAGTGGACCAGTAATAGCCTGTTTGTAAGACTTTGTGATTGATTATGTGGTCTACAAAATATCCACCACATGGCCCCTCATGGCATGCTTTTAGAATGCCAAACACTTCATCTTCCCGGACACATCTTCTAATGTGCATATCTACCTATGTGTGGAATAAGTAGCCCCCAATCCAAGAGAATCGGGTATTGTGCTGCACTATTTGTTTTCTTTCATTAGGCATTAGGTGCTCGGGTAATTTTCCTACTACCAAGTAATTTGCAACATCTGCATACCATGGTGTTCTGACAGTAACAATAAATAAATGTTCATTAGGTAATTGATCCTTAATTGTTGTTGCGTCAACTGGCTTTAGCATTCCTGAGAGAAAATCAGCTATGGGGTTCTCCTTTCCAAGTTGATCCTTAATTGTGATGTCAAATTCCTGCAAGAGAATCAACCATCTTGTCACTCTTCCATTTGTAACAATTTTATTTGCTAGATATTTAATGGCAAAGTGATCTGTGTATAAAACTACAGGACATCCAGTTATATAATGTCTAAATTTATTTACAGCATATATTACAGCTAAAAATTATTTTTCAATCACAGTATAGTTTAATTCAACAGGAGATAGATTTTTGCTAATATAATATATTGCATATGGCTTTTTATCTTCTTCATGTCCAAGAACTGCTCCGATTTCTGTGTCTGAAGCATCAGATGAAATATGAAATGAAAAATCCCAGTTTGGGCCCCTTAGCACTGGGGCTGTTGATACAAGCCTTTTTAAATCCTCAAAAGAACTGTCACATTTATCTATCCAAATGAAATCAATATTTCTTGTTAGTGCATATAACAGTGTAGCAATCTGATTAAAAATCTTTATAAATATTCTATAATAACCAGAAAATCCCAAAAAATTGTGTACCTTTGTTTGTGTGGTAGGGGTAGGTATTAAAAAAATTACCTAAATTTTAGCTAGATCTACCTGTATTCCAGCTATTGAGATATAATGACCTAAGATGAGTCCCTCGGTCATCATCATGTGACACTTTTCATGGCTTAAATAGAGCCTGGTGGCAATGCATCTTTGCAACACTTTTTCTTATGTTTGTAATGCTGGCTCAAAGTCATCCCCATAAGGTGTGAAATCATCCATATATACTTTGAGCCCTTCATTTATCAAATCTGAAAAAATTCTGAGTACAACCCTCTTAAATGTGGCAGGTGCATTGCACAGCCCAAAGGGTAAGACCCTGTAAGCAAATGTTCCCCAAGTGCAGGTAAAGGTAGTTTTATCCTGATCTTCAGGGGCAATCTAATTCTGATTGTATCCACTGAAGCCATCTAGGAAAGAAAAGAATTTCTTCCCTACCAATGTGTTTAAGACCTTGTCAATGAATGGACGGGGGAAGTGGTCTTTCTGGGTTGCTTTATTCAGTTCTCTATAGTCAACACATATCCTCCACTTTCCATTGTTTTTCAGCACCACTACTAATGGAGAGACCCACTTACTGTCAGATATTAGGTAGATAAAGTTTACATCTAAAATTTTTTGCAATTCAGCTTTCACAAATCCTTAAGATGAGGATTTAATCTCCGTTGGGATTGGCGAATGGCTCTAGCATCATTTTCTGTATAGATGTGGTGCGTACACAACTAGGGATCAATTCCTTTCATGTTTAGGTAATCCCATGCAAAGGATTCTTTATATTTTCTCAGGAGTTGAACCAGCTTTTGCTCTTGGTCAGCAGTCAGTTTTTTGTTAATGTTCAAATTTTTTCCTGGCTCAATTTCTATGGTTTTGCTGTTATAAACAAAGGTGGTTGGTATTGATTGATCATTAGTCTCTTTTAGGGGATATTCTTCTACTTCATTATCGAATGTTGCTTTGATCATGTGACATTTGAGATGGGATCTGGCTTCTGGTTGGTTAATGTAGGTGTTGATGATGTCATCTTCTGTTTGATCTTTAAATTCGAGAGCATCTTCTATGGTTAGGGGTGATCTAATGTTTTCAGTTAGATATGATACAGGTTGTTTTCTGGTTTTGATTATTGTTAAACTTGGCTGGGCAGGAGGATATAAGGCTAAATTCTTGACATTGGTTCCTCTTGTTATGGTCATGCTGCCTGTTCGATAGTTGATATAGGCATCCGCAGTTGCCAACCAAGGTCTACCTAAAATGAGTGGGTGTCCTTCTAATCGGTTTCTAGGATTGATGATGAGGAAGTCTGCTAGGTATTCCCAGGAATCCACTGACACCATTACATCCTGTAATGTGCCTTCTTGTCTGATTACTGAGCAATCAGCCAATTCCAGCAAGGTTGTGGTTGGGTCTAGGGATGTAATGCCAAAATTTTGGCAAGTTGTTGTGGTAAGAATATTGATTGTTGCTCCTAAGTTGACTAGTACATTAGGAAAGGAGTAGCCATTTATTTGCACAGTAACTATTGGATTGCCTGGGTCCTCATATTTTACAAGTGCTTCTCTGCCTAAAAGTAAATCGGATAAGGTACTGACTACATGGATAGTTGGATTTGTTATTATTTTCCTCTTTGGTTTTTTCATACATAATTCTTTAATAGTTTTTGCATAAATTCGGATATCTTGAATAGCCTAGAGGAGTGGTATGTTTATACATAAATTTTTCAATTCTCCCAGAAGATCAAAATCAGGGTGTTCTATTGGGTGAGGTATGATTAGTCACTCTGGGAATGGAGGAGAAGTGGTGGTTGCTTGTTCATGAGTTTTCTATCTAACCATATTCTCTTCTTGTGGTGTTTTTTTTATAGGTAACGGGTTTTCAATTTGAACATTTTTATCCCCCTATAATTCTATTATACGCCCAGATATTAATTGAAGTTCATTACACTCCCTTAACTCGGTTTCTGGTTTTGGTCCTTCAATAATTTGCACAAACTGAACCAGTCTGTTGTTAGGGTTCAGGTTGGGTTAGGCTGGGAGCTACGGTCTTAAGTTTTTCTGGGGGTTTTGTTGCAATGTGTAAGGTGTTGGCAGTGTGGGTTGAGATAGGGGGATCGTTCCTGTTGGTTGATTTGTAGGTTTTTTCTAGTTCGACTGCCAGTTTTGACTCTAAGAGGTGGGGTGTTTTCAGGAAAAGTGTCTATTCAGAACGACCCTATCCCACTGGGTTGTGACAGAGACCTCAGAAACAAACAAGGAAAACTACTCTTGTATTCTCCTTTATGAACTATAAACGAAGATGATTAAGATGAACCGACCTGTGTCTTGCGCTAGTCTTTTGATCCAATCTCTCTTCTCTTTGGCAGCTCCCAGCTATCCACTCCCTCACTTGCCCAACATCACAAGTTCCTGCAAGTTCACAGAAGCAAGAAACTACACAAAGACATGGATTTATGTTCATAAAAAGCTTAGGATCAGATTTAAGCTAAACATACAAATATAACACACATCAAGGATATACAAGCATGTAGGAGAAACTCAAATAGTTTTATTGATAAAACAAGAAGATCCAGGAGGAGTTACAACCGATTATTCCTGATCCAGCATCAACCTCCCAGCATAGAATCCCTTCTTCACCTCCAACAAAGCATAAGTCACCCAATACTCTGATATCTATCACAAAACCAACAGCAATTCTCTGCAATGTACAAAATTCCAGCCTCTGGATCTCTTGGTGAGGGATCCATATATAGATGTATGCAAAGAGGATGAGTTAGCTCATGAATTGATTAGTGGCTTCTCTCTGTCAGTTCTTGCTTCCACTTGGAGACTGAGAGCCTCTTACTCATCACTGGTCGAATTCAGTGAGGCAAGTGTCATTGGAGAAGACTCTGGAAGCTTCCATTGTCTCTCCACCTCGTCGAATGACTCTGCCACTTGTCATTTCCCGCTCAACGCACCCTGGTAGTGCATTCAAGTGCGTTGCAACGCACCTAGCCAGTGTATTTGGGTGCTTTGCAACGCAGTTAGCTAGTGGAGCACTTGAAATGATCCTGATTTGACTAGTTTTGAGCAGTTTCTGGTGGAGAACTTCTGGGAGAAGCTGTAATTTGTTGACCTTGTTTCTTTAGGAGCTGGAACAACACTTTTAGGGACTTAGGATCCCTTGGTTTATGGACATTTCATGCTTATAGCTGTAAGGCACAAAAATGTCTATAACAGTTGCCCCCTAAAGTATGAGGCCGTTTATTGGGTGAAATGCTTTATTAGGAGGATCTGAAGTTCTTCTAATGCTGGGGAGGAGACCTGTAATAAGATACAATACAATACATTATTTCCATACTGTTTTCATGATCTAGCTGAGGCGGGCATTCCCATGCTCAGCTTTATAAATTCATTTTCATGTACATAGGACAGACAATCGTCTGATGGTAGACTGATGATTCTGACGAAGTCATCATCCTTTTGGTAGGATGATTATCTGTGCTGCAATGTTGTACATTTCAATGTCTTTATTTTCTTGAATATATATCGCAGCCTGGATGGATGAAACTAGATCTGGGGTCTTCAATCTCGACCGATCTTCACTCTAAGTACAAGTTGATCCATGTGAGAAATGTTTTGAAGTCGAACATGGAAAGACATCGCTTGATTACCAGTCAATGATGTAAACTGTTAACAAGTGCGAGAGGAATCACCGATAATGATAATGACCCTCAAGGTACTGCAGTACAATTCACGTGGTGTGAATAAAGGACTTGACGTCGAACACCACGCAAAATCTTTCGGTCGAAGGTCATTGATGTATACCTGTCGCCGGAAGTGAGAAACTTGCCATTGAGGCATGCAAGCTTCAAAGTACTGAAGGGGTGTTCCTAGACCAACTTCTTGGATAATGAGCTAATGTCGACAAGAAGCGATCCGTCAAAGGAGGGCCTTAATGAATCCCACATCAATGACACGGAACGGAGCAAATGATTTTGATGGAGGTGAAAACGATCTGGTGATATACGGTTCAGGGTGGCGGTCATGAAAGAATGAAGTATAATGTATGGTAGTGGATGGGACACGGGTGACTTCTCTGGATGACTTCTCTTGAACATGTCGGCGACACTTATGTGATGGATTGGTAGCATTTACCCCAAATGTGGATGGTATGGCGTGACCATGGTGATGTGACCGGTGAATGAAACAACCCAACCCGACTTTGGCACGGAGTGGAAGTGTCATGTTCAAGAGCGACTTGCTACCAATAAAGTTTCTTTGAGTTTTCTTCCCAATTTTCCCCAGTCATTTCTGACCAGTACCTCTTTATTTTTTTCAAGCTTGAGGAGGATAACATATGCTTGTTCTATAATTTTCCCTTCGGGCAAACCCATCGCTATGTTTTAACGAGCCTAGCGATAGTGAAACTCGTTCTCGTCTAAAGACAAGTTTGTCGCTATTAATCTTTTTAACGAGTCTAATGACAAAGATAACTCAGTCCTTTTCCTTTTTAGGGAGTCTAAAAAGGTACGTAAAGATAACTCCGGAATTCCTTTTTCGTCATCTAATCCCTTAAGTCCGAAAAAGTATAAAACAATATAGAAGGGATGAATTTTCGATAGTTTTAACGAGCCGAACAAAACAAGCGCTCGATCTTTTTGTGCAATAATCCCTCAGGTCCAAAAAGATTAAAATCTAGAGGAGGGATAGCACTTCCGGTCGCTTTAACGAGCTGGAAGGCCAAAACTCGGCAATCTTTTCATATTTTACGAGTCAGATGAAAAGAGCTTAAAGAAGACTCGTCTTTTGAGGAACGAGTGATAAAATGGGTAGCAGCTGATTCCAGGTAAGGTTTGGAATTCTCCAATCACGGCAGTGTCACAAGGATGGCTAGTGAAATCACTCTTCGCAGTTGTTCCTCAAAATGGGTAAACAATCAAATGGAGATGAATGATCGGCTAATGGAAAAGTGGAGGTGACGGTGCAAACACGACCAAGGCTTTAATGGCTGAAAATGCTTCATTCACAGTGGTTATTTACCAGAGGATAGTTCATTTTTTAACGAGCTTAAACGCGGGTGGAAACATTTTCTCGATCTTATGTTTATTTTTTAACGAGCTTGAACTATGCGCTAAAACTGCTCGATTAAGTGGTCTTGTTTTGATTTTTTCTATAGATAGCTTTGTCTTTCCAAAGATAGTACTGTATTTTTCAACTGCTTCATCAAACTAGTTAGAAATGATCAATATTTGCTTTGAAAATGAGATTAAAACGCTAATATTTTACTTCGAAATACGTGAAAGTAATTAAAATATAAAATGAAGCAAAAATGACCCTTACATGGCGAGAACGAGAACATGAAGAAGAGGACATGATTGCCCTACACGATCCTGTTACAGTGAACGCGCTGCGGAACTGTGGCTTGCTGAAGTTCTTCCGTATTTCTAGCATGAGACAGCAGATTAACTTGCTGAAGTATTTGCTTGACTCTTGGGATCCTATCAACCAGGTTTTCCAGATTAGGGGCAAATCTATCCCCTTGACTGCAGTAGACATCTATTTCTTGACTGGCTTGTCGAGGCGGGGTGCCCCCATCTCTTTGTCAGGTTCAGTCCGAGGAGGCGATTATGTGAGAGATTATGTCTGTCAGTATTGCAGGGAAGGATCTCAGCCGAGTAAAGACGACAAGATCATCATCCGTGATGTCGCTGATAGGTCCCTTAGGACTATCCTATTTACTTTTGGTAGGATGGCTGGCAGCGCGTCTCTTCATGTAGCCAACAGATCCTATATGCAGCATGCCTTGGAATGCCTCCAACTGAAGGTGTTCAACTGGTGCGACGCAGTACTTCTTGTAATGAAAGAGCAGTTGACCAAGATAAAGAACGGGAAGTTGAAGAACTTTGGGTTCGGTTCCATTTTGACCGCCTTTGCCTTGGAGAAGATACCACTGATGCAGCCGCAGTACATTGCACTTGATTTACCTTCTCCTACTGAACCACGCATGCAGAGATGGGTTGACCATATGTCTAGGCATGCTGGTCAATCTCAAGTTTCATTTTCTGATACCTTCTTCAGGTGGTTTGATCGTCAGGAGATGGTCTATTCCGAGTATCCATATGCCGGCATGGACTTCCGGGGTGATCCAGATTTGGTACTGCCGGATGGCGAGCAGTGGGGTGCTATTGGTAAAATCTCTGACCATATTGTTGTTTACTATTTTTGTTTATAATGTCCTTGTGCTTTGTTCTATCAAGACTCTAATCAAACTCATGTGTACATGCAGATGTCGGTCCTGTTCGTCCAGTAGCTTGCGTGAGAGTACCAGCTGTTGTCCCAGCAAGAGAGGCCGCCGGAAGGGTTATTCTTCGCGACCTCGATGTGGCCGAGACTCTTACAACTGTGCAGGAGCAGGTTGAGAGCCTTACTCTCAGTATTCTAGATGTGAGGATCGACGAGCTACCTTTGCAGTTACAGCGGCATACTACTGGTGTGCCCAGACGATGGACTCGTCTCTTACGCATGATCGCACAGGCTGTGACTTGCTATCACGAGCATCATTAGACTAGGGTGCCCCCTAGCATTTTGAGTTTTAGGTCGTGTGACCGATTTTGTCTTGGTTACAGAACATTATGTGTAAACCATAAACAGCTATATATGTATTTTTGATTTTCGGAGTTTTATTCTGGTTGAGTTATGTAATCCACATGTAGAACATTGATGATGTGTTTCTTTTTATAAATGTTGAAAATGTCTATCTAACACATAGTTTTCTAATGAGTCGGTTAATGTGTTTAAGTTTCTGGAAATATGCTGGTATTGAATAAGATCAAATTGTCTTTGCAAAATCTTAACCTTTAGGAACATGCGATAAATAGTTGGGTTTTGGACGGAATATATACCATTGAGTTGTAGTATTTACGAGCTGTGAGTCTAGCCTGACGATTAGTCGGCGTATACCATGAGTGATGGCATCAGAGAGAAGTTCTATCAACGCACTATATTCAGCGATATCGTTTGTTGATTGACCAATACATACACCTCTGAAACTTACTAACTCGCCGCTTGGATAAAAAATGGCCCAGGCTGCGGAGGACAGGTTCCATGAACTACGACCTGCTCTGTCGGCATATCCAACACATGGTTCCAATGGGTTTGACATCTGTAATAAATGTAAAAAAGGTGGATTATTCGACCAAAACAAACACTCTTAGTGAAAACAAAAATATAACAAAAGCATATTGGTTACTACTAGGCGTAGTAACGCTTGAGGTACAACCCATTACGAGGTTGCGCCAGTGGAATCCCGTCGTAATCCATCAACTCGTAGGCTCCTTTTGCTAACACCCGCTTAACAATGTAGGGGCCCATCCATAAAGAGTTAAATTTACCTGCTCCCAATTTATCGGATTCTTGGTCGTAAAGCAAGACCAAGTCACCTTCCGAGAAGACACGAGGTTTGACATTTTTGTCGAACTGCGCCTTGACTCATTTCTTATGGGCTTCGTTGGCCAACGCGGCATCACGATGGGTTTCATCCAATTGGATTAATTCCAAGAAACAAGCTTCTTCTTCTGAAGTTCCGGGGAGGAGATCGATTGCGAGTTTGAGAGACGAAATTTCACACTGGACTGGTAAGACTGCTTCCAGGCCATATACCAGTTGGAAAGGTGTGAACCCGATCGCGTTCCTTACTGATGTTCAGTAAGCCCACAAAGCTGAGTACAGGATTAGGTGCCATCTTCTTTTGTGAACTCCAATCATCCTTTGCAGCATGCGCTTCAGGACCTTGTTGATCGCTTCAACTTGTCCGTTGGCCTGCGGATAATATGGAGTAGAGCTATCGTGGGATAGCCCTAGTTTGGCAGCTAATTCAACCATCATGTGATTGCGAAAATGCGATCCATGATCTGTGACTATAGCCCATGGTACGCCGAATCTAGCGACTACATGATTGAAAAAGAAAAGGGCAGCTGTTTCACCAGTATTATCTAATGTAGGCATCGCCTCGGCCCATTTGGTAAAATAGTCCACTGCGACTATAATATACCCATGCCCCCCGGTCGAGGTGGGGTTACATGTCATGAAATCGATGCCCCATTTGGCGAATGGCCCAACAACAACTATTGGTTGTAGAGGTGCGGGTGGTCTTCTGGTTTTGCTATCAAAAATTTGACAAGCATGGCAACTTCTGACTGCGGTTATGCAATCTTTGAATATGGTTGGCCAGAAGTATCCTGCTCGTAAGATTTTTTGTGATGTAGCATATCCAGATTGATGCCCCCCACACGCGCCTGAATGACATTCATTCAGGGCTTTTTCGGCTTCCTCATGGCTGAGGCACCTCCTTAGAACTGTATCAATACCACGACGGTAAAGTGTATCACCGACGATCATGTAGTCTTTTGCTTGGTATCAAATACGTTTTTGTTCAGAGTGAGAGGTATTTGGCCTAAATTTTTGGGTTTGGAGATAAATGATTATATCTCCATACCACTCATTGCTTGTAGATATCAGAAACAAACTTTCATCCACGATTGATTCTTCGGACGTTTCATCGTTGAACGACGATGGGAGATCACATAATAATTCTGCGAAAACTAGAGCTTTCTTTGACTTGGATTTTACAAATTCCATATCAAACTCTTGAAGGATTGCTATCCATTTTGAATATTTTCCCCCCAGCAATTGTCGCGACAATATATACGTCATGGGGTTGCAATCTGACAGAATGGTAGTTTTCCGAAAGAGGACATAGTGTCGAAATCTTTGTATCACTTGAACCGCCGCAAGCGCTAGTTTTTCAACATAAGAATATTTGCTTTCCGTATCATTTAAGTTCTTACTTAAATAATAAATAGGATGTTCTATTCCATCGACTTCTTGAACTAAAACCATTGCGATGGTCGTATCTGTTGCAGCCAGATACAGGTTAAAGTCTCTTTGATAATCAGGGGCGTACATTAATGATGCTTTCATTAGGGAATCTTTTAAAGCATCAAAGGAAGCTTGCGCGACCTGATCCCAGTTAAAGGGTACCCCCTTTTTCAAAAGACGTGTATAACCTTTAGCAAGTTCGGCGTAATTTGGAATGAACCTCCTCAGAAAGTTTGCTTTCCCTTGGAGTTTCTAAATCTGAAGCAAATTCGAAGGTGGAGGCAAATTTATGATTGCCTGGACCTTACAAGGGTCGAGACGAATCCCATCCTTGGAGACTACAAAGCCAAGTAAACGACCAGAACTGACACAAAATACACATTTGTGCGGATTGAATCGTATCTTTTAGTGTCAGCAACGTAGAAATATCGCTCTTAAATGCTGCGGATGATAAGTCCGCTTTCGCGAATTAGCCGGAAGGTCGTCGAGATAAGGTTGAACGATGTTTTTGATGTCATGGAAGGCATAATTCATTGCCCTCTGAAACGTCGCCCCTGCATTCTTTAAACCAAAGGGTAATTTTCGATATGCGAATGTGCCCCACGGACAAATGAATGCAGTCTTTGACTGGTCCTGCGGGCGGATATTTATTTGATTATACCCGGAGAATCCATCCATGAATGAAAAGATTTCGCATCCGACGCATTCATCAATTATCTGGTCAATGAAGGGTGTAGGGTAGTTGTCTTTTGGACAAGCTTGATTTACATCCCTATAATCGACGCACACTCTAATTGTCCCCTGTTTTTTCATAACTGGGACAATGTTCGATACCCAATCGGTTAGCGGAACCGGGTAGATGAAACCAGCATGCAGGAGTTTTTCAACTTCTGCCTTAATGGCAACGGCTTTCTTTGGGTGCACCTGCCTCAGCCGTTGCCGTACCAGTTTAACATCTAGATACTTCTTGATTTCGTGTTCAACGATTCTCGAGTCGATGCCTGGCATTTCACTGTATGACCAGGCAAAGACATCTCTGAATTCGCGAAAAAGAGCGTTATATATTTCCAGTTCTGAAGGAGAACAACATTTGCCGACATAAATATTCTCTACAACATCTGTTTTGGTCGAGATATTTATGGCTATAGTCTCTTCAATGTTGGACAAGTTTCGCTCGGAATCCACCGTATTTACAGTATTTGATAGAAAATCAATTACTGAAGGATGGTAGAGGTCATTTTGAGTATCTTCTTCATAATTTGGAAGAAGAGAACGATGGTGGAAATCATTCCATGGCGCTCCTTCAACTACCATAGCTTGGAGAATTCCTTCGTCGGTGTCATGCACTTGCGACCAAGGATCTGAAGGAGTACCATATTCTCTAGACCTATCCATCCAAACACTTGATGAGCGTTGATTTGGGTTCGCCTCCCATGCCAGAAACATTGATTGCTATAATATTTCTATCGGGCTCGGGGGCAAAACCATTGCATGATCCATGTGGATATCGTTTTCTGAGATCTTTGCGGAAGATATCATATTGCAGGTTCCTATCGACGCTATTTCCACCAAATCAATTGGAGGTGGAAGAGCAAAAGTTCCCATTAGTATAGGATCTTTTAGTAGGCCTACTTCGATATTTTGAAGCGAATGGGGGCTTCCATGGATCATGGGAATGCTTCCTGTAACTTGTGAACCATTTGGGAGGAAGTTTTGTTGGTCGACGATTGTAATCCCTCCCTGAAAGGGAAATGCAATCTTTCTAAAATAGGTTGACACAACAGCTGCCATGGCATATATCCATGGTCTTCCTAGTAGGATGTTGTAATCAAGATTCCCATCGATGACTTCAACATCTATTTCTACTGTTTTCCCTCCTAGTTCAACTTTCAAGTTATTTAGGATACCGTATGGGGTATATGTCCTTCCGTCGAATGCTTTTAATGTTGTCGCAGATCGCGACAAGGTTGGAGATCCTAAATTTTTCCAGCAACTCATCGACATAATACATGTAGATGCCCCCTCATCAATAATCGTTCGGTGAACAGTTTTGTTGAGGGCTTTCACTTGAACAAGAAAAGCTAATTGAGCTGGTAACTGAGGATCATACCCTTTGTGGTCAAAGGATACAAGATTGGAATCCTTTGGATCAATCCCACCAATGGCTGATAACAAAGACTGCCTTTGGGATGGGCCGTTTTGTAGTACTTCAAGAGTCGACATAGCGGATGGTGATTGGGCCAAATCTTCCACTATGTTATAATGTTGCGCCGCGCTAGCGCGAGGATTAAATGTCGACTTGTGTACTACTCCCTTTGGCGGTTTTATTGTCAATTCAGGGATGGTGGGTGGTACAACTTCTGTCGAAGTTGTTGTCGAACTACTTGGTTGATCTTTATCCTTGTTGTTCGACAGCTAAGGATTCCCATAATCTTTGTTCCTTGTCGAAATCGAAGCATCATTTTGCTGTTTTGAAATCGACAACATTAGCACTTGAGACGGGGAAGCATTTCCACTTTCAACCAGATTTGTTCCTGGATTCAGAAATGGATCCATTAACACTGCTGAGGTTTTCGAACTTTTAAAGAATCTCTTAAGCTCAGCTTTGTATGGACATTCTCTTGTCCAATGATCCTCGTCGCATATTTCATGCACCCTGTAGAGGGTTTCCTATTTCCAGGAGGGTTTGAAGAAGATTTTTCGGGAGATTGCTCATCCTGTTTTTTCTTCTTCCCTTTTCCTTTCTTCTTGCTTCCTGGTTGTTTGGTTTCTTTGCCTTTATCTGTCGATACGGCATTTACTTCCGAAGCAAGAAGTTCGTCTTTTGCATTTTGACCTGAAACCTTACGGGCCTTTTTGGATGTGGCCCTTGTCGATTTCATGTCTGTCGTGCCAATCACGCCATCGCCGGCATGAGAGTCATTGTTTGATTTAGGAGGAGGAGGAATCGAGGATTCTGGTCTAGGGGCATCAGGTATTTTATCGTAGAGCGTGCCGAACTGAGTGTAAATCAAATCCAGATATTGTGCATGAGCGATCACTTGCTCTTCTGTTACGACTCCCCCCTTTGCCACATCTTCCATGATGGAAGGCAGTAATGACTTGATAAACCATTCAGCTAATAGCTGATCGGGAACGTACATTTTTACCATCCTACGACGACGTCGCCACTCATGTATATGATCAGATATGTGAGTGGCTGTTGTCTGTTTAAAGTTGGTAAGCAGTTCCGTTCCCATTTCATACCTTATCGGTAATTGAAAATGGGTTAAAAAGGTTGTGGCTAAGGTGCTGAAGTTGTCGAACGAAGCTCTAGGCAATTCAATGTACCATTTTGCCGCCGGACCCGTTAACGTCCTCTGAAAAAGGCGAAGCCTTATCGAATCATCATTTAAAGTGTTTGATGAACACCATAGATGAAATGTCATCACGTGATTCGATGGATCTTCACCCGGATTTCCATTAAATTTAGGAATATCTGATGGAAGTTTGTGCGGAATCGCTGGCCACCAAGGGGCGTAAGCAATTGGATCGTTTGTTAACCGGTTTAAATCAGGTAACTCTAAAGTTGCCATGAATGGTAACTGTTGATTCAAGTTAGGTGAAGCATACCCAGGATATGATGGAATTGCCTGAGCAGTTGGTTTTTGCATACCGGCATAATGCATTTGATGTTGGTATGTTTGGTAAAGTTGGTGGACTTGACCATTATAAAATGGTTGATTTTGACCGTTTTGAATGTACGGCTGTCCGTTGTTCGCAAATATTTGCTGCTCAGCACCTTGATATACTTGTTGGAATTGTGGTTGTTGGTATTGCACCAGCCACGGTTGTGAAGCCATGTGTTGTTGCCCGATACTAACCGTTTGACCAAGGTGAGGGGTAATTGTACCCGTCTGTGCCTGTGTCGCCCCACTAGTCGGTAATTGTGGTTGAGTCGCAGGGTCAAGTGGCTGTTGCATTACAACCTGAGAAACTTGAGGTTGACATACAACAGGCAGCGCTTGAACTTGCGATACCGTCACAATAGCTGGCATAGTCGGTATGTTTGACACAGGTACGCATTGTTGCATTGAATATACAACTCTTGGTTGTTGAGGTAGTATAGGTACCCAACCACTTGAGGTAATTCCAGTATAACCTGAATGCTGTTGTGAACTCCCGTATGGATATCCTCCCGGAGGTGGTAATGAAAGGGCGTACTGCCCCCCATACGGTGGTAATCCAGAACTCAAGGGAATTGTTTGCCCTTGGGGACCGGACTGCCCAAATTGACCTCCAAATGGATCAATTTGTTGAGACTCAACATAAGAGTTTCCAGATATAATTCCGGATGAACAAACAGGAACGGACCAGACTGTCGAAATAGCCCCTGGATGGGCTCCTTCTAGCGGTTGTGAGCTAGTCGGGACAGATGGTATGCCGGCGAACATTGTCGGAGTGACAGCAGGGAGTTCTGCCGTCGCTGTGTCAGAAGACACAGTCCTAGATGTTGACGGTTGTTCAGACATTTGTAGTCTATCCAAAAGATTACCTAGCGATTCTACAGGAACTTCCGCTGGTGGTAGACTAACTTCTGATGTCGAAGGAAATAGAGTGACCCCGACTCCAAAATGTGTTGGAGTACTTGCTTGCGGATCTTCTACAATTTCCTCTATCGCAATCAGACCAGGTGGAAGGGGAAGACCGTCAGGTCCGTAAAATATTTCTGGTGCCGAAGAGGCAGCGACAGATGTTTGAAGAGTAAGACTCTCTGAACCGGTTATGGATGGAACTGGTTCAGTAACACAAATGCTTGTTCTCAAACTAGGATCAGTATCACTATCCTTCCGTGGCTGTTGAACTTCTTCTATTGAGGCAGGGATTCCAGAAATGTTTGGAATAACCGAAGTCTCTAATGTCGTCGGAACACTTGTTCTAACTTTAATAGGAGACTTGGATCCGGTTAAACGAGTTCGCTTTGTCCGTACTGGTTTCGCTTCCGGAGACAAAGACGGTTGACTCGTAAGCCTCCGCGAACGACGGGGTTTCAATTGACTTTCTTCCACGATTGCGGATTACTCGATCAACTAAAATAAAAGGGAAAGTATGTTTCCGTGTTAAATGAATTTTAGACGCTTTTGACACAACTTGCTTTTTCAGTTTTAAAGAGTCGAGAAAAAACAAAAGATGACTCTAGTCTCCTTCGATTTTTAATGAGCCTGAAGTGACAAGTGCTCAGATGGACCTTTTCCGTTAAGGAGTCTGAAAAGGAACGAAAGGGACTGCTCTGGAGGTCTAGGTAGAGGGAGTGCCAAACCAATCGCAAAACCATAGAATACTTTTTAGGGTACGGCAGTCAATCTTCCCGAATGTTGTGTTCGGTGCATTGCGATCAGTAGGGCGGCCGACACGGCTTCCTATGGATAAAGGTTTTATGCCTATAGGGGTCTCCCAATATATACTCGACGGTACGTGGGAGCACAAGTCCGTACTGGCACTTATCGTCTCAAAGTGGAGGAATCACCCAACCATCAGTGAGGACAACAGTTACCAGGCTTTACGACGCCGGAATATGTCTATAGCCTAGACCTCTAGATGTTGTGTGTTAAGTTACAAAGCGTTGTTAAGTTCATTGAATTTATTTTAGGTTGATCTTTCTTATGAAGTTTGCCTTTTGGGTTCACCATGAGATGTAAATGTAATTCCTAAAATGCAATCTAAAGATGATAAGCAAGCTTTTATCTCTTTTCAGCAATGAAAATCCTAGCTACAAGGGGAAAAGAAAGACACAATCTTTTCTCAAAGAGCAAAGAGCACACTATAAATGCACTTTTCCTAAATCAAGCCATACAAACTGTCAATATGCAAATGCACTTGTGCATGTATTTGTTTTTCACTTTCTTAATATTGATGCCTAAAAAGAAAGTTGTTGTACAAATTTGAATTCGCTTTCAAGTGAAAAACACAAACAAGCTTCTTTTCGAAATCAAAAGGTAGAGACGATTACGACACTTTATGATTTTGAAGTAAACGCTTGTTTCGACACTAGAAATTCACAAATTCAAGCCAAAGGAAAAAGTAAAAGCGTAATCAACTGTCAACAGCAAATAAACTCTCCCCTAAGATCAAAATCGACACTTACGACAGATCTAAATCTAAGGACGACAGTATGACTAGTTTACTTTTGCAATGGGAAACTGTAAATGATGTAACAAAGACACAAAAACAAATACAGTTTCTTTTATACAACTAAGGCGGAATTAAGGCAAAGAAAAGGGGCTTTTAAACAGACAAACACACTGATCACAGGCTGCAAAAATCAAAGGCAAAACTGTTGTGGGGAAAAGTATCCGACTCGGAATGACCCTATCCCGACTCTAAGGGTGATAGTTCCTTAGCAACAACTGAAAGTAAAGCTTTGATATTTTCCTTTATGAAAGTACAGAGAAGGAAGAAAAGATTGACCAACCGATATCCTTCGCTTTTGTTGATCTTGTCTTCTCTCTTCGTCCCTTGCTCCCAGCTCCTTGTTCCCTTGCCGGCCCAGCTACACAAAGATCCTGCACAAACAAGAGATGGAAACTACAAGAAACATGTACTCATAACTGATGCATGGATTAGAGTGAATCAGATATACAAGCAAATACAATACATCAATGCAATACAAGTATATAGGAGAACATTCAAAGCTTTATTGATAGAAGTAAAAGGTTCTGAGAAGGTTACAACCATCAATGGCTCCAATCCAGCAGCACCTCCCCAGCAGCAAGAAATCTCCTCTTCACCTCTATAAAAGCAATCACCCAATAGCTCTAACTGTAAACCAACAGCACTTCCTTGCTTTGCACAAAATTCCAGCCTCCTTAGACCTCATAGAAGAGCTCTATATATAGGATAGAAGAAGAAAGGATGAGTCAGCTTGAGACTGACATAAAGCTGCCTTGTGTCCTTTCCCTCTTCAGTTAATCTTCAGTTCTTAAGTCCACTTGGAGATCCTTGCTTACACATGGAGATCAAGTACCTCTTACTCATCACAGGGCGAATTCCTTGAACCAAGTGTCAGTTTGGAAGCTTCCTGGGCAGTTGACACCTTGCAGAATGACTGTGCCACTTGGCCAATCTCGCCCAGCGCAGGTAGCCTTCATTGGTTTTGACTTTCAGCGCAGGTACAAGGAGGAGCAGTTGACATTCAGCGCAGTTGCTCAGTGGAGCAGCTGACATGATCCAAAAATAGCCTGTTTTGAGTGTTTTTCAGGTGGAGAACTGATGGGAAGTGCTGTGGTTTGCTGACCTTGTTCTTCTAGGGGTAAGAACAACATGTTTAGGGACTGAGGATCCCTGTAATTATTGACATTTCATGCTCCATGCTGCGAGGCACAAAAATGTCTATAACAGTTGCCCCCTAAAGTATGAGGCCGTTTATCGGGTGAAATGCTTTATCTAGAGGGTCCGAAGTTCATTCCAGTGCTGAGGAGGCGCCCTGTAATACAATACAATACAATACATTATTTTTCATTTTGTTTTCATGATCTAGCTGAGGCGGGCATTCCCATGCTCAGCTTTATAAATACATTTTGGTACATAGAACAGACGATCGTCTGATGGTAGACTGATAATTCTCTGCTGAAATTATCATCCTTTGAGTAGGATGATCATCTGCTGCAATGATGTACATGACAAATGCTTTTATATTTCCTGAATATGTGTCGCAGCCCGGATGGATGAAACTAGATCCGGGGTCTTCAAACTCGTTCGATCTTCACTCTAAGTACAAGTCGATCCATGTGAGAATTTCGCTGAAGTCGAACATGGAAAGACATCGCTTGATTACCGGTCAATGATGAAAACCGTTAACAAGCGCGAGAGGAATCACCGATAATGATAATGACCCTCAAGGTACTGCAGTACAATTCACGTGGCGTGAATAAAGGACTTGGCGTCGAACGCCACGCAAAATCTTCTGGTCGAAGGTCATTGATGTATACCTGTCGCCGGAAGTGAGAAACTTGCCATTGAGGCATGCAAGCTTCAAAGTACTGATGGGGTTGTTCCTAGATCAACTTCTTGGATAATGAGCTGAAGTCGACAAGAAGCGATCCGTCAAAGGAGGGCCTTAATGAATCCCACATCAATGACACGGAACGGAGCTAATGATTTTAGTGGAGGTGAAAACAAACTGTGACATATGATTCAGGGTGGCGATCATGAATGGATGAAGGATAATGTATGGCAGTGGATGGGACACGGTTGACACTTTCAGAATGACCTCTCTTGAACATATAACGACACTGATGCGATGGATCGGTAGCATTACCCCAAAATGTGGATGGCTTGGCGAAGACCATGGTGATGAGACCGGTGAATGAAACAACCCAACCCGATGTGGTACGGAAGAAAAGTGTCATGTTCAAGAGCGACTTGCTACCATTAAGCTTTGATGTTCTCCCAATTTTTCCCCAGTCATTTCTGACCAGTACCTCTTTATTTTTGTCAAGCTTGAGGAGGATAACATATGCTTGTTCTATAACCTGCCCTTCGGGCAAGCCCATCGCTATGATTTAACGAGCTTAGCGATAGGGAAACTCGTTCTCATCTAAAGACAAGTTTGTCGCTATTTAATGAATTTAACGAGTCTAACGACAAGGATAACTCGGTCCTTTTCATTTTTAGAGAGTCTGAAAAGGTACATAAAGTCAACTCCAAAATTCCTATCATCTAATCCCTTAAGTCCGAAAAAGTATAAAACAATACAGAAGGGATGAATTTTCGATTGCTTTTAACGAGCCGAACAAAACAAGCGCTCGATCTTTTTGTGCAATAATCCCTCAGGTCCAAAAAGATTAAAATCTAGAAGAGGGATAGCTCTTCCGGTCGCTTTAACGAGCTGGAAGGCCAAAACTCGGCAAACTTTTCATATTTTACGAGTCAGTGAAAAGAGCTCAAAGAAGACTCGTCTTTTGAGGAACGAGTGATAAACAGGGATAGCAACTGATTCCAGGTACAAGTTGGAATATTCCAATCACGGCAGTGTCACAAGGATGGCTAAGTGAAATCACTCTTCGCAGATGTTCCTCAAAATGGGTAAACACACAAATGGAAGTGAATGATCGGCCAAATGACGGTGGAGGTGACGGTGCACAAACACGACCAAGGCTTTTATGGCTGATGAATTTACGATCTCAGAAGGGTATTTACCGGTTCATTTTTTCTGAATGAGCTTGAACTTTAAAGGAAAGCCTGCTCATAAACTTATGTTTATTTTTTAACGAGCATGAACTATGCGCTAAAACTGCTCGGATCTTGCGTTTATTTTTTAACGAGCATGAACTATGTGCTAAAACTGCTCGATATACCAGTCATAATAAGAACGCCTCCTGTGAGATAGCTATTTTTTAAGGAGCTTTATCTCACGAAGCTATGCTCCAAATTTGGCAAGTTTTACCTTTGCCCCACAGACTTTCTTCATGCAAGGTCGGAATCGGCTAATCCTACGAGTTTAAAGGGTTAGACCTACAGGTTTAAAGGGAGGACCTAAAAATTTAAAAAATAAATAGTCGTCCCTCGCTCACATTCCAAAAGTTTGCATGCCCCCAGACATAGGATAGAATTTCGAGGCTGCCCCTCCTCTCCCCTACCTCTGCTTTTCTTCAGGTGTTCACAGCTACTTGTCATCTTGCCAATCTAATGTTAACGATACTAGTCTTCTCGTTATTTTAAGGGGTCTTACGCGGTACTCAGGCTTCCCGTCGGCCCAACTTTTAACGAACAGCTATTTTTGACAAGAGAAGAACACTACTCAAAGACAAAACATTGGTATTATTGAGGGAGGCTTGCCTCTTTCTTATTATCCGAAGAGGGTTCTATTCGCTGCCGCAAATCAATCTCTTTCTTCGGCGATGTCTATCATCAGGTTACTAAGGGTGGCGACCACCTGTTGCAGCAATAGAATCTTTTTCTTTGGAGGCTGCCCCTACTTATCCTTCAAAACATTTGTTTTAATGGGTGAGGCTTGTCTTCAAAGATGGTTACTACTTGCTACCGCAAATGATCCCCTTCCTCGGTATCTTGATTATCTAGACAAGGGGAGCGAGAAGCTGATTATCTCACTCGCATAACTTTGACAAAAGAATATTATTCTAAAACAACCCCTCTTCCATCCACGGACGGGTATGGACTAGTCATATTCTTCTGCGGAAATTCTGCCTTATACCCGGGGTTTCTTCTGCCCGAAGCAGACCAGGGTGCATGCCCCCTGGGTCCTAGTCTTTCTTTCCGAATCACTCGCACTCATCGGGAAGGAGGACTGGGGGTGGAGGCGTATCTTGAGTGAATAGACCATTCAGGATTGGTATTTGACTATTTGCGATGCGAGATCCCGGAAATGAAAGTTGGTCTACGAGCTTGACCATCCTTCCTTCGTGTGGAAAACACATTACTCTAAAGAGTGAGGAGACTATCGCTCCCATGCAATAAATATAGTCGCGTCCAAGGAGTAGGTTATAATCCAAGGGTCCTTGGACGACCAACACGTTCATATTAACGGTCTTCCCTTTCAATGTAACAGGTACATTGGGGAGGATTCCTAATGGTCGACTGGTTCCTTTATCAAAACCTGAGAGATTTCTTAACTCAGGTAAAAGCGCCGGGGAACCCAGTGCTTTCCAAGCAACAGAGGAAAGGATACTCACAGATGCCCCCTCATCAATGATAGTACCAGCCATAATCATTCTATAGATCTGGACAATGATTCTGAATGGTATACTGGCTGGTAACCGGGGTCTGCCTAGTTGATTCCAATCAAAGGATACAACCAGGTTGCTTGGTGGTGGGACCGAATATACGGCCGGGTATGACCCTGATGATGTTCCTTCCTGTGATAAAGGAATGGGCGCATTGCCCTGACGCTCATCAGAATCGGTGCTAATGAAAAGAACCTGGATGGTGTCATCCTTATTCTCTTCAGTGAGGGTGTCGCATGAAGATGACTCTTCGGCGACGGTGTCATTTGAAGATGGGTCTTCAATGACGGAGTCATTGGATGATGAAACCTCTGAAGGAAGAACCGGGTCAACTGCCGTTTCGACCTTTAGACTTTCGTCTGGTCTGGATTCAGTAGGTTCATTCTCAATGACCGACACTTCAGCGGACCACTTCGGCGGGCCAGCTGGATTTTCAACTATCAAGGGATTAGGCGCGAGTTTTTGGTATCCAGGAGGAAGTCGTAACGGTGAAACCGGACGATCTTCTAAAACTCTCTTGGCCTCATCTAAGAATGGACACTTGTGGATGGCATGCTTGCCTTCACACAATACACAGGGTGATCTTGGTCTCCCTCTTCGTCCTTCACTCTCGCTAGTTGACGGATTGCAATCAACATGACTATCAGAGGTTGATGCTACCGGATTGTGCAACCTTGGGGACCAGTCCCTTAGTATCCGGGGAATACAAGGACAATCACGATGGAAATGGGTCCCTTTGCAAATGACACATGGCGATTTAGGCCCGGTCGGTGCAGTGTGTGGGTTTTTGTCAGCTTTCTCCTGCTTGCCCCCAGTCGCCTTCGCCATAGGCTCCTTCTGCTTCTTTTCTTTCTTCTTCTTTTCCTTCTTCTCCTTGGGAGGCTGACTTTTGCCAGCTCTACCTCGCGAAGATGAAGGATCAGAGGAAGTGTCGTAAGAAGTGGAAGGTTGGTGGGTAGTTCACTGTTGTTTTGCTGCTGATTGCTTGTCATTTGTACTTGCTGTAAACCAACTTTCCTTGACATTATTCCACCTCAGTTGTATGATGAAACTGTGATTGTTCTTTCAGTATTTCTTGTTTCAGTTACAGTTTCCCATTGTGAAAAGCAAACCAGTATAGCTGTGGCCTCTTAGATCCTGAACTGTAAAAGTGTCTTTGTGATCTTAAGGGCTAGTTTTATTACTGTTCATGGTTGTTTGAGTTTGTTTATTTTTCATTTTATGGTTTGAATCTATACATTTCCAGTGTCTAAACAAGTCGATCTTAAGGTGTCTTTTGATTGTGGACAAGCTTGTTTATTTTGCTTGAAATTAGGTACAAGGAGGAGCAGTTGACATTCAGCGCAGTTGCTCAGTGGAGCAGCTGACATGATCCAAAAATAGCCTGTTTTGAGTGTTTTTCAGGTGGAGAACTGATGGGAAGTGCTATGGTTTGCTGACCTTGTTCTTCTAGGGGTAAGAACAACATGTTTAGGGACTGAGGATCCCTGTAATTATTGACATTTCATGCTCCATGCTGCGAGGCACAAAAATGTCTATAACAAAAACTGGAAAAAGTGAGCAAAGAACCTCAGCTAAGCAGGGCTAGGCTGATCAACGCACCTGCTACACAGAGAAACTGAATTGCAACATAGGTAGCCCTCTCAGGAACTGCGCTGAAATGCAGAGTCTCTTCACAGAGCCTGCACTGAAGCAGAAACAAGAATTCTCTCCGGGTTCTGGGTCACGGTTTGCAGTTTAATCTATGGTTTTTGGCCGGGTAAAAGAAATCAATAGTGAACAATCAAAGGGTTGATTTACAAGAGGTTTGAGAGCTATCACAAACGGTAATCAGATCATTTGTGAGTCAACTGTTCAGATCATAAACAGGTCCAGTGAATGGACTAGAGTAGCAGATGTCTACTTTGCATTTGTAAATGGAAAATGCAGTTCGATTCGCTACTCCTAAGTTTATGAGATGAACAATAATAGAAACACAAACAAACTAACTAGACACGATCCCCAGCGGAGTCGCCATTTTGTTTTCGGGAAAAGTGTCTATTCAGAATGACCCTATCCCACTGGGTTGTGATAGAGACCTCAGAAACAAACAAGGAAAACTACTCTTGTATTCTCCTTTATGAACTATAAACGAAGATGATTAAGATGAACCGACCTGTGTCTTGCGCTAGTCTTTTGATCCAATCTCTCTTCTCTTTGGCAGCTCCCAGCTATCCACTCCCTCACTTGCCCAGCATCACCAAGTTCCTGCAAGTTCACAGAAGCAAGAAACTACACAAAGACATGGATTTATGTTCATAAAAAGCTTAGGATCAGATTTAAGCTAAACATACAAATATAACACACATCAAGGATATACAAGCATGTAGGAGAAACTCAAATAGTTTTATTGATAAAACAAGAAGATCCAGGAGGAGTTACAACCGATGACTCTTGATCCAGCATCAACTTCCTAGCATAAAATCCCTTCTTCACCTCCAACAAAGCATAAGTCACCCAATACTCTGATATCTATCACAAAACCAACAATAATTCTCTGCAATGTACAAAATTCCAGCCTCTGGATCTCTTGGTGAGGGATCCATATATAGATGTATGCAAAGAGGATGAGTCAGCTCATGAATTGATTAGTGGCTTCTCTCTGTCAGTTCTTGCTTCCACTTGGAGACTGAGAGCCTCTTACTCATCACTGGTTGAATTCAGTGAGGCAAGTGTCATTGGAGAAGACTCTGGAAGCTTCCATTGTCTCTCCACCTCGTCGAATGACTCTGCCACTTGTCATTTCCCACTCAACGCACCCTGGTAGTGCATTCAAGTGCGTTGCAACGCACCTAGCCAGTGTATTTGGGTGCTTTACAACGCAGTTAGCTAGTGGAGCACTTGAAATGATCATGATTTGACTAGTTTTGAGCAGTTTCTGGTGGAGAACTTCTGGGAGAAGCTGTAATTTGTTGACCTTGTTTCTTTAGGAGCTGGAACAACACTTTTAGGGACTTAGGATCCCTTGGTTTATGGACATTTCATGCTTATAGCTGTAAGGCACAAAAATTTCTATAACATGGGGGGTGACCATTGTGTTGAATATGCATTATTTTGCCAAAATTGTGGACAGTAAGGAAAGTTCGACCAATTGGTTTGATTTATTTGATTTGACCATGGCGTCGTGGGGAATGGCTGTTGTGACTAGCCAGGGACAGGTGGCTAATTCTGCCACATTCCATTATATTGCTAAGCATTATACTGAGGAGGATGAAAAGAAGAGGATGGATCAACGGTCATACCTGTTTGTCGCGATTGCCACCGGTGAAGATGATTTAGTAGGTAAACCGGTTATGTTTCTTCTTCTGCATCTTTCTAGACTGCTTTCAGTCCTGGGAGTGATGGATAGCTTTCTGTTGAGTGATCTTTCATACAGATGGTGTAGATTTGGACCGTATCTAGCGGGCACTCTTTGTGGCTATGCTTCTTTCTGCATCTAGGACAGAATATCAACAAGTTTTGTTCTGCTTCTGCTTGCTTTTGTTTGGCTTGCATAATTTCCAACTGTGTTGTCAAAGTCCCTAGGATATCAGTTTTGAAATCCTCTAATAGATTTCCAATTTCTGTGCGAGTTATTCCTCCACCAGAGACTTTATTATCCCTTGTAATCATGTCACGCTTTGTTGGCTTCAATCTTTTGTTGCCTCTTGAACACTTGATACACAAATTAATAATGTCAGCAAAGTTTTCCTAATATATGTCACCTTTACCCATAATTTTTAATGTTTCAATCCATTGTTCTTTCATCCCTTTAATTAATGTAGTTTTTAACACATTATCAGGCAAGGGCAAAGATGCATAGGGAGATCTCTGGAGATTGTATTGAAAGCGTTCTACATATTCCTCCAGTGTTTCACTAGGTCTTACTGTCATTTGAAATATCTCATCCTTTAATTCCCTGGATCTGCAATAGTCCTGATATTTCTTTAGGAAAGCAGTTTTCATCTAATCCCAATCGTTTATATTCCCCCCACCTAATCCCATAAACCATCGTAAGGCTACCCTTTCAATGTGGAGGGAAATAGCTTTAGTTTTTGGGGATCGGTGGTATAGTCATACCCTTGGCACAATACATCAAACTCAAACAGAAATGCATCTAGATCTTTCGATGTTAGCTAATGAAAGGTAGGAATATTTTGGAGAGGAATGGCTTTCATAGGGGCGTTAACTGTTGTGACCACAATGGGATACTACAGTGTGGAGGTTTGAGGTGTTTGTTGGTTCTGAGCCATTTGATCAAATATGTGCCAATACCCTTCTAGGATTTAAAGAGAGTTGTTCCTAAGATGGCTAGAAGCGATGGGAATGAGCTTAACAGCACTTTCCTGGTCTGGGACAATGAGTGTTCCTTGCTAAACTACTATTTAGGGAGATATTGGCTCCTCAATTTCCCCGGTTTCTTCTTGAATGAACTTAAAGACACTCCCTTTATCTGGGGTGTTGAGTGTTCCTGGTTGAATTATTACCTGAGTGGATCTTGGCTCCTATGTTTCCCCTATTTCCCCTCCTCCTTCATGGAGATTACTAGAATTCCCTTCTTGTAAAGAAATTGGGCGAGAATTTTCAATTTCTTGAAAAATCTGCTTGGTCTCTTTTGTTTTGTTGTGTACCTTAGCAAAGGCTACAGATGGTGAATTTGTGGCCCGAAGGGAGCCAGTAGGTTGTCTGGAAGCAACTTTCCTAGGACCTACTGATGGCTGAGATTCAACTTTCTTTATGATGTCGTCTATGAAGGTTGATCGACCAAGGGTCACCAGTCCCTTAGCTTTGTTGGATTTGGGTAGTGGATTTGGATTGTTTTCAGGTTTTTTCTTCTTATTCATACACACAACTCAAATATTTACTTATACCCTAAGTTCTTAACAATTCTGCTGGAAAGCAGGTTGGGGAGCAGGGCTTTTCCATGCTCCATACGTAGGTTCTTACCTTCCTTTTTTAATACCCAATTCTCTCCTAGCAGGAAAACATCAAATGTATACTACTCTTCAGAAATGGCTACACTCTCCCCAGCAATGATGCCAAAATGTTGAGGTATAAAAGGTGTCTTTTTAACTCCTAATTATCTTCACATTATTTATCAATCCAGGTAAGACTTTCTATTTCAAGAGTGTACATAGTGTGTGGTGGCTATTCACTCAAGAGTAATACTTCTAAATTGCAGCACAACGCTTTCAAATACAAGAGTAAATGGATGTAGCTAGTGAACTCAAATTACAATTAAAAGAAAGCTTAACTTTCTAATGAAGCCAAACCAAACATTCATTCAAGTATTAGTCAAGAATAAAGTAATAATAACTCATTTCTCTTTTAGCTGATTGATATTCCAAAAGTATTTTCTAATCTGAATAGCAGGGATCTCGGTCTGAGAGAGTAGACAGCAGTAGCCAATGCCCTTTACAGTGGAGAATCTCAAGATAACATGTTGAACTAAATTATTAAATTGGGAATAGAATGTTGAACTCAAATGATTAAATTTGAAATCATAACAAGGAAATACTGAAACAAGTAATTAAATAACAACTTGAACTAATACTTTGTAGCATGTAAAACAGAGTAAGTCTGAGAATACGACATAGCAAAGAAATTTGATTACAATAAATGGAAATCAAACCAAACCATCACACAACATAAATTATAAAAGAATGATACAGGAACAGCAAGTGGATCCAGCAGGGCCAGGCTCTTAGCCGCCAGTGGACACCATCAGACTACTTCAGTATGATTGAAGGAACAACAATTGTATTATATATTAATCATTTGAAAAATAGCTATAGCCTATTCGTACTCTGTTTCAACAACGGGATTCAATGATCAAAGTAAAAATACAATAGTAATTTTTGAATAATCTCCAATCCCTATTCTCTTTACAATCACCACCTTTTATAATGGCCAAGCGATAAGAAGGGTAAAATAGTAATAGCGACCCCTCAGGATCAAGAGATCCTGAGGGATTCACGCAATCTTCCATCTTCAGTTAACTTCCTGTCTTTTGTGTTGATGTTGTGATCTACTTTGTTCTTATCCACAACTGCGTGCTCCTATCCTTGGCTTGCTGCCTGTATGCTGTTTCCTGGCTAGGGAACAACAATTGTTCCATTTCGTATTTTTCCTGCATGAAGAAGGACAACAATCAACTAATTTGTGATAATAGATAATTTCTTCGTTTTCACCATAGTTCTTTGATATATTATCATTTTAGGATATAAAAGGAATTTAACTAAAGAAAAGAATGATGAAATAAGTAAGATATACATACCTTTTCCATAGCTCAACAATAAGATCGACAATGTAATCTATGCCGGAAAAAGACGTTCAAACTAGTAATCAAAATTTTTCAAACTTGTGCAAAAAGAGGTCAAAGTCACAAGAGGGACCAAAAATAATTGCAAGGAGCAAACACACCCAAAACTAGACTCGAAGAGTCCACAAGCTGGTGAATAGACAACTAGCTAGATGTCCTAGTGTCGTTGGTCACTCAATGACTCATTCAATCAAAAAGCAAGATGAAAAGCCTACAAGCAAGCAAAACCAAACTAAAGGTAGCTTTATAATCAGGGAAAAAAACTATCAAAAGGGGCACAGGGTAAAAAACATAAGAGCAGAACACGCTGGCCAAGATTGGGGTCTAGCCCTAATCTTCAGTTATAGGAATCGGCATGACTACCTAACTGACAAAAAGCGCCAGAGGCGGGTCAGCACAACTATTCCTCTGCAACTCACGCTGATCAGTGTGACTGTCAGCCGATTACATGCGCTATCTGAGGAAACTAAGAAAAAAATAAAAAAAAAATCAAAACAAGGACTAGATCTACTACTACGGATTTTAGACTTAAGCCAATAAGTAGGAGAAAAGAAACATAACAAAACGGAAAATTTGAAACTAGAAAAGTTCTTATGAAATCATGAAATCCAAAACAAGAAAAAGAATGGGATCTCCATAGTGGAGTCACCAATTTGTGGTGAAGTAAAATTATAAGTGCGAACACAAACAAATTCCTCTAGCCCAATAATGGGTCTAGCCACAACAGATATATTTTATGGAATATTTCCTTATAATAGAATCAATCAAGGGGACCTACCTCTTGGTCGCTTATCCTTCTTGATGATGTCCTCTCTTTCTCACTCCAACAATCTCTTGCTTCCTTCTTCAAGCTCCTGAACAAGTAAACAACAAAAAGACACAAGCATAATAATAGAAAAATTGCAATTCAACCTACTTAATGATTTAAGAATCATCAAGACACGAATATGTAATATTACAAAACATGTAGGAAATCAATCGATAGTTGCATATATTAATATCAAAGAGAGATTACAACCATTCATTTTGATGTCACAGTCTTCCTCTGACAAGACCAGGTTTCCACACACTTCTACTAGCACTTCATGATGGCTTCAAACAATAATAGTTTAAAGACCCTTCCCTTTAGGATTCACTCCAAACCAAACACACTTCTCCCTCACACAACTAGATGGACACAACTAGTAATATCTTGCTTGTCAAATCAAAATAGTATACTCACACTCAGCCAAGACTCTTACTAGCTTGTGCTTCAAAAGAAGGGAGGTTTATATAGGAAAGATGGATGGGAGATGGATCCTCTTCTAATGGGAGAAGGACTTATCCCTTTAGGTAGTTCCATCATTGTTTCTGGGAAAACTAGTGTCTTTTCGATCGACTAGCCCTCTAGGATTGGCAGCTACCCTAGAAACAAACAGTTTAAAGCAATTTACAATTTCCTCTATGTATGATAGATAAGAGAGAGGCAATGGAACCAACCTGGATCTTCCACTTAACTTCTTGCTTGATATCTCTCCCCCTTGATAGAGCTTGCACCTCCTGTCCTACTTATCCCACTTAGAGAATACCTGTAGAAACAAAGTAACAAAACACCATCAAAGCATCTTGATCTATTATATCATAAGCATTGCAGAATCAGAAATACAATGAACATACAATGGCATTCACAAATAACAACATTCACAAATACATGAGTGTATGAAGGAAAACCCAAAGAACTTTATTAAATGAAAGGGAGAATTACAACCCAGATGTCTAATCTAGCATCATCCTCCCATCATCAAATCCCTCTTCACCTCATGAAAATCAATATCACCCAACAATACAATGCTCTTTCTCATACACAAAATATCATCACTTCCTTACAAATTACAAAATTCCAGCCTCCAGATCTCTCAGATGAGGGATCCATTTATAGATGTATGCAAGGGTGTGAGTCATATGTGGGTTTTTGATTAGTTTCATTCCACTTGTTATTTTTGGTTCCACTTGGAGATTTCTTGGATCTCTTACTCATCCCTGGGTGAATTCAGAGAGGCAAGTGCAATAGGAGAAGTTTCTAGAAGATTCCATGAGCATCCACTTAGCAAACTGTCTCGGACATTTGTCCATTCTCGCTCATCACACCCCAGAGAAGGCCTCTTTAGTATGCATTGCACTGGCTAGTGTAGAAGTCAGTATGCATCACACCTTGACAGTGGAGCTTTCAGTATGGTCCAGTTTAAGCCAGTTCTGGATGGTTTTTTAGGTGGAACTTTTGAGGAATGATGTAATCAATTGACCGTGATATTTTAGGGTATGAAACAACACTTTTAGGGGTTAAAGAGCCCTAGTTTATTGACATATAAGATTGGGGTTGAAGTGCCCAAATATGTCTATAACAATCATTATAGGGGAAAGGAGCCCAAATTGTCATCCTCGACCCCATCTGGCCAAACCATTTACTAGACTTCTGTTACGGAGCTTCTAAGATGGAAGCTTCAGCTCTAATTTAAAAAACCTTCCATAACAGGACTGACATGACTAAAACACAACTCAGTCACACCGATTCGTGCGGGGTATAGTGCTAATATCTACACATCGGCGTGGGGGAGACAAAGGTCATTAGCACCAGTATTGTAAATTGGGAGAAACATAAGTTTCAAGGGAAATGGTACAAAAGGGAAATGATCTGCTTATGAAGAGGGACATAATGGGAGTTTCTCCATCAAGGCAAAGCATGCAAGGTTCACTGTAGAGGTCCTCCAGGACCAAGGAATAGAGAGTACAGGGATAGTGACAAAATGTTGTGTAACAATGCTAGAACCAAGTTTCCGCACCCTGAGATGGTCGTGATGTAGGTTTATTCCTTCTATTCCTGCTTTCGCACAGGTCACTTAGTTCTAGGGATTTTCCAGACTAGCCTTTTATTCCACCCTTCAATACCTCCGTGAAAAGGTGCAATTGACCTTTGCATAGCCCTAACCTACGGCTCAGGTATTTTCATGCTGCTATGGTAGCGTATCATGCAGATTCCAAAACTAGTTTAGGTGTCTTACTTATCTTATTAAATAGTTACAGTTAGCGCTGTGTAAACATATCTCCTTATTTGCATTCAATTATCCAAAGTAATTACATATATTTGCGCATCACATAAGCATTATAAATGAAATTCATATAGAATATAACAAGATGCATTAACCAGAAACAAAGACACAGAAATTGTAGAATTCTTCTCTTTATTGATATCTTCTAATGATTATAGGCTCTATCCACCTTACACACACAGCTGCAAGGGTCTGCACATTCAGCTGTGGACTTCTACCCTAGGCCTCTGCACACTCATCTGACAAGCCTCTACCTACGCTTTGACCCGAAACTTAGAGTCTCTCCTTATCACTCAAGACTTCTTCTACATGACTCCTTAGAGCTTACTTACTTAGCTCCTTTTATACAATCCCATGGTCTACAGACCATGGGTAGATCTCTACATCTAACTTTACTTTACAAAAATAAGGGTGGACAACACTTTATGACTCATGACACCTTCGCACTCCGCGACCACAAAATGCAGAGACTTTACACCTTTATTACAAAGTTTGACCAAAAAAATGGGCTTTTAGCCCCAAAACTATCCTTGGGGATCCCATTCCCAACACTCTAAAAATCTTCAACTCACGAGCTAAACTACCCTTCTTAGATTTGAAACACTGAGATCTAAGTTGAAATTTTGATTGTGTTTGACTGAGTTAGCAAAGGTGAACCATGTATGTCCATTGGGTAAGTGGGGAAACTGAAGTAACCTGCAAAACAATTCAATGCTCTTAGAAAGACCAAGTTCCCATGCTAGCAATGAACTAAAATAGAGAAGCTGGAGTTCTACCAGTGTGTCGCCAAGTGTTGTAGCAGCTACAACCACCCTCCAAAATTTTGGCCTACACCAATTTCGAAGCATCCCTTGAAGAGTTTCACTTGATGACTCCACACACTTACGTTCACTCTTGATCTTGTGTGAGTCTTTACATCTTCCTTGCTTGTTCATTGCATTCAAGTCTCTACATGTTGATGTCTAAGTCATGCTTGCGACCATGTTTTGGTTATGCTCAAAGTCTTCACTTCATATTTGCTTGTTGTGTTTGCTATGAAAGCATCAGTCGCACTCACACACAGAGTCACATTCACTATCACGCAAGCATCGTCTCGATCAATGAACAATCAATCATGAGTGTCGCGCTTGTCACATACACCATCAATCAGTCTTGTTAAACATGTGTGTCTGGATGGTTTGGTCGTTTCGTCATTAAGTCATGCGAGTGTGTGTTCGTATGATCTCCTATGCATCCTTCATTATTCACACACTTAGCCATTTTTTCTGAAGGACGACCTAACTCCCTTCTGATAGTCAGACCATCACCTTACCATTGACTCAATTGACTATCAACCACAACAGCGTAGAAGCACCAAGCTAGTTTGTTCAAGTTGTGTTGCCTACAAGCAATTTTATCGACTCTCATGTTGGCCACTCGGACAGTCAGACCCGGCATTCACCCCGGGAATGACTCCCCTAAAAAATTGCACAAAGGCCACTGACTTCACCTGCTCAACTGACTAAGGAAATTGCGCAAACAGACTAGACAGCCACCAAGTTCCCGTCCTTGTTTCCCTTAGAAAATTGCACAGTTTTCACAGTCAGTCATCCTGACAGTCGACCAACTGTTCATCTCAGAAATTACACAATTTTTATGAGCAGGCCTTCCACTGCCCATTAGTCAGCTCAACTCAAAAATTACATAGAGATGATCAATAGGTTGACCTCTCGGCCTCAGTGTAGCTTTCCTTGCCAGCAGCCCCTAGCAGCAAACTGCCAGTTCCCTCTGGGAATTGTGCAATTTTTGCTACCAGTTGCCCAGGCAGCCAACTAGAAGTTCCCTCTTGGAATTGTGCAGTTTTGACTACCAGTTACCCTAGTAGCCAACTGGAAGTTCCCTCTGGGAATTGTGCATTTTTGGCTTCCAGTGACCCGGGCAGCTCCCCAGAAAAATTACGCAATCCTTGCCTACTGACCCTTCATGTAGCCCGACCCATTCCTCTAAAAAATTATGCAAATATGGTTGTCCAACCCCATTGCTTTTTCATTGTGAAAAAATGCACAAAGCATGCTTGCCTTTCCTTCTAGTAGGCCAGACTGTTCCTCCAAAAATTTGTGCAATTTTGCCTCCCAGTCGAGCCAGACCTTTGCAGACAGTCATTGTGGAGAGAGATTGTCTGTGCCCATCTCTCAGTGACCCTTGCATATTTTTCATCAGTAGTTGCCCAGAGCCACCATCCCGCATCATAGCCTTGCTGCCTCTCCCAGTCACCTGCACCCGAATGATCATGTTTCATGGTAGATTAGGAGGTTTTTTATTTCATGTCATCTCGTCATGAGTGACTCCAAGTACATGAACACAAACGAACATGGTAGGATGACGAATGGGATGAATGAAGAGAGCACATGTAGAATGATAAGTTCACCAACAGATGAACAAACGAAGCATGCAAAGTGGACGAACGCAACAAACATTCACCTTTGCGAAGAGATGAGCCTGTCAAGCCTTCCAACATGCAAGCAAGGAACAACATGATAAAGCTTCATCAAGAAAAGCAAGGACCATCAAAGACTCTGCGCACTTTTCCATGCAGAGGTGAAGCTATGATACACCATGAAGACATCCATCATTCAACAACACTATAGCTCGACATGCACTCTAGCAGCAGCATGAATGTTCCAACATTGTCATGTCACGTCACATCATTGTTACACAGTAATTTGTCACTGACTTTGAATTCCTTGATCCCAGATATTTCTAATCCATGTTGCTGACATATGTGTCGTTTCATGTTGCCAATTATGTGTCATTACCTTCCTTGCAATATAAAGAAGAGTGTCTCATTTCATTATCCCTGAAGAAGACCCTTTTTACCTAAGTTTCTGGGTTGTTGTGAGTTAGAAGTTATCCCCCTTGTGAAGATGGTCAAGTTAACACTAGCCCTAGTGAAGTCTTCACTCTCTCCCTATGTCACATCTGGGAGGAGCCAGATTTGGTAAGTTTTTCAACAACTCATAAAAACTTCGAGATGAAATTGCTTCATGGGCAGTCCTAGGGCTAGTTGTTGGGTCAGTTGAGATCGTGTTTCTCCTCTGGGATAGTTTTCCAACTTTTGTGCAACCTCCCTATGAGATAAGCTCTTCCTTCCTTCTCTTATGGGACCTCTCCCTCCTATAAATATATCCTCCATGAATAACATCAACTAGCTTGGATGTAATTGGATGATAGCTAGATGTAATTTGATAGTTTCAAGTTTCTAAGAGAGGAGTAGAGGTAGAGAGTGTTGTTGGAGTGTGTAAGTAGCCTCATTTGTATTTTGATTTAAGAGATGTTTGAGTAGAGGTTGCTTGAGAGCTTTCTAGTATCAACCCTTTTGGACAGAAGAGAGAGTCATATGTTCCCTTGAGAGACGGTTCACAAGTAAATTCTTACGAAGACATAACGACAGGACCCTTCAAGAAGGCTTATGACATCAAGGCTCAGTTGTAAGTTTTACTTTGATTTCTATTAATAGAAATCAATAGCTTGTTTCCTATATCATGTGTTAAATTGTATGTCGATAGCTTGAGGTTCCTTGTGTTATGAAACCAGCTCACAAAAAGATAGAAAAGATAGATCAACACCTTAGAATTCAGCCTCTTCGAGGGGGCAACCTCCTTTACATTACACAAATGAACAATTCTTGGATGATTCAAATGACAAGACCTCCTTTCTATATATAGGAGTCTAAGGGGTCATAATATAATCAGAGCCGACATAACAATAATAATGTAAGGGCACAATAATAACAATAGTGGGCTTCTATGGGGCACAATAATAACAATATGGGGACTACATGGGTACAAAAATATAATAAGGGGGTTGTACTAATAACAATAAGGGGTTACACTAGTAGTATAGGGGCCTAACATGCCCCTCTCCTTCAAAAAGTGTTGTCCTCAATGCTTGAGTAGTTCTTGATGCTTCTGTATAAAGTTATTCTCCTCCCATGTGGAATATTCAGCGAGTAAGTTCTTCCACTTGATGAGATACTCTGAAATTGATCGATTTCCTAGCTATTGGGTTCTTGTTTTTGTGATTGTTCCAGGTTCAAATATGATTTTTCCTTCCTCTTCAAGCTCTAGCAATATTGTTTGAATTGGGATATTCTGCAACTTTTGAATGAGTGGTCAGACTTCTTTGTCCTTCTTCCATTCATCCCTCTCTTCGTTTATCCAATATGGTTGGATAATAGAAATAGCACAAAACAATGCTTCCACATCCTCATCCTTTCTTGAGAGTGCATTTGCAACAAAAAAATTCGTCCCTTTTCTATAGATGATGTCAAATTCATAACCCAACATATTTGTGACCCATTTTTTATGTTCTTCTAAAGATAATATTTCTTCTAAAATGTATTTAATACTATAATGATCCATTTTTACCTGAAGTGTCTTCCCATTGGGTAAGGTCACCATTTCTTAAGTGTATGTAGTATTGCCAACATTTCCTTCTCATAAATAGCTTGCTTGAGATGTAACTGTAAAAATACCCAATCACCTACATCAAAACTTTTTTCACTACGATGTTGATCTACCTATTGTTTCATTCGATTATGCACCAAAGTGGCATTATCCTTTAAAAGTTGGAGAACTTATTGTTGATGCTCGATGTGATCTTTCACTGCTTGAACCTTTTTCTTCTTGATATTTCCTTCTATCTTGATCATGTTAGAAACATTTAGTAAAATCATGATCAGACATGTTTGAATTTATGTTTTAGGATTAGAAAATAATTCAATAAAACTATTTAATCTTGATTGACATTAGAAGATAGGATAGATTAGAAGAAAAGGTGACCTAAGAATTTAATCTTGGTAAATTATATATTTGTAATATAATAGGGTCAAGAGTTACTTTAGGAAATAAAAAGGCATGCTTGATTAAATGCGCCTTTAGAATTTTAACTATGATTTGGTATATTTATTTAAGTTAAAAATAAACTAATCATGTCATTAAACATGATTAGCACCATGTAATAAGTTTTTAAACTTGAGTTTTATTTTACGTCAGGAAATGATTTGATGTCTTGTCATTTTACAATATCCAAAGCACACTTATTGATGACCACAATTTTCCCTACCTAGATCAATGGCGGGAAAACCTATTCACACCCCCCATCCCATTTTACATTAACGTCAAGGGGGGTCTAAAAATCGGTTTTGCTTTGCACAGGACCCACGCAACGTGGCACTCTGTCATGATTTCACACCCCCCTCGTCCTAAACCTCTTACCATCACCCCCCCCCTAAAATCTACTATTGCTCGTCGGCTCCCGCTAATGGTTAGTACATCATCTCTCATGCATTTCTCTCCACCTATCCTATTCCGCCACTTGTCCATCTATGACCCATTGCTACATTCCCCTTATCATTTTCCCATTACACTCCTATCTGTTACCAGGCTCTTGTTATCCATTAATTCTCCTAAATCCCATTTGGTAACGATTCCATCCCAACAGTAATCGATTGAGGCCTATAAAAACACTTTGACACATTTCGTGTGGCTCCCCTAGCTACTTTGATCACTGTTCTAAATTGCAGGTACTGTTCAGAGTTTTCGCACTCCTTCTATCATCGCCTATCGAATTTTGGAAATTCAGAGCCCAGATACTCTCGACATAGATTTATTTTTTTATCCAGGTACCTATTAAATATATATATATATATATATATATATATATATATATATATATATATATATATATATATATATATATATATATATATATATATATATATATATCCTCTGATATTCTTTCTCTTTCAAAATCCACAATCATGGCACCAAAGGGAAAATCCCAGTATTCTAGCAGTAAATCTAAAACTGATGACAACCCTAAGACTTCTCCAACCCTAGACCTTGATAATATGTCATTAGTTGACCAATACTTTAAGATTGTTGAAACCAAGTGTAAATTCAACTTGTTTGAATTACATCGTTGGTTAAATAAAAAATATCTTGATCAACAGGATGACATTAACCTTTGGGAATCGTTAGTGCATATGTTTATCTTTCCTCAGACCCAATATTTCCCTGATTTGGTTATGTGGTGTCAAGCCCTACATAATCTGCTACAAAGAATAATTGTTGCTCAAAATGGAGACAATCTGGTCTCCATTACACCAAAATCCATAAACCATAAACCATAAACCGGATGATGTTGATTCCTCATAATGACTCCCTTAGCCATTTTTATGTAGTTTTTCTAATGGACCTATATTGTAACTTAACCTTTCCTCAGAGAGCTCAAATTTTTGATATTTTTCTCCCAAAAGACTCTTAGCTTCCTAAGAAAAATCCCCCTTACCCAGCTTCCATGTTCCCTGAGAAATCCAAGAAGATAATTTCCCTAGTTCTTGCCTTCTAAGGTATCCATCAAACTAGTGGGTAGATGAGCCTATCTTAGGATTTCTATCCATTTTCTCCACTAAGCACAAGCCAACATTCATGTATAATTTCAACCAATTTTTAGCTAATAATATGCATGAACAAATGATGAAAATTACTACTGAACACATATTCAATTATGCATCTATTCTAGTCTAAATGTTTCTTTTTCAGCAGGGAGACAAGTTTCCAATAAACCTACATAGGCAAGATTATCAAGGCACCAATCAAATAGTGACACAGTGGACCTCGTTAGTCAGAAGAAACTCAACTGAGTTTAAGTTTGCAGAATTCATTGACAGTTTTGTTCATACAGTTATAGGGCCTCTTAACAGTTAGGATGAGCCTAGGATTAGTGCAGAAATTAAAAGGGTTTTACACTTGAGTGAGCGGACAAAGACTGGAGACTAGTATTTATACCTGAATTACACAAAATAAGAGTATATGGATCTGATTTGGCTCCATAAAAGTTTCCAAAGTATGTTCCAATGAGAATTTTCTCTTTGTAATATATAATACAACTGATAAACATGGATGAAATCCATTTTGTTTTAGGGAAAAGGAAATCACAATTCAGGAGCAAAACTCAAGTAGGACCATTCATATGCAATACTAGAACAGCAGGTGGTGATGCAAATTCAATCCTCAAGCAGTTCAAATTTCAGCCTACTTTCACTTGGTCATATGATCCATTCATTATTATTTCTAATCTAAGGGTGGAGCTCAAAACCACACCTTATAATCATACCCCCAAGCTAGAAATTGAGAAATTTATGAATCAAGACCAATGGGAGGAGAATACACTTCAAGAAGTAGAAGAGCAGACTCTGTCTACAACTACCCTTCACACTCATGTACCTCAAGAAAAACAAGGGAAAATGGAAGGAGAAGAACCCTCATCTCCAGCCTATACAAGAATAAGTGCTCAAGAATTTATTATTCAGCAAAAGAAGTAGAAGACACAGCTCCCAGATGTGACCATTCAAAATCAGGAAGAGAAACAGACTGTTATGAGTGGTTTGCAGTTTTCTATAGGGTCAGAAGTACACCTCCCCAACACCCCATCCTCTTCAGCCTCACAAAATCCTTTAGACAAGTCACAGTCAACAGAATTCACTGAACTATATGACCCCAATATATTCAACAAGTTTTTGTAGATTAAGCCGAAGAATGAAACCCTAAAGGCCAGCACCTATGCTCAATTTTGGAAGCAGACTTCTACCTACTAGCACAAGTTGTTAACAACATTTGACAGTGAAAAAGGAAGGATTCAAATGGCATTCTTACATGCTCAAGTGCCATCTCCAAAAATCTCTGCAGATTATAAGAAAACCATTTTCTTATTTTATACAAAATTAATACATCCTATTGATCAAATGGATATGAATAGACAGTCTAGAGAAATGATTTTCTCCATCATGAAAAAAACTTCCATAGAGATTTCAAAGTTAACGATATCTCTCTCAAATGTCCAAACTCAGTTGAAATTGGAGAAGATTTCTTCATTAGCAAAGGAAACTAGAATTAAAACTTTGGAAGATTTGGTGATTAAGGTGGGATATGATCCTGGTGATGTCAAAGCAGTGGAGGTGGTCTTCAAGAAGAAGAATGAAGACAATGCAGCACTTAGGAAATAGCTGAAATTTCCTTCTATAGAAGATCCATTAACAAAAGAGATTGAAGAAAGTGAATAGCATAAGGAAGATATACTCAAACTGATCATTGAGAAAAATATACAAATGAAGGAGATGGAGGAATAGATTGAGAAACACCTTAAAGAAAAAGAAGAGGCTACACAGTTAATTACAGCTCCAATGATAGCCATACCCATCACAATTGCAGATACAAAAGGAGATTCAACATCAACACATTAACATTTAAATAAAGTTGTGCAGGACTTATCTCTTCAGAGATAGGAAAATGACATGTAGAAGCTCAAAAGATTAAAAATGATTCTCTTTTAGTATAAGAGATGTAGTAATCTCACCAACTAGCCAAGAATATTGAGCAATTGCAAAATTAGTCACTAATGGATCACACCTTGGCCCAAGCCAAAGAAAGGACCTGGATAGATATCAATCATGCCATAACTGAGGTTTGGCCCCAAATTATATTTGAGCAAGAAGAGTTAATCGATAGATGCAAAACAACTATTGAACAGGTTAGAACAACATTAGGGAAAAAACCAGCAGAGGCTACTTCCATGATCAGAATCTTGAATTCAAAGACAGGTCAGAGTTGGAATATATTCAGATTCCAGAAAAAACAAAGACTATTTTGGAGATCAAAAAGGTATTTCAAAAAATGAATTTAATGACTCAATTGGATACCAAGTCTCAAGCTCTGGAAAATATTGTCCAAAGATTTCACACTAAATTCAATTTACTAAATCAAAGATGATTTCCAGGGCTTGTAGCCCCAAATGACAGACTTAACAACTTGGAAGATTACTGTGAGAAGCTTTATAGCATTGCCACAGATACATCAAAGTTTTCAGGTATGTTGTAGTGGCTACAACCACCCTCCAAAATTTTGTCCTACACCCAATTTCAGATCCTCCCTTGAGAGTTTCACTTGAGGAATGCACACACTCTGGTTCACTTCGTGAGCTCATGTGAGTCCTTGCATCTGCCTTGATTGTTCAATGCATTCAAGTTTTTGCATGACAATCTCTAAGGCATCCTTGCGACCATGTTCTAGTTATTCTCAAAGTCTTCGCTTTGTATGTGCTTGTTGTGTTCGTTATGAAATCATCTGTTGCACTCACACACGGAATCACATTCACTTTTGTGCAAGCGTCATCTCAATTAATGAATAGTCAATCACGAGTGTCATGCTTGTCACCTGCGCCGTCAATCAGTCATGTTGAACATGTGTGTCTGGATGGTTTGGGTCGTTTCGTCATCGAGTCATGTGAGTGTTTGTTCGTATGATCACCTATGTGTCTTTCGATCATTCACACACTTAGTCATTTTTGATGACCAGACTCACCTTTGATAGCTGGACCATCGCCTTGCTTTCGACTCGATCGATTGTCAACCAAAATAGTGTAGAAGCACCAAGCTAGTCTTTTTAAGTTGTGTTGTCCACAAGCATTTTAATCAACCCTCACGGCCACCTGGACAGTCGAACCTGGCAGTCACCCTAGGACTAACTTCCCTCAAAATATGCACAGAGGCCATTGACCTTACTCGCTTATTTGACTGAGGAAATTGCGTAGGTAGGCCAGAAAAACATTAAGTGACATCCTTGTCTCCCTCATAAAATTGCGCATTTTTCCTAGTAATTCATCCTGACAGTCGATTGACTGTTCATCTTAGAAATTGCATATTTTTCCTAATCAATCATCCTGATAATCGACTGACTGTTCATATCAGAAATTGTACAGTGTTCATGAGCAAGACTTCCACTACCCATTAGTCAGATCAGCTCAGAAATTGTGCAGAGATGATCAGCAAGCTAGCCTCTTGGCCTTAGTGTAGTTTCCCTTGCCAGTAGCCCCTAGAAGCAGACTGCCAGTTCCCTCTAGCAATTACAAAGTTTCTGTTGCCAGTGTCTCCAGCAACCAACTAGTAGTTCCCTCTGGGAATTGTGCAATTTTGGCTACCAGTGACCCCAGCATCCAACTGAAATTTATCTCTGGGAATTGTCCAATTTTGGCTACCATTAACCCCAACAGCCAACTGGAAGTTCCCTATGGGAATTGCACAGTTTTGGCTGACAGTCTCCTAGGAAGTTCCCCCAAAAAACTGCGCAATCCATGTCTATTAACCCTTCATGCAGCCCGAACTGCTCCTTTGGAAAATTGCACAAATCTAGCTGTCTAGCCCCCACTGCCCATTCATTCCAAAAAAATGCGCAGAGCGTTCCTACAGCCCGTACTGTCACTCCAAAAATTTGCGCAATTTTTTCTCCCAGCCAAGCTAGACCCCGCAAATAGTCACTGTCGACTTAGATTGCCCATCTTCATCAATCAGTGACTCTTGCATAGTTTTCATCAGCAGTGCCTGGAGCCATCATCCCGCTTCACAATGCTGCTGCCTCTCCCAGCCACCTGCATCCGAAATGATCATGTGTCATGGTAGACTAGGAGGTTTTGGATTTGATGTCATCTTGTCATGAGCAACTGCAGGTATAGATACATAAACAAATGTGGCAAGACGATGAATGGGATGAACGAAGGGAGCACATCCAGAAGGACAGGTTCACCAACGGACAAATGAATGATGCATGTGAAGTGATGTGCTTGCGAATGGATGATCATGCAAAGATATGTTCACGAACGGACGGACGAGAAAACATGCAAGATGTGCTCACAAATGGATGAATGGACAAATGTGAACCTTTCACGAATAGATGAGCATGTCAAGCCTTCCAACATGCAAGCAAGGAGCAACATGCCTAAGCATCATCAAGTGAACCAAAGACCATCGAAGACTCTGCGCACTTTGCCATGTGGAGGTGAAGTTGTGATACACCATGAAGACATCCATCACCCAGCAGCATTGTAACTCGACAGGCACTCTAGTAGCAACACGAATGTACCAAAACTGTCATGTCGAGTCATGTCATGTCGCCCACATCTCCAACATGGGCTATGTTGTCAATCAATGTAATGTAATGTGGAAGTCCAAGAGACCCACTTGTTGTACAAAGAGTCATGAAAAGTCGAAAATTCATGGAAGTCAAATGGTCATGAGGGTAGTCTAATAGCCACAAGGGTTAGTTTTCACCCTTGGCTATAAATACCCCCTCATTTGTACATGTAAAGTACTTTTCACCTCAGCTCCTCCCACATAGCCAAGAGAGTCTGTAATCTTTTCTTTGAGGAGTAAGTAGTGGCTCCAATGCCCTGCACTCGGGGTTAGTGATGTATGGTGTAACGATGTGTCTTGGCACTTTCGCTTAATTCAGAAGTCTTCTAACAGGCTAGCACATTTTCACACATGTATTGTATTTGTTGTAAGACTAATCTTTGACACTTCTATTGCATGTGTCTTTAACTTGTGTTCTACATCTGAACTGCTTCATTTCTTGTAATACATAATCTATCAATGGAAATATGTTGTATATGCTATTAGCATTGTCTCGCCCGTGTAGACTGCTCTCCCGGACATTAGACAAACCTTTCACATGAAGCTTGTTGTAACAACCATTGCACTCATTTGGATTGATCTGTGAGTGTTGTACATGTTATCTTACCTTGTATGTTGTGACTTCCACATCCGTGTGGATTACTCCGCCGGAAGATGTGCATGTCCTATTGTGTTGTGTGTTCCTAGCAGTGTTGGGACTACTCCCAATCGACCTGGAACTCACTCTCACCCTTCCCCTCAATAGTGAAAGAACCATTGACACAAGTGACACTTACGCTCACCAGGCACGTGAACCTCACTTCTCGAAAACAAAGCAAACCACTCTCCTGTGTTGAAAATCAAGAGTTGAGGGAAATCCTTAAGACAATTGCAACCAAGCCATCATACCGCATGGGACTCCCACACCAAATGGTGTGAGTTCTAGTTGGGACTTCATACCGGGGTGATCCGCTGAATGTTGGTGGGTCCAGCACCGTCAACATTTCTAGCACTAGAAGGAGGGCCAGATGACAATTTGTGTCCTCTCTTCTAGTTTTGAACCTCTGCATACCTTTCATGGATTCTTGCACTCTTCTCCCTACGCGATGTTTTTCAAATAGTGAAGATGTCTCCATCACGGGGGAGTTTTGCAATCTCTTGTCTACTTACATGTATGATGGTGAAGGTGAAGTGGCCTGGCCTAAGTACTTACATTACTTTCTTTCCATGCTTCATGAGGAAGATGGATGTTTTGAAAAACAGGCCATCTTGCTGCTTGCACACACACACTTCTTGAATCTCCGCATCCATGGCTGCTCAGCCTACTGGTTGACAGTGTGCACTCACTTGAGCACTTCTACGATCTTATTGAAGACACTTTCTATCATTTTGATCCAGACTATCTTGACCAAAAACTATTACAGCAATGGAAGGCTTTGCATGAATCGGTTATTGATTTTTGGCAATGCTTCCATGAATTGCAGTTTCAAGGTCTGAGGAGCTAGATGAAATTTTCCTATCTTTGGGACTGTTCGAGTATTTCCTTAAGAAGTTTGCTCGTCCCAAGACGAAGCTTGAAATTAAGCCTCACTCAACATTCTTCAGTGAGGGAGCTAAGTAATCTCATGTGGATGCAGTCACTGTCTCGACTGACTGTCCGCCTTCCCCTCATTCAACAGCTCCACCACTGCTGAGTGATGTTGAGGATCATGCTCACACACTTGTTTAGCCTTCACATCCTCCTAACATCACTTCACTCAATTTTTGTGCAAATTTGGTTGTGAGTCCTTCGAGTTCTCATATGCATTCTATTTTATGACCTTCGTCTTCACACTCGGGTGTTCCTCCAGATGATATTGTCTTTTGTTCGTCCATTCTGGACTCTTCACTTGTTGTGAATGAGGAACAAGACATTGACAGAGTTGGTGTTGCACAACCAATATGCGTTGTCATTCATGAAGAGTATGGGTGGGAGCTTGAGCATCAACACTCAGCGAAGGAGGACTCCCTTCATTCTGAGCCCCCTCTGTTATTTCCTAACATATTTGGTGAACCTGCCATCCATGATTTTGCATGTGTGTCTTCATCCATGGATGCACCCATTGTTGATCACTCACAGGACTCACCGAATGTTGGCCCATCATTCGACAACAGAGAGGATAAGTTATTTGTTGAAAACCCACTTGATATTTCATCTGCTCTTTCTGGAAGTCCAGAGGGTGAACATCCTTCCTTCTCATCTACCCCTCTATGTTATTCATCAAACCATGAGGATGTCGACCAACATCCTGAATTTTTTGATCTTGGTTGTCGTGATCTCCTCATCTCATCATCTGATCACGATGTCGATTCACTCTTTGTTAATCCGTCTAAGCCACTGGTATATGAAGATACATCTATAAACAAAATTGAAACCCCACAGATTGTTGAGGAACTTCAGCCCAAGTTGATGTTTATGCCAGGCCCTCACTGTCCTGAGGTTGTTTTCACTTCAGATCAGGAAATTGTTCAAACACTCAAGGCTCCTCATCACTCATCTACATGCACTCAAGATCAATCTAACGCTCAGATTTTACTTCCTCCACTCGAACTACACAATACCATCGCTCATGCATTAGAGGAATCTTACACAACAAGCACACTTGCGCAACGTAAGTGGTCTACCTTTCTCGCATTTTCTTGCATATCACGGTCAAGGGAATTCATACACTCAACATCTTCTTGCAGTGTATCACAGCACTATGGCAAGTCCACAGAGTGCATGACATGCACTTTCACTCATCTTTGTTCTGTGGACGCTTGTAAGCTTGGAGTGTTTTTGTTTTCTTTGTTGTATCTTTCACATTTCCTGGTTCCCACAACTGGGTTTCTCGCGGACCAAGCCTTCACCAACATGGGTCAACCAACGTGCCAGTGGTTGCATTGGAAATATCACTTCACGTGATCAAGCCCATGCATAGTTAGTTTAGGAATAGGTGTAGTTTTTGCTTTCAGTTTGATTGCTTGCGTGCTTGTTTATTTTATTGCTTTGCATGTTTTTTTGTTTTATTGCTTGTGTGTTTTCTTGCTTGCTTTGGTTTCGCTTTTACTTTTGCTTTTACTTTTGCTTCTACTTTTCTTTATTTGTTTTGCTGGCTATTTTTTTTTACATTCGTTTTCCTTGCTTGATATATTACTATTTTTGTTTCCAGAAATAAGTGTTGCCAACTACTACATTCTGGCTTTTGAATAGAGTATGTGGTTGAGATAGGAAGAGACTTGTGACACTACAACACTTGGCCAATCTTGTGTTTGTCTTCCCTGTGCTTGGTTACAACCTTCAGCCAATGAAGTATTGATGGAAAATAAAAACCATCTGCAAGGGAAGCTTTGGTCCAACCATGAACGTGTGTCCACAATGGGAAGCCCCATTCCTGTACTCAGTTGTCTTCTCTATGTGTACAAGCTCATCCAACTAGTAGAAATGGAGAAGGGGAAAATATAAACGAGCAAACCTATGTTAGAGGTCTTGCATGATTCTGTGAAGGAATAACCTCTTTTTCTCTTAATAAGTTAGGATCCCTCTTCCGCTGATCTGAAAATGGGGCTCTTAGGCTTCTTTTCTAACTTATAAGAGCCTCTCCCACTTCCAAAGCTTTAAATTTTCCCAAGTCTACTTGATCAACCAATGCTGAAATTAGAAATGCGTGAAAACATGGGTGTATGCTTGTATTTGTTTTTAGCTGATTATTTACTTTAGAATCTGTTGTTTGTGCTGAGATGGGAAGGTACTTAACTGATATATATAAATGCATATAACAGTAGTTAAAGTAGCAATAAAGACAAACACATAAGACAACAAGATAATATGGAGTTCACCCTGATATCTTGGGCTACATCTCCTTGAGCTCTAATCAACTCGATTAGGCTCTTTGGGATTATGGCTTCAATTCTTTTATAGGTGCTACACTTAACTCCAATGTTTTATATAGGAACAATGGGCTCAGAACACCATCTTATCCCTTGGCTCTTGGAGCTCTTCAGCTTTACAGCTCTAGCTCTTGGCTCTAGCTCTGGCTCTTGCTCTGGCTCTTGGCTCTGACTCTGGCTCTGGCTCTTTGGTTCTGGCTCTAGCTCTGGCTCTCGGCTCTCGCTTCTGGTGCTCGCTCTGGCTCTTGCTCTAGCTGTGGCTCATAGCTCTCTAAGCTCTTTCTCCCAGCCTTTGCATGCCTCATTGAATCAATCGACCTCCAAGAAATTCCAACAACAATATGCTGTTGTCAATTGAGCTCTCTAGCTTTTCACTCAACCTCCGAGTGACTCCAAAGACTCTCTGTGCATTCAGCGTTTTTTCGTTGTTCGCTCTACGACTCTACCTGCTCTACCTATCACCATGAGCTTGGTTCTAGTTTCTCTGCTTCCCAATCTTCTCTCTCCTTCTCTATCCCTTTTTTCTGCCCCCCTTTTTACTCTCTGATTGCACAACCAAGTGTCGTCAACCTCTGATGATCATGTTGAAAGCACACCATCGACTAGTGAAAGTGAAGCCCCTGGAAAAAAAGGAAAGTGCAAATTTCCTTGTAAACTGTGTGAAGGTGATCACGCCGTCCACCGTTGTCCCTTCTTAGACGAGGCTAAAAGAGTTTTGGACGATCGTCCGGTTTCACCGTTATGACTTCCTCCTGGATATAAGAAACTCTTGCCGAGTCCGTCACTAGTTGAAAATCCGGTTGACCCGCCCAGGTGGTCGGCCGAAGCATCTATCATTGAAGATAAACCATTTGAACCCATACCAGAAAAAATTCAAAAGGTCGAGGTGGCAGTTGACCCGGTCTTGCCTTGAGAGGTTCCATCTTCAGATGATACAGTCACCGAAGAGAACAAGGATGACACCGTCCAAATTATTTTTGTAAGCATAGACTCTGATGAACATGGGGGCAATTTACCCATTCCTTTACCGTAGGAAGGAAGTTTGTCAGAGTCGTACTCGGCCATCTATTCAGTCCCACCTCCAAGCAACCTAGTTGCTTCCTTTGACTGGAACCTTTACCGGCTAGTATACCATTCTGAATCATTGCTCAAATATATAGAATGGTTATGGCCAGTACCATCATAGATGAAGGGGCTTCTGTGAGTATCCTTTCCTCGACTGCTTGGAAAGCGCTTGGTTCACCATCGCTTTTGCCTGAGATGAGAAATCTAATAGGCTTTGACAAAGGAACCAGTCGACCATTAGGGATCCTTCCCAATGTGCCCATAACATTGAGAGGGAAAACCGTTCACATGAACGTAATGGTAGTCCAAGGACCCCTGGATTATAATCTACTCCTTGGGTGAGACTATATTTATTGCATGGGAGCCATTGTCTCATCACTCTTTAGAGTAATGTGTTTTCCGCACAAAGGAAGAGTGGTCAAGCTCGTAGACCAACTTTCATTCCCCGGTTCACGCATAGCAAATAGTCATATACCATCCCTGAATGGTCTTTTCATGCAAGGAATGTCTCATCAATCCCCAGCCCGTCCACCTGATGAGCGCGAGTAATTCGGGGGACATGACTGAAACTCAGGGGGCATGCACCATGGTCTGCTTCGGCAGGAAAACTTCAGGTATATCATAGGTTTCCGCAAGAGATATATGACTAGTCTGACACTCCCGTCCGAAATTGGAAAAGGGGGTTGGACTGGAACAAGATTCCCTTGTCAAAGTTATGTGAGTGGAGGCATCTGCGTCATTCATCTTTGTCTATTTCGGTAGACATCGCAGAGGAAGTGTTTTGTTTGTGGTACAAATAGAACAATCTTTGGTAACCTGAAAGAAGTAGGCAATTTTGGCAAAACAAATGTTTTGTCTATGAAATTGCGGGGTAACCTTGAAACTCTATGTCTCTATACCTGGGGGCATGCAAACATTTTGGCATGCAAGCGAAGAGCGACCATTTATTTTTTTTAGATTTGTAGGTCCTCTAACCCTTTAAACTCGTAGGATTGGTCGTTTCCTAACTTGCATAAAGAAAGGATGTGGGGCAAAGATTTGAAAAATTGTCGTTTTTATATATGAGACATTATTATTATACGACTGGATTTATCGAGCAGTTTTAACGCGGACTTCATGCTCGTTAAAAAATAAACATAAGCAATGAGCAAATGTTTCCCCCAACATTTAAGCTAAATAAAAAATGAACCAATTTCCAGTAAATAACCGTCGTGAATGTAGTACATCAGCCTTTAAAGCCTTGGTCGTGTTCTCATCATCACCTCCACTCTATATTGGCCGATCATTCACCTCCATTTGATTGTTTACCCCTTTTGAGGAACAGCTGCGAAGAGTGATCCTGTTAGCCATCCTTGTAACACTGCCGTGATTGGGAAATTCCAAAACTTACCTGGAATCAGCTGCTACCCAAATTTATCACCCGTTCCTCAAAGACGAGTCTCCTTTAAGCTATTTTCAACTGACTTGTAAAATATGAAAAGATTGCCGAGCTATTGGCCTCTCCAGCTCGTTAAAGCGACCGGAAGTGCTATCCCTCCTTTAGATTTTAATATTTTTGGACCTGAGGGATTATTACACAAAAAGATCGAGCGCTTGTTTTGTTCGGCTTGTTAAAAGTATCGAAAATTCATCCCTTCTGTATTGTTTTATACTTTTTCGGACTTAAGGGATTAGATGACGAAAAAGGATTTTTGGAGTTTCCTTTACATCCCTTTTTCAGACTCTCTAAAATTGAAAAGGACCGAGTTATCTTTGTCATTAAACTCATTAAAACCTAATAGCGACAAACTTGTCCATAGCAGACAAGAACGAGTTTCACTATCGCTAGGCTCGTTAAAACATAGCAATGGGTTTGCCCGAAGGGAAAATTATAGAACAAGCATATGTTATCCTCCTCAAGCTTGACAAAAATAAAGAGGTACTGGTCAGCAATGACTGGGGAAAAATTGGAAAGAAAACTTGAAGAAACTTTGTTGGCAGCAAGTCGCTCTTGAACATGATACTTTCACTCCGCATCCAAGTCGGGTTGGGTTGTCTCATTCACCGGTCACATCACCATGGTCACATCACACCATCCACTTTTGGGGTTAATGCTACCAATCCATCATGTCAGTGTCACCGATATGTTCAAGAGAAGTCACTCAGAGAATTCACCTGTGTCTCACCCGCTGCAATACACTTACACTCCATTCTTTCATGACCGCCACCCTGAACCTTATATCACCAGACCGTTTTCATCTCCATTAAAATCATTTGCTTCGTTCCATGTCATTGATGTGGGACTCATTAAGGCCCTCCTATGATGAATTGCTTCTTGTCGACATCAGCTCATTATCCAAGAAGTCGATCTAGGGACACCCCTTTCAGTACTTTGAAGCTTGCATGCCTCAATGGCAAGTTTCTCACTTCCGGCGACAGGTTTACATCAATGACCTTCGACCGAAAGATTTTGCGTAGTGTTCAACTCCAAGTCCTTTATTCACACCACGTGAATTGTACTGCAGTACCTTAAGGGTCATTATCATTATCGGTGATTCCTCTCGCACCTGTTAACAGCTTACATCATTGGCTGGTAATCAGGCGATGTATTTCCATGTTCAACTCCAGAACATCTCTCACATGGATCGACTTGTACTTTGAGTGAAGATCAAATGAGATTAAAGACCCCGTATCTATTTTCATCCATCCGGGCTGCGACATATATTCAGGGAAATAAAGACATCAAATGTACATCATTGCTGCACAGACAATCATCCAATCAAAGGGATGATGGCTCTACCAGAATCATCAGTCTACACTCAGACGATTGTCTGTCCTATGTACATGAAAATGAATTTATAAAGCTAAGATGGGAATCCCTGCCTCAGCTAGATCATGAAAATATTATGAAGATAATGTATTGTATTGTATCTTATTACAGGTCTCCTCCCAGCTTGAAAGAACTTCGGATCCTCATGATAAAGCATTTCACCCGACATCAAATAAGATTAACGACCTCATGCTTTAGGGGGCAACTGTTATAGACATTTTTGGGCACTGCAACCCCAAGCATAAAATGTCCATAAACCAAGGGTTCCCAAGTCCCTAAAATTGTTGTTCCAACCCCTAAAGGAACAAGGTCAACTGATTACAGCTTCTCCCAAAAGTTCTCCATGAAAAACTACTCAGAACTGGTCAAAACTGGATCATTTCACCTGCTCCATAGGCAAAGTGCGTTGCATCTCACCTAAGTACACTCAGTGGGTGCATTGCATTTCAAAAAGCCCTTCTATGGGGTGCGATGGGTGAGAAGAGACAAATGGCAGTGTCAATCCGTGAGGTGGAGAAGCATGGAATCTTCCAGAAACTTCTCCTGTGACACTTGCCTCTCTGAATTCGACCAAGGATGAGTAAGAGATCATCAATCTCCAAGTGGAAGCAAGAACTATCAGAGGGAAGACACTAATCAAATCACAAGCTGACTCATCTCCCTTACAGACATCTATATATGGATCCCTCATCCCAGAGATCCAGAGGCTGGAATTTTGCATCTTGTAAGGAATTGTTGTTGGTTTCTTGAGGCAACATCATAGTGTTGGGTGATCTAAGCTTTGCATGAGGTGAAGAAGGGCTTACTTGCTGAGAGGATGATGCTGGGTCAGAACAACTGGTTGTAACTCTCTTGGCTCTTTCTTGATTATCAATAAAGCTATTCAAGTTTTCCTCCATACTCTTGTGTAATTTATGTTTTGTGCATTTTTATGGTCAATTTACATCTGATCCTAAGTTATTTATGATAATAGATCCATGTTCTCGTATAGTGTTATGCTGCTTTGATTCTACAGGTACTCTGTGAAGTTGGGTATACAAAGAAGCAAGTAGCAAAGGACTATCAAAAGAGAGAGGAATCGAAACAAGGAACCAAGCGCAAGACAGAGGTTGGTCTCCTATATTCTTCTCTCATCTATCTTTCATAAAGGAAAATGAAAGTAGTTTTACTTTGTTTGTTTCTAAGGTAGCTACCTACCTTAGTGGGATTAGCAATTATGCATAGACACTTTTCCCTGTAACACTGTGGACCTTTGGCTGCTTGCTTCCTTTCCTTCAAAAGTTTCCTGTATGTGCCCATCCTCTTACAACATCTAGAAACATAATGGTTATCCAGACCACAAAAGGAACATGCAATTCTTTTTCCATGCTTTACAAAATCAAAAGGAATGTGTTTAGAACCATATTTATACCTGCCTCTTTCACCTTTATTGCCTTCATGAGGAGGTGAGGCAAATGAAGGAGTGGCTCCGTTTGGAACACCATCACTTTCTTCAAGGCTGTCATATTTTACACAACCCTCTGGTTCAAGTATATTCTTCTAAACACATGCATCATGTGAATGATGTTTCAAGCTATTGCATTCCTCCTGAATACAATCCTCACACTTCTGAGGTAGAGGACCTGCAATGAAACTCCTTTTTGGAACTGTTTCAATGGCCTTCATGGTAGCTTTGGAATTCTCTCCATAAGACTGTCCATAGCCAAGACCCAAATACATAGGCCTTTCCTCAACCATTATTGGCTCAACAATACCTTGTGCATGTTTGCCCAATCCTTTTCCTTCATAGCCCATCTTGGAAATTAGCTTGGAACCTATGCCTCTGGTATGTTTTTCAAAAGAACCAATATAAGCATTCTTAGAAGAATTTGAAGACAAATAGGAATGGTTTACCTCTTCTCCAAGCTGATACTTGGCCAAGGCTTCTTTTACAACAAAGAGTTGTGACTCCAACTCATGCATCCTTTTCAGGTTCATATTTGCAATATGAAGTTGCCTCTCCATTTCCTGCAATTTGTCAGAAAGCATCTGCTTCTCTTCCTCCACGGAATTCAACTGCTCTCTAAGTATGTTGCTCTTCCTTCCATCCTCATACATTTCTCTCACCATATCCATCATGGTGGACATGTCTCACTTCATGTCTCCATCAATGGAACTTCGGGAACAAGAAGAATTCGAGGACTCAATTCTAGATGTTGTCATTTTCAAAATGCATAAGAGAACTTCAAACAAGATTATTAAAGAGCTTATTCAGCAACCTTTTGCAACAAACCTCTTGTGCTTCAAGGATTGCCTTGAGGTCCTGTTGAAGCCCCGAAAATCAGGTCTACAACAAGGGGGATACCCACCCTGTCCGAACCTTGGTCAGCAGCTCCTTTTCCGTTTGGTATAGTGGGTCCGACAGGGGATATGGGACCAGTTTCCCAATATATGTGTGTGTGTGTGTTGAGAATTGATATTTCTTTCTAATGGTTCCTAAGTAAAATGCTTTTTATTCTAAATCTAATCTAACAACATGCAATTGTATTCTAATAAACAGAAATATCTAATTCTAAACTAACCCGGGATGTAATCTTTCCATTATGCGATCTAAAATGATTTCAATTGATAGTTGGTAATAAAGATCATTCAACTATTATGAGAAAAGAATTCAATAAATATAAACCATTTCATATAAAAAGTTAGATGAAACAGTTGTGAAAAACATATCGCATAGTAAGCTACTCATATACTAAGCATAAATAAATAGCTATCGTCGTACAAAAGTGCCAAATGATAACTCAAGCATTTAAGCATTAATATATAAATAACTGAACATGAATATCACCATAACACATAACAAGAAATAGTTAAGAGATAAAAGTACCATTTATAACTAGTTCTACTCATGAGCTCCAGCAATAATGATCTATTTCTTCTTAATCCAACATCCACTAAGAGTACAAAAGTGCAACATCAGTAGTAGATATTAACAACAAATATCAATAAATCTTGTTCCATTCATTCATCAAAACCTCCTTGGAGGGTGCAAAATTGCATGTTCTGAGGACAAGTTTTTGAAAAATTTATGGACCCTTCTCTAAATGCATGATAAGGGTTTAAATACTACTAACTAATTCTAAAAATAATTTATTAAAAAAATGTAGGATGTGGTTTACATGACCATCCTCATTTCAGGCAAAAATAAAGCAAAATTCAAACTAAAACTGAATCTAAAACTAAAACTAATAACTAACTATCTATGTATTTGTTCCTTGAAGTCACAAGCGTTCAGCATTTTCTTGAGGTGAGTTGGCTGGCTGACTTTCGATTTTAGTTGTCCTGTGAAAACAGAATCAGTAAGAGTTGGCGCTATCTTCTCGGTAGAATTGATGACACATTTGAGAGTCATGCACTAGCTGTGTGGTTTTACCAAGTACACCCAGTAAGAATCCCAATTCAACTTGGCTAACCTTTGGATTGATTCTACCCTTTCTTGAGCCTTCTGTCTCCATCTTGTTTGTAGATGCTATACATTTGGTAGATATTTACATACCACTTGATGATATATCTGATAAATATTACTGGTTTTGAGTTCCAGTTTTACTTTCCATCTTTAGTACTCTTTCCTACAAATTTCTGCGCTTACAGGTGACTGAGCAATTTGAGGCTTCCCATCTCGAGGGGTTTTGCCTGGGAAACTACCTCCATTTCTTGATCCGGGCTTCCCTGGTGTGATTTTTGCTTCTTGCGCGCTTTTTGTTAGAGGATATAAAGCTTAAATTTTGTGGAAAGAATGATTTTATATGTTCTTGGTTCTGAGCTTTAAATTCTCTATACGTGATATCATCATTATTTAGTACGCATTTAACCATGTCCGTATACGGGAGAATTTTGGGTCTCGTCGCTATCCTGTGCAAGAATGGACATGCTAGATCTGAAATAAACGCCTCAGAAGACCCGTGTGAGCCTACAGTGGCTGTTACCTCCATTACCTTCAGATCTTCTTCCTCAAGTAAACTATACATGCCTTCCCAAGTAGTGATACCAGCATCTTTGTTGTAGGTGGTGTCTGTGTACAAGGGAGTCATCTCTTTATCTTCAGAACTGGGATCTTTACCCTTTTTTCCCATAATATCTTGAACTCTGCTCTGTATACTTCTCAGTTCTTCGCTCCTGCAGTTTACAAATGAGGTGAGAACGATGATAAGAAAAGGTGACAGGAAATATTTAAATGCAGAAAACATATAAAATATATCACCTTACGTGAACTGGCTCCTTGATAAGATCAAAACAATATTTCATTAATGATTGCCAACTAACTCATTGATTAACATTAACGCGCATAACTGGGCCACGGTTTATGGAAAAAAAACTTTCTCGAACAACGAGCCGTGCAGATCTGCGATAAGGCGATTTTGCGATTTGCTTCGCAATATCGCAGATCACAGTATCGCAAATCGCAATGTCACAACATTGTAGTATCACAGTATCGCAATATCGTAATATCGCAATATCATTGCGTGTGGCAAGCATCCGTCAATGTGTTTTCTGCGAAATGCGATTCGCGAGATGTTCCATTGCATATCGGCATTTTAAGGCACTTCAGCGTAGGTGATGTTTAAGGCATGCGATGTGATGAGGGTTTTTAGATGCATGATTTCACATCTCAATTTCACATTTTTAGAATTCCGTTTGTGGGAAGGTATCCTTTACCCTTTTTGCAATGCAATGTGTTTTAAGCAGTGATTTCATTCTAACTTATCATAAAACTTAAGTCTTTTTAGATTTTTGAGGGTATTCTCCTAATTTTATGATAGTAAGTTTTATTGAAATAGGAAATACAAGCATTAATCGATTTTTAAAATTTTTGAATAAGGGTCCCCACTTATTTAGTATTAGTGATAACACTAAATAAGAAGGGGGGTTGTTATTGGCCACAGCAATTGGCGATTCACTTGGAAGAACCAGTTATCTCTGCTTTTCTTTTTGAATTTCCTAAACTTCCAAAATAGAAATTTTTCTAGAAAATCAAACTTTATTATAGAAAGATAAAATACACTATACTTTTTAGCCATCAATGATGGTTTGTTTCTTCTATGTGAACTTTGTTTATTTACTTCCTAGAGTTGGTTATTGTATCTACATCAGTCACTACTTGGTTTATAAATATAAAAAAAAAGACTTCTCTGTAAATCAGTTTTAAATATGTTCATTTGTCATAGGTAGAGCCACTGCTGCCAGCAGGCGTTTATAGCCTCGACAGGTTTACCTGTTACCCAGCAATGATCCTGTATCCCACTTGGAGAAATATACAATTTTCAAAGAGAAATCCATATCTACACTTATTGCTTTCATTTTATTTTAATCCTTAAAGAACAATGCCTTGGTTTGATAGAAAAATTATGACAGTGCCACTCACTTGATTTATAGCTTTCATGAACAAGCTGGCTCAGGATGAGACCCCTTGTCTTTTGATTGCAACAATCTTGAGTCATTTCCCTATGGTGGTATGTAGTTTTGGCAAATTCAGCAAGCTATAATATCTATGATCATGATAAGTCGGCTTGTGATGAGACCTCTTATTCTTTAAGTTTAAAGTGTATTCTTGGATTATTCCCTAAAGCTTGTAATTCCTTAGTGGGGAGAAAGTCATTGTTTCCTTAAGAATAGCTCTAGATGACAATGGTAGAGTTTTTGGAAAGAGATTTTCTACAGAGAATCTTTGTTTTGTTATTGATACCTTTCATTTGACTGATATAAAACAAATTCCCACTAAAGGTCGCTTTTTATCAAAATTTACAAGGTTGGAACTAGTATCATATTCAGGCTTATAGCTCTTTGACTGTATCTTTCAATAATAATGACCAAATTTCTAAATTATTTCTATTTATACAAGCGAAAAAAAAAACAAAATCAAAAAGAAATACTTGTCCTTTTCGTGAATTCCAAATGTAACCGTTTACAACTGGTTTTATTATGAAAGTAAAGAAAACCTAATCTACAAAAATAGAAGAACGATCTTCTATGGAAAGTATTTTTTGAGGATCTGCCCGTTAACCGGTAAAGATTCTCTTTTTCCTGTTAAATCCTGTAACATAAAGGTAGATGTGCCTATGATTTCTGCAATTTGGAAAGGGCCAAGCCACATTCGTTGAAACTTTGTATGTTTGCCCTTTTCCTCATGAGCCTTGTCCCATTTTAAAACTAGATCCCCTATCTGAAAATATTTTTTGGACATCATGTTTGAGTCAAAAGAAGCTTTTACTACTACTTGGTGATGAGCGTGAGTTATTTTAGCCTACTTTCTTTGCTCTTCTAGCTTAAGGATTTGTAACTACCTTAGTTGTAAGGAGGAACTTGGTGTTTCATCAATGTATTGAACTAAGGCTGAAGAGGGAATTGCTAGATGAGTTGGAAGAACCACTTATTTCCCATAAACTAAATTAAAGGGAGAAGTGCCAATAGAGGCTTTCTGCGTTATTCGATCTGCCCATAAAGCATATATTAAAGACTTGTGCCAATTTTTATGATTCTGGTCAATGGTTCGGTTAATGATCTTGATCAAGTTTTTATTCGTAGATTCAGCTAACCCATTCCTCTGTGGGTAATAATTGGCAAAGTACTTAAGTTTAAAACCTCTTTTGAGTGCAAATTCAGTCATAGCATTGCCAGAAAAATATGATGCATTATCAAACATTAAAGCAGAGGGTAAACCAAACCTGGTGATTATGAACTGATCTATAAAATCAATGATGTGTTTGGCATTAGCTGTCTTGAGAGGAAATTCTTATACCCATTTAGTCAAATAATCTATAGTTGTAACGATATATCTATGCTGTTTAGAAGAGTGAGGAACGGTCTCACCTATTATATCCAATCCCCATTGATCAATAGGTTGTTCAATGTTGACTGGTTGCAAAGGTAATGATGGCTTCTTTTGTCTTCTAGCAGCAGTTTGACAAACTTGACATTTCCTTACATAGCTATGTGCGTCTTTAAATAGTGTCGGCGAGTAGTAGCCTGCACAGAGGATTTTATGTGCAGTAGCATCTCCAACATAATGTCCACCTGCTATTCCATCGTGGAGTTCCGGCAAAACCTTTTCAGCTTCAAATTTCTCAAGACATCTAAGTAGAACAGAATCATAATTCATCCTAAAAAGTATATCGTTCATGAGCTGATATTGCTTAGCCTTCAACCTTAAAGCTCTTTTCTTTGTATTATCGAGGTTTGAAGGGCATATCCGTTCTTTAGATAAAATATGATATCAGTGTATAATGAATCAACATCGTTTAGGCTTACCTCGTACAATTGTATCTCTGTAGATGGTATTTCGGAAATAAGCGATGCTCCAGCCCGCATTTTGCAAAAGCCTTGACCTTTAACAATATTTTCTGGTTTAATCTCAACGTCATATTCTTGTAATGCGATAACCCAATTGGCTCTTTTCTCACCCACATCTTTCTGTACTAAAATATTTCTTACCACTGGAAACGGTACTATGATCTTTATATGGGTTTTAAGCAGAAAGGGTCTGAAATATTTTATCGCTTTGAAAACAGCAAATGCTTGTTTCTCTACGTCTGAATAATTTAACTCAGCCCCTTGTAGATTTGAACTAAAAAAAGAAATTGGGGCTTCTGCCTTGTCTTGATTTGCTTGAGTGAGTATCGCAGCATCTGATCTATCAGATGCAAATGTATATAAAAGAAAAGGATCGGAAAATTTGGGAGTTGCTAAATATGGAGCGTTAACAATCGCTTGTTTGATTAAATTGAATGCTTCATATTAATATTGGCCCCATTTGAAGATTGAGTTCTTTTTAATCATTGCCTGTAAAGGAGATACGATTCTTGAAAAATCTGGAACAAATCTCTTTACAAAGCTAATCTGGCCAAGGAAAGATTGCATAGCTTTCTTGTTGTGAGGCAAAGGTATTTCGAAAATCTCCTTGATTCTGTCAGGATCGATATGGATTCCAGATTTTGACACTATGAATCCAAGAAGTTTTCCTTCACTTAATGAAAAAAAGGACTTTTTTGAGTTAAGTGAAATTCCATACCTTTGACACCATTGGAAGGTCTGTTTTAAATCTCTGATATGATTTCCTCGCTTCTTAGAATACACAGTTATATCATCTAGGTAGATTACTACTGACTTGTTTACTAATCCCTTAAATGCGATGTCCATGGCTCTTTGGAATGTGGCACCAGCATTGATCAGACCAAAAGGCATCTTTTGATAAGCATAAGTACCCCATTTGGTTCTGAATGTGGTCTTCAATTGATCATCGAGATGGACCAAAACTTGGTTATAGCAGGAGAAACCATCCAAGAAAGACGTTAATTCTGATCCTGCAACTGCTTGCAATATTTGCTCCATAGGAGGCAAAGGAAAATTATCTTTTTGGCAGGCTTTGTTCAGATTTCGAAAGTCAATGAAAATTCTGATGTCTTCATTCTTTTTTCTAACGGGAACCATATTGGAAACCCATTGAGAATGTCGTACGACAAAAATGATTTTGGCTTTCAATAGCTTATTAAGCTCAAATTTGATTTGGTTTTCTAAATTAGGATGGATCTTTCTCAGTTTTTGCTGGACAGGTTTTTCATTGTTTATCATTGGGATAGTATGTTGGATGATAGAAGTGTCATAAGTCTTAAGTTCATCATAGTTCTAAGCAAAGACACTTTTGTATTGTTTCAAGAGATGAACATACGGTAATTTTTCTTCAGGAGCTAGGCCAAGCCCTAGGTTGATATTTTGTGGCTTAGTATTAGTTCCTAGATTTACTAATTCATAGTTCAGAGTTGAACTTTGAAGCTTTGAATTGGTAGATATTTTGAATCAATCTTTCAAATCATATATATCTTCTAATTTGACTACTGATTTTAGCATAGCATTATTAGTGCTATCTTGCTGCAATTGTCTATCATGTTGGTCCTCATCAATTATCTGATTAGTATAAGATCCCTCAGAGGTGAGGAAGCTTACAATATTAGGATCATCGTTGAAAATTATCCAATTTGTAATGTTATCAGGAATCGAGGGTCTAAAGATTAATTCGATTGAAAATCTATCGGGGCTAAAGTCTTCTAAGGGAATAAGTTTGGAACCTACGTTTGCCAAGAGGTCGGCACTAGAATTCTGGATTCTAAGAATTGATGAAATATTAAATGCTATAAAATGTTCAATCATATCTTGTACTAAAGATTGGTAATGCTTTAAATGACCTGATAGACAATGTATAGTATTTCGTACCTGTCTGATAACAATTTCAGAATCTCCGAAGACTTGTATATATTTGATGTCTAATCTGATTGCTTTGTATAATCCTTGGACTAAAGCCTCATATTCTGCAGTATTATTGGTGCAATCGAACTCGAGTCTACAAGTTAGCATAGTTTCGTTTCCTTTTGGGCTAATTAATACGCATCCTGCTCCTGCTCCTTCATTAGACTTAGGACCGTCAAAAATAACTTCCAAAATAAAGATTTATTTACAAGATTATCTATAAAATTAATACATTTAGAACTATCTATTTGAGAAAAAAATTCTACTTGAGATAAAACAGAATGTTCTAAGCAAGGTGAAGTGTGAGCATTAAAATTTCCTAGGAAAGAATCAACAGAATAGTTGCCAATTATATTATTGTTGTATGCTACCTATTCATTTTCTCCTTCCGATTCTATTACTATGTATTTCTGATGTCTTTCTCACTCAACCTTTATCTGATTTGGCTTACCATTGTAAGGGAGCCACATGTGCGACCAATCGGTTGCAAAGTATCCATGAAGCTTTTCTGACCAATCCCTGCTAAGAATTAAGCCATAGAATTCTGGAATGTCTGCAACTAAAATATTGATAACTTGACCTTTGGATTAGATGACAGCCTTATGGTAACCTAATTTAATTCGCCAATCACTTCAACTTGCAACCGATCCAGTTGCACTATGCACACAGCAGATTTTTGAGGTTGAACGTTCAACTTTGCACAAATCGATTTAGGTAATATATTGGATGAGGCTCCTGAATCCACTAAACAATTATGCAAATTTTTATTGAACATTTCATAAGTAAGAAGAAATGGGGGAGTATGAGATCTTGATCTTCCTCCAATTAGAGCGATGTCATTTCGATCAACTTTGTTAATCACAGTATTTGGAGGTCTTCCCATCTCATGGGAAGCTTATGAGATTACAGCGGTGGGAAAAGGTGCAACTGGTACTGCATGCAATTCTTTCAAAAGGAGCTTTTGCTGATGTTTTAACTTGCTCAATGCATAAAAAGTGATGTTAGCCCTAGTCTTCTTCATGTCTTCTATGATGTTATACTCCATTTCATCCGAAACAATCAATGTTTTAGATGGAGTTGGTGAATTTGTTTGGACTGGGCTTGTTTGAGTCACTTTGGATGTCGTTTTCTTAGCTATGACTTTATCCTTAGGCATTGAGCTTGCACTCTTTGGCTTAGGAGTAGATTGAGGAGGATCGAGTTGATTTCTACTTCGAGTACTAACTGACGATGCCTCTTGATCCTCTTCACAAGGGAGGATGAAATCCCACATACCTTGTAATTCTACAACTTCTTCTTCATCGGTAGGTTCTTTGGTAGCAATTTCCTCTTCTTCTTCTTCTGATTCAACACTTGTAATAGTGTTAGAAGGCTTTGAATTAGTCAAAGGATTTCTTCTATAAGGCTTGTAAGGCTTTTTAGAAGAATTCTCTGCTACTTGTTTCTTTATGTCAACCATTTCATTAGACATGGTTTTCAAAACTTTTTACAATCCTTCTAAATCAAATGGGTCTTTGGGCTGTTTTTTCTTTGGATCTTCTTTGAAAGAAACCCTTTTGGATTTACGTTCTTCAACAGCGTTTTTCTTTTCTAGAGCTATGATACATTTCTCTACCACTATTGTTTCCTTCATATTGTCAGCTAAAGTTGTTTTGTTAGCTCTATCAATGAAGATTGCTATGTTTGATGGTAATGCAGAGATGTACCATTCACTTCGCACTTCTTCCCTTAGTTTAGAAGCAGTAGGAATTTTGTTCAATAGTTTATTAAAACGCGAGTTAAAATCTTTGATAGGTTCCTTTGACTCAGCTCTAAGGTTAGACAGGTCATTGATTAATGTTTTAGTGGACCTATCATCACCAAACTTAATCAAGAATTGTTCTTGGAAGATCTCCAAACTAGTAATAGACCCAAATGGTAATAAGAAATACCATGATCTAACTGCTCCTTGCAACGTGTAAGGGAAAAGCCGAATGACAGCGTCTTCATTAGTGAACCCATTGAGATTTATGGATAACATAAAATTATTTATGTGTTCTTCTGCTAGCATGCCTACTTCAGGATTAAACTTAGGCAGCCATTTTTCAGTATTGGCCGGTATTTGACTCAAGGGCGCAGGCATTAAGACTGCCCCTAGGTTATTCCATGGCATTTGGGCCATTGTTGAACTGCTAACAGAGGAAAGCGCAGAAGATGATCCCTGTGGTTGGGAAGATGAGGATATTATAGTTCCAGATGTTTGAGAAGGAGATGTTGAAGTTCCAGTGGTCTGATGGACGATGACTTGGAGTGGAGTGGATGGTTGACTTCATAGTGGGGAAGTTGAGATGGATGATGATGATGATGAAAGAGTCTCACTATCAGACCCTTTAGGTGATTTCCTTGCTCTCTTCCTTGTAGCTAGAGGTAACTCGGTTGGCTCAATATCAAACTTTTCACTCTTTAATCTGGTGAGAGGATGAGCAGGGTTATATTGCAAAGTCACACTGCCTTGAGATTTATCAAATTTTTGAGGTGATATAGAAAATCACTGAAGTTTATGAATTAAAGATTCAACTTTAGGAGGTTCAATAGTAGATTTCTCTGAAATGTCAGGGATTGTGGCAGTGGTTGTTGTTCTTTCGACTTCTTTCTCAAGATTTAAAGATTCTAAGTGCGATGGAGAAGTCAAAGAAGATGGTGAGGGTGATTTACCCTCAGAATGGTATTTAGATTTAGACTTACTTTCCATTCACAGTTCGGGGCCTCCTTCTAGCACCAAATATGTTGAAGCCCTGAAAATCGAGTCTACAACAAGGGGGATACCCACTCAGTCCAGACCTTGGTTAACAGCTCCTTTTCTGTTTGGTATAGTGGGTCCGACTGGGGATATGGGACCAATTTCCCAATATATGTGTGTTTGTGTTGAGAATTGATATTTCTTTCCTAATGGTTCCTAAGTAAAATGCTTTTTATTCTAAATATAATCTAACAACATGCAATTGTATTCTAATAAATAGAAATATCTAATTCTAAAATAACTCGGGATGTAATATTTCCGTTATGTGATCTAAAATGATTTCAAATGATAGTTGGTAATAAAGATCATTCAACTGTTATGAGAAAAGAATTCAATAAAGATAAACCATTTCATATAAAAACTTAGATGAAACAGTTGTGAAAAACATATCGCATAGTAAGCTACACATATACTAAGCATAAATAAATAGCTATCACCATACAAAAGTGCCAAATGATAACTCAAGCATTTAATCATTCATATATAAATAACTGAACATGAATATCACCATAACACTTAAGCAGAAACAGTTAAGAGATAAAAGTACCATTTATAACTAGTTCTACTCATGAGCTCCAACAATAATGATCTATTTCTTCTTAATCCAACATCCACTAAGAGTACAGAAGTGCAACATCAGTGGTAGATATTAAAAGCAGATATCAATAAATCCTGTTCCATTCATTCATCAAAACCTCCTTGGAGGGTGCAAAAGTGCATGTTCTGAGGACAAGTTTTTGATAAATTTCTGGATCCTTCTCTAAATGCATGAGAAGGGTTTAAATACTACTAACTAATTCTAAAATTAATTTATTACAAAAATGTAGGATGCGGTTTAAATGACCGTCCTCATTTTAGACAAAAATAAAGAAAAACTAAAACTAAAACTGAATCTAAAACTAAAAATAATAACTAACTATCTATGTATCTGTTCCTTGAAGTCGCAAGCATTCAGCATTTGCTTGAGGAGAGTTGGCTGGCTGACTTTCGATTTTAGTTTTCCTGAGAAAACGGAATAGGTAAGAGTTGGAACCATCTTCTCGGCAGAATTGATGACACATTTGAGAGTCATGCACTGGCTGTGTGGTTTTACCAAGTACGCCCAGTAAGAATCCCAATTCAACTTGGTTAACCTTTGGATTGATTCTATCCTTTCTTGAGCCTTCTGTCTCGAGCTTGTTTGTAGATGCTGTACATTTGGTAGATATTTACATACCACTTGATGATATATCTGATAAATATTACTGGTTTTGAGTTCCAGTTTTACTTTCCGTCTTTAGTACTTTTTCCTACAAATTTCTGCGCTTAGAGGTGACTGAGAAATTTGAGGTTTCCCATCTCGAGGGGTTTTTCCTGACAATGCACATCGGTAACTACCTCCGTTTCTTGATCCGGGCTTCCCGGGTGCGATTTTCGCTTCTTGCGCGCTTTTTGTTAGAGGATAGAAAGCTTAAATTTTGTGGAAAGAATGATTTTATACATTCTTGGTTTTGAGCTTTAAATTCTCTATACGTGATATCAGCATTATTTAGTACTCATTTAACCATGTCCGTATACAGGAGAATTTTGGGTCTCGCCGCTATCCTGTGCAAGAATGAACATGCTAGATCTGTAATAGACGCCTCAGAAGACCCGTGTGAGCCTGCAGTGGCCGTTACCTCCATTACCTTGGGATCTTCTTCCTCAAGTAAACTATACATGCCTTCCCAAGTAGTGATATAGGCATCTTTGTTGCAGGTGGTGTCTGTGTACAAGAGAGTCATCTCTTTATCTTCAGAACTGGGAGCTTTACCCTTCTTTCCCATAACTGGGAGCTTTCTGCTCTGTATACTTCTCAGTTCTTCACTCCTGCAGTTTACAAATGAGGTGAGAACGATGATAAGAAAAGGTGACAAGAAAGCTTTAAATGTGGAAAACATATAAAATATATCACCTTACATGAAGTGGATCCTTGATAAGATCAAAACAATATTTCATTAATGATTGACAACTAACTCATTGATTAACATTAACGTGCATAACTGGGCCTCGGTTTATGGAAAAAAAACTTTCTTGAACAATGGGCCATGCAGATCTGCGATAAGATGATTTTGCGATTTGCTTCGCAATATCGCAGATCGCAGTATCGCAGATCACAATGTCGCAACATCACAGTATCGCAGTATTGCAATATCACAATATTGAAATATCTCAATATCGTTGCGTGTGGCAAGCATCCATCAATTTATTTTTTGCAAAATGCGATTTGCGAGATGCACCATCGCATATCAGCGTTTTAAGGCACTTCAGTGTAGGTGATGTTTAAGGCATGCGATGTGATGAGGATTTTTAGACGCATGATTTTGCATTGCAATTTCGCATTTTTAGAATTCCGCTTGTGGGAAGGTATCCTTTACCCTTTTTGCGATCCGACGTGTTTTAAGGAGTGATTTCATTCTAACTTATCATAAAACTTAAGTCTTTTTAGATTTTTGAGGGTATTCTCCTAAGTTTATGATAGTAAGTTTTATTGAAATAGGAAATACAGGCATTAATCGATTTTTTAAATTTTTGAATAAGGGTCCCGACTATTTAGTATTAGTGATAACACTAAATAAGAAGGGGGGTTGTTGCTGGCCACAACAGGTCCTTTGGGATAGAAGAAGGCCTTCAGCTCCTCTTCCTTATTGTCCTTCCTAGACTGAGCTATCAATAGCTTTCCCTTCACCTCTGCAAACTCAAAAAATAGTCAGTCTACAACCAAGCATACAATCGATGAGGCAATCAATCCTTGATTGTCCAAACACCTTTCATACAAGCAATATTTGCCCTATCAATCAAGCATTCTGATACAACCTTCTTTAAAGGTGGGGTTAATCAATATTAAGCTTTGATACCAGTTGATCTAGAAATGGGGCTCTTAGGCTTCTTGTCTAACTGACAAGAACCTCTCCCACTTCCAAAGCTTTAAATTTTCCCAAGTCTACTTGATCAACCAATGCGGAAATTAGAAATGCGTGAAAACATGGGTGTATGCTTGTATTTGTTTTCAGCTAACTATTTACTTTAGAATTTGTTGTTTGTGCTGAGATGGTAAGGTACTTAACTAAAATATATAAATGCATATAACAGTAGTTAAAGCAGCAGTAAAGGCAAACACATAAGACAACAAGATAATATGGAGTTCACCCTGATATCTTGGGCTACGTCTCCTTGAGCTCTAATCAACTCGATTAGGCTCTCTAGGATTATGGTTTCAATTCTTTTACAAGTGCTACACTTAACTCCAATGTTTTATACAGGAACATTGGGCTCAGAACACCATCTTATCCCTTGGCTCTTGGAGCTCTTCAGCTTTCCAGTTCTAGCTCTTGGCTCTGGCTCTGGCTCTTGCTCTGGCTCTTGGCTCTGACTTTGACTCTGGCTCTTTGGCTCTGGCTCTAGTTCTGGCTCTCAGCTCTCACTTCTGGTGCTCGCTCTAGCTCTTGCTCTGGTTATGGCTCATGGCTCTCTAAGCTCTTTCTCTCAGCCTTTGCATGCCTCAGTGAATCGCTCAACCTCCAAGAAATTCCATCAACAATATGCCACTGTCAATTAAGCTCTTTGGCTTTTCACTCAACCTCCGAGTGACTCCAAAGACTCTCTGCGCATTCAGCATTTTTTCGTTGTTCACTCTGTGGCTCTACCTCCAACCCCTGGTGGCTTTACCTATCACCGTGAGCTCGGCTTTGGTTGCTCTGCTTCCTATTCTGCTCTCTCCTTCTCTCTCCATTTTTTCTGCCCCCCTTTTTACTCTCTGTCTGTTCATGGCTTAGAACCATTCCATTCCCTAATTGTTCATTTCGGCTTCTGTCTCTTCAGATCACCTATTGCTATCCGCTTGGGATCCCCTACTCTGTATCATCATCATTGTAACGCTTCACAGAGAGGTGGCCACTTGTCTCCTCATGAGCTGAGCCAGCTCTTCCTCAAACTATTCATTACTTCGTTTACTCTGTGAAATGATTCATCCGCCAACTCAGCGGTCCAATCAGACTTCAACCTTTATGTGCTGAAGTTTATTTTCCCTATTAATCTAGTTTCCCATTGAGTGCAATCTCCGCCATTAGATCTAGGGCCTCGAGATCTGATGGTTATCGCTCTTATTGCATGGTTGACTTGCTCGAACGTTAGCCCACGATGAGAGCGGTTTTCTCTCTCATCCGCTGGACATGCGTCATTCGCTGTATGGCATCGCTGGGTCTTCTGAAAAACCCGCTTATCGCCCGAAATGCCTCCGATATACTGTTGGTTTTGGAGCGTGGGACCCGCCGTTTGTTTTCAGTGCTTTTCCCATAGTTTCTTGGCTTCCCTTGTGACCGTGCGCTCGATGCTTCTCCCTCTCGAGGGGTTTTTCCCAGTGATGTGCTAATCGTGCATCAGAAACAACCTCTGTTTTCTTATCTAAGCCTCCTAACTGCCATTTTTGTGTCTCACACGGTCTCCATGGGCCTCGGTCAATGTATTTTGACCGAAGGTCCTCGTTGCTCCATGCTGGCTACAATTGTCGTTTTTTAGAGGTTATTTCTGATAGGCTTTGACATCCACAAGACTTTAAACTTCGATATGATTTTTTATAGAGTTCGGGTAGCTTTAACAGAGTTTAAGGATCCAATTTCAGATCATCCACCCCAAAAATAAATAAGTGCCTATGCATAGTCCTCTTGAAAAAATACAAAGGCGAAAGAAGAGAAAGGCCTCCTGCACAGAGAGTGAAGCATGCAACTCCACTGGGGTACTAACCAAGCTCACTGGTAGTGGAGCAATGTGTGTGTTCCTGCGCGACTCTGTCGGGGCACTGTCCAAGCCTGCTGGCAGCGGAGCAACACCAGAGATGAAAACTTATACTCTGAAATTTTTCAACTCACAAGCTAAACTACCCTTCCTGGATTTGAAACACTGTGATCAAGCTAAACTTTTGATTGTGTTTGACTGAGTTGGAAAAAGGTGAACCATGTATGTCCATGGGGTAAGTGGGGAAGCCGAAGTAACTCACACAGTGATTCAATACTCCCTGAAAGACCAAGGCCCTATGCTAGCAATGAACTGAAATAGAGAAGCTGGAGTTCTACTAGTGTGTCGCCAAGTGTTGTAGCGGCTACAACCACCCTCCAAAATTTTGTCTTGCACCCAATTTCGAAGCCTCCCTTGAGAGTTTCACTTGATGACTGCACACACTCTGGTTCACTCTGTGAGCTCATATGATTCCTTGCATCTACCTTTATTGTTCATTTCATTCAAATTTTTGCATGCTGGTGTCTAAGTCATGCTTGCGACCATGTTCTGGTTATGACCAAATTCTTCTCTTCGTATGTGCTTGTTGTGTTCATTATGAAAGCATCTGTTGCACTCACACACGGAGTCACATTCACTATCGTGCAAGCATCGTCTCGATCAATGAATGGTCAATCACGAGTTTCGCACTTGTCACTTGCGTCATCGATCAGTCATGTTGAACATGTGTGTCTGGATCGTTTGGGTTGTTTCGTCATCGAGTCATGTGAGTGTGTGTTTGTATGATCACCTATGCGTCTTCCGATCTTTCACACACTTAATCATTTTTTCTGAAGTTCTAATGACCAGACTCCCCTCTAACAGCCGGACCATCGCCCCACTTTCGACTCAATCGACTATCAACCAAAACAATGTAGAAGCACCAAGCTAGTCTTTTCAAGTTGTGTTTCCCACAAGCATTTAAATCGACCCTCAAGCTGGCCACCCTGACATTTGGACCTGGTAGTCACCCTAAGACTAAATCCCCTCAAAATATGTATAGAAACCACTGACCTTACTTGCTCAACTAACTGAGGAAATTGTGCATACATGCTGGATAGACACCAAATGCCCGTCCTTGTTTCCCTCAGAAAATTGTGTATTTTTCCCAGACAGTCATCCCGACAGTCGACCAATTGTTCATCTCAAAAATCGTGCAGTGTTCATGAGCAAGCCTTTTGCTACCCATATGTCATCTCAGCTTAGAAATTGCACAGAGATAATCAATAGGTCGACCTCCTAGCCTTAGTGCAGTTTCCCTTTCCAGGAGCCCCTAGCAGCAAACTGCTAGTTCCCTCCAGGAATTGTGCAATTTCTGTTGCTAGTGTCCCCAGCAACCAACTGGATATTCCCTATGGGAATTGTGCAATTTTGGCTACCAATGACCCTGGCAGCCAACTAGTTGTCCCCTTTGGGAATTGTGCATTTTTGGCTTCCAGTGACCCCAACAGCCAACTAGCAGTTCCCTCTGGGAATTACATAGTTTTGGCTGCCAGTCTCCTGGGTAGTTCCACCAAAAAGCTACGCAATCCATGCCTGCTGATCCTTCATGCAACCTGACCCACTCCTCTAGAAAATTGCACAAATCTGACTGTCCAGCCCCCACTGCCCGTTCGTTTCGAAAATGTGCAGAGCATGCCTATCTTTCCTTCCTGCAGCCTAGATTGTCCCTCCAAAAATTTGTGCAATTTTGTCTCCCAGCTGAGCCAGACCTCACAGACAATCACTGTCGACTCAAATTACCCATCTTCATCACTCAGTGACTCTTATGCATTTTTCATCAGCAATTCCTAGAGCCATCATCCCACTTCACAACCTTGCTGTCTCTCCCGTCCACCTGCATCCAAAATGATCATGTGTCATGGTAGACATGGAGATTTTGGATTTGATGTTGTCTCATCATGAGTGACTGCATGTATAGGTACACCAACAAACATGGCAAGATGACGAATGGGATGAGCGAAGGGAGCACATGCAGAAGGACAAGTTCACCAATGGACAAACATGCACCTTTCGCAAACAAATGAGCCTGTCAAGCCTTCCAACATGCAAGCAAGGAGAAACATGCCTAAGAATCATCAAGCGAACCAAAGACCATCGAAGACTCTACAAACTTTTCCATGTGGAATTGAAGCTATGATACACCATGAAGACATCCATCACCCAATAGCACTATAGCTCAACATGCACTCTAGTAGCAACATGATTGTACCAACACTATCATGTCACCCACATATCCACTATGGGTTATGTTTTCAATCAATGTAATGTAACGTGGAAGTCCAAGAGACCCACTTGTTGTACAAAGAATCATGTAAAGTCGAAAATTCATGGAAGTCAAACAATCATGAGGGTAGTCGAATGGCCACAAGGGTTAGTTTTCACCCTTAGCTATAAATACCCCCTCATTTGTACATGCAAAGGACTTTTCACCATAGCTCCTCCCACATAGTCAAGAGAGTCTATAATCTTTTCTTTCAGGAGTAAGTAGTGGCTGCAATGCCTCGCACTCGGGATTAGCGATGTATGGTGTAACGATGTGCCTTGGCACTTTCACTTAATTCAGAAGCTTGCTAACAGGCCAGCAAGTTTTCACACATGTATTGTATCTGTTGTAAGACTGAACTTTAACACTACTAATTCATGTTGTTTTAACCTATGTTCTACATCTGAACTAATTCATTTGTTGTAATGCATAATCTATTAATGGAAATGTGTTGTATATGCTGTTAACATTGTCTCTGCCACGTATACTTCTCTCCCGAACATCAGACAAACCTTTCACATGAAGCTTGTTGTAACAACCATTGCATTCATTCTAACTGATCCATGAGTGTTGTACGTGTTATCTTACGTTGTATGTTGTGACTACCACATCCATGTGGACTGCTCCGCTAGAATATGTGCATGTCCTGTTGTGTTGTGTATTCCTAACAGTGTTGGGATTGCTCCCAATCGACCTGGAACTCACTCTCACCCTTCCACTCGACAGTGAAAGAACCATTGACACAAGTGACACTTACACTCACTAGGAACACGAACTCACTTTTCAAAGACAAATAAAACCACTCTCCCGTGCTGACAAGCAAGAGTTGAGACAAATCTTTAAGACAATGACAATCGGGCCATCATACCAGATGGGACTCCCACACCAAACGATGTGCGGTCTAGTTGGGACTTCATACCGAGGTGATCCCCTGAATGTTGGCAGGTCCGGCACCGTCAACAAGGTATTAAGGGAAATGTCATAGGGAAAGTATTTACTGAAGCATTAGAGTTTGATTTAACTATCAAACATGAAATCAAGCTTATCTTCATCAACAAGCCCACTTTCGAGAAATATACTAAGGTAGATGAGGTATATAGAAAGCTAATAATATTTATATACCAACTGATGAAATATGGGATGATTTATGTGATACCATTGAGTAAAAACGTTTTATCTCCAACAAACAGACAGCAAGACAACGTTTTGGGGGCCCAGTCATCAACAACTTCCTCGAAGATAGTGCCAGCATCTCAATAGTTTAATAAGTTCTATATTTTTGTACTATTTTTGTAAATTAGTTTAGATGATTCTAGAGTCTTATATTTTTGTATAAATAAAAAATGACTCGATGTATTAAGGGTTGAACCCTTGCATGAGTTTTTAAGAAGATTTGTATCCAGACTGAATTCACTTCACATTAATGAAAGGATTCTAGATTTGCTTCAAACAAATTGTTTCTTTGTATGTTTATCTAAATGTTTTCACTTCATTTTGTTATTTTACATATATTTAAGTTTTCTTAAGATAATTAGGTAAGAGAAAACTGAATATCAGTCTATCTTAAGCCCCGTGAAGCTATAATCTATTTTAGGGAATATTTTATTGGATTGTTAGTCTTTATAATCTCCTCTACATTTATAAATTGTCAACCATATTCATAAGGTTAAATATATTTTGCTGGGTTGTAAACATTGTTTACTTACATGCTTCCATATGATTAACTAAAATTTAGTCTGGATATTTAGGAAATCATAGCTTCTTTCAATTATGCATTTCCATACACTATAAATCAAATTATTGTTCAGAGGTAAAGAATCAACCCTTTCATAGTATTTAGTACTAATAAAGTTTAAGCTCCTACCTTAACTTTCTCATCACATTGGTCATCCAAAAAAGCTTTAAAACAAAAACAAAACAAAAAAACTAGATGCTCTGCCATAATTAATTAACCCAAAATTATCTCAAAGGACAACACACTACTTGAATAAGGAATTTCAATTTCTTCTTTCACAATGGGTGTCGCAGGATGTTCCATCTCAGGGAGTTGAGGATATGGATCAATTTTCTCACCTCTCCCTTCCTTTAAATTTCAAGATTTCCCCCTCACTCTTTCTAAAATGATCGAGATGCCTGATGGGTAAATATTGAAAGCTTTGCTTAGATCCTACAGTTTTGTTGTGAATCTCAGTGTTAATCGTAGCAGAATATTCTACTATTGGAGGGGAAATAATAGTAGAGGCCTTCCTGAATACCATTCGGGGGCCTCCTGAGGCCTAAGATTCTACCCTTCAAATGATTTCATCTATAAATATTGATCACCCAAGGCCAACTTGACAGTGTGTTTTAGTACGTTTTGAATTTTATTTTTGATCTATTTCTACCTACTTTCTACCCATAATTTTCTTCCTATTCATGTATACTAAAGAGACTAAATCTATCAACAAAGGGAACATAACACCTCGGGTTTTTGTTTACTAGGGTGCATGAAAAGGTTCTTACCTTTTGTCTTCAGTATCCAACCCTCAGAGAATCTGATATACAACTAAATATAAAGGAACTCTCTTTTGAAAATCTCCCTGACTACGGTGCCAAAATGTTGGGACAATTAATATTTCTAAAAAAGAAACTAACTACCACATATTAATTTGTCAACCTAAGGTTTCGTCTGGTTATTTAAAGGTTGTCTACAAAGTATATGCTAGAGATAGCACTGAAACTAACAGTAATTAATTCTCTAAAAACAAGCAAAGTAACTATGACGAAAGAATAAACTCCTAACTTGAAACACACATTAAAAATATCTATCTCTCAGACAACTATATCTTCTATAAATCATTCAAAAATATCAAATTCTAATTACTCTTTACAAGAAACAGTAAGAAAATATATCGAATGCTAAGTTTCTACTTAAGAAGAAACAATCACAGAATTGAAGGAACAACACTAGGAAAGTATACATTGTGTAATAGAAAATAAAAAATAACATTAAAATAAATTAAAATAGTGTGAAGCATCAACAATCTAGTGATAACCTTCAAGGAACAATAGTAAAGCAATAGCAATTGTAAATTGACTTATCTAAAGAGAAACACCTAAAAACCAATATTACAACTACTGATATTATCCCTAATCAAAATAAATCACTTAATTTGCAATTAATATAATATATATATATAGTTTACATGAAAAGATAAAATGAAAATCTAATGATAAGAATGAAGACAATGCCTCATCTAGAAGCAAGCCCAAACTACTAGGGTCAGACTGCCTCAAAAGAGAAATCATGTTAATTTGTTCAACTGTAGTAATATTACATATTGGAAATATCAGATGACTGAGATGATGATGGCATTAGATTCTTCTTTTCGAGAGGACCAAAATCAACCTAAATATCACCTTATTTGGACAAGAAAAATTTGGTTTTTGAATTCATTTATTCACTCATGTATATTGGGTTAGATCGGGCCTAAGCACATGTTAAATTGGACAGGTCAGCCTCAACCCAAAGTGGACCCTCATAAAATCCTATAAATAGAAGAGACCTCAAGCTCATTTAGACACATTCTATCAGGCCATCTTCTATTCTCTTATTGTCTTGGTTCGCACAGGTCTGATGGAGGAAAGCTCACACAAGGGCCTAAAACTACAGTGGAAGCCCACACTAATATATGGTTTTCTGGATCTTGGATGCTGGCATGTAATTGAATATTTTCACCCGTGGAAACTAGCACAGTATGGTCCTAACAGCGTCCAAGGAGCCATGGTGTTGGGTTGTGTTATATTCTTTCCATGACTAGTGTACCTAGTTAACGGGGGGATTAGAGGGAGGGGAGAGACCCTCCTTCGTTGCGTCGATTCTGCAACGAGGGGGTCGCAGGGTGGGCAGAATCCCCCCCTGTCTAGGGGGTTTGAGGGGGGTGGGTAGTGCCCTGGGGAAAATAAAAATTGGACCCTATATTAGGTTGGGAGGACCTACCTATGGTTTTGTGCATGGTTTTCGCACATGGTTTTGGACGCGATGGTTTTCGCTCCATGGTATTGCATGCTTTGGCATGTATATATATGTATTGTAACATTGAAAGGAACATAATGAAAAATCAAGTTGGTAGTCCCAGTTTTGGGATCCAGGGGAAAATCTCTATGTATATTTGTTTTATGTGTTATGCTTTCACATTGTTTATTTTCTGTATTTTAGAATTCATATGCAGGTAATTTTTGTACAAGGTTAAAACCTACACTTGGACCCTGGAATAAAGTGTTTATGGGAGCATCCGGGAGGCTAGGGTTTTTTCTACTTAGTTTAGTCCCTGGACGCACGCACAGTATGGTCCTGAGAGCATCTGGGCTACCATAGATGCTCACATAGAATACTTATGGGAGTGTCTAGGGTTTTAGGTAGATCTGAGTATGTTTGACCCCGGACATCCTCATCTAGTTCACCTGGGAGCATCCAGATCTGTTCTAGACGTAGTATTCTAGTTCTACAAAGAGCATCCAGAACTTCTATAGACACTCGCATAGCTCCTCCTCCCTGCATATAGGACTCAAAGATGATATTTCAATATTTTGAAGACTCCACTCAGTGACAATAGTGTTCAGTGGTATCCAACAATTGACTATAGTCAGTGACAGCACATTACAACCATCAAAATTAGGGTTTTAATTATAAGCATGATTAGATTTGTTTCATGGATATCGTAGTTGTTTTATTTCATATATAAGGTAAAGGATCATTGTACTCTCTTTTTCTGAATCATTTGATGACAATCTAAGAATAAGAAGATTTGCAATGGTTTTCCCCATAGTGGATTTTTCCCTAGTCTCGAACCAATCATGGTGTCTCTATATGTGTGCATGCTTTTATTCTATTGTTCCCTTATGCTCCGCTGCATTGATGATGATGATGTGGTTTTTTATATATAATTGCACATGCTGATGAATAATGATCTAGATATGAATAATGTAATGAGGATATGGGGTGAGCTTATTGTATTAATGAAGAAATTTAATTATCAAAGCAAGGAACAATGTAGCCCTATGAAAAATTAACATGGTATCAGAGTTGGGCTGAAGAAAATCCATGGAGATCATCCTAATGATTACACCTTTGATGGAAGAAAGAAGAGGATGGTGGAGACCTAAAGAATTCAAAGGTTTGAAGAAAACCCTAGTCAACTTGATTATTAGGGTTTGATGGATTCTATGAGGTTAGGGTTGGAGAGAAAACCTTGGTTTATGGAAACAATATAAGATATGGAACCTAGCTGGTCAATGTGAATATGCTCGAGCACTTGACTAAGATTTGATGAATCCCTAGATGGGATAATCCCTAGTAGACCTAGTTAGATAATTGAAGGCAACATTGGTATATGGACCATGGACATTGATAACTCTTGAAGTTTGGTTCAAGAGGGAGAGGATCACCTCTCATTGAAGATAAGTATTTATTAACTTATGGTATCTCTTACTTTTGTTTAGACCTATGGATCTTATGATTATATTCATTACTTATACTTCTTTCATATGTATTTTAGCATATGGATGTTTCTAACCTCCTTGATGAGATGTGATGAGTAGATCCTTCCTGAGGATCATTTGATATGCAAGAAAGGAAAGCTATATCTGGAAAGAGGTAAAGAGGTATTTGATGAAAAGGTGATAAGAACTACAAGCTACCTATGAGAAGGTGCACAGGTATATGAATACCACAAGTTATGCATGGTATATTGTATTTCATCAATAACATTGATGGCTAGGTAAGCCCTAAGACATTATGATAATGTATCTTTCTTTGATGACTCATACATGCATATGAAAGTGACTTGGATCTATGTTTCCTATGATAAAATGATGCATATGGTGTTGAACATTTTTATCTTCTTATATTCTATGAGGCTATCTAATGTTGATACATTAATACACTTTATTATTGGCTAACATCCATCCATTAGACATCTTGTTCCTATAAAGAAGGCTAGCACCTTGACTCTAGTAAATGATACTCTTGATACTTGTCATGATGGATTTCATATAGAAGGATATCTCATTGACTCTTATATATGATACTACTGGTTATCATCGTGATAAGCATGATGAAAGCATATGAGAAGAGAGACTGACACTCTTATTGTTTTGGTTTAGTGAATGACCTAATTTGATCTCATTGATCATGATAAGCATGGTAGCCTTAATGTTAGAGGTATAATTATGATATTTATATTCTAGATCTCTTACTACTTGTGGTCATCTCTTGATTACATATGGTTAAACTGAATGTCCTAACTTGATTAAGTGGCTTGATAGAAAGTGTTATTGTGTTCATAATATCTGAGATATGATGTTGCATCTATCTCCTGCTTTGAGTCTAACCTTTGATGAAAGATTGATGTCATGATGCTGATAGCCATGATAAATATATGTGTATGATATAAAATATATATCATTGCTTGACTCTAGTAGAGACGGGTTTATGACATGAATGAAGTAGATCCCCAGTCAGATGGAGAATGTCTTCTCAAGATTCTTGCTCATATTAATATTTTCATTTTGTATTGTTGAAGTATGATTTATGTAAATATGAAATTATTGAGATGCAGAAAAGTTTCAGATCAAAAATTTGTACATAAATTAGGGTCTCTGCTCTCGACGTAGTCACAAAACTGGGAAATCTCGTCCTTGGATGCATGCATGCTAAGGCCCAGGTAGTGTCTAGGAAGCTAAAGACGCTCCCATGCTAACCTGAAGGGAGAATCCAAGGGTTTGAATATAGTTGACCATCATCTAAAGATTTCCGAAGCTATATAAACTCTAAACCAAGGTGTCTCTAACATATTCTACCACTGTAATCTAATTTCTCAAGTTGTTGGGTTAAATTGTTGATCACATAAAAATGAAGTATTGTACATGAAATCAGATGGTCACCTGGAAGATGTTAGTTCCACAAATAACAAGATCTGGAGGCAGGAAAAAATTGAACGTTTTTCATAACATGAACATGCAGACTGAACTTGTTTTTGCATGTGATCGGGACATACATATAGATATTTCACTATGTTTGTGCTACAAGGGGTTGGCATGATTTGGCTGATTGATATAGATGAACAGTGTGTTGTCATGATGCTTGAAACTAAATTTGAATTGATGATTGAGATATGCTTTGATTATAGATCTCGCTACGATAGAAATTTTGGACTTGACCTGATGTCTAATAATTTTATCTAATGATTTTTTATTTGCACTGATGTCAATACTATGTGGGTATTTGTAAATTGGCCTCCTTGTTCCTAGCAAAATAGTTGAGGTATTGATACTTGTGATTCAACATGAACATGGAACCTGCATGACTCATCCTTGGTGTATGCATTTTCACCTAGTGACAAAAATGACTTGTATTATGGTTATGAGAATGACTTGATAAAGTTCATATTGATAATGCATGGTTGATGACAAATTGTTGGCATAATAATAAATGAAGTCATGACTTGATATGAGCTTGGGCTCTGTCACCCGGTTAAAAGTATTGAGAGTGATAATAATGACTTTAATAATGGTTGTGATATGGCTTCTAAACTTTGATGAGTTGACTTTGTTGATGTGATGGTACAACATTGATTTATGTAAGGTTGATTATGATGTCTTGGCAAGGAATTATGCTTAGAAAATTGCAAGAAGCAAGCTCCCCGATGCATATATGTCTATATTTTATAGTAATCTGATGAAGTTAGGATGATGAGTTCCAAGGTATGACTTTGATTTTGATTATGGTTTTGGTTTTACATCCTGATGGTCTACTCTTGACAGGTGATGAGCCTCTGATGATCTAAATCAGAGGGATATAGCTTCTGAAGCTCGAAATGATGTATCATGACATGATGAATCAATCTTTGGGATTTGGAAAAGAAATTCTATATTGCAAAGCTATTGAAAAATGTTTTTGAATAATGAAAATGCAAATCATGGATACTCTGATTTGAAGTTCAAATATGTTGTTGAACTTGACATGGAATCCGACTATTGATTGAAGCATTAATGTTATGTTTTGAACATCCATATATATATATATATATATATATATATGATGTGCATAGAACTTGAGTGAATTCATGAGTGAGCTGCTTCATTCACATAGAGTTGCCACCAAGCATCCTTTGAAATATTTGCATGAGATATTCTAGTTTTTAGGTTGAGATATTTCTCCTATGACATGTGACTGCATGGATGTATTGTTGTTGATATAGATTATTGTTAAGAACATTTGGATGTTGCTTTATTATGAGATTTGCCATGATATTTTGGATGAGAGGTCCATAGTACGATTGAGGATGAGTATGGTGTTTCTAGAATGCTTAGCTGTGAGGCAAGATGAAGAAGCTCCTTAGAGAATTGTTTGAGCATGATCTAGATATGACATGGATCCATTGTGATGACATAGAGTGATATCTGATTGGAAGAAAGTCCCATATTTATAGTTGGGACCGAGATACTCTCATAAATTGAGACAGTGTAGTTGTTCGAAACAAGCTTAGGTTTTTGGTTGGCACCTCCTTGAGAGGGACGATGAGTATGGTATCCTTTTGATATTTTATGATTATTGATGTTCTGGCATGATATTTTATTTGATGTCCTATATGAACAAGAAATAACTACTATTGAGACAAGATGATACTATATTTGAGTATGATGAGAGCAACGTTGTTCGAGGACATTGAGCCAACTATTCCTCCCTGTCTAACCTCACAAGGTAAGGAATTGAGATAGAGGGATCCTGGGATTAGGGAACTCTAGAAAATAGGGTATGACCCCTATTAGTTACCCATAGGGTTGAATATGTTTCTCCCCTATTTTCATAGGGTCGAAGAATGTTGCTCCCATGTCTGGTCTTTGTAGAGTATACCCCATTTGACATCATACCCACAAGTTGGGCTTGTTGGGAATACCACTCCTTGTTTGGCCAATGCATTAAAAGTGTACTTGGGGTGTACAACCCAAGTCGATTATGATGCAGGTGTTCTACCACATGACTATTTAGGGTCATTGATGGGAAGATCGGTAGGCAATAGGATGGGTTGAGATAACCCTATGTGATTCTAGGTTGAGATTGAGCTCCCTGATAAGATCCCGGGGTTGAGATGTTCTCCCCTATGTGTTTCAATATCCTATTTCTCGATATGGGGTTGTAGATGTATAGCTCCCCCATGAGATTCTGGGTCAAGTTGTTTTCCCCGATGTGGTTCCAGGTTGAGATGTTCTCCTTGATGATATGCTCTTTGATGAAGATTGATGATGATATTCCGGGTAGTAGCCCACTGACAAAGATTCTAGGTAGCAGCCTGATGGATAGAGGGTGGTATTTTAAGCTCCCCTGCAGTAACAAATTCTTCTTTTTCTTTCGAGAATGTTTAATATACGAGCCGAAACAATCAAGAGATAAGCATGAATAAGCAAGGGATAGATCAAGATGTACATTGATGATTTGTGATTCTGATATACTTGAGGTGGTCATGGCATGATGACTACATGTCAAATATGATTAGGGATGATATATGATGACACTTGAAGACACAAGAATGGCATATTGATTGATGAAAAAATATTGGCAGGTGGAATTCTCCCTAGTTGAGAGGGAGTGTTAATTTTTACAACTACGGTCAAATTCGACCTTGGACAACTCAGATGACCTAGATGATGATTGCATTACATTCCTCTCTTCAAGAGGACCAAAGTAGACCTAAATATCACTTTATTTGGACAAACAAAATTGGTTTTTGAATTTATTTATTCACTCATGTATATTGGGTTAGGTCGGCCCTAAGCACATGTTAAATTGGACAGGTCATCCTCAACCCCAAGTGGACCCTCATGAAATCCTATAAATAGAATAGACCTCAAGCTCATTTGGACACAATTGATCAAGTCATCTTCTCTTCTCTTATTGTCTTGGTTCACACAGGTCTGATGGAGGAAAGCTCGCGCAAAGGGTCTGAAACTACAGGATCGAAGCTCGCACTAATTTAAGGTTTTCTAAATCATGGGCCTTAAAATGTAATTGAGTACTTTCGTCCCTATATGTTGGCATAGTATGGTCTTCACAGCATCCAAGGATCCTTGGATGCTAGCTCAGAGTGTTAATGGGAGTGTCTGGGAGGCTAGGTTTTCTACTGCTGAGTTTGGTCCCCGGTGTTGGGTTGTGTTATATTCTTTCCATGACTAGCCTACGTAAATAACTGGGGGATTAGAGGGGGGGAAAGCCCCCCTTTCATTGCGTCAATTACGTAGTGGGGGGGTCACAAGGGAGCAGTAGCCCCCCCTGTCTAGGGGGTTTGAGGGGGGTGGGTAGCCCCCCTTTACGGGGTCCGGGGCAGTGCCCTGGGCAAAATTGTTTTGGACCCTATTTTAGGTTGGGTGGACCTACCTATGGTTTTTTGCATGGTTTTTCACACATGGTTTTGGACATGAAGGTTTTCGATCCATGGTTTTGGACGTGATGGTTTTCGGTCCATGGTATTGGATGCTTTGGCATGTATAAATATGTATTGTAACATTGAAAGGAACATAATGAAAAATCAAGCTGGTAGTCCCGGTTTTGGGATCTAGGGGAAAATATATGTGTATATGTGTTTTATGTGTTATGATCTCGCATTGTTTATTTTCTGTTGTTAGAATTCGTATGCAAGTAATTTCTATATGGGGTTAAAACCTACATTTGGTATTAGAGTTGTTTTGGCTTCAAGGGGATGCCTCTGTTGCTGAGCAGTTTCACTCGGGCCTTTGGTAGATCATGTTCAATGGGAGATCTACGGGCGATTCTGATGGTGAAAGAAGATGGCGAGTAGTGGAAAGATAGAGATCGACAAATTTAATGGTCAGAGGTTTGAGTTATGGAAACTCAAGATGGAGGATCTATTGGTGGATAAAGATCAGTGGATCGTGGTAGATTTGGGTACTAAACCAACGAGAGTGTCTGATGAAGAATGGAAGAAGTTGGATCAGAAGGCAAATAGCACAACACAATTATGTGTCTTAGATTTAGTATTACTAAATGTATCAGGGAAAGCTACGGCGAAGGTTTTGTGGGACAAGTTAGGGACTTTGTACCAATCTAAGTCTCTAGTGAATAAATTGTTCCTACGGAAAAAGCTATATAATCTGAGGATGAAAGATGGAGACTCGATGATAGAGCATTTGAATGCATTTAATACTGTGGTAAGTCAGTTATTGTCTGTTGATATTAAAATTTCAGATGAAGATAAGTGCATTAGTTTGTTGTGTTCTCTACCAGATTCGTGGGATAGTTTGGTTATTGCAATAAGTAGCAATGCAACTGCCTTACAGTTCGATAAAATAGTCTCATCCTTGCTCATGGAGGAGATGAGACAAAAAAATATGGAGAGCCAGAATGGTGATGCCTTTTCTGTACGAGGACAGCCCCAGAATAGAAACAAAAATAAGTCATCGAGTGGGAGATCTAAATCTCCAGGAAAATCGGTAAAGATGGTGTGCTCGAAATGCGGAAAGGAAGGGCACTACAAAAGGGACTATAAATCTAAATCTCCTAACAAAGGAAAGGGATCTAATGATGCTCCCTCTACAGAGGTGAAAACCACCTCAGATGAAGGTGGGGATGTGTACTTGGCTACTTCAAGTACACATGTAGATCATGAGGCATGGTTGATTGAATCAGGCATCCTTTCACTTCACTCCCCATAAAGAGTGGTTCTGTGAGTATGAGAAATATGATGGTGGTGATGTCTTCTTGGGGGATGACAGGAAGGCTAGAATCGTTGGTCATGGAAAAGTAAAGTTGAAATTGCAAGGTGGAAGGGTTAGAACACTTCCGGGTGTTCTGCATATTCCTACATTAGCCAGAACATTGATTTCTGTAAGAAAGCTGAATGATGCAGGTGTAGAAACAGTGTTCAAGAAGGATACCTGCAAGATGGATCGATGAGCACTGGTATTGATGAGGGGAGTGTTACACAGAAATTTGTCACCGTTTGTCACCGTCCCTTTTACCCCTCACCTGTACACTGGAGGACTCATTCCGGGACTTGTGAGAAGTGACATGACCTAAAACCACTTGCATTACATTCCTCTGAGCATGAACTTAATTTTCCCTGAAGACATCTCCTCCAAAATACTCATGAAAACAGCTCTTTTTGCATTAGCGTGGGTCCACAGTTCACTGCCCGCGCCAATGGGGGAAATCCTCTAAAAAGGGCACGCCATTGGCGCTCTGTCCCAGAGTCACACTCACACCAACCGAATTAAGTAAAGTTTTCAACCACCAAACTCCCGAAGGTTCTCTTCAACCCATTCACCAACTGAATCTATGTTGAGCTAGGATGGTTTGGCTTCGAATCTCCATAGAAGGGAAAGTGGTTTGCCACCTTTCATGGAAGTTTCCAAGTGATAAAGCCAATCCCATGAATAATGTGGTTGATCCTATCTCTTTCCCTCTCTATCTATAAAAGCTTGCCTCTATGCCTTGAGCAAGCTAGTTGGAGTGATAGTTACAGTCATAATAGTCAGTAGTTCCAGGAGTTCAAGAGTTTGAAGCTGCAAGAGCCTTCTTTGCACCCATAAGGCCAAATCTAAGTAAGGAGATTCTTGTCACCCAAAGAGAGAGAGGCTTGTTCTTCATCCCAACAAGCTTTGCAAGACTTGTGTAGCTGACTACCCAGCCAAAGGAGGATTTGATGTCAGAACAATGGTTGTATTCTTCTTTGTTATTCATTAATAATAGATGACTATCATTATGGTTCCACTCACATTGTCTCATGTTTGATGTTGAGTTATATCTTTTCTGACCGATATATAATTGCATCTACTAGATTTTACGCTTGTTTTGAGCACTCTAATTTGTATTTGTAGTTAGGAACTTGCGTGGTATCATTGTGTGATTGTTGCTAGACCCGGTCTGGGCTAGTAGGGATCGTCTCTATCTGCAGAGAGGATTTACCTCCACAACAATTTGGCGACTCCGCTGGGGAGATCTGGTTGTTTGATTTGTAAACTTTAGACGGAGCCTGAAGTACGGCCAGGTAGCCTTCGAAATGCTATTGCTTTCCATTAGCGAAGTAGATCAACGCCACTTCAGTCAATCTCCGGTTTGGTTTACAGACTAAACAACTTGGAGTTTCTCTTGTCTCTTTGGTTTTTCTTGCTTTGATTGCTTAGATAGCTTTCTGGGTTGGACTTCTTGCTATTTCTTGCTTCCTGGTTTGCCTAGATACTGTTTTCAAGCCCTGGGTTGCTTGCTTTTGTTTTTGACTTAGCAAACTCGATTAGCGCGCTTTTTAGCCTTACAGTCGCGCCATTGGCACAAGTTGCTCAAAGAAAACCCGCGCCAATCCCATAAAAGCGCGAGTTGCAGCCTGACAGTCAGGCCAGGTCTGTCAACTTTTCTAGTTTGCTTGTTTTCAAGCCCTCTGAACTTGGATTTGTATCTTGCTACACCTTTTTCAATCACTTGAGTGTGTCAGAGTCTTGTTTGACTGGTTTTGAGTTTTTTTTTGGGAAAATTATTAATTTGATTTCCTTTGATCATTATTGGAGGTTTGTCTCAGTCTTTTCACAATTTTGCATCTTTTTGCTTTTGTTTTTGCAAAAAACCAAAAGCAAAAAGATGCAAAATTGAGTGTTAATCGCCTTTGAGTGTTAATCGCCTTAAAGTGTTTTTATTTTATGATCTTTGGAACTCTCACCCATTTTTCTTGATTTGCACTTGATTGATTCTTAGATTACAATCATCTTGTGTTTGAGAATTCTCTTGCATAGATCACACTTGCACAATTAGAATTCTCATTTTCAGGATATGAATGAAAAGTGTGCATAGATTACATTTGCATACTTTGGGTGTTTGCCATCTTCTATTGATTTCACGTTTTGGTCCTAGGACATCTAGTGGCTTTGCGTGTCGAATTTTTGGTCTTCTATCATTCTAGTCGACTTTTTGGTTACTCTCTTGCACTTGTTCAGTGGTTGTTAAGTATTTTATTGCGTTATTCAAGTGATTTACTTCTTTTTCACTTGGATTCCGCTCGGCTTCGTTTTGGGCCTAGATCACATGGCTCATTGAAGTCTTTGTTGTTTTTCTTCATTTTGAAGGACTGTCTTGGTGTTTCGGGGACTTGATTGTGTTCTCATTGAGTGAAATTTGTCTTTTTACTCTTTTTTATTATCTCTCAAAATTTGTTTTGTGCATTTTGCCATCAAAAAAGAAACAAACAATCTCTTTTGCTTTGCATTAGTTAGTGGAAAATAAAGCTTTTCGTTGTCATTAGCGATTAGTAACTTTAGAGAAAAGTTTTGTTAATTGCCATTAGCTGCATTAGAGTTATTGTTGATTTTTTTATGGTCATTTTTGTTTGCGTGAAAGCTCTCAACCCTCTCGTAGTTATCATTCATCGAACGAAATGATATATTTTGGCATATAGCTTGCATTTAGGAAATTGTGAGAGATTACATATGGTAGGACCTGGAAATCGAAACCTAATCAAAGATCAACCGTAAAATGAACTGGATGAACTTAAAAACGCATTGGAACATAACGCTCACTGATTAGAGGTCTAGGCTAGAGACGTGCTCCGGCGTCGTTAAACCTAGTCACTGTTGTTTCACACTACGGTTGGGTGATTCCTCCTTTTGTAACTCGATAGTGGTCTAGCACGGGCTTGAGCTCCCACGTACCGTTGCATATATAGGGGAGACCCCACTAGGTTATCATCCTTTATCCACAGGAAGCCATGTCTGCCGCCTTACAAGCCGTAACGCACCGAACACAGCATTCGGGAAGATTGACTGCCGTACGGAAGTCCTTGGTTTTCATATGACTGCCAAGATGTATATGCAGTTTTACGGATTTGTTTGGTAAACCTTTTTGCCTAGTTCTCCAGAGTAGTCACTTTTGATCCTTTTCAGACTCCTTAAAAGAAAAGGCTCACTTGAGCAGTTTGTCACTTTGGGCTCACAAAACATTCGAAGGCGACTAGAGTCACCTTTTTGTCCTTTTCTCGACTCTTAAAACATGAAAAGGTCAAGTTCAGTTCCTTTGTCTTAAAATTTATTTGGCCGCATTCACATTTACCCGGTTAGATCTTGTTTGCCTTAGCTTGAGTAGGCTTCTTTTCGTTCTCGATGGAAACTTTTCCGGGGTTCACCAACCCAGGGATCCCCTCTGATGGGAACCCTGGTCATTTCGCTCCTTTTGGAAATGTTGGTGCTCCTTATATGGCGACGTTGTCCCTCCTAGGGTTAACTGTTGGGTTGCCGGTTTGGTTGTTCTCAACCTCTTTGGTCCCTGCTGTCTCACCATCTAGTCAATCCATCCCTCCACCTGAACAACATCATGTTGATTCTAAGGTGGATCTCTCCCCTTCTACGCCCACTTCTATGTCCTCATCTTCTACTTCACCTGGTGAAAGTCTAGATTCGAGTAACCAGGTGGCAAAGAAGAAGACGAAGAAGACGAAGAAGAAGAAGGCTCCTAAGGGAGAGGTTACAAGTGCAGCTACCCCCTCGAGTACACCTGAAGTCGGGCCACCTTCCGCTCCTCCGCGGAAGGTCAAGTTTCCTTGTCGATTATGCAAGGAGGACCATCTTCTTCGCGATTGTCCTGGCATTCCCAGGGTACTAGAAGTACGGTCTCGTGATCTGGCCCACCCCTCATCGTCCTCTGAAGCTCACAGTGATGCTACCTTATCAGTCGGGAATGGTAAGGGAAAAGGGAAGATTCGAATCCCCTGTAGACTTTGTGAAGGCAATCATCCCCTTCACCTTTGTCCACTCATGGATAAAACCTCTGTTGTCTTGGAAAGTCTTACAGCTCCTTCACCCCAACTTCCTGTTGGTTATCAATGTCTCTCTGTAGCCACAGATCGTCCCCCTGCTGACAAAGAGATTGATTCATATTCTTCTCTTGTCCAGCCTCCTCTTCCCGAACTTGGTTGTGCCCAGCCTATTCCAAACCAACCATTGGTCAGAAAGAGTGTCGACTCAAGTCCACCGCTCGCTCAGTCTGTTTCGGAAGAGAATCATGCCCATGTTCTTCTCATCTCTTCAGATTCTCCTGAGTCCCGACATGACTCTCCTAACCCAGCTGCTCCCGAAGGTTCTCCTTCGGTTCCTTTAGCACATGGGGGCAATCATACGATTCCCCCACCAAGTAGTCTGGTCGCTTCCTTTGATTGGAATTGCTTGATCACCGGTCGCCTTCCATCCCATATGCCTTTCCAGATCACAGTACATGCCTGTGCTAAGGCAGTACATGGCACTATTTTGGATGAAGGGGCGTCTTTCAGTCTTATGTCGTACACTACTTGGCAAGCTTTAGGTTCCCCGTAGCTTGGGCCAGTCACTCAGAATCTGTTGGCCTTCGACGAAGGAGCCTGTCCATCTCTAGGAGTTCTCCCGAAGTTCCCTATTACTTTGGGGGGCAAAACCGTCTATATAGACGTCTTGGTTACCCAAGGTGTTTTAGACTTTAGTCTTCTCCTTGGTCGCGACTATGTTTACTCCATGGGGGGCCTCGTTTCTTCGCTTTTCCGTGTGGTTTGCTTTCCATACGATGGAAGAATTGTGACTATCAATCAAGTGTCATTCGTTAGTCCCCCAATGCCTCCTGCGCCGTTGTCATCCCCTCCTAGTTTTCATCCACCAGTTGCATCTACCCCACCACAGATCAACTACATGGCCACCTATCCCATGCCTGGATCCAGTGATGCCGCCATCGTGCATAGTGTCCTGGGGGCATTGGGCCCCGACTTCCAAGATGTTTCCCTTCCACCGGGAGTGGCAATCTTGGAAGCCCCAACTTTCTATTCATTATGATGAAGTTCGGGTGGAGCATAGTTCCTTTCCGGTGTCAAGCTCCTTAAAAAATGAAACTAGGTTTGGCGGAGCATAGTTCCTTTCCTGTGTCAAGCTCCTTAAAAAATGAAACTGGATCTGGCCGAGGATAGTTTTGATCTTGTGACGACCTCGTTAAAAAACGAAACAAAGTGTTCGAGCATAGTTCCTAATCTTGTGTCAAGCTCGTTAAAAAATGAAACAAGGGTTACGAGGATAGTTTTGATCTTATGTCGACCTCGTTAAAAAATGAAACAAGGGTTATGAGGATAGTTCTTTTACTGTGTCAACCTCATTAAAAAATGAAACAACTCCTCCTTTTCCAAATCGAGTCTTTGATTAAGATCTCGTAAAATCCAAGTCGAGTCTTTCCAAGATCTCGAAAGTGAACCTTCATTCCATCCACTTTGTTGAATGCAATGAAGCTTGGGGGGCATGTACCTCGATTTGCGTCATTATGCTGGGGGCATGCGAACTTATAACAAGCATAGTTTTTCGTTTCAAGCTTGTGTAAACATGAAACCGAATCCAAGCAGAGTTCTCCATGGTTCAAGCTTGTGTAAAAATGAACCCATACCTGATTTACATCTCGTGATTGCCATTTTTATCCGCTAAATTCTGCTAGATGAGCCTTGGTTGTTTCATTCCATTGCCACCATCTCTTTGGCCGATCATATGCTTTCACTTGGTTGTTTTTCCTTTCCTGAGGAACCACAACGATGAGTGGTTTTCTTAGCCAGCCTCTTGACCATTACATGTTTTGAGTAGTTCCACCATTGCCGGAACCAGTTGCTACCCTTTATACCACTCGTTCCTCTAGGATGAGTCTCCTTTAAGCTCTTTTCTGACTCGTAAAAGATGAAAAGATTGCTGAGTTCCCTCTTGACTCGTTAAACGTAAATAAGAGGCGATCGTCTTTAAACTCTTTTCCGACCGTGTAAAAACAAAAATATCATCGGACCCTTGTCGTTTCTGGTTGACAAATGGTTACGAAACGACGTGATGTTGGTCACTTTTTTACTTTTTCGGATCGATGTCACTATAATTGAAAAGTACTCCTCGATCATAACAGTCGGGCGGTTCTTTCGAGCATTGTTTTATACTTTTTCGGGCTCGGGAGACACAACTTTATGAAAAAGACCCCCCTGGAGTTCACTTTTCTGCTGTCTTTTCAACAAGAAAAGACGCCGAGTTCTTCCTTTGTCAGGCTCGTTAAAACTTAATGACATTGGATTTTGTCATAATGACGCCTTTCAAGCATATGCTATCCCCGTCAAGCTTGTTAAAAATAACTGGGGTACTCGCCAGAAGTGGCGGGGAAAAAGGACCCATAATTATTGTCGTGTCGGCAGTATGTCGCTCTTGAACATGGCACTAGTCTGCATTTGTGTCGGGGTGGGGACATCTCATCTTGTTTTACACTAGCCTCCGTGGGTTTGGGTTATCCTATTTGACCTCTCATCTGCTCATTGCCTCGTCACCATGACCTCTACTCATTTGATGTCAAATACTGCCAAGTCCACTGTCGTGCCGCCGATATGTTCAAGAGAAGTTGACCTCTGCAGAAATACAACCTCCCTCTGATGCCTCACATAATTCTGATTCACCACAACATTCTTCCTCTGTCTCGTGTCAATGATGTGGGAAACACTATGGCCCACCTTTGATCAAGATCACTTCCTGTCGACTTCAGCTCATTATCCAGGAAGCTGATCTAGAGACTCCCTTTGGTGCCTTGGAGCCTGCATGCCTCAATGGCACGTTCTTCTTGTTCGATGAGAGGTTTTTATCATTGGCCTCCGATCGAATGATTCTACGGGTGTTCGACGCCAGCTCATTAATTCACATGCCGTAGATTGTACCTATAGTACCTTGAGGTCCATTGTCATTATTGGTGGTACCTCTCGCGTCTGTTAACAGTTTTCATTATTGACTGGTAATCAGACGATGTTCATGCATGTTCGACTTCAACTCATATATTCGCATGCTTGAACTTGTACTCTGTACGGGTCGAGATGGAGTGCAAGACCCTGGATTTTCTCTATTGGAATCCAGGCCGCGATTTGTGGATTATTATGATTATTCCATGACTCATTTACTGGATGGCTGCGACCATGCCTGAGTCTATTTATCGATCCTCTCCGGATGGCTGCGCCCATACCTTGGATCTAGATTATTATGTACTCTGTTATGGATGGCTGTGCCCATACCACTTATATCATGTACTTGAGATATCAGTTGTACTTCTTTACGCAGGTTCTCCGGCGGCCGTGTTTTCAGTCCTTGTAAAGCATTTCACCCCTCTCTCTCTCAGGCCTCATGCTTTAGGGGGCATCTGTTACACAACAATTTGTCACCGTTTGTCACTGTCCCTGTTACCCCTCACCTGTACACTGGAGGACTCATTCCGGGACTTGTGAGAAGTGACATGACCTGAAACCACTTGCATTACATTCCTCTAAGCATGAACTTCATTTGCCCTGAAGACATCTCCTCCAAAATACTCATGAAAACAGCTCTTTTTGCATTAGCGCGGGTCCACAGTTCACTGCCCATGCCAATGGGGGAAATCCTCTAAAAAGGGCGCGCCATTGGCGCTCTGTCCCAGAGTCGCACTCGCGCCAACCGAATTGAGTAAAGTTTTCAACCACCAAACTCCCAAAGGTTCTCTTCAACCCATTCACCAACTGAATCTATGTTGAGCTAGGATGGTTTGGCTTCGAATCTCCATAGAAGGGAAAGTGGTTTGCACCTTTCATGGAAGTTTCCAAGTGATAAAGCCAATCCCATGAATAATGTGGTTGATCCTATCTCTTTCCCTCTCTATCTATAAAAGCTTGCCTCTATGCCTTGAGCAAGCTAGTTGGAGTGATAGTTATAGTCATAATAGTCAGTAGTTCCAGGAGTTCAAGAGCTTGAAGCTGCAAGAGCCTTCTTTGCACCCATAAGGCCAAATCTAAGTAAGGAGATTCTTGTCACCCAAAGAGAGAGGCTTGTTCTTCATCCCAACAAGCTTTGCAAGACTTGTGTAGCTGACTACCCAGCCAAAGGAGGATTTGACGTCAGAACAATGGTTGTATTCTTCTTTGTTATTCATTAATAATAGATGACTATCATTATGGTTCCACTCTCATTGTCTCATGTTTGATGTTGAGTTATATCTTTTCTGACCGATATATAATTGCATCTACTAGATTTTACGCTTGTTTTCATGTTGTTCTTTGCGTGTGCAGGTATCCTATCACGGAGATCGTGCGGATCGTGACCGGCCAAAGCAAAGGAACGAAGGCGACATCTCTTCGACGAACACTAGCGTTGGAATCCAAGTAGGTTCTCACCATCTACTTTGTATTTGCAGTTAGGAACTTGCGTGGTAGCATTGTGTGATTGTTGCTAGACTCGGTCTGGGCTAGTAGGGATCGTCTCTGTCCGCAGAGAGGATTTACCTCCACAACTGGGAGTTTGAATTGGAACTCTGTATAAGCTACAAGGTAGCAGTGTTGCTGATGGGTGCAACAATTCTGTGGTTCCTAAAAGTGGAGCAGAAAATCTAGTGGTCTCTGGAGAGAAGACCATGTTGTGGCATTGAAGGCTTGGACATATTGGAGAGAAGGGCCTTCGAATACTTCATGGTAAAGGTATGGTAGAAGGTATGAGTAATAACTCTCTGGATTTTGATTTTTGTGAAAATTTTCTATATGGGAAGAAAAATCGGGTGATTTTCCCCTCTGGTGGTAAGAGGGTGAAATAGATATTAGAACTTATGCATAGTGATGTGTTTAGACCTATGAAGGTTCCATCACTAGGTAAGTCTATGTACTATGTATCATTTATAGATGACTTCTCAAGGAATACATGGATATATTTCCTTAAGAAGAAATATGAAGCCTTTGACACGTTTAAAGAATTTATGGATCTGGTGGAAAACTAGACAGAAAATAAGATAAAGGTGTTGAGGACAGATAACGGTGGAGAGTTTTGCAATAAGGAATTTGAAGAATTCTGTAAGAAGTGTGGTATAGCATGGTAGAAGACTACTCCATACACACCTTAGAAAAGTGGAGTTTCAGAAAGAATGAACAAGACATTGATGGAAAGGGCAAGAAGCATACTCAGTGGTGTCGTGTTAGGACAGGAATTCTTGGCAGAGGCAGTGGAGACAGTATGTTGCCTGGTCAACAGATCACCTTCATCAGCGTTGGAGGATAAGACTCCACAAGAGGTATGGACTGGTAAGAAACCCTCTCTTTCACATCTGAGAGTATTTGGATGTGATGCATATGTACATGTTCCAAAGGAGAAAAGAACCAAGTTGGATAGTAAATTTGAAAAGTGCATCTTTATTGGGTATAAGGATGGTTTAAAGGGTTATAAGCTTTGGAACATAGTAACAAGGAAGCTTGTGTACTGTTGAGATGTGGTGTTCATAGAGGTTAAAGATGTTATTAAACATGAATTCCAACAAAAGGAATCTAAGAAGATAGAGTTTGAGCTTAAGGAGGAAGAATCGGAATCTACAGCAAAAGAGGAATCAAAAGATGAAGAGCCACAAACTCCAGGTGTGAGAAGATCAGTTCGAGAAAGAAGGCAACTAGAAAGGTATAGTCCATCTACTTTCTGTTCAAATTTTTCTTTATCTATTACTGATGATGATCCTAGAACTGTGAAGGAAGCAATATATTCAGAGGATGGAAAACTTTGGAGAGAGGCCATGGTTGATGAAATGTCATCTTTGCACAAAAAAGAGGCTTAGGATCTGGTGGAGTTGTCGGCTGGAAGGAAACCCATTGGCGGCAAATGGGTGTTCAAGAAGAAGACAAATGCAGAAGGAAAGGTGGAGAAATACAAATCTCGGTTGGTAGCAAAAGGTTATTCCCAGGTGTCGAGAATTGATTTTGGTGATATTTTTCTCCTGTTGCCAAGGTAGCTTCTATTAGATTACTTTTATTCATTGCTGCTGCTTTTGATTTTGAGGTAGAATAGATGGATGTGAAGACAACATTTCTTCATGGGGATCTGGAAGAGGAGATCTACATGAAGTAACCTAAAGGCTTTGCGGTTAAGGGTAAGAAAGAACTGGTATGCAAGTTAAAGAAGTCTCTGTATGGGTTAACAAAGTCACCAAGGATGTGGTATCAGAAATTTGATGCATTTATACGGGGACTTGGCTTCACTAGAAGCAAAGCAGATCACTGTGTGTATTTTAAATTAATTGGTGGTTGTGTTATTTATCTGGTCTTGTATGTGGATGATATGTTTCTGGTAGGAAATAACAAAGAAATTATCCAGGATTTGAATACCCAATTGTCCTCCAAATTCGACATGAAAGATCTTGGTGCTGCAAACTATATTTTTGGCATGGAAATTAAAAGAGATCAGGCAAAGAGGAAGCTTTGGTTAAACCAGAGGAAGTATGTCAAGACTATATTGCAGAGGTTTAATATGCAGGATAGTAAACCAGTGAAGGTTCCTATTCCTGTAGGTGTAAAGTTATCTACTGAACAGTGTCCTAAGATATAAGAAGAGGAAGACGACATGTCTCGTGTTCCATATGCAAGTGTCGTCGGTAGTATGATGTATGCGATGGTCTATACTAGACCATACATTGCACATGCAGTGGGAGTATTGAACAGGTTCATGTCAAAACCATGGAAGGAGCACTGGACAGTAGTGAAGCGGGTTTTCATGTATTTGTGTGGCACTAGTGATTATGGTTTGTGCTACCAAGGAAGACTAGGATTGGATAGAGTTTTGGATATCCATGGCTTTGTTGATGCAGACAGGGTTGGAGATCTAGATCAGAGAAGATCTACAAGTGGGTATGTGTTTAAGCTATTTGGAGATACAGTCAGTTGGATGAGTAAGAAACAATATGTAGTGGCACTATCAACTACAGAGGCAGAATACATGGCAGTCACTCATGTAAGCAAGGAAGCAGTTTGGTTGTAGAGATTGTGTTCAAGTATGGGGTTAGTACAGGGAGCTATAAGGATAGACTGTGACAACCAAAGTGCAATTTTATTGGTAAATAACCCTGCTTACCATTCAAAGACAAAGCACATTGAGGTTTAGTATCACTTTGTGAGGGATATGATAGAAGACAAAAAGGTGTTGCTGGTAAAGGTCGACACTTTGAAGAATGTTGCAGATGCATTGACAAAATTTGTGAGCTCTGAGAAGTTCTCTTGGTGTAGAGAAACAATGGGCATTTTAGGGCTGGATAAATGACTAAGCTCTCCTGTGGCCCCCTGTGGAAAGAAAATAACAAGTGGGAGAATGTTGGGTTGTGTTATATTCTTCCCACGACTAGCCTACGTAGATAACTGAGGGGTCAGAGGGGGGGCGGAGACCCCCCTTCATTGTGGCGATTGCGAAGTGGGGGGGTCACAGGGGGGCTGGCAGCCCCCCCTGTCTAGGGGGTTTGAGGGGGATGGGTAGCCCCCCTCTACGAGATCCGGGGCAACGCCCCAGGAAAAAAAAAATTGGACCCTATATTAGGTTGGGCGAACCTACCTATGGTTTTGTGCATGATTTTTGCACATGGTTTTCGATCCATGGTATTGGATGATTCGGGTATATGTGTTTGAATAATGTGTTAGTGCGATTTCTTTCGCATTGTTTATTTTCTGTTGTTAGAATTCGTATGTAGGTAATTTATGTATGGGGTTAAAACCTACATTTTGATGCACGCACAGTGTGGTCGTGAGAGCATACGAGTTACAATAGACACTCACATAAAATACTTATGAGAGCACCCAGGGTTTGAGGTAGATCTGAGTATGTTTGACCCCGGACACCCTCATCAAGTTCACCTAGGAGTGTCTAGATCTGTTCCAGACGCAGTATTCCAGTTCTGCAGAGAGCGTCCAGAACTGCTATAGATGCTCACACGGCTCCTCCTCACTACATCGGGACTCAAAGATGAGATTTCAGTATTCCAAAGACTTTTCTCAGTGACGAAAGTGTTTAGTAGTATCCAGTAGTTGACTACAGTCAGTGACAACACATTACAACCATTAGAATGAGGATTTTGATTATAAGCATGATTAGATCTGTTTCATCGATATCATAGTTGTTTTGTTGCATATATAAACGAATGGATCATTTTACTCTCTTTTGTTGAATCATTTGATAATGATCTAAGAAGAATAATATTTGCAAGGGTTTTCCCCATAGTGGGTTTTTCCCTGGTCTAAGACCAATCTTGGTGTTTCTATGTTTGTGTATGCTTTTCTTCTATTGTTCCCTTATGTTTCACTGTATTGATAATGACGATATTGTTCTTTCTATATAATTGCATATGCTAATGAATAATGGTCTAGATCTGAATAATATAATGATGATATGGGGTGAACTTAATGTATTAATGAAGAAATGCAATTATCAAAGAAAAGAACAATGTAACACTATGAAAAATTAACAATAATAGTATATTAATGATCAACAACATAAAATTGCATTATATTATGAAAGAATGATTATAGCTATTGAGATTGAAAAAAGGCCGAACAATCTCAATAGAGATGATGGCTGGAAGATAAGTAGCTGTTGGATCTCTGCCCTTTCGTCCTAGTCTTTCTTTTATCCTTTCCAGCTTTCTTTATTCCCCCTGGAGCCCTCCTTCCTCCTTGGGTTTATCCTTCTTGCTCAGGGTTTTTTAATGGTCTTTATTTTGGTCTTTTTTTTTTCTTTTTTCTTTTTTATTTATTTATTTATTTATTTTATTTTATTTAATTTATTATTTTTTAACTTAATTTAATTTTTATTATTTTAATTTAATTTATTATTATTAGTATTTAAAAAAAATAAAAAATTATTGTTTATTTTATTTAATTTAATTTATTATTTAAATAAAAAAATAAATAAATAAATAAATAATAATAATAATAATTATAATAAATAAATAAATTTAATTTATTTATTTATTTTTATTTTATTTTATATTTTTAAAAATTGTATTTATTTATTTATTTGTATTTTTATTTATTTTATTTTTATTTCATTTAATTGTTTTTATTTTTATTTTATTTATTTATTTTTTATTTATTTTTTTATTTATTGATTTTTATTTTTATTTTTTGTAACTAACTTTAACCTTCTTCAGCTACGTTCTTCATTAAATTTATTTATTTTATTAATTAATTATTTTTTATTTAACTTATTACTAATCTCTTGTTTTAATATTTACCGTATATTTATTAGAAATAAGGTCTTCCTTATAACTAAATCCCATTTAAAATTAAAATAACTTTTAATTTTTAATTATCAAAAGATTCTTTTTCAATTATTAATACCATTAAATTTAATTTATATATATATATATATATATATATATATATAAGATATGGTTACCTAATATAACTAATTTCCTTAGATTATCAAATTGACTTTTTGACCCTGGTCCTTAAGTCAAACATTAGCCGTTTGTCTAGGATAGCCGTTGGAGGCTCTGCTCAGACTATATAACATGCAATTGTTGGATCTGTTTCTTCAACTTGTCCTGACGATGAGCCACACTGGTTGGTTCGAAACGTGTCGACAAAAGTCTTTCTTTATGTGATTTACGCCGAAGCTCTTCTTATAACAATGATTATAGCTCTTCAGTGATTTTATCAAATGTATACAAAAAGATATTACATCCAAAAAAAACTTTATTTCAGGACATAAGGCCCCATCTTTATACCATAGTCACAAAAGATAAAATCAATAAATATTTTAACAAAGAGAAATAACTCATTTTCAGTTACAACAGAGTGTTAATATTGCCCAGGTGAGAGAATCAAGGGCTTTGTCCCAAACAGTTTTGATCAGATAAGAATCAGGTTTGTTTTTTGCTATACTAGGCTGAGACAGTGTCACGTTATCCGATTTTACCATGAACAAATATGGTAACAACATCGAGTTCCAGCTTTCACAAAACCTTTATTCATAGGTAATGATTCAATCATAAGAAAGTAGCTCTTTTGCAATTGAAATAGTTCATCATAAAGGCAAAAGGGTAAAATTAAATCAATTCCTTCTAAAATCTATGTTATACAGATTAATATATCATAAATATTAGAAAAAGACAAGAAAATAAAATTAAAACTATGAAATAGGATAAGGGAATCATGACAATTATGAGACACAACAACCACTTAAATCAAATTGTGTTCAACATAAGTTACAAGTAATTTATTTATTATGATATAATTTGAGCTAAAGCATAAAAGCCACCTTATTACCTAACTTAGCTCATCCTCGAACTATATAATTCCATGTAAATTTTAAACTCGAATGGTTTATGTTCAGTATGTTGTAAAAATAGAAGTTCTTAAGTCATATAAAGGAATAGGAAAATTCTACACCTCTCAAATTTCTACATGTATGATATTTAGTAAGTCTACTTCTACCCATATGGGAATTGAAATACCATGTTTGAGCACCCAACCTAAAGGATGAAGCCACCCAAGACAATGGGAGCTAAAATTTCATTTATGTAATATATCAGTCTTTACCGTCCAGGAGTCCCCTAGGGATGAAAATTTATTTGAAACAATTACACTAGATAATTAAAAGAAATAGAGTGCAAGAAATATGAAAAGGTGGCCTATACAAGAATTATAGGAGAAGAAGAAAATCAAAGGGAAGAAGCATTGGCCCACTCTAAGACAGCTATGAAATAAAAATAGAGGCACAAATAAGCAAAAAAGAAACAAGAGAAGATGGAGAAGGCCATAAAAGAATGGAGAGACAAAAAGGAACCCCAAAAGTAGATAACAAAGTAGGTTACCTAACACAATTTCTTCGAAAAGGCATCCAAGTAGGAACTAGAACTTATTTGTAACGGCCCTGGTCAAAAATCCATGTAAAAGTTAATAAAGGCAACATATTAACCAAGGTCATGGGACATGTATTCCAAGTTGAATGTTGGGAAAAATCATAGTGATGGGGATCACTAGTGACTCGATTAATGGTTAAGGAAATTGGCAAAGGAAATGACTAAGGCTTTAGAAAGGCGAAGTGGCATTTTGGCACATTTATTTATGAAAGTAATGGAAATTAGGAAAAAACGGAGGTGAAAGGTCACAGGTTTCATTTGAGGAGGAAAATGAATGAAAATAATGGAAAATGAAGAAAATAGAGACCTCATTAATAAAAAGGCTTTTGAGGATTAGTTCACAGACTTTCATTAGTTCAGTTTTAGAGCTCTCTCTTTATTCTGTCTCTCATACTATTGGACACTTAGAGTTTTCTTGGAGCACTCTTAGAGGAGTGTGTCATACTTGTAGTTTTGGATCAAGAAGGCAACGGAAGAGCAAGAAAGCACAAGAGGACACCAGGATCAGCAGCTACAATGAGTTTTTCTTGCAAGTACCAAGTTGCATGTATGTTTCCTCACTAGTTTTGGCATGCATGGCATATGCGTGTGGTTTATTGGCCATGATCTTTCATTTGCATGGAGTATGGCCTGGATTGACAGTGGATTTTCCTAGCCTTTCCATTTCTAGGATAGCCATGGTGTTGTGGGTTCATTTCTTTGTTTTTCTGGTTGGTTCTCATGTTTCCTTTAGCTTGGGTTGAGTTACTAGTTCCTGGAAGCCCAGTTTAGACAAACACTCTGCAATCCCTGTAACAGCTTAGATTGAGTTACTAGTATTAGAAGCCATGGTTGGAAAAATACTCTAGAATCCCTTGGTGGGTTGAGTTACTAGTCTTGGAAGCCCTGGTTGGACAAACGCTCTAGAAGCCCAGTGATAACTGTGGGTTGAGTTACTAATCTTGGAAGCCTTGGTTGGAACAAACTCTCTAGAGCCCTGTTACACAATAATTTGTCATTGTCCTCATCTCAGTCCCTCTGTTGTGTCATGTATCAAATACACATGTCCATATCTTCCCACTTATGCAAAAAGATTAAATAGTGCTCTCTGGTGCTGAAGAACTAACCCTTTTTCCTAAGTTTCTGCATCGTCGCTAATAAGACATTAAAAGGTGCGATGATCCCTTGTCATGAACAGTCTCATCGCGACACAATCGCAGGTGTACATGTGTTTCCCAGGACAATTCCATTTTAGGGCTCGGTGTGAAGCTCCCAGCTATTTATAGTGACGATTAATCTGAATGCATTGCCTCCTTGTGATGTCGTCGCTGATCCTTAGTTCATGACTTGTGACGGCCCAAATTTGGCAAATTTGTTCAAACAGTCAGCCTTCTGGGTGTTTCTAGAGCTGGTTGTTGGGTCAGTTTGGGTCACTTTTCCTCCTCTAGGATGGTGGTTCCACCTCTTATGCAACCTCCCTTGAGGATAAGCTCCCTCTCCCTCACTTCATGGAGACTCCTTCTCCTATAAAATCACTCACCATTGCTATGATCTGCTAGTTCTTTTGAGTTTGGTTTGAAACTAAGTAGATAGCTTGGTGTGAGTGTGGCAAGTGTGGGATCGCTAATAGTTTGATAAGAGGTTGTGGAGTACCTTAGCTTTGCATGAGGGCTTGATAGAGAGAGAGAGAGCTATTGTCCTATTGGGAGACCCATTCTTAAGAGTAAATGCTTGAAGGAACATACTAACTGGACCCTCAGAGAAGACTTGCAATGTCAAGGCATGGTTGTAAGTTTGCTCTTGTTTTGTTTTTAATACAACCAGTGATGATTTCCTATATCTTGTGTATAATCTACTTGATATCTTGTGACTCCTTGACTTTACAAGTAAATAGATCATTATTGTTCTCGGTTATGTGCTCTGTTGTTTTTTTGTGGTGTTTCAGGTTGATTTCTCATTGAGAAGAAAGAAATGGAAACTAGAGCAGAGCAACAGTAACATCATCAACCACCCGTTTGAGGTAGGCCTCCAACAATGACTATTTAAGGGAGTCAATTGTTATTTTGTCTTTGTTGTGACTAGACCCACTCTAGGGCTAGAGGGGTTTCCTCTGTCCGCAGAGGGAACACTTTCCTTAATCACAAGTCCGCTGGGGAGTCCTTTGTATGTTTTCTTCTTGTTTACCCTTGATTTGTTTTTTGTTTTAGTGTCTCTTGGATTTTTGGGGTTTGCACCTTCAGTTTTTGGATTGCCTGGGTCTATCTGGGAATTCCTCTTACTATCTAGAAGAGTAGCCTAGTGTTTGTTTGGGAGTTTTCACTTGTTTTTCCTTGTTTTTAAACTCATCGCTAGAAAAATTTTGACAGCTATGACGACGTCGCCCTATCCTCATTTTGTAAACCTGTGCGTCGTTGATCCCCTGTCGTACAGTCGCGACTATTCCTGAAATCGGCCCATCGTGGAAGATAGGTGTACTCCTGCAATGACGTCGCTCTGTTGCTGTCGTTACCCTTGTGACGATTGGCTTATTGTCACAAGTTGCTGGTTATATACCCGCGACGATTCCTGTGCAAGTTGTTTTTGCAATTTTGCCTCCTCGAACCATCAGTCTTGCTTATCCCCTGTTGTTTTCTCTCTCCCATCAGCTTGTCTTAGTTTCTTTGGTTGAGGCTTATTGCTTGTTGGCTTCAGTTGAGTGAATCTTGCCTCCTTAGCCCTATGACCTAGCTCTTTCAAGTTTTTGAACCATTTGTCTGGGTTGCTTGTCTATCCAAGGTTCATCCACAACCGTCTTATTGGTTTGCTTGAAGTTTTTGCCACTTGTTTTGCTGGTCGATTTTTGGTGTTGATTATTGAAACAATTTCTTATGATTGATTCGGTGTCTTCACTACCAAGCATAGATTATAATTGTTTGGATTGATCAGTTTACACTCGCTTGTTTGTCTCTTTAAATTCAAAAAAAAAAAATCAAAAGATTGCATTCATTTAGTATATGAAAGTGAAAGTACATTTGCATTTCAAATTTTCATGCTTGAGAAATTGGAAAGCAAACTTTAAATCTATCATTAGTAGTATTGATGCACTGTAGGATTGGTGTGTTAATGCATTGTGTTTCTTGGCACTTGCATTTGCTTGTCTTTATTTTGTCTTGGTTTGGGAATGAACTTTCCATCTTTCTTAAATTAGGTGTTCATCGAAATGAAAGATGCTTTACTCATTCTAGTTGCATCCTAGGGTTTTTGATATACATATGGTAGGGCTTGAAATCTGAAACCTAATTCAAGATCAACTCTAAAATTAACTGAATGAAATTAACAACGCATTGGAACTTAACACACATTATTTAAAGGTCTAGGCTAGAGACGTGCTCCAACGTCATTAAACCTAGTCACTATTGCTTTCGCTTAAGGTTGGGTGATTCCTCCTTCTGTGACTCAATAGCTGCCTAGTACAGACTTGTGCTCCTAGTACCGTCGAGTATATATCGAGAGACCCCACTAGGTTATCATCCTACATCCATAGGAAGTCGTGTCTGCCACCTTGCGAACCGTAACGCACCGAACACAGCATTCGGGAAGATTGACTGCCATACGGAAAGTCCTTGGTCATTTCTCTTTCATTTGATCACCAAGGTGTATATGCAGTTTTATGGTTTGTCTAGTAAACCTTTTTCCTAGTTCTCCAAAGTAGTCACTTTCGTTCCTTTTCAACTCCCTAAAAGAAAAGGATCATCTGAGCACTTGTCCTTTCAGGCTCATTACACAGTAATTTGTCACTGTCCTCATCTCAGTCCCTCTACTGTGTCATGTATCAAATACACATGTCCATATCTTCCCACTTATGCAAAATTATTAAACAGTGCTTTCTGATGCTGAATAACTTACCCTTTTTCCTAAGTTTTTGCATCGTCGCTAATAAGACATTAAAAGGTGTGACGATCCCTTGTCATGAACAGTCTCGTCGCGACACCGTCACAGGTGTACACATGTTTCCCGTGACAGTGCCATTTTAGGGCTCGGTGTGAAGCTCCCAGTTATTTACAGTGACGATTCATCTGAACACATTGCCTCCTTGTGATGTCATCGCTGATCCTTAGTTCATGACTTGCGACAACCCAGATTTGGCGAATTTGTTCAAACAGTCAACCTTCTGGGTGTTTCTAGAGCTGGTTGTTGGGTAAGTTTGGGTCACTTTTCTTCCTCTGGGATGGTGGTTCCACTTCTTATGCAACCTCCCTTGAGGATAAGCTCCCTCTCCCTCATTTCATGGAGACTCCTCCTATAAAATCACTCACTATTGCTATGATCTACTAGTTCTTTAGAGCTGGACTTAGTGCTTCCTAGTTCTTTTGAGTTTGGTTTGAAACTAAGTAGATAGCCTTGGTGTGAGTGTGGCAAGTGTGGGATTGTTAATAGTTTGATAAGAGGTTGTGGAGTATCTTAGCTTTGCATGAGGGCTTGATAGAGAGAGAGAGAGCTATTTTCCTATTGGAAGACCCATTCTTAAGAGTACATGATTGAAGAAACATACTGACTGGACCCTCCGAGAAGACTTGTGATGTAAAGGCATGATTTGTTTGCTCTTGTTTCATTTTTAATACAAGCAGTGACGATTTCCTATATCTTGTGTATAATCTACTTGATAGCTTGTGACTCCTTGACTTTACAAGTAAATAGATCATTATTGTTCTCGATTATGTGCTTTGTTGTTTTCTTGTGATGTTTTAGGTTGATTGCTCATTGAGAAGAAAGAAACGAAAACTGGAGCAGCACAACAAAAACATCATCAACCACCCGTTTGAGGTAGGCCTCCAATGATGACTATTTAAGGGAATCGATTGTTGTTTTGTCTTTGCTATGACTAGACCCACTCTAGGGCTATAGGGGTTGCCTCTGTCCGCAGAGGGAACATTTTTCTTCATCACAAGTTGGTGACTCCATTGGGGATTGAACCCAGAATCTTTGGTTTCACAGACTAGAACTTTGTCATTGTCCTCATCTCAGTCCCTCTGCTGTGTCATGTATCAAATACACATGTCTATATCTTCCCACTTATCCAAAAAGATTAAACAGTGCTCTTTGATGCAGCTGACAAATGATCCCATTCTTCATAATCCGTATTGGCCACCTGTTCCAACCAAGATTCCCGGTGATTGTCCAAATTCGATGGTAAATCTAGAGAAGATCCTCAACCTCATGTCATGACCTATCACCTATGGTGTTCATCTAATTCATGGCTTAATGATTCCATCCAACTCCGTCTGTTCCAACGGACTCTCACTGGCTTTGCCAAAAAATGGTATATTGAGCTATCTTGTGGAACCTTTCAGGACTTTAACTTGCTTGCTATGGCATTTTTAACTCATTTTTAGTTTCTGATTTGATATGAAATGGACACGCACCTCCTGACATCTTTGAAATAGGACATGGCCACGCATATCTCTGATCATATCCATGAATGGAGGAGGCGTCGTCATCTAATTAAGTTCTAGATCCCTGATCAACTTCTAACTGACTGGTTTACAACCTCGTTCGTCGGTCCAATAGCCCGGGACATTGCTATGGGGGCATGTGTTACTGAAGAGCAAGCTATTGCACGTGCTCAGTATCTTGACTTGGTTTACTCCTAGTCTAGTATGCTATATGATTATTTGCCTAATGCTCTGCAGCCGAGAACTTCCAAAGCTCCGTCAATGCCATCTGTTGATGGTGTCATTGGTTCTATTAATGCATCCTCCAGAAAATCTTCCGCGAACCCTGTGAAGAAAAATTTTGTTGCTCCAACCTAAAATGCTTCTCAGGCCCCACCCAATCCTGGTAAAACTTTCGAAGTTAATGCCGTCCAATCCACCATGGTAGATAAAACTTTGAAAGGTAAGAAAAAGGGTAAAGGGAAGAATAAATCCGATCAACCAAAGCAGGATCCTCCTAAGCCTCCGGCCGAAGAAGGTGCCAAGCACAAACCTAAGTACCCTTGTCTCATTTGCAACGAGGATCACTATACTAAAGACTGCCCTAGACGGTTTGAGGTTAGTCATTTGCTAAAAGGTGCCCCTGGGACTCCTGCTGTGCTCAAAGAGCCTTTTCCCTCACAACAGACTCAAATGGTGGCTGATCAACCTCAATCTTCTTCCACTTTTGGCTCTCAAGTCTTCATGGCTGGGATGATTCCCATCCATATTAGTATGCGGTCAAAAGAATATCCTCCACCCATCAGGAAGGAAACTGAAGTCCCCTCCAGTGTTCCTTCATCCAGTACTGGTCCACTCCATATCGAGCAGCCTGGTACCGAGTTAGTCATTCAACCTCCTCCCAAAGGAGTGCTCCGGAAGTCTTCCTACAACCCTAATGCTCATGTTGTACAACACTATAGCATTGTTGAGAACTTAGCCAAGCTCCCTCGGCTATGTCCACATTGGAAGTCCTCCAGAGCTGTCCCTCCCAGAGGAAGTCTCCACTATCCGCCATTGGTGTCATTGACCTGGCTGACTTGGATTTGATCACTTTTTATCTGGATAATCATGTACCAAGACTGCCTCACTAGATCGCCTTCCTCATTCAAGTCATCATTAACTCTAAAAATATTCACCGCACTATTATTGATGAGGGCGCTTCCACTTGCATCATGTATGTTGCTTGTTGGAAGGCTATTGGTTCCCCAACCCTGAGTCAGTCTCCCAATACCTTGGAATCCTTCGATGGAAGAGATTCCCATCCTTATGGTATCCTCCCACATTTTCCTATTACCCTAGAAGGGAAGACAGTTGAAGTTGAGGTCGAAGTTGTCAATGCAAATTTAACTTACAACCTCCTCTTAGGACGAAGCTGGACATATGCCATGCGAGCCATGGCTTCATCTCTATTTCGTGTCCTTCGTTTTCCCCATCAAGGGAAAATTTTCACGGTAGACCAATTGTCCTTCTTCGCTTCTTCTTCTTCCAATGGCAACGTGCCTTTTGTGGAGCATACCTCTGTTCCATATGAGAGTGTGGGTGCTGGACTTTTTAAAGATCCTGCCCTCATGGGTGTTTTTTCACTCCCACCTCCCAACATCGCTCCCATCAATATGATTTTTGTCTGTTCTAATCCTTGGGTCCCTCCTCCCATTAATTAGGTAGAATCTTGGAGCGATGTCATGCTGTTGAGTCCTGTCGAGCTCAACCATGTCGAAATTGTTTGTGCCTCGGCTTCATCTTCTAAACCTACCCCTTCAAGCAGGGCTCTCAACACATATATACAATCCCCTTGGCTCAGAGATAGTGCTTCTTCAGATCCCTTACAGGAAATCTTTCCTTCTGATGAAGCGATTATCAAGACTATGTCTTTCGAGGAACCTCCTTGGTTTGATCATCACCATCGGTCCTCGTTTCTTCCTAGCCACAGGGTTATGACTACTTGTCTTGAGAAGTTTGCTTCCTGTGTCCCCTCCCAACCCCTTCAAACACCTATTCAAATCCATGAAGTTTTCTTTGAAGGCAATATGGGGAACATTATGCAAACCATGCCTATTGACATCTCTGTTAAACCGAGGATTGTCGAGAATATTCACATCGTAGTAACCTGTACTCCAAAGGAGATTCAACTTTATACCAATCTTTTTAGAGAATTTTGTGACATTTTTGCTTAGTCATATGAAGAGATGCCGATGATTGATCCTAGTATCGTGGTGCATGAAATACCTATGTATCTGGGTGCCAAATTTGTTCGACAGCGTTTACGCCCCGTGCACCCCCGAAAGGCTAAAGGAGAAGTTGAAAAACTTCTTAAAGCTGGGTTTATTTACCCTATCCCGCTCACTAATTGGGTTTCTAATATTGTCCCTGTGACCAAGAAGCAGGTCACTATTAGGGTTTGTGTTGACTACCGCGACATTAATTGTGCCTGTCCCAAAGATAATTATCCTACACCTTTCATTAACCAGCTCATTGACAATTGTGCTTTAAGTGATATTTATTCATTTATGGATAGCTTTTTTGGTTACAACCAGATCAATATATCACCTGGGAATCAACACAAAACCGCCTTCATTTGCCCTTGGGGTACCTTTTCCTATAAGAAACTCCCTTTCGGTCTTAAAAATGTCAGTGCTACCTTCCAACGTGCAATGTCTTATGCGTTTCATGATATTCATTACATTGTGTAGCCTTACCTGGATGACCTTCCGGCCCATTCAACAAAGTGCCATGACCATCCAAATCACCTCCGTGAAATTGTTCTTTGCTGTCAACACTAACGTATCCATCTTAATATGCATAAATGTTTGTTCTGCATCGAATCCGACAGACTTCTTGGGTTTGTCGTCTCCAAGGAGGGCATCCAGTTGGATCCCCACAAGGTTGAAGCCATTTTGAATCTTCCTCCTCCTGCTTCTTTGCAACAGTTCAAGAGTTTGCAGGGTAAAGCAAATTTTTTACGTCATTTTATTTTGAACTATGCCGAAGTTGCTAAAGGCTATACGCGGTTATTAAAGTTGGATACCTCCTTTGTTTGGGATGCTGCTGCACAAGAGTCATTTGAGCAACTCAAGGCACTCCTTATTTCTACTCCGTTGTTACGTCCGCCTGATTATCACCACAACTATACTCTTTATCTGGCTGCCATCGATACCACCATCAGCATGGTTTTGGTTCAAGATGATGATTATGGTGCCAAGCATGTTGTCTATTATCTCAGTCGCAATTTACTTGACACAAAATCTCAATATGCTTATGTTGAGAAGCTTGCATTGGCAGCCATTCATGCCATCCAACATTTCTGTCATTATATCCTATTGCGTACAACAACAATTATTTCTTATTGCAAACCGATGACATACATATTGTCACATCAATTGCTGGGGGAAAATACTCGAAATTGATTGTCATCCTTCAAGAGTTTGATTTGGAGTTTACCATGGCCAAGTCTAATAAATCCCTCATTTTCTCTGAATTTCTCTGCTCGCTACCATCCGCTACTGCACCCTCTGGGTTAGAGGACCATATTTCAAATGAGTCTCTGTTCTTGATTAGCACCCTTGATCCCTGGTACGGGGATATTATTGTCTACCTTCAGACATCCTCCTTTCGTCCTGATTTGTCCAAGGATGCTCAGTGACATATTCGCCATCATTCTCAGCCTTATCACATTATTGGGGACACCCTATACAATCTCGGCATTGACTATGTTCTTCATCGTTGTCTGATGTTCGGGGAAGCCGAACGAGTCTTGAATGACTGCCACTCTGGCACCTGTGGTGGTCATATGTCTGGTTATGCTACTGCCCAAAAGATCCTCTGTGCTGGTTATTTTTGGCCATCTATTTTTAAGGATTGCATTCTTGCCATCCATTCTTGTCATGCATGCCAAATCTACCAACAGAAGATGCGCGCACCTCCCTCTCCTCTACACCCTGTCATTACCGTTGGCCCTTTTGCCAAATGGGGCATTGATTATATGACCTATAACCTTCACTCAGCCGGGGGGCATGGGTATATCATCGTTGTCGTTGATTATTTTACGAAATGGGCCGAGGCGATGCCTACATTATCTAATGACGGTAAGACAGCGGCTCAATTTTTATTCAATCATGTAATTTCTTGATTCGGAGTCCCTCAGGCTATTGTCACTGATCATGGTTCTCATTTCCATGGTCATATGATGACTGAGTTAACAACCCAGCTAGGCTTGCATCATGATAGTTCGACGCCATATTATCCTCAGGCCAATGGCCAAGTAGAAGTCGTCAACAAGGTTTTGGTCACGATGCTTCAGCGTACCATTGGTATGCACAAGTCTAACTGGCATTTGATGTTGTTTTCCACCTTATGGGCCTATCGTACTTCAGTGAAGGATGCCACCAGATTCACCCTGTTTCAACTTGTTTACGGTCTGGAGGCTACCCTCCTGATTGAATGTGAGATCCCTTCTCTTAAACTAGCTATCGAGTTGCTCCCAAACACTACTCTGGTAGAAGAATGCCTTCTTTACCTAGAGCGGTTAGACTAGAGCCGTTGACTAGCCTCTTTAGTCATTCAAGCACAGAAGAAGAGAGTGAAAACTCACTTCGACTAAACTGTTACCCCTCATTATTTCATTGAAGGAGACCTAGTCCTGCTCTACGATCAAGCAAATGATAAGCTAGGGGCAGGGAAATTCGAGCCTATGTGGCATGGGCCTTACATTGTGAAATGTGTTTTGCAAAAGGGGGCCTATGAGCTGATCAATTATGAAGGGAATCCTCTAGATAAGCCCTAGAATTGGCTTTACCTTAAGAAATATTATGCATGAACTTTGTGCATCTGTTGTGTACATACGTGTGTTTTTAGTGTGTGTGTGCATGTGTGGCTTGGTGTGTAGGCATAATTACCACTTATTGTGTCTTTTTATTTCTTGTGCAGATGTTTGGTACACATTACATTGTTTTCACTGACGGTGCATTCCATAGTACCCGGAATCTTTCCTCCATGGCATGGGTGATCTACGATCCCCACGGTGAGTTAGTAGACCTTCAAGGTGTTTGTCTAGGTTGTACCACAAACAATGTCGCTGAATATAGTGCTGTCATTGAATTATTGACTGAGACTGTTAACCTTGATATTCGTGCATTGGTTGTGAATCTAGATTCTCAACTTGTTGTCCTCCAACTTAACAGGCGTTATTCTGTCAGAAACCCTCAGATTTTAATGTTGTATTTACATGTCAGATTATTGGAGAGAAATTTTGATTTTATCACATATCAACACATTCCAAGACGATTAAACACATTAACTGATGCATTGGAAAATCATGTATTAGACAGACATTTACGCAATATATACTCAAACATTGTATGCAAAAATTTAGACATAATAATAAACCATAGATAGCATATATAAATATCGTGTGGCGCACCGACGTGCTCAAAAATAAGTGTGTATGTCAAAAAATAGAGTCTGTGTTCACAATACATCTGAGACACATGTCTCTCAAAAATAGCAGAAAAAGTAAGCCTAGGTGTCTACTGTGGTGGGTTCTACTCCCTATAGCAGACCACCACCCGCACTACTCATCTCAGGAGTCTGTGCATCCTAGGTGTCACGCCAACGGTATGTCTCTGGTACTACCGCGGGACCTCCTCGACCCCCCTGTAATCCGGGATCCCATCAGTCAAGCCCTCGAGGTTCTGGGTGATCTCCTCCTCCGCATCACCGCCTAGGCGAGGCAGAGCTAGCTCTCTGTTGTCCTCCCTCCATGCTGTAGGAGCAAGCCCCATAGGTCTCTCAGGTCCCACATCTGCAAATAACATGGACATAACGATTAAGACATATGCATGTGAAAATCCAAAAACATTATAAAAAAAAAAACACATAAATAGTGTGGTGTTTGACCAAGTGTGTTACCTCCCTCGTCCCACTGCTCGCTAGGTGGGAGCAGCATGTCAGGATCTCCTCAGAAGTCTATGCCTGCATAGGGCCAATCCTCGATGATAACCTTCTGTCGATCCAGCCACTCCTGGAATAGTACTCCCCATGACACTGGCCGACTGCCACCTCCTCGTGGCATCACATGTGCCCATCTGGTAATGTGAGTCTCTCACGGTCCTGGCACATATAGGTCCATGTCCTGCAACTGAAGTAATGGTACCCACTCCAGCATGAGCGGTATCAGGATGGATCCATATCCAAACTGTTTGGTCTCTCCCCATCGACATTTAGTCAGTTGTCTCTTCATGTTCACAGACATTGCGTCGGCCCAGTTGTACATGGTCGGAGTAAGACAGTCTAGAGCCAATCGCAGTTGGGTCTTCGTTGCCTCATGCTATGCTTGAGAGCCTACTACTCTCGTAATCATAAATAGTACTATGTGAAGGGTCATGTCCTCCACTATCGGGATCTGCAGTTTCCCACTAGTGGCCGATTTGTGTGCCCTTGGGCACACCCATGCTATCAACATGTCAAGAGTCTCATCGACAACCCATACACCCTCCATGAGCGATCTCTCACACCACGGTGAGACAAACCTATCAAGAAATATATGTCAGTCACATCAAACTCAATATCTTGACCCCGAATGACGAACTTGCCCTCTGTCGGGTTCCAAGAATGAATCAACAACTTGAGCAAGTCTGGTTGTGCCCAAAGGTGTGGTGTAAGGAAGAATTTCAGTAACCCACAGTCACATAGGGCTCTTCTGCACTGAGGATCATTCATTGCTCATTCGTCATCAACATCGTGGGTTCTCTCTTGCCATACAAATGCCATTGTTGCTCTCTGCATTAAGGAAAAATATAATTAGAATTGTTTTCATGGGCTAAAAACATGCAATATATGAAATTTGAAATTTTACGGCGCCGTCGTGGCTGTTTTTCAAATAGCAGCGATGGCTCAATTATCATAGTTCATTTTCTCCCTGATCGTCGTGACAGTACACCTGTCTCTAGCGACGATCCCAATGGTGGTGTGTGTAAACATCCTCAATCGTTGCTAACCCGTGAGGGATTTCCGCGACGACCGAGGAGCGAATTCAAAACAAAAAATTCGCCATAACCTACCTACAGAACATGAAATTGAACTTGAAAACAATCAAAATGCAGCGCAAGGAGTAGTGTACTTACTTGGTGGAAGTTTCGGGCGAAATGGTCAACCACAGGTACCAAGATCGAGCTCCAAAGATCGCACAGGTATGCACTTAAAAAATTACCAAGGGTAAAAAACTCAAAATGAAATGTAAAAATGAATTACCATGAGCCCTTATATAGCTATTTTTTCCAAATTTTAGGGTTTTAAACTATAGGGCTTGGGGTTTTGTGATATATTTTGGGGTTTTGCCTATGGTTTTAGGGTTTTTTAACCTAATTTTCAAATATATAGTGCATTTTTGTCAAATGGATCTTATACTGTGGTTTTTCTGTGCAGAAACAGGGACAGCGGACAGGTTTAATGATTGATATATGCTTGGTCCATATTTTCTACAAGTCTTCTTTAAGCCCTTTTCCAACTTACAAAAGACAAAAATATTGCTGAGTTTTCCCTTTTAACTCGTTAAACGGAATAAAAGGCGGTCCACTTTCAGCTCTTTTCTGACCTTATAAGCGTGAAAATATCGCCGGACTTTTGTCGTTTCGAGTTCGATACTGGTTATGAAATGACTGTCTTCGATCTCTTTTTTACCTTTTCAGATCAGAACCACTAATTACAAAAAGTACTCTTTGGTCATAATGGTCAAGCGGTTCTCTCAGGTATTGTTTTCTTCTTTTTCGAGCTCGAGGGACACAAATTTACGAAAAAGGACCCCCCTGGAGTTTTCTTTTCCGTATCTTTTTCAAACTCTCTAAACATGAAAACGACTCTGAGTTTTACCTATGTCAGACGTGTTAAACCGTGACGACATTGGACTTGTAACCATGATGAGACTCAAGCTTCTCCTCCCTAGGGCTCGTTAAACTATTAGTAGGTTGAATCCGTCCGAAGGTCGAACTTATATCACAAGCATATGCTATCCCCTTCAAGCTTGTTTTTGAAAAATAATTGGGGTACTCGCCAACAATGGTGGGGGAAAATTTGGAAGTCATCACGGCAACTAGTCACTCTTGAACATTGAAACTTTTTCTTCTCGTCGGGTTGGGATATCCTCACATCATCATTGGCCTTTCGGGGTTTTTGGTTTGCCATTTTGCCTCATTCCATTTGATCCATGCTGTCTCCGTCAGACCTCCGATCCCTTGGTACCAAAATGTTGCCACATTCCATAGTCGTGTCGCACGATATGTTCAAGAGTATAATCCTCATGTAGTTCACATCCTTACCTCCTCCTCTAATGCTTTGTTTCACCATCTACCACTTGTTCCTTATCTCGCTTCGTTGATGGGGGAAAAATTATGGCCCTCTTGCGACAGATCACCTCCTGTCGACACCAACTCATTATCCAGGAGGTTGATCTAGAGATCCCTTTTGGTACCTTGGAACTTGCATGCCTCAATGGCAAGTTCTTCACACCTAATGACGGACTTTCATCATTGGTCTTCAATTGGGTGATTCCACGAGTGTTCAACTTCAGCTCATTTCACACTTAGTGGATTGTACTGGTAGTACCTTGAGAACCATTGGCATTATTGGTGGTCTCTTTCACACTTGTTAACGGATTTTCTCATTGAACGGTAATCAAGCGATTTTCTATCATGCTCGACTTCAGCACATCTGTTCACATGCTAGAATTTTTACTATGATCGGTTTGGGTTTCAAGACCCTGGGCAAAGATTACATATGTTCGGGTTGCATGGATTGGTTCGTGATTATATGCATGACTCTTTGATTCGATGGCTGCGACCATACCTGAGTCTTTATGGATGGCTACGACCATACCTTTATCATTATATATGGTCTTATCAATTGGGTGGCTGCGTCCATACCACAGACCAAGTTTCATATGTCTTTTGGATGGTTGCACCCATGCCTAGACTACATGTATTTCACTATCAGAGATATCAGTTGTCCTTGCGCCTGCAGGTTCTTCAAGGTGGTGTTCCAGTTTGGTCATGGTTTTGTAAAGCACTTCACCCCTCCCACTCTCTCGAGCTTCATTCTTTAGGGGGCATCTGATATACAGTAATTTGTCACTGTCCTCATCCCAATCCCTCTCCTGTTTCATGTATCAAATACACATGTCCATATCTTCCCACTTATGGAAAAAGATTAAATAGTGCTCTCTGATGCTAAAGAACTGACCCTTTTTCCTAAGTTTCTGCATTGTCGCTAATAAGACATTAAAAGGTGTGATGATCCCTTGTCATGAACAGTCTCGTCGCGACACCGTCACAAGTGTACATGTGTTTCCTACGACGGTGCCATTTTAGGGCTTGGTGAAAAGCTCCCAGCTATTTACAACGACAATTCATCTGAACGCATTGCCTCCTTGCGATGTCATCACTGATCCTTAGTTCATGACTTGCGACGACCCAGATTCGCCGAATTTGTTCAAACAGTCGGCCTTCTGGGTGTTTCTAGAGCTAGTTATTGGGTCATTTTGGGTCACTTTTCCTCCTCTGGGATGGTGGTTCCGCCTCTTATGCAACCTCCCTTGAGGATAAGCTCCCTCTCCCTCACTTCATGGAGACTCCTTCTCCTATAAAATCACTCACCATTGTTATGATCCACTAGTTCTTTAGTGTTGGACTTAGTGCTTGCTAGTTCTTTTGAGTTTGGTTTGAAACTAAGTAGATAGCTTTGGTGTGGGTGTGGCAAGTGTGGGATTGCTAATAGTTTGATAAGAGGTTGTGGAGTACCTTAGCTTTGCATGAGGGCTTGATAGAGAGAGAGAACTATTTACCTATTAGGAGACCCATTCTTAAGAGTAAATTCTTGAAGGAACATACTGACTGGACCCTCAGAGAAGACTTGCGATTTCAAGGCATGGTTGTAAGTTTTCTCTTGTTTCGTTTTTAATACAAGTAGTGACGATTTCCTATATCTTGTGTATAATATACTTGATAGCTTGTGGCTCCTTGACTTTACAAGTAAATAGATCATTATTGTTCTCAGTTATGTGCTCTGTTGTTTTCTTGTGGTGTTTCAGGTTGATTTCTCATTGAGAAGAAAGAAATGGAAACTGGAGCAGTGCAACAGAAACATCATCAACCACCCGTTTGAGGTAGGCCTCCAATGATGACTATTTAAGGGAATCGATTGTTGTTTTGTCTTTACTGTGACTAGACCCACTCTAGGGCTAGAGGGGTTGCCTCTGTCCGCAGAGGGAACACTTTCCTTCATCACAAGCCCTTGAAGGCTTGGGTAGATACCAATCTGGTGATGGTTTGTGATGTCCGACCATGAGGTGGAATCATTATTTGATGGGTTGAGGTGGTTTGGGCTCTAGAAGCCCTGGTTTAGTTTTGATGGATTTTTCATGAGATCCCACATTCATGCTTGGAATATGGCTTGGGGATGACTAGTTGAAGAGAGATTTGGCTCAACCATGTCTACAGTGATGTAGCTCATGGAATTCCCACACCTAGTTGGCCTTTTCATCATTAATATGAGGTTATTTCTCCTTGTTAATTCATGATTATTATATTGGTTTATATGTGGATTATATGGTTGTTGTTTCCTTGGTATTTTTTTTGCTATTATTTTGGTTATGAACATGTATTGTGGCAGTGGCTATGTATGGCTCTCATCATGTTTTTACTCATAAATGAATGAAAAATGTATGTATGGCATAATAGATGAAATTGTAGCTAATTTGTTGAGGAATCAATGCTTCTTAGTGATTCTTAGATAATTATGAGACCCCTATGCTCAATTCTTCTACTAAGACCTATAGCTTTCATGTTTGTGACATGTTTGACGAAATTCCTATCATGGCTAGTAAGGGTCTAGTGTAGTCCTTGTCAATTTTTTTGTAGAAGTATCTTTTTTCTGCTATGAAATTTCATTTCTGAAGGTATCATTGAGTTATAGGCAGTGACCTAGGTTCCAGGCCTAAAAAGTGGCACAAATCCTTGAGTCACAGGCAAAACACTGGGGGAAGAAAGTCCTTTAACACTCGCTTGCCCTTGTTGTTGGAAAGTCTGGAGCCTCCAGGATGCTTGCTGGTCCATATCAAGGGAGAAACCAGGGGATTGATGCATTAAAACTTTTGTTGGTCTCAGAGGCTGGTTACTTGAGTGGTTGGGAGGGACGCTAGGAATTATGTTTCTGATGTGGAAGGTCTATGTGATGTGTTCCACTAGTTCCACTTCCTTAACTCACACATAGGGAGTCGAATCATATCATAGTAACTTATCATCACATGTTTACCATGGTTGGGCGCTTACTTGGGTAGATGTGGGAGGATGGTGTTACAGAGTAGTATCAGAGCATGGTTCACCCCTCAGACTGGATGCGCTATGTGTTTTTCATGCATTCATGTCAGTTTCATATGTGTTTCTTGTGTTATAATACCATGTTCTTGTTGCATTTGTATGGTATGGGTTATGGTTGCAGTGAGGTCGCCATGGGAATTTGATGGTGTCGTTGTAGAGTGTGTTGTCACAAGTGTATGGTTGATTATGCATTGTTCATGCATGTTAGTATTCACATATGATCAACTGTACAGTGATGTGGTGGTTGTTTCATGCATGAGGTCATGGTATGTGTAGTTTATATGGTCATGCATTCATGACTGGACTCTAGATAGAAGGATGGTTATATGCTTATATTCTTATGTGTTATATTTCTATATGTTGTCATGATTATGTTATACATGTGTTACATTGATTTTTTTATCCTGCAGATGAGGTATCTTCCTTGAATTATGCTAAGGTACGTTGATTTGTTGTGATTTGGTTTAGCTGACATGATATACCTTGTAGGAAGAATATCAAAGATGACTAGCAAGATGGTAGACTACACTTCCCAAGAATCTCCCTATGGATAAGATGAGAAACGTGGTGTTGGGAACTCTTTTGATTTCGCAAACACATTGAAAAACTTAAAGGAAGAAATAAGGAGTTGTAAGGCAAACAATAACAGAATCATACAAGCACAGGAGAAACAAACATAGGTAAATGTTGGCTTGTTAAGGCCTAGCCCACGTTCAGAGTTAATTAGCCAAACAAATCCTGGTACTACTGGCCCTTTTGGAAATAGTCCGTAGAGCATGCACTGAGGTCTCACTCGAAGTAGTATAGGAGGGTGCTAGAACTAGGTTTCCGCACCCTGGAGATGTCTGATGAGTTCGATTGGTCTGTGGTTTGTCCCTGCACGTGGGTTGCTTCACGCACTTTCCCATTCCTTGCAGCCTAATATACTACCTTCATGCATCCCTACCCAGGGGCTAAGCGTTGCATTCTGCATTATCACCCAAGACCTTGCTTATATTCCAATATTAGTTAATTATCTTTGCCTACTTGAGTGCTTTAAGTTATACTTAACAAAATAAAACATTCATGTAGGTGCGCGCAGTAAATAAACAGTATATTTGCAAATCAAATTCATTCATGCAATACACAAGAAAAGAAACACAAAATTATAGCAAAACTTCTCTTTATTGATTCTATACATGGTTACAAACTCGACTCGCCCTACACATTCAGCTGCAGGGGTCCACACACTCAGCTGCAGATTAGTAAGCCTTTGTGCACACAATTGTAGAGCCTTCTCCTACTCTATGACCCAAGGACACACTTCACACTATGACTCAATCACTCAAACTTCTTCAACTCCTTCTTCTTCTCTTACACTTAGAGCCTCGCTCTATTTATACAATCCCATGGTTCATGGACCATGGGTAGGTCTATCTAGCTGACATTACATTACAAAACTAGGGCAGACAACCCTGTGACTCTATCATACTTTCGCACCTCGCGCCCACAATTCGCGGAGCTTTACAACAAGATTCGGTCAAAACTTGGCCTTTGAGCCCCAAAACATGCCTTGGGGGGATTCCATGCCCAACAGGCCCCCAACACAAACATCGTGACTCACCCTTGAGTCACTCTATTGGTGTGGCGATCTTTGCGCGGAGTCCCTCCAGTTGTTCTTGAACTGCGTCAAGGTCAGTAGCGCACTGAGCTGCTGCTTTATAGATCTGCTGCATATGTTGTTCCAAGACTTCTGTGTCGAGAGTGCTTCTCTGCATTAGTACATGCATCCCCTGCATGTGTGCAAGCTTGCCTTCGATTTCTATCGTGATGGTGAAGGCTTCGTCGATCCAAGGCTGAACGCATGCCTTTAGGACTACTTCCTTATTTCGTGTCGCATCCACCTACTCCTTCATCACTTTAGCTTGTTGCATCCACACAAGCCTCTGAGTGAGGACCATCGTCTACACGATTCCTCGGACACTGTCATACTACTATTGGAGTTCTCACACCTTTGTCTCTAAGCATTGGATGTTGGGGTCTCCCTGCATATTTTTTAGGACCTCAAGTGATTCTTCCAACATGCTGGTGCAGTCTCGCACTGTATTGCCAATTTACTCCAGTCCCATTGTGATAGTGCTAGCACGTTGTTCTCTAACTTCCGGGGAGGTGGATGGCTACGCCTTTAACCGCAGCTCGGCGATCTGAAGGTTTAGCTCCAGCTGAACCTTTGTCATTTCTTCCCTCGCCTCGTGGACCCCTACTGCTAACCTATGGATCTGCACATTTTCTGGTATGTCTGCTGGGATGGCCAGCTCCGAGACTCTTTGGAAAGCGTTGTCTATCACCTATACCAGTTGTTGATTCTGCGACACCACTTTGTCGCGCTGCAAGCTCACTTGTTCCATATTGATTCTCTGCCCACTAAGGACTTACAGTGCACGGTTCTCCCTAGCTCGCAACTTTGCAGTTATCCCATCCTGTAAGACATATAGGGTCTCTCGCGGAAGTGCAGCTAGATTGATATCGAGACCTTTCAGCGCGCTAACTGAAGGCCTATCAGCCTCATTTGATGGCTAGTGCCCCTTCTGGCAACACTATGGTGTTCGTCATCTGTGTGCGCAACATCTGCTCTATTGTTGTTGACCGACTACGAGGTTGGTGGAAAGGGTACCAACCTGACGAGGGCATGCCTGTAATTCCTGCAACTATGCTTTGAGGGGCTCCAACACAATCTGGTTCTCCTGCATGAAATCTTGGGGAGCCTCAGAGGTTACATTGCGCACAGTTTCACCGATGTCATGCAGATCACCTTCGGTTAGGGTGTTCGGTCAATGGATAAGTTTGATGCCTTCACCTTCTTATGTGACCCTACCCACTCTGTTGGGTGTTGGCGCTTTAGCTGTGTCGATGCGGTTCGTGGGTCAGCACCTCCCTCTCCTGTCTCTGCTTCCTCTGCTTCCTGCCCCTGCGAAGGAGTCATTTGGCCCTCGGTTGCCTTCGCAACTGCTTCCTGTGCTACTACTGTTGCTACTGTAGCCTTTTCCTGCTCAGCTTCTTTCTGTGCCACATCCTGCGCTACCTGCACTTCTACTACTGCTGCTTCCTTCCTTCGTTTTTCGGCCAACTGTGTGATGTGCAGCTTGGCCTCGTCTTTCTTTCTTTGTGCCATAGACTTCTCAATCTCTACGATGTCTAGGGTGCGCCATTCCAGTGGCCATGCCTCCAGTACATTGAAAATGACATCATCTGTGGCTATGAAGGGTAGCTTTACCCACTGCTTGGTCAGGTCCTTGCACGCCCTAATATAAATGTTATGCATGTCCACTTTGAATTCTGCAAAACTCTATAGACTGTTGTAGACAGTGGGCGAAAACCGCAGCTTGCGGTTGATCCCCATTCTGAGGTTCATTTCCATGAACACCCAGAAGATTTTACTGTCACAGATCCTCCTAGCATCCTTCGTGGCCCAGAGTGAAGCGTACTTCGTGGCCTCTGGTAAATCCTTGTCAATTATGGGGAATTGACTATCCTCCAGCAATTCCTTAGCCATGAGCACTATGGACAACAGTAGCCATGCATAGTTGACGTTTTGCCTTGTTCCTGGGCTTCGCAGCAATTTTCTAAGAAACTCCTTTCAAAGGAACTCGAACTAGTTAAACTGGACCCCCTCCATGCACTGCTCAGCCAATGTGACCAATGGCGCGGATACTTCGTCTACGCAACACTTGGGCATGACCTTTCCTGTCAAGATTTGGCCCTCAGTTGCCTTCGCGACTACTTCCTATGCTACTACTGCTGCTACTGTAGCCTTTTCCTGCTCAGCTTCTTTCTGTGCCACATCCTGCGCTACCCGCACTTCTGCTACTGCTGCTTCCTTCCTTCGTTTTTCGGCCAACTGTGTGATGTGCAGCTTGGCCTCGTCTTTCTTTCTTTGTGCCATAGACTTCTCAATCTCTACGATGTCTAGGGTGCGCCATTCCAGTGGCCATGCCTCCAGTACATTGAAAATGACATCATCTGTGGCTACGAAGGGTAGCTTTACCCACTGCTTGGCCAGGTCCTTGCACGCCCTAATATAAATGTTATGCATGTCCGCTTTGAATTCTGCAAAACTCTATAGACTGTTGTAGACAGTGGGCGACAACCACAGCTTGCGATTGATCCCCATTCTGAGGTTCATTTCCATGAACACCCAGAAGATTTTACTGTCGCAGATCCTCTTAGCATCCTTCGTGGCCTAGAGTGAAGCGTACTTCGCGGCCTCTGGTAAATCCTTGTCAATTATGGGGAATTGACTATCCTCTAGCAATTCCTCAGCCATGAGCACTATGGACAACAATAGCCATGCATAGTTGACTTTTTGCCTTGTTCTGGGCTTCGCAGCAATTTTCTAAGAAACTCCTTTCAAAGGAACTCGAACCAGTTAAACTGGACCCCCTCCATGCACTGCTCAGCCAATGTGACCAATGGCGCGGATACTTCGTCTACGCAACACTTGGGCATGACCTTTCCTGTCAATATTTGGGTCGCCACGCGTAATTCTTTCTCCTTAATGTTGGAGATGGCATAGCCCCTCTTCTTCTTTTCCAGATTTTATTTTTTCTTCATGGCCTCCGCAACGGCCAAGTCACTGCTCTTTCCTTCTGATATGTCTATAGGGTCCTCTCCTTTGCATATAAGCTTGGAGATGTGAAGAATCAGGTCTGCAGTGATGGGGATGGGCTCCTCCAGCCACAAACACCCATCATGCACTAGGCAAAGCAGCTGCCTGATGGAAAAAATGGTTATTGGGGCACAGTCGAAGTACGGCACCCAGAGTAGGTTCAGTAGCCCAGCCTTTTCCACTCCGCGCAACCACTTCCACGGCTCTAATTTTGTCACCCCCACCGTGGTGTTTTGTTTGGGCTTCATGAGGTTCCTGGTCTCAAGGTGAGGGAACTTCCCGTCATTAGTGAGGTCCTAATCTTCAAATTTTAGGCTCGGCACCTATGCCAGGTGTGTACCCTCAAACATAATGTTGTCTAGGAGGAGCGGGATCTGGAGCGAGCTCTTGATCTCATCCAGCTCCTTGGGCACTTTAGCCTTCCCTTTTAGTAGGGGGACATAGTTGGGCAACTTTTTCGGGGGGTACGCTGGCTAGGTGTCCTCCTCCATACCTTCATCCTCATCCTATACGATGATAAGATCCTCCAGATCTTCTTCTTCTTCATCGGTTTCTATGGTGACAGCTTTCCCCTTCTCCTGCATTGATAGCTTGGTGCACAGCGAGTTCCGTGGGACACACATATGGGAACCATCACTTGTTTGTCCTTCTTAGGTCTTGGCGCGCGCGGTGATTTTGGGATTTCTGCGACATTCCTGGCACCTTCAGGAGCATCCCCCACAGTCAGGGCCTGCGCGGCCTCCTCAGCAGTCATTTCTGTTATCTCCATAAAATCCTTAGTTGTTGCCATTATATTCATTCGGAAATCTAGCACTCGTGAACTCAGGGGCTTAATCAATGCTCGGCTCACAACAATTAAGGCTCTGCTCAATCGCTCAATTTGCAAATGACCAAGTGTTGTTTGTTGGGCAGCCCTTTGTGTTTTATAGCACTTTTTTAATTTGAATTTGACCGTTCCCCGCAAATATAATTCATCAATGCTCCCTTGGTGGCAGATTTTCCCAGATCTTGCCCATAAGTCGTGTCTTAAATGCCTGCCACCTGCTCCATTTGGCCTCAAGTCGAGCATCCCATTATGAATAATGACTTCAATGGTCACTTTCTGGCCAACCTGCGTAGCAGCGCAGCCCCCTGTGCACGGTCACGGACCTTGTAAGTCTTTGCTTTTGTGCTTAGCTCCAACATAACACAGCTCCCGGGCAAAATAGTTTATAGTCCCGCGCTCCCTTTCAACAGCTTGGAGTGCTAAGACTGTCCCTCCCTCGGCTAGTCAGGTGACCGCGCCACCTATGTGCAGTTTACTCCGGTCATCCAACATTCTTCCTGGGAAATACCTACCTTTTACCGTTACTGGTTATGTCACACATCTTATCCTCTAGAGCTCATCACCCTGGTTAATTCTCTTAGTAATATGTGGTCCAAGCCAAGGCATCAGACTAATTAATTCATGGTGATAGTCCTCAAACTTGTCAGCATGATCGTGCACACCTCGTTTTATCACCATGGTCTTCTTATCGAGAAACTCATCCCTTATCTCGTCTTCCAACTTCTTGACTTCTGCTTCTACCAAGGCGCTTTTCCTCCTTAATCATACCCTTTCTTTTTCAAGTTCTTGGATCCTAAAATTTCCCTATTAGATTTCTTCCTTAAGTTCCATGCGTTTTGCTTCTTGCGGCTAGGTGAACCCTTCTTTCTAGGGTCCGCGAGCCATCGTATCTACTAGTGCTACTATGCGCAGACTAGGATTTTCATGCTCCATGGGGTTTACAGCATTCACTTCATACTTCAAATTCAGAGGTGCCCATGCAGTCAAGGTTTTACACACGGTCCGTTATGCCTAGAGAACCGCTAGTACGCGCAGGTCCCAGTCAGCCTGCTTCACATGGGGGACCATGTTCAGTGCTTCACATACTTTTTCAAAAGCTTCTGCTTCTGTGTGCTTGGTCTTACAATACTTCCTGGTCCCAAACAGAGGGGTCATTAGTCCATTGTCTCGCCTGCTCCTGCTTACCAATCATGTTTTATACCATGAGGATGGTGCGCATTCATGCAGTTTGTGCACCATATGCCTGTATCCATCTGGAAAGGTGGGTGTGCGGGGCATTTCTTCTGTCATACTTGGCTTTTATCCACATCTGAGGCTTCCCAAATTGTAGGCGAATCATCCTTCTGCATTCACTCCAGTCCTCAAAACTTTGTTGGTGTGTACCCCACTACCTTATGTGCATAACAGAGCATCGAAACGCTGTTGTTTCGACACTTATTTTTCAAATTTGTTCAAGAAATCATCCACCTCACCCAAACCATCATATGTAGGAAAATCTCTTACCTTTGTTGCTACGCAGCGCAGCGACCTTGTCATCATGTTACAGTTGAGTGTGGTTACCTCGTGTAATTAGTTCTGCCATCGTTCTATCTCTTCATCTAAATATGATGTACAGGAGCTTTCGCACTCCCATGAGATTCGGCCATCCACGGTTGGATTTACCCAGCCTTTCTCACGCATAGTTATACTGTAGATACAGCCTAGATCATCATCAATGTCATAGTCGTGCACTAGCTCTGTGTAGCATGATCCTTCCTCAGGGTCTAAAGGTACCACTACGTGCAGTGACTTTTTTTCAAAAATCATCTTGCGATTCTTTAGATTTATCACTCCATTCATGTCAGTGGACCAATCTATTCCCAGTAGCATGGGATAGGGATTGTTGTCATCGACAATCTCTATCACTTCGAAATCTGCCAGCATGCTCACTCCTTCGATATGTACTATGATTCCATACAATCTCCCCATAGGTAGGATCTTTTGCTAGTTCGCCATTCGTAGTTGGATAGGAGACCATTGTAGTGCAGGATTTCCCATGCGCTCCCATGTCTACTTTGGCAGGACATTTACATCTGATCCTAGATCTGGAATCACTTGATCCATCTCATATTCCTTGATCTGCACGGTCAATCTCATCTCCCTTCCTATTTGCATCATGTGCTTCCCGAGCTTCTGGACTACGCGTGGTTCTCCTACCGCGGTCCTTGCACAACTACTTATGAGTTCTTATAGCCCCTTCACAGCCTTGTTGTCGTGCAACAACTTCATGCATGTCTCCAAGAGTGTAGTGAGCATCGATGGGTCCATTTCCAGCTCCAGACTGTCTTTACTTCCTTAAGTGGAGGCATCTGCGAAGCTCCTCTTAGCTTCCATGAATGTCTCCTTAGCGCGCTCCAAATCAAATTATGGTTCCTTTGTCAGAGCCTTGTAAACCCAAGTACTTTCTTCGGGCTGCTTGTCTTTATCATCTCCCGTCGTAATACCACTTTGGACCACGATATTTACATTAGGGTCTTCCTTGCATGGCTCAGACCTCATCATTTGTAGGTTCAGAGTCGAGGGAGGCTGGAGTGCTCCTTTATTGCGCAAACTCGCTATCAGTGTGGGACAGTCCTTCGTCTCATGATAAAACTGCGTACAATATAAGCATGATGATCTCGTTGTATTTTTACAATCATGGGCATAATGCCCTGGCCCTCGGCAATTGTAACATATCAGTTTTTCGTGACCTCTTCCTAGTCCCATTCCACCTTAGCCTCATCCGCAACCTCTTCCTGTTCCACCTTGGCTTCATCCGCTTCCCTAAAATCCAGTGCACGCCATTCCTACATTTTGATTGAGGGGACGTGTTTCAGCCTGAAATCTGTAACTAGGAGTGTGATCCATCATCACCTCATAACTTCTACAGGTGCACTCATCATGGCCTACTGACCTGCATAAATTATAGAACAATTGTTGGGAATTCTGCTTATACTTCTGTAATATATGGCAATTATCTGTAGCATGCTTTCCTCCTATCTAAAAAATTGTGCACCATAATGCAAGCGCCACACATGGTCCTACTTGTGCCTCTGGTCTCAATGGCATTGGTCCTCTTCCTGCGAGGTAATTCGCGAACACTGGGCAGTGGTCCTTGTCGTGCCCCTAGCCCTTGCACTTTACGCACCATACCTCGTCATGCACTTCTGGATGAGTCATCTTGTCTTGTTTCAAACTCTACATCTCAAGGCACAAGTTTTTCAAATATGTGTGAATCTGCTGGACCCCCAGGTTAAGATCTTGTATCGAAGTCTTGTGCAATCTCATTGCGACTTCCAAAGCCTCAGCATGAGTGGTTAGCCTTTGTTGTGATAGCATGTTCCGTAGATGGGGTTTTAACGAGGCTACAAACCATTCATGGTGTTGCCCATTTGTTAAGGTCATGTTCGCTTCACGAATTGTGCACTTCAGTCTTTGATCCAACTCCCGCGGGGTTTCGCCTAGTAGCATGGTGATTTCCTTGAATCCAATGATCGACTATGACTCTGATTTTGGCCTGCTAAATTCATTATTTAGTGCAACTTGTATATCCGCTATCCCTGCATTCGGATTGTCATTGGAATGCTTAATGTATTAGATCAGCGCGTGATCCTGCAGAGCACTGACCAACATTTCCTTCTTTATATTGTCATCTATGACACCCTGTGCTTCCCATACATCTTTTACCACAAACCAAAATTGGTGTAGATCTTCATTCCCTACTCCCTTGAACACTGGTAGCTTTATCACAGTGGTGGCAGAGGTGGTTTGGGCAAAGTCGGGGGTGAAGATGGTGAAACTGGTGGTGGTGTGGGTGGGGGTGGTATGCACAGAATTATCTACTTTATCAGATTGATCGCACTTCTTGGTGAAACCTTTGCAAGCTCCTCTTTGCCTCCTCACAGAGGTGAAATCAAGGGGCTAGTTTCTAGTTCTGTGCTACCTTCGTTTCTGTAGATCCTCCCACTCTGTGTAACCCCAAACATCAATGTATTCCCATAACCCACTTTTCACATAGTAGAATTTTAATCCAAGTGCTCAAAGATTTAACGTACTTACCTCGTGGTCCCTTGAGGAAGCGTCATTCTGCCTCGCTACAGCTGACTGAAGTATCTACCACAAATTTGGTGATGAACCCTCCTATGATTCGATCCAACCAGTGATCGACAACGCACACGATCTTATCTTCCGATGCTTCCAGTCTGTGCACCAATTCTAGAGTCAACACAATAGGTTTTTTGAGTTTACACCTTCCTTGGCTATCTGCTAGCCTCATGATCCACTCGTATAACTCAGTAGGGAAGGATGCAAAGAAAATTTCGTGGATTTCCATATATAAGTAGCAATCTAACCACTCTTCTTTTGATAATTGTGGATTCCTGTTTTCCTACACCGCGAACTCGTGAATCTTTCTGTCCAACCACTCTTCAATCCTTTCTTTGTTGGATTCTAGTGAGACGACATCAGACATCTCTATGCAGATCCCGGTCCCAGCAACAGAACTATTTGTTGGCTTGTTGGGGCCTGACTCAAGTTCAGAGTTAATTAACCAAACAAATCCTAGTACTACTGGCCCTATCGGCAATAGTCTGCGGAGCACGGACTGAGGTCTCACCCGAAGTAGTATGGGAGGGTGCTAAAACAAGGTTTCCACACCCTAGAGATGTCTAATGAGTTCGACTGGTCCATGGTTTGTCCCTGCGCGTAGGTTTCTTCGCGCACTTTCCCATTCATTGCGGCCTGATATACTACCTTCACGTAGCCATACCCAAGGGCTGAGCATCACGCTCTGCATTATTACCCAAGACCTTGCTTATATTCCAATATTAGTTAATTATCTTTGCCTACTTGAGTGCTTTAAGTTATACTTAACAACATAAAAAATTCATGCAGGTGCGCGCAGTAAATAAATAGTATATTTTCAAATCACATTCATTCATGAAATGCACTAGAAAATATCCATGGTTACAGACTCGAGCCGCCCTGCGCACTCAGCTGCAAGGGTCCGCGCACTCAGCTGTGGAATACTAAGCCTCTGCGCACACAACTATAGAGCCTTCTCCTACTCTATGACCCAAAGACACACTTCACACTACGACTCAATCACTCAGACTTCTTATACTCCTTCTGCTTCTCTTACACTTAGAGCCTCGCTCTATTTATACAATCCCATGGTCCGCTGACCATGGGTAGGTCTATCTAGCCGACATTACATTACAAAACTAGGGCAGACAACCCAGTGACTCTATCATACTTTTGCACCCCGTGCCCGCAATTCGTGGAGCTTTACAACAAGATTCATTCAAAAATTGGGCTTTGAGCCCCAAAACATGCCTTGGGGGCACTCTATGCCCAACAGTAAATGCAGTGATACTTCAGAGTTTGTCAGAATTGCAACGATAGGGACCACTTCCTATTAGCCATGAGCAAGATTACATAACTAATGGGGCACATGGAAGTAGGTCTCATGGCGAGTACATGTGTCATAGAGAGGACACAATCCGAGATGGCAGGTCCTTGGATACTCCGGATAGGAGAGGTAATGGATGTAGGTACCATTCTAGTTATGGTTCTGACAGGCATTATGATCGACACCATTATCATCATTACATGAGGAGTGATAGGGGATATTTTCTAGAAGAGTTTAAGAAATCAAAGCCACCTACATTTAATGGAGAGATGAATAAATCACAGGATGTAGAGGCATGGTTGCTTGGTATGAGGAATTTCTTCAGGTTGCATGATTATTCAAAGAACATGAAAGCCAAAATAGCTATGTTCAGTCTGAGAGGTAAAGAAGATATTTGGTGGGAATATGTAAAGAATGTCTATTCATGAGGAGGACTTGACTTGGAGTGAGTTTGAGAGGCTATTCTGAAAGAATTATCTATCGAACAGATAATTTGATGACGGGGAAAAATAATTCTATGAGCTAAAGATGGGGTTGATGACAGATGAGGAGTACACTAGCAAGTTCTTGGAATTGTTAAGGTATGTGGCTTACCTCAAGGAGAAGAAGGCCAAGCTTCACAGATTCATTTGTGGATTATTGATTGCAATAAAATATGGGATTGATTTCAATGAGCCTAGATCATTGGGGGAGACCATCTGAAAGCTAAAGCATTTCTATGAGCAATCGAAGTGCAGATCTGAGACTAAGCCAGACTCAAACGGTAATGCAAAGAACAAAGTAAAATGGGACAAGAAGCGAGAAAGACCTCGGGGTATAGGTAATAAAGTAAATGCAGTGGCATCTAAGAAGTCCAATGCCACTGACAGAGGATAGGGACTTCGATCTGAGGAGCAGAATAAGGATCAAGGTTGGAAGCCTTTATAATGTTAGACTTGTGGAGCAAAGCATCGTAGGAGAGATTGTCCATAGCATCAGGGTGGTAGACCGCAGATCTATAGTGCTGAGGAGGCACATATTTTATAGACATTTTTGGGCACTGCAACCCCAATCATATATGTCCATAAACCAAGGGCTTTTGAGTCCCTAAAACAAGGTCAGTTGATTACATCATCTCCTAGAAGTTCTCCATAGAAAACTTCTCAGAACTGGTCAAAACTGGACCATACAGGTTTCTCAGTACTAAGGGTGCGATGCATCTCACCTGCCCTGTGTAAAAGGTGCAATGCATACTGGAAAGCCCTTCTATAGGGTGCAATGGGCGAGAATGGACAAATGGTAGAGACAGTTTGCGAGGTGGATGATCATGGAATCTTCCAGAAACTTCTCCTGTGACACTTGCCTCTCTGAATTCGCCCACGGATCAGTAAGAGATCATCAATCTCCAAGTGGAATCAAGAACTATCAGAGAGAAGACACTAATCAAAATCCCAGAAGCTGACTCACCTCCCTGCAATCATCTATATATGGATCCCTCATCCCAGAGATCCAGAGGCTGGAATTTTGTAGCTAGTAAGGAAGTGTTGTTGGTTTCCTGGTGGAATATCATAGTGTTGGGTGATCTAATCTTTTCATGAGGTGAAGAAGGGCTTTCATTCTGGGAGGATGACGCTGGGTCAGATCAATGGGTTGTAATCCTCTCTTCTAATCTTTATATCAATAAAGCTATTCAAGTTTTCCTCCACATTCTTGTATGTTTGATAGTATATGCATTTGTGTGGTCAATATATATCTGGTCCTATATTGCTTATGATTGTAGATCTTTGCACTTTGAAGGTGTTATGTTGCTTTGACCTTATGGGTACTCTTTGAAGCGGAGTGGTCAAGGGAGAAGTGGCAAAGACCTGTCGGTGAGGAGAAGGAACAAGCAAAGAACTGAGCGAAAGATCGAGGTTGGTATTCTTTGATCCTCTCCTATCTACTTCTCATAAAGGAAAACGAAAGTAACTTTAATCTATTTGTTTCTAAGATAGCTACCCGTCTTAGTGGGACTAGCAGCTTTGCATAGACACTAGATTTCCCGATAACAAAATGGTGACTCCACAGGGGATTGAATAGATTGTTTGCTTGTCTATATTTTTTTGTTTTATAAACTTACAGACGGAGCCTGAAGTCAAGCTAGCTAGCCTTCGAAATGCATTTTCTATGCAAGTGCAAAGTAGATCAATGCTGCTTCAGTCTATCTCTGGGTTTTGTTTATAAACTGAACAATCGATTTGAAAACATCCTAATTGCCCTAGTGGTGGCTCTAGTAACATCATTAGATCAACCCCTGTGATTTCTATTTACTGACTATCATTAGCTCAGCCTAAATCCCTGAACTAAGCTACAAACTATGACCAAGAACCAAGTTGAAGTATCGTCCCTAGACCATCGCACTTTCTCCTCTTAGGAATCTAGATGCATCGCACCTCTCGTGTGCAGTAGGTGTGTTGCATCACACTTTCCCTATGTTGTAGGTGCGTTGATCAGATAAGACCTCTTCTGCTTCTAGATTTTGGTTTCTTTGTTCACTCTCTTCAGCTTTATTCAGGAGTTTTGTTGTCTGTGATCAGTATACCACTGTGTAAACTCCCTTCCTTTGCATGATTCTGCCTCCATAGTACAAATAATTTTGAATGTTTGTATGTATTGTGCGCCATTTACAGTTCTCTTTTACAAAAAGTAGCGTAATCAAACTGTCGTCTTTTGATTTGAAAGTGTCGCAAGCGTCATTTTCAGTCAAAGAAAAGAATACTATCGTTCTTGATAGTCGATTATACAATTACTCTTGCATTTGATTTGAATTAGTAGCTTTTCAATTGTCGAAAGCAATTTTCAATTCAAAGTCGCAAAGTGTCGTCATTATCTTCCTTTCATTTTTGAAGAGAAATTTGTTAGTATTGTCGCTTTGAATAGATAATTCAGATTTGTACTCAGCATTCTTTATGTCATTCACACATTAAGAAAGTAGAAAACAAATACATGCATGTGCATTTGCATTTAGACTGCTTGTTGGTTTGATTTAGGACAGTGCATCTAGTGTGTGCTCTCTGCTCTATGCTGAAAGAATATCATCTCTCTTTCTTTAGTAGCTAGGGTTTTCATTGCAAAAAGAAGATTAAATGATTGTTTATCATCTTAGATTGCATTTTACGAATTGTATATCTACGTCATGTGGTGAACCTGAAAGGAAAATTTCTTAAGAAATATCAACTGTAAAATAAATTCAATGAACATTAAAACGCTTTGGAACCTAATGCACAACATCTAGAAGTCTAGGCTAGAGACGTATTCCGACGTCGTAAAGCCTGGCAACTAATGCTTTCATCGTAGGTTGGGTGATTCCTCCTCTTTGAGACGACAAGTGCCAGTACAGACTTGTGCTCCTACGTACCGTCGAGTATATATTGGGAGACCACAATAGGCTATATCCTTTATCCATAGGAATTTGTGTCTGTCGCCCTATCGATCGCAATGCACTAAACACAACATTCGGGAAGATTGACTGCCATACCATAAAAAGTATTCTGCAGTTTTGCAATTGGTTTGGTAATCCCTCTGTCTAGATTTCAGAGTAGTCTCTTTCGTTCCTTTTCAGACTCCTTAAAGGAAAAGGTCCATCTAAGCACTTGTCACTTCAGGCTCATTAAAAATCGAAGGCGACTAGAGTCATATTTTTTTTCTCAACTCGTAAAAATTGAAAAAGCAAGTTGTGTCAAAGCGTCTAAAATTTATTTTAATCGGAATAACGTCATTATTCCCTCGTTGGTCTTAAGTTGAGAAAATGGAGTCAACCAACCAAGGATTTCCCCTTGGAGGAAATCCTGGTCCTTTCTCCTCTTGGGGAGATGTTGGTGCACCTCATATGGCCACATTGTCACTTCCAGGATTGACGATTAGCTTGCCAATATGGCTCTTCTCAACCTCCGTCGTTCAGAATACCGTGATTCCTGAAAAATCAAGTCAGCAACTAGACGATACTAGAGTTACCCCTCAACCTTCTACTTCATCCGTTTCTCCCTCTCCTCCTTCCTCTTCGCTTGATGAAGTTGGTAAAGCAAAAAATCAAGTAACTAAGAAGGAGAAGAAGGGGAAGGAGAAGAAGGAAAAGAAGAAGAAGGAGCCAAAGGCAAAAAGAGGTAACCATGCATCATCTAGCGAAAATCCACACACGGCACCATCCAGACCTAAATCTCCATGTGTCATTTGCAAAGTGGACCACTATCATCGAGATTGTCCTTGTATCCCCCGGATCTTAAGGGACTGGTCTCCTCGTTTTCATAATCCGGTGTCATCAACCTCTGATGATCATGTTGAAAGCACACCATCAACTAGTGAAAATGAAGTCTCTGGACAGAAAGGAAGATGTAAATTTCCTTGCAAACTGTGCGAAGGAAATCCTGCCATCCACCATTGTCCCTTCCTGGACGAAGCTAAAATAGTTTTGGATAATCGTCCCAGTTCACCGTTGCGGCTTCCTCCTGGATATAAGAAACTCTTGTCGAGTCCATCGCTAGTTGAAAATCCTACCGACACAACTTTGTGGTCAATCGAAGCATCTATCATTGAAGATAAACCCGTTGAATCCATACCAGATGAAAGTCAAAAGGTTGAGGTGGCAGTCGACCCGGTCTTGTCTTCGGAAGGTCTATCTTCAGATGATAAAATCACCGAAGAGAATAAGAATGACACCGTTCAAATTCTTTTCGTAAACACAGACTCCTATGAACATGGGGGCAATCTACCCATTCCTTTACCGCAGGAAGGAAGTTCGTCAGAGTCATACCCAGCCGTTTATTCGGTCCCACCTCCAAGCAACCTAGTCGTTTCCTTCGATTGGAATCTACTAGGCAGACCCTGTTTACCGGCTAGTGTGCCATTCCGAATCATTGTTCAAATCTACAGAATGGTCATGGTCGGTACCATCATAGATGAGGGGGCTTCTATGAGTATCCTTTCCTCAACTACTTGGAAAGCGCTTGGTTCACCATTGCTTCTGCCTGAGATGCGGAACTTAACAGACTTTGATAAAGGAACTAGTCAACCGTTAGGGATCCTTCCAAGTTTTCCTATAACTTTGAGAAGGAAAACCATTTATATGAACGTAATGGTAGTCCAAGGACCTTTAGATTATAATATGCTCCTTGGGCGTGACTATATTTATAGCATGGGAGCCATTGTCTCCTCACTCTTTCGAGTAATGTGTTCCGCATGAAGGTCAAGTGGTCCAGCTCGTAGACTAGCTTTCGTTCCCTGGATCACACATAGCTAATAGTCAAATGCCATCCCTAAATGGTCTTTTTACACAAGGAATGTCTCATCGATCTCTAGTCCGGCCACCTGAAGAACGCGAGTAATTCGGGGGTCATGACTGAAACCCAGGGGGCATGCACCCTGGTCTGCTTTGGCAGGAAAACTCTGGGTATAGAGTAGGTTTCTGTGGAGGAATGTGACTGGTCCGACGCACATCCATATAGGAAGAGGGTATTAGACTAGAATAAGATACCTCTGTCAGAAGGTAGGCCTTTCCTGATAGAACAAATGTTTTGTCTGCAAATTGAAGGGTAACCTGGAAACTCTACTTCACTATACCTAGGGGCATGCAAACCTTTTTGCGTGCAAGTGAAGAACAACCATTTATTTTCTTAGTTTGTATATTCTCAAACCCTTTAAACTCGTAGGATTGGTCGTTCCTAATTTGCATAATGAAAGGATATGGAGCAAATCTTCGAAAGGTGCAAGCTCCATAAAAATGGAATCTACTAATGAGATATCATTATCATACGACTGGCACGAGCAGTTTTTATGTGAATTTCAAGCTTGTTAAAAATTAAACCTAAGCAATGAGCAAATGTTTCCCCCCAGAGTTTAAGCTCATTAAAAAATGAACCAATTTCGGGTAAATAACCATTGTGAATGCATTATCATCAGCTCTTGAGCCTTGGTCATGTTCTCATCGTCACCTCCACTCTTTTTTAGCCGATCATTCGCCTCAATTTGATTGTTTACCCCTTTTGAGGAACAACTACGAAGAGTGATTTTGTTAGCCATCCTTGTGACACTGACGTGATTGGAAAATTCCAAACCTTACCTGGAATCAGCTGCTACCTGAAATTATCACTCGTTCCTCAAAAAGTGAGTCTCCTTTAAGCTCTTTTTGTCTGACTCATAAAATATGAAAAGATTGCCGAGCAGTTGGCCTCTCCAGCTTTTTAAAGCTACCGGGAATGTTATCCCTCCTCTAGATTTTAATCTTTTTGTACCTGAGGGATTATTACACAAAAACGGCTCGTTAAAACTATCAAAAATTCATCCCTTTCATATTATTTTATACTTTTTTGGACTTAAGGGATTAGATGACGAAAAAGGATCACTGGAGTTTCCTTTCCGTCCCTTTTTAGACTCTCTAAAATTGAAAAAGGACCGAGTTTTCTTTGTTGTTAAACTCGTTAAAACCAATAGCGACAAAATTGTCCATGCAGATAAGAACGAGTTTCATTGTCGCTAGGCTCATTAAAACATAACGACGGGTTTGCCCGAAGGGAAAATTATACAACAAGCATATGTTATCCTCCTCAAGCTTGATAAAAATAAAGAGGTACTAGTCAGCAATAACTGGGGAAAAATTGGGAAGAAAACTTGAAGAAACTTTATTGGTAGCGAGTTGCTCAAGAACATGACACTTTCACTCCATCACCATGATTGAGTCAGGTTGGGTTATTCCGTTCACCGGTCATATTACCATTGGTCCTCCATACCATCCATATTTGGGGTTAATGCTACCAATCCATTTCAGTGTCGCCGATATGTTCAAGAGAAGTCAATCGGATAATTCACCAACCCATCTTGTGTCTCATCCGCTGCAATACCTTTACGCTTCATTCTTTCATGACCGCCACACTGAACCCTATATCATCAGATCGTTTTCACCTCCGAAAATCATTTGCTTCGTTCTGTGTCATAGATGTGGGATTCATTAAGGCCCTCCTACGATGGGTCACTTCTTGTCGACATCAGCTCATTATCCAAGAAGTCAACCTAGGAACAACCCTTTCAGTACTTTGAAGCTTACATGCCTCAATGGCAAGTTTATCACTTTCGGCGACAGGTATACATCAATGGCCTTCAACCGAGAGATTTTTCATGGTGTTCGATGCCAAGTCCCATTTTCACACCACGTGAATTGTACTATTGTACCTTGAGGGTCATCATCATTATCGGTGATTCCTCTCACACGTGTTAACAGCTTACATCATTGGCTAGTAATCAGACGATGTATTTCCATGTTCGACTCCAGAACATTTTTCACGTGGATCGACTTGTACTTTGGGCGAAGATTGGACGAGTTTGAAGACCCCGGATCTAGTTTCATCCATCCGGGCTGTGATATATTCAGGAAAATAAAGACATCAAATGTACATCATTGCTGCATAGATGATCATCTTAATCAAAGGATGATGGCTCTATCAGAATCACCAATCTGCCACACAGACGGTTGTCTGTCCTATGTACATGAAAATGAATTTATAAAGCTGACCATGGGAATGCCCACCTCAGCTAGATCATGAAAATATTATGAAGATAATGTATTTTATTCTATCTTATTATAGGTCGCCTTCCAGTTTGAAAAACCTCGGATCCTCATGATAAAGCATTTCACCCAACATCAAAAGATTAACGACCTCATGCTTTAGGGGGCAACTGTTATAGACATTTTTGGGCACTGCAACCCCAATCATATATGTCCATAAACCAAGAGCTTCTGAGTCCCTAAAAGTGTTGTTTCATGCCCTAAAGGAACAAGGTCAGCTAATTACATCATCTCCCAGAAGTTCTCCACAGAAAACTGCGCAGAACTGGTCAAAACTGGACCATACAGGTTGCTCAGTACTAAGGGTGCGATGCATCTCACCTACCCAGTGTAAAAGGTGTGATGCATACTGGAAAGCCCTTCTATAGGGTTCGATGGGTGAGAATGGACAAATGGCAGAGACAGTTTGCGAGGTGGATGATCATGGAATCTTCCAAAAACTTCTCCTGTGACACTTGCCTCTCTGAATTCGCCCACGGATCAGTAAGAGATCATCAATCTCCAAGTGGAATCAAGGACTATCAGAGAGAAGACACTAATAAAAATCCCAGAAGCTGACTCACCTCCCTGCAATCATCTATATATGGATCCCTCATCCCAGAGATCCAGACGCTGGAATTATGTAGCTGGTAAGGAAGTGTTGTTGGTTCCTTGTGGAATATCATAGTGTTGGGTGATCTAAGCTTTTCATGATGTGAAGAAGGGCTTTCATGTTGGGAGGATGATGTTGGGTCAGATAAATGGGTTGTAATCCTCTCTTCTAACCTTTATATCAATAAAGCTATTCATGTTTTCCTCCACATTCTTGTATGTCTGATAGTATATGCATTTGTGTGGTCAATATATATCTGGTCCTATATTGCTTATGATTGTAGATCTCTGTACTTTGAAGGTGTTATGTTGTTTTGACCTTACAGGTACTCTTTGAATTGGAGTGGTCAAGGGAGAAGCGACAAAGACCTGTCGGTGAGGAGAAGGAACAAGCAAAGAACCGAGCGAAAGATCGAGGTTGACATTCTTTGATCCTCTCCTATCTACTTCTCATAAAGGAAAACGAAAGTAACTTTAATCTATTTGTTTCTAATATAGCTACCCATGTTAGTGGGACTAGCAGCTCTGCATAGACACTAGATTTCCCGATAACAACATACAGTGGGAGATGTTGGGCAGAGTATTCCTAGGATCTATGCAGCGCTAGATAACATACAGGTAGATCACCAAGCATCTATTATCGAGATGGATGGTAAGCTATGTGATCAAGTTATTTCTATTTTTTATTGACCCTAGATCTAATTAGAGTAATGTTAATCCTCACCTGGTGGATAATTGTCATTTGAATAAAGAAGTGCATGCAGAGTCTTGGTTAGTCCAGTTGGATATAGGTACAAAGAAACAAGTTCATCATTGGGTAAGATATTGTGCATTTGATTTGAATGGTATGCCTACCTCAACACATTTGAATGTATTATCATTAGGATCATAAAGTATGTTGTTGGGCAAGGATTGGTCGTACCTTCATAGAACTAAGGTGGATTGTTATGACAATGCTATTGAATTCTTGGATGACAATGGGGAACAAAGGGTCTTGTGGGGTAAGAAGAAAGAAACATTAGTTAGAATGGTGATAGCTATGTAGGCCAAGAGTGGTTGTAGGAAGGGTGTGTGTTATTTTCAGTGCACATTGTTGGCATTATGATACTCATGTTGTCCTTGATGGCAACTCACAAAGATGAAAGATCACGGTGCAGCATGTCAACAGCAAAGAATTACAGATCAGACTACAGAGAATGAAGAAAGAGAGGTAGAGGTATGCAGGTTCACATTGACCAAGCTGCGTATACACATAGGTTCACTGAACACAAGTAGTGTATACGTACAGATGCATTTTCACAGAAGGAAAAGCGCATATATGTTGAAAAACTAATTTTTTGGTCTGAGGTATTTTGATCCATGGTATTGGTCCAAGGTATTTGGTCCGAGGTATTGACCCTAGGTATTTGGTCCAAGGTATTGGTCCTAAGTGGTTTTGATCCATGGTATTGAGAAAGGCCTAAAACTATATAAGGAGGAGAAGATCATTAGGTCAGGGGGTGCAAGAATTGAATATCTGATGAAGTGTGATATCTAGTATGCAGGTTATCGACTTATTGTGCTTTGCTTGATCTGAACCAACTATGAACCTTAGCAGTTGATGAGGGATAAGATCTAATGATGTATTGGGATCTTAAGGCTTGAAATGAATTATCATTATGTGGTTTGATCATGTATAGTCTAGATCTGAATACTGATGCATGTGTTGTTCTATAAATGTTATGATCTGGTTATAACTAAAGTCTGGAATAGCTGCAAAATTATGAATTAACATTTGCAGATGCATACGCTAGTTGGATTTGGTAAAAGCGTGTATACATGCTGGTTCGGCTCATCAGAATATCGTATACATTATGAAATATGATATTTGAAGTTGCAGTTGGATCTAGTGTTGTTGTAGAAATTCTGGGTTCTACTTTGTGTTCTGGTGATTGTGTTTTGATGACAGTATACTAAATGTTAAGATTGATTGAATGTGATGATGGTCCTTCAGTGATTCAGTTGTGGGTGATTCAGATATTGATGATTGAGTTTCAATGATTGGTTTTATTGCAATGGTGATTGATTTTGAGCTTCAATGTTGTTGATGGGTCCAGTATGAAAATTAGATGAAACATGGCCTTCATGTGTATTGTTGTGTACCAGGAGCATCCAGTCTGAAAATTTATGAAACATGGTCCCTGGAGGAAGAGAGAAGGTCGTAGCCTTTTGTAGGTCGGAGCCTACATACTGGTAAACATATCAGCCACTACAAGAGCCAGGGGGTTGGAGCTCCCTTCCAGTAGCAGCTGGAAAATGAGTGAAGGTTGGAGTCTTCAGTAGGTCGGCACCTACATACTAGTAAATGAATCAGCTAGTACAAGAGCTAGGGGGTTGTAGCTCCCTTCCAGTAGAAGCTGGAGAATGAGAGAAGGTTGTAGCCTTCTGCAGGTGGGTGCCTGCATACTGGTATGAGTTTGCACTAGTACAAGATTGTAAACAGGTTTGTCTTATATAAAAAGAAGATAGAAGCAGGTGGTTTTTGTCCCGCATTGGGTTTCCACCTTAAATCTTGGTGTTCATGTGTGTTTCTTATGTGTGATGGTTTGTTATGATATTACTGCACATGGTTACTGTTTATATGGTTAATGAAGTACTAATTAAAGATCAACATATGATGAATTAACTGAATCACAAGTTTTCTAGATATACGTTGGTTGCCTTAAACACAGTTGCATGTACACATGGGTTACCTTCATTAAAGTAGCGTATATAAATTTGAGTATGAAAAGAAAAATATTATTGACTTGAATAATACTGATTCACCCCCCCCCCCACCCTCTCAGTATTATTTCCAACATTTGGTATCAAAGTAGGTCCTTTGGTAGAAGCTTGATCGCTTGAAGGAGATCCATAGAACAATGGGAAAGAAGCTAAAGAAGAAAGCACCTCAAAAGAAGAAGACAGTGCAAAGGAACAGCGAAAGCAGGAGAGACAATTGGCCATTAGGTGGAAGCAAGGATTCAGATTATGAATCACCTCAGATTGAAGATGGACAAGCAAATGAAGCATCAGGTACAAATTTTTGGTCTTCTAGTGATAATTTTCTTTGTTCATGCAATATTGGAGATATTGGAAGTGGTCGTGAAAGAAAAATAGAGACAAAAGTTAAAATACTCACAAATAAAATTAGAGATCAACAATATCTATTTAACAAATGGGAATGTGCCTTCAAAGAAGAAGTTATCAGATTAAAAGCTCAGCTAGAGGAAGGAAACAAAGTAAGGAAGCAGTACAAAGAAAAGGAAGATCAATGTCAAAAGTTGCAGGATGAAGTGGCATCATTAAGAAACGAAATAAATGATCAGAGTATAACAATCAAGATACTTAAAGATAGATCCAGTTACTGTGTAATTCTTGAAGCTGAGATCCTTTCTCTAAGAGAAGATCTAGAAAATAAGCAAAATGAAGAACTACCTCAAGCAGATGAAGAACAAGAAAATGAGATTCTCAAATTAAGGCAACAAGTGGAAGAAGGAAGAAAGGCTTAAGAAATCTTGAAGAAGCAATATCTAGAAAAGGAAGAGCAATATCAGGTTCAGGTAAATATCTTAAAAGGTAAATTAGAAGAAAAGGATAAATTGTTACGATTTCAAGACAGTACTAAGATTTTGGATAATATTCTTAGTAGTCAAAGGTCTCCTACCAAACTAGTCTTGGTTTTCATGAATATGTTGAAGGTGAATCTAACTCACAAGGTGAGGCAAGGAACTCTAATGCAAAATCTGAAATTCTCAACAAGGATATGAGAGGTCAACCCCATCAACAACCAAGGAAAGAAAGTATTCAAAGAAAATCTTTTACTCCTAACTGTGAAAGTGATAGTCGATTATTTCCTACAATGAATAATGTTGAATGTTTTATATGTCATAATTTTGGACATGTTGTAGCCAGATGCAGAAGTAGAAATGGTTCAAGACCATCACACACAGAGATCATCACATTCCAAGTTCTTTAAGGGATATTGTTTTTCCTGCAATATGTTTGGTCACAAAGCCATTGACTGTTATAGAAGGAATATGAAACATGTAAGATGTTATGCTTGTAACAAGTTTGGACATATAGCAAAGAAATGCATGAGAAAATTTCGGCCACCATACCAAAGGGAGAAAACATCGTCACACACGAATATATGGAAGAAAAAGGAAGTACAGTAAGAAAGATGTGGCATAGCAGAGTATACAGACATAACAGACTCAAAGGGAGCTGAAAGTGTGGAACCTCAATGTTATAACTCTCATACACAAGTTCTTTGAAGACAAGTCGCATATATACACGAGTTAGAAGCTGCACAGTCATGTATATGTGGTTTGAAGAAAAATGCAGTGGGTTGATATGTTTCAAACAATTATCAGTTATATTATCTGTCGTGATGATAGATGACTAGATGACTACAGTCTGTGGATGTTATTTAGAAGTGCTTTTGATCCTCCCAAGTTGTTAATAACTTGATGTATATCTGATTGATGATGATGCCTTGATACTTCTTACTGACATATGTAATGATTACATCTGACAGTGAACAAGTGGAATAGGTTCAGGGGGACAACATGCTATGCTTCTAATAAAGAATTGTTGGCATTATGTTTAGAAGTATTTGGTACCTAATCAATGATGATGATGCTTATATGGCTAAATGATACATCTTGCTATGAGTTTCCCACAATAAAATCTCAGATGATACTTGGGGTCACATAGTTAGATTTCAGATCAGATTGATGGATGACTATGAATGACTTTTTGATAATGCATATAGTACATATATGTTGATTACATGGTGATCTTCATAAGGTCAAGGAGAAGTAAAAAGCTTGAGTACACAACTTCATTATTTGATGATGAGCCACTCATTTCTTTTATGTTGCTATCATCATGTCTTCAAAGATGTAGTTATGATGCAGGATTCTTATAGTTCTTGGCTCTCACAATATTTAGGATTGTTGTTGTTGATGATATCAAGAAATCTTAACAAATAACCATGAGCTCATGGTTTGCTAGATACATAATTGATGGATACACATTATTTTGGATACATGAATGATTACTTAAGTTGCATATTGATAAATATTGTTGGTTGGCCAAGAGAATGGGGTTATTGCAGGTCTCATGAAGACATAGCTATTTGAAGATATGGATATTTGAAGACATGGCTTACTTAGTCACATAATGATGATGAGTTCTTACTTTATGATGATAGGTTGATACTCACATATGTTGATTATCATGGTTGATGATGTGAGATTTTCCCTAGTGATGATATAATGAAGGTTCTTGTGGAAAGATCATGCAGTTCTTGATAATGATGTTATGATCATAGATGATGTCTATGGTGTTTTCACATACATATGACATGATGTGAATGATTTTGTGCTACCGCTTGGAGATATGGCATATGCTTAGTTGATTCATGGAAGGTTATGATAAGGCTCTTTCTACTAAGGAAACGAAGCAAGTTGATCTTGATGAGATCAAGAGGATGAGTTGATATATGCAGACATACGTTGTCATAGGTTGATGATATTTACACTGTCATATCTTGAGAACTAATGATGGACATATACAGGTTGTTGGTATGGATGTTGTTGACAGATACTTATGGAGCAGATCATACATGGTGTATGATAGTTGATGTTGACAATCATGGTCTTGTTTAGATATTTGGTCTATGTTATAAATGTCATGTATATCATTCGATGTAAAGGTCGTCGTAGTCTTTTGATGAGTCCTTTTTGGTCATATGATGTAATTTGTATCCCCACATTGGATGGGATGGATGATGTAATTTCTGTCATGCATAAACAAGTGGTATATCCCCACTTGGTTGGGAGGATGAGTCAAATTTGGTATATCCCCACTTGGTTGGGAGATGGATGTATGTATGAGTAAATTGTGATAAGAAGGTCATACTCACTTAGTTGAGTTATAGAATCATGTTATTCTTTTAGAAAATATTTTTGCAGACTCTGCATATGCTCAGGGGGAGCATGGATGATATAGTGCATCTCAACATGTACAAAGGGGGAGCTCAATTAGATAATTTAGCATGTACTCAGGGGGAGCATGGACAACATAATGTATATCAAAAGGGGAGAACATCTTGGTCCGTCCTTTGCCCTTGATGTCAAAGGGGGATAGTAACTTGGTGTTGCTATTGCCATCAAGTCCAAAGGGGGAGATTGTTAGCATTATGATATTGGTGTTGTCCTTGATGGCAACTCACTCAGATGAAAGATCATGGTGCAGCATTTCAACAGCAAAGAATTACAGATCAGGCTACAGATAATGAAGAAATAGAGGTATATGCAGGGTCACCTTGACCAAGCTGCGTATACATGCAGGGTCATCTTGACCAAGCTGTGTATACACGCAGGTTCACTGAACACAAGTAGCATATACATACACATGCACTTTCACATAAGGAAAAGCCTGTATATATTGAAAACTAAGTTTTTGGTCCGAGGTATTTGATCCAAGGTATTTTGATCCATGGTATTGGTCCAAGGTATTTGGTCTGAGGTATTGACCCTAGGTATTTGGTCCAAGGTATTGGTCCTAAGTGGTTTTGATCCATGGTATTAAGAAAGGCATAAAACTATATAAGGAGGAGAAGATCATTAAGTCAGGGGGTGCAAGAATTGAATATCTGATGAAGTGTGAGATCTAGTATGCAGGTTATCGGCTTATCATGCTTTGTTTGATCTGAACCAAGGATGAACCTTAGCGATCGATGAGGGATAAGATCTAATGATGGATTGGGATCTTAAGGCTTGAAATGAATTATCATTATGTGGTTTGATCATGTATAGTCTAGATCTGAATACTAACGCATGTGTTGTTCTGTAAATGTTATGATCTGGGTATAACTGAAATCTGGAATAGCTGCAAAATTATGAATTAATATTTACATATGCATACGCTGGTTGGATTTGGTAAAATCGCATATACACACCGGTTCGGCTCATCAGAGTAGTGTATAAATTATGAAATATGATATTTGAAGTTGTAGTTGGATTTGGTGTTGTTGTAGAAATTCTAGGTTCTGTTCTATGTTCTCGTGATTGTGTTTTGATGAAAGTATACTAAATGTTCAGATTGATTGAATGTGATGATGGGCTTTCAGTGATTCAGTTGTGGGTGATTTAGATATTGATGATTGAGTTTCAATGATTTGTTGTATTGCAGTGGTGATTTATTTTGAGCTTCAATGTTGTTGATGGGTCCAGTATGAAAATTAGATGAAACGAGGCCTTCATGTGTATTGTTGTCTACCAGGAGCATCCAGTCTGAAAATTTATGAAACGTGGTCCCTCGAGGAAGAGAGAAGGTCGTAACCTTTTGTAGGTCGGTGCCTACGTACTGGTAAACATATCGGCCAGTGCAAGAGATAGGGGGTTGGAGCTCCCTTCGAGTAGCAGCTGGAAAACAAGTGAAGGTTGGAGTCTTCAGTAGGCCGGTGCCTATGTACTAGTAAATGAATCAGCTAGTACAAGAGCTAGGGGGTTGTAGCTCTCTTCCAGTAGAAGCTGGAGATCGAGAGAATTTTGTAGCCTTTGCAGGTGGGTGCCTATGTACTGGTATGAATCTACACTAGTACAAGATTGTAAACAGGTTTTTCTTATATCAAAAGAAGACAGCAGCAGGTGGCTTTTGTCCCTCATTAGGTTTCCACCTTAAATCTTGGTTTTCATTTGTGTTTCTTATGTGTGATTTTTTGTTCTGATATTACTGCAAATGGTTACTTTTTATATGGTTAATGAAGTACTAATTAAAGATCAACATATGATGAATTAACTGAATCACAACTTTGCTAGATATACGTTGGTTGCCTTAAACACAGTTGCGTGTACACGTGAGTTACCTTCATTAAAGTAGCGTATATAAATTTGAGTATGAAAAGAAAAAGATTATTGACTTGACTAATACTAGTTCACGCCCCCCTCTCAATATTATTTCCAACACACATTTCTAGTGACAAAGGTAAGGCAGTTGAGGATACATATTTTTTTAGCAAGTACCTAGTTTTACAGCAGTTTCAGGATGTATTTCCTGTAGAGATTTCAGAGTTGTCACCTCACAAGGAAGTAGACTTTTCTATTGTATTGGTGCTAGGGGTAGCTCCATGTTACGAGATAAAACACTCTAGGGTTTGCGTTGAAAACCCCAACATATCGTAGGGCATACACCAACAAGAAGTAAGAAAACAAGCAGTCCTAATTCTTAAACTACTAAAGTGGGATGAAGATAGAGTACTAGTAGGTCCTACATTTGAAGATGTTCCCACAGGGTTCAAACCCCCCGCTTCCTCTAATGCTTCAAAACCTGCAACTCATTCGAGAAAATAATATATACTAGCAGTAGTTCGAAGCATGTTCAAGGTATGAATGTTAGATCATATACGCTTATGGATATAAAACATGAAATCATACATAATACTCACATTAGTTGGAGTGATCTAGTTAATAGGGTATGGATAGGACCATACATGTTCGCAGACATGGAGTGGCAAGTGCAGGTAATCAAGAATAATTTTAAAGCATCACAAGATAGGAAGAAGAGTTATGTAGATCGGAATAGGTTATTCAAGGAGTTATAGGTTGGGAATCAGGTGTACTTGTGCATCAAGTCGAAGAAGAGCTCCTTTCGGATTGGATCATGTGCTAAGCTGGCACCCCAGCTTTTTTGACCTTCCAGGATTATTGAGAGGATTGGGCCAGTATCCTATCGACTTGCATTGCCTCCGACAGTGAAATTCCACAATGTTTTCCATGTGTTATTTCTTAAGAAGTATGTTAAAGATATTGATCATGTGTTTGGCTGGTTTGTATGGAAGTTGGAGCTAGAAGGAGAATTCTAGCCAGAACCGTAGTGCATTTTTCACTTAAAGATGCTCATGCTCTAGAACCAAGAAATTGAGTAGCTTAAAGTGAAATGAAAGCACTTTGGGCTTGATGAAGCTATATGGGAGATGGCGAATCAGATGCGGTCTATGTGTCCTTCCTTATTCGTTGGTTGAGTGGATGTTTTGGTATGTCTTTGGTATATGTTTTTGGTACATGTTTTGGTGATGTTTGGTATATGTACATATGTATATGGATGTAATATTTCCATGAACTATGCTATAAATCTCCAATAAGCGGTATGGGTGTCATGTCATTATGGTTTTATACTTGTTATGTTGTCATGTTGGTTTGATTCTCAGCAAGATGATCATTATAAATATTGCAACGAGGTAAGTTATAAAGCTCCATGGGAAGTATGTTTTGCTTACAATAGCCTTGTTGGTTATATGTGTTGTTGAACACTGAGGATGGTGTTCCCCCAAGGGAGAGGGTTATGTAATAAACCTGGTCAAAAATCCATGTAAAAGTTAATAAAGGAAAAATATTAACCAAGGTCATGGGACATGTATTCCAAGTTGAATGTTGGGAAAAAGCATAGTGATGGGGATCATTGGTGATTGATTAATGGCTAAGGAAATTGGAAAAGGAAATGGATAAGGCTTTGGAAAGGAAAAGTGGAATTTTGGCACATTTATTTATGAAAATAATGGAAACTAGGAGAAAAGGGAGGTGAAAGGTCACAGGTTGCATGTGAGGGGGAAAATGAAGGAAAATAATGGAAAATTAAGAAAATAGAGGCCTCATTAATAAAAATGTTTCTGAGGATCATTTCATAGACTTTTGTTAGTTTAGTTTTGGAGCTCTCTCTTTATTCTCTCTCTCACATACTCTTGGACACAGAGAGTTTTCTTGGATAACTCTTGGAGGAGTGTGGCATATCTAGAGTTTTGGAGCAAGAAGGAAAAGGAAGAGCAGGAAATAGTAAGAGGACATCGGGATCAATAGCAACAGCAAGTTTTTCTTGCAAGTGTCAAGTTTCATGTATGTTTCCTCACTAGTTTTGGCATGCATGGCAATGCATGTGGTTTATTGGTCATGATCTGTCATTAGCTTGGAGGATTTCCTAGATTGATAGTGGATTTGCCTAGCCTTTCCATTTCTGGGATATCCATGGTGTTGTGCATTCATTTCTTTGTTTTCTCATTGGTTCTCATGTTTCCTTTAACTTGGGTTGAGTTACTAGTTCTTCGAAGTCCTAATTTGAAAAACCTCTGGAAGCCATGTAACAGCTTGGATTGAGTTACTAGTCCTAGAAGCCTTGGTTAGAAAAACACTCTGGAAGCCCTTGGTGGGTCGAGTTACTAGTTCTGGAAGACTTAGTTGGACAAATGTTCTGGAAACCCAGCGACAACTGTGGGTTGAGTTACTAGTCTTGGAAGCCTTGGTTGGAACAAATGCTCTAGAGCCATAGAATACTTGGGTAGAGACCAATCTGGTGATGGTTTGTGTTAGCTTAAGGGGGCTTGATCCAAGTTCAGAGTTGTTCGTGCCAACCAACAAAACCCTAATTGCTAGCCCTTTCGGAAACAACCTGCATAGCGCAGACTGCAGCCTCACCCGAAGCAGTATTGGGGGATGCTAGAATCAAGTTTTTGCATCTAGAGACAGTGTGATAAGTGCCCTTAGACTCTTATAGCTCAAATCTTCCTTCACACAGATTGGTGTCCTTGTATGTCTCACTACTGTAACTCGAGTAAAATAGCTTCTAGACCTTCGCAAAGGTCTATAATCAGTGTTTGCGGACTCTAAACAGACAAATAATCAACTTTCATGCATTAATCAATTACCCTAGATCTTTCTTCGCACATATCTATCTAATTCATCAGAAATCAAAACATAAATAACCCTTATCTTCGTGAGAATGGATAATTACTTAAATCATGCACAAATAAGATAGATTCAGTAGTTTAGTGCAGCATTTATTCATTATTCCATAGAAAACATATTATAAAGCAGTAGATCATAACATAAACAGAATCAACAATAATGCTTAGATTGCAAGATAATTCTTCAAAATCAGTATTTATTTATCTTCAACGTTCAGATTACAGACTCTTTCACCCTACACACTTAACTGCAGGGGTTCGCGCACTCAGCTGTTGACTTACCAAGGCCTCGTTCACACTCAGCTATAGGAGCCTTCCCCTTTGCCTAAGTACAGGAAGCGGAGCCTTCCTACCTTAGCACTTGCCCAAAATAATCTCTATCTTGATTCCCTATTATCCACTACTACTTCTAGACTCACTATAACTCAACCATATATGGATTTCTTCAATACAATACCATGGTCCGTGGACCATGGGTGAATCTCAAAACTAGCCTATTTTCTTATCCAAACAAGGGGCTAAGTCCCCTTTGACTCCTATCTACTTGCGCACTGTGCATCCACATTTTGTGGAGACTTTAAATCTTTTACAAAAACTTAAACAAAGTTTTGGTTAACTAACCCAAAAACTGATCCTAGGGACCCTATCCCAAAAATCCCCCAACACAAAGATCATGACTCACCCTCGAGTCACTCAGTCGATGCCTTGATCTTGCTATGGAGACCACCGAGCTCAACCTGTAATACGACAACTTTAATAGCACTCTGCGTCACGGCCTGTTGCACTTCTTCTACCAACATCTCTATTGTCAGGCCTTCCACTGCAAGGAACATTGTTCGTTGTGTCTCCTGCATCACCTTTAGCTTTTCCTGAAGCAACAGAGTAAGATGAAAGGCTTCCTCTAGCCACGACTTTCTTTGTAATTCCTCCATCTGTACTTGCAGCTACTTTCCTTCTTGTAACTTTGCAAGGCATTTCACTGGCGCCAAAGTGCGCGTAGTCGATTGGACTTCATCATACTTCTGTCATGTCTCTTGAACATCGGTGTTCAAATTCTGCAAGTTCGAGTCCTTCTGCAGATTTGTCCATAATTCCATTGCTTGGTCGAACATCATTGCACAGTTTGTGACTGCGATATCCAATGTGTTCATATTCTCCTTGATTGCTACTTCGTGTTTTTCCTGAACCTCTGGCAGAGTAGTTGGCTGCAACTTCAACTGCAGCTCTGATATCTTCATTTGGAACTCAAAAGTAACCCTTTTGACTTCATCCTTTGATGCATGTACTACAGCATCCAATTTCCTTACTTTTGACGAAGCTTCGGCATCCTCCAAGATGTTCAATTCTGGCACTGTCTTGTAGGCTACTCTATCACTGTCTCTAGATTCTGACATTGTGTCTGCATCTCATTCTTTGCCTTTAGCATTTGAGTTTTCCCTGCGAACATCAATTCATTTTTTACCTTAAACTCACTTATGACTGTGCAGACGCTTTGCTCTCGGATCCTCGGCTCATATAAAACCCCCTGATGCAGCACATGGAGGGTTTGGAGCAGCAGCGTAGCTAAATTCAGTCCCATGTCCTTCACTGTATTGATCACAACACAATCCTCATCCAACTCTTTGTGAACAGACCCTTTTGGCAATGGTATGCTTCTGAGGTCCAGACTCTGTACTAGCTCTGCGAATGTTCCACTTCCTTATGTCAGGCTCACTTGCACCCTGCTTGCTTGATTGATGCTCGTGTTGATCCTACCAGTTTGGATCTGTAGCTCGCATAGATCCTTTTGGAAATTCCCCAACATCTGCATACATTGTTGCTCAAACTGCTACAACAACTCAGTTGTCATGTCTCTAACCTTATCATCAATTTCATCAAGATCTCCTTATATAAGCACCATCGAATCAATGCATGTCTTCTTATCAGACATGTTTTTTTTGATGTCCACTAGTCTGCTCCTGTTCACGCCACTTCAAGGTGAAGAGAGTGCTCTACTCCTCTCCACCGCTTCCTTCCTTCTCTGAAATCTCTTGCTCATTTGTGTGTTGCAAAGCCAACTTTTTGACTTCTTTTGTATCCAGAAATTCTTTCTCAGCCTATTATTTGGTAGTGCACTCAGTCTCCATCCGTTATTTCTCCACAGCTACCTTAGCAACAACTTCCTTCTTCTTTTATTCTGTCAGAGCTCACGTTGCCTTCTGAGTTGCTTCCTTATGCTTTAAAAGATCTCTTTGCACCTTTACTTGCACCCACACCAATATTTGTGGGTTCACGCCACTCTGTTGGAAAAGTCCCCACAATTTCCTACACATTTGTATCAGATACCAAATATAGCAGCTTTTGCCATAGGTGCTTTGAGTCCTTCTACGATCTGATGGAAACATTTTGCAAATCAGCCTTGAACTCTGCAAAGGCCATCAATTGTGCAAACAAGGTTGGGGACAACAATGGCCTCTAACTAATAACCATTCAAAGGTACATCTCCATCAGGATCTAGAAAATTTTTGACTCCCTTGATCCTTTCCTGATCCTTTGTTGTCCACAACGAAGTGAACCTTACTGTCTCAGGTAAATCTTTTGGCTGCGGGCAAAACTGACTATCCTCTGGCAATCTCCAAGCGACTAACACAATAGACAGTAACAACCACACATAGTGGAAGGGATTGCTCTCTTCCTGAGCTTCCCGACAATTCGTGAGGAACTCCTTACATAGATATTTTTCGAGTTGTATTGAACACCCTTCGCACACTGGGCTGCTAGTGATACTACTTGTGCCAGAACTTCATCCGCATGGCATTTCCTCATGATCTTTCCTGCAAGAATGTGGGTAGCAAACTACACCGCCTGGTCCTAAATAGAGTGGATAGAATATCCGCGTGACTTCTTAACAAGCCCATATTCGGCCTTCATCTTATCTGCTAATTATTTTTCCCCACTTTCCCTCCAAACACCTTGGCAGGGTCTGCTCCTTTATAAGTCAACTTTATTATCCGATGGATTAACATGTCTATGATCGGGAAGGGCTCCCCAAGCCATATACATCCATCATGCACCAGCGCGAGGAGCTGGCACACAAACACCGTGTTAATCATTGATCTATGAAAATGCAATACGCAGAACATGTGCAGCAACCCTACTTGCTCAACACTTCTGACCCAACTCATGGGTTCCAACTACATAACCCCAGTCTTTTCATAGTATAAATTCATCATATACTTACTCATTTCCAAATGTGGGAACCTCTCATGGTCTGTGAGGTCCCAATCATCCATTTTCAGCATAGGAATGTGTGCTAGTGTTGTGCCTTCAAATTCCACTTGTTCAGGAAAAAGAGGTGTCGAAACTGCGAATTTACCAGAATCTAGGTCCTTAGTAACTTTCATTTTTCCCTTCCATGGAGGGATATATGCGGGGAGCCGTGAGATAGGCTCGACCTCTTTGGCATCCAATTTCTCTACACCTTGGTGTTCCTCCACCTCCAAATCAACCACTTTCTCTGGCTGCTTGTATTTCTTCTCCTTCTGTCACACCTCTAGGTTCTTCCTCAGTGAATGTATCACTGGCATAATCTTCTTCTGCTTCTCCTTTGTGGTTGATTACTTCAGCCTAAGCGACCTTGATGTGGTAGGAACGGGGGTTGTAACTTCCATACTTGAAATCTCTCGGCCCAGCGCGTCAGAAAAGGAATATTTGTAACTTACAGCTTCTGCGAGGTTTGTAATAGTCATTTGTTCTATGAAAAACTCTCGGGATTCTGCGGTGTAGTTTGCGAATAAGGAGTGTGTCACGAACTCCTCCTAGAATTGACAATTCATAAGCTTCAAACATCAAAGCTCCCAGAAAACTCTCAGAATGAAAAGTGTTCTTCAGTGGACAAGCATGCTCAATTTATAGAAGGTTTTGAATTCAAGTCCGACCGTTCTCCCCAAATTCTAATAATAAATGTATCTTTGGCAGTAGATCTCAAAATATTTTTTCCATAAATAGCACCTACCCACTCCTCTTAACTAATTTTTGGCCATCAAATCATGAATAGTAACCCCAACGGCTACTTTTGGACCCATCTGCATGGCACCATCCTCCATGGCACATCTCATCTAGCGTAGCTGCACCTGTCGCACTCCTATTGTCTGTCACATAGCCTTTCTACCATATTATTCACTTAGTCAGGCAACATAGTTTATAGTCCTGCAATCCCTTGCAACTGCCTAGATTACTGAGATTGTCTTGCTTTCATATAGTCATTACTCAGAGGCAGGATCCCCTTTTTACAGCTTCAGCCTACTTCTGTTCACTTTTCCAGGGAATGGTTCCCCATTCAGCTTTGCGAGCTAAACAGCGCCACCATCTGTGATCTCCTTAATAATGTATGGCCCCAACCAGTGCATTTGAAACTTTCCTGGAAACTTCATGAACTTGCTGTTATACAAAAAAACTAAATCATCTACCTTAAACATGTGCATCTTAATATGTCGATCATGCTATGCCTTCCTGCATTCCTTTTGCACTTGATGGGGAAATCTGGCAAGGAAGCAGACTTCTTCTAACTCCATGATCTGCACAATCTGTTCTTGCAAGGTCTCGTGATCCGCCATCTCTGTCAATGTGGGAATACACAAACTCGGCATGATATACTCCATAGGCATTACTGCTTCAATTCCATATACCAACCTAAATGGTGTTTGTTCTATCAACTTCTTGCAAGTCATCCTATAAGCCCATAAAACATCTGGTACACACATGTCCTAGTCTTTCCTCTACGCATTGTAGACCTTCGTCAATGCATGCTCCAAAATCTTGTTAAAATCTTCCACCATTCCATTCACCTGTGGGTGATAGGGCATGCTCTTCTGATGATACACCTGAAATTCTTCGAGCATTGCGTTGATTGTTTCATTCAAAACATGTGTACCCCTATCACTCATCAAAATCTTAGGGCATCCAAACCTAGTTAATACATATTCAAACGAAAACTTCGCAGCAGTGGTTGTTGTACAATCCTTTGCTGGTTGCACTTCCTCCTATCTGGTTAAGTATTTTGTTTCACTAATGATGCATTGCGCACCTGTCTTCTTACCTGGTGGTTGTATTGGACCTATAAAGTCAATGGCCCACTTATCAAATACTTGTAGTGAAACTTTAGGATTTAAAGGTAATTCATCCCTTTGCAAAGTCTTTCCTGTCCTTTGGCAAGCATCACATGCCTTGTAGTATGCCTTAGAATCCTTGTGTAATGTTTGCCACCATAGCCCTGTCACATAGAATAAGTTGATCTTGCGGACAAGATAGACCTTCCTAGAATCTAAAGAAGACCTAATGACAAGCAAACCAACCAGACACTATCTTTCTCTAAATATGCTTTAATAAACAATAGCAAACAAGTGTTTTAGGGCCTACCTTAGGTCCAACGCTAGCTTGTGGATGCCTTCACTCCTTTGATCCAAATGAGCTCCTCTTCGCGAATCTGCAAACACAAACAAGGCAAACGAATTAAATAGCACCTGAAAAGCCAATTTCATAAAACATATTTAACATGAAAGTCAAGGAGTCCATGAAACAAATAACATAAGATACTTGTTGAGAAAAATGAGTTTGATTGTATTAATTCAAAAGAAAAAGAATCTTACAACCTTTGCCTTGACACTGTACAAGCTCCTCCCAGGGTCCAGCAAGAAGTCTCCTCTACTTTGACAAGTTTCACTCACTCCCCAATGAAACCAAAAAGGTATGTGATCTCTCCTCTTTAGGCTGAACTAGGAAGTCTTGATTTCACCAGCATTTACCCTCAAAAATGTTCAGCGTCTAACCTCCCTAGCAACTAGCCCAATGCCTGTATTTATAGTGCAATGGAGGGAGGTTACTAGGTCCTCCTTCAAAGGGATAAAGCCCTCCTTCAAAGGGATAGCTCCTCTCATCAAGGGATTAGCTCCTTCTCTTTTGGGATGCATGAACCACCTCAGAGCGAACAATCAACGTCAAAATTCCTTCTAGAAACCTCTAGAATTAACCCAAAGTGAGTTTTTTAAGATAAAAATTGCGCCTTTTGACTTTCACAGGGGTCCGCACCTACACCGTTAGGGACAGAGCGGGCAGGTCTGCAGCTTTTGTACATAGAAGGTGCGGGACCGCAGGTGACCATGAGAGAAAGTGCGGAACCAGAGTTACATTGATTTTTAATGTCTTTCTCTCATTTCCAAAGCTTGATTTGAAGAGCTGAGGTCTGAGACTTGCTTAGGAGGACAGTACAATTGATGATAGACCCATACTAACTGCAAATAATCATGATGACGATATTTTTGTGTAACAGATTGCCCCCTAAAGTGCGAAGTCTGTAGTAGATGAGGATTTCTTATCATTTAGGAAGAGTGAAGTACTTTATCATTTCGAGGATCATCTTGTGGAGAACCCAGTTAGAACCTGTAAAAACATTCAATGAAAATATATATATGAGATCATATCATCACTGAGGTAGGCATTCCCATGCTCAGATCAAAACTGACTAGAACAACTAACTATTGCCCTGATACAGGAATGATCTTGTAAAACATCACAAGTATAGACTCATGTGGACACAGTATGGGCGCAGCCATCTGTTTATGAATAGTCCATTATATAATGAATACAAAATTCCTCGCAGCCTGGATTGTGGAAACTAGATCCAGGGTCTTCATTTCTACTTCCCGAAACAGTATGATTCTATCCATGTGAATTAATGTGTTGATGTCGAACATGGTAGAAACCACTTGATTACCAGTCAATGATGTAAACTGTTAACAAGTGTGAGAGAAACCACCAGTGATGTCAATGGCTCTCAAAGTACCCAGTACAATCCATGAGATGCGAATAAATGTATTGATGTCGAGCATGTCACAGAATCCTTTGATCGAAAGTCAATGATGTAAACTGTCGTCAAAGGCGAGAAACCTGCCATTGATGCATGCAGATCTCAAGGTACTGACGATTCCTAGATCATCTTTCTAGATAATGAGTTGATGTCGATAGAAAGCGATCTGTCGTAGGCAAGCCCACAACACGAAATCATAGATCAAGTTGAAGAAATTTAGTTGCAAAAACTGACTCAGGGATGGTCAAGATGGATGACAGATATTTTGCAGATGAATGGCTTATTGGCAGTGACCTCTTGAACACATAACAACACGACAGATGGTTCGGTGACAATTGACCCAAAGTTAATACCCAGAAACCGGCTGAAGACTTTCAATGTGGTTTGATCAACTGTTAGGCAAAGGATTTCCCAACCCAGATGAATGAAAGTGTCGTGTTCAAGAGTGGTTACAAAGTATGACAAACAGGCTCATTTTCTCTCTTTTCCCCCACCATTTCTGGCAAGTACCTCTTTATTTTTGACAAGCTTGAGGAGGATAACATTTGCTTGATTATAAGATCATCCTTCGAATGAGTCCAACTTAGTTTAAATTCGAACCCTAAGAAGGAGTGGTTCGTTCCTGTTTGTAATTGAACAGGTCCTTTACTGTGAAATTTTAACGAGTCCAGTATAGGAGAAACTCGGCGTTTTTCAATTTTAGAGAGTCTGAAAAACTTAAGAAGACTCCAGGGTTGACCTTTTTCATAAATTTGTGTCTCCCAAGCCTGAAAAAAGTATAAAATAATACTTAAGAGAACCGCTTGATCTTTTACAACCAAGGAGTACTTTTCGTTATTAGTGCCCTTGACCTGAAAAAGTAAAAAAGTGATCAATGACACGTCGTTTTATAACCAATATCGAATTTGAAACAACAAAAATCCGGCAATCTTTTCATGTTTTTACGATTGGAAAAGAGCTGTAAGGGGACCGTCTTTTAATTCCGTTTTAACGAGTTTAAAAGAAACACTCGGCAACCTTTTCATGTTTTAGGAGTCAGAAAAGAGCTTAAAGATGACTCTACATGTTTTTCTGTCGAAAATGGTAGATTTCGTCTGAATAATCCTTTATTCTGCACAAAAACACAAACATTACTCATACCTGTTTGAAATGGATAAAAATGTTGCAAAATACCTTTTCAAAGTGAAACATAAACAAATTTGCGATTTATTTACTCAAAAAACTTATAAAAAGGGCCTTTGTCAATTCATTTTTACCGTTTGAGTTTAGGTGAGAAAATAGTGCTTTTGCTCAGAAAACTTCCCGTGAAGATTGCGGAAAATCCAACCGTCGGAATCGAGCGTCGTCTTCTCCAGGTAATCCACATCATCCTACTCTTCATTTTCAACCGTTTATTTTCACTCTTGGGAGGGTTTTTACGCGCAAAACCCGCGTGCGGGGGTCCGCAGGTTTACCATTGTGGACCCGCGGACCCCAACTTTTTCTCCATTGGGAAAAAGCTCGGGGTCCGCACCTTCCATGTAGACAAAGTGCGGTCCCACGCACTATGTCTAACCCAAAGGGTGCGTACCCTGCCGCAAGGGTTTTGAACCCAAAAATTCTCAAAAATGGACCAATCAAAATATTTTCTAGCAATTTAATTAATCTTTATACTTGATGCAGAGAGTACATCATGCTAGATTGGCGTGAATGAGAGCATGAGGACGTGGATGCTACCGCATGGAATCATCAGCCTTCACTTGATGCTTTGAGGGCGTGCGGACTGTACAAATTCTGGGCCATTTGAGGGCTCAGGTGGATTTCTTATAGTGGCTCGTTGACAGATGGAGCATACAGGACCAGTGCTTCTTCATTGGCGGCCACCAGCTCGAAATCGAGCCAGCGGACATTTATTTCTTGACTGGTTTGCCTAAGAGAGGCGAAGACTTGACTCTGCACGGGACTAGGCCAGGTGGCCAGTCTGTCGATAGCCTCCGGCTAGAGTACTGCAACAGCCAGGCTAGAGACAAAGGGATAGACATAAAGACGATATCCCATCCTGAACTCATGGTGATTGCATTCACTGTCACCAGACTTTGCGGAGCTGCCGCATTACATATTGCCACCGGATCCCAGATGCGTATGGCAGTTGATTGCTTTCGAAGCACCATCTTCAACTAGTGCGATGCCGTGTTGGCCAATGTGAAAGGCCAACTGACCAGGGCCAAGAACGGATGACTAAAGACCTTTGGTTATGGGGCTTTGGTCGTGAGTTTTGTCCTGGAGAGGGTTCCTATGTTGATCCCACAGCACCTTACTGTTGGAGCTGGGCTTCCTCGAGAGCCCAAACTGATGCGATGGGTCGCAATCATGGCCCATCACCTGGACGAGAGGACAGAGGTTGCTCACTTCAAACCTGAGTATTTCCAATGGTTGGAAAACTAGGTCTTCTCCATTCAGGATTTCCCTTACGCTGGGATAGATTTTCGTGGTGACCCAGACATGGTTCTTCCACCAGGAGAGCAGTGGGACGAGTCAGGTAAAATCCTTTTCAATATTTTTCCTATTTTAATTTTTTTTTTATTTTTCCATCGTCTAAAAACTGATAGTAAAATTTTAAAATGCAGATGTGGGTCCACAGCGACCAGCCGCTCTCCAGCCTTTCGAGAGGAGGCAACCAGTTGCACCCGCGCCAGCCCCACAGGACGAATCGGCAGAGGTTTTGGCTGAGTTGGAGGATCATCTTGAGCGCTTGACAGGAGATATTCCTGAGACCACTATAGACGACATTCCTCATCGACTTCAGCGCTATGTGATTGGAGTCCCAGACCTTTTAGGAGGTTCCTTTGCAAGGTGGCCCGTGTAGTGGTTTCTTATAGAGATCATCACCAGTGATAGGATGATCGCCTATTTTGGGCACATGTGACATTTTTGTTTTTTGTACTTATCATTTTTGCCGATCATAAGGTGTTTTTCAACCTATGATTGAGGACAATGTATTTTTGACACCCTCCTATATATATATATATATATATATATATATATATATATATATATATATATATATATATATATATATCACTATTACCGGCTTATCTTGTTAATCATGTTATGGAATGATTTTAAATTTACATGTATGATTATTGCAAATGTCTATTTAACATTCGAGAAGAAATTGCATCTGCTAATGTATTTAAAGATCTCGGAATATGCTGATATTCAATGTAATCAAATTCACATTCCAAGAGACGCACTCTCAAAAATAATCTTAATAACACTAGATTTCTAATGGCATACACTCTATTAAGCTGTAATACAACGAGTTCTGAATCTAACCTCACTATCAAACTCCGAATCCGAAATGAAATAGATTCAGACAATAACTCAATCACTGCACTGTACTTGGCAATGTTGTTCGTTGTTTGATCGAGGCTTACCCCATGCATAGATACTAACTCATCAGAGGGCGAATAGATAACCCAAGCTGCGGAAGAGATGTTCCGTGTATTACGACAAGCACCATCAGTGAAACCAATGTATGTTTGGAGAGGCATCGACATCTGCAATATCAAGAGTAAAACCAAGATAAGCAGGAATAATGATGAAAAAATGCTCTCTAAGCTAAGCACACTGTTTAAACTAAAACACCTCAGCTAGAAAGAAAAACTATCCTAACTAAAAATCTCCATACCCATTCTTTTAAGCATAATACCTCTTCAAGTAAAGGCCATTTCTGGGTTTACCCAAAGAGTCCCCATCAAAGTCTACCAATTCATAAGCCCCTTTGGCTAGCTTTCGCTTGACAACATAGGGACCATGCCACATAGGAACGAATTTTCCAGCGCCTAATTTATCATTAGCTTGATCATAAACTAAGACTAGATCCCCTTCCAAAAAATTTCGAGGGGTCACATTTCGATCATACTAAGCTTTTATTCGTTTTGCGTGAGTCTCGATCACCAATGCAGCATCACGTCGATTCTCATCTAATTGAGCCAAGTATAACAAATGTTTTTCCTCTTCGGAAGTGGCTGGAAGTAACTCGATGGCCATTTGCAGTGACGGGATTTCACATTCAATGGGTAACACGGCTTCCAAACCATAGACTAGTTGGAAAGGAGTGAACCCTGTTGATGTTTTTACTGAAGTTCGGTATGCCCAAAGCGCTGAAAATAGCATGTTGTGCCAATTCGACTGATGAATCCCAATGATTCGTCGGATCATGATAACTAAAACTTTGTTGATGGACTCAACCAGACCATTCGCTTGTGGATAATAAGGGGTTGAACTATCATGACGTAAACCAAGCTGGCCAGTAAGTTCGGTCATCATAACGGTTCGAAAATGACGCCCATGATCAGTGATTATCGCTTGCGGGACACCAAACCTAGCAATTATATGATTGAACACGAAAATTGCAGTTGTCTTGCCGTCTGCCTCGAATGTAGGCATCGCCTCGGCCCACTTAGTAAAATAATCTACCGCAAGGATGATATACGCATGCCCCCCGGCCGAGTGACGGTTACATGTAATAAAATCAATACCCCATTTGGCAAAAGGACCAACGGCAATTATAGGGTGGAGAGGAGCAGGTGGAGCGCACATCTTACGATCAAAAATCTGGCAGTTGTGGCATTTTCGGACCGTCGTAATACAATCTGTAAATAAAGACGGCCAGAAGTAGCCAACGCGCAATATCTTTTAGGCTGTGGCATACCCAGACATATGACCGCCACACGCTCCAGAGTGGCAGTCATTTAGAACCCTTTCAGCTTCTTCATGAGTTAAGAAATGTCAAAAAACAGAGTCTGTCCCACGGCGATAAAGAGTATCTCCAATAATTCAGAATTGTTGGGACTGGAATCGAATTTTCCGACGTTCTGACCTTGAAATTTATGGTCGAAAGGATTGGGTCTGGAGATAAACGATGATATCCCCATACCACGAATCTAAAGTGCTGATTAGAAACAAGGATTCGTCCGCAATGGGCTCCTCCACCACAGTTTCCGTGTCAGCACGCGGGAAGTCACACATTAATTCCGCAAAAACTAAAGATTTCTTAGACTTAGATTTCTCAAATTCCAAGTCGAACTCTTGCAGGATAACGATCCATTTAGAGTACTTGCGCCCTAGCAATTGCTTTGTCAAAATTTAGATCATAGGGTTGCAATCCAAAATTACCGTAGTTTTACGTAGTATAATGTAGTGACGAAACGTTGGACAGCTTGGATGGCTGCCAATGCCAATTTCTCCACATGTGAGTATTTTAGCTCAGTTGGATTTAATGTTCGACTACGGTAATATATCACATGTTCAGTTCCTGATTCATATTTCTGAACTAAGACCATTCCAATGATAGAATGAGAAGCAGCGAGATACAAGAAGTAATCCTGGTTGTAGTTGGGAGGATGAAACAACGGTGCATGGGTCAACGCGTGTTTGAGTGCATCAAAAGATTTCTGAGCTATCTCATCCCAATATAATTGAGTGTTTTGTTTCAACAACCCGGTAAAACCCTTTGTAACCTCGGCGTAGTTAGGAATGAATCGTTGTAAAAAGTTTGCTTTCCCCTGCAAACTTTGGAGTTGGCGAAGACTCGAAGGAGGAGGCAATTTGATGATAGCTTCGACCTTCGAGGGATCAACGCGAATGCCGGCTTTCGAAACTACAAATCCCAATCGACCCGTTTCTATATAGAAGACACATTTGTGTGGGTTCAACTGAATAAGATAATGCCTACACCTCATAAAGATTGCTCGTAAATGGACGAGGTGATCAGCTCGATGTAATGAATGAGCAGGCAAATCATTGAGATGAGGTTGCACAATGTGCTTGATGTCATGAAATGCATAAGACATCGCCCTTTGAAAATTTGCTCCGACATTCTTAAGCCCGAAAGGTAATTTGCAATAAGCAAATGTCCCCCATGGACAAATGAAAGCCATTTTTGGTTGATCGGCAGGTAGAATGTTGATTTGATTGTATCCGGAAAAACCGTCCATAAAGGAGAATATTTCGCTGCCGGCACAATCATCAAAGATTTGATCGATATAGGGAGTTGGGTAATTGTCCTTTGGATAGGCTCGATTAATGTCCCTACAATTGATACATATTCTTATTGTTCCCTGCTTTTTGTTAACCAGAACAATATTCGATACCCAATCCGTTAACGGGATCGGATAAATGAAACCTGCTTTCAACAGTTTTTCAACTTCTGCTTTAATTGCAGCAGCTTTTCATGGGTGAATCTGACACAAACGTTGCCGGACGGGTTTAGCGTCCGGGTAGGTCTTGATCTCATGAACAACAATCGCAGGATCAATTCCTGGCATTTCCTCATAGGACCAGGCAAACACATCGTGGAATTCTTGAAATAGGTCCTTATATAATTGAATTTCATCATCTGTACACGAGGCACCTATATGAATGTTCTCAACAATTCCGGGTTTAACCGAAATGTCAATAGGAATAGTTCGAGAGATGTTTCCCAAATTTAACTCTGAATCGGGATGTTTCATTGGATTCTGAGGTTCCTTGACATATTCAGTTGTAAAAATTGATGAGAAATCATTTTCAAAACGATCATCCTCAGGTAAAAACGAAGATCTGTGATGGAGATCTTCCCATGGTAAATCATCTACACATAGGATTTCACGAATTTTCTCATCAAAGTGAACAAGTTCAGAAAACGTAGTTAAATCCGAGGTTGATGTGAAAAGTGATTCCTCATGGACCACATTCATTAAGTCATTTTCGATTGAAAACGAGTCAGCAAACGACTGCACATCTTCATAGGCAATTTCATATGGACTCAAAGGCATGGAATTACCAAATGAGTCTATCTCAGATTCAGAAGGGACGATCCAAGGATCATGATAAATAATAGTGTCTGATGTAATCATATGAATGGTTGCAAATGAAGATGATGCGTTGATTGGAGGAAAAGGAAAAGTTCCCAGTAAACCGGCATCTTTAACTAATCCTACTCCAACATCCTTATATGGGATAGTCGTTTTACCAACATGCTGACTACTCTCCGAAGAGGCTGGGTCGGATGAAAAGTAAGCCAGCTGGTCTATTGTTATGATCTTCCCATTGTGTGGAAACTTTATTACTCGAAAGACCGATGAAACGACCGCTGCCATAGCGTAAGACCAACTTCGACCCAAGAGAAGGTTATAGTCTAGAGGGGAATCAACCACCTCCACATCTAGACTAACGATTTTTCCTTCAACCCCTATAGGTAAATCCTATAGAATGCCAAAAGGATGAAACCCACAGCCATCAAAGGCCTTTAGAATCATTGGGGATTGATTTAGTGAAGGAGAACCAAGCGATCTCCAACACTGTATCGACATAATACACGTTGAGGCTCCCTCATCAATTACAGCCTGATGAATGGGTCTGTTTTTGACTATCACTGGAATCTGGAAAGCCATTTGATGAGGCAAACGTGGTGTACTATTTTATAAATCAAAAATTAATAGGTTCGGGTCCTGAACATCAACAACTCCTATAGCCGACAAAAGTAATTTACGTTGTGCTGGGCATGATTGCAGCACTTCCAAAGCTGACATTGCTGAGGGTGAAATAGCTAAATCCTCAACAATGTTATAATTCTGAGCCGCTCTCACATGTGGATTGAAAGCTGACTTTCAAAATATACCCTTGGCGGGCGGTTTGATTACCAAGTCTGGATTAGGTTTCTCGATCTGTAGTGGATCGGAACCGAGAGCTGAGGTTGATGGATTAGAATGAGAAGATTCTGCTTCTTTACCATCAACAGGACTCTTACTACCATAATCTTTCGATCGAGTCGCAATCCTAACATGGGACATCATCAAAATGGGTTCTTCATTGGCACTCGAGGATGAACCTATCATCTTGTTGTCTTGATCTGAAAAGGATCCTTCAAAACAGCAGGAGTTTGGGAACCCTTGACAATCTTCGCAACCTCTACACGATGAGGGCAGTCTCTTGTAAAATGTTCATCGTCACAAATGAGACAAGGATAACGAGGTTTGAGCTTTTCGTCATTGGATTCCACCTTTTCAGGTTTCTCCTTTGAACTTTTGTTCGTTTTGTTCTTCTTCTTTCCTTTCTTCTTCCCACCAGATTTTGATTTGGCTGTAGATGATTCTACAACGTGAATATCGGCGGAAGTCTCTGTAGAAGAATCTCCTGTTGGGGAATCAGGCAAGGTTATGATAGGGGAAGAATTCTTGGAAGACTTCTTCTTACTTTTAGTGTTAACCGTGCCAATCATACCATCAGCGGCATGAGATCCCGAAGGAGCTGCAGCGATTTGATTTTGCGTGGGAAGATCGGGGATTTTTTCATGTAACATACCTGACTGAGTATAGATCAAGTCAAGGTACTATGCTTGAGCAATGACTTTCTCCTCAGTAACAACTCCGGCTTTAGAAACATCTTCAGTGATCTTTGGCAACAAAGATTTTACAAACCACTCAGCCAAGATCTGATCCGGAATAAATACCTTCACTAAACGACGTCGACGTCTCCACTCATGAATATGATCTGAAATGTATGTGGATGTCGATTGTTTTAGCGAAGTTAACAATTCCGTGCCATTGTCATATCGGACTGGCAACTGAAAATGAGTTAAAAACGAGGTAGCTAACTGACTAAAATTATAAAAAGTGCCTCACGGTAACTCAATGTACCACTTGGCCACGAGACCAATTAGAGTGCGCTGGAAAAGTCTAAGACGGATTGAATCATCTGTGATGGAGTTAGACGCACACCAGAGGTGGTAAGTCATCACATGGTTTGACAGGTCCTCTCCTGATTTACCTTTGAACTTGGGCATGTCATTGGGCAACTTATTCGGCATTGGCGGCCAAAACGAAAGATAATTAATGGGATCGTTCGTTAGGCGCGACAAGTCAGGCAAGTCCAAAGTTGCGATAAACGGTAACTGCCGATTAGGATCCCTAAAACTCTGGGTCATGAGACCAGCCCCAGGAGGAGGATATCCAGGATAACTAGGAATAGGAATCACGTTCGGGATATTGTATCCTCCCGGAAAACCAGGATTAACCGGACCGTACTGGGGTTGTTGAGGTTGTTGATAAGTGTACCCAGGATACGGTTGATACTGATAAACTAGCTGCTGGACAGCAGGACCGAATTGGTACTGTCCCTGGTACGGTTGATAGGTGAATTGTGGTTGACTTGTGACAACCGTACTTAAACCAGGTTGTCCTACAGGCATCTGAACCGAAGTTTGAATCATAGATCCAGACGGTGGTAAAGATGTCTGAGGAGTAGATACAGGAACAATAGAAACCGGAGCTGTCGATACTCCAAAAGTAGGTGAAGTAGATTGAACAGATGTAGTGGCAGTTGTAGCAGTCGTTTGAGGCAGAGTACGAGGTGTACTGGACCCAGACTGAGAAACTACCGAAGGTACAGAAGTTTGAATGTTAGACTGAACTGGATGCTGGGGTGTACCAAAAACTAGGGTTGTCCAGTTTGAGATGACAACTGTACACTTGGCTGTAACACCTGTTGGGTTTGCGATGGATCCCACACTATATTCATTCCGCGGTACTGACCCATAACCGGTTGAGAATATTGAGGACCATAACCGGGTTGAGGGTAGGATTGATAATTGAAAGGTACATTTCTCGTTCCTTGAACAAATGTTTGACCTTGGGGTGGTTAGAAACCTTGGTTCGAGTATTGACCTTGGGGTTGATACCCTTGAGGCACATACTGATACTGGGGTTGACCTTGAGGTATAAATTGATATTGGGGTTGACCTTGGGGTACATATTGAGTCTGGGGTTGACCTTGAGGAACGTACTGTCCCGTAGGTATGTACTGTCCTTGAGGTTTCCCCCCAGATGCAAATTGTGTACCTTGAGGTTGCCCCCCAGGCGTTAATTGAGGCTGCCCCCCAGGCGATAACTGGCCACCTTGAGGCTGAGGATTGGGAATAGAACCTGACATCATGAGAATGTCTTCTACGCTCAACGATTTATTACCATTGCTTCCAGTTAATAACCCTTGCTCAATGGGTTGAGGAGATGCTCCGAGAAAAGTACCAGAAAGAGACTGATACCCAGAGGGAACAGATGGACCGCCGTACAAAAAAGATTCGGGTGATTGAGTAAACATGGACGACTGTCCTGACATATTTATGGGAGTATAAAAACCTCTAGGTGTTGAGTGATAAGGAGCATGAGGTGGTGAAAAACTTAACCCTGAGTTTTCTAAATAATTAGTCAAAGAAATATACCAAGAACTACTCCTAGGTGGACTGTAAAAAATTGATTCACGCTCCCTTAGTTCAATGACAGGTTGATTTTCAGGGATAGGGATGCCTACTTCTTCTTCTTCCGGAGCAAGTTCTTCAATAGAAATAAGTCCAGAAGGAAGATCTTGAGTGATTACTTTTTCTACCCTAGGTGAACCAGGACCACTAAAAGTTGGAGAAACAAACCCCGATGTCGGAGTAGCAGCAAATTCACTTTCAGGCTCAGATATTTTGGGTTCTTCACCTATATCACTAGTAGATGAAAAGATACCAGCGATTTCGGAGACAGACACTGACTATGGATTATATTCTGCTACTAGCGTTTGAAAATCAGGATGTACTATCAGAGAAGATTCTCCTTCTTCTGGTGACCCAACTCTACTGTCTCTAGGAGTTACGAGGACTTTTAAGCCTTCAAGTTGGCTCGGTACTTCCTCAGGAGGTTGGCCCCGAAGTCTACGGGACTTCCTCAGTAACTCAGCCACGTTTATAATCTCAGGAGACTGGCCCCGAAGTCTACGGGACAATCTTGGTAATTCAGCCACAGTTAAAGACTTTTAACTACTTCACACGCAAACAAAGTAAAATCTCAATAAAAAGCACCTGAGGTCTCTAAAGAACCAAACAAATTTGAATCACACGCCTAAAGAATCTAGGAGATCAAACACACACAAACAGTAACTTTCTGGACCGAAAACACTAGTTGGTGATGAAATCCAACGTCGCAGAGTTCAGTACAGAAATGGCGGTTGGAACAGTTACCCCGGAAATCTGCTTAATGAATAGACTGGCACAAGTCCCTCCACTTAACCGTCTCGAGTGAAGTGAACCCCCCAGAAAATCCAAGTGAGTCTAGCCAACGTCTGCTCCAGGTACAGTGGGATCTTCCCACCACTGTCACCTCAGGAAGAGTCCTAAAGAATATGGCCACTAAGGTTACCAACTGAGACAAATACACCTGGGGGAACAGTCTACGATCCGATACACACGCAAGGGCAGAGTAGCAAGCTCAATCCCCTTGAAGGCTCCTTGACATAATCCAATGTTTACCAGCAAGTGACCCAGGCTCCTCGACAATGGTTAATCCGAGGTTTACCGTTTTTAATACATGAATATCTGGCGTCGTTCCCAATGAGGAAGGATTGATTCCCACACTGGTTCGGACACGATCTCGTGCTTCTCCTTTAAGAGGAGCTTTCCCAGAGCATGAATGCAACAATTGGATTTCTTCCCTACCACAAGATACAGATACTTGTTTGTTTTTACTGTCTTGGAGAGTTAATTACTCTCCTACTCCAAGACACTAGCCTAAGCTAAGTTGGTGTATCAGAGCCCTAGAAATAAAAATGTTACTAGGTGAATTTTACTTTAAGCGTTAATTTTAGTGGTTTTTGTTTTAGTCCAAAGGTGCGGAGATGAAACTCGTGGTATGAAGACTCAACTCAAAATCACTAAAAATGCACCTAAGATGATCTAAACAATCTTTTTCTCTTCGATGAATTTCTAAACTAAGAAAGAGTTTGAGAATGCAAATAATTTTAGAAACACAAATCTTTCTCAATTAAACAAATTAAAAGAAGAGCTTTTCCTTTCCAAAGCACTCAAAAACGAGACAACTAATTATTTCACAAAAATTTCCCTTCTTCATTTCAAAGCACTCAATCACTACAAAAACAAACTTTTCCAAAAGAGATTTTTTTTTATATTTTGTAAATAAAAAACTCAAAACTAATGAAAATTACTAACTTTGAGAGCTACAAACTATAAAAACCTATTTGAAGTCAAAGCCTACTAAAAGTCTTTTTAAGGATGTTTTACTCAGCTAGATGCAAGCTAAGGACTAATTTATGCAGAATCACAAATCAGTCAAGAAGAACCAATTTCATTTTCTTTTTGAAAATCAAAATCCAAACTCTCAAACACAAGCTTTTCGAAGTTTTGTAAAGAGAAAACTCAAAGCGAATTCCTCAAACAAGGGGAGATTTCATACATGGTCAGACTCATAAGAAGGCTGGTAGACACTAAGGTGATCTGAAGTCCCTACAGCTTCTAAGCTCAGAGCCACTACACAACCAAAATGAAAAACAAACCCAACAAGCAAAACTCCTAGGAATTTCACCTAAAACCCTAACACTAGTGAAATTAAACCAAGGAAATTTTTTGACAGGTACATGCAGGTCTGGGCAATGGCTAAAACCTATAAACAAATTATAAACTGATAAAAAGAGAAAAATTTAAAATTTCTCAAAATTTTGACAGGGTACGCAGGCAGCCTGTTTACACAGGTGCGTTCACGCTCTGTGCACAAAGCAAAAGCGCGTACAGGTACGCACTGTGCTTAACTCAGAGGGTGCGTACTTCTCCCAAAACTATGAAAAATAAAAACTAACTCAAAATTAACTAAATCACCCAATCCCACAATCATCAAGCCAAAAACAGAAACAAAAAATACAGTTTCTCAGGTCAAAGTATAAACAAGGAAAACAATCAAGTCCCCAGCGGAGTCGCCATTTTGTCACACAGAATAAGTCGATCTTGCGGACAAGATAGACCTTCCTAGAATCTAAAGAAGACCTAATGACAAGCAAACCAACCAGACACTATCTTTCTCTAAATATGCTTTAATAAACAATAGCAAACAAGTGTTTTAGGGCCTACCTTAGGTCCAACACTAGCTTGTGGATTCCTTCGCTCCTTTGATCCAAATGAGCTCCTCTTCGCAAATCTGCAAACACAAACAAGGCAAACGAATTAAATAGCACCTGAAAAGCCAATTTCATAAAACATATTTAACATGAAAGTCAAGGAGTCCATGAAACAAATAACATAAGATACTTGTTGAGAAAAATGAGTTTGATTGTAATAATTCAAAAGAAGAAGAACCTTACAACCTTTGCCTTGACGCTGTACAAGCTCCTTCCAAGGTCCAGCAAGAAGTATCCTCTACTTTGACAAGTTTTACTCACTCCCCAATGAAACCAAAAAGGTATGTGATCTCTCCTCTTTAGGCTGAACTAGGAAGTCTTGATTTCACCAGCATTTACCCTCAAAAATGTTCAGCTTCTAACCTCCCTAGCAACCAGCCCAATGCCTGTATTTATAGTGCAATGGAGGGAGGTTACTAGGTCCTCCTTCAAAGGGATAAAGCCCTCCTTCAAAGGGATAGCTCCTCTCATCAAGGGATTAGCTCCTTCTCTTTTGGGATGCATGAACCACCTCAGAGCGAACAATCCACGTCAAAATTCCTTCTAGAAACCTCTAGAATTAACCCAAAGTGAGTTTTTTAAGATAAAACTTGCGCCTTTTGACTTTCACAGGGGTCCGAACCTACACTGTTAGGGACAGAGCGGGCAGGTCCGCAGCTTTTGTACAAAGAAGGTGCGGGACCGCAGGTGACCATGAGAGAAAGTGCGGAACCAGAGTTACATTGATTTTTAATGTCTTTCTCTCATTTCCAAAGCTTGATTTGAAGAGTTGAGGTCTAAGACTTGCTTAGGAGGACAGTACAAGTGATGATAGACCCATACTGACTCCAAATAATCATGATGACAATATTTTTGTGTAACAAGCCCAGCATACAAAATATTCTACGAAGTCGCTTTCCCTGCATAGTGACCTCTTGCCACTCCTCCATGGGCTTCAACTAGGATACTAGCGCGTTCAAACTCAAGAACATACCTTTGTAGTATCTCATTCATTCCCATCTTATACAAATGAACCACAATCACTGAAAAATCTGCAGCGCGAACTACTAACTCCTTATTTTGTTGAGTGGAATGACCTTCTGGTGCTATTCCCGTTGTTAAAAATTGAATAATATTGGCAAAATGATCATCTGCAACGTGCACCACAAAGAGTTGTGCATCCGGCAGTCCTTCCTCCAAACTACTTGGTTCTTTACCTGTTTCAATCATGGATAGATCGTCTAGACTGAAATTTAGTCTTCCAGGCTTAACAATGTAAACTTTGAAACGGGAACTGATACTGTTACCCGTTTCATAGAGATAGCAAAAAAATGACCCGATTTTCAAAAGTGGTGATGCAGAATACACATGTTTTTTTTAGAACATGGTTTTTGGAACTTTAATTTTTTTTCATGTTCAAGGATGAAATCAAGTTTTAAAATGGTAGTGATTTTCATGCTGATTTTAAAAAGTGAGTATTCTGCATCACGCCCTTTTTTTAAAAGACCTATTTTTTGACTTTTAATTTTCTAGTGTGTGAAATGTAAAAAATTATTTTCTAAATTTGATAGTTTTTGAAGTCGTCATTTTATTCATATTTTCTTGTTCTCTATCTTAATTTTTTTTTTTAGGGGGGTTTTTATTGTTTTGCGTTTTTAAATTAGAAAGTCAATAGTTTGAATTTTAGATAATCTACATATTTATACATCCTTAATTAATTTTTCAATCCACATGAAATAATTGTTTCTAAAAAACAACATTTTTTAACAATGGACATAAAAATAACCATTTTTAACATAAATATAACAAAAAAACTAAACGTTTTGATAATTTTTTGCTAGAATTAACATGTCAAAATCACAATTTTTATACAAAAATATTAACTAAAAATGGTCAAATAATAGTTTTTTTTATGAATTTCATGTCAAAAAATAATAATAACAACTTTTTTTTCAAAAAATAATAATTAACTTAAAAATCAATGCGAAAATCACAAATTACAAATATTGAACACATAACAACTTTAATTCATTGATTATTATTTTCATGAAATGTCAGAGTCAAAACATTGCAAAGCTTGATTTCCAGGTATAACTTAAATTTAATCAACAATGTCATGTAATCCAAACTCTTCGTCCTCTAGAGTTTCATCATTGTCATCTTCCACAATATTTTCTGCTTCCTTTTGCGCAATTTCCTCTTCTAATGGGTCTTTGATGTCTGCAAATCTCCCAATATATGTCTTTCCAAACATTCCATGTAATGGTGGTTGGGGTTCCTTTGCCTTTTTTGCCACACGTGATTCATTAAAGTCCCCTTTCCTCAACCCAATTTCTTGCATTTCATCTGGAAGAAATTGAAGAGCATTAATTCTTTGCTGAATGAAATTGCATTGTAATGGATCTTTCTCAATTGCAATGCAATTTCTTCCTTTTTGAAGGCAGCATGCTAGTGTTGTACCTAATTATCAAGCACAAAACAATAATGAAGTAAATTAGTACAATGACATATTAATTAAAAAAAAGAACATATTGAAATTCAATTCCATGTGGCAAAACCTACCTGAGCCAGAAAATAAATCCAGAACCCAATCTCCTTCATTTGAACATATGTCTATAAGATAGTTAATCAATAATTGTGGTTTTGATAAATGTTAACTATCTCTCCTTTCGTTTCTTTGTCTTCATATGTTAGTTTTCTCACAACAGCATCATAAGTCAGTATTTGGCTATGACTCTTTCTCTCCACCCGATTAAAAATCATAGACATATGGCTATCATCTTTTGCCCAACTATCAATATGAATGAACTCACAATCATTTATAAATTGTTGATCTTCATTGTTAAGAAGATTTGACTTTTGCCTGTAACATAAAATAGTAAAAGTTCAATTAACTTGTACATAAATGAATTTTTCAACATTAATCAAATATACCTTTAAACATCTTACCATGTAAGCTGCATCCTTGAATTTGTTTTCCCCTTGAAGCTTGACAATACCATTGCCAATTGTGTGTCTGAATGAAATGTCACAAATCTCCATAATGGTGATGACGTCACTTCCATAAATCCCGCCACCACTTTATTAAAAGCTTGATAAGTATAAGGGCCACTATCATAGTAAATGTTTGGAATATTGAAACCATGGGGAATATCTGCAATAACCAGGGCATAATCCCTTTTTGGTACGAGTTTAGCAATGTCTTCACAGTCGCCTTGTATTACTTGATATTGAATAGTGTCTAGCCCATTCCAAATGAAATGATTAAGAGTTGGATCAAGTACAACATTCTTAATACGTTGCTTTCTCAGTCTTTCAATCTTTATTTTTTCAATAAAAGTCTTGAAACTATCTGGTGCTCCATTATCTTCTTTTTTCATCTTTTACCAAACAAACAAATGTATGTGTAAGTTTTAAATTAAAAATAGTACACAGATGATTAAAACTGAATGTATAAATCAAGTTACCTTTTTAAATGCAAGATAAAAAGCTTTTAATGTTGATGTAGAACTTGAATCTGGATAGTTGCGTACAACATCATCCCAACTATCTTCATTCAACAGTTTAACCATTTGTTCCTGAATTTTCATGTAAACTTTGTGACTGCATAGATAAAGTAAGAAAAAGTTAATATAATGATATGTATAACAAATACTACCAATAACAACATGTTTTATTTAAAAGATAACTATAATCCTGGAAATAAGTAAAAATAATTCAGCAAACTTACTTTTGAAATTCTTCAGACATTTCTTCCAATGATAATTCCCCTGACCTCACACGAGATAATATTGTTTTGACAATTTTTTCATCTTTCACTCCTTGCATCGCCCTCCAAGGCGTGATGGTCATATCATCTGGAAGTTGCTTCAGTTCAGGAGCTGATTTATTGTTGCTACATATCAATGGCTTAGACTTTTTGACCCTCTGGTTTTTAATGCCAATGTCTTCCCACATGCTAAAAATGTCATCAATCAAATTCCAAATATCTCCAGTTCTAAATGCCAATTGGAAAATGTTATCAATACCTCTGAATAAATCGCTATATCTGTTGTCTTTTCCACCTTTTGAATTGGTTTTCTCTTCAATTTGATAGCCTATTTCCATACAACATTCCTTTCGGAAATCTGCAGTAATATTTATCTTATCCCCACCACATTTTTCTAGGAATTCACTATGAATAAATCTAACCTTTTGGATCAAAGTCATAGACATCCTATATTCATTATCTGAATTATGATCCAATGCCACTAACTTTGCTTCTGTTTCATTTAAACCAGCATAAATGACACATTTCATTGTTTCAAAACGTGGGTTATTAGGATATTCCTCCATCAATTGTCTTTGAGCTTCAACAGAATGGTTCCCCCCAAGCACATAATAATTGTATTCAAAACATTTTGACTTATCAAATGCTTCTTTGTTGGGAACTTGAAGTGGATCAACAAGAAGCACATAACTAACCACATGAGCATATGGATTGTACCTCATCAATGTCTTCAAGTTGTGAACATGCAGATGATGTGGCTTTCTGATTTGATATTGGCATTGTCCTTCACTTGCCTTATAGGTTTGTCTGACATTTAACTGAAATGTACGACCACCATCAATTAAGTTTCTCTTTGTCAAATTCTGTCGAATGGCATTTTGTTTTGTTTTGATTATGCCATCATCTAAATCAGCTCCTGGTGTAATGATTTCTCTGCTTTCTTTTGAAGTTTCACTAGGTTCTTGACTGTTGGTAATGACTACTTCAAGATCTTCAACTCTACTTTTTTTCGTCATAACATTCTCAAGAGATCTATTCTTGGGCATTGTTACTTTTGGTCTTTTACGACCTTCTTCAGTTCCAATGTCATCTTCAGTAATGGCAACATATGCTTCATTGTCAATTTCAACTTCATCGTCCTCAAAAGTGACTTGTTTACCCTTGCTAGATTTATCCACCAGAGGCCTTTTTTTCTGATTCTTTGGATGTAGTTTTGTAACATCATCAATTACTACATTTTCCATGTTTTCCATATCTTCTTCTGACACTGAGTAAAAATGGCTGACAACTTTCATGATATCATTCTCTATGTAATGAATGCCTCCCAACCTAATTGAACAGCTTTCAACAAAATTCTGCCAAACAAAATATCATATGTTAATATAAACAAAGTTAAAAAAATATAGCGAGACACTTTCAAAACGCAAAATAAAAATAAAAATAACAATACTTACGATGTTTTGTGTCATCTCATTTACGATTTGTTTACACAACTCTGTAGATACCTCTCTCGTGTCATATAATGAATATGATAGTCGGTATTTAATCCTTTCATGTGGCTTGGGAGCTTTTGTAAGTACGTAAACAACTTTAGTGTTTGGTACCGAACACATATCTATGACTCTTCCCATCACCTCCAAATTTTCATTATTTTGGGATATATCAATGTATAGATATATATTCACAGTTGTGCTCTCTCTTTCTTTCACATACCAGACTCTTGATGGAAATTTCACCTCTTTTGAACTTTTCCAATCTGAGATTAGCTTCTTATCACTTGAAGCACTTGAAATATTTGTAGGCATGAGCTCAGGTGGAGTTCATTCACCAATGTTTTTTGAAGATACACCTTTAAGACTCTTTGGTCCAGAAAGATTCACAGAAATTTTCCTTGATGCCATTTTCCTAAAAAAAAACACATAAATTAGTAAATAAAAAAACATATTAACTTAAATTAATAACAAAAATATACCGTAAATTTTTTATTTGTATAATCAGAATTGCCCAGCCACCTCTAACGGGCAGGTGGGTCGATGGGCGAGCGGGAGGTCAGGTGAGGGATAATGAGGCTAAGTAGACATTTAGGCAAGTATGGGTGAGCCCCTACCCACGCGCCCCCCATAACCCCCTAAGCTTCCTCCCTCCCCGCCCCTCACCCCACCCCCACCCCCAAACCCCCTACACCCCCGCCCCAAACCCCCTACACCCCCCAACACCTCCCCGCGGCCGCCCCTCCCCACTGCGCCCACCACTCCCCACACCACCCCCCCTACCCCATCCCCAACATCCCCGCACCCTAGCCCACCCCCCCCAACCCTTATCCCCCCCCCCTACACCCTACCCGCGCCTACCCTTACCGCACCCCCTACCCCCCCTATTCCCCACCCGCGCCCTACCCCTATCCCCCCCTACCCTACCCCACCCTACCCCCCCCATCCCCCTACCCTACCCCACCCTACCCCAACCCCCCTACCCTACCCTACCCTACACCACCCTACCCTACCCCTACCACCCCTACCCTACCCTACCCCGTCCCCCCCCATCTCGTCCCCCCCCACGCCCCCATCCCCCCCATCCCCACCCCCCATCCCACCCGGCCCACCCCATCCCCACCCGGCCCACCCGCCCTCCCCGCCCACCCGGCCCACCAGCCCTCCCGCCCTCCCCACCCACCCAACCCACCCGCCCTCCCCGCCCTCCTCGCCCACCCGGCCCACCCGCCCCCCCCTGCCCGCCCACCCGCCCCTCCCCGGCCCCCTCCCCCTCCGCCACCCCTCCCCGGCCCCCTGCGCCGCCCCTCCCCCTCCCCCTCCCCCTCCCCTCCCCGGCCCCCTCCACATGCGCAGGGCCACCCCTGGGCCGCCCCGCCCCGCCCAACCAGCGACGGTCGATTCCCGGAATCGACCCGCCGGTGGTCGGGCGGGGCGGGGTGGCCCTGCGCAGGCAGAGGGGGAGGCGGAGGGGGCCGAGGAGGGGTGGCGGAGGGGAGGGGGAGGGGCGGCGGAGGGGGAGGGGGCCGAGGAGGGGCGGGTGGGAGGGGAGGGCGGGGAGGGCGGGTGGGCTGGGTGGGCGGGGAGGGCGGGTGGGCCGGGTGGGGATGGGGAGGGCGGATGGGCCGGGTGGGGATGGGGTGGGCCGTTGGGATGGGGGGTGGGGCTGGGGCTGGGGCTGGGGTGGGGTGGGGGGGGGGATGGGGTGGGGGGGGGACGGGGTAGGGTAGGGTAGGGTAGGGGGATGGGGGGGGGGGTAGGGTAGGGTAGGGGGGGTGGGGGGGGGTAGGGTAGGGTAGGGTAGGGTAGGGTAAGGGGGGGTAGGGCTAGGGGTAGAAGGGGGGGGGGGTAAGGGTAGGTGGGGGGTAGGGGTAGGGGCAGAAGGGGTGGGGGGGGGTAAGTGGGCATAGGGAAGGAGTTAGGGGGTGGGGCCCATGGGGCCGGCGTTAAGGAAGGGGGGAGGAGTTGAGATTGGAGGGGAATGGGAGTTAGGGGCTTGGAAAAATTATTAATTTAAAAAAAAAAATCTTCTTCGACGTTAAATTAATTTAATATGAAAATTTTGAAAAAAAAAATTGAACTTACCTTTCAATTGCGATAATTGTTCGTTGAATATGTTATTGATAGCAATATAGCTGCTCCACAAATTGACGTCTTTCAACGAACTTCAGAAAACCTGGATGTGAGGTAAGTAATAGTGATAATGAAATTTAATATATAAGTGAAAATACGAAGATGTTTTTCTGTACGATTAATGTGGGATAATTTGTTTTAAATTATTATAGAGCGAATATTGTAGAGTTATTTTACAATGGATTGAATGTGGGATTAACTTTTTTTAGAATATATTATAAAAATTTAAAAAAAAAATTAGTTGTTTAGTAAATATTATATACTTTAACTATAATTTGTTTTAAATTATTATAGAGCGAATATTGTAGAGTTATTTTACAATGGATTGAATGCGGGATTAATTTGTTTTAGAATATATTATAAAAATTTAAAAAAAAAAATTAGTTGTTTAGTAAATATTATATACTTTAACTATTAGAATAATTAATATAGAAGTTGTTGTTTACAATTTGAATTTCAATGATTGATTTCATAAAAAAATTAGTTTATGTTTTTCAATGAATTGTAGAATAAAATAATAAAGGTAAATAAATCTAACAAACTTTTGGAGGGAAATATTTTCGCGAAAATTTTTGGAGGGAAATATTTTCGCTAAAATTTTTGGAGGGAAATATTTTCGCGAAAATTTTTGGAGGAAATAATTTTGGAGGGAATATTTCATTCTTTAAGCTATATAATATTCTTAGGAGACTCCATTTGTATCATTCAACATCTTCTATTTGAAAGGGATGGATTGTTCTGATGGTGAAGTTTCGGTTTATACACCATCAACATCTTAATCGCGTAACAACTCTATTCATATTGATGAATATAGCGGGAATTCTTCCACTATGAATAGAAAGTCAATTCTTCCACTTAGTCCCGATTCTAAGGACTATGAAAGCAGCGGTGATGAAGAGCATGATGGTGAAGTTCAAAAGAATGGAGTGTCACGATGTCCACTTAGTCCTAATTCTGAGGACTATGAGAGTAGCAGTTTTGAAGAGCGTGATGGTCAAGTTCAAAAGAATGGAGGGTCACGGTGTCCACTCATTCCTAATTCTGAAGATTATGAGAGCAGCAGTTTTGATGTGCATGATGGTGAATTTCAAAATAATGGAGTGTCACGATGTCCACTTAGTCCTAATTCTAAGGACTATGAGAGCAGCGGTGATGAAGCGCGGGATGATGATTTTCAAAAGAATGGAGTGTCAAAGTGTCCAGTTAGTCCTGATTCTAAGGACTATGAGAGCAGCAGTGATGATGAGTGTGATAATGAATTTCAAAAGAATGGAGTGTCAAAGTGTCCAGTTAGTCCTAATTCTAAGGACTATGAGAGCAGCGATGATGAAGCGCGGGATGATGATTTTCAAAAGAATGGAGTGTCAAAGTGTCCAGTTAGTCCTGATTCTAAGGACTATGAGAGCAGCAGTGATGAAGCGCGGGTTGAAGATTTTCAAAAGATTGGAGTGTCAAAGTGTCCAATTAGTCCTGATTCTAAGGACTATGAGAGCAGCAGTGATGAAGCATGGGATGATGATTTTCAAAAGATTGGAGTATCACAATGTCCTCTTAGTCCTGATTCTAAGGACTATGAGAGCAGCAGTGATGAAGCGCGGGATGATGATTTTCAAAAGATTGGAGTATCACAATGTCCTCTTAGTCCTGATTCTAAGGACTATGAGAGCAGCAGTAATGAAGCGCGGGATGATGATTTTCAAAAGATTGGAGTATCACAATCTCCTCTTAGTCCTGATTCTAAGGACTATGAGAGCAGTAGTGATGAAGCGCAGGATGATGATTTTCAAAAGATTGGAGTATCACAATCTCCTCTTAGTCCTGATTCTAAGGACTATGAGAGCAGCAGTGATGAAGAACAGGATGAGAGCAGCAGTGATGATCCAATGATGGAGATGTTGCCAAGAAATATTGTATCGAGGAGTAGGAGTAGACCTTTTCGTATCAATGCAAACTATTCTAGTTATACAAGGGGTAGAGCAGAATATCTGACGAGAAGAAGTTCTATCATCGCTCTCATTTCAAGTGAATGTTGCCAAAAAAATTGCTTGAAACGTATGGATTTCACATTTGCATTAGAAAGCAGGAAGAGATATTTGTCAATGAATAAAAGCATGCAAAACTCATATTTAGTTGGTTGCATGCAATCTACATTGTCAGGTTATGATTATCATATTAGGAATTTATTATTGTGTAGAAAAGCTTTCAAAATGTTTCATTCAATTGGGAATTTTCGTCTCTCGAGAATTCAAGAAAATTTGGAAAAGGATCCCACATTTTATTCAGAAGTACGTTATAAAAGACAGTTTGGGCCATTATCAAATACTGCAATGTCATGGATGAAAGATTTCTTTTCAAAGCATGGAGAGTGTATGCCAAATAGAGAGACAATACATATTCTAGATAATTTTTCAAGACGAGAAATCTACAACTTATACAAAGAATATGCAGAAAGTGCTGAGGGACAGGGCCAATTTATTACATATCAATATTTTGTGAAGATATGGAAGAAATAATTCAATAATGTTCGTATTCCTAAGAAGACAAGGATGGGGATTTGCAGTACATGTGCTTCTCTTAAATCAAAAAGGGACAAATGTGAAGGCTCAGAAAGAGGTAAGTGTTCATAACTTTTACTTTCAAATTTGTATAGTCATCAACTATGAAAACATATTTCTTAATGAATTTCTTTTATGTTGTGTAGATTTAATTGTCAAAGAACTTCAGGAGCATCGCGAACAACAAACAAATGAAAGGAAGAAGTTGTACAAGCATCGAAAGAAGTGTTATGATAATCCAAATAAATATTTGGGTTTGATAATTGATGGTATGGACCAGAAGAAAACACTTTTACCACATTTTGTTCGCACACCCAAAAATCTACAAGAGGAAAATTTTATTCAGTTTCACTTGGTCGGTTGTATGGTCTTCAATGGGAAAATGTTGCCAAGGGTGTACTTCACAGCTCCAAATATTCATAATGATGCAAATCTGACCATAACCATAATTCATGATGTGATTTCTCATTGGTCTGGTAATCTTCCTGAAGTTTTGTATCTACGATTGGACAACACTTGCCGTGAAAACAAAAATCAGGTTGTTTTTGGGTATCTGAACATGCTTGTTGAATTGAGAATTTTTCAAAAGGTAAAGGTTGGTTTCCTTCTTGTTGGGCACACTCATGACCATATTGATCAGATGTTCAGTCGTTTTTCAGTCACATTGAGGAGGAAAGAAGTTGGGAGCTTGCCATCACTAATTGAATGTATTAAGAAATCATACATGCCAGAGCCTGCTTTTGAAGTGTTGGAAGAAACTGTTGACATGCGAAGGTTTATTCTAGGATCATATGGTGAGGGGAAATGCATTGAACAACTTAATGATATTAGCTTCCAACATCAATTTCATATAAAAAAATTGATGGGAAAACACTAATATGGGGCAAGAAGTTTTCAACTACTATAGAATGGGCACCGTCATCAGGTTTGCAATTTTTGAAGTTCATTCCAGATCATCCAATATTTGCATCAAAAATATTGTTATTACAATCAGTTGGTGAAGTTCAGAATGCACGCAGACAGAATAGACATATAAATTATTCTGATTGCCTAGAAGAAATTAAAAAATGTATTAGATATACATATGAGTACTTTGACATTGCTGATTCAGTTTGGTGGGAGTCATTTTTCAATAATTAAAGTGATATCATTTCAACAACAACCAATGAAGATATACCTTTGAAAAATCCATTTATTTGGCCACAATATGTGTCGAATGAACAAGAGGAAGTAAACATTGTTGAACAGCAACAAACTCAAGGTATTATTAATTCTTCACAGGCAATGGAAAGAGAGATGTATATTGGTTCCAGAAGATCTCGTGCACAACGTGAAGCCATGGAAGACCTTTATAGGGGTTCAGTACATGATATTAAGGAGGGTTGCATGATTGCAGTGCTAGCAGATGGAGATCCCAAAGGCTATCCATTTTGGATTGCTAAAGTTATAAAGGTCTTTACAGAAAATGAGGATGTTACAAGTGTTGAAGTACATTGGTATGCCACAAATACACACCCATTCAATGGTGTGTATAAGCCAGAGATGGTAGTTGACAAAAAAAATGGTGGAAAAAGAAAAAGAAAGGGTACAAATATAAATCGCCGCCGCACAGACATATTACAATTGGAGGATGTTGACATACTTGTTTATGACTTCAATTTAACAAAGAGAGGAACTCTTCGCTTCAAGACGATAGAGATTCTGAAAAGGTTGTTACCAGAAGGAATAGTGTTGACATGGGAATCTGCTGAAACCAGTCATAGATCTAGAAGACTTTTGAAACCTGGAATGTTGGGCATGCATGTGGACTCAGATGGGGCACTAGTTGATGAAAGAGAAGAATATGGAACCTCTTCGTCAGCATCCAGTCACTCATCTGAAGATGTGAATTGTGATGGTGTGCAAGAAAATATGAGTGATTTTGAATAATTGTTTAAGACAGATTATATAACTGATGTATGCATCATATCTTCAAATAAAATTAATGTTTTCCATATGTTGTTAAATGAGAAGCTATGAAGCATTTTTATGTTGTTGGATTATGTCTTAAGTATGATAAATTTTATTGTTTAAATATCTACAATGCAATATCAAATTAGAGATATAATGTCTGTTTTATTCAGTATACAAATAAAGACTTTTGATTTCATTGACTGATATACTTTGTTCATAATGTCATGGTTTTTTAATTTTACAGTTGAAAAAATTTCAATTTCTTTTGTATCTACCATGGTGTGGTTGAAAACATGTTAAATTTATACTTAGGAAAGAAAAATGATATTCTACCAGAAACATTAATGTGTTTTTCCCTTAAAAATTAACTTTGTTTGAGACATAAAAAATTGGTTTTATTAGCATTTTTTAAAAATTTTGAAAATTGACCCTAAAAAAAAAAACGTTATTCCAGTAGCATCACTTTCGTTTTGAAGCTATATTTTGCACGAAAATTTCGTAGTAAATTTCGTAGTCACCGCCATTTTTAAAACACGTTCAAAATTGGCACCTAAAAAAAAAAACATCGTTCCAGTATACACACTTTTCGTTTTTAGCACTGTTTTTGATGTTTTTTTGGGGTTTTTGGGCCAGAGTTCCCGTTTTGAGTTTATAGTTCCCGTTTCAAAGTTTACATTGTTGCTTCAAAATCACTTCAAAGTCATACTCCTGGAAAAATAGTAACCACCGGCATATCTTCCCCCCCAACACAGGCTTATTGACCAGGTACTTCAACGCGAAGTGATCTGTATACATTTTAAAGTGTCCACCCAAAAAGTAATGCCTAAACTTCTGCAACGCGTAGACCATCGTCAAGCCTTCGCGCTCTATAGTGGAGTAATTATTTTTAGCTTTGGATAAGTTCCTTCTCCCGAAAGCTATCAAATGATCAATCTCTCCTTCACTTGCCTGTGTTAATATGGCTCCTAGCACAATACAAGATGCATCGACATGCACATGAAACTCCTTTTTCCATACGAGAAATACCAAAATAAGTGTTGTCACCATTTTCTCCTTCAAGACATCCAAGTTGTGCTGACAATCCTCATCCTAACAAAACATCGCGTCTTTCTTTAACAATTTCTCCATCGGCGCAGTTATCTGGGCATATGCCTTGATAAACTTCCTATAATATCTAGTGTGTCTTAATGTCACGCGCAGTTGTTTCACATTCCTAGGAGCTTCCAAATTCACAATTATGATGATCTTCGCAGGGTCCACCATCAATCCCTGCTTACATACAACATGGCCAAGAAAAATCCCAAAGGGCACACAAAATATACACTTCTTTAAGTTTAGCGCGATCTAATACCTTCGACATGTATCCAGCATGAGGCGCAGACTTGAAACATGGTGCTTCACTAAGCCAAACACAGTCCAATCAACAAAATATACCTCCAAGAATTTATGAATAAACTCCTTGAACGTTGTGATCACTACCCAAGAAAATATTACAGGTGTGTTCTTCAATCCTAATGGAATAATTGTATATTGAAAGCACCCCCATTCAGTCGCGAAGGTTGTTTTGCTTTGATCTTCTGGCATGATGTTTATTTGATAATATCTCAAAAAACCATCAGTAAATGAATATGCCTCCTGTCTGCAAACATTCTCTAACACTTCATCAGTAAACAGTGTTGGAAACGAATCATGCACACAAGCATCATTCAGCTTTCGCAGATCTACACATATGCAGATCTCACCCTTCTGTTTCTTTTCTTGGACCACCATTGGGCTTACCCAATCTGATTCTTCTACCAACTCAATAATACCAGCTTCCAGCATCTTATCCAGGTCTTGGCTCGCCTTCTCTTTATATTTTGGATTCAGCCGATAGGGCCACTGCTTAACAAGCTTCACATCCTGTTTCAATTTTATCTTTATAACACCTAAGTCTCTGATAATCCTTTCAAATCCAAAAACTTTATTGGGAACAAATCCTGGTACTCACACAGTAGCTCAGCTACCTTATCAACCTTATCTTTGTCCCAATAGTCTCCTATCTTTGTGAACTTAGGTTTTGCGTTAGATCCAATGTTTACTTGTCGAGTTTTCAATGGCTCTGTTATATCTGGGTTCACCACCTTTGTTCCTTCGACTTCGTGATGTCCTTCAGTTTTAGGAATGGTAATATTCCACGGGTCATCCTCTTCTTCTTCAGCAGTCATATTATAACATTCCAACACATGGTGTAGTTGTGTACTCCAATCTGGTTGAGTCCATTCTACTAGTTCCTTCGACATTCTGAATATAGCTGCTTTTATTTCTTGTAGCACCACGTCAATTCTCTCAAAACCATCCTCGAAGTTGAAGGTTAATAGGAAACTTTCCCTTACAATGTCTCATTCATCAGCCCCATGGAGAAGCTCCATCTTCAAATAATAGTTCATTGGGATTGTATCTAATGTATGACAAAAAATATGCACCCATTTTGGTTGCAGTTCTATTCCCCAGGCCTTAGTCCATCATGCTAAATGATCGTGCAAATCATCCTTCCCACTACATGTTTCTATCATTCTTGTATTAGCATAGCCAAACCTTAATTCTCTAAGCTCTCCTTGTGCGTACCCCACCAACAGGTAGGCGTAGCATGCAACACCAATTCCAATGCTTGGAATCGGTGCTCTTCCAATGCTTCCCTTTCAAATTCATCCAAAAACAGCTCCACATCAATCAAACCATCATAATGCAGAAGGTTTCTTACCTCATTCGAGACACACTTCAGTGTTTTGGTTATCATATTGCAACGGAGCGTAGATACTTCATGTAGTCGACTCTACCAACGTTCAAGTTCTTCATCTGAATCAGAGGCATGGGAGCTATCCATGTCCCATGCGTCCATAGGCTGTAGGATTGATCCAATCCTCATCTCGCACTGTTACTTTGTATATCTGGTCTAGGTCATCGTCACTTTCTACATAGTCACGGACAAGTTCAGTATAATGCACTCCCTCTGCGAGGTCTAGTGGCACTACAACCCTGAGCGACTTCCTTTCGAATGTCATCTTCCACTTATTCAAGTTGATTACCCCTTTCATATCAATAGCCCAGTATATCCCTAATATTGCAGGGTATGGGTTACTATCATCCACTATTTCAATGACCTCAAAGTCAGCCAGCACGCTCGCACCTTCAGTGTCCACCGTTACACCATATAAGTTCCACATTGGGATAATCTTCTGTTGATTTTCCATACACAACTAAATAGGAGACCACTGCAGTGCAGGTCTCCCCATCCTTTCCCGTGTCTACTTAGGCATGACATTTGCATCAGACCCCAGATCCAAAATTACCTATTCCATTTCATATTCACCTATCTGCGCAGTTAGCCTCATCTCGTGGCCCGGTCGTGTTTTATGCTTACCAATATTTCTGACAATGCATTGTATAGTAGGATTCTTTTCTTTATTAGCGCACTTGTCTATTAACTCCTACAATCCTTCTATTGCTTTCTGATCGCATAGTAACTTCATAGAAGTCTTCAAAAAAGTAGCTAGTATTGAACGATCTACTTCTTGCAACGCATTAGTCTCTGTCATTTTCTCCTGACTTCCTGAGGTGGAGGCCTCAGGGAAGTTCTTCTTTGCTTCCATGAAGGCCTCTTTAGTGCGATTAAGATCAAACTCTACTTCCTTCTCAACAGCGTTGCACACCCATCTGTCTTCCTTAGGCTACTTACCTTTATCTACACCAGTGGTCATACCACTCCTTAGCATGATATTTATGCTTTGATCTTCTTCACGGGTCTCAACCCTCATCATTTGAATGTTCTATGTATGGGGCTGCACCTTCTTTTCTTGCATCTTTTCAATAAGGACCGGACATTTCTCTATCACATGGTAAAACTTTCGACAATACTAACATGATGGATGCGTGGTATTTGTACAATCTCGTGCGAAGTGCTTAGCTTCACCGCAGTTGTAGCAGATTACCTGCCCTCGCCCTCAACCTGGTCCAACACCTCTTCCTCGTCCTCGACCCTGGAATACTCCGTGCACTACTCCTGCGCCTGATCCTAAGGTCGGTTCTCTGCTTACATCCTGTAGGTAGGGGTTCTATCCATCATCAACTCATAGCTCTTACAATGGCATTCATCATTTCCTACAGACTTGCAAAAATTGCAAAACAACTGCTGAGGGGTCTGTACAAACTTCTGCAATAAATGGTAGTTACTAGTAGCATGTTGTCCTGTAACCTGACAGATAACGCACCAGAGCATAGCTCCCATGCTCGTCCCAATATTATTATATGGTTTTAGGGGAACAGTCCCTCCTCCTATGATATAGTTCTTAAAGACCGAGCAATGGTCTTTATCATGTTTGTGGCTTTTACACTTAAGACACCAAATCTCGGCGCACACCTTTGGCTGAGCTTCCTTTCCTTTCTTCAAGCTCTACAACTCCAAGTGCAGGATTTCCAGCTGTGAATGAATCTGTTGCACCCCAAGATTTGTGTCCTGTATAGGTGAGGCATCGAACCTCATCGCAATCTCCAAGGCTTTTGCTTGTGTTGCTATCTTCTTTTGTGACAGAGGTATTCTTAAATGTGGCAAGAGCAATGCTATAAACCAGTCGTGATGCTGTGAATATGATATTATTATATTGGCCTGCCTGATTAGGCACTTCAACCTCTGATCAAAAGCCCACGGTGTCTCATCTATCTTCTGTTGGATTTCCTTAAATTCAATTACAGACTGCGCCTCTGACTTAGGCTTACTGAACTCCTTTTTCAAATCTAGATGGGTATCCACCAACGTTGTGTTTGGGTTATCAGTGCAATACTTGATATACCATGTTAATGTGTGATCCTGTAAGGCTGTAACCAACTGGGCTTTCTTAATATTATCATCCATGATCTGTTATGATGTCCAAACAGCTCCGGCAACAAACCAAAATTGTTCGGGATCTTCACTCCCTGTTCCCTTAAAGGTCAACATCTTCATTGCAGTCGCCATGTTGAATGGTGGAAATGGAGGTGGAGGGGGTGAAGGCGTAGGTGTATGAGGCAGAGATGAAGGGGGTGAAAGCGTAGGTGTATGAGGCGGAGGTGGAGTGGATGGGTAAGGTATCCTTGGAATACCCTGCGTAATTAACTGAACTACACTTCTCGGTGTAGTCAACATTATCCCTTTGTCATTGCTTGAGGGGGGTTCAATGAGCAGACTATATTCTGGGCTGGATCCTCCATTTCTTCTAAATAATCTCTTGCTTCACATAGCCCCAAACATCAAGGTAAATTCATAACCCTTGTTTCACATAACAACATCTTAATCCAAGTCTTCAATGATTTCAAATACTTACCCGCAGTCCTTTAAAGATCCTTCGTTCCACTTTGCTATAGCTGATATTTCTATTGATCAAGAAATAAGTCACAAAACTTCCCAATGTGTGATCGATCCAGTGATCCACAGCCCACGTGATATTTCTTTCTGATGCTTCCAGACGTCGCACAAGTTCAGGACTCCACGCTATAGGGCCTCCAAGCTGCCACATCCCTTGACTATCAACCAATTTAGATAGCCACTCATATAGTTCTTCAGGGAAGAAACAGAAGAACGCATCAATCTCTTCTGTGTACAAAAATATCTGCAACCACTACTCCTTGGATAATTTAGGGCTCCTATTCTCTTGAGCCGTGAATGTGTGTGATTTTCGATCAATCCACTTATCAAGCTCTTTCTTTGTAGGAAACCATTTATCACACATCTCTTAGATAGATCTTAGTCCCAGAAACAAAACCATTTGTTGGATTAAGGGGGCCTAAACCAGGTTCAAAGTTGTTCGCGCCAACCAAAAAAACCCTAATTGCTGACCCTTTTGGCAAAAACCTGCATAGTGCAGATTGCAGTCTCACCCGAAGCAGTATTAGGGGATGCTAGAACCAGGGTTCTGCATCCAAAGATAGTGTGATAAGTGGCCTTAGACTCTTCTAGCTCATATATGCCTTCACAAAAATCAGTGTCCTTCTATGGCTCGCTATTGTAATTCAAGTAAAACAACTTCTAGACCTTTGCGAAGGTCTACAATCAGTCTTTGCAGACTCTAAACAAACAAATGATCAACTTTCATGCATTAATCAATTACCCTAGATCTGTCTTCATGCAGATCTATCTAATTCATCAGAAATCATAACATAAATAACCCTTATCTTTGCAAAAATGGATAATTACTTAAATCATGCACAAATAAGATAGATTCAGTAGTTTTGCGCAACATTTATTCATTATTCCATAGAAAACATATTATAAAGTGACAAATCATAACATAAACATAATCAACAATAATGCTCAAATTGCAAGATATTTCTTCAAAATCAATCTTTATTTATCTTCAACGTTCATATTATAGACTCTTTCACCCTGCGCACTCAACTACAGGGGTCCACGCACTTAGTTTCGGACTTACCAAGGCCTCCTGTGCACTCAGCTGCAGGAGCCTTCCCCTTTCGCCTAAGTACATGAAGCAGAGCCTTCCTGCCTTAACACTTTCCCAAAACAGTCTCTATCTTGATTCCCCGTTATCCACTACTACTTCTAGACTCGCTATAACTCAACTATATATAGCTTTCTTCAATACAATACCATAGTCCGCAGATCATGGGTGAGTCTCAAAACCAACCTATTTACTTATCCAAACAAGGGGCTAATACCCCTTTGACTCCTATCTACCTAGGCACTTCACATCCAAATTTCATGGAGACTTTACCTCTGTTGCAAAAACATATACAAAATTTGGGTTAACTATCCCCAAAACTAACCCTAGGGACCATATCCCAATAGTTTGTGATGTCCGACCGTGAGGTGGAATCGTTGTTTTATGGGTTGAGGTGTTTTGGTCTTTGGGAGATCTGGTTTGGTTTTTATGGATTGCTTCATGAGATCCCACATTCATGCTTGGAATATGGCACGAGGGTGACTGGCTAAAGAATGACTTGGCTCATTCATGTATACGATCGGGTGGTTCGTGGAAGTCCTACACCTGGTTGGCCTTTGCATCATTAATATGAGGTTATTTCTCCTTGTTAATTCATGAGTATTATATTGTTTTCTATGTGGATTATATGGTTTTTGTTTCCTTGGTATTTCTATTGCTATTATGTTGGTTATGAACATGTATTGTGACAATGGCTATGTATAGCTCTCATCATGCTTTTACTCGTAAAGGAATGAACAATGCATTTATGGCCTAATAGATGAAAATGCAGCTGATGTGTTGAGGCATCAGTGCTCCTTAGTGATTCTCAGATAGGTATGAGACCCCTATGCTCAGTTCTGTTGTTAAGACTTGTAGATTTCATGTTTGTGACATGTTTGATGAAATTCTTGTCAGGGCTAGTAGGGGTCTAGTCTAGTCCTTGTCAATGCTTTTGTATATGTATCTTTGTTCTGTTGTGAAATTTCATTTATGAAGGTTTCATTGAGTTCTAGGAAGTGACCTGGGCTTTGGGCCTAAAAGTGGCACAAATGTCGAAGTTCCAGGCACAACAATGGGGAAGAAAGTCACCTGACGCTCGCTTGCTCTTGCTATGGGAGCATCTGGAGCCCCCTGGATGCATGTTGGTCCATATCAAGGGAGCGTACAGAGGTTTGATGCATTAAAACTTCAGTTGGTATCAAGGGTTGGTTACATGAGTGGTTGGGAGGGCTCCTGGGAGTTCTATTGTTGATGTAGAAGGTTTGTGTGATGTGTTATGTCGGTTCAACTTCCTTAACTGACACATAGGGAGTCAAATCATATCATAGTAACTTCCTGTCACATGTTTACTCTGGTTGGCCGGTTACTTGGGTAGATGTGGGAGGAGGGTGTTACATGATTGCATGTGCCATGGCAAGATATGAATTAGCAATGGATCAAATGTTCCTTCATCACACTAAGGCAATAATAATAATACATTAGAGATGGAAATACTATGTGTCCAACACATGTAGCACCTCTACCTTATCTCCCCCCGGCGTGTTGAGGTTGTCCCTGATAATTACAAGTCGAATCTCAAAAAAAAATTGAGTTTCATGATTGAACCACCCTCTACTTCATCAATGAGAGGGGACTGGTTAGACTCTTAATCACATAAAAAATCATTAAGTCCTAATGTACCACCTTTATTTATTTCACATCTTGGGATATAGTTTGGTGTGTTTCTAGAGTTTCTAAAGCCTATTTTCTCTCATCCTACATGATCTCTTTTGTGAGGTGTCAAGGTGAGAGAAATTAAGGTGGCTTCACAATTATATTATATATTTGTATCATTGGAAGATGAATATACAATACATATTGTGAGAATAGAGATATGGCTCAAGGTCATTTTCACCAATTTCTTTGTCTCTCATATTATCTTTTGGTTTCTATATTTCATTATGTAACCACCCCCTCCCACATTTACCCGATTTCATCGACCTACCGGGGTAAACATGAGACAAAGAGTTACTATGACATGACCTAACCTCCTAGCTCCAGTTAAGAAAGTGGGGCCTACAACTAACCACAAATTGACAACTCATACCATCCCTCAGGGCTACAGGAGACTCAGGGGCCAAAGAACCACCCTAGGTGACCAACACTGAGTTCGGGATCCTTTTCACTAACCTAGGCTCCCAACCACATGCATGGCAAGGCTTGGATGTGGTTGAAGGCCTCCAACTACACGCACAACACTACTTCCATGCAGTTGTGACCCAACTTGCCCAGCTCAGAGGTTATAGTCCAGATATTTGAGCCACAATTCTAGGCTAGCCCAATGCCCAGGATTGCTTGAGACTTTCTAGAATTGTTATTGACATGACAACAAAGCTAAACATGAAAACTTGAGTTAGAAGCTTGACCTAGATTGCCTAGAACACACTAGACATTTCGTTAAAAAACATGGAAAACATGTACAGTTCATGAATTCATATATGATCATAATAGTCTTAGATTCATCTAAGAATCACCAAGAAGGCCCTATTGCCTCTCCACATAGCTGCAATAACACTTATTAGTCCATACATTCATCAACCAATCAATAACTAAATGATTCATGACAAGATCCATAGATGATACACATCATATAACCATCCTAGAAATAATTGCAACTCAGCGATAATATCACCAATATAATCACTACAAATACTCATAGATCAAATAGGAAAATGTCTCATATTAACATGTGAAAATACCAACCAAGTCAGGGACTTCCACTTACCACCGAACCATAGATTGGGTTGAACCAAATCTCTCTTTCAGCTAATCACCCTCATGCCATATTCCAAGCATGAGTGTGGGATCTCATGGAAAAAACCAATACAAACCAAACCAGGGCTTCCAAAGGGAAAACCACCTCAACCCTCCACCACAACGATTCCACCTCTATGGTTGGACGTCGCTAACAACATAGTTACCGATCAAATGAGAAAATGAATTGGTACCCATTTTTTTGAGGTAGAAAAAAATCACCCGATTTTGAAAAGTGATGATGCGAGAATATACATTTTTTAGCAATTTAGCAAAATTTTCTTATGTATCAAGTATGAACATTTTGTTTAAAACGATAGTGATTTTTATCTTGATTTTGAAAAGTGTTGATGCAGCATCAACACATTTTTTTAAAGAGTTTATTTGTGGCACTTTAAAAAAAAATTATGTAGCAAGTATGAACAACTTTTTAAAAGGTTAGTGATTTTCATCTTGATTTTGTAAAGGGTTGATGCAACATCAACCCATTTTGTTTATAGGGCTTATTTTTTACACTTTAAATTTTCTAGTATATTAAGTGTAGATATTTTTTTAAATGTTTGTGATTTTCATGTTGGTAATAAAACATAAAAATTAAAAATTAAAAATTAAAAAACATGACAAAAAAATGCAATTAATAAAAAAATATATTAAAAAAAACTAAAAAAACACCCATAAAAATGTAAACATAAAACAAAATTAAATTGTAAAAATAAAAAAAATAAAAAATAAACAAAAAATAAATAAAAATATATATATATATATTAAAAAAATAAAAATGAAAATATTTCAAAAAAGCATAAAATTTAAAGAAAAGAATTTGAATATTAATAAAAAAAAAAACCTCCTAATGGCTCCACAAAAGATTTAAAGGAGCTAAAAAATATCTTTGACCTCTTTTTGAAAGCCACCGGAATGCAGATAAACCCCAGGAAATCACAAATCATTATGGAAGGGCTAAGCAGACAGGAAAAGGAACAGTTCAGCTTGTATTTTCCATATGAAATGTGCAATATGGCATCTCCGTTCAAGTATCTGGGGTTCTGGTTGAAGCCAAACGACTATAAGAAGGAGGACTGGTCTTGGCTAATTGCAAAAATTGAAGCTAGAATCAGGCATTGGAGTTTTAAATGGCTTTCTAGAGCAGGGAGATTGACCCTGATCAAATCTGTGTTACTAGCCATCCCAGTATACTGGGTAGCTTTAACATGGGTCCCTAAAGGCGTGCTGGAGAAAATTAGGAGAATCTGCAGCAGATTTCTGTGGGCAGGATCCAAAGAATCTTCGGTTCTCCCTTGGGTTGCATGGGAGAAAGTGGCGAGACCAAAAGACTGGGGGGGTTGGGGGATAAAAAGCTTACCCGATTTCAGACTTTCATTGTCAGCAAAATCAGGGTGGCGCCTCATTAAGATGGAAAATCTCTGGACTAGAACAGTTAAAAGGAAATACATAAATCCAACTCCTTTGGAAGTTTGGATCAGGAATCCAGTCAAGAGCCATAAGAATGTGTCGGCAATCTGGAAAGCAACTCTGGAGTCTTTTAAAGTGATTGAACAAGGTCTAGCATGGAAAGTCGGGAATGGAGAAAAGGTTAAGATTGGAAAGGACCCTTGGGTCGGCTGTACTGAAAGTTTTGCCCTTTCCCCTGAACTGGTTCAGCAGTTAGAGGATAAAGGGCTTCTTTACCTTAGCCAAGTGGCAAATCCGGGATCTTCAACCATCTGGGGCCAAGCTTGGAAGAACGGTGAAGAGCTGGATCTGGAGCAAAGATGGTGGAACGAATGGAGTACCTTTACTCAAGAACTCTTCAGAACAAATGTTCGGCTGAATGACAGACAGGATGAGTTAATTTGGGCCCATGCAGACTCTGGGGAATACGCTCCAAAGAGTGGATATAACTTCCTCATGTCAAGGAAAGGATGGGGAAATCCTGAGTGGTGGTCTAAACAACTATGGAAACTTAAGAGCCCCCCAAAGTCAAAAATCCTGTTTTGGTGTATCTTAAAAAGTAGAATCCCAACTTGGGACTCCCTGCAGACCAGATTTATGCATGGGCCTGGGAGATGCACTCTATGTAAATCAGAAGCAGAAACTATAAACCATCTCTTCTTAAAGTGCTCAGAAGCTATCAAAATTTGGGGTGAGGTAGGGAACCTCATGAACAAAAAGTTAGAATGGGATGGACAGACTGTACAAGAAGCTTGGCAAAAGTGGTGGGACTCTCATCCAAATGGAAATCTGCGCAACCTCCCTCTCATCATTAGCTGGGGTATTTGGATAGCTAGGAACAGGAGTATTTTCCAAGATAAGGAAATTCCTATAGCTATCACCGCAAGCCAGAGCGCTGCCATCTTCTCTAGTATCCCTGAGCCTAAGGAAGCTCATTCCCAAAGAATCATCCCAGAATTGCAGATCACAGAAGGAATCCCCTGGGCTTTCTTTGATGGTGCATCTCAAAACAATAAAGCTGGAGCAGGTTTAGTCATCAATGAATCCCCATCTCATGTTTTAAAAGCTTCTGTGGGACTTGGTACTGGCTCTAATAACTATGCTGAACTACTTGCCCTGAAACTCCTTATATGCTGGCTCATCCAAAGGCGCACCCTCACAATTTAAATTTTTGGGGACTCCCAAATAGTGATCAGATGGGTAAATGGACAAAGCACCTGCAGAAACCAACTATTAAAACAAATCCTGGGAGAAGTTCAGAGATTAAAATCACATTTTAACAGTTTCTCTCTTCGCCACATTTTCAGGGAAAGAAACGAATCAGCAGATCAGCTTTCTAAAGACGGTCTTCAACAGGATTTGGGCAGCTGGAAGATCGTAGAAGAAGACCAAGGACATACCAGTAGATCGGATCAGCCGCCCTATAATCAGCCTCCTTGACTCTCTGGCGGTTTTTTGTGTTATGCTACTGTTTTCAAACTTTTCTTAATTCCACAAAAACATAACAGTTTTGGTAGATCGGCTTATAAAACTCCATATCAGGTGTCGGGTTGTTTTCCTCTATGTTGAGGAGGCCCGGCATGCTGGTTTATTTTTTGAGCAAACAGAACTTTGACTTTCAGCTTTTGAATGGCACCTCGGTTCAGAGGTAACAAAACAGTTTCAGCAGTTTACTAAGGAACAGGTGATGTATATGACAGCATGTTTTTTGTAAAACAGTTATGGTAATCCCTCAGCTGGATCAGTGATGCTCTACATTTACAATGTAAACTTTTTATAAATCTTAATAAAAAGTTTCGCTTTTTCCTTTCGAAAAAAAAACAAAAAAAAAAAACCTCTTTTTAAGTTAAAAAAAACCACATAATAATAATTAAAAAATATATAACCTAAACAAAATTATAAAAAGGAATTGAAAAAATAAATAAATAAATATATATATATATATATTAAAAAAAAAAAACTAAAAAAAAAAATTAAATTAAAAAATAATAATAAATAATATAATATAAAAATAAAACACAAAAAAACCAAATCAAAAACAAGCCATTAAAAAAATTATAAAGAAAAAATTGAAACAAAAAAATTAAAAATTAAAACAAAAAATAAAAAAAATTAACCAAAAAAAAAAATTCAAAAGTTAAAAAAAAAACAAAAAAATAGATTAAAAAAAAAAAGGTTGGCCATCCATTGCGGGGTTAGCCGCAGCCGTGGGTGGGGAGGCGGGCTGCACACATCCGCCTCCCTACCTGCACCCATGGCCAACCCTGCCCAGGGGGTGGACAAATAATTTTTTTTTTTTATTAACTTTTCTTTTCTATTGTTTTATTTTTTATTTTATTTTTACTGTTTTTTTTAATTGTTTTTTTTTTATTTTTAATTGTTTTGATTTGATTTTTTTTTAACGATGTATTTTTTTATTTAAAAAAAAATGTTTTTTCATTTTAAAAAAATGTTTTTTATTTTAAAAAAATGTTTTTTAATTAAAAAAATAAAAATAAAAAATATTTTTATTTTTATTTTTATTTTTATGTTCTTAATTTATTTATTTTTTTCTTAAATTATGTGTTTTTTTGTTTTTTAACTTATTTTGTGATATTTTTTTTTTTTTTTTGTCTATTTTTTTATTTTTATAAGTTAATTTTATGTTATTTTTTTAGGATTTTTTGTCTTTTTTATAGTTGATTTTTTGTCATGATTTAAAGTTTTTTTATGCTTTATTTCTAGTCGTTATTTAAAAATATATATATATGATGATGATGGTTAACGTCCACTGAGACCAAACTTTGGTCTATCGGACCTAAAGAAACGAATTATTTAGTTTGATTTAAGATTTTATTCCTATGCTCAAAAAGCTTCGAGAGAAGCCTCCCGAGCTCACTGTATTTTTGACAACGTAAAAGGCTAGGAAGGTCAGTATTGCAACAAAGATTTTGAAACTAAGATCTAATGTGGTTGTATGCGGGGCACTCTAAGAGGAAGTGATTTTCATCCTCGATGTTCGTATTCTCACAGAGATGCCAGAGCCTTTCCATCCATGGTGTTTTAGGAACTGCCCAACGACTCGTTTCACTATGGAGCTCATGAGAGTTCATTCTAATCTTGGCTATATTAATTTTCTTCTTTGAGCTAGTTAAAACAGAGAGATACTTTTGATCTTCTAGGGTGGGGTTGATGACCTCCTTATAATATCTTAATTTTCTTTTAGCTACTAAATCTTTCTCACACCACATTTTTTCTTTGAACTTAGAAGTAACAATATTTTTAATGTTATTAATGTTTTGCAACGCAACATTCTCGTCGATCTCCCAATGGTTTAACCAGACCCTGGTGTCTTTATACCAACCTCATTTGAGCCTTAGGTGGTTTTGGCTGGAATTTAAAGCTATCTTAGGAAGTCTATGGTCTCCTATGTTATTGAGTTTGTGCTTGTACAACAGAAGCCTAGTCATAGCTAGGCTCTAGATAGGGGAAAGACCCACTTCTATAAGGAGAATAGGATAGGGTGTGTTGCTTTTAATTTTGAGGTTATATGTTATAAAACGCTCCTGGATTTGCTCAATCTTTCTCCAGGATTCTCTGGAGATGCTAAAACCCCAAACCTCACATCCATATAAGATAACCGAAGTGACTAAAGTTTCAAAGAGGAACTTTTTTCTATCCCACATTACGAGGTTTGTCGTTTTGCAATTATTTTCAAAATCAAAATAAGATTTCCATCCCCCATTAATCCGTTTCTCAATGCTATAGTTCCAGTTGAGCTTGTGATCAATATCAATTCCTAGGTACTTGTAGGAAGACACTTCCTCCAAGTTACTATCGTCATACATAAAATTAGCGTAAGTGTCCTTCTTGGATTTGATAATCATAACTTTTGTTTTGTCAGTGTTAACAATCATACCCATGGTAGAGCATAAATCCTTAAGAAGTATAAGTTTCTTATCAAGATCAGATGGGCACCTTGCAAGAAGAACAATATCGTCAGCGTAGAGAAGAAGGATGATGACTATCCCAGCTAAAATCGTGCCAGCACATCCTGCTTCCTCTAAACAACCTTCTAGCTTGTCTATGTAAATGCCAAATAGGGTAGGGGAGAGGGTGCAACCTTGTTTAACTCCGATATTACACTTAATATCTTTCGACCACCCCTCATTGATCTTTAACTTGGAAATTACATTCTTGTATAACCTTATAGCAGTGACTCTCAACTCAAAAGGAACCTTTAGCTCTTCTAATCTATTCCAAAGGTTGTTTCTAGGAAACGTATTAAAAGCCTTTCTAAAGTCCACAAAGCAACAAAAGAGACTGGATTTATCATTGCGGCATTCCTCCACAATGATCCTAAGCGTAACAAGGTGGTATGTTGTTGAGTGCTGCTTTCTAAAACCCGCTTCGCCTTTAGCCCGCTTACCTTCACTTTCAAGCCATATGCTCAACTTCCTTTCCAAAATAATACCATATAACTTGGCTAGGAGAGGGTTGATCATAATTGTCCAATAATTAGAGGGGTTATTTGTATCCCCACTTTTAAAAATAGGGATAATGAGGCTTTGAGTCCATGGTTTAGGGAAACCTTGCTTGACCGCTTGATTGAAAAGCTTGTGAATGCGGGGGATGAGGATAGGACCTTGAATTTTTAATATTTCCACCTGGTAACCTTCAATGTCCTTAGCTTTCCCATTAGCCAAGCGATTAACCCCAAAATCAATGTCTTCTAATGAGAAAACTTCTTACGTTGTGAGCAGGGTTTCAAAGTTATCCATGGCATTTTGAGATTCATAAAGCTTTTTAAGATAGGAATTCCAGTCGTGTAAAGCAATTTTATTATTATCTTTAGTTTTCCTAGTTAGAATCTACCTCCAGAATTTCTTAGGAGCTACCTTAGAGAGGTGTAAGAGATTCTCGTCTTTTATGAATATACTGTCTTTTTTTCCTTTTAGTTAGGGCTTTGTATATTTTTATCTTGCCAATTTTAAGAGATTCATCAACAACTTCCTTAATTACTCTCCTTGCACTTTTACAATCTTTGCATACCATGGGTTGGTTTTGCTATTTCTTTTATTACTTGAAACTTCAATTTAGAACTTGTTAATAGAATATATATATATATATATATATATATATATATATATATATATATATATATATATATATATATATATATTTGAATTTTTGGTGTTTCTGTATTATTTTTTTTGTTTTTTTTTTATTGTTTTTAATTTTTTTAAATATTTTATTTTTTTTCTTGTGTATTATTTTTTGTGTTTTTTTTTTTTTTTTTTTTTCAATATTTGAATTTTTTTTCTTTTTCTTTTTTCTCTTTTCTTTTTTCTTTTTTCTGTGTTTTTTTAATATTTTTATTTTTTTTTTCAATATTTAAAATTTGCTTTCTTTTTATTATTTTTTTGTTTTTTTCATTTTTTTGTTTTTATCAATATTAAAATAAAAATTCTTTTGTATTATTTTTTTGTGTTTTTTAATTGTTTTTTTTTCAATATCTAAATTTTTGTTTTCTTTTGTATTTTTCATTTTTATTTCTTTATACATTTATTTCTTTATTTTGGTTTTTATTTTCATTTTTTTTCTACAAGGTTTATGTTGTCTAACAACCCGATCCCATTATGGGCAATTTGATAGTTGATTTTAAAATTTTCGCTATAATGAATCGTGTCTGCCCCCACAATGTATCAATTTAATGGTTGTTCTTTAAGTTTTCATTACAACGGGTCGAGTTCACCTACACTACGTGTGAATTTGCTGGTTGATTTATATTTTTTTGTTGCAATGTATTGAGTTGTCTTAGGCTAAGATTTTAAAATCACTATCTATTTTGCATTAAAAAAATAAATTACTCTTAGGTGTTCATTTTTGAAGTTTTTTGTCATAAAAAAATTTCATAATGTCATGCTTGAAATATTTTGAAAACTTGAGATTTTCTTGTAGTCGTAATCTTTGGTTTTAATTACATGGTTGAAAAATTGTCAAGATTTTAATGTTTTTCTAAGTCATGATATTTTATCTTTAATGCTATGGTAAAAAACAATTACAATTTCAAGGTTTTTTAGAGTCAAGATATTTTATCTTTAACAACATGGATGGAAATAGTTGGAATTATCAGGATTCGAGACATGATATTTTATCTTTAACATCATGTCCAAGAATTGTTGGAATTTTACAGTTTTTCAAAGTCCGGATATTTTCTCTTTAACTCCATTGCTAAAAAATGTCAAAATTGTAACCCGATTTTTTTTTGTTATTCCAGAATAAACAATTTTTTAAGGGTGTTTTTTCATCCATTTTTCAAAAAAAAAAATGGTTTTTACTTCCATTTAAAAAAAGTAGAAAATTTTCCCTAAAAAACAAAAATCGTTCTGGCATAAACAATTTCCGTTTTTGGGTTGTTTTTTCATGTTTTCTTGGGGTTTTTGGGCTCGAGTACCCATTTTGAGGTAATAGTTCTTGTTTCATCGGTAACTATGTTTAACACCAACAAGACCAGTCTCTACCTATGTTGTCCAGGTCTCTATGAACTAATAACTTAACCCACAACCTTTTAGGGCTACAAATCATTTGTCCCAACCTAGGCTCCAAGACTAGTAACTCAACCCAAGTTGTTCCAAGGCTTCTAGAGAATTTGTTCCAACCCATAATCATAAGGAACATGAGCACCAATCAGAAAAACAAGTGGAAATACCAACAACACCATCGTAATCCAAGAAATGGTAAGGCAAGGCTAATACCACTGTCAATCTAGGAAAATCTCCATGCCAAGGCAACATATAACCATAAAATATCATGCATATACCATGCATCTAAAAATCAATAAGGAAATCGAACATGCAACATGTTACCTACAAAGTAATCCAGCTATAGTTGTTGATCCAACAGTTCCCTTGTGCTTTCTTTCTTTTCTTTTCTTTCTTTCTCCAAACCCAATGTATGCCAAAGTGCTCCAAAAATGCTCCAAGAATACTTGAAGTATGCAAGAGTATGAGAGAATGAGAGAATGAATGAGAGAGCCAAAGATCGAATTAACAAAAGTTGTGAAATGATCCTCAAAAACCTTTTTATCATTGGTGCTTCTATTTTCTTCATTTTTCCTTCAATTTCCATCTCATGAAAATATGTGTCTATTCACCTTCCTTTTCTCCTATTTTCCTTTATTTTCATAAATAAAATGCTTATTAATGCCACTTTGCCTTTGTCAATGCCTTTTCCAATTTCCATAGCCTTTAATTAATCACCAATGATACCCATCACTATGTTTTTCCCAACATTTAGCTTGGAATATGTGCCTCGCGAACTTGGTTTTATTTCATTTACATAGAAAATCAACCAAAAGTTGTTACAAACCCATCCCCCTTAGGGGAACACTATCCTTGGTGTTCTATAATGCCTATGACCAACAAACCGTTGAAAACAAAACATTCTTCCCATGGAGCTTTATAACATAGCACGATGCATCATTTATAATGAACAACCACTACAAACCATGACCAACATAACAAACATGACAATAATACCACTTATTGGATCTTTATAACACAACTCATTGCAGTATCTACAATCATCATCCATATATACATATACATATACCAAAAAATCATTTGCTTGAATCAAAAAATAATGAAGGATACATAGCCCTCATCTAATCATTAATCTCCCATGTAGCTTCATCGGGCCCAAAGTGCTTCCACTCCACTTTAACCTGCTTGATTGTTATACTTCGAAGAATGAGTTGTTTCTGTTGTAATATGCATTATTCTTATGGCTAGAATTTTCCCTTTGGTTCCACCTGCAATAAAAACCAATCATTCACATTGTCAAGATCCTAGAGATACTTCTTAAGCAATGAAACATGGAAAACATCATAGACTTTCATTTTTGGAGGCAGTGCAAGTCTATAGGCTATTGGTCCAATCCTCTTAAGGATATCGAAAGGCCCGCAATACCGAGGTTCCAACTTGGCACATGATCCAATCCTCAAGGATCTCCTCTTAGGGTTGATGCACAAGTACACATGTTCCCCAACCTGAAACTCCTTAAATACCCTGTGTTGATTTGCATAACGCTTTTACTATGTTTCCTTCCAATTCCTTTTAATAACCTGCATTTCTTGTTCCATCTCTGCCAACATATCCAGTCCAATCAGTACCTTATTTACTCAGTCACTTCAACTGATATGAGTATTAAAACTCCACCCATAAAGAGCCTCAAATAGACTCATCTTCTTATATTATTGACACCCATTATTATAAGCAAACTCAACTAATGTAAGATACTCTTCCCACTTCTGCTATGGATGCTTGATGTACATCCTTAACATGTTCTCAAGAATCATGTTAACCCTCTCTATCTGTCCATCTATCTGTGGATGATAAGCTATATTGAAGGTCAACTTTGTCCTGAAAACTGTAAATAAATCTTTCCAAAACCTGGAAGTGAAATTGGCATATCTATCAAATACAATCTTCATAGGAACACCATGTAATCTCACTATATACCTAATGAAAATTTGAGTTACCTCGCTAGCTGAATTCATAGACTTAACTGTGATGAAATGTGCTACCTTACTTAACCTATCAACGAAAACCATGATAGAATCATGCTACTTCAATGTCCTCAGCAAACCTGTAATGAAATCCATGGAAATTACCTCCAATTTCCACTTTGGAATTGGAATTGGTTGTAATAAACCACCTGGATCCTTACACTCTACTTTTACTTGTTGACAATCCAAATATCTCGCAACAAACTTAGCCACCTCTTTCTTCAAGTTTAACCAATGATATAATTTCTTAATTTTTGTCAATGTCTTTTGATATCCTAGATGAGCTGAAAACAGCTTGAAATGAAACTCCCTCACGATAATATTCTTGAGCTCACTAGCATTCAACACATAAATCTTGTTCTTGAATCTAACCAAGCCATCTTCCATGAGATGATACTCCTCATCTCTATCACCTTCACCCTTCTGTTGTAACTTGTGGCTCAAATGTTGATGCCTATCATCATGTTATCTTGCCTACAAGATCTTCTCCTGCAAGTCTATCTCATAAGAACTCACTGTTGCAATGTGATTCACCTGCACTCTTCTACTAATAGCATATGCAACCATGTTCTCATTTCCCTTGATGTACTTGATATCAAATTCAAACTCACTGAGAGTAGCCAACCATCTAGCTTGTCTTGCATTCATATTAGTTTGATCAAATAAGTACCTCATCCCACTGTGTTTTCTCATCAGAATAAATAGCCTTCCAAGAAGATAATGTCTCCACATCTTCAAGGCATGAATGATATTTGCGAACTCAAGATCATGAGCCACATAGTTATGCTCGTGCTCATTCAATTTCCTTGACTCATAGCATACCACTTGTCCTTCCTACATCATAACTCCACCAAGTCCTCTCTCGTGAGCATATGTACAAACCACAAACTCTTTATCTGCATCTACAATCTTCAAGATCAAAGCATTTGTAATAAAATGCTTCAACTGCTCAAAACTAGCTGCACACTCCCAATTCCATTAAAACTTCTTCCCTTTTTGCTACAAAGATGTAATAGTATAAGAAATCCATGAGAATTTCATGATGAATCGCCTATAGTAACTTGCTAACCCCATGAATGATCTAACTTCATCCACATTCCTAGGAGCTTCCCACTCCATGATAGCTTTGATATTTTTTGGGTCCACTACTATACCTTCCTTGGAAACAACATGTCCCAAGTAATGAACTTATGTCTAAAAGAAACTACACTTACTAAGCTTGGCATACAACTAATACTCTCTCAACAATATTAACATTGTTGCTAGATGTTCTGCATTTTCTTCCACATTCTTAGAGTATATAAATATGTCATCAATGAATACTATCACAAACTTGTCCAGATAAGAATGCAACACACTATTCATCAAACACATGAAATTAGTTGGAACATTAGTAAAACCAAAAGGAACTACTACAAACTCATAATGTCAATACCTGGTATGGAATTTGATTTTATAGATGTCCTCTTATTTGATGCATACCTGATGATATCTTGATCTCAAGTCAATCTTTGAGAATATTGTTGCTCCCTTCAATCATATCAAACAAGCCATCAATCTGTGATAGAGGATAGATGTTCTTGATAGCCACCTTATTCAACTACTTGTAATCAATACATAACCTAAGAGTACCATCATTCTTCTCACAAACAATACTAATGCACTCCAAGATGACACACTTAGCCTAATGTATCCCTTATCAAGCATTTCTTTAACGTGCAACTTCAATTCCACTAAATCTAGAGTAATCATCCTGTAAGGTTCCTTTGATGTTAGTGCTACATTAACTCAATAGAAAATTCCACTTCCATATGAGGCAGTAACTCCTAAATCTTTGTTGGAAATGCATCTTGAAATTGTTGCAAAACTGAGTACCTCTTCAAGAACTCAACATCTTCAACATCTTTCCCTTTGTCACTAAAAATATGAACTGCAAACAATACACACCCTTTCATGCAACTGCGCTTTTCCTGCATAACAATAACAATTCTCACTAACTTAGGATTCATCTTACCCTACAATATTATCCTCTCTCAATCATCATTCAAACACTCAATATCCTTATCATAGCAATATAACTTAGTCCTATGAATGTACAACCAATCCATACCCAATTGCATATTGTATGATCCCAACAGAAGCACATTTAGATGTGTTGATGTAGACATATTGTTTAACTCAAATGCACAAGATCTCACCCAATGATGAACTCTTTTCTTGGTACATGTAGCCAACTGCACCAACCAAGACTCTGCATGTGTTTCTTTATTCAAGAAACACTTATCCACTAGGTCAAGTTTGATATAACTATAGTTAGATCTAGGTTCAATCAAAATAGAAACAACTTGATCACAAAGCTTACCTTCTATCTCGATAATACATGTCTGATGATAAGATTGCGTATTATCCAATGCTGCATAAATCCAAGGAATACTTTGTCCAACATCCCCAACTGTATGTGCCTCCTAACAACTTTAACTCTATGGTTTGCCACCCGGATGTTGTGGACAATCTCTTCTATGATGATCCTTGCCACAAGTGCAACATTGTAAATGTTTCTTGCTCTCACCCTTGTTCTACTCCTTAGACTAAATACCTATCCTCTGTCAACTACATTGAATTTCTTGTATGGTGCTACATTTTCCTTATTACCTGCATCTTGAGGTATTACTTTCTTCTTATCCAACTTTCCCTTAGTCTTGTCATTACCTTTCCAACCCTGCTTCAGCTCAGGCTTACGCTTAGACTACTCATAAAAATGTTTCAACTTCCTAATTAATTACTCTAATGTCTGAGGCTCATCATACTCATTATGATCCTTAAATGATAATGGCAATCCACTAATGAATCTTTGAACTTTCGACTTCTCATCCTTAAGATATGGTCCATACCTCAACAACTCCAAGAACTTAGTCGTATGTTTTTTTTCCATCATATATCCCATCTTCAACTCGTAGAACTCCTTAGCCTTAACAACATAGTATCTCTCTGACAAGTTCGTCTTTATGAAAAGTCTTTAAATTCATGCCAACCTAATTCCTCTGCCCTGATGTTTCTAACACACTTCACATCTTCCCAATAGATGTCTACTTACTGAAAATAGCTATCATGGCCTTCATATTCTTTGTATAATCATGTAGCTCAAAGAACTTCTTCATCTTAAGTAACCATGCTTCTGCATCTTCCAGTTTCTTTAGCTCTCCATCAAAGGTAGGAGGTTTGGCTTTCTTGAACTCATATGGAAAGTACTGCTTCTCACTCTTTTTGTAAGGATGATAATGATGATGACCATGTTGCTTATCTTAACCAAAACTAGAATATAACCCATAACCACTACCTCTCCTATTAGGTGTATCCATCCATCTACCACCTCTGACTGTGTCCTCCATGAGACTTGTTACCATATGCCCCATTTTTCCTTTCTTCCTGTCCATAACTAATTAGTTGTTGTCCCTATCTCTACAAATTGATAAATTCTGAAGGATCACTACTTTGACCTTTGCTTGCCTTTCATATTTATGCCCTAGCAAGTACTTCCTGTGACTAAATGATCTTGTCATTATCTACTTTACAACTTCTAATATTTGCCTTTGAACATTTCAAGGTATCTGCTATGCGAGGAGAGTACTCATCTCTGTGTCACTCATCTAATCTATAAGGAGAGTCACGTGAATTCTAATCCACCATTTTGCTTGTCATCTTTGATCATCTACTTCCTACAAACATACCATGTCATATAAACCAAATATAAATGATCTGAAATCACCCCTAGGTGACCTCAAGAAATTAATGAAGGTATTACAGACTCATGTGCTGGTGTGTGTGTCTATGTTATCTTAGGCAATGGATCGATAAGATTGCAAATAAACAGGCACTTGAAACAGTAAGAGATCACAGTAAGCAAAACAAAAACACAATAAAATTTAATAAGGAGTTCACCTAATCCTCCTGGGCTACGTCTCCTAGTCCAACTTTCAATGGTGGCCTTTTTATTATGTTTCTAAAGCAGAGTCTTACAATAAGGAGCTCAATCTGAGTCTCACTTGACAAAGGATGATCAGTAGGATGGCACTTGGAATTCCCAAGTCCTTAGATTTCACAGACTCCCCTTACTGAATTTCGACCTTAATTGGTCTCTGTCTGCTCGATGCTACCTTACTCTGATGGTCAGCTCGGCTTCTCTGTTCTCTGCAATTTTGCCTTTCTTTCTATGTCTCTTGGCCTTTGGCTTCTTCACTGCTTCTCTGCCTCACTGTCTCTCTGTCTTGTCTCTGTCAGCTCGTGGCTTTAAAGCCAGTTCGTTTCTTCGACTGTTCACTTCGTCTTCCTGGCTCTCTGAATCGCTTGCCTCTATCCGTTGGGACTCCTCTGCCCTACATCATCGTTGCTGCGTAATGCTTCGCAGAGAGGTGGCCACATGTCTTCTTGCGAACTGAGTGTCAGTTCTTCCTGAATGGTCATTTTTTTCGTTATTTCCCAGATGCCTGTAAAATGGATCCTTCTGTCGACTCATCGGTCAAATCGAACTTCAAATCTTTATGTGTCGTAGCTTATTTCTCCCTCGGGTCTGGTCATCCATTAGGTTGAACCTCCGTCGTTTGATCTGGAGCCCCCAGATCCTACAGTCTTCGCTTATATCGTGCGGTTGAGTTTCTCGACCGTTAGTTTGTGATGTAAGTGGTTTTTCTCTCTCCCCGTTGGACACACGTCACTCAATGTATGGAATCGCTAGGTCTTCAGCCAAACCCACTTACCGCCCGAAATGCCCCTGATATTCCACCGGTTTTTAGCGCGGGACCCGCCTATCGATTTTAGCGCTTTCCCACGGTTTTCTGGTTTCCCTTGTGACCGAGCACTCGGGGCTTTTCCTTCTCGAGGGTTTTTGCCCAGCGATACAATCGCGTATCAGAAACAGCCTCCGTTTCTAGCGATATAATCGTGTATCAGAAACAGCCTCCATTTCTGGGTTTGAGCTTCCCAACTGCCATTTTTTGCCATGCATAGTCTCCATGGGCCAACAGTCAGCGTGCCTTGACTGAAGGTCCTCGTTGCTCCATGATGGCTGCAAATTACCATTATTCAGAGGTTATTTCTGATAGCTATAAGATTTCTTGAATTCTGTCATTCATTCTTAACAATCATGGAATTGTTTGAGGATCCAATTCGGATCACGGCCTTCCCACTGAAAAATATTTTGGACCACCAAAAGTTGGTTTTCAAGCATCGACTAAGTGAGGATACAACTTTCTCACCTGTCCAATCTCTATCCATTTTGCACTGCTTGGCTTTGAACCCCTGAGCCCAATTCTGAGGTACTCAACATCTCCCCTGCGCATCATTCTCACCTTCCTATCCAGAACTGTGTCTTCCTACAATTCATTAAGATATTCAGGTAGCAGGTCATCAATAGAAGGCAATTGACTCTGTTCTTCAGGATCTTCAATTAACGAAGGTTCAAATAGTCTCAAGTTGTCTGCATTGATGACTGAGTAGATGTGCATATAAGCTGGCAAATCAAGGCGAAAAGCATTCTCACCAATTTTCTCAAGGATCCTGAAAGGTCCATACCTTATTGGTTTCAGCTTTTTACCTTCACCTTGCATCCTATCCTTGCTGATATACAACCAGACTTGATCACCAACTTGGAAACTATGCTCCATCCGATGCTTGTCATGCCTTGCCTTCTATTTTGCCTAGCTCTTTTCCAGTTGTTCCTATATTGCTTGATGGATCTCTTGGATTTGTTCAATGAACCTAGTTGCCTTGTCCACATCACTGTGTCCCTCAACTGTTTTGTCCTTACCAAAGACAAAATCCAAGGGAGACCTTGGTGTGAAACCAAAACAGGTCTGAAAAGGAGATCTTTGTGTGGAAGAATGTTTGGCTCGGTTGTAAGCATGCTGCACATAACACAAATGTTCATCCCAAAGCTTAGGATGCTTGCTACAATATCCCCTGAGCAACTGGATCACTGTCATGTTGACTACTTTTGTCTGGCCATTGGTTTGTGGATGGAAAGTTGTGCTTTTCTTCAGTTTTGTGTCCATCAGTTCCCACAGACTTGACCAAAACTTTCCCACAAATTGGGTGTCTCGATCAGATATAATGGAAGTGGGTAATCCAAAATGAACCCATACATGTTGAAAGAACAATTTTGTAGTTTGTTCAGTTGTAATCTGTTTATTACAAGGTATCAAAATACACATTTTGCTGAACCTATCCACAATAACGTACAGATAATCATGACCTTTCCTAGATTTAGGCAGTCCTCCAACAAAGTCCATGGAAACACTTTTCCAAGGATGAGAAGGAACTGGTAATGGAGTGTACAAGCCTAGTTTTCTATTGTTGGGCTTGCTTTTAGCACACATAGTACACCCTCTTACATATCTAGACATTGTCTCATTCATTTTTGGCCAATAACAAAATCTTTGCAGCTGTGCAACTGTTTTACTTACCCCAAAGTGACCTGATATCAGAGAAGTGTGTGCTTCTCGAATTATCTTTACTCTTTCAATTTGTGGAATGCATAGCTTCCCAAAATAATATAGGAGTCGGTCCTTAATATGATGATCCAATTCTTCTACTCGTTTGCCTTGACTTAAAGTTGCATATACAACTTTAAAGTCTATATCTTGAGCATATTGTTCAATGTAGCTCTCATGTAACACAGAATTATGCTTAAGTATAGTATATGCATTTATAATGGGTCTAGATAACATATCTGCAACTTTATTGTGTATGCCCTTTTTATATCTGATAACTAAATGAAACTGTTGTAGAAAACCCATCCATTTATAGTGTCTTGATTGCTGCAACTTAGTTTGGGAGTGTAGATATTGAAGTGGTTTATGATCAGTATGTATAACTGTTTTTTTTCCCATTAAGTAATGTTTCCACTTTTTCACACTTTGTACTAAAACAATCAATTCTTTATCATATGTGGGATAGTTAACTACTGCAAAATTAAATGTCTCAGAATGATAACATATGGGTTTACCGTGTTGTATCAACACTGCTCCCATGGCATAGAAACTGGCATCCGTTTGGATCTCAAATGGTCTTTGAAGATCTGGCAGTGCTAGTACTGGTGTTATACTAATCTTTTCTTTCAAGGTGTCGAAGGCTATCTACTGTTTGCCTCCCCACTAAAACACCTTGTTCAATCCTATTAAAGCATGTAAGGGAGCTGCAATTAAGGAAAAGTTAGAAATGAACTTTCTCCAATATTGTGTTGCTCCTAAGAAGCTCCTAACTTCTGTAGCAGATTTGGGTTTAGGCTAGTTTACAATCACTGCCACCTTAGAGGGATCTATGATCAATTCACCACCCCCTACTACATGTCCCAAATAATTTAAAGATGTTTTGCCAAATTCACATTTTGAGAGTTTAACATAAATTTTTTCTCTTTTCAAAACATCTAGTGTCTGCTTAACATGCTTTAAATGTTCTTCCCATGTTTTTCTAAATATCAGAATGTCATCTAGATATACAATAACAAAATCATCAAGAAAAAGTCTGAGTACATCATTCATTATTCTCATGAAAGTAGCAAGAAAATTAGTTTAAGCCAAAAGGCATAACCAGCCACTCATACAATCCCTACTTTTTTTTGAAAGCAGTCTTCCATGCATCTTGTTCTGTAACTCTGACCCGATGATATCCACTATGCAAGTCTAACTTGGAAAAATAAACAGCTTCTTTCAATTGATCTAATAGATCATCTATGCGAGGAAGGGGATAACAATTTTTTATTGTTATATTATTCAGTGCTCGGTAATCAATGCACATTCTCCACGAGCTATCTTTCTTTCTCACCAAAACGATTGGAGATCCACATGGTGATGTGCTAGGTCTGATGAACCCCTTCTCGAGCAGCTCCTACACCTGCTTCTTGATTTCTACATTCTCTAAAGTGGACAACCTGTACATTCCAATGTTAGGCAATGGAGTATCTTGCTGCAAATTAATATCATGCACTATTTCCTTTTTGGGTGGCAGAACTTTAGGTTCTTAAAACAAGATATTATACTCTTAAACAAATTTTTCTAAATTAGCTCATTGTTTAGCATCACAACCCTCAAATACATTGGTTTTATCAAGTTTCTTTTTCCTTTACAACCATCAGTAAAAATTGTTTGCATGAATTTATAGTTTGTTTCATCTGCCCTCAATTTATGAGAGTGTAATTATTCTTGAGCTTATGAGCTCTTACAAAGTATTTGATTCCATCTTTAACGAGTAGATACTTGTTCTCATCTCTATAGAAAATAGCTTTTCTTTCATACAAGTAAGGACTTCCTAAAACAATTCCACATATATCCAAAGGAATTATGTCTAACTCAACCTCATCTACAAATGCTAACCTAAAAGAAAACTTAAGTTTGCATTGTCTAGTCACTTGTAGTTGTGCTTTATCACTTAACCATCCTAATGATTATGGTTTCTTATGAGGTGTAGTCAGTAATCCAAAATTCTTTACAACTGCTTCAAAAATTTAATTTACTTGTGAACCACTATCAAACAAAGTATCAATCTTTTGATGTTTGGAAATAGCTCGAATATGGAAAAGCTCATGTCTTTTTCTCTCATTTTCTTCATCAATAGTAGATTGTGCAGAATTATTAGTAGATGCTTCAGAATTCTTACCTTTATACCTGTGGCTACAATTGTTGTTTCATCTCCTGAGTCCGACCCCAAATCTTTCTGAATAGCTACAGTAGTCTTCCTCTTCTTGCCCTTGAACTTCTTAGGTCTCAATTCTGGATGCAGAATCCAACAGTGCTCATCATCATGCCCATCCTTCTTACAATGACTTGCTTTTCTGTGCAGTGTTGGCCTTCCTTTCTTTCCATTTCTATTTTCTTTTCTCCTTATTCTTGCTTGCAGTGGGTTGGGATGATCCCCCAACTTTTGGGTTCCCATTCTTTCCTCTAGCTTCTAAATGCATAGCTTGAACAGATACCTCATCTATACTAGTGGGATTAAACATGAGGATAGTGTGCCTCATGTAGTTGTGTAAACCACCAATGTACTTCAATAGAGTCTCAGGTGAGTCTAATGAGATTCCTAGAATCAAATCTCTCTTCCTAAATTCTTGGTTGTAACCTTGTACACTTTGCCCTTTCAATTGTCGAAGAGTTTGCCAGCTCATCATGGCTTGCTGCATGTAGGCCAGTGGATAGAACTACTTTTTGATTACAGAAACAAAATCACTCCAGACAGTAAGAGTCTTACCATGTCTCTTCATGTTAGCTTGGGTCCTACCTTCCCACCAAACCAAGGCAGTGCCTCCAAGGCGTAGGCTGGCCAACTGAGTCTTGCTCTTGTCTGAATCAATACTCTGCACTCTGCAATAAACATCAATTTGTCTAATCCAATTGTCCTACTTTTCTGCATTCAACTCTCCATCATATATTGGTGAATCAAATTTAACATCTAGTTTAATCAAAAATGTCTTCTTTTTATGTTCAGGGCTATTAGGAGATGTGAGAAAGTTTTCTTCTTTCCATATTCCTTTTGAGTGGTCATGGAGGAGAGACTCTTCTTCTCCTTTATCTTGTTTGGAGCCTGATGAATCTTCATCTTTATGTTTTCTAAAGTCCTTATACATTTCCTCTACCATGGACCTTATGGCCAAGAAACTATCTATAAATTGAGGGTCTAGCCCCATAGACCCTTCCTCCGACATTGTCTTCTGAGGATAGACTCTTCCAATTTCAGGATTAGTTTCGACCAACTCTCCTTCTCCTAATTTGAGCTTTGATCTAGTTAGCATTCAACAGCTAAATCCAGTACAAGCTTGTTTAACCTTAACAACCTATAGCTCTGATACCACTTGATCTACAATCACCCCTAGGTGACCTCAAGAAGTTAATGAAGGTATTACAGACTCATGTGTTGGTGTGTATGTCTATGTTATCTTAGACAACGGATCGATAAGATTGCAAAATAAACAGACACTTGAAACAATAAGAGATCACAGTAAGCAAAACAGAAACACAACAAAATTTAATAAGGAGTTCACCCAATCCTCCTGGGCTACATCTCCTAGTCCAGCTTTCAATGGTGGCCTTTTTATTATGTTTCTAAAGCAGCGTCTTACAATAAGGAGCTCAATCTGAGTCTCACTTGATAGAGGATGATCAGTAGGATGGCACTTGGAATTCCCAAGTCCTTGGAGTTCAGAGACTCCCCTTACTGAATTTCGACCTCAATTGGTCTCTGTCTGCTCGATGTTTCCCTTACTTTGATGGTCAGCTCAGCTTCTCTGTTCTCTGCAATTTTGCCTTTCTTTCTGTGTCTCTCGACCTTCGGATTCTTCATTGCTTCTCTGCCTCACTGTCTCTCTGTCTTGTCTCTGTCAGCTCGTGGCTTTAAAGCCAGTCCTTTTCTTCAACTGTTCGCTTCGTCTTCCCAGCTCTCTAAATCACCTGCCTCTGTCCGCTGGGACTCCTCTGCCCTGCATCATCATTGCTGCTAACGCTTTGTAGAGAGGTGGCCACCTGTATTCTTGCAAACTGAGTGTCAGTTCTTCCTGAACGGTTGTTTTTTCCGTTATTCCCCAGATGCCTGCGAAATGAATCCTTCTATCGAATCATCAGTCAAATCGAACTTCAAATCTTTAAAAGCCATAGCTTATTTCTCCCTCGGGTCCGGTCATCCATCAGGTTGAACCTCCGCCGTTTGATCTGGAGCCCCCAGATCCTATGGTCTTCACTTATATCGCGCAGTTGAGTTGCTTGACCGTTAGTCCGCGATGTAAACAATTTTTCTCTCTCCCCGCCGGACACACGTCACTCGGTGTATGGAATTGCTGGGTCTTCAGCCAAACCCACTTACCGCCCGAAATGCCTCCGATATTCCGCTGGTTTTGAACGCGAAACCCACCTATCAGTTTTAGCACTTTCCCATGGTTTTCTAGTTTCCCTTGTGACCGAGCACTCGAGGCTTTTCCTTCTCAAGGGGTTTTGCCCAGCAATACGCGATTAGCACTTTGCGTATCAGAAACAGCCTCCGTTTCTGGGTTTGAGCTTCCCAACTACTATTTTTGTACCATGCACAATCTCCATGCGCCAACGGTCAGCGTGCTTTGACCGAAGGTCCTTGTTGCTCCGTGGTGGCTACAAATTACCATTATTTAGAGGTTATTTCTAATAGCTATAAGATTTCTTGAAGTCTATCATTCATTCTTAACAATCATGGAATTGTTTAAGGATCCAATTCGGATCAATAAACATAATCAAACATACATCAATGAAGTTTAGCGGAGGCTATCCCATATGCACAGTCAATCCAATTTAGCAAAACATATGTATATATAATGAAATCAACATATCAATCGTCTCAACATCAACCTCAGCATGACAACACAACTGCAACAATGACCATCACGAGAAATAACCAATATTCATGCATGACAAACACATAGATAATCAGGCATGCATACATAACAATCACACCTACCCTAAGATCGAGTATTGCAACCTCACTTTGATACCAACCTATGGAATCATATATCACCCAAAGAGAATGGAATCTACTCTGACACCACCCTATAACCACTCCCTCCCACATTTACCCCATTTCACCAGCTTGTCAGGGTAAACATGAGATGAAGAGTTACATTGACATGACCCAACCTCCCAGTTCCAGTTAAGGAAGTGGGGCCTAAAACTAACCACGAATTGATAACTCACAACATCCCTTATGGCTACAGGACACTCAGGGGCGAAAGAACCATCCCAAGTGTCCAACCCTGAGTTGGGTATCCTTTTCACTGACCTAGGCTCTCAATCGTATGCATGACAAGGCATGGGTGTAGTTGAAGGCCTCCAATTGCATGCACAACATTGTTTACATATGGTTGTCACCCAACTTGCCTAGTTTAGAGGGTGCAGTCCCGAGATCTGAGCCACAATTCCAAGTCAGCCTCCAAACCACTTCCCAAAACATCCTAATGCTTTCCAAAATCATTATTGACATGACAGCATAGCTAAACATTCAAACTTGAGTCAGAAGCTTCACCTAGACTACCTAAAACACACTAGACATTTCGTCAAACACATGGAAAACATGTAAACTACAGGTCATGAATGTATATATGATCATAATAGTCTGAGATTCATCCGAGAATCACCAAGAATACACTATGCCCTCTCCACATAGGTGCAATAACACTTATTAGTCCATAAATTCATCAACCAAATAATAAATAAATGATTATTGACAAGAGCCATAGATAATACACATCAGATAACCAACATATAACTAGGAAATGACCCACATAGAAACCATGGCAACTTATCCATAATCATATTAGAAGAAATTTTAGTCTAAAAGTGCTCATGAAATTTTCACGTACATAATATGTAAACCAATCAAAATCCTTCAAATTTAGAAAGAGGTACATGTAAATATTTTGGAGGGAAAATAATATATATATATATATAAATTGTGTTTTTGGCTTATCTCCTTATAGATTTACTCAAATTTCTAGTGTAGACACTCTTTGGATGGAGAAATAAATTCTGAATCCAACGAGTACCCATTATGCATACTTTTGAGAAGACCCACTATGATAAAAATTAAAGATATATTTAAAAAACCTGTTGAACAAGCTTTTTTTTAATGTATCTTCAATTTTTATCAATGTGGGTCTTCTCAAAAGTATGCATAATGGGTACTCGTTGGATGTAGAATTTAATTTGCATCCAATGAGTTTCTACACTTGAATTTTGAGTAAATGTATAAGGAGATAAGCCAAAAATACAATGAAAAAAATAGTTTTCTTCTTTTCCCTTCAAATTTCATAACTATTATTTTATTATTTTTCTTTAAGATGCCACTTTTAGGTTGAAATTTCATCTAATGATCACCAACATAATTGCTATAAATATACATAGATCACAATAGAAAAATACCAACTAAGTCAGGGGCTTCCATGTACCACCCAACCATAGATTGGGTTGAACCAAATCTCTCTTTCAACCAATCACCCCACTCCATATTCCAAGCATTAATTTGTGATGTCATGGAATAAACCAAGACAAACCAAACTAGGGCTTTCAGAGGCCAAACCACCTCAACCCTCCACCACCATGATTCCACCTACACGGTCAAACATCAGTAACACCAACCAGATCGGTCTCTACCAAATATATCCAAGGCTCTAGGAACTAATAACTCAACCCACAAACTTCCAAGGCTCCAAAACATTTGTCAAACTCGGCTCTAGGGACTAGTAACTCATCCCACCAAGGGCTCCAGATCATTTGTCCCAACCTAATCTCTAGGACTAGTAACTCAACCCAAGTTGTTCCACGGCTTCTAGAGCATTTATTCCAACCCACGGGCATAAGGAACCTCAACACCAATCAGAAAAACAATAAGTGGGAAAATCCACAACACCATGGTTATCCGGTAAATGGCAAGGCAAGGCTAAAACCACTATCAGTATAGGTAAATATACATGCCAATGACATTACATAATCAAAAAATGTCATGCATATACCATGCATCCAGAAATCAGCAAGGAAATCACACATGCAACCTGTTACTTGCAAAGAAATCTAGTTGTAGTTGTTGATCCAATTTTTCCCTTGCGATTTCCTTATTTTCTTTTCTTTCTTTCTCCAAATCCAATGTATGCCAAAATGCTTCAATAATACTCTAAGTATGCAAGAGTATGAGAGAATTAGAGAATGAATGAGAGAGCCAAATATTGAACTGACAAAAGTTGTGAACTAATCCTCAAAAGACTTTTTATCATTTAAGACTCTATTTCCTTCATTTTTCCTTCAATTTCCCTCTCATGCAAATATGTGTCTGTTCACCTTCCTTTTCTCCTATTTTCCTTTATTTTCATAAATAAAATGTCAATAATTTCACTTTCCCTTTGCCAATTTCCATATCTAATAATTAATCACGAATGATACCCACCACTATGTTTTTCCCAACATTCAACTTAGAATACATGTCCCATGACCTTGGTCTTATTTTATTTAGATAGAAAATCATCCAAGGGTTGTTACACATTAACTGGTATCAAAGCTTTGGTTTCAATAAATGTGTGTGTCAGAAAACTACACCACTTCTATTTGCACACTTTTCATGTGTGCTAGGTATTTGTATCCCACCGCACAGGGAATTAAGTTTTCAAAAAATGGAATGACAAGAGTAAATGAACTTCTCAAATATATGATTGCAATCGTCGCCTTGGAATTTGTGGTATGATCACAAAAAGGAGAAGTGGTCATTTATGCTCTTGAACAGTACTATCGAGGTGTTATTCAGCACTTGGATATAATGGAAGTCATCTTTGAAAAATAAGAATGTTGTTTTGAAATTGGAACAAAATAACTTGTTTCAAGAAGTTGGCATTTTTTGCAAATTTAGGAGTGCATCACATTTAACTCAAAATTTGGTCTCCTCGACTTGAACACAAGTATTTATTTTGGCCTAGATTAGATATTTCTTCAAAGCTTGGAGTAGGAAATGTGAGACTCTCAGAAAAAATATTTTCGTAAGATGCTACTAAAGCTACAAACTGAAGTCCTTTTTTTCCATTTGAGGTTAAGCCTCGACGTTAGATAGCTGGGAAAAAGAGAGCTATCTAACACTGAAAAAGTATATGTGCATGATGATTATGTTATCTTTAGTGTTTATTATCAAAGTATTCAATAACCCCAACAATTATATACTTTGCTCCATTTGAACTCGCTCACTTGCATTTCACAATTACTTGATTTTTTCTTTTGCATGATGGGGTGTCAGCTACCACTGCACCCAAACTAGTGATTTTTACAATGACTTGAGTTTTAGTACTCAACCTTGTTAAATTTTGACTTACATTGATTCAAATAGGTGTTGGGTTCAACTGAAAGTGCGCTTCAAAATTACAATTCAACTTCATTTTGATACTGACTCTTACAAAGAGACTATTGCAAGTTAAACTTTTATTTGATTACAATTGATTTGTTGAATGCTTCTTAATGCATTGAATATATAAGATTGGATTTCTCCCTTGGTGAAGTGGTTGACAACTTTGATGCTTTATTATTGTAGATGATATTACAATTGTATGATGCTTGTGCTCAATTGTGCTTGAACACTTGATTATGGTCTTTGCAGCTACTTAATTGTAATTTCTTTCTTGCTTTCTATATTTATCTTTGATTACATGTACTTGATGTGCTTTCCTTGTTTGTTTTATATAATGATGAATGTTGTATATGTCAAAACTAGTCATAAAACAACATGAGTCTCCATGTAAAATTCACCATCATACACAACTCCAAGTGTTCCTAAGATATCCTTGTATTCAAATTTCAGGCAAATCTAGGACATATTCATAAAAAAATGATTTTATTATGGTCATTACAAATTTCTCTTTAGTACTCAAGAATGACCTTTACAAAGGGAGAGAAAACAACTTGTGGAAAATGAAGCTATCAACTAAACTCCCTTTTGTATAAGAGAAAAGTATAAATATGGGCAATTCCCTAGTGATTAGCTGTTGGGAAATTTTGAATTCAAGGGAGATAAGAATTTTGTAAGAACTACTTCTACTCTATTATTAATACTGAGAAGCCATTTCTCGACCAATATTTTGCTGAAGAATTTCACATGTCTCTTGGATTACTCTGTGAACAAGGACTTCTTCTAAAAATTAGATTTGATATTTTCCTTCTAATTTCAAATTAAATTAGCTTAGTTACTTTGCTAAAGATACTTGTATGTTCCTTCGATTGTTTTGTGGGCATGGATTTCTTCTCTAGAGCGTAGGATATATTTTCCTATTTCAATTTCTAGTTAATTAAATTAGTTGTTATATCTCCATACTTTGGCATAAGGAATAGACTAATGACATATGATGTTTATGGGCTCATGTGATAAGAATTTGAGTGTCGTAGCACTATTTTGTGTAGGTGTACATTCTTTTGTATGCTAGAATAGCTACACATCCCTTCTTTAACTCATCATATTTTAATACTTTTATTTATTTTAAATTGGGGTGATCTTTTCTTTTCTGAAACTAGTTTAAATTGTAACATTATCATTTAATAGTTCTAGACTAATCCTTTTTGTTGAATTGCATCATCTTTGTTTTGCAATTTATAGAGTAGTATTTTGATGGTTTTTAGTCTTTATCTATCAATCACTAAATCTCATTGAAATTGGCTATTGGGTCATCAATCTAGAGGATTCAACTATCTAAAATAGGGGAGAATCTAATTGGGCCTATTTTCTTATGTGAGTCTCTTGATTGATTAGTGGTTCATTTCCACCTACCAACACTTCTCTTATGCTAGAAGGAGGGTTTAATCTTTGTGTCACTTTTTATGGATGATTCCCACATAGGCCATGTTCATCCCAACCAACACAAAAACAAAATTGAGTTTGTAGTTCCTGTTAGCCTCCTGTTGTAATAGGTGTTCATTTTTCATGATTGACATTTTTACATGCCAAATATGTCATACTTTGCAGGCTACAGTGTTCCATATTTCCACAAGATGCCATGAAGGGTGCTAGTCCAAATGCCACTTCTTTATTCCAATTTTGATGAGTTGTTCCAGTTTTGAAGAGTTTTTAAAGGGAGGTCCAAACAGTCTAATCTTGATCTCCCTAGGTTTCAATTTCCTGTTTTAGAATATAGAGAATGATATTTGTCCAAACAGTTTAATCTTGGCAGATCTGTAGATAGGTAGAGAATCAAAGGAGCCCAACTGCCTAATCTGGGTCCCTGGCAGAAATAAGTGTAGACTTAGTGTTGTGGGGAAAAGTATCCGACTCGGAATGACCCTATCCCGACTCTAAGGGTGATAGTTCCTTAGCAACAACTGAAAGTAAAGCTTTGATATTTTCCTTTATGAAAGTACAGAGAAGGAAGAAAAGATTGACCAACCGATATCCTTCGCTTTTGTCGATCTTGTCTTCTCTCTTCGTCCCTTGCTCCCAACTCCTTGTTCCCTTGCCGGCCCAGCTACACAAAGATCCTGCACAAACAAGAGATGGAAACTACAAGAAACATGTACTCATAACTGATGCATGGATTAGAGTGAATCAGATATACAAGTAAATACAATACATCAATGCGATACAAGTATATAGGAGAACATTCAAAGCTTTATTGATAGAAGTAAAAGGTTCTGAGAAGGTTACAACCATCAATGGCTCCAATCCAGCAGCACCTCCCCAGCAGCAAGAAATCTCCTCTTCACCTCTATAAAAGCAATCACCCAATAGCTCTAACTGTAAACCAACAGCACTTCCTTGCTTTGCACAAAATTCCAGCCTCCTTAGACCTCATAGAAGAGCTCTATATATAGGATAGAAGAAGAAAGGATGAGTCAGGTTGAGACTGACATAAAGCTGCCTTGTGTCCTTTCCCTCTTCAGTTAATCTTCAGTTCTTAAGTCCACTTGGAGATCCTTGCTTACACATGGAGATCAAGTACCTCTTACTCATCACAGGGCGAATTCCTTGAACCAAGTGTCAGTTTGGAAGCTTCCTGGGCAGTTGACACCTTGCAGAATGACTGTGCCACTTGGCCAATCTCGCCCAGCGCAGGTAGCCTTCATTGGTTTTGACTTTCAGCGCAGGTACAAGGAGGAGCAGTTGACATTCAGCGCAGTTGCTCAGTGGAGCAGCTGACATGATCCAAAAATAGCCTGTTTTGAGTGTTTTTCAGGTGGAGAACTGATGGGAAGTGCTGTGGTTTGCTGACCTTGTTCTTCTAGGGGTAAGAACAACATGTTTAGGGACTGAGGATCCCTGTAATTATTGACATTTCATGCTCCATGCTGCGAGGCACAAAAATGTCTATAACAGTTGCCCCCTAAAGTATGAGGCCGTTTATCGGGTGAAATGCTTTATCTAGAGGGTCCGAAGTTCATTCCAGTGCTGAGGAGGCGCCCTGTAATACAATACAATACAATACATTATTTTTCATTTTGTTTTCATGATCTAGCTGAGGCGGGCATTCCCATGCTCAGCTTTATAAATACATTTTGGTACATAGAACAGACGATCGTCTGATGGTAGACTGATAATTCTCTGCTGAAATTATCATCCTTTGAGTAGGATGATCATCTGCTGCAATGATGTACATGACAAATGCTTTTATATTTCCTGAATATGTGTCGCAGCCCGGATGGATGAAACTAGATCCGGGGTCTTCAAACTCGTTCGATCTTCACTCTAAGTACAAGTCGATCCATGTGAGAATTTCGCTGAAGTCGAACATGGAAAGACATCGCTTGATTACCGGTCAATGATGAAAACCGTTAACAAGCGCGAGAGGAATCACCGATAATGATAATGACCCTCAAGGTACTGCAGTACAATTCACGTGGCGTGAATAAAGGACTTGGCGTCGAACGCCACGCAAAATCTTCTGGTCGAAGGTCGTTGATGTATACCTGTCGTCGGAAGTGAGAAACTTGCCATTGAGGCATGCAAGCTTCAAAGTACTGATGGGGTTGTTCCTAGATCAACTTCTTAGATAATGAGCTGAAGTCGACAAGAAGCGATCCGTCAAAGGAGGGCCTTAATGAATCCCACATCAATGACACGGAACGGAGCTAATGATTTTAGTGGAGGTGAAAACAAACTGTGACATATGATTCAGGGTGGCGATCATGAATGGATGAAGGATAATGTATGGCAGTGGATGGGACACGGTTGACACTTTCAGAAAGACCTCTCTTGAACATATAACGACACTGATGCGATGGATCGGTAGCATTACCCCAAAATGTGGATGGTTTGGCGAAGACCATGGTGATGAGACCGGTGAATGAAACAACCCAACCCGATGTGGTACGGAAGAAAAGTGTCATGTTCAAGAGCGACTTGCTACCATTAAGCTTTGATGTTCTCCCAATTTTTCCCCAGTCATTTCTGACCAGTACCTCTTTATTTTTGTCAAGCTTGAGGAGGATAACATATGCTTGTTCTATAACCTGCCCTTCGGGCAAGCCCATCGCTATGATTTAACGAGCTTAGCGATAGGGAAACTCGTTCTCGTCTAAAGACAAGTTTGTCGCTATTTAATGAATTTAACGAGTCTAACGACAAGGATAACTCGGTCCTTTTCATTTTTAGAGAGTCTGAAAAGGTACATAAAGTCAACTCCAAAATTCCTTTTTCGTCATCTAATCCCTTAAGTCCGAAAAAGTATAAAACAATACAGAAGGGATGGGTGTTCGGTACTTTTAACGAGCCGAACAAGACAAGCGCTCGATCTTTTTGTGCAATAATCCCTCAGGTTCAAAAAGATTAAAATCTAGAGGAGGGATAGCTCTTCCGGTCGCTTTAACGAGCTGGAAGGCCAAAACTCGGCAAACTTTTCATATTTTACGAGTCAGTGAAAAGAGCTCAAAGAAGACTCGTCTTTTGAGGAACGAGTGATTAACAGGGCAGCAGCAGATTCCAGGTACAAGTTGGAATATTCCAATCACGGCAGTGTCACAAGGATGGCTAAGTGAAATCACTCTTCGCAGATGTTCCTCAAAATGGGTAAACACACAAATGGAAGTGAATGATCGGCCAAATGACGGTGGAGGTGACGGTGCACAAACACGACCAAGGCTTTTATGGCTGATGAATTTACGATCTCAGAAGGGTATTTACTGGTTCATTTTTTCTGAATGAGCTTGAACTCTAAAGGAAAGCCTGCTCATAAACTTATGTTTATTTTTTAACGAGCATGAACTATGCGCTAAAACTGCTCGGATCTTGCGTTTATTTTTTAACGAGCATGAACTATGTGCTAAAACTGCTCGATATACCAGTCATAATAAGAACGCCTCCTGTGAGATAGCTATTTTTTAAGGAGCTTTATCTCACGAAGCTATGCTCCAAATTTGGCAAGTTTTACCTTTGCCCCACAGACTTTCTTCATGCAAGGTCGGAATCGGCTAATCCTACGAGTTTAAAGGGTTAGACCTACAGGTTTAAAGGGAGGACCTAAAAATTTAAAAAATAAATAGTCGTCCCTCGCTCACATTCCAAAAGTTTGCATGCCCCCAGACATAGGATAGAATTTCGAGGCTGCCCCTCCTCTCCCCTACCTCTGCTTTTCTTCGGGTGTTCACAGCTACTTGTCATCTTGCCAATCTAATGTTAACGATACTAGTCTTCTCGTTATTTTAAGGGGTCTTACGCGGTACTCAGGCTTCCCGTCGGCCCAACTTTTAACGAACAGCTATTTTTGACAAGAGAAGAACACTACTCAAAGACAAAACATTGGTATTATTGAGGGAGGCTTTCCTCTTTCTTATTATCCAAAGAGGGTTCTATTCGCTGCCGCAAATCAATCTCTTTCTTCGGCGATGTCTATCATCAGGTTACTAAGGGTGGCGACCACCTGTTGCAGCAATAGAATCTTTTTCTTTGGAGGCTGCCCCTACTTATCCTTCAAAACATTTGTTTTAATGGGTGAGGCTTGTCTTCAAAGATGGTTACTACTTGCTACCGCAAATGATCCCCTTCCTCGGTATCCTGATTATCTAGACAAGGGGAGCGAGAAGCTGATTATCTCACTCGCATAACTTTGACAAAAGAATATTATTCTAAAACAACCCCTCTTCCATCCACGGACGGGGTACGGACTAGTCATATTCTTCTGCGGAAATTCTGCCTTATACCCGGGGTTTCTTCTGCCCGAAGCAGACCAGGGTGCATGCCCCCTGGGTCCTAGTCTTTCTTTCCGAATCACTCGCACTCATCGGGAAGGAGGACTGGGGGCGGAGGCGTATCTTGAGTGAATAGACCATTCAGGATTGGTATTTGACTATTTGCGATGCGAGATCCCGGAAATGAAAGTTGGTCTACGAGCTTGACCATCCTTCCTTCGTGTGGAAAACACATTACTCTAAAGAGTGAGGAGACTATCGCTCCCATGCAATAAATATAGTCGCGTCCAAGGAGTAGGTTATAATCCAAGGGTCCTTGGACGACCAACACGTTCATATTAACGGTCTTCCCTTTCAATGTAACAGGTACATTGGGGAGGATTCCTAATGGTCGACTGGTTCCTTTATCAAAACCTGAGAGATTTCTTAACTCAGGTAAAAGCGCCGGGGAACCCAGTGCTTTCCAAGCAACAGAGGAAAGGATACTCACAGACGCCCCCTCATCAATGATAGTACCAGCCATAATCATTCTATAGATCTGGACAATGATTCTGAATGGTATACTGGCTGGTAACCGGGGTCTGCCTAGTTGATTCCAATCAAAGGATACAACCAGGTTGCTTGGTGGTGGGACCGAATATACGGCCGGGTATGACCCTGATGATGTTCCTTCCTGCGATAAAGGAATGGGCGCATTGCCCTGACGCTCATCAGAATCGGTGCTAATGAAAAGAACCTGGATGGTGTCATCCTTATTCTCTTCAGTGAGGGTGTCGCATGAAGATGACTCTTCGGCGACGGTGTCATTTGAAGATGGGTCTTCAATGACGGAGTCATTGGACGATGAAACCTCTGAAGGAAGAACCGGGTCAACTGCCGTTTCGACCTTTAGACTTTCGTCTGGTCTGGATTCAGTAGGTTCATTCTCAATGACCGACACTTCAGCGGACCACTTGGGCGGGCCAGCTGGATTTTCAACTATCAAGGGATTAGGCGCGAGTTTTTGGTATCCAGGAGGAAGTCGTAACGGTGAAACCGGACGATCTTCTAAAACTCTCTTGGCCTCATCTAAGAATGGACACTTGTGGATGGCATGCTTGCCTTCACACAATACACAGGGTGATCTTGGTCTCCCTCTTCGTCCTTCACTCTCGCTAGTTGACGGATTGCAATCAACATGTCTATCAGAGGTTGATGCTACCGGATTGTGCAACCTTGGGGACCAGTCCCTTAGTATCCGGGGAATACAAGGACAATCACGATGGAAATGGGTCCCTTTGCAAATGACACATGGCGATTTAGGCCCGGTCGGTGCAGTGTGTGGGTTTTTGTCAGCTTTCTCCTGCTTGCCCCCAGTCGCCTTCGCCATAGGCTCCTTCTGCTTCTTTTCTTTCTTCTTCTTTTCCTTCTTCTCCTTGGGAGGCTGACTTTTGCCAGCTCTACCTCGCGAAGATGAAGGATCAGAGGAAGTGTCGTAAGAAGTGGAAGGCTGGTGGGTAGTTCTAGATTGTTCTGACTGTTGATTCGACTGCTCAGGATTAGTGGCGATCTGGACTACATTAGTTGAAAAGAGCCATACAGGGAGGCCGATTGTCAATCCTGGAAGTGACAATGTTGCCATATGAGGCGCACCAACATCTCCCCAAGAGGAGAAGGGATTTGGACTTCCGCCAAGGTTGCTTCCTTGGTTGGTGGGCTCCATACTTTTCAACTGAAAGATCAACGTGGGAATAACAGGTGATTATGTTCCGCTTAAAATAAATTTTATTAACGACGCTTTTAGACACAAACTTGCTTTTTCATGTTTTAAGAGTCGAGAAAAAGCTAAAGATGACTCTAGTCGCCTTCGATGTATTAACGAGCCCGAAGTGACAAATGCTCGGTTGGACCTTTTCAGTTATAGAGTTTGAAAAGGGCCAAAAGAAACTGCTCTGGAGATCTAGGCAGAGGGTGTGCCAAACCTTTCGCGAAACCACAGAATACGTTTTACGGTACGGGTGGTCGATCTTCGTGAATGCTGTGTTCACTGCATCGCGATCAGTAGGGCGGTCGACACGGCTTCCTAAGGATAAAGGATAAATGCCTATAGGGGTCTCCCAATATACGCGACGGTACGCGGGAGCACAAGTCCGTATTAGTGCCACCGACTCTCAGGAGGAATCACCCACCTTCGTAGAGATCGACAGTCACTATGTTTAACGACGCTGGAACACGTCTCTACCTAGACCTCTAGATGTTTGCGTTATGTTACAAAGCGTTGTTATGTAAATTGGGTTTATTTTAATGTTGATCTTGCTTAGCAGTTTGCCTTTAAGGATCACCACGAGATGTATATATACAACTTCCTAAATGCAATCTAAGATGAGAAGCAAAACTTTTCAATCTTTCAACTTTGAAAACCTTAATCTACTGAGGGAAAAGAAAGACACAACTTTTCGCACAGATCATAGAACACACACTAAAATGCAAATTTTCCTAAATCGTCAAGCACACAGTCAAATGCAAAATGCACAATGCATGTATTTCTTTTTGTTATCCTTAATGTTGATGTAAGACAGAAAGGAAACTGTTGTATAACTTTGAATCTAATTTCAAGCAGAAGTAAACAAGCTTGTCCACAATCAAAAGACACCTTAAGATCGACTTGTTTAGACACTGGAAATGTATAGATTCAAACCATAAAATGAAAAATAAACAAACTCAAACAGCCATGAACAGTAATAAAACTAGCCCTTAAGATCACAAAGACACTTTTACAGTTCAGGATCTAAGAGGCCACAGCTATACTGGTTTGCTTTTCACAATGGGAAACTGTAACTGAAACAAGAAATACTGAAAGAACAATCACAGTTTCATCATACAACTGAGGCGGAATAATGTCAAGGAAAGTTGGTTTACAGCAAGTACAAATGACAAGCAATCAGCAGCAAAACAACAGTGAAAACAGGGCTAAGACTCAGTGGGAAACCTCAGGAAGACATAGCCTAACTGGTTCAGCGCAGGCTCTGGTCTGTCAAACTGACTCTCAGCGCAGTTCCCGAAGGGAGTACCTGCGCTGAAATGCAGACTGCCTTTGGACAGCCTGCACTGAGACACGAGAGTTGCGTTTACAAGGGTTTCCGGGTCATAAAAAGCTCAAAAATTCACTGTTTTTGCTGAAATAAAAAGCTATAGGTCAAGTACAAGCTAAGGGATGATCAAGAGGATGAAAAGCTATCACAAAGAGCACAAGAGTCTTTTGTAGATCAGCTCTTCAAATCATGAATCTGCTCAGAAAATGAGCAAGAGTAGCAGCCCTTCTACTTCGCTTTTGATATAGTCAAAAGCTTTTCGATTTGGTACTCTTTTCTTCAGGAAATGAATAGCAAAGATACTACAAACACCAACAAGATACTAGGCTCCCCAGCGGAGTCGCCATTTTGTTGTGGGGAAAAGTATCCGACTCGGAATGACCCTATCCCGACTCTAAGGGTGATAGTTCCTTAGCAACAACTGAAAGTAAAGCTTTGATATTTTCCTTTATGAAAGTACAGAGAAGGAAGAAAAGATTGACCAACCGATATCCTTCGCTTTTGTCGATCTTGTCTTCTCTCTTCGTCCCTTGCTCCCAACTCCTTGTTCCCTTGCCGGCCCAGCTACACAAAGATCCTGCACAAACAAGAGATGGAAACTACAAGAAACATGTACTCATAACTGATGCATGGATTAGAGTGAATCAGATATACAAGTAAATACAATACATCAATGCGATACAAGTATATAGGAGAACATTCAAAGCTTTATTGATAGAAGTAAAAGGTTCTGAGAAGGTTACAACCATCAATGGCTCCAATCCAGCAGCACCTCCCCAGCAGCAAGAAATCTCCTCTTCACCTCTATAAAAGCAATCACCCAATAGCTCTAACTGTAAACCAACAGCACTTCCTTGCTTTGCACAAAATTCCAGCCTCCTTAGACCTCATAGAAGAGCTCTATATATAGGATAGAAGAAGAAAGGATGAGTCAGCTTGAGACTGACATAAAGCTGCCTTGTGTCCTTTCCCTCTTCAGTTAATCTTCAGTTCTTAAGTCCACTTGGAGATCCTTGCTTACACATGGAGATCAAGTACCTCTTACTCATCACAGGGCGAATTCCTTGAACCAAGTGTCAGTTTGGAAGCTTCCTGGGCAGTTGACACCTTGCAGAATGACTGTGCCACTTGGCCAATCTCGCCCAGCGCAGGTAGCCTTCATTGGTTTTGACTTTCAGCGCAGGTACAAGGAGGAGCAGTTGACATTCAGCGCAGTTGCTCAGTGGAGCAGCTGACATGATCCAAAAATAGCCTGTTTTGAGTGTTTTTCAGGTGGAGAACTGATGGGAAGTGCTGTGGTTTGCTGACCTTGTTCTTCTAGGGGTAAGAACAACATGTTTAGGGACTGAGGATCCCTGTAATTATTGACATTTCATGCTCCATGCTGCGAGGCACAAAAATGTCTATAACACTTAGATAGGAGAACAGAAAAAAGAAAAATTGTAAAGTTGGGTCTGCAAGTCTAAGTGCACCCAAACCAAAAATAAGAAAAAATGTTAGGTGAGTAGGCTGGGTAGGTAGCTGTGAGGTGGCAGAATGATGATTTATGATCAATTTTGTGTTAAAAAGTGTTTTATCTTTTCAGATCACAGTTATCAGGCTGTTTTCATCTGGAGGAGCTCAAGCTAGACATCACTAACTCCCCTTTCTTCTAATTCCCCAAGTCACTCACTAATTTCCCCAAAGAGGTCAAGATCTGCTTGATTCCTCTTAGTTTCATCATTTTCCATGTCATTCGTCTTAGTGAAGATCTGCCTCACTCAAGGATTCTTTATTTCTCATCTATGAGTCACTTTTCCCTCGAAAATTACCCTAAGGTCCCCCACCTTAGCGCCTGCTTATCATCTCCATATTAACTATTAACTCTAGTATATAACTCCCTATCATTTTTCCCCTTCCCCTACTAAAACTATGTATATAAAACTTCCCTATGTAAATATCCCCTCCCTGGCAATATAGCCATATTTCTTCTTAGTCAGGGAAAAAGCAGTCTATCTGGGGCTGTTTTTAGCCCATCCGTGTCATAGCAGGAGTTAGATGACACCTGGTCATGCTAACAACCTCCCCCCTAGCCCTAAAACCTTAAAAAAAAACCCATATTTCGCCCCTATCCCTAAGTCCCAAGTGGAAATATATGAACCCGCGCCCGTTTATAACCCCCAAAACCCACATAAACCAAAGTTTTAAAATCCCGCCGCGCTTTATTAAATTTAGAATATTTTGCGCATATTCCCGCCCCTTACCCCTCCGCTGACTCATCCTTACCGCCAGCCGTCCGATCGTTCTGCGCCCAGATCAACGGTTGGCGGGTCCGTCCCATCTCCGAGCCGCCCGAAGGTTAGCGTCCGGGAGATGGGCGGTATTGCCGTCGTACTCCCGCCACGCGTCACCTTCCCGGGCGTGGCGGAGCCCCCTCCCCCGAAACCACCTCTGTCCAAAGGCGGTGCGCCCGAGACCATTTATCGCCCTCCTCCATCCTACGTCAACACCACGTCGATGCTGACGTCATCCGCATGGGTGGCCTCCTGCCACTGTACCGCCGAGTCACCCTGCCACGTCCCTGCCACGTGTCCTGCCACATCATTAGACCCGTCGTACTACCACGTCACATCCATACATGCTGACGTCATCATGCTGACGTCATCATGCTGATGTCATCACTGATGTCACCCACCATACGAGGTCCCACCCACTGACATCATGTTGACGTCATCAGCAACTTTGGCGCGAAGGGCGAAAATCGCACTCTGGAGCCCCGGAATCAGCTCTAGGCCTAAATGGGGAATCTTTTCATCGCGCAGCCCCCAGCAAGCTCGAAAGGCGCCGAATGACCCGTTTTTCTTCACGAAGCATGCAGAAAGGAGCAGAAGACAGTTCTAGAGGAAACAGAGGCCGAACAGTGGCCATTAATGTTTTATTAGACCCACAGCAAAGGAGAGAAGCGACCCAATTCATGTGTCAGAGAGTATCAGAGGAAAGAGAAGCAGCAAAGTGTACCAGTTAAATTGTTTAAAAGAAACCTTCAATTCCCAAAGCAGGTTAACATTTAATGGCCGCCAACAAAGTCAAATCAGGTGGTGAAAGCCCATCCCAGCTCTCAAATCATAGTTGAAGCATTTAAGGACACCGAACTACAATGGAGCAGAGACCCATGCACAGTTATTGCAGAGACAACTGCACCAAGCCACCGAGGACAACACATTTACTCAGTCCCCATACGACGGCCCTCAACGCAGCTCAAGATATTTTATGCATTTATTTCTGGATGGGATTAGGTTAAAGTAATCATCTTTCCTCCAGACCTGTTTAGGTCAAACTGTAAATAAGCAATTTTGAAGAGTTTTCCCTATATATACCACCCTCTGCACTGTTTTAAGGGTTGGTCGATTGATAATTCTCACTAGAGACTCGCACTGTATACCTGAGATTTTTTCTATAATCAAAGACTGCTGAAGAGTTTGGAGTATGACCGTCTGATGTGTTGTTAAAGATTTCTGAAGACTGAATGTGGAATTCCTGTGCTGCAGCCTAGAACAATAAGTGCATATTACCTCTGTTTTATTGTTAACCACTATCTAAATAGCAGGAAGAAAGATTAGCTTAGAATTTGTTTACAACACTCTATGCTCAATTTCTTTTGTTTCTGTATGTTTTCATCTGAATGAATTGGTAATGAATATGAATTCCTTCTAGCTCATATTTACCCTAATTCACCTGTGTTCGCTAATTATCTAGGGATTCTTTACTGCCCCTGGGTAGAGCTCTGTTATCTCCTTCTGTTAAGCTGAATGAGAGATTCTTGATTGCCCCTCATTCCTTAGCATTCATTCCATCCTTTAAACCTGAAACGTTGTTTCATGTGCAACTAACTTGCTCCATATATCTCTCATGTGATCAATAAAACACACCATCAGTCTTCCTCCTCGACTCCATGCCCAATGGTTTGAAATTTATCAGACTATGCTTTGCCTCTCTACTCGAAGACATCAATTTTCCCACCAAAATCAAAAACAAAAAACCCTCAAGCCCAATACCTAGCCTAAAATCATTTTCAACAAATCTGAAACATAAAGAGAGAGCCCTCTCTGATTACATGGTTGGCTAGAACCTGTAGTCCAAAGTTGGTCTGTGGTTACCTCGGCCGTATCCCTTTATTACAACCTGAGGGACAACCTGAGTGATAACATAATGGCGACTCCACTGGGGACTCTCCTCAGTTAAATTCACAAAGAAGGTTGTAAAAAATCCACAGGAAAAATCGATTTTCTAATTGTTGTATATCCCTTAAAACTACAGATGAAGCCTGAATGTCAGCCAGGAAGCCTTTGAAACTGTTTTTGTTTTACATTTACAGGAGTAGATAAAAGCTGCTTCAGTCAATCTTCATGTTAGTCTTAAGCTATACACAGCCATTCCAAAATCTAATCAGTTCCTTGCTAATCACAAAAATATTCCCAGAAAAATACCAAAAAACAAATTCGGAAGCTGGCTCCTAAGAAAAATCCACGATACACAAGGTCAAATCCAGACCTAGATCCCCCAGCTGTTTTTGAGAACCCTAACATAATCCCAAAAATCCTTAGGAAGCAAGAAAGACAGGAAAATTTTGCTGATTTGAGTCCTGAAACAGCTTACCCTAGCTGTATTCTGACTCCTGTCAAGGTTCTATTTCGTTCAACCCCTGTTTCCCCTAATTCATCATCCACATCTCATAGCACTCCTTCTACACCTTCATTCACTGCACATACTACCACTACTGTTGTTCCCACCATTCCAGTTGTTCCTGTTATTCCGATTATCCCTGTTGTTCCATTAATCCCTATTGTTCCACTTATCCCTGCGAATATGGCTAATAGATATGCACCCCTGCAACTGCCTACTAATCCTGGGGCTTTACCTCAAGAGTACCAATCGAAGATCACATATTTTGATAGTACTGGTCCTTTTACTGCCCTTCAGCACACTAAAAAGATGCAAGATTATTTTGAAAACTACGAAATAGATGATGATAGCGTGAGAATGAGAATTTTTGTTCAGAGTTTAACAGGTGATGTAAGAACTTGGTTCAGATCACTCGCTGCAAATTCCATAACCACCCCAGATGAGCTTTACCAATCCTTTACCAACAGATGGGAGAAAAAGAAAGACCCCTTGCACATACTAGCAGAATATGATACAATTAAAAGAGGTCCTCAAGAGATTATTTTGGAGTACTGTGCAAGATTCAATAATGTATATAACGCAATACCACAGAACCTAAGGCCTCCCCCTGATCTGGCCTTGTATAAATTCCCTGATGGATTCGACCCGGATATGGCATACCAGTTAAAAGAAAGAGCTCCTCAGACCCTTGCAGACATGCAAAATGTTGTTGTTAGCATAGAAGCCAACTTAATTGCCAAAAGAAACAGAGCTAGAATGGAAAGAAGAACCACCTTTAAGGAAGAACCCTCAGCTTTTGATCAAAATCTTGATGCTATCATCAGTGGCCTGCAAAGGCTGGGAGAAAGAGTAGAAAATGTCGAAAGGAAAGCATCATGGGAAGGACAACAGTCTAATACCATAAGGAACCCAAATTTTAGGAAAACGCAGAACACAAATGTTGGTAGGTCTAACCAAGACCATGACATAAGACCCCCTTTTCAAGACAACTATGTTGAAGGATCTACTTCTAGTGAAACCATAGAGGACACTCACATGAACCTGATGGATCTAAAGGGTGAGCACAAAACATTTCTGAGCCAAGAAGACCAAAATGAACTCGACTACAATCAGTTTCAAACTAAGTCTGGCGAGTCTTTTGATTTTAAACAAGGTTACGATACTGCTGTGTATGAAGTACACAAACAATATAAGCTGAGAACTAGAACTATTGACATTTCTGAACCTAGCAAAGCAAAGGATGGCAAACAACCCAACAAGATTAAAGGCAAAGTTGTTGTAACAGAACCAGCTGATACAACTATCCCGAAACCGCAACATGTCACTGTAGAAGACATAACAGACCTGCAGCCTTCCAAAGATCAGCCTTTGCCACCTTTTTCCTCGAAAGAAAGCTCGAACAGTATTCCAAAAAGCCCTCCTGAAATTGAAAAACCGCAAGCAATCAATTCCCATAACGCTGATAAAAAAGATCAAATCGTAGATAGTTCAGAAGAAAAAGAAAAAATTGCCATTATCAATACCAAGACTCCATTGGAAAAGCCATTTAATTTAGAGGCAGAAATAGCTAAGTTGAAGATATCCATCCCCCTCTCAGAACTTGCCAAACACGATGTGTATAGACAACAAATTCAAAGATCACTTCAAATGCCAGAGGTTAGGGATGATGTAAATGTTTTAGATGACACCCCAGAGCTGCTGTTTGGCCCAAAAGTTAATGGAAAATCAACATATGGACCTGTCCCACCCTTTTATGTCAGTTTGCATATACATGACAAAGTTTTGCACAATGTTATGTTTGACTCAGGGGCATCGCACAATCTAATGCCCAAAGCAGTTATGGAAAAACTGAATCTTGATGTTACAAGACCTTACAAAGATTTATACTCATTTGACTCAAGTCAAGTGAAATGTTTAGGCCTCATCAAAGACCTGTGTGTCTCCTTAGTCCAATATCCCAACAAGACCATCCTCATGGATGTAGTAGTTGCTGACATTCCACCAAAGTATGGTATGCTCCTATCAAGATCATGGGGAGCAAAGCTCCAAGGATCCCTTCAACTAGACCTCTCCTATGCCACTATTTCAGTCTTTGGGCAACCAAAGAGACTGTATAGAGAAACGCTCATGAAATATGTGGTAAGTAGTGAGAGCAAGCCTGAAAATTTTCCCATTTATTCAATCCATTCTGATATGGATTCCTTTATTTTATTTAATGATGACACAAATTCTCCAAATGATAATGAGCCCTTCGCTCAGGAACAACAAGCACACATCAATGAAGAATCGGCTACACATACTGATGAAACTGTCACAATAATTAGTACAACCAGCATACTAGAAGAAACTCCCCAAACAAAAATTTCAAATCTACCCAATCCTAAGTTGACTGACACTTTAGCCATCAACCACAAGCAGGAAATCACATGGTATTTAGAGTTTGATGGCTCTATTAACAAGTTAGGAGCAGGGGCAGGTGTCTGGATTCACAGTACGTATAACAACCATGCAGAAGGTCATGCCTACAGACTGAATTTTAAATGCACAAATAACATGGCGGAGTATGAGGCTCTGCTGCTAGGCCTTAAACTGCTCAAAGCTATAGGAGCTGCGAAAGTGTCTATCCTAGGAGACTCTGATTTAATCATACAACAGATGAAAGGTAATTTTGTAACCAATGACAATAGAATGAGAGCCTATAGGACTGCTGCCACTAATATACTCAATGCATTCACTGAATTCAAGCTGGCCAAAATTTCAAGAGAACATAACATTCATGCACACAGCCTAGCAACCTTCGCTAGTACATGCAAGCTTCCTTTTGAGCCAAACCATCACTTCACAGCTGAAATAAAACATAGGCCTGCTATCCCAAATAACGTTAAGGATTGGCAAGTGTTCAAAAATGATACCCAGATTAATAATTTCCTCGCTCTTGAGCATGAGTTTTCAAATATCAACATTGACTTGGATGCTATGACAGATTCAGAACAGCCAACAAATGAAGAGCAGCAAGCTGTAACAGCTGCAACAGCCAAGCAGATCTTGAACCCGACTGTTTTTGACAAAGAAAACATAGAACAGCTGAAACAAATGCATTTGGAAGACATTGCCAAAGCAGAGGCTGAGATCATTGACTTAAAGGATAACTTTCTGCCTGCTGGCCTAACCCCATTAGAAGACATGTTTGATGCCAATGATGTTCCTAGAAAGCCAAAATTGCAACCCATTAACACTGATATAGAAGAACACAACATTGGAACAAAAGAAAATCCCAAAATGATCAAATTGTCCAGAAATTTACCTCCTGATCAAAAGCCCAAGTACATTGATTTGTTCAAAGAGTTCCAAGATGTATTTGCTTGGAGTTATGAGGATTTGAAATCCTATGACACCTCGGTGATCCAGCACACAATCCCCTTAAAACCAAACCAGAAACCCTTCAAACAGAAACTTAGAAGAATTAACCCTATGCTTCTTCCCCCGATTGAGAAGGAAGTAAAAAGGATGTGGGAAGCAGGTATAATAGCACCTATCAGATTTTCTGAATGGGTGTCCAATCTTGTTCCTACGAGAAAAAAAACAGGTGAAATCAGACTTTGTGTAGATCTCAGAAATTTAAACCAAGTCTCCTTAAAAGACCACTATCCCTTGCCCAAAATGGACCACATCCTACAAAGGGTAGTGGGGTCATCTAGAATCTCTTTGCTAGATGGTTTTTCAGGTTTCAACCAAATACTTGTTCACCCAGACGACCAAGACAAAACAGCCTTTACCACACCGTGGGGAACATTTAAGTATGTCAAGATGCCATTCGGACTTAAAAACGCTGGTGCAACCTTTCAAAGAGCAATGGATATTGCTTTTGCCAAAGAAATACATGACTTCCTAGTTGTCTACCTTGATGACTTGACCCCATTTTCCAAAACTGATGAAGAGCACCTCAAGCACCTTAGGCAAATATTCATGACGTGTAGGAAATATGGCATTTCCTTGAATCCCAAAAAGTCTCTCTTTGGCCTTGAAGAAGGCAAATTACTTGGCCACATCATATCAAAAGATGGGATCAGAATTGACCCTGAAAGAATCCAAGCCATCCTCCAAATCCCATATCCAAGAAACATAAAAGAGCTGCAAGCATTCCTTGGGAAAATCAACTTCTTAAGAAGATTTATTCCAAATCTAGCTGAGCTGATAAGATTGTTAAGCAACATGTTAAAGAAGGATGCCAAGGTAAAATGGTCTCTTGAAACCAAGCAAGCATTTGAGAGTATAAAATCTGCCTTAACCCAAACCCCTGTCCTAACCAGCCCACAGTTTGACAAAGATTTTATCATATTTTCTTTTGCATCTGATCACACTATAGCTGTTGTCCTTTTACAAAAGGATGAACAGGGAGCTGAAAAGCCAATCGCTTTTTTCAGCCGAGCCTTAAGAGACACCCCTTTGAAGTACCCAATCATGGAAAAGTAGGCCTACGCGCTGGTTAAGGCCATCAAGGATTTCAGAGTGTACATTTTATATTCACATGTGATTGCCTATGTCCCACACGCTGCTGTAAAAGATATATTGACCCAAGAAGGATTAGAAGGCAAAAGAGGCAAGTGGATTGCAAACATCCTTGAATATGACATAGAAATAAAACCAACCAAGCTGATAAAGGGACAAGGTTTAGCTAAATTGATGTCCGAAACAAATTTCCAAGCCTTAGACATTAACCAGTTGGACAATGAACCGGAGCTGGCAACTCCACAGATTAGTGAAATATTTTTGCAATCCCCATGGTACACTGATATATGTTTTGTATTGTTAAACCTGTGTCCTCCCCCAGGATTGTCTAAGACCAAGAAAAGATTTTTGAAAATGAAGGCTTTAAAGTTTTGTGTTATAGATGGTGCCATATTTTGGAGAAATCATGAAGGTATACTGCTTAATTGTTTAACCATGAATGAAACTAACAATGTCATGAAAGAATTCCATGCAGGTGATTGTGGAGGACATCTATATTGGAAGTCCACTGCCGATAAAATTTTAAGGGCTGGTTTCTATTGGCCCACTCTTTTTGTAGATGTAAAGAAGTTTGCCATGTCATGTCACAAATGCCAAATCTTTGAGGGCAAGAGAAAGTTGTTACCCCTGCCCCTGAAACCTATCTCAACCGAAAAACCTTTTCAACAATGGGGTCTTGACTTCATTGGAGAAATCCATCCTTCTTCCTCAGGCCAGCACAAATGGATCCTAACAGCCACTGACTATTTCACTAAGTGGGTTGAAGCCATTCCCTGTAGGCAAGCCAATGACACCATCATTATCCAATTCCTTGAGTGCAATATCCTTTCTAGATTTGGCTGCCCTGAGAAAATCATCACTGATAATGCCGCTGCCTTTAAGTCCAAAAAGATGATCAATTTCTGCCACAGATTTCATATTACCTTGGGCCACTCTACAGCCTATTACCCTCAAGGTAATGGCTTGGCCGAATCATCTAACAAAAACCTTATCAACATCATAAAGAAAATGCTGGAAGAAAACAAGAAGAACTGGCATAAAAAGCTGGTGAATGCCCTATGGGCAGACAGACTTTCGAGCAAGAGATCCATTGGAATGAGCCCTTATGAGCTAGTGTATGGCATGGAGGCCAGATTTCCTTCATCCCTGGGCATTCCTACTATCAAGCTGTTACAGGAAATTCAGGCTGAACCAAATGACATTCAAAGAAGAATTAATCAAACCATTCATCTTCAGCAAACCAGAGAACAAGTTTATGACAGAGCTCAAATTTTGCAAGAAAAGCTAAAAAAGATGTTTGATAAGAGAGCCAAGGCTGAGGATTTCAATATGGGTGACAAAGTTCTAAGGTGGGACTCAAGAAGAGAAGACAAGGGCAAACATGCCAAGTTTGATTTTTTATGGAAAGGGCCATTTGTTGTTTCTGTTGTTCAGGGAAATAACACTTACTTTCTCAGATCTATAGAGGACGGTGGTGGGCCCCAGTATTGTAGCAATAATGCTACAACTCCTGGAGCTTCCTTCTTTAATTTTATCAACCCGTAGTTCGTAACAAACTTGGAAGCGACGGTGCTGTATGCACAAGTACTAGCTCTTGCCGCAGCTGTCACTTGGTCAGCTGGCACAAGTCCGCTAGGGGCTTAAGCCAACCTCTATGAGCTCTTAGAAGAAGCTTTTAACTGATGGATGAAAGCTAACTCAAAGGAAGCTAATCTATTTGCGGAAAGAAACTGAAAGCCAAAAAGAAACACAAACCCTAGCAAACCCTAATTCTACCAGCTAGTCCTATTGACGCAAAGGAGAGCATGAAAACTACTTAAAGAGATGCCATTACTTCTATGAAGGTAAAATACATGTGTCTAGACTACCTCTATCTGAAGAAAACATCTTTCTGTATTTTTGATTAAGTTGTTGGAATTATCATGCATGTGCTTTTAACTATTTTTTACTGTGCAGAGGTGGATCAAGGAGGAGAAATGTTTGGAAGAGGTTGGGAAGGTTCAGAGAGGGTCTAAGGAGTCCCTAACACCCTTCCAGAGAGTTTCACAAAGTTTGGCTGCCAAGAAACCGTGTTTATGAGCTTCTACAGGAAGTCTGCAGGGGTTCTACATGATGTTTAGGATTTCTATAGGATGTTCTGTAATTTTTCTACAGGATGTTTAAAAATTGGATTTTGGAGGATGGGTGAGTGAGGTAAGGTGCATGAATGGATAGGGAGGCAGGGTAGGGGCCTGAAATGACCCAAGGACTGATGGATAGAGTTGAGGAGAAGGTGTAGATGGCTGGACTTGTTCCAAGAAGACTGAAGTAATGCTGCAAAAAAGGTAGGGTTATGAGGGCAGTATGGCAACGTGAGGCAAGAAACCAAGTTAGGAGATGGAGAAGATGGGTTTGAGGGAGTCTGGGTAGATAGAGAAGTGGTATAGGTGCTCTGCAATTTGTGTTTCCAACTGAACCAACAAAGACATGCAAGAAAACAAAGATCTAGCTATGCTACCCTAATATGATATGGCTAACAATAACGAGAATGGACAGCAGCTTTATTTGCAAGGAAACCATGTATATTAATTATGAAATGAAGCATTCAAAGATCTGAACATGTAACCAACTTCTGCAAATGAAAACCAAACACTAATGATTTCATGGCAAAGAAAAGTCAGTGTTTTTGTGGGCAGCAAAGTCATCCTAGTCACAACTCCTGATCCCACTGAGGGAGAGGTGAAACCACAGATGTTTGTTGGCCCTTTTCTTGAAGCTTTTTCTGTTAACGACCTATCAACTAAATCTGAGCATGAAAAGCTATTTTACTCATCAAAGAAACAAACTAAATAACAAAACAAGATTTAGATCTAAATAACATATTTTACTCTTAAGAATGCAGCGAAAACACATAAAGATAATCAAAGGAGGTATTGGGCGCTTGAGATGGGCCCAACCCCAAGAGCTATAGCCTCCTAAGAGAGATTTAGAGCTGGTGAAAAGCTGGATTCATCTTTATTGAGCAAGAAAAGAAGAGTTACATCAAAACTGTCCACAAGGAGAACTCGAAAATGAGCTGACAGGAAAACTAATCTATTGCCTAAAAATCGAACTACAAAATGACTACAACAAGACTATGAAATGACTAACTACCAGCTACAAAATGACTAACCACTAGCTAACCAAAATGAGGCCCTAAGCCTTCTTATTTATACAAATTGAGGACCCCAACAGTCCTCCTAAGATTTAGGGACTCAACTGCCCAAAACTTGTAGTTAACAACAGTCCTACTTGACTTGCTTGGCTGCCCTTGTGCTAATTGATTTGGTGGCCTTTGAACTCCGAGCTGATGGTGGAGAATTCGAGGTAAGGGCCCATAAATGAAGGGGACACCTTCCTACAAATCCTCTCCCTTGTTCTCCCACGAATTTGGCTGCCAAGTGCTCATTAAGACCTTCAATTTTGTCTCCAAATTGACCAAAAAGGCTACACAAAGCACCCATTAGACTTGTTGGCATAATGACTAACCAAATTCACTCTATTAGCATAAATATAATCAAAAACATGCAATAAACTAATGAGAATGGTGGATTAAGTCAAATTAGGAAGTTGAATGAGCCCAAATAATTATCCATTTTTGGGGCTCATCATCACCCCCCTACTGAAAGTGTTGCTCATCCTCTGAGCAACCAATCTCTCTCCTCATCTTTGATGGCCCTGGTGGCCTCCTTTTCATGCCAAGCTTCTGAAGTGATGTCCTCTTTTCTGTCATGAAACCATGCTTCTTTGCTTCTTCCCACTGCCTGTTCCTTTTCCTAGTGAATTCTCAGCCTTGGTATGAGTGTGCAAGTATATTCAATCTGATGGCAGCAATGGTGGCGAAAGGAGATGAAACCAGTGGAGGATGGAAGAAAAGAGTGGTTGCATGTCTCCTCAACAGTCTTCAAGCTTCAAATCCCTCTCCATAATTGATTCTAGCCTACCCAAAGGCTTCTACAGGATGTTTCTGGTAAAAATACAGAACTTCTGTAGAAAGTTGAACCATGACTAAATTGTGTCCGAACCCTAAAAAGAATGAGTGTTCATGGAGGGGATGGATGTGCTTAGGGTGGCCAACACAGGTGCTGCCTCCTTAGCTAAAATCTCGGCCGATTTCTCCTTTTGCTGCCCTTTTTCCAAACTTCCTATAGAAAGTCCTGTAGCTGAGTTCTGGCTTCCTGTAGAAACAGTCTTCAATGTTTTTGCCTGCTTGACTGAAGATGCCTTCTCCTTGACCTGTGTTGTGGTTGCCTTGGGTGTGTCCCTACTTGTTTTGACATTTTTAGTCCTCTCTGCCCGTGTTTGAAACCATTTCTCCCTTGGTGTTTGTGCCTTCATTCCTCCCACAGTTTTGGCCTCAACAATTTGGCCCTTTTTCTTGCTTTTCCTTTTGTTGTTCTTGTGGCTTTTCCTGTGATGGCCTATCCTGGGTCTTCTTACCACTGCCTTTCTCTCTTGCCTCTGCGTGTTTCCTTTCTTCAATTTTGTGCCACACTCAACTTGCTCCAAAAAGGATGTAAGCTGGTTGGTCTGGTTTGGTGAGAGTGCCCTGTTTCAATGCTTCGAGCAGAAAGGGACTGTTGTTTTATGTCTTCCTCTTTTGATCCTCAGGATAGGATTTCTCAAGTGTGTCAGTCTAAACATCAATCTGGGTAAATGAGTATGGAAAACTGCAAAGGATTTGGGGCTAACAAGTAGTTGGGGAACAGAATGGTAGGAATACATCCATAGTTTAAATCAGAATGGTGCTTTTATCACGGATGCAGAGGATAAAATGTATTAGGTGGGCACATAAAAAAAAGGACAGATTTCTATCAAAGACATATATATTTCTATACCAATTCCCTGGTTATAATGCTTTTGCTGCCCAAACTCGACTGTCAAAAGGGAATTAAGCTCCCACAGACAGAGTGCAGAGCCTCAGTCAATCTTCACTGATAAGTATATTGTCCGCACAAACCAAAGGCATGCATAGAAATAGTCAAATAAGATCTCCACCACCAGTTGTAATCTTCACTGCACAATTCAAAGTGGCACAAGACAATGGTGATCTCTGCACATGTAACAATGAGGATCACAAAGACAATGAACAGGAACCCAAATATACAGTAGAACTGATGCAGCCATATTGAAGTTAATCTGAAGAACAGTCCAATGGATATAGCTCCAAAAGGCAAAATACCTCCAATTGGTATTGAGAAAATGGGCTGCATATACCAAGCGTGCTCTGGAATCTACCTGGGGATTTGATTAGTCTTCGCTGGATCTTCAATTGTAGGTTCCTTGTAGCCAAAGTAACTGCCCACAAAGACCAATGGCACAGAAATTCCGAACCATAAAAGGACTGAGGCAAACATAGTCTCGAAAGGAACTACACCAGCTGATTTTTTTCCCCATAGCAGTGCATTGAGAATAAAGAAAATGCAAAAGGAAATGCCTGGAAACAAGAATGTTGTCTTCAGCGTGTTCCTCCTCTGTTCTGTGCCCTTGAACATCTGATATAGACGTGACAATGCATACCCTGCAAAGAAACCCATAAACACCCATAATAACAGCATAGCTGTCATTAAACTTCCACGGTTCAATGTTCGCATCATGATCATTGCAACCATTTCGGAGAGAAATAAAACAACCATCAATGAGTTGATGATAGAGAACCAATTAACCGATTGTGCACACTTCAGTTGAGGATGTGGAAAGTGCAGATGAACAACAATTCATAAGTTTTAGTTGAGCCGCCTTTAATTGCTGCGTGATTTGCGTGAGAGAGTGAAGTGGCCAAGTGTACGTGGACACATGCAGACGCAGTGCTGTGATGAGCTGCATGTCCTCTTCTTGTTGATCAGTTACACTGGAGTTAAAGCCTCTACCACTGTCTGTTTTTATTTTTATTTTTAATTTTCACGTAAGTTGACTAACACGTACGCTCCATGATTCCTGGCTGATTGCTAGAGAATTGGAAAAGGAACTATCGGATCAATGTTTCCATATTCGTGCCTTAATTCCACCATTCCATTTGTTTAAGCATTTCTTCAATTAGATTCATGCAATAGAGGAACAAGTTTTAGTCACGTACCTGAAGTCAAATGGCTGTTATGGCCTGTCATTTGCTGCATGCATTGGTTTTTCTGATTGCATGTGGCTTGGCTGCTAATTTTTGGTTGTTTTCCTTGTGCAGGTGTCCTCTAGCCAGATGCATGCTGCAGGAGTCCATTTCCACGCTCAGATCTGCACCTTGAAGCTGCTGCTGCTGAATTTTCACCAGACCAGAACTTATTTTCGCCATTTCTCCCAAACGGTAAACCGGATCGATCTGAAACTTGCTGAGCATGTTCCTATCATCATTATGCACCTCCCATAGCAAAATCGTGATCAATGGATGCACGGATTTCGAGAAAAATGGAAAATGGCTGAATATTTCAGAGATCGATTTCTCGGAAACCGTGCATCGGAATCGGCTGAAACTGCTTGGGTAGGTTACCATCACTCATATGCATATCCCCATGAAACAGGTTTTGAAACGGATGCACGGATATGGAGAAAATGCAAAAATGGCTGATGGCGATGGAGGCTAATTTCTTGGAAACCGTGCACCGGAATTGGTTGAAACTGCTCAGGCATGTTTCCATCACCCTTGTACAATTCCCCATAAAACGGTTTTTCAAATGGATGCATGGTTTTCAAGTTATGGCAAAAACAAATTTTGTTCTAGGTATTTTTGCTTCAAGGCATTTTGCATTTTTGTTGCATGGTATGAAAAATGAATTTGGGTTGTGATGCAGGTATGGAGATGATGGAGGAGGAGTTGGAAGATTGCATGAGGACTTATGAACCCTTGAGGAAGCTACCATGTTCACAAAACCACTTTTTTCAATCCATTTTTAACTTCTTGTAGTTCCTACAGGAACTTCCTGTAGAAAACACAGTTTTGAGGAAAGAAGCACAATGACATGAAAAAAAATGATGGAAAATGGGTGAGGGATGGAAATATGGATGCTTGCAGGCATAACCAATAGATTCCAAGCTTTAGATTCCCTTCCAAAATCAAATCTGGCTCGCTTGAAGGTTCTACAGGATGTTTCCTGTAGAAATACAGAACTTCCTGTAGAAGGCACAAAACTCCCTTGGACTTGGTTATGAGTGATCCTCCTGCCCTGCAATGTCCTTGCTGCAACCTGAAATTAGCCAATGGAAATTAGTTTTATTTCTCTTTTTCTTTTTCTCTTCTTTTTTTTTTTTTGAAAAACAACTAGGGCGCCTCATGGAGGTTTTCACCCTAATTGCCTGCCTTGGGCGCCTCCAAGGGAGGTTTTCACCCAAGGATCTTATTCCCTTTATTTTCTCTTCTTTCCAACCCATTGACCGCCTCATGGAGGTTTTCAATCAATGAGCCAATCTAAGGCGCCTCTAAGGAGGTTTTCACCTTAGATTTTTATTTTCTTCTTATTTTCATTTTTTCTCTTTTTTTTTTTTTTTTCTACCCTACCCTACTTGAAAAACAAAATCATTTTCAAGTATAAGAATACTTCCAATGGAGCCATGTGCACATCGAGATTAGAGAAAAAATGATGTGAAGGCTCGAAATGCATGCTTGGACAACTATCTGGACTTTAGAGACCAAATGATCTGACTTTGAAGGGATCACACATAGCTGAGGAAGAGAGTACCGCTGCAACTTAGTCACCTTCTGAAACCATATCTCAATATAGCTTTGATATCCTTGGTCCTTTTGCTGATCTGGATCATTCTTCATGTCACCTTCTATCATGACCTTCTCATCTTCCTCTTTTTGCTAATCTTTCTCTTGAGTACATGGAGGATTTGATGGTAACCATGAAGGAACTCTCTCGATCTCTGATTCTGATCTCTTCTCTTCATCAAGTGCAGCCCATGGTTCTTTGATCTCCTCTTTGGAATCTTCTTTTTCCTTTGGTCCTTCAATGTTGTCAATATAATCTCTGTTTTGCAACACTCTTCCTGAGCTTTGGTGAACATCATTGAGCTCAAAAGGGGTCATTTGCACATGTTGTGCCTCAGCTTTGCAATTGGGTTGAGCTACTCCATTGTATGGTTTTGGAAATGGTGGTACGGGTAGCTGAGTGGGGGTGTATATTTAAGATGGATGTGGATGGGGTTGTGGTTGAGCAGGCATTTGGGGTTGCCTTGGTGGAGCAGGAGGCGATGGTTGCGGATGAGCAGGTGGTGGAGAAAAAGAAGCGAGAGGAGTGTTGTATTGGGGCCTCCACCCCTGATGAGGTGCATTCCATTGAGGTTGTGGCTGAGCATAAGAGTGAAATGAATGAGCAGCTGGTTGGGCATAATATGGATCTATGAAGGAACAAGGAGGAGGTGTGAACCAGGAAGGATGAGCAGGGGGACCCCAAGAAGGCATGAAAGTGGCTTGATAAGGGTCATAATAGGTCTCGGATGTCCCTTGCAGTTCCTGTTGGTAAGATCTAGGTCCAAGCGGCTTCCTTTGGTTCATATGATAGAGTGGTTCAGTGGCTCCTTTAACTCTTTGATATGCAACTTTAAGTCCAGGCAAGGAAGGGCACTTATTCGTAGGATGGTATTCTTCACAGACAAAACACACTTCTAGGGAGTGCATTGGACATTCGTTCCTAGGATGCTTTCTAGTGCACTTAGGACAAAAGATGACCAAAGCCCTCTTGGCTTCCTCTTGCTTCTTTTGGATCCACAGGGTATCCAATTGCATGGCAAGAACTTGCCTCATATCACTCTTGAAATCTTCTATCTGATCTTCAAATTCGTCTTTGGACAAGGGACTGCTCCCAACATTTCTGCTTGTAGCCATTTGCTCCAAAGGAATGGTTTCTTCTTCTTCTCCCCTTGAGGTTCTTCAAATATGTCTTGTTGTCCACCTAAGGGTTCTTTAATCACAGCCATCGAAGAAGAGAGAGAAGGTTGGCTATGTGAAGCAGTGGGGGTGTTGTGCAATCATTTTTCTAACTTATCTCTACTCCTACAAGGCATGAAATGAAATCTTTTTGGTTGGTTTTTTTCTTTTTTCTACTTCTACCTGCAAAACTGAAATAGATTGAACTGCAACTAACTATCTTGCTAAAATGAAAATGCGGAATTGAAATAAAAGCAGGAAAGGACTAATCTATTTTGCTCAAATGAAATTACAAGAATGAAATGCTAATCTACGCTTGCAGAATTGAAATGCTAATCTACGCTTGCAGAAATGAAATTGCGGAATTGAAATGCTAATCTATGAAAGCGGGAAATGCTAATCTACTTTTGCATAAACGAAATTGCATGATGGAAATGAAAGAAACTACTTAGAAGAAGATTGTAGTGGAAAATAGAAGAAAAGCGACAATCACCAATACTCTGACGCTTCCCCGGCAACGACGCCAAAAAGATGGTGGGCCCCATTATTGTAGCAATAATGCTACAACTCCTGGAGCTTCCTTCTTTAATTTTATCAACCCGGTAGTTCGTAACAAACTTGGAAGCGACGGTGCTGTATGCACAAGTACTAGCTCTTGCCGCAGCTGTCACTTGGTCAGCTGGCACAAGTCCGCTAGGGGCTTAAGCCAACCTCTATGAGCTCTTAGAAGAATCTTTTAACTGATGGATGAAAGCTAACTCAAAGGAAGCTAATCTATTTGCTGAAAGAAACTAAAAGCCAAAAAGAAACGCAAACCCTAGCAAACCCTAATTCTACCAGCTAGTCCTACTGACGCAAAGGAGAGCATGCAAACTACTAAAAGAGATGCCATTATTTCTATGAAGGTAAAATACATGTGTCTAGACTACCTCTATCTGAAGAAAACATCTTTTTGTATTTTTGATTAAGTTGTTGGAATTATCATGCATGTGCTTTTAACTATTTTTGACTGTGCAGAGGTGGATCAAGGAGGAGAAATGTTTGGAAGAGGTCGGGAAGGTTCAGAGAGGGTCTAAGGAGTCCCTAACACCCTTCCAGAGAGTTTCACAAAGTTTGGCTGCCAAGAAACCGTGTTTATGAGCTTCTACAGGAAGTCTGCAGGGGTTCTACAGGATGTTTAGGATTTCTATAGGATGTTCTGTAATTTTTCTACAGGATGTTTAAAAATTGGATTTTGGAGGATGGGTGAGTGAGGTAAGGTGCATGAATGGATAGGGAGGCAGGGTAGGGGCCTGAAATGACCCAAGGACTGATGGATAGAGTTGAGGAGAAGGTGTAGATGGCTGGACTTGTTCCAAGAAGACTGAAGTAATGCTGCAAAAAAGATAGGGTTATGAGGGCAATATGGCAACGTGAGGCAAGAAACCAAGTTAGGAGATGGAGAAGATGGGTTTGAGGGAGTCTGGGTAGATAAAGAAGTGGTATAGGTGCTCTGCAATTTGTGTTTCCAACTGAACCAACAAAGACATGCAAGAAAACAAAGATCTAGCTATGCTACCCTAATATGATATGGCTAACAATAACGAGAATGGACAGCAGCTTTATTTGCAAGGAAACCATGTATATTAATTATGAAATGAAGCATTCAAAGATCTGAACATGTAACCAACTTCTGCAAATGAAAACCAAACACTAATGATCGCATGGCAAAGCAAAGTCAGTGTTTTTGTGGGCAGCAAAGTCATCCTAGTCACAGCTCTTGATCCCACTGAGGGAGAGGTGAAACCACAGATGTTTTTTGGCCCTTTTCTTGAAGATTTTTCTGTTAACGACCTATCAACTAAATCTGAGCATGAAAAGCTATTTTACTCATCAAAAAAACAAACTAAATAACAAAACAAGATTTAGATCTAAATAACATATTTTACTCTTAAGAATGCAGCGAAAACACATAAAGATAATCAAAGGAGGTATTGGGCGCTTGAGATGGGCCCAACCCCAAGAGTTATAGCCTCCTAAGAGAGATTTAGAGCTGGTGCAAAGCTGGATTCATCTTTATTGAGCAAGAAAAGAAGAGTTACATCAAAACTGTCCACAAGGAGAACTCGAAAATGAGCTGACAGCAAAACTAATCTATTGCCTAAAAATCGAACTACAAAATGACTACAACAAGACTATGAAATGACTAACTACCAGCTACAAAATGACTAACCACTAGCTAACCAAAATGAGGCCCTAAGCCTTCTTATTTATACAAATTGAGGACCCCAACAGTCCTCCTAAGATTTAGGGACTCGGCTACCCAAAAATTGTAGTTAACAGCAGTCCTACTTGACTTGCTTGGCTGCCCTTGTGCTAATTGATTTGGTGGCCTTTGAACTCTGAGCTGATGGTGGAGAATTCGAGGTAAGGGCCCATAAATGAAGGGGACACCTTCCTACAAATCCTCTCCCTTGTTCTCCCACGAATTTGGCTGCCAAGTGCTCATTAAGACCTTCAATTTTGTCTCCAAATTGACCAAAAAGGCTACACAAAGCACCCATTAGACTTGTTGGCATAATGACTAACCAAATTCACTCTATTAGCATAAATATAATAAAAAACATGCAATAAACTAATGAGAATGGTGGATTAAGTCAAATTAGGAGGTTGAATGAGCCCAAATAATTATCCATTTTTGGGGCTCATCAGACGGCACTGCTGAAGAAGGCCCTGTTAATGGCCGTATGCTGAAACATTACCATGATCCCTTTTAAGGGATACAGTGAAGCTTTGTATATATTTCTGTATAGTCTTATTTGTATATATCAGCACTTTGTTTTATTTAGTATAAGCAGGCCGATTGTTTAAAGAAGTAGCAGTAAAAATTTTGAGAAGACACAGCCAAAGAAAGTGTTCCAGTTTTAAAGGCTCTGTCTCTGTACTAATTTCGGCAAAGCAGGCAATGCTGCACAGTTCACAGTACCCCAGTGGTTGAGAGATGTTGTTCAGGTTTCCGAAGTTTCAATTACCTAAACAGGCAGCACAAAGAAGTTTTCCAGTCTACAGCAACAAATAGAAGATCAAGGTAGTCTGACCTGCTGTTCTTGGCTTTTCACAAGGAAAAGCCATCCCCAAGTGGAGCCACTGTTAGCCTCTTGTTGCAACAGGTGTTCATTTTTCATGATTGACATTTTTACATGCCAAATATGTCATACTTTGCAGGCTACAGTGTTCCATATTTCCACAAGATGCCATGAAGGGTGCTAGTCCAAATGCCACTGTTGTATTCCAATTTTGATGAGTTGTTCCAGTTTTGAAGAGTTTTTAAAGGGAGGTCCAAACAGTCTAATCTTGGTCTCCCTAGGTTTCAATTTCCTGTTTTAGAATATAGAGAATGATATCTGTCCAAACAGTTTAATCTTAGCAGATCTGTAGATAAGTAGAGAATCAAAGGAGCCCAATTGCCTAATCTGGGTCCCTGGTAGAAATAAGTGTAGACTTAGATAGGAGAACAGAAAAAAAAAAAAAAAAAAAAAAAAAAAAAAAAAAAAAATTTAAAGCTGGGTCTGCAAGTCTAAGTGCACCCAAACCAAAAAGAAGAAAAAATGTTATGTGAGTAGGCTGGGTAGGTAGCTGTGAGGTGGCAGAATGATGATTTATGATCAATATTGTGTTACAAAGTGTTTTATCTTTTCAGATCACAGTTATCAGGCTGTTTTCATCTGGAGGAGCTCAAGCTAGACATCACTAACTCCCCTTTCTTCTAATTCCCCAAGTCACTCACTAATTTCCCCAAAGAGGTCAAGATCTGCTTGATTCCTCTTAGTTTCATCATTTTCCATGTCATTCGTCTTAGTGAAGATCTGCCTCACTCAAGGATTCTTTATTTCTCATCTATGAGTCACTTTTCCCTCGAAAATTACCCTAAGGTCCCCCACCTTAGCGCTTGCTTATCATCTCCATATTAACTACTAACTCTAGTATATAACTCCCTATCAGTTTTCCCCTTCCCCTACTAAAACTATGTATATAAAACTTCCCTATGTAAATATCCCCTCCCTGGCAATATAGCCATATTTCTTCTTAGTCAGGGAAAAAGCAGTCTATCTGGGGCTGTTTTTAGCCCATCCGTGTCATAGCAGGAGTTAGATGACACCTGGTCATGCTAACAACCTCCCCCCTAGCCCTAAAACCTTCAAAAAAACCCATATTTCGCCCCTATCCCTAAGTCCCAAGTGGAAATATATGAACCCGCGCCCGTTTATAACCCCCAAAACCCACATAAACCAAAGTTTTAAAATCCTGCCGCGCTTTATTAAATTTAGAATATTCCGCGCATATTCCCGCCCCTTACCCCTCCACTGACTCATCCTTACCGCCAGCCGTCCGATCGTTCTGCGCCCAGATCAACGGTTGGCGGGTCCGTCCCATCTCCGAGCTGCCCGAAGGTTAGCGTCCAGGAGATGGGCGGTATTGCCGCCGTACTCCCGCCACACGTCACCTTTTCGGGCGTGGCGGAGCCCTCTCCCCTGAAACCACCTCTATCCAAAGGCGGTGCGCCCAAAACCATTTACCGCCCTCCTCCATCCTACGTCAGCACCACGTCGACGCTGACGTCATCCGCCTGCGTGGCCTCCTGCCACTGTACCGCCGAGTCACCCTGCCACATCCCTGCCACGTGTCCTGCCACATCATTAGACCCACCGTACTGCCACGTCACCTCCGTACATGCTGACATCATCGCTGACGTCACCCGCCGTACGAGGTCCCACCCGCTGACGTCATCAGCAACTTTGGCGCGAAGGGCGAAAATCGCACTCTGGAGCCCCGGAATCAGTTTCTGAGGTAGTTTTTGATGCGCGATTTCGCTGGATAAAATAGGCCTAAATGGGGAATCTTTTCATCGCGCAGCCCCCAGCAAGCCCGAAAGGCGCCGAATGACCCGTTTTTCTTCGCGAAGCATGCAGAAAGGAGCAGAAGACAGTTCTAGAGGAAACAGAGGCCGAACAGTGGCCATTAATTTTTTATTAGACCCACAGCAAAGGAGAGAAGCGACCCAATTCATGTGTCAGAGAGTATCAGAGGAAAGAGAAGCAGCAAAGTGTACCAGTTAAATTGTTTAAAAGAAACCTTCAGTTCCCAAAGCAGGTTAACATTTAATGGCCGCCAACAAAGTCAAATCAAGTGGTGAAAGCCCATCCCAGCTCTCAAATCACAGTTGAAGCATTTAAGGACACCGAACTACAATGGAGCAGAGACCCATGCACAGTTATTGCAGAGACAACTGCACCAAGCCACCGAGGACAACACATTTACTCAGTCCCCATACGGCGGCCCTCAGTGCAGCTCAAGATATTTTATGCATTTATTTCTGGATGAGATTAGGTTAAAGTAATCATCTTTCCTCCAGACCTGTTTAGGTCAAACTGTAAATAAGCAATTTTGAAGAGTTTTCCCTATATATACCACCCTCTGCACTGTTTTAAGGGTTGGTCGATTGATAATTCTCACTAGAGACTCGCATTGTATACCTGAGATTTTTCTATAATCAAAGACTACTGAAGAGTTTGGAGTATGACTGTCTGATGTGTTGTTAAAGATTTCTGAACACTGAATGTGGAATTCCTGTGCTGCAGCCTGGAACAATAAGTGCATCTTACCTTTGTTTTATTATTAACCACTATCTAAATAGCAGGAAGAAAGATTAGCTTAGAATTTGTTTATAGCACTCTATGCTCAATTTCTGTTGTTTCTGTATGTTTTCATCTGAATGAATTGGTAATGAATATGAATTCCTTCTAGCTCATATTTACCCTAATTCACCTGTGTTCGCTAATTATCTAGGGATTCTTTACTGCCCTTGGGTAGAGCTTTGTTATCTCCTTCTGTTAAGCTGAATGAGAGATTCTTGATTGCCCCTCATTCCTTAGCATTCATTCCATCCTTTAAACCTGAAACGTTGTTTCATGTGAAACTACCGTGCTCCATATATCTCTCATGTGATCAATAAAACACACCATCAGTCTTCCTCCTCGACTCCATGCCCAATGGTTTGAAACTTATCAGACTATACTTTGCCTCTCTACTCGAAGACATCAATTTTCCCACCAAAATCAAAAACAAAAAACCCTCAAGCCCAATACCTAGCCTAAAATCATTTTCAACAAATCTGAAACATAAAGAGAGAGCCCTCTCTGATTGCATGGTTGGCTAGAACCTGTAGTCCAAAGTTGGTCTGTGGTTACCTCGGCCGTATCCCTCTATTACAACCTGAGGGACAACCTGAGTGATAACAGTTCCCATTCTTAACAAAAATCTTTTTAGGCATATAATGTATTAGTACGCTCACACTCTTGATATTGTTCCTATCACACCTCTTTCTTTTCCCTAGAAGAACTAGGAGAAGAGACCTTGTTAGATCTAGGGATGTATGAGTCTTAGTATGAGATATTAAATAATTGGTCAATCTAGGCTTTCTCTAGTATCTCCCATTCCTTCAATCAAATTCCCCTTATCCTTTGAACTTGTCTAATGAAGAATTAGGAGGAGGAGAAGAACAATATGCTACACTCTACAAATATGATAACAATGATCAAGAGGGACCTATCCCAATGGCCTCTCAAGGGAGCTTTAATATGGAACACCTTAATCAGCCTTGGTTAGCAAGGGATGTGGCCACACTCATCCTAGCCCAAAATTTACTCAAACATCTTGATAGGCTATTTCCCAAGTATGACCCAGACATGTCCGTTAAGCCCAAGGATCACATTGAGAAATTCATTTCGGCCATTACATTGATTAATATTTAGCACGAATATGTGATGTTCAAACTCTTCCCATATATGTTTGAGAATAGGGCGTTGTTGACACCTAATCCTCTGCGGTTGGGTGAATCCAGAATGTGAACAGTCATCAGAAGATGAACTGAGCAATCACATTCTTGTATATAACAATAGCTACCTAATGTAATAAATTGAATCATCTTTTCTGCCTAACGGAGTTACTGCCTGGCCTGACATGGTATCAGAGCCAGCTCCTTTTTTTAGCCTTTGTGTCTTTATAACTCCTGGTCTGCTCCACTGCTCCCCTGTAATTCAACCACTTATTACCTGCATTATGTCTGCCATCCCTGCGTTGTACCTGCGCTCTACTCCATATTCCATTACTTGCACCATACAGTACGTTGCCCTACTGCTACGTAACCTGCACCCTGCTCTTCTAAAACGTTGTCCTGTCCAGCGCTACTCTTACTGTCTCATCCGCCATCTGAATGATCCTGAGCCTGTCTTTACGTTCCTAACAGCTCCTTTCCCCTAATTTTAGGCGTATATTCTACAGAATGCTTTTACAGCTACAGAAACCAAACATTACCTCATTTTCAAGATAATAGCAAACTCATCTCCATTCCGCCGACATTGCTAAACCTAACCGGCATCTCGACCCTTACGGAGCTGCGTCTTTCAAGATGAGAAAAAAACAAAATTCAGAGTACCGGAGCTATGCTGCAGACTCGAGAATGAGGTCCTCGTAAATTCATTTTTTTTCTTCTCTCTCTGACATCTATACTTTCATACATTTATACACACGGTGCATTCAGAAGCTTGAAAGGCAAGGAGATACCAAATCAAAGCAAGGATAAGGCGCAGGAATTAACGCCACTCTCACCAGAGAGTGGATTTCACTTCTGTCGCCAACCCACGTATTGAATCAAGCTCCCCACGTATTTTATGGTATGGTTCAGAACGAGGCTCGTGCGGTGCTCCTTTTTTTTGAGATAATGGTGTGGACATGGTATGCGGTGCTCTTTTTTATTTGAGATAGCAGTGCTGAATTAATGCGTGTTGATGTGACTTATATATATATTAAAGCGGTGCTGAATTAATGCATGTTGTTGTGGCTTATATATATATATATATATATATATAAAAGCGGTGGTTTATATGTGCGCTAAAGCTGTGTGCTATATGTGCGCTATGGTTACATTGACCAGTATATATATATGTGCGATGTGGTTACATTGACTAGTATATATATATTATGGTTTTCATTTGAATGCGTTATGAACTGAGTTTGTAGATATTTGAATGCATTGAATGGATGGAATATGTTGGATGTATTATATGAGGATCGTTTTATAAACATTAGAGGGATTTGAAGAGACATAGTGCATAAAAGTATTTGAAATTTTTTTTCCCTTTTGAGTACAATTTCACTGTGTATCAGCTGAAGTATTTTTTTCTATCAGCAGAAGTGTTTTTTTTTTTTTTTTTTTTTTTTTTTTTTTTTTTTTTTCAGAATGCATTCAATCATCTCTATGGTAGGAATAGTTCTCACTGGCAAGGAGAACTATCCTGAATGGTCCCAGATGATAAAACACACCCTCATCTTCAATGAGTTGTGGAAAGGAGTATGTGTCGGAGAAGGAGACAAAGACTCAATACAACCTACCTCAGACAAAGAGCTCGTCATTTGGGAAAACAAGAATAGTAAAGCTTATGCATTAATAGCAGCATCTGTAAATGAAGAGGTGAGTCGCCATATTTCGTCATATTCAACTGCCTTTGAAGCCTTACAAACGCTGAAAGAACTCTATGACTCACATTCTGCACTTGAAGTTGTTCAGCTCATGATTGAACTCTTCACTCTTGAATTGAAAAATAATGATCCTCTTGCTCTTGCATCTGAAGTAAAGTCTATAATGCATGATATCAATTCCACTAAGGTTGAGTTGGATATCCCTCTTATTGCTTTTCTCAAGGCACTCTATCCTACCTACTCCAATTATCTTGAGTATTTACAAGCAAATGGAAATCTTAAAGATATAACCTTTGACTCTCTTGTGAAAAAGTTTGCTGAAAGAGAGAAAGCCTTTGGAAAGAAGACAACCCCTGAATCTTCTGAAGAGACTATGTGCCTTGCCCATAAAGAAAAGCATCCTGCTCAAGATTCTACAAGAGGAAGAGGTGGACGAAGAGGAAGAGGAAGATATTTCAGAGGCAGGGGGGGCAGACATTCTCAAGGAGAAAAGGCAGACCTACACTACATTCGCTGCAAAAGAAATGGATCAAATGGTGCCTCTACATGCAAGCTACCATGGGACAAAATTGAGCGGAAAAGAAACCAACAGAAAGGTAAAACTGATGATACAGATAAAGGTAAAGCACCTGAATCCGCTCACTATATTGAGGCACAATGTAACATTGGAGTAAATGAAGATTTGTTTAATGCTTCACTTGCTTCTTCGAAAAATGATTGGTTTCTTGATTCATGAGCAACCTGTCACATGACTCATAGAAAAGATTTTTTTGAAGATTTCACTGACAATGTTGATGGAGCAATATACTTTGCAGATCAATCAAAAATCAAGCCATCAAGGCTTGGCACAATCAGGCTTAAACTGCCTGGTCTTCCAGACTTTCTTCTGGATCATGTTCTATATCTCCCACAGCTCAAGAGAAACTTGTTGTCCTTGGTCCACATCCGCCAGCAAGGTCACTCCATTCACATGTTTGATGGCAAGCTTGAGGTAAGAAAAGCATCTGACCACTCACTTGTCATGAGGGGAATAGAAGAAGAAAGGCTTCTTAAACTGCAAGGAACCTCTGCTCATGCACAACATTTCTCATATATTTCTCATCATGAAGAAGGTACACTTCCATCAAGTTTATTATGGCATGCTAGATTTGGACATTTAAACTATGACAGTCTCCGCTTATTGAAGAAAAATGGTGTTGCTGGTTTGCCTACAATTCCTAGGAAACATAAGCAATGTGATGCTTGCATTCTAGGAAAGCATAGCAAACAGTCTTTTCATGATTCACATTCAAGAGCACATAGGAAGCTTGAACTCATTCATTCAGATTTATGTGGTCCAATGCCTATTCCTTCTGCAAATGGAAATAAATATATCATGACATTTATTGATGATTACACCAGAATGTGTTGGGTTTATTTATTGAAGAACAAATCTGATGCTTTTCAAACATTCAAGAATTTTCATAAATGGATTGAAAATGATGCACAATCTCATATTGGGTCTATTCGCACTGATAATGGAAAAGAATATACGTCAAATGAATTTGAAAACTATCTTCGCCAACATGGGATCAAACATCAAACAACTGTGCCTTATAATCCCCAATAGGATGGTGTAGCTGAAAGAATGAATAGAACAATCTTGAATATGGTACGATCCATGATTTTCTTCAAAAATGTAAAGATAATGTTTTGGGCTGATGCTGTTCTATGTGCTGCATATATAAAGAATAGATGTCCATCTAATGCTATAAGAAACAAGACTCCTTATGAATTGTGGTATGGACATGCTCCTTCGGTAAAACATCTCAGGATCTTTGGTTCCACCTGTTATGCTTTGATACCAAAGGTACATAGAAACAAACTTGGTGCTAGAAGTCGTAAGTGTATCTTCATAGGGTATTCTAACACCTCTAAAGCATACCGCCTCTATGATGAAGCAAATAAAAAGTTTGTTGTATCTAGAGATGTCATTTTTCTTGAATCATCCAAATTTGACAATGCTGTTGAGTGGCAACTTGATCGCTTGCATAGATTCACAAAGACGAAATCATTTCAAGAATTTGATAATCAGATTCCACATCTTGAAGGGGGGATTCCTATACTAGATCAACATGTGGAATCTTCTTCTGAAAAACAATCTCCCCTGCATGAAATTCCAACAACGGATGATGCTTTAAGTGATGTAATTGATAGAATTGGGAGACTCAATCTTGATTCAGTCCCAACTCAATCAACAGAGCAGCCCGGACCATCTCAGAAAGGTCCCCCAAAGTGGCTGACAAAGACACTTGAAAGTGTCCATCCTGATGAAATTGGAAAAACAAGAACCAGAAATTCAAACCGACAAAATGGAGGTGATGTAGATGACTCTAATTCACCAGTTGATATGGATGTTTCTTATGATTGTGAATTGAACTTGTCTACAGATTTTGAACCAACTTCCTTCAAAGAAGCAGCTTCTCATGATGAATGGAAAGAAGCAATGCAAAAGGAGTATGATGCCATCATAAAGAACGGCACTTGGAAGCTGGTTGATCCTCCATTTGGAACCAAACCAATTGGCTGCAAGTGGGTCTATAAGAACAAGTACAAAGTTGACGGCTCACTTGACAAGCACAAAGCTAGGCTTGTGGCAAAAGGTTTTGCACAGAAGGAAGGGGTCGATTATGAGGAAACTTTTGCCCCCACAGCAAAATGGGCCACCATCCGGACATTCTTTGCACTAGCAGCTCAGAACGGTTGGAAAGTCCATCAAATGGATGTAAAAACTGCCTTCATGAATGGAGACCTAAAAGAGAATGTTTTTATGTCCCAGCCTGAAGGATTTGCTGTGAAAGGACATGAACAAAAAGTATGCAAACTTGTGAAGTCCTTGTATGGCCTCAAACAAGCACTGCGAGCCTGGTATGAAAAACTAACTGAGCATCTTCTGAAACTCAACTTCAATCATTTTGATCTTGATGATGCAACTTTATTTGTCAAGAAAGTTGGCAAAACAGTTGTATATCTTGTGGTATATGTAGATGATCTTTTAATGACAGGGAAAAATGAAAGCTACATTGCATCCATAAAGAAGGAATTGGGGAAAAGTTTTGAAATGACTGATTTGGGCTATGTTCATTACTATCTTGGCATTGAAGTAACCCAACATCCAAAATCCATATTTCTTTCTCAAAAGAAATACATTGGAGATTTGTTAAACAAATTTGGCATGACAGAGTGCAATCCTCTTTCTACTCCAATGGAACAAAACTTAAAGCTCACATCTATTGAAGGAAAGGAATTTGAGGATGCAACAAAGTATAGACAACTTGTAGGAAGTCTCATCTACCTCACTACTACCAGACCAGACATTTCATTTCTTGTTGGAATCCTCTCCAGGTTTATGCAAAAGCCTTGTGAGGGACATTGGTCTGCTGCAAAAAGAGTTCTAAGGTACTTGAAGGGAACTCAAGACCTTGGAATCAAGTATACACAGGTGGACAACTTCAGCTTGATTGGATACTCTGATTCAGACTTCGATGGAGACAAAGAAATTGGGGTATCTACTTCAGGATATGCTATGAGTCTTGGACCAGGAGCTGTCTCTTGGAGATCACGCAAACAATCAGTTCCAGCAGATTCCACAACAGAAGCAAAATACGTGGCAGCCGCTGAAGCAATGAAAGAAATTGTGTGGCTCAGGAAAATTCTTGAAGATTTGCAGGTAAAACAAGTACAATCAACTCCACTCATGATTGATAACACCTCTGCAATAAAGTTGGCCAAGAACCCAAAGTTCCATGATCGTACAAAGCACATCAATACTAAATATCATCTGATCCGACATCATGTTGAGGCCAAAACAATCCATCTCCATCATTGTTCCACAAATGAGCAAATTGCAGACATCTTCACCAAAGCGCTTGGAAGAGAAAAGCTTGAAAGATTCAGAATGATGCTTGGACTCACCAACATCCCTTCAGATTAAGGGGAGGAATGTTGACACCTAATCCTCTGCGGTTGGGTGAATCCGGAATGTGAACAGTCATCAGAAGATGAACTGAGCAGTCACATTCTTGTATATAACAATAGCTACCTAATGTAATAAATTGAATCATCTTTTCTGCCTAACGGAGTTACTGCCTGGCCTGACAGGCGTCAACTTGGCAATTCAATTTTCCAGTTGGGTCTAATACTAGTTGGAACATATTTTAGACTTACTTTGGAAAAGTTAGGTGTGTCGAGTTTTTCCTCAAGGTTGTTCTATGGAAGAACAATGCCAAGGCACCCTGTGGAGGATAATATCCTCCCTACTTTAGGCCTCAAGCTAGATCTTAGAACTGAGGGGGTTATCCCTCAAACTATCACAATAATTGTTCAAAGTGACTTCTATACAGGCTCCTTAAAAACCTTCAAATGCTAGATTTAAAGATTGGTTAATAAATGAAGTGTTGGAGAAATGTTACAAGCTAAAAGAAAACTCAAATAACACTCCAAACCAAGAACTTCCTAGTGGGTAACTTTATCTCATATTGCAAACACAAAAATATTGTTTATGGAAGTGGTAGAAGACATATTCCAAATATCAAATAATGTCACATCACTCCTTGGCATTGAGAAACAAGATATGAGAAGTGTTGTTTAGGATGGAAGTCTTTAGCACTTTTGGTAAGCAAGAAAATGTTAAAAGTATTCAAATGAGGCTAATAGTTTGCAAGAAATGTACTAGCCATAAAACTTACATAGCCCTATTATTATTATTTTTATTGAGATTTCCTTTAAGACTAACATGCAATAATAAATGTTGTACCTATTTGAAAGTATTTAAATAAAAATATCACTCAAAATATCAAAATAATAATCAAAGAAGACAGAACAATGACATGCATTTACATTGAATCAACATTTGATTAAATACTCAAAAGGCAATAGTAAAAAAACAATGAGAATAGATCTACATTGCAAATTTTTATTGTTGTAATAAAATCACTCAAGATTATAACCACTTAGAAAGGAAAGGAATCCTTATTTATAAGAGAAAGGTACATAAAAGTGAGATAATATAACAAAAATATGTAAGGTTGGTTGTTAATCCTCCCGCTCGATCTTATTTCTAGTATAATGACCATTATTGGGCTTCTTGGATGCTCTTCCTCCCAGCACAAAAATTCAACTCTTGCTCTTTCTCTAAACCCCTTTTAATTCCCCTTCCAAGTGTTAACTTTCTTACTATTTTTGAGTAACTGAATTCCTTGCTATTTTTGAGTAACTGAATTCCAAGAATAGAAAAAGGGAATAGCTTAGTCCTAATAATAAAAAGAAATGGTTGAAGAAAACTCGACACTTTTTGAGATTTTGGTCTCACAGTTTCCTGAACAACGCTTCATTGGCATCCAAACTTACAACAGTTTATTGGCATCCAATCTTTCATTAACCCTTGTTGCCATAACAATTTGCGGGTTGTCTCATCCTTCATATAATATTCTCGGAAAAATGGGATGATTGCAAATGTTAATATGTACACAAAGTTGAAAAAACATATTCTTATTTTTGATAAAATAACAAGTAAAATTATTGAGACATTTTTATATTAGAAAATCACTAACATGCTATTGGGCAGTAAATAAATGATATTGTATATATCCACCGTTAACTTTAAGTAAGTACATTATCGAATGGTAGACAGTAAGTACATTATCGAATGGTAGACAGTAAGTACATTATCCAATGGTAGACATATAGTTATTTGTTGTCCATTTTCATATTTCAGAATACTTTCTTCAGAGCTAAGGGGCAGAAGAACTTTTCCTGTTAACAACTAATGGACACTGGTTTCGAAGAACATTATCGCTTCACTAAATCACTTCCATAACACTTATTGTATTTTATATGAATTACATAATCATCACTTGAAATATTCCGCGTAGTCTAATGAGGCGGAGGAGTTTCTCGGAAAGTTATGGCAATTCCGGTCATATTTAAAGAAAATCCAGCAAGGATTTTTGTAAATCCAAGTTATAGTTCTTAAACTTCAAAATTTTAGGTGTCCTAGATGTTTTTGATGGTGCTGAATCCATTTCCATCATCAAAAATACGATTCAAATACAGACTCTACAAGATTGTTTGAAATTTTTTTGCCCAGATTCCAACCACTTTTAACCGTCCAGACAATTCCTCCGCCTCGTTAGACGACTCCAAAATATTCTATCCCCCAACCATCCAATAAAGTTTTTAAGGTAGCTTCTACATATTCTAATTTATGTCAATGATAGTACTCATCCATATTTAGTGCCACTCTTTCACCTATCCAAATTTTAAAATGCTCTTATGCCTGCCCGAAATTCTGGTGTGCAAAAATCCACAGTATGCCTTTCTAGTATCTTAGTCCGAAAGTGAAATGTCAATGCTCAGCATCTGCAACCTTAAATCTCATCCCCTGTAATCATATATACGTGTGGGTGTACATAAACATTTAGAAGCCTCTTGATATCAAAATTCAATTGGAACACCTCCTCCACATGTGACAGTCCTAGAAACCTTGATATATTACCCTTATTTTTCCATTCTTAGTTCTAAATTTGGATGTTGTAACACAAATCCTGTAACTATCTTTGGCCATCAATAACTGGGATGTGATGAAAGTTGAAACTAGAGGCATCACTGAACAAAGTTGAAACAAGAGGCATCACTGAACAAATCCAATTTGGGAAAAATTTGGGATTTGGCATCCTGAGCTACAATGTATAGTTTTGGAGCATTTTAAGAACTTTTCAAGTAACTTCAAATTCATCTCCTAACATGTTAATATTTTTTGCTTCTTTAGTTTTGGGTGCATTTGAATTTTTTTTTTTCTTTAGTTTTTGTTTTGCTTATTTAGTTTTCGGGGGCATTTTAAAAACTTTTCAACAACTTCATCTGCAACATGTTTATTTCTTTGTTTTATTAATAATTTCAAATGCATCAAAATTTTCATATTTTTAACTTCTATGAGATTTGGAATAGATGACTTCTCTCTAGAGAAAATATATAAATCATCCATCTCTAGAGAAATATCTTTAATAGTATATCCATTTCAGATTTGAGTAGGTGAGCTCTCTCTAGAGAAATGTCTTTATCAGTATATCCATTTCATATTTCATATTGAAATATCTTTATCAGTATATCCATTTCATATTTCATATTTTTTAACAAGGGATCTCTTTTTGCAAAAATATTCATTTACTATCCATCCAAAACCCCATAAACATCTTTAACAATATATCCATTTCAGATTTGAATAACTGACCTCTCTAGAGAAATATCTTTAACAGTATATCTATTTCATATTTTTTCATATTTTTTAATAAGGGATCCTTCTTTGCAAAAATATTCATTTACTATCAATCCAGAAACCCATAAACATCTTTAACAGTATATCCACTTCAGATTTGAATAACTGACCTCTCTAGGTTAATATCTTTAACAATATATCCATTTTATATTTTTTTAACAGAGAACCCCTCTTTATAAAATATTCATCTACTATCAATCCAAAACCCATAAACAGTATATCCATTTCATATTTTTTAACAAGGAACCCCTCCCTACAAAAATATTCATTTACTATCAATCCAGAACCCATAAACAGTATATCCATTTTATATTTTTTTAACAAGGAACCCCTTTCTATAAAATATTCATTTACTATCGATCCAAAACCCATAAACAGTATATCCATTTCATATTTTTTAACAAGGAACCCCTCCCTACAAAAATATTCATTTACTATCAATCCAGAACTCATAAACAGAAATATCCATTTACCATCCATCCAAGTGACCCCTTTCTCTGGACAAATACCTTTCTCTGGATAAATACCTTAACAGTATATCTATTTACTACAATCCAGAACCCCATAAACACCAAATCAAGATAGTAATTCAATGGACTATTATTATCATTAGAATCACTGATATCAGCTTCTGATTCTACATTATTACCATAGAAAGAAAAATGAACTGTCTTCTCCCTCTACTTGTACCAATGGATTCAAGAATGTGGGATGAAACAGGTACAGAGAGACTTCCAAGATGCAAGACCAAATTTTGTGGTTGGAATTTTGAGATTACAACGGTGGTCCCCACCTCTGACCTTCCAAATGACAATTGACCTTGCCTCTGCTACAAAGCCATTTGATATACCAGTTGTGCCAATATGGGCATAAACGAGAGGTGATACATTTTATTACCAAATTTTCCAGGGGCAAGTGGGATATGTAGTAAATCCCTGTGTAGTACCATTGCTTTTATTTGTGGAATGAACATTTCACAGCATCTATCCAACCATTTACACTTACAATCGAACTATCTATGCTTAGAAATGAAAGTAGGGGTAACCATGTTCCATATTAACCATAGCTTCCACTTGCATGACCTTCATAACCATCAGCATACCCATGATCACCTGATTCAGCACCATAGCTACCCTTCATAACCATCAGCATACCCATAATCACCTGATTCAGCACCATAGCTACCCTTCCTGAAAAACCATGGCAAGAAGATTAAGAATCTTGCATGTAGTTCTTAGCCTTTGCTTTCTTGATTTCAACCCCCTTACCATCAAATTCAAGAGGATATCTTCAACAGTTTGGCAAGAAGATTAAGAATCTTGCATGGAGTTCCTAGCCTTTGCTTTCTTGATTTCAACCCCCTTGCCATCAAATTCAAATTCAAGAGGATATCTTCAACAGTTTGCTTGCCATTAATATTAACAAATCTAAACCTAGAGACAGACCAACACTATAATTTTGCATAATTTGTGACTTGACAACAATTCCATATTTCTAGAAATAATTCTTTAACACTTCAATCATGACAGATGGAGGTAAGTCACCAGCAAACAGTTTCTTTATCTCTGGACCCTTCATCAATTCCATGCTCTCTTAAAATAAAATGCTTAATTTCAACCATTTTTCCATCCAATGTAAGTTTGTCTTTCATAACAGCGACAGCAAATGATGGATCTAGATTAGTTACAGACCCAAAATCATGAGGGTTCCCTATTCCACAGCCTTTCATTATCACAGAATCTATTCCCTCCAAATTTCTTGATATGAGCCACTGATTTTTCTGTGGCGGTTTCCCACTGACATCTTAAAGCGTTCACCTCTACTTTCGAGTTCAACCTTGGCGTCAAGGTCGAAACTGCAGAAGAGAGGGCAATACAAATAGCAGTGGGGTTATTCTGAAATTCTGGTGTTTAAAGAATCCATGTAAAAGTGAACTTCTGGTGTTTAACACTTCAAGTGGATTTGGAATTTGTCGACAAATGGCAACTCAAACCCTGCACCTGTATCCTACGCACCAATCAACCATATACGCCGTCAACCATCCACGTGTCTTCCAATCGGACGGCTATCATTCTGCCTGGGCACTTGCACCATATAAACTTTAATTAGGTTTTAGCGCCCGATATAACAAACCACTCAAGTCCCATGTGTCATATCTTTATTGATCTCGGGACTCAAAATCAATTTCAGATGTATGACGTGGTTTTAAATTTTTTGGTGTGTTAATACCCATTTACGTAATTTTATTTATTTATAACCAGAGGCTTCTACTCAGGTGACACGAGGTAGATTCTAATCACTATAATTATTTTTTGAGGTTGTAACATGTTTTTTTTGAGGATTGGATTATTTTTGGGTATTTGAATTTTGGATCTTTTAGTTTATACAATATTACTTTCGAGTATTTGAATTTTGGATCTCTTAGTTTACACAATATTTCATATCACTACCATCAACAAATAAGCTCACCCAAGGCACTGTGCATTTATGCATCCATTATTAAATCATAACTAATTAAGATACAAAATGGCTTCTTTTTTTTAACATTTTTTCCGCTCAATTTTGTTTGAGATCTAGTAGGGATTTTTAAGAATTGTAAGTTGTTTAATTTAAAGATTTCAAGTGCTTCATGGGTTTTTCAAGGTATTGAATTTATTTCTACATTCAAAAACACATTTTAAACAACAAGAAGTCACAATCTCATCGAAAATTGTATCGTCGGATTATGATGAAAATGGTAATTTTGTTTATTAATTAGACCACACATTTTATTAAAACTTTGATTTCTCAAAAATTGACTTCATAAAAATAAAAATTAATCTTCTTGATAAGTGAAAACCCTTTTTATAACTTGAAACTCGCTAGGAGCCCTAATATTTTTATTGTTGGGAACCTTGATATTTATTTGAAACATGCTTAGACTTTATATATTCAAAGAAACTTAGTGTTCCATCGGTCAAAATTTTTAGGGGTCATTTTGGACGACAACATGCCAACCACTATTATAGTCTTAATGACTAAATTTGTCACTCTAGCCACGAAACCCATTGAAAATGTGAAGGACTTTGTCAAAAGGTAAATGTCCACAAATGTAAGGAATGAATGCAACACTCAATTGATCTCCAAATATATATATTTGGTGACAATGTTCCTACCCCCATGTACATGTGGCTTGGAAGATATATTATGGAAACCCTACAAGAAATTATCATTGATGTAAGGAAGATTGAGTTGGAGAAAACGGATTGCAAAGAAAATCATTTTAAAATGGAACAACCAAGAAGCGGAGTGAATGCCCACAGAAAACCACTCAAAGGAGAAGAAAAGAGTAGGGAGTTTCTTGAATTTGGAGATCTCCAAAAAAATGATTAAGAAGATAACCAATGATGTGATTGATATTAAAGTAAGATTGGGGGAGGGAACATCTAACCCCAAACCTTGTATGCCCTTCATTAGGAGGCCAAGTCTTCCATGCAGAAAAATTGAACCATGCATGGATAACTTGAACCTAGGTCTGGACAGTGTATCCATGGAAAATTCTTGCCACTTCCACTACGAGAGTCATTTTGAGAGAACATGCCCCCAATGGAAAGAAGCTATGATTTTGGCGGCAGATAGATTTATAGATGAATATTTCCCTGAAAAATTTATCTCGACCAATTATGACAATGTTCTCCTATGGCAAAAGATTCCAAGACAAGGAATGTAAAATAATGTTTGGAGTTCTTTTCTCCATAACAACATTGGAGAGAATGAGGTTGAATTATCCACCATGGGGGGATATCCTTTAAGAAGTACGGGGCTGTCTACTCCTTCCCAATCCAAAGAATATATAAGACCTATAGTTGTAAGAAAGGCTCATTTGCATGCTACACAAAGTGATCCTTCTAGTGTATCACACCCCTTAGATGAGTGTTTTTGTTCCTCAAACAAGCCTTCTACATCATCCATCAACTATAGCATTGTAGAAATTTCAAGAAAAAGAAAGCCAATATTTTCGTGATGGATGTATGCAAGATCAATCCTCAACAACATAAAATGGTAATTAAAGCACACACTAATGATCAATCAAGATCCTTAAGGAAGGTCATGGTGACCAACCTCCAACAATTTGAAAAAAGGAGCAAAAGCCAAACCCATCCATTCCTTCTCACCATGGAAATATTTAACCAAAATGTCCATAATTTCGTAGTCAAATCAGGGGTCTCTAATAATGTTATTCCCTATTAAAAAAATTGGGGTTAACAACACCAAGAGTTCACCCAAAATTATTTAGTTAGATTGAACTAAGGTTAAGATCATAGGAAAATTTAAAAAATATTTATTAAGATAGCTATGGAAGCCCCAATCGACCAAAGCATTGGCATTGTAACCGTAGACATCCCAAAGACCTATGGTATGCTACTAAGTAGGGATTGACCTACTAAATTAGAAGGGTATTTATCATCAGGATGATCCCACCTTTAGATCCATGGAAATGAGTGCCTTATAAAATCAAGGTAATGAGGGAGAAATATATGATGCACATCATCACCCAACTCAAAGCACCAAACAAGCCTTCTTCCATGGAGTTTCCAATATTAGGAAATTACATGGTAGATTCATTCTTCAAGAAGTTTTTTTTCCCAACTATCAACAATTCTTGAGGTTTAGCTCTTTGAATTAACCCTGATGGAAATTGAACCTCAAAAAAGTAAATAGTGTGTTATCGATCTAAAAGGTGCTCCTCTTGGAGTTTATTTTGTTATCTCTTATATTCCCCTGAACCCAGAGTCAAAGATATGGACCTTATTTTTCAACAGATCCAAATTCGTTGAGGGAGTAGGCCTTGGATGTCTTTGTCTAGCTCCAATGGGGAAAATAAGCTTCATCTCATGTAGTCTTGATTTTGAACGTACCAACAATATTGCTAAATATGAAACTTTGGTCCAAGGAGTAGAAAAAGGCATAGATCGAGGAGCTTAGATCCTTAAAGTGTTCAATGACTTAGAAATCATTATGCACTAAATATGAAACACTATCCACTACAATTCCCAACACCTAAAGGATTTTCAATTAGAATGCCTAACCTTAATCAATGAATTATTAGCTTTCAATATTAGCATACTACCTTGTAACCAAAATCAAGAAGTCGATTCATTAACCATGGCTACTTCGAGGGTTTATCCATTACAGTACTTTTAGAAAAGCAGGTTCTCCATAGACATTTTTCTAACCATCAAACCTAGATAAAATGACAAGCTAGATAATCTGAACTTAAACAGGAATGTAACAAATGACATATATAACCATAAAAACAAAGATGCAACAGAAGTAACACTTCATTTCATTCATATCAAAATACTAAAATATTCTTACAAACAAATGGAAATAAACTAGCTAGGTGATGGTAGCTTATCTCTGAGAAGAGATGTGACTGCTACATGCCTCTGAACTGTGTTACAATGAGGCTCAAGGGCCTATTTATTATTGAAAAATAAGGGAAAACCCTAAACAACCAAAACCCTAACCTCAGGATATGGAACACCAAGAGTTTGTGGCCCCCATTGGGGTTAGTTGGGCAGCCAACTTCCCGGGGTCGTGACTTGGTCATATTATCTCTGTTAGGTGCGTACAATGCCTTGTTGGAAATGTCTCTCTAAGTACTATAGGATTTGCAGTAGGCCCTTGCCTATGGCTGTGGGCTTGCAACAAACCTCAAAAAAATGTCATTTAGGGGGTCAAAACTGCTCTGGAAGTTCAAGACCTGAAAAAATGTTAAAAATAGTAAATGTTGAAATAAAAAAGGAAACAGATGAAACCGACTGGAGGTCTAGGTGGAATAGGCGGGTGGTCACCAATATCCACCTAGATCAATGCTCCCTCCTTAGGAAGGAATGGTCCCCATTGTGTGCAGAGCCTCCATGAGGTGAGGAAATTTTTGTTGAACTTGGTCACTGGTGAACCACTTGCCCTGGTGAAGGAGGTGGCCTACTTTGACAACTTGATATAGTTGGATCCTCTGTTGCTGAGTGTTCTTGATCTGCGTGTCCATGATTTGATCATTTATGGCATGTTCCATGCAGTCTGGGTTTAGCTCTATTGGCATGAGTTGTTATGCAATGTCGAATGTGTCCAGTAATGGTGGAAAGGATGGTCGAAGGCTGTCTACATTGAACACTATGTGCAGACCAAGGAACAGTGGGATGTTGAGCTCGAAGGCGTTTTCACCTACAGCCTTGGTAATGATGTATGGCCCATATCAAAGAAGGCAAATCTTGCTGTGGGGTCCAACGAGGTGCTCCTTCTGGAAATGTAGTCAAACTTTGGCACCCACCTGGAACTTATGCGACACTCGATGATGATCATGGAGCTGCTTGTACTTAGCATTGACTTTGTCCCATATATCATGGACCTATTGGCAGATGCATCAAATGCACTAAATGAAATTGTTAGCCCTGTCAGATTTGACTGGACGTGAGCCGAATCTTCCAAAGTAGCTGCAAATGGTATGGCTACATCAATGGGACATAATTGCTGAAATCCCAGCCCTACCTGAAAGGGGCTATGGCTTGTTGAGCTATGGAGAGCTTTGTTTGTAGCTATGTTGGACAACTTTCATCCCATGTGCGTGGATGCTTCGAGTTGTACATGTGTAGAATGTGTACGATCATTCTGTTGACGACCTCTGTTTGGCCATCAGTTTGGGGGTGGAACACCATGGACTTAGTGAGTTTGGTATCCAACATTGACTAGAGACTTGGCCAAAATGTACTTAGGAATATGTTGTGCCGATCTGAGATAATGGACTGTGGGATCCAAAAGTGTACCCACACTCACTCAAAGAAGAGCTTAGTAGTGGCCTCTATTGTGATACTCTTCTTGTATGCTACCATGATGGCCATCTTAGAGAATCTATCGACACCCACGAAAACACAGTCGTTGTTGTGCTTAGTAGAAGGAAGGCCTGACATGTAATCCATAGAGATGGATTCCCAAGGCTGATTAGGAGTAGGCAAAGGACTATATAGACATTTATTCTTGATGGTTGGTTTGGCAATGGCGCAGGTGGTGCAGGATCTAATGTACTTCCCAACATCCTGACGAAGTCTTGGCCAATAAAAATACTTCTGCAGTACTACCATTGTTTTCTCTACTCCAAAATGTCCAGCGACCCGACTGTAGTGCGCCTCTCAAATCATCTTGGCACGCTCTCTTGAAGGAACACAGAGGTGTCCCAAGTGGAATAACAATGCATCCTAGAGGTGAAAATTTGGAACTTGCTTACCTTCTAGGAGTGTATGGTATGTGTTGTCGAGTTTTGGATCGCTCTTGTAAAAATGTGGCCACCCCGAAGTCTCGTACCCACAAGAATTGAGCACAATGATCAGCGCCATGAATGGTGGTCGGCTGAGGCCTTCTGCAACATTATTGGTGCTACCCTTCTTTTACTTATGTTCAAATGGAATTGTTGCAGGTATGTGGACCATTTCTAATGGCGATCATTCTACAACTTCCCTTGTGTCTGTATGAACTGCAGGGGTCAGTGGTCTGTGTGGATGACCGTTTCCTTCCCCAGAATGCAATGATCCCATTGATGGTAGACCTACACAATGGAATACATTTATTTGTCGTAAGTGGGATACTTTTGGACCATGTTTGAAATTGTATCACTGTGGTAAGCCACTACATGACCCTGCTAAGTAAGAACTTCACCAATAGCATAGTCAGAGGCATTTATCTCAATCTCAAATGGTTGTTGCAGGTTTGATAATGTGAGCAATAGTGAAGAATAAAGGTGATGCTTCAACTCAAAAAACGCCTTCTGTTGGGTTGCAAGCCAAAAAAAAATTGTCTTCGCTCCGCCCTTAGTGACTTGACTTAAAGATCAAGTGATATGAGGGAACCCCAACACAAACCTGCGGTAGAAATTGGCAAGACCCATAAAGCTGCGAAGCTCTGTTAGAGTGGTCGGGGCTAGCCAATCCTGAATGAAATATATATTGGATGGCTCCACATGCACACCCTGCTCATCAATGATGTACCCCAGATATTGAACCTGGGTCATGCCAAAATTACATTTCTCCAAATTGGCACACAGCTTGTGTTGTCACAGGGTCTTAATGACCTGTCGAATATGGTGGAGGTGCTCTTCCCAACTCTGGATGAAGATCAAGATGTCATCTAAATACACCACCACAAATGCATTAGTGAATGGTTGCAAGATGTCATCCATCAACTCATGAAGGTTGCAGGGGCATTTGTCAACCCGAAAGGCATGACCAACCATTCGAAAAGGCCCTCCTTGGATTTGAAGGTAGTCTTGCACACATCATAGGGTTTGATAGCCACCTGGTGATAAGAGGACTTCAATTCAATCCTACTGAAATATTTGGCCCCCTTGAGCTAGTACAGAAGGTCATTAATCCATGGGTTTGGGTACCTATTTCGGACAATGATCTTGTTCAGCGCCCGATAGTCAATACAAAGTCTCCAAGTCCCACCCTTCTTCTGTACCAATACAATTGAGCTCCCACAGGGTGATGAACTTGGCATGATGTGCCATTTCTGCAACAACTCCTGAATTTTCCTCTTGATCTCACCATTCTCTAGAATAGAGCGTCGATAGATCGGCCCACTATGTAGCGGTGTGCCCAGGATCAGATCAATGGAGTGCTTGATTTGACAGTGCAGAGGTACCCCTATAGGTGAAGCAAAAATGTCCCTGTATTCATCCACGACCTTGTCCATTTGCTGCTGTTGTGTGGAGGATACCTGTTTGGAAGCTGTGGCCACAAACTTCTTCTTTCCCTGAGGTCGAATCATAAGGAAAACAAATTTCCTAGTTTGGGAAATGATCTTACTACATTTTTTTTTAGTGATCAAAGAGATGGCGGTAGGCGGGGCTACCTCCAGTATCCGATACAACTTATTGCCCAAAGTAATAATCACAGAGTGAGGTCTAGACTCATATATAGCATGTCGCTTCCATAAGTATGGTTGTGCTAATAATACATCACAAAATTCAAGAGCAACATCACACAGTACCTCATCCGTGAAGGGCTTGATGTTGTAGGGAAGGTGACATTGTTGGCTGACGTAGAGATCATGTCCTTGTTGAATCCACCCATTGGTGTATGGTTGGGGATGTCATGTAGTCGGGAGGCCCACCCACTTCATGACCTCTGCTGAAATGAGGTTCTTTTGGCTCCCACTGTCGACAATGAACTGTAGCGAAGAACCCTTCACCCACATCTGTGAGTGGAAGAGGTCTTCCCCCTCCTCTGGATCATCAGGCTCATTCTACTAGATCTTAGTAGTGGCGACGATGGCACTGGGCTTGGCATCAATGCTGCTTCCCTTTGTCATCCCCATTGTTGGGTTCTAACTCAGAGTCAGAACTTGTGTCTAATTCGGAAGCCTTTAGCTTGGCCACTAGTGACTGCTTGGCTCGGTACTCGCTTATATTGTGAGTGGAGCTCTTATGGAACTCACACCATTTTCTTGTGTCCTTCTTTGTCTTCGTGGTGTTTTTCTTTTCTTTCGGCTTCAACGTGTTGTCTTGGGCTACCCCACCTTGGTTTTTGCCTTTGCTCTATGGTTTGGGGGTGCTTTTTCCTTGCTTTGGATTCGCAGATCCAAAGTTTCACTTCTTCTGTTTAAAATTTTGCTCAATCTTGAAAGTGTATCGGTACCTGTGCCAAGCAAGGAGATGTCTAGGAACTCCATATCGTCTTGGATTTACTTGTGGAGATAGTCCTGATACTTCAGTACCAAATTTTGCTCATAATCCTTGATACCCATCTTCATACGAAGGGCATGGAAAACATTTGTGAACTCCGACACATCTTGGTCCCTTCCCTGTTGTAGTTTTTTCCACTTGATGTATTTATCTTCATAGCTCCCGATAGGGTAATTCTGTTCCTTGATGGTGTCTCGGAAAGAATCCCAAGTGGGTGCGACCGAAAACAGTGAGGATTCCCTCTCATCCTTTTGTTCACAATAGGTTTCCCACCAGTCCTTGACATGTGGGGTATCTTTGAGAAGTGAAAAAGTAATATTTTCCTGATTGGAAAAGTCATGAACTGAAAAATATCATTCCAAGATATTTAACCATTTATCTATGATGTCTGCATCTATCTAGCCCTCAAATATGGGAATATCAAAGTTAACGTATACCTTAAAAGGAGTGGTGCCTCTAGAGTGTCTGTTGGATGAGGATGAATCGCCTGTGGGTAGTTGTCGAAGGATTTGAGCAATGTTTTCCATCATTGCATTCCTTTATCGCTCGAGGGCTTCCACAAGCAATAGTTTGAAATGATCTCCTACCCCGTCGTCTTTCTTTTCTTCCACCATGGGAGGTCATCGGGGTTTGTGAGGCCGGTCTTTCAAAGGTTCAACCAATTCGACCCCTAACTCCTTATGCCCTGACATCATTGGGGACATGCAAAGAAAAACAGAGAAAAAGCAGACCACTCTGATACCACTAATCCGAATTTAAACAATTATAGGTATAACCATAAATACAGATATGCAGCATAAGTAACACTTCATTTCATTAATATCAAAATATTGAAATATGCTTACAAACATAATGGAAATAAATTAGCTAGGCAATGGTAGCTTATCTCTGAGAAGATATGTGATGGCTACATGCCTTTGAAATGTGTTACAATGAGGCTCAAGGGCCTATTTATTGTTGAACAACAAGGGAAAATACTAAAAAACCAAAACCATAACCCTAGGAGATGGAACACCAAGATTTTGTGGGCCCTGTTGGGGTTAGTTGGTCAACCAACTTCCGAGGTCGTAACTTGGTCATATTATATTTGTTTGGAACATATGATACCTTGTTGGAAAGAGCTCATTGATTATTATAGGATTTTCAATAGACCCATGCCAAAAGAAACAACCTTAATACGTACCTCAAAAAATGTCATTTAGGGGGTCAAAACTACTCGTTCAAGACTCGAAAAATTGCTAAAAATAGTAAATGCTAAAATAAACAAGGAAACATATGAAACTGATTGAAGGTCTAGGTGGAATATGTTAGGCCCCTATAATACTAGTGATTCCCCCATTACTATTGTCATTGTATCCCTTATTGTTATTATTGTGCCCCTAATGTCCCCATATTGTTATTAGTATGCCCCATAGAAACCCACTATTGTTATTTTTGTGCCCTTATGTTATTACTATTATGTCGGCTTGATTATATTGTGACCCCTTAGACTCATATATATAGAAGGGAGGTTTAGTGATTTGTATCATCCAAGAATTGTTTATTTGTGTAATGTAAAGGAGTTTGTCGCCTCGAAGAGGCTGAATTCTACGGCGTTGATCTATCTTTTCTATATTTTTGTGAGCTGGTTTCCTAACATTTGGTATCAGAGCTTTGGATTCTAGGGTTTCGCTGCTCCAAACATGTCATCGTGGCATTTTCACTATAACTTTTTTCTGCGACATTTCAAAAGCTATAAAAAAAAAACATTTGCGCTGAAATCGTTATGAACTTTGGGTCTGAATTTCAGAGCTTGTCTCTCTATATTTGCGGAGATGTTTTTGCAAACTCCCAAATTAAATTCCAAACAGGTGACCTGGGGAAAATCGTCATAACTTTTGTTTTGAGCATCAGATTGAAATTTCGTAAGAAGTTTTAGAAAGAGGACACCCTGTAGTTTTCTATGTATCAGTTTCAAATACTAAGGTCAAAACAGTGACACGTGGCATGTCGTACAAGTTCGATCTACTAAAGTAGTCTATAATCCGGTCACTGTGGGAGATTTGGCGTAACTCCTCCTTAGAGAATCCAATCTTGATCAGACTTGAGGGGTTAGAAAGAGGACTCAAAGGGCTACCGTAGGATGAGATTTCAGATATTCAAGATCCGTAGTTACAGAGATACAACAAATTCAATATCGAGCTCTTACAAAGTGAAAAAAAGGTGTGTAGTTTTTTTTAAATTTTGCATAAGATTGGTTTGAAAAATTAGTTTGAAGGAATTCAAAGGGAATAATGAAGAATAATTAACATTAATTAATGCCCCGAAGAAAGAAAATGGAAACACCTAGTAAGCAACCTGAAATATCTAGCATGACTCGTGAATAAGAGGAAGAAATGCAACATGATATATCAAAATTACAAGACCAAGTACAACAAATTTCACTCTCACTAAAGGTAAATGAAGCCAAGATGAATGGCGTGGAAGCTAATATGAATGGCATGAAAATTAAGATGGATGGCGTGGAAGCTATGATGGATGGCATGGAAGCTAATATGAATGGCATCCAAGTTAAGATGGATGGCGTGGAATCTAAGATGAATGGCATGGACACTAAGATGAATGGTATGGACGCTAAGATGGAAGAATTGAAGATAAATTTGAATAAGTTGCTACAAGAAATGGTTACTAACGGTGAAAAGGTAGTAAAGGAAACTCATGATGAGAACAAAATAAATTTTAATCATGATTTCATAGACTCTAATGTTGGATTGAAGACCCACCATGTTCCAAAAATCGATATGAGGAAGTTTGATGGCAAGGATCCCGGAACATGGATACTACAGATGGAGCAATTTTTCGATCTCCATAATGTGCAAAACACACAAAAGGTACGTATTGCAACTTTATATTTGGAACCAAATCAATTTGTATGGTATCGATGGCTTTGCTCACGTAAACAAATTGTCACTTGGGCAATTTTACGGAAGAAATGATAGCACATTATGAGGATACAAAAAGTAACACCTTTTTTAGCCAATTAATAAATCTCAAACAAAAGGGTTCAATGATGGAGCACATTGAGGACTTCCAAAAATTGAACATAAGGGTAAAAGATATTCCAGAGGAGCATAGGATTGATGTGCTCATAGGGACTTTAAAGGATAATATCCAACGTGAGGTTTGCCTTTGGGAACCTGATTCATTGGAGAAGGCATTCAGGTTAGCAAGAAAAATGGAAAGAAAAATTATGGCAACCAGGAAGCCTACCACTCACAACTATAAAGATGTAATTGTTGTTGTCCCTAGCCTTCACAACCTATAAGGTTGACACCACAACAATTGGAAGAAAAAAGAGAAAAAGGGATTTGTTACAGTTGTGATAGCAAATACACTAAAGGTCATAAGTGTGCTGAGAAAAATTATTCTGCATAGATTGTGAAGAGGAGGAAGAAAAGGAACAAGACATGTAAAAAGAAGAGGATATACTCCAAGAACAAACCCTAGATAAAGAAGAAAATAATTCGACCATATCTTGTAATGCATTGGTTGGAATTACCATTCCTCAAACTATCAAGATAGAAGGACATATCAAGAAGAAACATGTAACAGTGTTGATTGATTCGGGAAGTACCCATAATTTTATTCATTGTAAGATAGCAAAGGAATTGAATTGCCATAATATCAAGCTATCCATCCATGGGAGAATATGTATTGAATAGCCCAATGCTTTCCATTCCAATGGGTGGTGTTGATGTTGTACTATGATTCCAATGGCTACAATCCTTGGGTACAATAGCTTTTAATTTTCAAGAAATTTTCATGAAATTTTGTGTGGAAGGAAAGGAATTTGAATTAAGGGGTAATTGCACAATTATGTTCGCTAGAGGTTCCCACATCGAAATCATCTATTTCTCCAGATCTCCAAAAATTCTTGGACAATCATTCCAAGGTATTTGAGACTCCCAAAGGTCTCCCACCTATTCATGATCATGATGATGCTATTCATTTGATTCCAGGAAGTGTTCCTCCAAACATCAGGCTGTACAGATATCCCTATGCCCAAAAGAGTGAAATTGAACGTATGGTTGCATAAATGCTAGAGGCTGGTATAATTCAACCTAGTTAAAGTTCTTTCTCTACTCCAGTAGTATTGGTGCACAAGAAGGATGGATCATGGCGCATGTGTCCAAATTATAGGGAGCTCAACAAGCTCACTATTAAAGATAAATTTCCCATTCTTGTCATTGTTGAATTATTGGATGAATTTCATGGATCAAATTACTTCACCAAGTTGGATCTTCTTTTAGGATATTATCAAATCAGAATGAAGACTGAAGACATTCTGAAAACAACATTTAGAACTCATGAGGGTCATTATGAATTTTTGGTCATGCCTTTTGGCCTTACCAATGCACCTTCTACATTTCAAGGTTTGATGAATTCCATTTTCAAACCCACCCTTAGAAAATTTGTGTTAGTATTTTTTGATGATATACTAATCTACATCAAGTCTTGGAAGGATCATGTTGATAGGGTGCTCAAACTATTGGAGGAGAAACAATTATATGCAAAAAGCTTCAAATGTTTCTTTGGAGTACAAGAGGTGGAATATCTGGGTCATATTGTATCTCATGAAGGTATTAAGGTAGACCCTAGAAAAGGTAAAGCCATTAAGGAATGGAAAATCCCCACATCCATAAAGCATCTACGAGGATTTCTCAGGTTGACAGGGTATTGTCACAAGTTCGTTAAGAATTATGGGAGAATAACAACACCTATAACAACATTATTGAAGAAAGATGCATTTTCATGGACTCCAGAAGCAACAAAGGCCTTCAAACATCTTAAAGAGGCAATGTGCCAAGCATCGGTCTTAGCTATGCCGAACTTCACAAAAACCTTTATTGTGGAAGGTGATGCTTCAGGAAATGGAATTGGTGTTGTTTTAATGCAAGATGAAAGATCCATTTCTTTCGAAATTCGTCCAATCAAGGGAAAGTATTTACACAAAGCTATTTATGAGAAGGAAATGTTGGCAATACTACATGCACTTAAGAAATGGTGACCCTACCTATTGGGAAGACACTTCAAGGTAAAAACGGATCATCTTAAATACTTTTTAGAACAAAGATTACCCTTTGAAGAGCAACAAAAATGGGTCACAAAGATGTTGGGTTATGACTTTGAAATCATCTACAAAAAAGGGGAGAAAAATGTTGTGGAAGATGCACTCTCAAGAAAGGATGAGGATGTGGAAGAATTTTTGTGCGCCATTTCTATTATCCAACCATATTGGATAAACAAAGCAAGGGAGGAATGGAAGAATGACGAAGAAGTGTGGGCACTCATTCGAAAGATACAACAAGATCCCAGTACATCTGATACATTTAGCTAGAAAAATGATTCATTATGGTACAAAGATTGCTTATACCTATGTAAGAATTCCCAACTCAAACAAAATATTCTTATGGAATTGCCCACTTCTCCCTTAGGAGGGCACTCATAATTTTTAAAAACTTACCACAGGGTTAAGAAGGAACTTTTTTGGGATGGCCTTAAATCGAATATTCAAAATTTTGTGGCAAAATGTTTGGTTTGCCAACAAAATAAAGTTGAAACAATTAAGACCCCAGGTCTATTACAACCTTTATCCATTCCAAGCCAATGTTGGGAGGAGGTTTCAATGGATTTTATCACAGGTTTACCCAAGTCTGAAGGAAAGAGTGTCATCATGGTGGTAGTTGACAAACTTACTAAGTATGCACAATTTTGTGCATTATCACATCCATTTAAAGCCAATACAATTTCTACTGCATTTATGGAAACAATTCAAAAGCTACATGGAAACCCAAAGATTATTGTAAGCGATAGAGATCCCATTTTCACTGGAAATTTTTGGACAAAATTATTTTCTTGTCTCGGTACTCAGTTAGCTCATAGCTCATCTTACCATCCTCAATCTAATGGGCAAACTGAGATAATAAACAAATGTTTGGAAGGATATCTTTGTTGCTTTGTATCTGATAAACAGACACAATGGGTCAAATGGTTGCCTCTGGCTGAATGGTGGTATAACACTTCCTTCCATAATGCAGAAAAAATGACCCCATTTATGGCACTTTATGGATATCATCCACCATCCATCACATCATATTTAAGAGAAAATTCTAAGGTTGAAGTAGTGGAACATCACATCGAGCATCAACAACAAGTTCTCCAACTCTTAAAGGATAACCTCATGTTGGCGCAGAATAGAATGAAACAATAGGCAGATCAACATCGCAGCGAAAGAAGTTTTGATGTACGTGGCTGGGTATTCCTACGGCTACAACCATATAAACAAATGTCCCTCAAGCAAGCTAAGGAGGATAATAAATTATCACCAAAGTATTATGGTCCCTACAAGGTGTTGCAAAAGATTGGTATTATGGCATACAAATTGAGCTTCCTGTAGCTTCCCGAGTGCACCCATTTTTCCATGTTTCATGTTTAAAGAAGGTTATAGGTGACAAGCTCCCAATTCAAACAATATTGACAGAACTTGATGAGGAAGGAAAAATCATATTGGAACCGGAAGCAGTCACAGAAACAAGAACTCAACAACTACGAAATCGATCAATTTTGGAGTATCTCATCAAGTGGAAGAACTTATCCATTGAAGATTCCACATGGGAGGATGAGAATTTTATACAGAAGCATCTAGAACTGCTCAAGCATTGAGGACAATGCTTTTCAGAAGGATAGGGGCATATTAGGCCCCTATAATACTAGTGATTCCCCCATTACTATTGTCATTGTATCCCTTATTGTTATTATTGTGCCCCTATGTCCACATATTGTTATTAATATGCCCCATAGAAACCCACTATTGTTATTTTTGTGTCCTTATGTTATTACTGTTATGTCAGCTTGATTATATTGTGACCCCTTAGACTCATATATATAGAAGGGAGGTTTACTGATTTGTATCATCGAAGAATTGTTCATTTGTGCAATTTAAAGGAGGTTTCCCCCTCGAAGAGGCTGAATTCTAAGGTGTTGATCTATCTTTTCTATCTTTTTGTGAGCTAGTTTCCTAACAGAATAGGTGGGTGGCCACCAATATCCACTTGGATCAATAGAGAGTCTTTCATGATGACTCTCAAGTAATTATGTTTCTAACTAATAAGGATAGCTTCAAAGACTACAATGGATGATGAGTTGCATTATTCCTAAGTTGATGAAGATTTGAACCCCCCAACCAATGCTCTACCACAAAAGATTACATCCTTGGCACAAATTTTTTATTTGCAAAACAAATTTTGTAATCCCTCTAATGCCAAAGCCCACATCCCTATTTTAAATTATCTATATATAAATATAGGAACCCTTGAGAGTCCCATGAATTTGAATTTTTTAATTAACTATAGTGAATTAAAAACAAAAATGTTTTGACAACACTTTCAAAGGTACCAGGAAATGTTTACTTGGACTTATGATGAGATAAAAACATACAATGCTTGGATTATTCAACACATCATTCCTCTAAAGCCAATTGCTAATACTTTCTAGAAAAAGGAATGTGCCTCTCTCTAGAATCCCATGTTCAAAAGGAGCTTAAGAACTTATTAGATGTTAGAATTATTATCTAGGTTAGACACTCTAACCGCGTATCCAACTTGGTACATGTTTAGAAAATGTATGCGGAGCTTTTTTTTGTGAATGGATTTTAGGCACCTCAACTTAGCCTTAGAAAAGAACAATTACCCTATTCCTTCTATGGAACAAATCCTACACACTGTTTTTGGTTCAAAGATGTTTTCTTTACTAGACATTTTTTCTAGATATAACAAGGTGCTAGTCATTGAAGAGCATAGGCTAAAAATGATGTTCTACGTGAATTGGGGAAACTTTACATATAAAAGGATGTTACTTAGGTTGATTAATGTAAGGGAAACCTTTTAGAGAACCATGGGAATTGCATTCAAGGGATTAATAAACAAGATTTATTCATATACTTGGACAACATAATGGTTTTTTTCAAGAATAAATTAGATCATATCTTGCATCTGAACTTGATATTAGAGTGATGTCATAAATATGGCATATCCATAAACCATAACAAAATTATATTTGTTGCCTCAGAAGGAAATTTGTGAGGCCATATAATTTGAAAAGAGGGGATATACATAGACCTAAAGTGAGTCCAATCTATTCAATAGTTGTCGCATCCACATAATAAGAAACAAATGTAATATTTCTTTAGAAATATTAACTTTATGAGGAGGATTGTTCATGACTTTATTGAAATCATATTCCCTTTGCAAAACATGATTAAGAGAGATGTCATATTCAAATGGAGTCAACTTGAAAAGCGCACATTCAATTGAATTAAGGATGGCATCATAACCATAATCATAGTGAGGAGTAAAAACCCAACTACCAACTATATATTGTATAACTTTGCCTCTAAACTATCCATCACCATAATCCTAACAAAAAGGGTTAAAGAGGGATAGGAGTGCCCAATAACTTTAATGTGCACTAATTTGAAACATGTTGAGTTGAATTACCCACCTATCGATAAACAAGACTTCATGCTCTTCAAGGTTGTAAAGCATTATTGCCCTTATATAATCAAAAATCATTTGAAGATTGTAGTTACTCACCCCATGAGTAGATCTATGTTTAAACAAAAGGAGTTAGGGGAGTGAAGACAAAATTGGATGTCCACTATCCAAGAGTATGATATCAAGTTTAAATCAACAAAGATAATCATGGGGCAAAGCTTACGTCAACCAACAACTAAATCTAAAGATGAAAACCCATTGGATGAGCTCAAGTGGGAAAATGAAATATTCCTGTTCACCAATGAAATATCATCCATGGATCAAAAGGAGGCTTCCTAGTACTAGGACTTGAAATATCTCATTGATCATGGATTTATCCCAGATCACCTTGACAACCAAGAAGAAAGTGCATTATGGCTAAAATCATCTCAATTCCACCTAATTAATCAAATATTTCAATCCTTATATTATAATTAATTAGTAATAATTATTACTTGGTATAATGTTTTATAACCCCTTTTCAACAAATTTGGTCTTAATTAATAAATATTAATGTTTATATTAATAATTATTTTTATTAGTTATTTTAGAATAGCTATATATATATATATATATATAGTAATGAGTACATCCCACTAGGCACAATCAGTAACTTTGTAGAAATGGTTGCCATTATTCCACGTGGTAGAACCAATATTTCATAAATGCCACAAGGACCAACATGTATCCAGAGACTTGAACCCACACTACTTGAGACACAAGTCGTGAACCATACCACTTGAGTGAAGTTCCTTTGACTATGGCTATGGGAATACCTAATAGAACTCATTTATATGTTTTTTTACAATTTTCACCCAGTCAAGCATGTCTCCAGATATTCGAACTCACCACTGCTAGAAACACAATATGTGCCTCTACCGCTTGAGCTCAATTCCTTCAACAAAATAGCTTCAAATATGAATATTAATAGTGATAACATTAATAATAATTATTGTTAAAACTAATTTTATTTTTAATAATATTAATTATTTTCTATTTACCATTTCATAATTATTATTATTAGTATTAATCATTTTATTATTAATAGTTTATTAATAATTTAAAAGCTATAAGTATAATTATTTTAATGGTTTTATTCTGGTAACTAATTATTAATTTTTTTTTTACCATATTCTAGCAATATTAATAATAATAACTTAATTGGCCCTATTAGTCACTTTAATAATTTATTAATTATTAACAATAGTTATAATTATAATAATTTAATAATTACATTCAACTATTTAATTAATATTCCATGTATTAAGTTTGACCCTATTATGACAATATTAATATTTTTATTTCAGGAGTTACAATGATTTTGATATTAATTAATAATTATAATAATTTCACTTTTAATAATATAATAATATTAATTATATTTTGTTATATACTTCCCTGATGGGGTGATCACAACCATGTACAAGTGTCTCAAGCGCAGCCATTAGGGCCTGCTCCTTCACCATGTGGGTATTAACTACTCCTTAATGTGTCATCCCTACAATCAATTCCATTGTGTGATGATATATTCCATGCAGTCGATTGTTAAATTTGATGTCTAGAGAGCGTTTCGCTCCAGTTTGGAAGCTTGGGCAATGAATTTGGGTCGTGAGGAGTTTGGAGGTGTCTGGGTCTGGTGCCATGGCGACTCTCTGGGGTTTCGACCTTGGCTAAGGCGCAACGTGGGAAACAATGGTTTTCTGGTTTGTGTTGGGTTCTATCTACTGGTATACCCATGTGATCTTGGAACCCAAATGGACGGTGTCTGGTATAGTCTCCACGCCATTGCTGGTCTTAGGTTGTCCTCACATATTTGGAAGCTCCAGGTTCCTCCCTCTGGTGTGTGGGGTAAGGTATTTGTGTCTCTCACATCCTCTGCATGCTTATTTTGTTTCAAGGTTATGTCTCTATGAGTTGGTGGATGCTCTGTTGTGGCCTTAACATTCATAGTTCCTCTTGGTCTATAATGGCGTGCAAGCGATACCCCGACCTCTGGTAAGTTTGGTAGGGGGTCTGGGAGTATGTTCTGGGTTGAAGTCACTAAAATTACTCCTCTTCTCAATTGGGGCTATGTTTTCAGTTCTATTAAATTCGTTGGGTCATAGGTGGGGTCTATCCCATCCAACTCTTTGGCCTAGGTGTACTCTTTCTCGTCTTTTCCATTACACGTTATGTTGGTCTTCCGATATCTTCTCATTTGAGGTAGTAGTTCCATGGTCTTTGGTTTTGTATTGTTTCTTGCAGGTCCAGCGATGGAATCTTCTTGGTCTTCACCCTCAGTCAGTCGTCGACCTCTGTCAATTTTAGCATGCCCTGCGAAGGGGGCCGACCTTTTTGAGGGAGGGGTCAACATGCCTAGGATGGTCACCCTGAGCCTGGACACAACTTGTCCTCCACCAACTCGGCTAGCCAGGAGATAGAGGGTGCAAAAGATATTTCTCCAGCTCACTTTCCAGGCCACATTGAGGCCCTTGCTTCTATGGAATCCATTTCTAAGTAGCTGCGACACATCCAAATTGATTTGGACATCCTCAGGGACCACAAGTATGATGATCAAAATGAAATAGTGGTCTATCTTATTGATATTCAATACAATCAAAATGAAATTATGGTTGAACTGGATAGTCTCTGGTGCAGTCACCATTACACCAATGATCACCTTCGTAGCTTGGAAGCGTGAGTGGAACACATTGATTTCCACATTCATGATTGTGTTGGTTACTTTGAATCTCCCGCTGTACTCCCCCCGACCCCCCTCGATATGCTGATGTCAGTTCTGGTCTCCTTTTTGGTTATTCCTAGTATGCTATGATTTCAATGCCTTATGAAAATAATGTATGTCAAGTGTCCTTTTTGGTATCCTCCAGTCCCCAATCTCAAAAATTTGGTGGAATGAGAGTGTGGGGACAGTTGAGACTGATGTTGTAAGCTATGATATTTTGAAAATGTAATGAAAGCTTTTGATCGGAAAAAAAATAAAATATTTTGTTATATACTTCAATATTTTTCTTGTGAATAATAAAACCTATTCCAACATTTCTTCTCTAACATCTCTCTCAACATCATTGCAATTTAAAGGATCAGTCGCTTCCCCTTCATCTATGTTTCTTGCTTCATGTCCTTAATGATGGGTGAAGGGTTCACCTGAAACATCATACGCTTCAACAATTTTTAACATAGTTTCTCAAGAAACATTTTCTTCTCATCATAATCAAATCTTGTTCGTGAGGAACACATAAATAGTCCTTTTGTAGTGTTAGGAGAAATTTGATGTGGAAATGGTTCTAAAACACATTCATGAAGGTCTCATAGGAGGAAATTTTCCCAAGGAAACCATGGCCCATATGATTTTGATATTTGGTTACTATTATCTCACCTTATTTAAGGATACCCACTCATATGCAAACAAGTGTAAAACATGCCAATATGGAGCTAGGATAGAAATTAATCCCTCTATACCTTTGCATTTGGTCCAAATTGATAGACCTTTTTAGCAATGGAGACTAGATTCAATTAGGGAAATCAATTCTCATTAATCCTCATTAGGTACAACATAAGTACATTATGATTGCCATAAATTACTTCACCTGATGGGTTGAGGCTATTCCTCTTACATGGATAAATTAATAAGTAATTATTTAGTTTTGTGAACAACACATTATCACTAAATTTGGAATGTCATCAGTAGTGGTATTCATGCTTCTCTTCCACTTGCTTGTTTGGGTTCATGCTAGAAAATGGAATTATATTTATATATTCAACCAATTACTACCCACAAGTGAATAGGGTAGTTAGGTATTCCAATACAAACTTGATCAATATTTTAAATAATGTTGTGATTAATAATCAAAGGAATTAGCATATTGGCCTCTTTAATTTGTCTTTCATAGATATACTAACACCCATTATGAAGCTATGAAGTCCCCCCTTTTACTTGGTCTTTAGCTAGGAATCCATTCTCCATTCCAATAGTTTCCTACATTCTCTTCAACTATTAGAATCCATCCAATATGTCTCTTCCTCTTCAATGCAAAATCAAATTGATACTTTTCTCAAGCTTGAGGAAGAAGGAGAGAAATCCAAGAGAAGGTTTTACGTGCATCCACAAGTAGCAAAGAAATGGTTTGATTTTCACAAGGCTAATGCCAAAGAATCCAACATTGCAAAATTGGTCCCTGAATGGGATGAATCCAAAGAATAAAAGGGGGTAAATTTGAAGTTCAAGAATTTGTTGTTAGCCCCATTTTAGGTTGCCAAAATATTGGGAGATGGAATGTACAAGATGCAAAATCTTGAAGGAGATCGTGACCCACTACTTATCAATAGGTAGGTTTTGAAGAAATATTTCACCTATGAAAACACTATGTACATAATGTACCATATGTTTCATTTTCCTTTTTTTAGTTATTTTTGTAGTTCTATTTTCGTTCTTTTCATTTCACTCTATGAATTTGAAATTTTATTCTTTTACACATGTTGTACAAATTTAGCCTATTTATTGATTTTTTTATTAATCTTCCATTCAACAATTTCCCTATTTTAAGGGTCATTAAAAGCATTAACAAGAGAGTTGGCTCGCTAGGATCCTAAAGTTATGTTTTGACTCTTGCAGGCTACATTAGTGAAAACATAAGATGGGTCCTAATTTTGGCTCATAGATTTGATGAGTGACCCTTTCCTTTCAATTCATCAATATTTCGAAAGTACCCTTCATATGTCAGGCATATATATTGTTGGGCATGGAATCCCCCATAGCATGTTTTGGGGCTCAAATCCCACGTTTTGAGTAATATTGTTGTAAAAACTCCGCGAATTGAGGCGCAAAACACGATTTGTATGTTAGTCATAGGGTTGTTTGCCCTAAGTTTTGAATGTAGTGTCGGCCTACCCATGGTTCGCAGACCATGGGATTGTATAAATAGAGCGAGGATCTAAGTTATAAAGTAACAAGGGAATGGAATCAGATGGATAGAATACGATAGTGAAGCATAGAGCAAGGGTCTAAGTGTCTTGGGTCGTAGTAGTAGAAAGAGGCTCTGCAGCTGAGTGCGCAAAGGCCTAGTAGAGTCCGTAGCTGAGTGAGCGGACCCCTGCAGCTAAGTGTGCAGGGTAGGGTTGAGTCTATAACAGAAGGAAGAAAACAATAAAGAGAAGTTTTATCTAAATCCTGTGTATATGTTCTGAGTTATTACATGTTTGATATTACTTGCAATTATACTGTTTATTTACTGCGTACACTTATATGAATTATGAATAATGTTGAGTATAACTAGAAGTGTATAAATAAGTTCAATTAATCACCTAATATCAGCTGCGAGTAAGGACTTGTGTAATAATATTGTTCAAGCCCCGAGTAGGGCTATGCGAAGGCATCATCTCAAGCTACGAGGTACGGGTAAGTGCGCGTAGCGACGTGCACACAGGGTCCAACCGCATACCACTTGATACCATTAGACATCTCTAGGGTGTGGAAACTTGGTTCTAGCACCCTCCCATACTACTTCGGGTGAGACCTCAGTCCGCGCTCCGCGAACTATTGCCGAAAGGGCCAATAGTACCGAGATTTGTTTGGCTAAATCACCGCTGAACCTGGGTCAGGCCCCAATGAGCCAACAAATGGTTCTGTTGCCGAGACCGAGATCTGCATAAGGGATTTCTGATGTTGTGTCACTGGAATCCAACAAAGAAAGAAATTGAAGGGTGGTTGGATAGGAAGATTCACGAGTTCGCAGCACAGGAAAAAAAGGAATCCGTGAGTATCAAAGGAAAAATGGTTAGAGCGCTACTTATATATGGAAATCCATGAAATTTTATTTGTGTCCTTCCCATCTGAGCTATATGAGTGGATCACGAAGCTAGCAGACAGTTAGGGAAGGTGTAGGCTTGATAAACCGATTGTGTGGACTTTGGAATTGGTGTGCAGACTAGAAGCGTCAGAAGATAAGATCGTGTGTGCTGTCGACCATTAGCGTGATCGAATTATAGGGGGATTTATCACCGAGTTCGCGGTAGATACGACTGCCAGCTATAGCGAGGCGGAACGTCGCTTCCTCAAGGGACCGCGAGGTAAGTACATTAAATCATTGAACACTTGGATCAAAATGATATTGTGTGAAAAGTGGGTTATGTGAATAAATTGATGTTTGGGACTACACGAAGTGGGAGGATCTACAGAAATGAACGTAGCACAGAGCTAGAAAATAGCCCCTTGATTTTGCCATGACAAGAAAGTGAGGAAGATCCCGCGAAAGTTTCTCCGAGAAGCGCGATCAGTCTGGTAAGGCAGTGAATTCCACACATACCACCCCCACCTACACCACCACCAGTTTCACCATCATCACCCCCATCTCCACCCACACCATCTCCACCACCACCACAGTTCAATATGGCAAGCATGATCAAACTATTGGTATTCAGAGGAGTAGGGAACAAAGATCCGGACCAATTCTGGTTCGTAGTAAGGGTTGTATAGGAAGCACAAGGAGTTGTGGATGACAATATAAAGAAGGCTACGATGGTAAGCGCGTTGTAGGATCATGCACTAACGTGGTACAGTAAGCATTCTAATGACCATCCAAACGCAAGGATCGCAGATATCCAGGCTGCGCTGAACAGAGAATTTAGCACGCCAAAATCGAAGACACAATCGATTATCGGGTTTAAGGAAATTGTGATGCTTCCAGGTGAGACCCTATGGGATATGGACCAGAGACTGAAGAGTATGATTCGTGAAGCCAACATGACCTTGACGGATGGACAACACCATGCATGGTTTGTAGCATCACTAACACCGCTTTTAAGGACAATGCTATCACAACAAAGGCTATCCACCCAGGCCGAAGCTTTGGAGATTGCAATGAGATTGCACAAGACCCCTATACAAGATCCTGGTCCGGAAGTCAAAAAAATCCACGCGCAACTACAAAATTTGTGTCTGGAAATGCAGAGTTTAAAACAGGACAGGACAACTAGTGTTGTAGACATTTTTGGACACTGCAACCCCAATCATATATGTCCATAAACCAAGGGCTTCTAAGTCCCTAAAAGTTTTGTTTCATTCCCTAAAGGAACAAGGTCAGCTGATTACATCATCTCCCAGAAGTTCTCCATAGGAAACTACTCAGAACTGGTCAAAACTGTACCATACAGACTGCTCAGTGTTGAGGGTGAGATGCATCTCACCTATTATACACGGGGGGTGTGATGCATACTAAAAATTCCTTCTATAGGGTACGATGGATGAGAGTAGATAAATGGCAGAGGAAGTTTGCTAAGTGGATGATCTTGGAATCTTCCACAAACTTCCCCAGGACACTTGTATCTTTGAATTCGTCCCGGGATGAGTAAGAGATCATCAATCTCCAAGTGGAATCAAGAACTATTAGAGAGAAGACACTAATCAAAATCCCAGAAGCTGACTCACCTCCTTGCAATCATCTATATATGGATCCCTCTCCCAGATATCTAGAGGCAGGAATTTTGTATCTTGTAAGGAAGTGTTGTTGGTTTTCTGGTGGAACATCATAGTGTTGGGTGATCTAAGCTTTTCATGAGGTGAAGAAGGGCTTTCATGTTGGGAGGATGATGCTGGGTCAGATCAATGGGTTGTAATCCTCTCTTCTAATCTTTATATCAATAAAGCTACTTAAGTTTTCCTCCACATTCTTATATGTTTGATAGTATATGCATTTGTGTGGTCAATATATATCTGGTCCTATATTGTTTATGATTGTAGATCTCTGCACTTTGAAGGTATTATGTTGCTTTGACTTTACAGGTACTCTTTGAAGTGGAGTCGTCAAGGGAGAAGCGGCAAACACCTGTCGGTGAGGAGAAGGACAAGCGAAGAACCAAGCAAAAGTCGAGGTTGGTATTCTTTGATCCTCTCCTATCTACTTCTCATAAAGGAAAACGAAAGTAACTTTAATCTGTTTGTTTCTAAGGTAGCTACCCATCTTAGTGGGACTAGTAGCTCTGCATAGACACTAGATTTCCCGATAAAAACTAGGTCAGAGGCGCACGAGGAGGTATGGTGCATAAAATGTAAAGGCCAGGGGCCTGACAAGGACCACTGTCTAGTTTTCGTGAATTAATTGACGGGAGGAGGGCCGATGCCATTAAGACCAAAGGCACAAGTAGGATCGAGCGAGATGCTTGCATTATGGTGCACGATTTGTCAGATAGGAGGAAAACACACTACAGATAACTGTCACCTATTGTATAAGTATACGTAGATGTCCCTGTTAGGCCCCTATACTACTAGTGAAACCCCTTATTGTTATTAGTAAAACCCACTTATTATATTGATGTACCCATGTAGTGCCCATATTGTTACTAATGTTCCCCATAGAAGCCCACTATTGTTATTATTGTGCCCTTACATTATTATTGTTATGTCGGCTCTGGTTATGTTATGACCCCTTAGACTCCTATATATAGAAAGGAGGTGTTTTCATTTGTATCATCCAAGAATTGTTCATTTATGTAATGTAAAGGAGGTTGCCCCCTCGAAGGGGCTGAATTCTAAGGTGTTGATCTATCTTTTCTATCTTTTCTTGAGCTGGTTTCATAACATTTGGTATCAGAGCTTTGGATTCTAGGGTTTCGCTGCTCCAAACAGGTCATCGTGGCATTTTCACTATAACTTTTTTTCTGTGACGTTTCAGAAGTTGCAAAAAAAAACCCATTTGATAAGAAATCGCACTGAACCTTGGGTCTGAATTTCAGAGCTTTTCGCGTGATATTTTAGGAGATATGATCTGAGGAAGTTGGTCTTTTTGCAGACTCCTGAATTACACTCAAAACAGGTGACCTGGGAAAAATCGTCATAACTTTCTTTCTGAGCATTGGATTGAAATTTCGTAAGAAGGTACAGAAAGAGGACGGATTCTAGTTTCTTGTATGCATTTTTCAGATCCATAGGTCTAAAAATTGACACGTGGCACTTCCTACAAGTTTGCTCTTCTGGAAAGGTCTATAATCAGGTCATCTTGGGAGATTGTGCATAACTCTTTCTTGGGGAATCCAATTTGGATCAGACTGGTGGCATGGGAAAGAGGACACAGAGGGCTACTATAGGTATCAATTTCAGAACTTAAATATCCGCAAGTATAGAGTTACAGTCATTTCAAGTTCGAGGTCCTAAAATCAAGAAAAAGCAAGATGAGGAAGTTTGATGGCAAGGATCCGGTAAATTGGATACTTCAGATGGAGCAATATTTTGATATACATGGTGTACCACTGTTACAAAAGGTATTTATTGCATCTTCATATTTAGAACCGGATCAATTTTTATGGTATAAAGGGCTTTGTTCTCGTAAAAAACTTGTTACATGGTCAATTCTCACGGAGGAAATAATAGCACATTATGAGGATACAAAGAGCAACACCTTCTTTAGAGCAACACCACAACAATTGGAAAGAGTAAAAGGGCTTTGTGACATATTTGAAAGTAAAATTATGGCAACAAGGAAGTCTACCCCTCACAACTATAAAGATGGACGTGTTGTTCCTCCTAGCCTTCCACAACCTACAAGGGTTACACCAAAACAATTGGAAGAAAAAAGAGAAAAAGGGCTTTGTTACAATTGTGATAGCAAATGCACTAAAGGTCATAAATGTGCTGAGAAGAAATTATTTTACATAGAGTATGAAGAGGAGGAAGAAAAGGATCAAGAAACATCAAAAGAAGAGGATATATGCCAAGACCCGACCCCAGAGAAAGAAGAAATGAATCAGAACATATCTTGTAAACTATTGGCAAGAATGACCACTCCTCAAACTCTCAAGATAGAAGGAAATATCAAGAAGAAAAAGGTGCAAGAAGTGAAAGATCACATCAAGAAAGAAGAAATGAATCCAACCATATCTTGTAATTCACTGGTCGGAATTACCACTCCTCAAACTAGCGAGACAGAAGGACATATCAAGAAGAAAAATGTTCAAGAAGTGAAAGATCACATCGAGCGTCAAGAAATGAATCCGACCATATCTTATAAAGGATTGGAAGAAATTACCACTCCTCAAAATCTAAAGATAGAAGGACATATCAAGAATAAAAAGGTTCAAGCAGTGAAAGATCACATCGAGCATCAACAACAAGTTCTCCAACTTTAAAAGGATAGCGCCACTTCGGTGCAAAATCAAATGAAACAACAGGTAGATCAACATCATAGTGAAAAATGTTTTGATGTAGGTGATTGGGTATTTTTACTGCTACATCTAAAGCAAACTATTTATGAGAAGGAAACGTTGGCAATACTACCTTCACTTAAAAAATGGCGACCTTACCGAATGGGAAGACTCTTCAAGGATGAGGATGTGGAAGCATTGTTTTGTGCTATTTCTATTATGCAACCAGATTGGATAAATGAAGCAAGGGATGAATGGAAGAAGGACAAAGAAGTATGGCCACTTATTCAAAACTTGCAAAAGATCCCAATTCAAACAATATTGCCAGATATTGAAAAGGAAGGAAAAATCATATTGGAACCTGGAGCAGTCATAGAAACAAGAACCCGACAGCTACGAAATCGATCAATTTCAGAGTATCTCATCAAGTGGAAGAACTTACCCGCTGAAGATTCCACATGGGAGGACAAGAATTTTATACAGAAGCATCAAGAACTACTCAAGCATTGAGGACAACGCTTTTTGAAGGAGAGGGGCATGTTAGGCCCCTATACTACTAGTGTAACCCCTTATTGTTATTAGTAAAACCCACTTATTATATTGATGTACCCATGTAGTGCCCATATTGTTACTAATGTGCCCCATAGAAGCCCACTATTTTTATTATTGTGCCCTTACATTATTATTGTTATGTCGGCTCTGGTTATGTTATGACCCCTTAGACTCCTATATATAGAAAGGAGGTGTTTTCATTTGTATCATCCAAGAATTGTTCATTTATGTAATGTAAAGGAGGTTGCCCCCTCGAAGAGGCTGAATTCTAAGGCGTTGATCTATCTTTTCTATCTTTTCTTGAGTTGGTTTCATAACAGTCCCAGCAATTGTTCTGTAACTTCTGCAGGTTGGTAGGCCATGATGAGCGCACCTGCAGAAGTTATGAGTTGATGATGCATCGGACCCCTACCTATAGAGTGCAGACTGAAACGTGAGCCCTCGATCCGAATGCAGGGATGGCACGTGCTGGATTTTAGGGGTGTAGACAAAGTCGAGGTGGAATGGGACTAGGAAGGGGTCGCAGACATCTAATTTGTTACAATTGTGAAAGGCCAGGGAACTATGCCCACAATTGTATGAATCTGATGAGAGCATCATGTTTATACTGTACCCAATTTGATCATGAGACAAAGGACTGCCCTACACTGATAGCGAGGTTGCACGATAAAGGAGTACTCTAGCCTCCCCTGATTCAGAACCTACAAATGATGAGGTCTGAGCCGCGCAGAGAGGACCCAAATGTAAACATAGTGCTTCGAAGTAGTATCACAACTAGAGATGACAAAGGTAAGTAGCCAGAAGAAAGTGCATGTGTTCGCAAGGCTCCTACAAAGGAACCTGGATTTTATTTAGAGCACGCTAAGGAGACATTCATGGAAGCTAGAAAGAGCTTCACATAGGCCTCCACTTCAAGTAGTAAGGATCAAATAGAACCAGGGATGGATCCTTCAATCCTCACTACCTTTCTAGAGACATGCATGAAACTGCTGTGTGACAGCAAGGTGGTAAAAGGATTACAGGAACTTGTCACTAGGTGTGTTGGGTCAGGAGAACCGTGCGTAGTCCGAAAACTACTTGGAAAGCATGAATTGCAAACAGGAAGGGAAACGAGAATGACTGCGCAAATCAGAGAGTACGAAATTGATCAAGTAATTCTGGATCTCGGATCAGATGCGAATGTACTACTAAAACAAACATGGGAATGCATGGGCAGACATGCACTACAATGGTCTCCTATTCAATTGTGAATGGCGAACCAGCAGAAGATCCTACTGATGGGAAGATTGCAGGGGATAATAGTAGATATCAAAGGTGCTAGCGTGCTGGCAGATTTCGAAGTGATATAGATTGTCGATGACAGCAATCTGTTCACACCTAATCCTCAGCGGTTGGGTAAACTGGAACGTGAACAGTCATCAAGAAGATGAACTGATCCGTATCATTTATGTATATAAACAATAGTTATCTAATGAAATAATCAATCAGTCTTTTTTGCCAAGTCTGGAGTTACCCTGGCCTGACATGGTATCAGAGCACAGGTCCCAGATTCCTTGTAACTCCCTTATCTCTGTCCTGAGCGCTCCTCTGTCCTGAGCGCTGCTCAGTCCTGAGCGCTGCTCTGTCCTGAGCGCTGCATCTGTCCTGAGTGTTATTAATTCTCTGCGCATCGGTTAAAAGTCATTGATTGTCCTGTGTTCCTTTGATTCGCTGCCTCTCCACACCTGATGCACCGGCTCTGCAACATTTCATCGAGGATGTTGTGAAATTCCGTTGAGGAGATTTCATCGAGGACGTTGTGGAATTCCGCTCCGCCTCCGACTGTCTCTGCCGTTGGCTCTAAGCAGGCTTCCAAGTCTACTTGCAAAAGCCATTGTGCCCCTTTAACATGCAAAACCCAGAAATGCTAATCGGCCCTCAGCACGATTACTTCACTTAGAAATCACCGAACTGAGACCAGGACGAAACCCTGCTTAAACGCTCGTTGTCGGAATCTATTTCTCCCGTCTTGTATCGGGCATACACTTCCTCCACGAGCCCCTTGCCGGATTCGAGGCCGTCCTGCTAGTTCTCTACACCAGTGAAGTCAAGAGCAGAGGTAGTAAGCCTCTGCTTGTCCACGCTCCCGACCTATCCGAGCCCTCTCTCTACGGTTGAACCTCAGTGACACCCTCACCAACATGCAACAACAGCTTTGCATGTGATGACCTGACCCTGTGTCGACATCGCCGAGGGTTATATACACAGAAACAGAGATCAAATGAATGGATACAGCTAACGCGCGTATATTGAAGATGTCCAAGTCGCCACACCTCAGGCTGGGGAGGTCCGCATAAAGATATTGTATGTGGCTCTATACTTGAAGCGGAAAGGATCCAGACGGTCTTTTTCCATGCATTCTTGGACACGAAGCTGCTGGGATAGTTAAAAGCGTTGAGTATTATGCAGTTGATTTTTAACTTCAGTGTATATTTATGATGGCGGTTTTGGTATAGCATTGAGCAGTTGAGTCAAAGTATAAACGTTTGTTGAATTCATGATATTACGCAGTTTAAATGATTCAAAGCGTTTGTATATCATTCAAAATATTGCGGTGTTTCCAGAATGTTTTATATACCAAAGCATTTGTAGTATTGCATGATATATTGATATATTGAAGTGATATATTAATACAATGAAGTGATATATTGAAGTGATCCCTTGCGCATTTTTTCAAAACATAGTAGTATTGCAGTGATATGTACAATGAAATGCTGATGCTTTTAGCAAATATTAGAGGGATTTGAAGGCTGTAACGTAAGGATTTTTTTTTAGCAGAAGTAATTTTTTACAGAATGCATTCAATCATCTCTATGGTAGGAATAGTTCTCACTGGCAAGGAGAACTATTCTGAATGGTCTCGGATGGTAAAACACACCCTCATCTACAATGAGTTGTGGAAAGGAGTGTGTGTCGGAGAAGAAGACAAAGACCCTGTGCAACCTACATCAGATAAAGAACTTGTCATTTGGGAAAACAAGAACAGCAAAGCCTATGCATTGATCGCAGCATCTGTAAATGAAGAAGTAAGTCATCATATTTCATCTTATTCCACTGCCTTTGAAGCTTTACAAAAGCTAAAAGAACTCTATGATTCACATTCTGCACTTGAAGTTGTTCAGCTCATGATTAAACTCTTCACTCTTGAACTGAAAAATAATGATCCTCTTGCTCCTGCATCTGAAGTAAAGTCTATAATGCATGATATTAAATCCACTAAGGTTGAGCTGGATATCCCTCTTATTGCCTTTCTCAAAGCACTCTATCCTACCTAATCCAATTATCTTGAGTCATTACAAGCAAATGGAAATCTTAAATATATAACCTTTGACTCTCTTGTGAAAAAGTTTGCTAAAAGAGAGAAAGCCTTTGGAAAGAAGACAGTCCCTGAATCTTCTGAAGAGACTGTTTGCCTTGCTCATAAAGAAAAGCATCCTGCTCAAGATTCTACAAGAGGAAGAGGTGGACGAAGAGGAAGAGGAAGATACTTCAGTGGCGGGGGGGCAGACATTCTCAAGGAGAAAAGGCGGATCTGCATTGCATTCGCTGCAACCGAAATGGATCACATGATGCTTCTACATGCAAGCTACCATGGGACAAAATTGAGCAGAGAAGAAACCAGCAGAAAGGTAAAACTGATGACACAGACAAAGGTAAAGCACCTGAATCCGCTCACTATATTGAGGCACAATGTAACATTGGAGTAAATGAAGATTTGTTTAATGCTTCACTTGCTTCTTCGAAAAATGATTGGTTGCTTGATTCAGGAGCAACCTGTCATATGACTCATAGGAAAGATTTTTTTGAAGATTTCACTGACAATGTTGATGGAGCAGTATACTTTGCAGATCAGTCAAAAATCAAGCCATCAGGGCTTGGCACAATCAGGCTTAAACTGCCTGGTCTTCCAGACTTTCTTCTGGATCATGTTCTATATCTCCCACAGCTCAAGAGAAACTTGCTGTCCTTGGTCCACATCCGCCAGCAAGGTCACTCCATTCATATGTTTGATGGAAAGCTTGAGGTAAGAAAGGCATCTGACCACTCACTTGTCATGAGGGGAATAGAAGAAGAAAGACTTCTTAAACTGCAAGGAACCTCTGCTCATGCACAACATTTCTAATATATTTCTCATCATGAAGAAGGTACACTTCCATCAAGTTTATTATGGCATGCTAGATTTGGACATTTAAACTATGACAGTCTTCGCTTATTAAAGAAAAATGGTGTTGCTGGTTTGCCTACAATTCCTAGAAAACATAAGCAATGTGATGCTTGCATTATAGGAAAGCATAGCAAACAGTCTTTTCATGATTCACATTCAAGAGCACATAGGAAGCTTGAACTCATTCATTCAGATTTATGTGGTCCAATGCCTGTTCCTTCTGCAAATGGAAATAAATATATCATGACATTTAATGATGATTACACCAGAATGTGTTGGGTTTATTTATTGAAGAACAAATCTGATGCTTTTCAAACATTCAAGAATTTTCATAAGCGGATTGAAAATGATGCACAATCTCATATTGGGTCTATTCGCACTGATAATGGAAAAGAATATACATCAAATGAATTTGAAAACTATCTTCGCCAACATGGGATCAAACATCAAACAACTGTGCCTTATAATCCCCAACAGAATGGTGTAGCTAAAAGAATGAATAGAACAATTTTGAATATGGTACGATCCATGCTTTTCTTCAAAAATGTAAAGATAATGTTTTGGGCTGATGCTGTTCTATGTGCTGCATATATAAAGAATAGATGTCCATCTAGTGCTATAAGAAACAAGACTCCTTATGAATTATGGTATGGACATGTTCCTTCGGTAAAACATCTCAGGATTTTTGGTTCCACCTATTATGCTTTAATACCAAAGGTACATAGAAACAAACTTGGTGCTAGAAGTCGTAAGTGTATCTTCCTGGGGTATTCAAACACCTCTAAAGCATACCGTCTCTATGATGAAGTAAATAAAAAGTTTGTTGTATCTAGAGATGTCATTTTTCTTGAATCATCCAAATCTGATAGTGTTGTTGAGCGGCAACTTGATCGCTTGGATAGATTCACAAAAACAAAATCATTTCAAGAGTTTGATAATCAGATTCCACATCTTGAAGGGGGGATTCCTATACTAGATCAACATGTGGAATCTTCTTCTGAAGAACAATCATCCTTGCATGAAACTCCAACACCGGATGATCCTTTAAGTGATGTAATTGATAGAATTGGGAGACTCAATCTTGATTCAGTCCCAACTCAATCAACAGAGCAGCCTGGACCATCTCAGAAAGGTCCCCCAAAGTGGCTAACAAAGACACTTGAAAGTGTTCATCCTGATGAAATTGGAAAAACAGTAACCAGAAATACAAACCGACAAGATGGAGGTGATGTAGATAACTCTAATTCACATGTTGATATGGATGTTACTTATGATTGTGAATTGAACTTGTCTACAGATTTTGAACCAACTTCCTTCAAAGAAGCTGCTTCTCATGATGAATGGAAAGAAGCGATGCAGAAGGAGTATGATGCCCTCATAAAGAATGGCACTTGGAAGCTGGTTGATCCTCCATTTGGAACCAAACCAATTGGCTGCAAGTGGGTCTACAAGAACAAATACAAAGCTGATGGCTCACTTGACAAGCACAAAGCTAGGCTTGTGGCAAAAGGTTTTGAACAAAAGGAAGGGGTCGATTATGAGGAAACTTTTGCCCCCACAACAAAATGGGCCACCATCCGGACACTCTTTGCACTAGCTGCTCAGAACGGTTGGAAAGTCCATCAAATGGATGTAAAAACTGCATTCTTGAATGGAGATCTAAAAGAGAATGTTTTTATGTCCTAGCCTGAAGGATTTGCTGTGAAAGGACATGGACATAAAGTATGCAAACTTGTGAAGTCCTTGTATGGCCTCAAACAAGCACCACGAGCCTGGTATGAAAAACTAACTGAGCATCTTCTGAAACTCAACTTCAATCATTTTGATCTTGATGATGCAACTTTATTTGTCAAGAAAGTTGGCAAAACAGTTGTATATCTTGTGGTATATGTAGATGATCTTTTAATGACAGGGAACAATGAAAGCTATATTGCATCCATAAAGAAAGAATTAGGAAAAAGTTTTGAAATGACTGATTTGGGCTATGTTCATTACTATCTTGGCATTGAAGTAACCCAACATCCAAAATCCATATTTCTTTCTCAAAAGAAATACATTGGAGATTTGTTAAACAAATTTGGCATGACAGAGTGCAATCCTCTTTCTACTCCAATGGAACAAAACTTGAAGCTCACATCTATTGAAGGAAAGGAATTTGAGGATGCAACAAAGTATAGACAGCTTGTAGGAAGTCTCATCTACCTCACTACTACCAGACCAGACATTTCATTTGCTGTTGGAATCCTCTCCAGGTTTATGCAAAAGCCTTGTGAGGGACATTGGTTTGCTGCAAAAAGAGTTCTAAGGTACTTGAAGGGAACTCAAGACCTTGGAATCAAGTATACACAGGTGGACGACTTCAGCTTGATTGGATACTCTGATTCAGACTTCGATGGAGACAAAGAAACTGGGATATCTACTTCAGGATATGCTATGAGTCTTGGATCAGGAGCTGTCTCTTGGAGATCACGCAAACAATCAGTTCCAGCAGATTCCACAACAGAAGCAGAATACGTGGCAGCAGCTGAAGCAACGAAAGAAATTGTGTGGCTCAGGAAAATTCTTGAATATTTGCAGGTAAAACAAGTACAATCAACTCCACTCATGATTGATAACACCTCTGCAATAAAGTTGGCCAAGAACCCAAAGTTCCATGATCGTACTAAGCACATCAATACTAAATATCATCTGATCCAACATCATGTTGAGGCCAAAACAATCCAATTCCGTCATTGTTCCACAAATGAGCAAATTGCAGACATCTTCACCAAAGCGCTTGGAAGAGAAAAGCTTGAAAGATTCAGAATGATGCTTGGACTCACCAACATCCCTTCAGATTATGGGGGGGAATGTTCACACCTAATCCTCAGCGGTTGGGTAAACTGGAACGTGAACAGTCATCAAGAAGATGAACTGATCCGTCTCATTTATGTATATAAACAATAGTTATCTAATGAAATAATCAATCAGTCTTTTCTGCCAAGTCTAGAGTTACCCTGGCCTGACACAATCCCTATCCCATGCTACTAGGAATAGATTGGGCCACTAATATGAATGGAGTAATAAATCTAAAGAAGCACAAAATGATTTGTGAGAAAAATTCACTACACATAGTGGTACCTTTAGACCCTGTGGAAGGAGCACGCTACACAAAACCGGTGTGTGACGATGATAGTGATTACGATGTCAATTGTATCTACAAGATAACTGCTCAAGAGCAGGATTGGGTGAATCCAACAGCAAATGATAGGATTTCGTGGGAGCACAAAAGCTCCTGAACTTCGGATTCGGACGAAGAAATAGAACGATGGCCGAATCGGTTGCACGAAGTAACCACGCTCAATAGCAACATGACGGTAAGTTCATTGCACTGCGTGACAATAGAGATAAGGGATTTGCCTAGGTATGATGGGTTGACAACAGTGGATGAATTTCTGAGCAAATTTGAGAGCGAAGTGCCGTAACAATAGCGTTTTGACGCTCTGAAATGTGCACTGCATGCTACGCCTACAAGGTGGTGGGTTACACATCAAAAAAGCTTTGAGGATTGGCACGGATGCAGAAGGATGATGCATCTACGCTTTAGGAAACCACGGATGCAGCTAGCAGACAAGTATGATGCACGGGATGATCCATGTACACACCTCATGAAATGGACCAAGGCCTACGGGGAAGAGCCACAACCTGAATGGGTGCATTTGTTTTGTCATACCCTAGATGTCATACCCATGAATTGGTTTACCGAGATGGAGCTCCGCCATGGTACGAGCGAATGGGATATCTTGCGCAAGGGATTTCTATTAACTTTCATGTTTTAAGATCGTTGGTGGGATACTATTGATGATGCGCTACAAGCAGTAAAAGCAGCTATCTTCACAATACCCCAGGATCCAATTGAAGTGCTTCATCCTGAATGGGAGACACAGCTGGGTTGCGTGATGGAGTGTTACAATGTGAAGGTTGAGGAGCATGACGAAGACCCACGAAATATTAACATTCCAGAAATGGAAGGCTGTTGTGAGGTTCGAGGACCATTGATTGAGGACCCTGACATCACCGCGCCGCTACAAACAAAGTAGGTAAACATTGGGACGGAGGCGGAACTGAAGTATGCCATGCTCAGAGACTATTGGGATGATGCCACTATAGATAAGGTCACAGAGTTACTTCGCGAATATCAAGACTTATTCCTGACCAAAATTACGGATTTAAAAGGGATCGTTGGCGACTTAGGAATGATGAGGATCACCCTAAAACCCGACGTGAAACCGGTCAAGCAGAGGCCTTACCGCTTGAATCCTAGGTACAAGGAAAAGGTCAGCGTAGATTTAGACAAAATGCTCGCCGCAGGAATTATTGAGCTAGTGGAAGAATTTGACTGGGTGAGTCCTATGGTAGTATGGGAGAAAAAGCAGAAGGGCGAAAGAAGAATATGCATGGACCTTAGGATTCTAAATGATGCTTGTGTACACGATCCATTCTCGAAATCATTCACAGATGAGGTGTTGGAAAATGTTGGAGGACAAGAAGCATACTCGTTCATGGATGGGTTCTCGAGGTATCACCACATCAAGATCGTGCCAGAGGATAGGAGCAAAACAACCTTCGCAACAGAATGGGGATGCTTTCAATACACTATCATGCCGTTTGGATTGAAGAACGGGCCAACCATCTTTTTGTGCATCACTATTGCTGTGTTCAAAGAATACATCCACAAGTTCCTGGAGGTCTATCTGGATGACTGGATGGTGTTTGGATTGGTTAAGCATGGCATAGCAAGCTTACGCTTGATGTTGGATACTTGCCGACAACACCAGATTGTGCTGAACCTTAAGAAGTGCATATTTCTGGTTCCCTTTGGGAACCTATTGGGACATTTGGTCTGCAAACAAGGGCTAATGGTTGACCCTGCGAAGATTTCCATTATTCTAAATTTGGAAGCACCACAAAGTGTTAAACAGCTGCACGCTACCTTGGGACATACAGGGTACTATAGGAAGTTCATCAAAAGCTATGCCCAAATAACAGCACCGATGGAAAAGCTATTGAAAAAGGATGTTACATTTTGCTGGAATGACGATTGCATGAAGAGTTTGGATGTCCTAAAGGGGAAATTGGCCTCCACTCCAATCCTGGTCTTCCCAAAATGGGATGTGGAGTTTCATGTACATGTTGATGCGTCGTGTATTGTGGTGGGAGCAGTACTCACACAAGAGGGTGCGGAGGGTGTGGATCACCCTATCGCATTTACAAGTCAAAGATTGTCTAAAGACGAGAAGAACTATTCCACCACCGAGTGCGAGGGGTTTGCAATAGTGTATACACTTCAAAAATACCGACATTATTTGTTAGGAGGATATTTCAAGATGTATACCGACCATTCCCTGCTAAAATACCTGGTCAATAAGCCTGTGTTGGGGGGGGGCGCATATGCATGTGGCTATTATTGTTCCAAGAATATGATTTCGAGGTTGTAGTCAAGCTGGGACGCCTAAACGCAGGACCAAATCATTTATCACGCATTAAGACGGGCGAGGAACCCACTAATCTGGAGGAAGTATTACTTGATGCACAGCTCTTTGCGATGCGCGTCGTGGACAAGAACTTCGAAGATATAGTCCATTTTCTGACAACAGGAACTGCGCTGAAGGAATTGGTGGTGCGCGCATCAGATTTTTCTGTCATCGCAGGGCACCTATACAAAATGGGAAATGATGAGATATTGCGAAGATACGTACCTAAATTTGAAAGAAGTCAGATCCTCATGGAAGCACATGGGGGCACTGCAGGAGGAAATTATGCAGGACGAGCAACTGCACAAAATATTCTCTGCGCAGGGTTGTGGTGGCCAACCCTACATCAAGATTTGAAAGCGCACTGTAAGGCCTGCGATATATGTCAAAGGATTGGAAAACCATCACAGAGGGACGAGATGCCATTAAATCCACAAATGACACTGTAGCCATTCGAAAAATGGGTAATTGACTTTGTGGGACCGATCAAACCTTAGGGAAAGACGGGTGCGCGCTACATCATCACCGTGACGGAGTACCTGACACGATGGGCGGAAGCGCAACCGGTCAAAGACTGCACAGCCACTACGGCTGCGAAGTTCTTGTTTGAAAACATGTTGACCTGATTTGGCTGTCCAAAGATCTTAATGAGTGATCGCAGAACACATTTTCTGAATGAAACCATCAGTGCGCTCACGGAAGAATTCTAGATATATCATCAGAAGAGTACATTGTATCACCCACAAGCGAATGGGACAGTAGAGGCATTCAACAAAATACTGGAAACCACGCTGATGAAAGTGTGCAATGTGCAGTGAAGCGATTGGGACCTGCGTGTCCCTATAATACTATGGACTTACAGAACAACGTGTAAGAAACTGACGGGACAAACCCCTTTCCGATTAGTCTGTGGCATGGAAACTGCCATGCCAATGGAATATATCATACCTAGTCTGTGAATAGCAGCACTCGCAGGGATGTCATACTGCGAAGCTCTGGAAGAAAGACTTGTGCAATTGGAAGAACTTGAGGAGGAATAGTTCTTGGCAGGTTTTCATCAGCAGGTTCAGAAACAACGTGAAAAAGCTTGGCATGATCGCCATATTAAGTTTCGCACATTCAAAGTAAATGACTTAGTACTACTATATGTTAGTAAGTCTGAAAAAATTCTGGGCAAATTCAAAATGCATTGGCTAGGACCATACGTAGTTAAGGAAACCACAGATGGAGGCACGATCCAGCTCGTCAAATTAAATGGAGAACTCTTCCCAGGCAAAGTAAATGGCAGCCGCTTGAAGCCTTACACAGGTGGGCCAATTATTTGACTAGCCGATAACAGTACAGTCTTCACGCTTCAGAGAGCCGGACAAGGGCACGGGACTATAAATACATATCGGTACGACTGTATGGCAATAGTTCAGAGGTTTCAGAGAAAGAATGCAGCAGGTTCAGCAAGGAGCATCTCAGTGCGATGCAGACACCAAAAACATTCAGGACTAGCTGGAGGGACTACGCGGCAAGATCGTCGCACAGACAGAATGACTCGAGGGCAAGTCATGATGCTTGTGTTGGGGGCCTGTTGGGCATGGAATCCCCCCACAGCATGTTTTGGGGCTCAAAGCCCAAGTTTTGAGTAATATTGTTTTAAAAACTCTGCGAATTGCGGGTGCAGAACACAAATTGTATGTTAGAGTCATAGGGCTGTCCGCCCTAAGTTTTGAATGTAGTGTCGGCCTACCCATGGTCCGCGAAGAATGGGATTGTATAAATAGAGCAAGGCTCTAAGTTGTAAAGTAACAAAGGAATGGAATAGGATGGATAGAATATGATAGCAAATCATAGAGCAAGGGTCTAAGTGTCTTGGGTCATGGTAGTAGGAAGAGGCTCTGCAGCTAAGTGCATAGAGGACTAGTAGAGTCCGCAACTAAGTGAGTGGACCCCTGCAGCTAAGTGCACAGGGTAGGGTTGAGTCTGTAACAGAAAGAAGAAAACAATAAAGAGAAGTTTTATCTGAATCCTGTGTATATGTTCTGAGTTATTACATGTTTGATATTATTTACAATTATATTGTTTATTTACTGCACACACTTATATGAATTATGAATAGTGTTGAGTATAAATAAAAGTGTATAAATAAGTTCAGTTAATCACCTAATATCAGCTACGAGTAAGGACTTGGGTAATAACATTGTTCGAGCCTCGAGTAGGGCTATGCGAAGGCATCATCTCAGGCTGCGAGGTATGGGTAAGTGCGCGTAGCGACGTGTGCGTAGGGTCAAACCGCGAACCACTTGATACCATTAGACATCTCTAGGGTGCAGAAACCTGGTTCTAGCACCCTCCCATACTACTTCAGGTGAGACCTCAGTCCATGCTCCGTGGACTGTTGCCAAAAGGGCCAGTAGTACCAAGATTTGTTTGGCTAAATCACTGTTGAACTTGGGTCAGGCCCCAACAAGCCAACATATATGAAGTATCCTTGTATATTTATTCCTCTCTGAAGAAATCATATTGGCATGCCCAAAAAGGTGCATTTTCCCACCTTTTTGAGCTCACCCTATTCTCACTTAATAGACATCATCCTTATGGATTTTAAATGCTACCATTCCCATCTTAGTTAAATTGAAATAAAATAAGAATTATCTCACCAAGGGCTTCACACATGGATGAGAAAGTGAAGGAATAATAGGGAAAGGATGCAAATTCTTAGGCCTCAAGGAAATGAAGATATCTTTGTTGGTTCTATGCATGCTCACTAGAAACAAATGAAGGTCAGTAATGTTGTGGTGAATCCTTTAGGGCTATGGACACTTGCGGGAAGTGGAGAAACACACTAAGAGATTGGAATAATTTGGTGAGAAAAAGTAATAAATTCCATCTTGAGGAAATTGTTATCAACCTATTTTCCACACATGAGTCAATTTACTTGAGCTCTTATACTGTTGACATTTTTGCATGGCTTTGACCCTTTATTTTGCCTAAATTTCTCTAGTGTGATTTGCTTAGTATGCCAGATAGAGCATAATTTTCCTAGTGCTGCATGATGGCCACCTTATACCTCCAAAAATGTCTCTTGTCATACCTCTTTATGCTAGCTTAGTTAGTCTATGTAACCATTCCATCCGACAATCACCATATTTTACAAGCTCTCCAGGTAAACATGAGCTGAGAGTTACTATGACATGACTTGACCTCCAAGTTCTAGTTATGGAAGTGGGTTTTACTAACCGGAAACATATTGTCTCTCCACAGGGGCATCAAATCACTCATGTGTCTGAATACATCCACTGGTCTTGAATATACAAGCTGAAAATTTCAATTCTCAGGCTTTACACCCCAACCATAGGGTTGAAACATTATGTATGTGGTTGGAAGGTTCCAACCACACTCATGAGCCTTCCTGCATGTGTTTATAACCGAAATTATCTAGTTCTAAGGGTGTGGTTGCGAGATCAGTGCCACTTTTTCAGGGTTGGTCTACATGCCACTCCCAAAACAACCCAAAAATTTCCAGAATTAGATCTAGGATAATCACAAGTCTAAACAATCAATACTAGAGCTAGATATTTTCCAAGACATGCCTAATACATGATAGACATTTTGTCAAACATATGGTAAGCATAGTAGCTATAGGCCATGAATGCATATTTGATCATGATCCTCTTACTTCATCAAAGAATCATCAAGAAGGCTCAATTACCTCTCAAGCTAGCTACAACAAGACTTGTTAGCCCATGCATACATTAACCATTCCATAAATAATTAAATCATGAACAAGATCCATAGTAAGAGCACATCATTTGTAACTAGAAAATAGCCAGAATAAAATCCATGAAAAACCAACCATAAAATTAACACAATAAAAATTACATGTGCTCATATATTACAATAGGAAATTAGCTCATATTAAACATATGCAAATGCCAACCAAGTCAAGGACTTCCATGTACTACCCGACCATAGATTGGGCTGAACCAAATCTCTCTTTCGGCCAATCACCCTAGTGCCATATTCCAAGCATGAATGTGGGATCATATGGTTAAGCCAAAATAGAACCAACGAGGGCTTCCAAAGGCCAAACCGCCTCAACCCTTAACCACAGTTATTTCACCTAAACTGGTCCAAAAATCACTAACATCAAAAAAATTTTGGATACCTTTGAATTCCTTCAACAACTCTAGAGGAATTTTTCCTGTCTCCACGCTTCCTTCAAGAGTTCTAGTAGAAATCCCATCTCCACCCTTCACCCTTTGGAATTTTCTTGAGATCACCTCAACTAGGATCCAAGCCTACCAACCATCCAAAGCTTAATCAAAATAGATAACTCACTGCATCATGACTATCCATGAAATGAAAAGGCAAGGCTGAAAGAACTATCAATCTAGGAAAACCCCATGCCAAGGACAAAAAAATAACCAAAGAACCACATCCATGTACCATGCATCCAAATATCAGCAAGGAAATCACACATGCAACCTGTTATCTATAATGAAATCTAGTTGTAGTTGTTGATCTACCCTTTTGTTGTCGTTGTGACAAAAACCATCTAAAAATTTTCTTACACTTGAATTTTGGAGCCTATTGAGGATCTTGCGATCTATTATTCCATGGTCAATTTGTGCTCATCTATTTTTTTGCAAAGTGTTAAGTCTTCTTCTAAGTGTCAAAGTCACTTGCTCACACATGCTTTGTCTTTGATGAATTCACAAACAAACATCTTTCTATGCAAGCTAAGATAGGAATTGTGCATCTCTTGAAGGTAAGGCTTGCATAATCATTAGTGATAGTGACTGCACAACCCATAAGCACAATGTAGTACACAATACATGTCAACAGTCAGTACCCACTCTCCATTGACGATCTCCCCCACTTTGATTGCAATTGTACTTCTATTTCAAGGAGTTTTCTCAACTATTGCTTTGGTGCACTTTTGTTTTCGCAAGTATTGCTTTCAAGTTCGTGAGTGTCATTTTCACTTGTATTCACTTTAACCAGTTTCATTTTCATGTTATATTCGCACTGGAATGTGTCATTTTTACTTTCTTTAAGCCTTTGCAAGTGTCTTTTGCACTTTACTCTTACTTTCACAAGTGTCATCTTGTGGTTAGGGAAGTGGCTCATCTAATCAAAGGGAGTCATTTGTACATTATTGAAAAGTAGTTATGATGTATTCTCCTGCACTATTGTGTTCTATCCATCATACATACGTGCATTAGATACATTCCCCAAGTCTTGAGCACTATTTCACTAGTGTTTCCACTTTTGTCGCAAAGTGCATCTTAAGTGTCACACTTGGAGGTAGGTATTGTACTAATGTTGTTTCAATAGGAACATGTTGATTATGGGTTAAATTATTCCTTGTTGAGTGTTTGATAATCTATAAGTGTGTGATAATGTTCAAGTCATGTTATAGTTCCATCTCTCACCTTTTTAGTCCCACACTTAATCATTTTCTAAAATTGATCCTTCTCCAATCAACCTCTTCCCAAACTACCTCACTAAACTACACATTACGCAGTTTCAGACCACAAGAATCCTTTCCCGCTCTCAGGAACTATGCAATTCATAGTCATTACGTCCAATGATTGTGAATTGTGTATTCACATTGCTAAAGGATTGCCTCTTTTTCCCAAGAACTACACAATTATGCCTCCCAACTAGTCTCTTTCTGCGTATTGCACAATCCTAGTCTATAGTATGTCTCCTTCACTCATTGAACTACACAACTACACAATCCAACTACCCAGTATCCCCCAAGAACTACACATTGTGTAGTTATATTGGGAAATCCTGCCTCACTATGATCCCCAACTGCACAATCCTGCTTCTCAGGCCTCCAGAACTGTGCAGTTACAAGAACCAATCCCCCATTCCTATACTATAGAATTGCACACTACACAATCCCTAGGCTTTCCTCCCAGTCAAATACTTAGTTCTAGGCCAACGAATGATTCTCACGAACAAAGTTAACCTAGGAGATTTCTGAACTGATTTTGTCTTGTCATAAGTGAATTTCACTTGAAAGTACTACATCTTGACATGACAGGATGATGCTCAAAGAAAAGGAGGAGACTGTGCCAAAAGACACATGGGAAGCTGTAAAGATAAAATGAAAATTAAGCAAGAAGATGAAGGGACACAAGATTATGAGAGAAGATCAAAGTTCATGATCACATAAGGACTCCATATCAATCAACCTCTTGGAGGATGAAGATGAAATACATGCAAGATCCATCATAAAGAAGTTAAAGTTGTAGCCACAAACAAATAAGCTTGGCTTGGAAATATCATCATGAAGATTTGAGTCATCTTTTGTCAGGTCATGGCTCATACAACTGTCAAGACAGTGTCATATGTGTTAATGAGTCTTTCCACATGATGTGGAGTGTAATTATGTATTTCAAAAGGTGACAAAAATGTAAATGTGTGGAATTTCCAAGAGTCATATGTGGAATATGAAAAGTCACATGTAAACTCAAGAGCCAGTAGGAGAAGTCTAAGATTCTTGTAGAAGTTAAAGAATCACTTGGGAGTGCAATAGTCATGAGGGAAAATCAAGAGTCACGAGGATATGAAAATTCATTACTCTTGTTATAAATACACTCTCATAAGTTAAGCAAAGGGCTTTTGGGAGGCTTAGCCTTTGGAGATCTAGCCTTGGCTTCTCTAGCTTGGCATAGGAGAGGAAATAGGAGAGGAAATCATTCTTTGGAGAAGCAATAAGTGACTTAATGTTCCACTACTAGAGCTAGTGGCTCACCATTGTAATTGTGTACTTGGATCTTTCACTCAATTAATCAGAAGCTCGCTAAGCTAACACATTTTCATGCATGTATCATGAATGTTGTAAGACTATTCTTTGAGTGTTTGTGGTATATGTTTTGTTCATATGTACTAAGGGAATTGGACTATTTCATTGGCTTTGGTACTTATCTTATTGAATTTTTGTTGTATTTTTTTAATGATCATTGTGTTTATGTGAACTATTTCGCTAGATAACTAACAAATCTTTCTATAACACGCCTCCTCTCACATCTACCCACTTTCACTGGCTTACCCAGGGTAAACATAAGATGAGGGGCTACTATGATGAGACTCAACCTCCTATATCACCTTGAGGAAATGGAGTCGACAAAACAAGACCTGACAAGCCTCCCTCAGGTGCTATATGACCCCCAAGAGCTAATCCACAACTCCAGGTGCCCAACCCCTGAGTTAACCTAGCATTTCAATGAATTAAATCCCTAGTCACTCCCATGAAAAGACATGCATGTGACTAGAATGCTCCAGTTTCTCCCACAATTCCTGCAAGGGAGAGATTGCAGTCTTTTTCAGCCAGTTCTATGCCAGAGACTGCGCAATTTAAGCCACTTTTTCAGGGCCAGTCTCCAAACCACTGCCCAGAACTTTATTAGACCTTCCGAGGCAATAAATGACACTAAGAAAAAGCTTCTAACACAAAACTTAATCAAGGACTAACCAAGCCCAACCATGACAGTCATTTTGTCAAACACTTAGTAAATGTGAAACCTACAGATCATGAATGCAAGTCTGAACATAAGGGATTGAAAACTTATCTGAGGTTTAACAAGAAGGGACACTACATTCTCTCATTAGCTGTCTTAACACCAATTAGGTATTTCATTCATTATTTATTTAGTTATGAGTGAAAACATGAAAAGAGCCATGACTAAGATCTGTCATAAAACCATGCTTATAACCAACACATAACCACATAAATAACAATGAGATAACAACCATTAAAGCCACATAATAACCGATAAATTTCCTTACCAAAAGAAAGATAAACTTAGCTTTTATTAACCATAGGAAAACAACAACTAGGTTCAAGACGTACCCATTCCACCCGACCATAGATTGGTTGAACTAGATATTTCTTTCGGTCAATCACCCAAGTGCCAAATTCCAAGTATGAATGTGGGATCTCATGGGATAAACCAATCCATAAACAATCAAGGGAATCTAGAGGTTAAACCACCCCCACCCTACCATATCGTGATCTCACCTAAACCAGTACCGAGATCACAAAACCAAACTGATCTGGGATGCCTCTAGATTCCTTCACCGTCCTTGAGGAATTTTCCCATATCCACCCTCAGGCTTACCGTGTATCTTTCCATTACTGATCAAGGGATTCCTAGGCCTTTGGGATTTTTCCTAAGACCAACTCACCCCGAATTCCAAAGCCATCCGAAAATCCAAATCTCAAACCAATAAAGAATCCCATCACACCATGGCTATCCAGAAATGGAAAGGCTAGGCTAAAATCCATTGTCAAAACCCAACAAAATCCATGACAATGATAACAAAAGAACCATATACGAACATGCACATACAATTCATGTCAAAACTAGCTAGGAAATCATACATGCAACATGTTACCTACATGTATTCCTGCTGAAGATGCTTGATCCTTGCCTTACTTTTCTTTCCTTTTCCTTTCCTTTGCTTTCTTGCTTTCTTTCTTCTCTTGGTACTCTTCTCCTCTTTGAGACAAATTATAAAACTAAACAGACAAAAGGCTAACACTGACAAAATCTTGTGAACTGATCCTCATAATCCTTTTTATCCTTGATGCCTATATTTTCTTCATTTTACCTCTATTTTACTTCATTTTCCTCCTCACATGAAACCTGTTGCATTTCACCACCCTTTTCTCCTAATTTCCATTATTTTCATAAATAATGTGCCAAAAATAAATTTTTCCTTTCCAAAGCCTTAGCCATTGCCTTTTTCAATTTCCCCTTAGCCATAAAACACATCAAGTGATGCCCACTAGGATATTTTTTTCCAACATTCAACTTGGAATAAGCATCCCTTGTCCGTGGTATTTTTTTTCCTTTATTAACTTTCATTACATTAACTTCTAACCTGTGGCTGCTACACTTTCCTTGCTCTTGTGTGCATCTCCTTGGATAGTACTATTACTTTCCTCCTTGAGGCTCACTCTCATTTCCCTCCCGTGAAGGTCTTTTTACACATTTCAATTGGTGTTTCACAGTGTCAACTTACTTTCCAGTTTCAAAGGTTATGTGAATACTCTCTTATGTGATTCATTTAAGCCAAGGGAAACCTTAGAGTTATGGTGGTCATGCCTATACTTCAAAGGGGATCCTACTCCAAACGGTGTGAGGTCTAATTGGGACTTCAAACCGGGGAGACCCCCTTGGTTGATGGATTTCCAACACCATCAATAGTTGGTGCTAGAAGGAGGGCTAGATGATAAGTTGTGCCCATTGAGTATGTTTTGACTCTCCTATCATAAATGGATTTTTCATAAATCATAATACCAAAGTGTTTCTCTAATAAATCAAATCTTTCAGTACCCATGAAATTAATTGATGACTTGTCTAATTTGAAGTTTGATGGCGACGGTGAAATATTCATAGTTCAACATATATAACAACGTAAACTTTGAAATGGGATCTATAAACTCAAAAGGGGAACTCTAGCAAAAAAAAAAACCAAAAAAACATGAAAAACAATCCAAAAATGAAAAGTGTGTATTCTCGAATGATGTTTTATTTTTTTAGGGTTAATTTTCAACATTTTAAAAAAAAGGCAATAAAACCAATTTTTTTTGTGCAAAATAAATGAAAAAAACACACTAATGTTGTTGGTAGAATAACATTTTTCTTTCCCAAGTATAATTTCAACATTTTTTAGTAATGGTGTTAAAGATAAAATAATGGGATCTAAAACACATTAAAATTCCAACAATTTTCATCCATGTCATTAAACATATAATAACATGACACTAAAGATCACTAAAATTCTAATTGTTTTCAACCATAACATTAAAGATAAAAAAAATTGAAAATTTTTCAACCATAGAATTAAAAAACTCTAAGTTTTCAACACATTTAAACCATGACATTATGAACAAATTACATGACTAAATTAATCAAAATATCAATACTTGTAGATTGAATGAAACATAAATTATATCTCTAAGTTATTGTTGCATTGTGGATATTCTAAACAAATAAATTCATCATAATTAAAACATATAATCCAACAAACATAAAAATGACTCATAACTTCATGTAACATCATATGGAAATTAAAATTTTTATTTCAAGATACCATGCAAACATCAATTATATAAATTGTCTTAGACAATTATTCAAAATCACTCATGGTCGTGCAAGCCCACGACATAGTGGATGTGTTGCATGTTCGCTATGCCATGGGTGAAGATGCCCACAGTTGGGTGCGCCCGCCCAGAGACATAGGGTCGGGCAACCCTTCCCATAAGCACAGGGAAAGTGTCTATGTGAGGGTGCGCCCAGCCGTGGGAGTGTTTTCCCATGACACAACAGGCGTGAAACATGCACTCCCATTGTACTGCAGTCGGGCATGAACATGATCGGGCATGCATGCCAAGAGGCATAGTCCCTGCGGGTGTGCACGCCCGACCGTGGGCTTGCCCGCTCACTGTTGTGCTGCGGGAGAGCACGCCCACGGCCAGGTGCGCTCACCCATAGGCACATGCATGTGCCTGTGGGTGGGCGTGCCTGGCCATGGGCATGCATGCTAGGGGCAAAGCGCCCCTTGGCTTGTCTGGGGTCAATTCCCATAATTAGCCCTCTGGCTTGTTAGGTGGTCGCTTTGCACAAGTTGGGCATGCCCATGGATGGGCGCACATGCCCACAGGAATAAACAATGTCTGTGCCTATAGGTGGGCATGCTTGGGTCAAAGCGACCCCTTGATAGGCCAAGGGGTTGATTATGAGAATCGGCCCTCGACAGGTCAACGGGTCGATTCTGGGATTCATTCCCCTAGCTATCGGGGGCTGATTTCGGGAAACAACCCCTTGACCTGTCGGTGGTCAATTCATAGAATCATCCCCTTCGGTTACCGGGGGTTGATTCCTAGAATAGACCCCTGGCAGGCCAAGGGGCCAAATCTGCCCCTGGTAGGCTAGGTGGCTGATTCCCAAAATCAGTCCCCTGGCCTACCTATGGCCAATTCCTAGATCGAAATCAACCCCTTGGCTTATTGGGGGCCAATTCTGGGAATCAGCCTCCTGGTGTGCCGGGGGCCGATTCCTGGAATCGACAGGCTGATTCCCGAAATTGGCCACTAGTAGGCCAAGGGGTCAATTCCAGTCTCGAAATCGACCCCTTAGCCTTCTAGGGGCCGCTTTGACTTAGGCAGGTGCGCCCACCCACATGCCTTCTCGACACACCCAAAGGCACAGGCCTATGGGTGGGTGCACTTGGTCTTGGGCATGTCAGCCCAGGTCAAAGCGCACCCCTGACAGGCCAGGGGGTCGGCCCCCGGTAGGTGAGGGGCCGATTCTTAGAATCGACCCCTGGCAGGTCAAGGGGCCGATTTTGGGAATTGGCCCGTGGTAGGCCAAGGGGTCACTTCTCGAAATTGCCCCCAGCAAGGCAGAGGGTTGATTCTGGGAATCAGCCCCTTGGCCTGATGGGGGCAGATTCTTGGAATCGCCCCCTTGGCCTATTGGGGGTTGATTCCATGAATTGGCCCCCAGTAAGCCAAGGGGTTAATTCCAAGAATCAACCCCCTGGCCTGCTGGGGGCTGATTCCCACACTAGGGGCCGATTCTGGGAATCATCCCTCGACAGGTTAAAGAGTTTATTATGGGAATCATCCCCTAGCAGGCCAAGGGGTTGATTCCAATAACTGTCCCTCAATAGGCCAATTGTTGATTATGGAAATCAACCCCCTGGCCTGCAACGGGCCAATTCCTAGAACTGGCCCCTTAGCTTACCAATTTTCCTCAAATCGGTCCTCGGTAGGCCAAGTGGCTAATTCTGGGAATCGGTCCCCAGCGGGCCAAGGGGTCGATACCAAGATTCTCATAATCGACCCTCTAGCCTGCCCGGGGGGTTCTTTGACATGTGTCTGTGTGTGGGTGCCCTTAGACATGGGCGTGCCTACTTAGGTGAAAGGGACCCTCTAGTAGACCAGGAGGCCGATTCCAGGAATCGGCCCCTTGGCCTATCCAGGGTCGATTCCCAGAATCAGCTCCCAGCAGGCCAAGGGGCCATCTTTTTCAGAATCAAACCCTTGGACTGTCGGGCCCAATTTTTTGGGAATTGGCCCCTTGGCCTGTTGTGGGCTCATTCTGAGAATTGACCCCCGACAGGCGAGGGGGCATATTCTGGGAATCGACACCGGGTAGGCCAGGGGGCCTGGAATCGGACCCCGGTAGGCCAAAGGGTTATTCTAGTTTGGGATTCAACCCGTTTTCCTACCTGGGGCCGATTCCAGGAATCAACCACCTAGCCTATTGGAGGTCGATTCCCAGAATCGCCCCCTTGGCTTGCTGGGAATCGACCCTCGACAGGCTAAGGGGTCGATTCTTGCAATCGAACCCCGAAAGGTGAGGGTTTGATTCCCATAATCGACCGCTTGGCTTGCTAGGGGCCTTTTGGACTTGGGTGGGCACTCCCACAGCCAGGTGCACCCGACCAAAGACACAGACATAACACAGGCACTGTTGCTTGTGTCTGTGGTCGGGTGCACCCTGCACTGTGTTGTGTCTATGCCTTTGGTTAGGTGCACCCAACCGTGGTCATGCAGGAAACGCTCTGCTTGTGCTGCGATCGGTCGCACAGCCCACAAGCACAGGAAATGGCTATGTTTGTGGGTGGGTACGCCTGATTGTGGGCGTGCCCTATGCCTGTGGGTAGGCGCACCTAGTTGTGGGTGTTCTCGCCCTAGGAAAAACAAACCCCTGGCAAGCTAGGGAGCCAATTATGGGAATCGACCTCCTGCAGCCTAGGGTCCCGCTTTTCCCAAGCCTTGCATGGCCACGACCAAGGCAAAGTGCCCCCTATAAGGCCAGGGGACTAATTTTGAGAATTGACGCCCTGGCTTGCCGGGGGCCGATTCTCGAAATTGGCCCTTGGCAGGCCAAGGGACTGAGTCCGAGAATATGCCCTCGATAGGCCAAGGGGGTGATTCCCTGAATCAGACCCCAATAAGCTAGGTGGTTGATTCCCAAAATCAGCCTCTGGTAGGCCAAGGGGTGGATTCTAGGACTACTAGGGGCCAATTATGGGAATCACCCCTTAGCTTGTCGAGGGAAATCAACCTCTGGGCCTCTTGGGGGCCAATTCTGAGAATCAAACATTGGAAGGCCACGGCACCGATTCCTAGAATTGTTCCTTGGCCTGTCGAGGACGGTTGCCCCTGGCAATCCAAGGGGTAGATTCCTAGAATCGACCCCCGGCAGGCCACGGGCCAATTTTGGGAATCGACCACCGGCAGGCCAAGGGCCAAATTTCGAGAGTCATCCCTCGGCAGGCCAGCAAACCAGGTGGCTGATTCCAAGAATTGACCCCTGGTATGCCAAGGGGCCGATTCTCAAAATCAGATTGCTAGCTTGTTGGGGGCCGATTCCCAGAATCAGTGCCCTGGCTTGCCAGGGGCCGATTCTAGGAATCAACCCCCTAGTCTACCAAGGGTTGATTCTAAGAATCAACCCCCTGGCCTACCGAGGGTCAATTCCTAGGCCAGGGGATGATTCCCAAGCCGGGGTTCGATTTTGGGAATCAGCCTCGGGTAGGCCAAGGGGCTGATTCCGAGAATCGGCTCCCGGAAGGCCAGGGGGTGATTCCGGAAATAGGCTCATGGCAAGCTAGGTGGCTAATTACCAGAATTTACCAACGGTAGGCCAAGGGGCAAATTCCCAGGCTAGAATCAACCCCCTTGGCCCTTGGTTTGCCAGGGCCAATTCCGAGAATGGGTCCCCCTTGCTTGTAGGGGGTTGATTCTCGAAATTGGCCATCGACCGGTAAAGGGTCAGGTTCCCATAATTGACCCCTAGCTTGGGAATCGAACCTTGGCATGCTAGGAGTCCAATTTTGAATCTGAGAATCACCCCCCTAGCCTTCCAGGGGGATGATTTTCCCTAGGCAGGTAGGCCAAGGGGTTGATTATGGAAATCATCACCCAGTAGACCAAGGGGATGATTCTTGGAATCATCCCTAGCATGCTAGTTGGCTGATTCCGGGAATTGGCTCCCTGGCCTGTTGGGGGCTGATTTTGGGAATTGCCTCTAGCAGGCCAGTGTGTTGGTTTTGGGAATCGCCCCCTTGGCTTGTTGGGGTACAATTCCAGGAATTGGCCCCTTAGCCTGTAAGGGACGGATTCGAGGCAATGGCTCTGGCAGACCAACCGGCTAATTCCCAGAATCCGCTCCCTGACTTGCTAGGGGTCAATTCCCCAGGCCAGGGGCTGATTCCCGGAGGTCGATTCTGGGAATCACCCTTAGCAAGCTAGTAGGCTAATTCTGGGAACCGCACCTTTTGTTTGTTGGGGGCCAATTTCAGGAATCGGCCCCCGACCTGTGAATCAACTCTTGATAGGCCACAGGCCTGATTCCCAAAATTAGCCTAGGCAGGTCAAGGGGTCGATTCTTAGAATCATCCTCTGGTAGTCTAGGTGGCTGATTCCTAGAATCAACCCCTGAGTAGACTAAGGGTTCGATTCCAAGAATCAGCCCCCCGGCCTTCTAGGGGCCGATTTTGAGAAACAGCTCCCGGTAGGTGAGGGAGTTGATTATGGGAATCGACCCGTTAGACTATCGAAGGGTGACTCCGAGAATCAAACCCCTCGCCCGTCGGGGGTTGATTCCGGGAATCATCCCCCAGCAGGCCAGGGTGCCTAGTCCCGAAATCAGACCCTACATGCCAGGTAGATAATTCCTGAAATCGACCCTCGATTGGCCAAGGGTTTGATTCTTGGTCGATTCTTGGAATCATCCCCCTTGCCTATCTGGAGCCGATTCCACCCTAGCCTGTTGGGGGCCAATTTCAGGAATTGACCCCTTGGCCTACCGAGGGCCTATTCCTGGAATCAACCCTCGGTAGGCCAAGGGGAATCGACCCCTTGCGTTGCCAGGAGTCGATTCATAGAATTAACCCCTTGCAGGCCAAGGGGTCAATTCCCAAAATCAGCACTTGGCCTGTCGGGGGCAATCGACTCCCAACATACCAAGGGGTCGATTCCCAGAATTGGCCCCTGGTAGGCTAGGGGGACGCTTTGACCCGGGAGGGAACACCCACGCTCGGCCATGCCCTCCCAGAGGTAGCACTCCCATTGTGTCATGGGCGGGCACGTCCACCGCCGGGCATGCCTGCCCATAGGTATAGGCAGTGCTTATGCCTATGGGTGGGTGTGCAGACACCTTAGGAAAAGAGTCCCCATGGAATTCCTCGGGGCTGATTCCTTGAATCGACCCCTGACAGGCCAGGGGGACACTTTCCCCTGGGCACGTCCACCCACAGGCATAGGAAGTGCCCATGATTGTGGACGGACACACCCACGACTAGGTGCGTTTGCCCATAGGCAGTGCCTGTGCCTGTGGGTGAGCATGCCCACTTGTGACACAATGAGCATATGTTTGGTTAATGTTAAACAAATCATTTATGTACAATTTAATTGAACTTTTACTATTTCATGTTATAGACAAAAGTCAAATCTTATTAACCATGGAGATCAACTAATTATAAGTGATTGTGAGTTCATCCATGTTGAAGGCTGGATAAAAGATGATAGTTATAAGCCTATGCTTCTTAATCTGGTAGATGGAAAGAGTCATAGCCAAGTTTTGGTTTATGATGTTGTTGTAAAAAAACTAACATATGAGGATAAAGAAGCAAAATGAGAGATAGTTAACATTTATAAAAAACCACTATCATTGTCTAACTATCTTATAGACTTATGTTCAAATGAAGGAGATTGGGTTCTAGACTTATTCTCAAGCTCAGGTAAGTTTTATTACGTAAAATTGAATTTTAATATCTTCTTTTTTAATTTATATGTGATTATACTAATTTACTTCATTATTTCTTTTGTGCTTGATAATTTGGTACAACACTAGCATGTTGCATACAAAAGGAAGAAATTTCATTGCCATTGAAAAAGACCCAGTATACTGCAAATTTATTCATCAAAGAATTAATGCTCTGCAATTTCTTCCATATGCAATGCAAGAAGTTGGTTTGAGGAAAGGGGATTTTAATGAATCACGTGTGGCAAAAAAAGCAAAGGAACCTCAACCACCATTACATGGAATGATTGGAAAGGCTTACATTGGGAGATTCACAGACATCAAAGATCTATTAGAAGAGGAAAATGAGCAAACTGAAGAAGAAAATATTATGGAAGAAGACAATGATGAAACTCTAAAAGCTGAAGAGTATGGATTACATGATATTATTGATTAAATTTAAGTTATGCTTGGAAATAAAGCTCATTTTCTGTAACTATTAATTAGTTATACTTGTAATATTTTGACTTTGACATTTATAAGAATAATAAGTATTCAGTTAATGTTGTTATATGTTCAATATTTGTATTATTTGATTTTCACTTTAATTTTTATTTGAACCATTATTTTTTGAAAAAAAATGTGATTATTATTATTTTTTGACATGAAATTCGTAAAAAAAAAAAAACTATTATTTAACCATTTTTTGTTAAGTTTTTCTTATAAAAATTGTTTATTTGACATGTCATTTTTAGCAAAAAAGTCTCAAAATGTGTAATTTTTTTGTTATACTTATATTCAAAATGTGTATTTTTATGTCAATTGTTGATCTAAAAATCACTCGTGAATGATCTCAGTTAATTAATGAAGGTATTATAGACTTATGTGTTGGGGTGTGTCTATATTATTTTGAGCAACAGATAGATAATATTGTGAAATACACAGGCACAACAGTAAAAGAAACACAGTAAGCAAATACAAAACACAACAAATTTAATAAGGAGTTCACCCAATCCTCCTGGGCTACGTCTCCCAGTCCAGCCTTTAGTGGGGGCCTTTCTATTGTGTCTTAAAGCATATAATTTACAATAAGGAGCTCAATTTGAGTCTCACTTAACAGAGAATGATCAGTAGGATTGTACTTGGATCCCCGAAGTCTCTAGAGTACATAGACTCCCCTTACTGAATCTCGACCTCAAATGGTCTTAGTGGTATGAGCCCAATTTGGTACTCAATACCCAACAAGAATACACAGAGGAGTTGCTTGAGCCTCTCAAGCCTTCTCTAGAGTTCACAAACTCTCGGACTCTCTCTGTTCTATCTGCTCGATGCTGCCTTTGCTCTGCAGGTCAGCTTGGCTTCTCTGTTCTCTGTAATTCACTTCTTTCTCTACTTCTGTTTTCCCTGGTATTTATCTGTTCGTGGCTTAAAGCCAATTTGCTCCCCGACTATTCGTTTTTGCTTCCTGACTCTCTGGATCGCCTGCCTCTGTCTGCTGGAATTCCCCTGCTCTACGTCATTATCGCTATGTAACGCCTCACAGAGAGGTGGCCACATGTTTCCTCATGAACTGAGTGTCAGTTCTCTTTGAATAGTCGTTATTTCCATTGCTCCAAGATTGCCCATGAAACTAATTCCTCTGCCAACTCATCAGTCATGTCGGACCCCAAATCTCATGTACCTTAGTCTATTTCCCCGTCAAATCTGGTCTTCCATTGGGTTGATTCTCCTCCGTTGAGCTAGAGCCTCTAGATCCTATAGTCTCTGTCTATATCACGCGGGTAAGTTGCTCGACTGTTACTCACGTGATGTAAGCGGTTTTCTCTCTCATCCATTGGACGCATGTCACTCGGTGTGTGGCATCATGCTGAACTTGGCCAAACCCGCTTACCACTCAAAGTGCACATGATATCCTGCCGGTTTTGGGCACGAGACCCACCTTCTGACGGTTTCGGCAATTTTCGTGCGGTTCTATGCTTTTCCCTGTGACCAAGTGCTCGAGGCTTTCCTTCACTGAGAGTTTTTCCCTACGCTAATTGCATATCAGACACTGCCTCTATTTTTGGATCTAGGATTCCGATTGCCAATTTGCGTTCATGCGTGGTCTCCATGGGCCAACGGTCAGCGCGCTTTGATCGAGGGTCCTTTTTGTTCTGTGCTGGCCACAAATTGCCATTGTCCAGAGGTTATTTCTGATAAGCTCGTTATTCATAAGATTTTGAAGCTTGACATAATTTGAAACAGTCATGGAAATGTTTAAGGATCCAATTCGGATCATGGCCTTCCCACTGAAAAGCTTTTGGACCACCAAAATTTGGTTTTCAAGCATCGACTAAGTGAGGGTATAGCTGTCTCACTTGTCCAATCTCTATCCATTTTTCACTACTTGGCTTGGAACCCTTGAGTCCAATCCTGAGGTACTCAACATCTCCCCAGTGTGTCGTCCTCACCTTCCTGTCCAGAACTGTGTCTTCCTGCAATTCATTGAGATATTCAAGTAACAGATCATCAATAGAAGGCAATTGACCCTACTCTTCGAGATTGTCAATTAATGGAGGTTCAAATAGTCTCAAGCTGTCTGCATTAACGACTGAGTAGATGTGCATGTAAGCTGGTAAATCAAGGCGAAAAGAATTCTCACCAATTTTCTCAAGTATCTTGAAAGGTCCATACCTTATTGGCTTTAACTTTCTACCTTCACCTTGCATTCTGTCCTTGCTGATATACAACCAGACTTGATCACCAACTAGGAAACTATGCTCCATCTGATGCTTGTCATGCCTTGCCTTGTATTTGGCTTGGCTCTTTTCCATCTGTTCCTATACTGCCTGGTGAATCTCTTGGATTTGTTCAATGAACTTGGTTGCCTTGTCCACATCATTGTGTCCATCAACTGCTATGTCTTTATCAATGACAAAATCCAAGGGAGACCTTGGTGTGAAACCAAAACAGGTCTCAAAAGGAGATCTATGTGTAGAAGAATGTTTTGCTCGGTTGTAAGCATGCTGCACATAACACAAATGTTCATCCAAAAGTTTGGGATGCTTGCTGCAATAGCCTCTGAGCAACTGGATCACTGTCTTGTTGACCACTTCTGTCTGGCCATCTGTTTGTGGATGAAAGGCTGTGCTTTTCTTTAGTTTGGTTTCCATTAGTTCCCATAGACTCGACCAAAACTTCCCAACAAATCGGGTGTCTCGATCAGATACAATGGAAGTGGGTAATCCAAAATGAACCCATACATGTTGAAAGAACAACTTTGCAGTTTGTTTAGTTGTAATCTTTTTATTACAAGGTACCAAAATACACATTTTGTTGAACCTATCCACAACAACATATAAATAGTCATGACCTTTACTAGATTTAGGCAGTCCTCCAACAAATTCCATGGAAACACTTTCCCAAGTATGAGAAGGAACTGGTAGTGGAGTGTACAAGCCTAGTTTTCTATTGCTGGGCTTGCTTTTAGCACACATGGTACACCCTCTTACATATCTCTAAACTGTCTCATTCATTTTTGGCCAATAACAAAACCTTTGCAGCAGGGCAACCATTTTACTTACCCCAAAGTGACTTGATATTAGAGAAGTGTGTGCTTCTCGAATTATCTTTACTCTTTCAGTTTGTGGAATGCATAGCTTCCCACAATGATACAAGAGTCGGTCCTTAACATGATAATCCGATTCTTCTACTCGTTTTCCTTGTCTTAAAGTTGTATATACATCTTTGAAATCTATATCTTGAGCATATTGTTCAATGTAGCTCTCATGCAGTATTGAATTATGCTTAAGTATAGTGGATGCGTTTATAATAGTTCTAGATAGCATATCTGCAACTTTATTGTGTATGCCCTTTTCATATCTGATGATTAAATGAAACTGTTGTAGAAAAGCCATCCATCTATAGTGTCTTGATTGCTGAAACTTAGTTTGGGAGTGTAGATATTGAGGTGGTTGATGATCAGTATGTATAACTATCTCTTTACCCATTAAGTAACATTTCCACTTTTTCACACTCTGTACTAATGCATACAATTCTTTATCATATGTGTGATAGTTAACTACTACAGAATTAAATGTCTTAGAATGATAACATATGGGTTTACCGTGTTGTATCAACACTGCTCCCATGGCATAGTCAGTAGCATCTGTTTGGATCTCAAATGGTCTTTGAATATTAGGTAGTGCTAGTACTGGTGTTGTACTAATATTTTCTTTCAAGGTGTCGAAGGCTTTCTACTGTTTGCCTCCCCACTAAAACACCTTGTTCAATCCTGTCAAAGCATGTAAGGGAGCTGAAATTAAGGAAAAGTTAGAAATGAACTTTCTCCAATATTGTGCTGCTCCTAAGAAGCTTCTCACTTCTGTAGCAGATTTGGGTTTAGGCTAGTTTACAATCACTGCAACTTTAGAGGGATCTATCTTCAATTCACCACCCCCTATTATATGACCCAAATAATTCAAAGATGTTTTTCCGAATACACATTTTGAGAGTTTAACATAAAGTTTTTCTCTTTTGAAAACATCTAATGTCTGCTTAACATGCTTTAAATGTTCTTCCCATGTTTTGCTAAATATAAGAATGTCATCCAAATATACAATAACAAAGTCATCAAGAAAAGCTCTGAGTACATCATTCATTATTCTCATGAAAGTAGCAGGAGCATTAGTTAAGCCAAAAGGAATAACCAACCACTCATACAATTCCTGCTTTGTTTTGAAAGCAGTCTTCCATGGATCTTGTTCTGCAACTCTAACCTGATGATATCCACTATGCAAGTCTAACTTGGAAAAATAAACAGCTTCTTTCAATTGATCTAATAGATCATCTATTCAAGGAAGGGGATAATGATTCTTGATCATTATCTTATTTAGTGCTCGGTAATCAATGCACATTCTCCACGAGCCATCTTTATTTCTTACCAAAACGATTGGACACCCACATGGTGATGTGATAGGACTGATGAACCCTTCTCGAGCAACTCCTGCACCTGCTTCTTGATTTCTGAATTCTCTAAAGCGGACAACCTTTTATACCCGTGGCTGCAATGGTTGTTTCATCTCCTGAGTCTGAACCCAAATCTTTCTGAATAGCTGCAATAGTCTTCTTCTTCTTGCCCTCGAACTTCTTAGGTCTCAGCTCCGGATGCAGAATCTAACAGTGCTCATCTTCATGCCCATCCTTCTTACAGTGAGTGCATGAAGACTTGCTTTTCTGTTCAATTTTGGCCTTCCTCTCTTTCCATCTCTATTTTCTTTTCTCCTTATTCTTGCTTGTAATGGACTTGGATGATCCCCCAACTTCTGGGTTCCCATTCTTTCCTCTAGCTTCTAGATGCATAGCTTGAACAGATACCTCATCTATACTAGTGGGATTCAACATGAGGATGGTGTGCCTCATGTAGCTGTGTAGACCACCTATGTACTTCAATAGAGTCTTAGGTGAGTCTAATGAAATTCCTAGAATCAAAGCTCTTTTCCTAAATTCTTGAGTGTAACCTTGTACACTTTGCCCTTTCAATTGGCGAAGAGTTTGCCAGCTCATCATTGCTTGCTACATGTAAGCTAGTGGATAGAACTGCTTTTTGATTGCAGAAAAAAATTCACTCTAGACAGAAAGAATGTTACCATGTTTCTTCATGTCAGCTTGTGTCCTGCCTTCCCACCATACCAAGGCAGTGCCTCTGAGGCATAGGCTAGCCAGCTAAATCTTACTCTTGTCTGAGTCGATGCTCTGCACTCTGCAATAAACATCAATTTGTCTAATCCAATTATCTAGCTTCTCTACATTCAACTCTCCATCATATATTGGTAAATCAAATTTAACATCTAATTTAATCAAATATGTCTTCTTTTTACTTTCAAGGCTATTAGGAGGGGTGAGAAATTTTTCTTCTTTCCCTTTGCCTTTAGAGTGGTCATGGAGGAGAGTCTCTCTACTCCTTTGTCTTGGTTGGAGCTTGATGAGTCTTCATATTTATGTTTACTAAAGTCCCTATACATTTCTTCCACCATTGACTTCAATGTCATAAAACTATCCATGAACTGGGGATCTAATTCCAAGGGATTTTCTTCTGACATTTTCTTCTTGGAATAGACTCTTCCAATTTCCATATTAGTTTCAACAAACTCTCCTTCTCCTAATTTAAGCTTTGATCTAGTTAGCATTCTACAGCCAAATCTAGCACAAGCATGTCTAACCTTAAACAACCTAGTAGCTCTGATACCACTTGATCTGAAAATCACTCGTGAATGATCTCAGTTAATTAATGAAGGTATTACAAACGTATGTTCTGTGGTGTGCCTATATTATTTTAAGTAATGGATCAATAAGATTTCGAAATACACAGGCACTTGAAACAGTAAGAGAAACACAATAAGCAAATACAAAACACAACAAATTTAATAAGGAGTTCATCCAATCCTCCTGGGCTACGTCTCCTGGTCTAGCCTTCAGTGGGGACTTTTCTATTGTGTCTTAAAGTAGATAATTTACAATAAGGATCTCAATTTGAGTCTCACTTAACAGAGAATGATCAGTACAATTGTACTTAGATCCCCCAAGTCTCTAGAATACACAGACTCCCCTTACTAAATCTCGACCTCAACTAGTCTCAGTGGTATGAGCCCAATTTGGTACTCAATACCCAACAAGAATACACAGAGGAGTTGCTTGAGTCTCTCAAGCCTTCTCTGGAGTTCACAGACTCTCGGACTCTCTCTGTTCTGTCTACTCGATGCTGCCTTTGCTTTGCAGGTCAGCTCAACTTCTCTGTTCTCTGCAATTCACTTCTTTCTCTACTTTTGTTTTCCCTGCTCTTTGTATGTTCATGGCTTAAAGCCAATCTGCTCCCTAACTGTTCGTTTCTGCTTCCTGGCTCTCTGGATCGCCTGCCTCTATCCGCTGGAATTCCCGTGCTCTGCATCATTATCGTTGTGTAACGCCTCACTGAGAGGTGGCCACTTGTTTCCTCATGAACTGAGTGTCATTTCGCTTTGAACGGTCGTTATTTCCATTGCTCCAAGATTGCCCACGAAACTGATTCCTCTACCAACTCATCAGTCATGTCGGACCCCAAATCTCATGTAACTCAGTCTATTTCCCCGTCAAATTCGGTCTACCATTATGTTGATTCTCCGCCATTGATCTGGAGCCTCTAGATCCTACGGTCTCCGTCTATATTGTGCGGGTAAGTTGCTCGACCATTACTCACACGATGTAAGCAGTTTTCTCTCTCATCCGCTAGATGCGTGTCACCTGGTGTGTGGCATTGTGCTGAACTCAGCCAAACTCGCTTACTGCTCGAAGTGCACGTGATATCCTGTCGGTTTTGGGCGCGGGGCCCACCTTCTGATGGTTTTTGCGATTTTCGTGCGGCTCTATGCTTTTCCCCATGACGAAGCGCTAGGGGCTTTCCTTCACTGGGAGCTTTTCACTAATCGCATATCAAAAACTGCCTCTGTTTTTGGATCTGGGCTTTCGATTGCCAATTTGCATTCATGCGCTGTCCCCATGGGCCAACGGTCAGCACACTTTGACCGAGGGTCCTTGTTGTTCTGTGCTAGCCACAAATTGCCATTGTCTAGAGGTCATTTATGATAAGCTCGTTATTCATAAGATTTTGAAGCATGACATAATTTGAAACAGTCATGGAAATGTTTTAGGATCCAATTCAGATCAATTGTTAAAAAATATTTTTTTTTAGAGACAATTATTTGATGTGCATTGAAATATTAATTAATGATATATGAGTATATAGAAAATTGAAACTTTAAAATATCAACATTTTTTTTTAACAATGAAAAAAAATAAAGAGCTCACTACAAAAAAAATAATTAAAAGATAAACAAAAACATATGACGAAAATGACTACTTCAAAAATTGTTAAATTTAGAAAATAATTATTCATATTTCACATATTAGAAAATTTAAAGTCAAAAAATAAGTCTTCGAAAAAAGGGCTTGCAACACTTTTAAAAATCAACATGAAAATCACTAAAATTTTAAAAATAAATACATAAGAAAATTTAAAGTGTCAAAAACTATGCTAATATATATATATATATATATATATATAGATATATATATATATATCTATATATATATATATATATATATATATATATATATATATATATATATATATATATATATATATGCTAAATCAACACTTTCAAAATCGGTTGATTTTTTTCTATATCAAAAAAACGGGTAATAGTATCAGTTCCCGTTTCAAAGTTTACATTTTATATCTTTGTTTCTCAAGTTTTGTGAATATTATGAAATGAATTTTGAATTTGTTGCTTGTAAATTGTTCACCCTCACTCTTGAAGGTGGAATTAAGAAATGATGTCAGAGTTTACCAACTGCTTCCATTCATTCATTCGAACAACTTGCTATGGATATTCATCAAGCCTTTGACATGTATAATTATCATGTTGTTTGTAATAGAATTGATCAGCTTAGAATGAAACTTGGTGAATTTTCAAAGGATTTTCATAATTGGTTTCTTGACCTTTGATATGAATTCCCAATAGATTAATTTATTCCTATTTCGTGATAGAAAAATTTTAGAGTTTGATTCTGCTCACCTTTAAATCTTTTGAATCTGAACCCCTGGATGATTCTGCTCTCCCAACTTATGCTGGTCATGAGACACCCAAAATTTGTGAGGAGCGACTGTTTTGAAGGAAAATCCCCTCTGCAAATAGCGGTGATCCCTCTAGCCCAATGACTAGGTCTAGAAACAAACAAAACAATCTAATACTCACTTTCCTAGCTTATGCTTGACAAATGCAATAAGAAAGAGGAAACTACCTCATTTTGATGCTAATCACTCGTTCCTCAGAGATGGCCTTGAATATTTCACTTTAGGGCTCGCTCCTAAGTCATTCTTCACATCTGAAAACCTGCAAGGAATATCAAAGTACTATACCAGACACGAGAGTATATATAACATACATCAAGTGTAAACTACTTCACAGATCAAGGAACATTAATATAATCACATAAATATTTGCACAGTTATGGAAAGTGAACATCAGATGTATATATTAAGAAACTAAAAAGGTAAGTACACAACCTATGTCTTGATGTTCAGGCCTTCCTTTGGGTGGATGTCCAATTCCAAGCAAAGACTCTTCAAACACTCCTTCCCTAAGCTAGAATGGGTTGCATGTAAGCATAATATCAACATAGGGATGCAACAATCAATGACCAACCATTTGGTAATGGAAGGGGGTGAATTTAGAGGAAGGGAGAGGGGCCTATGGATCTACAAAAGAGGGAGGAAGGTCCACATCTCAAGGGGAAATCCCATGATGATAAGATCAAGATGCCCAAATGAGAGAGCACAACCATATCAACAACAACCAATATCCATCTCATTGTTCCTAAAGGTTTTAGTGAGCAAAGCTTCTCCTCCGGTTTGGGAAATCCTGCTAGAAGGATTTTAGCACGAGTGTTTAACTGAGCAACCTACCATCAGCGCGTACATGTAGTGGAGCAAAAAGCGTTGATGCCAAAAATTAGGTTTTTAGGCAACTTTCTCCATAATGATTTTAGGGTAGCTTTCCTTTGATTCTATAGGGAGGTTTTGGTATGTATATCATGATGGATATGTTGCACAGTAGTCAATGTTTTGGAACTCCAGGATATGGCACGGAAAGTGAACATGAGATATGACAAAATATTGTATAACATATGCCCCCTAAAGCATGAAGAAATAAGAGGAAGTGATGGCTGAGATGATTTACAAGTCAGTGCAAGGACAAGAACAACACCGTCAAGAGACCTAAAAATCACGCATATACATATACATATCTGAAATCTTTGATAATAATGCCTAACGATATAGGAATAGGCATTTAAAAATACATGAATATGTGGTATGGATGCAACCATCTATAAAAAATGGATCATGTGCAAATATCCTCAGTATGATTGCAACCATCTGAATAGAAAGGAACATGGATATGGACTCACGGTATGGTTGCAACCATCTGTCCAGAGGAAACATGCGTATAATCATGAATGAATCATAACTCCACGCAAATTGGATTCTAATGAGCACCAGTATTGCTTCAAGAATGCTGCGACTCCTGGGGCTACCAACTTTACTTTATCAACCCGGGGTTTGTACAAACTTGGAGATGAGAGTACTGTATACACAAGTAGATGCGATGGGTCCACTCTTTGTCACCACTGAGCTAGCAATAGATGACTATTGTTTATCTTATCTACTGTAGTAAGGAAAGACTGAAATCAAATGATTAAACACACCCTTCATCTAACTAATTGCTAAGAGGCTTTACTTCAAAAGAATGATAAATTAACATGTGTGTAATCCTACTAGCCTGGGCATGCAATCTGAAATAACCAAACACTCTACTGCTGTGCATGTAAATGAACATAATAACTCGTTTTCCTTTCTGTATTTTTTTTGTGTGAAAATATGAATGCTAACTCCTCTTGGTGATGTGGCAGGTGGGTTAGAGATGGTGGTGGAAGGTAATATGGATTAGGAGGCAAGTAGGGGTCTTCTCCTATCTTCCTATATGTTTTTTCCACAATTCGGCCTCAAAACAGGCCACTACAGGTTTTTCTAAAGGATGTCCTAATTCTTCCTACCGAATGTCCTAATGCTCCTATAGGATCCACCTGAGAGAAATAGGAGTGATTTGGAAGGTGGTGTAGGGCTTAGGGAAGGTGAATGGTGGGAGAAATAAGTCAAGGGAGTGGCTAGGACTTCTTCAGAGCTCAAAACAGAGTTTGTAAGATGGATGGATTTGCTCAACAAGCCTGGAAATTTGTTCTTATGGAATGATGAATTGGGTGAGGGACTTAGTGGATTTGGATGATCATGGATGGATGAGGTTAGGTTGGGGTTGCTAGTCATGAGATCTCTCTGCACTGCATCAATCAATGGCATTTATCCATGAATCATGTCAAACAAGAAATATTTTCAATCAACTAAAGAAAACGAAATGTCATTATCTAGTTGCCTAGTTAATGCATGGAAACACTTGCAGAATAATGTGAAACAATATGTGGTCTAATACAAGGCCGAAGATATCAGAAATGACATTTAAATTCTATTCTTGAAAACTGAAAAGATGTTGGCCTAAGTAGCAGAAAACCATAAATTCCATAAGAAATCAGAATTCTGTCTTTTTGGGGCTGCATAGGAGTTCTTTCCTCAAACCATGGTCCCTAAAGGGAGGAGTGAGGCCAAAGATACCTACTATCATATTTTTGGTATTCCTTTATCTTTCTAAGCTACTTCTAAAGAAATGCACAAATGGAAGCAAACTAATCAAATCCACAACTACTTGCAATGAAATAGTGCTAAAACCAATTCAACCATTAATCTATGAAATCAACTAAGCATACAAGTACAAGAAGAGGAGCCTTTGCTGCTAGGGTTGGGCCCTAACCCAAGAGCTTCAGCCCTCTGAGTCAACTTAGTTCTGGATCAAGGAAATGCTCATTCTCATTATCATATCAGAAAAATTACATAACAATGTCTTCCACAAGTCTTGAACTCGAAAATGGTTAGTGCTTTTACATAAAAAATCTGAATCCTAATGAGGCTATAGGCCTCCTTATTTATACCACTAAAGTCTCCAATTACTTCCTTAAATCTAAGGAGGCTTGGCTCCCAAACTCAAGATGAACTGGATCTTTAACTGTCATTGACTTAGCTTCCTTTTGATCTTAATGACTCAGTTGCTTGCAACTCAGAGCTAGTGTGATTTGATGGAGGAATATTCGAATGAATGAGGATTAAATGAGGAGGATATATCTCCTACAATTTCTCCTCCTTGTCTCATTCAATTTTCTTTCCTTAATTAGCCAAAATTGCCATGATTTTCTCTCAAAAACCTGCAATCAATGCACTTTAGTCCACTAGACATAACATCTTACTTTCACTCATCTCATTAAGCAAAATATAATAAAATTATGTAAGGAATTATGAGAAGAGCTTATTTAAATAAGCTTGGAGGTGTATTAAGGTCTATATAGTTATCCAATGATGAGGCTCATCATCACCTCCCCACTGAAAGTGTTGCTCATCCTCTGAGAAACTCAATCTATATCCATGTCCTTCATTGCTCTAGTGGCCTCCCTAACATCCCATGCTTCTGCTGTAGTTTCCTCTTCCTGTGAATATAATCCTGCCTTCCTCTCTATCTCTTCCCACTGCTTTCTTTCTTCCTCTTCCTTCCTTCCTTCCAACATTCCTAAGAGAAGTGGTGGACTGAGTCTCAAGCCAATCCAATTGACTTTGAGTCTTTGTAGAGCTTACTTGTACATGGGTGTTCTATTTAGTGCCTCTCTCATTCTCCGAGGAGAATGGTATTCCTGATTTTTAGATTGTAGGGCAAGGTTTTGCATCTCCTTTGGCAAGCTTGCATGTTGTCATCTCCTAACAACCTAAACATGTCTTCGAAGTGTGTGAATGCTTGCGCTTGGGAAGCAAGGTAGCTAAGTGCAAGCTTAGGATCATTTGCACTCAGTTGTGGGTACTGATGACAACCATTGGGTTAGATTGCTTAGCTCTTATCATGAGGGGTTTTGTCTCTTCTCTTGCCATTACCTTCTTCATCTCTGCAGCCCTTGCCTCCTCATGATTCATCCATGATGCCAACACCATGAATTGGAAGTCCTCGAGTTTTGAATTTGGGTCCCACACATTCAAATCTGTGAAGGCCAAGTTGTGTAGGTAAAACTCAGACATTTTTGCTCTATCTTACAAGGTGCTTTGATCGTAGAGATAAATGAATTGTATGTAGTCTTGGAAGGGCATAGTGTCTCTCTGTGCTAAAGTCTTAATTTGGAATTGTAGCCACTTCTCCTTAAGATACAAGGCATAAGAATTTGCTGGCATCCTACACTAGATTGCCTCTAGGGATAAACTGGCCATAGCTGCCAACTGAATTTCTCTTTCTTGTAGTTGTCCCCTTAGCCATGCATTCTCGCCTTCCAACTGAGCTTTCATAGTTTCCTATCAGTTCTCTGCCCATCTCCTTTATTTTCTCCTGCATGTGGCCGAGATCCTCCACTCCTTTGGAATTGGCAATTTGCATCCACCTGTGTGTTGTTGCCCTTTCTTTCTCAAGCTCAAAGAATAAGGGGATGGAAAATTTCTATGGGATGACCCTACCCCCTTCAATGAACCTGTAGTAAGAGTCGAGGTTGGGTTGAGGACTAGGTTCTCTCAACTTTGGGTCTTCCTTCTTTGTTTCTTGCTGAGTGATACCTTCTTGGTTCATTTTCTGAGTTTTCTATAGGTTTAGCATAGTTTCCTATAGGATGGCCTCTGCTTCCTGTAGGTCCTGTTAGTGTCGGTATCTTCCTCCCTCCATCAATGATCAAATTATATTGTTGCATTACATGTTAGGTGTCTCACTTGATCAGCTGCATTCCATTAGGGTCATGGATCATCTGATGGTAGGGGCATATTATACATTTTCCCTCATGTTCTTTACCTGCTAGCCCATTTTCATACATCTAGATTATCTGCAGTAATTTTGTCTTTAAATCTGCAAAAATCATTTTTAGTGTTTTAGGTCTCATTAGGTCTAGGCTTTCGTCAATAAGGTCTTGTCAATGCTCAATAATGGTCAGTAGGCACATGAGGAGGTCAAATAAAGTCTCAGCAACAATAATTTCCATAATCACATGCTCAGTGATTGATTTTTCCTCAAAACCATTTTTTGAGGAAAAACAGAGTTTTTTGTGTTTCATGTACTAAATTTGATGTAATTTCATTTTTTCCATATGTAATAATTTCAGAGGCAGCCTTGGTCACCTTGCCAAGCCTCTGCAACTCCACCACCTGCAAAACAAACAAAAAGTCAAAGCATTGAGTCCATTAAAGGCAAAAGCAAAGCAAACTGCCCAAAGCAGAGTTTTAAAAAGCAAATGAAAGTCAAACATTAGCAAAGTGGGTTTTCTTGAGTGAAAAATTAAAGCCATTGCCATATAAAGTGTTTTCATGACAAAGAAGGCTCATTTGTGTCTTCAAGTGAAGGAGAGCAAGTGCATTTCTATTTTCAAAAGCCAAGAGAGCGATTTTGTGTTTAAAGGGTGAAAATCGCAGGTGCGGCACACCTGGGTTAAGGTGAGGCGCACACAGAACCCACTCCACGTTTAAATTTTATATTGGCATGATGCACCGAGGCAGCGCGGTGCACCTGTGAGGTGGCGCGGTGCACAGGTCAACAAGGCCCGAAATCGCTCACAACTTCCTTCAAACTCTCAAAATCACTTATTCCTCATTGTCCAAGTAAGTTGACTCTCGCTCATGGTCAATGAATGATGTTTGCTTATGTTCTTGGTGATTCAATAGGGAAATATTGAAACCCTAGCTCCTTGCATTGCTTGTTAAAAAAAAACACTGCCTAGGGTTTACAAATTGTTGTTTTGCTGCTAAATCCCACCCTTATTATTTTCACTCCCTCACTCCCTAACTTCATTTTCTCCCTCCCTTTTCACTCATATTTACCCATTCCATATTCCCCGTATCCCTAAAACTACTAAACCTAATCCCTAATCCCACTATCCCAAGCCCTAATCAAATATCCCTAAATCATAAATATCATTCCCTAAACCCTTCTATTCCCCAAAAACCCTACAAAAAACATACCCAACCTCTCACTCACAGTCCCTCCACAGTCCTATCATCAAATCCCTATCTTTTAGTAGCAATCTCATATTGTCACTCTAAAATCTCTTCATACTCATCTAAGAAACTCAAGCATTGGAAAACATGGAGTCAGATTATTCCTATGATAGAAATGAGGAAACAGTCAGTGACTCTTCCAGAGAAATTCATGCACCAAAGAAATCTCACAAGAGTGGAAAACATAACCAAGAGGAGCTTACTTCACTTGCCGAGTTGTTGGCCTGTCCTCTTGCTGTCACATGCTTCCAACACCAATCCTGTTATCAATTTTGTGAGATGGTGGAAAGAGTCAAATACCACCATGAGCTGGCCAAACTGTTTGTACTCCATCTTCACAATGGCTAAGTCAATTTAGTAGGTGTGACATTCACCTTGACACCTGAGACAATTGCTCAAGCAACCGATATTTCGAATGTACGAGAGCAGTGGAATAAGGGGCAACTGGTAGATAGAGATCATTATGAGCCTTATATCAAGGCTGGTTTTTAGAGACATGTTAGTAGAGTTTTCCCATTCAAGTACCTACATGACACATATGCTCCCTTGATGAAACTCATAATTAAATATTTCAGCTGTGAGGGAATATTTTCTCGTCTGTACACCTGTCATATCAGATTGTTAATGCACTTTACTAGGGTGAGGATGATGAACCTCCCCTATTTCATTTGCCCGAATATTGAGAAGATGACTACATTAGTGTAAAGGAAGCCTCCTCATCAGGAGTATAACAACATCTATCACTTTGCACTAATCAAAATTGTGGTTTTGCATCAGCTTGGTTTACTGAATGTGTCATGGGAGGATTTCATGTCACATGAGGTCTTTATAGGTCCTCAAGTGCCCCCATCAATTTTTCATGAGGAGAGAGAGCCTTCACATCAGCAGGAGGTTCATGAGACACAAACCACTAGTGTGCCAGTGTTTGTCACATACCAAAAGGGCACTAGGATATTGTTTGCAACAGCAAAACGAGTACTATCTCCACCCGGGGTGGAAGGGGTCTTGTTTCCTCCATCAGCAGAGCAGGTATAGGATAGGGGTAAGCAACCATTACATGATGAGGTACCTTCAGAAGGTCAAGAGGTAGATTTCATTCTTATTCAGGATGATGACACTGATTTGGGCTCCCAAAGCTCAAAGCTCAAGGAGATCATTCAGGGGCAACAAGAGGAAATTCATCACTTGTCTCTCAACCTGGAAAGAGCCAAGTGGATAATCAACTATTTGGAGTAGAGAAAAAAATATTTAGAGGATCAACAAACCATCATGGAGCTTCAAAACATAAGAGAAAACCGACAAGCTGTCAAGAGGAGGAAAGTCAAGTTGACACCACTTGAACAATAAATTGAAGTTGATCGTGAATCTTGGCTCGAGAGGATAAAAGTACACTTGGAAAAGATTCTGGATAAGGCCAAAAAAGAGAAAAAAAATGTTGAGGCACATGGCCTACCACTACTTGGCGAGAAACAAAAGTTGCAAAGCAAGAATCAGGACTTTAAAGGCCAAGTTGAGGAAAGCATTGAGGAAGAGAAAAGAGAAAGATAGACTTCAGATCTTGGCTAAGGCTTCCTTAGCCCAACACAGCATTTGATGAAGGACACTCAGCCCAAATTTCAAGAAATTTTGGAAACTTTTTGTAAATTTTGAATTTTTGGGCTAAAAAACAGGTTTTTCTGCCTGGTACGCCGCGCCACCTGGCGCGCGCTTTTGCTAGGGACCTCCTTTTGAGGAGAACTCAGCATTTTTGGATTTCTCATGGAATAATTGTGAATTCTCTCATATGGCCAAGAAATTTTGACAGGTTTTGAGCTTCCAAAAAGGTCAAAAACACCTCAAAAATGACCTTTCTACCCCTTTTTGGCCACACAGGAAGCAATGTTGGGAGAACTCATTTTTGGAAAGGTAAATGGAGACCAAATTCATGAATTCTGCTTTTTCTGGAATTTAGACAGGCATACATTTCCAACAAGCCCACTTGGAGAAAATTTGGTGCATGGGAAGGCCTCCAAAATCAGCTCCAAAGTAGCACGGCGCACAGGGACAGGAGCGTGGCACACAGGATGAAATTTTCTCATTTTGGCCAAAAAACTCTGTTTTTCGGCTAGTTTCTTCTCAGTTTGACTTCTCTCTTTCTAATATTCAAACTCATGATGTAATTTGATGTATTTTGATGTAATTATGCTAAATTTTAACTCATGGAGGTAGATTCATCATGAACAGGTAGTTTGCGACTGAATGAATCAGTTTCCTAGGTTTTAGAGGCAAGCTATTCCACTGCCTACTTTTCAGTTCTTAGTTTAGATCTTGTTGAAACAGCTCCTAAACTCATGAATTCCACCCCTAAATCCTAGCATGAGTTGTTTGTTGCCCATATCTAGTAGTTTTTCAGTCATTGGTAAAGGTTGGACTCTTGTGAATGCTTTGAGCATTATTGTACACTCATTTCAGCAGTTTGGCAAAGGAATAGACCAAGGTTTGCAGCACTTTATGGGATTCTTGTGGCAACCTTATTTGGTATTGTGTTTCCTTATATAATTGCAAGTTTACATGTGTTTTATGTATGCCATCATCTCTCTCTGTTCATCTTAACTAAATCAAACAAGGATAAAGGTAGAATTCATTGAGTTTGCAGTGCTCTACCTAGGGTTTTGTTTAGTTATTTATGTTTTCAGCTATTTGAAGAGGATCCCTGAGACTTTCATGCCCTCTCCAACTCCTCACCAGTCTTAAAGCTCTCCATCTCACTCAATTTGAAGTACTAAACCATTTTCCTACCTCACCCCATAGAGATCTCTGCAAGACTGTGTCCATTCCCCGGACCCAAAATTTCCTTTCACATTTGAGCCATCAAAACTAAAATTAAATTCATTCAAAATCCTTAGCTCACATACCTAGCCTAAAATTAGTCATCACATCAGTCATCTCAAGCTTTATTGGCCATCTTTTCTGAGATTGACAAGGAGAGAGCCCTCTCTCGACCTGGTAGGGCTAGCTACCAAGTTAAGCGTGGTTTTATGTTACCCTAGATCCTGCCTTTCTCAGCCTGAGGTAGATTTAGGCCCTAATAGGTCCTTCTGTGTCTCTTGTAGGAGACATTTTCCCTTTGATGAGGCAGACCTGGTGATGAGCCTCCTAACATAAGTGATGGGAGATTTGGGAGAGGCGCAACCTGATGATCCTTCTCCTCGATTTCTCTCAAGAGGAGCTACCTTTTCTTACTAATTTGGTGAGCCTTCAATGACAATAGGAATTTTGGTGCATGTTTGAGGTCTTCCTTGCCTGATTCTTGTGTTTTTTATTGTCCTAAAGTACAATGGGGTTTGTCTCTATCTCTTCCTTTTTGCTTGATAGGTGTACTTAGGGAAGTAAGAGAAGCTATTGCCTCTTTCTTAGTGGGTTCTGGAGATACCCTTGGTGATTCCTCCCCTTCTTTGCCTTGAACTATAGACCTATATTCTTCCTTGACTTTTGTTTCCTCTTTTCCATTCTCCTTTTCATCCTTGTCTTTCTCTTCCTCTTCTTCCTCTAGTTCCTCACTCTGTTCATTTGTTTCTTCTTTTGTTTCTTCTTCTGTCTCTTCTTCATTTTCCTCCTTTGTTTCTTCTTCATCCCTATCACTAGCAGTGGGGCTTTTTTCATATTCAAGAGCTTTTATTTCTCCTTCTGCTTGCATGTCTTTGAAAGTTGTCCATGTAATAGGGAGTCTTAGGTTTTGGAGATAATATTATAGGATAAGTTCGATTAACCCATGATGGGCTAGCTATTGATGTTTCCCTTCCTGCACTTTGATGCTCATATTTATCATTGATTGAAGAAGAAAGTAGGGTATACTTAGTCTGTTTTGAGGAGGTGTGTCTGCTCCAAATCTCAGTTCTTGGAGAAGCTTGAAATGGTATCCATATACCACACTGTATCTCCCTTCACATGATATATATTTAATGAGGTGGTAGCTAATTTCGTTCCAAGGGTATGGAAGGCTTTCTATTCTAACCCAATTTTTGTCCTCCATTTCCTCCTCCCCTTCCAAAAAGAATTTTGTCTTTGCAAGGGTGATGTTACCCTTATCTTCTTTTCTCCAAGGCAATCCTAAAGGAAGTTTGGTGATTCTACTTATGACTTCAGTGGTGATTTCTACTGAGAGGCCTTGTTGGGTGTGGAATCCCCCCAAGGCATGTTTTGGGGCTTAAAGCCCAAGTTTTGACTAAGTCAATTATATAGACTCTGTGATTTGTGGGTGCGGAGCGTGAAGTCATAATAGAGTCACAGGGTTGTCCGCCCTTGTTTTCATAATATAATGTCAGTTTGAAATATCTACCCATGGTCCGCAGACCATGGGATTGTATAAATAGAGCGAGGCTCTAAGTGTGGAAAGTAGAAATTGAACGGAAGAAGAAGAGATGAAACGGATGAAGCGTTGAGTCAAGTGTAAATCATGTCTTTGGGTCATAGAGTAGGATAAGGCTCTGCAGCTGAATGCGCAGAGGCCTAGTAGTCCGCAGCTGAGTGCGCGGACCCCTGCAATTGAGTGTGTAGGGCAGGTCAAGTCTGTAACCATTGGAAGAATTAATAAAGAGAAGTTTTACCATATTTCTGTGTATCTTTTCCTGTCTTATGTATTATTGAGTATGAATTGCAAGTTTATTTTTTATTTACTACGTGAACTCATATGAATGTGCTAAACAAGTAAATATAACATAAGGTATCCGATTGTGTGAAGATAACTAACTGGTATAATAATATAAGTAATATCTCGGGTGTGATTTAGGGAAATAGTGCAGATCACTGCTCCAGCAACGCGGAAGCCCCACAACACCTGGTTAGGGCTATTGAAGGTGAATATATCAGGGCACGAAGGCCAGGAAAGTGCGTGAAGTAACCTGTGCGAAGGAACTCACAGTGTGACCAAACTAAACCCTAAGACATCTCAAGGGTGCAGAAACCTAGTTCCAACACCCCCCATACTACTTTGGGTGAGACCTCAGTCTGCGCTTTACGGACTGTTGCCGAAAGGCCTAGTAGTACAGGGATTTGTTTAGCTAATTAACTCTGAACCTGGGTCAGGCCCCAACAAGCCAACAGGCCTTTCACCACAGTAGTGGCATGGGTCCTAGTGAGGTGTATGAGTGAGAGAAAAAAGTCTCTGGCCACCTCATCCTTGTATCCCCTCATTCTGTCAAAGAACCCATCCAATTGTGTCTTGTTAAAATTTCTACTACAGGAGGGTGCTGATGAATTCTTAATGTGTTTGTGGGTTCCCTCTTGTTAAATCCCTCTATCATTTTTCCTCTGGTAATTGTGGAGGTGTCTATGGATATAATTCCAAATTATAGTGGGTGATAAATTTTAAATGACAACTCTGTAGTATAATTCCCCTAGACTGCAATTTCCTTAACCAAATAGAGGATTTTTCTATATATTTTTTAACTGGAAAATGTGGGAAGGTATAGCTATTACCTCCTGGTTACTGCCTTATGAAGTGAAACTTTGATATTTCCTCTCTAAATGCTCACTGATAATCCTATAGATGCTTGTTCTGTATCCTGTAGGTCTCCCTGTAGGATCCTGTAGGTTTTCCTGTAGGATATTGTAGGTGCTCCTGCGCTAAAAAATGATCACTGTCTTTCCTGTAGACACTACTTCAAGAGCCGAGAGCAACCTTGCCTCAATGAATCCTTGAGATTGCGAATGCCTCCTTTGCATGGAAATCAATGTTTTATTTCCTCACATGGGTGATTTCATGGGATGGTGTGCTGGCTACCTAAGTACGAGCACCCACTTTTGGACCGTTGGTCCCACTACTACTCCATCATTCCTCCTTACCTCATAATCATCTCCCACTTTGATCATTCGTTACTTACCCATTTTTGACCTTATCTCCTTTTTCCTCGGACTTGACCGTTTCCACGTGTTGAGTGGTCTAACTAATTTATCCTCATCGACTGGTCGAAGGTGGCTAAGTTAACTGACCACCTTTGCTTATAAAACCAACTCTTACACAATCCAACATTTTTTACCATATTATGCTAACAAGGGATATTAAGCAAGATGACATACCTATGGGTAAGATGCTTGATCATGCTGCTTGTTGGAGAATGATGTCCATGTGCTATATATTTGCTGCATATTTTTTATTGGCCTCTTTTGATGCTGGTTTTCTTTAATGTGCAAGTATTGGAGAGTGACGCTGATGATCCTGCTGCTGTTGTTGAGCTCTGGAGGAGCTTCCTTGACATTGGGATCTCCATGCTGAAGATGACTGAAAACTTGTGAAATTTCATTTTGTGGGATAGGCTGCTATAGGATGTCCTGTAGCTGCCTCTCCCCTAAACTTTTCATTCTTTTTTTTTTCACTTTTGGAGCATGAGGATTTTTTTCATGGGTAGAGAAGGGGTCTAGTGATTGGTAGGTGAGAGGTATAGAGTTCAGGTATTGTCCCCTTGTTCTATGTTCTTACCCTATTCTATTTGTTTTTTTTTTTTGAAAACTGTAATCTTTTTGGCACTGACTAATTGGATGAATGTAGGGGTATCATGGTGATGAGAGGCATGGTGGTGAAGTGGTGGAGTAACATTTTATTTTTTTGACATAGGCTGGTCATCCCCTTGCTCTATGATCACTTTTCTTGGGATTCCCATGCCAGTTTAATTCCTATAGGATCTTCCTTTATGTTTTTAGGGAATCTTATAGGATTATAGGGACTCCTGTAGAAATCACAGGGCCTGTGTAAACTGAGCTAGAGGAGTTCATAAATGGATGGATTGATGGGATAATGAAGAATATGGGATGGAGGAATGAAAATATGGAGTGTATAGGTCCTTCTACTCCTCTCTTATTGCTCTGATCCTCCTCCTGCTGACCTGCAAACAACATTTTCAAAGTTTTTCCTTTTGTCTCTTCTATATATATATATATATATATTTATAAAAATATACTAGTGTGCCTACAAGAGGTTTTCATCCTAGCTGCTTGCTCTGGGTGCCTCAAAAGAGGTTTTCACCCAGAGATCTTTTTACTTTTTTCCTTTTTTTTGGCACCATTGGGCCACCTCAAGAGGTTTTCAACCCAACAGTGGGACTCAGTTGCCTCATGGAGGTTTTCACTTGAGTCTCTTTATTTATTTTTTTAATTTTTTTAATTTTTATTTATTTATTTATTTTTTAATTTTATTTTTAATTTATTTATTTATTTTTATTATTTTTTTTTTTTTTTTTTAGGGAATTGATGGGGTAGACGCTGAGACTTGCTCCACCACCATCACTGTCTTGCTAATGCCATTGATGAATTCTTACTTCAACAAGGGCTTCTTGTAGACCTTCAATCTATACCCATTGACAAGTAAAGGAATAGCATCTGCATCAATGGTTCTTATTTGTACTGAACCATTATCATGACATTTTTCTATGACATAAGGCCCTAACTATCTAGTCCTTAACTTGCCTTTTAAATCATTGTTTCTTGAACCATACAACAAAGCCCAATCACCATCTTGGAATTTTTTGTCCTTTATGTTCTTGTCATGCCAGATATTCCTTTGAAATTGAGTCACCTCTATGTGTAGGAGGGACTATATTCTAAACACATCTAATCCATTCAGCTGGAGAAATCTCTCTTGTTGTGCCCTGGTGAGATCTAGATCTAGTTGCGCTGCCATTATTAAGGTGTTATATTCAAATTCAATGGACATCAGGGCCTTCTTCCCATACACCAGCTCACAAGGAGTGAATCCAGTGGTGGTCTTCTAGGTGGTATTGTAAGCCCAAGTGGCTTCAACTAACCTATATGCCTAGTCCTTTCTGCTGTTGCTAATCACCTTGGTCAGAATGCCCTCCAGTGCTTTGTTGGTCACCTCCACTTGCCCGTTAGCTTGTGGGTAGTAAGGAGTGGATGTTCTATGCTTGATCTTGTGTTGGATTAACAAATATTCAATCATGTGAGATGTAAAATGGCTACCTTGATCAGTGACCAGTTCTATAGGGTACCCAAACTTATAAAATAACATTTACCCTTAATAACACAACCACTTTCTCCTCTATTGTTTCTTTGATGGCCTTGGCTTCAACCCACTTGGTTAAATAGTTAGTGTATATAATGATGTACTGCTTTTTCCTGGATAGAGGGTCAATGAGTCCAATGAAATCCATGCCCCACTTGATAAATGGCTCGAAAGTCACTTGAGGTTGCAGAGGCATTTCATATCTTGGGGTAGCTTTCCCCATCCTTTGGCACCGATCGCACTAACTAGTATACCTCCTCACATCTTGGTGAAGAGTGGGCCAGTAATAACCAACTTATAACACCTTGAATGTTTTACTCTTGGCTACAAAGTGACCTCCACAAGGCCCATCATGACAGGTCAAAAGGATGTCAAAGACTTCGTCCTCCCTGACACATCTTCTCAGAATTTGATCCGGGCCTAGTTTGAAGAAGTTGCCCCCAATCCAAGTGAATGGGGTGCTCTTCCTGACAATCTTTCTTTTCTCTTTGGAGGGAAAGTTCGGTGGAAACTGTGGAGACACCAAGTAATTTTATATGTCAGCAAACCATGGAGAGACAACTGAAATAGCGAATAATTGTTCATACCGTAACTGATCATCAACCATTCCTTCCTCCCATGCAAGCAAATTTATTCTGGATAAAAAATCTGCAACAACATTCTCCTTGCCAGGCTTATCAATAATGGTTCGATCAAATTGTAGAAATTTTGAATAATATAACACTTATTCACAGAGATTATCCTGATTATACACTATTTGTGGAATGCATGCATAATACATAAGCTCCTCTACTATTGATCATCAATTTGCAGTATTTAGAAACAATCGCTTGCGCACATTGAAGCATCAATCACACATATCAACACAGTATATCACGGGGAAAGCATACAGCTGAAAACCCCCAACTATCTGTATATTATATTGATTGAGAACATGTAACAATACATAGTACAATACTCCTCACAATTACTCAATATTATCTCCACCTATTACACACAAACTAGCTCAGATCTGAATCAATCACAGGTTCAAATCTCCTCCGCTGCTTGCCTGCCTCCACTGTGCAATCCTGCATGAGAATATATGAGAATGGCTGATCCAAACTCATATTTCCCTTGGCTAAACCATGCAATCCTCATTGTCAATACTCAATCCATGCATGTGCAAATCTCATGCACAACTATAGTCATAACTGATAGCTGTCTTGCCCTTTCACTCACCTCTAACACTTGTCTCCGCTGAACTGTCCATGCACTGAGTTAACTGATGTATTCTTTAGTTGCTTTATGAGTTAATAATTAGTGAATTAATTAATAATTAATTCACATCACTCATCACTAGTGTATTCTGCAGTTAGACTAAATACAACTAGTTCAACTAAGTCAAACAGAACACAACTCCATCAACTCCTCAATCAACTCCACCAAACTCAATCACTTGAGTTCTAACTGAAGTCCATCATGCAATAACTCAACTGACTCATAAGAAAAGTGTATTTCCTTCTAGCAGCTGCATGTGCCACATCCGTAGCTCGAACTGAAGTGATCCAAGAGGATAAGATAATGTTTATAGTCCAAATATTATTAAGAGCTAATAATATTCAATTGTTCTATTTTTAGCCTGGCAGTCTGAAAATAGACT